>CM029531.1:42999277-44414166 GCA_017141395.1 Laodelphax striatellus
TGAACGCTAAAGTTAACGCTAGAACAAAGATATGCGATAAGGACCCACTACTGGCAGCCAGCTACCAACAACAGAGCAGCGAAGAAAGGAAGATCATTTTGTATCCTAAAGGCTTCCATTATACCATTCAACCCGAGTAGTACGCATTCAACTAATGAAATTGCGTTCATCCATTGCTGAGTTTACGATCCATCTCTAACGCCCCTCTCCCGCTCTTCCAACCAGCCCCCCCCCCCCGCGCCACCATCCTGGATCCATCCATCAGAGGTGAATCCATACCGCTATCCTTGAAGCTGCATCTACCCTCCCCCGATGAAATACAAGCACGTAACCTCCTCCCCACAGTTTGTGATGACGGTTCCAAGGAGAATTTCAAGCGATCATTCCAACATCCATTATGCCAAGTAAACAATGTAACAAATGCTAGGATCAGAATCATTTTGATTGTCTACAATGCTTCAATTAAAAACGGTGATTCAATTCAAATCTTGAGTTGAATACAAATAGACTTGTCTGCTTTGCTTAGAATGGATGAGTTTGCTGAAGTTATACATTAACTACGTTATTCCTGGACAAATAATCCATCCAGCAATGCCATTAAAGATTTCCATTGAAAATTAATAATGATGATTGGAAAAGTGAATTTCAAGAGTAGGCCTACATAAACTTTAAAGGTGAGAGTACCGTAAATTTATAATCAATTCCTGACAAGCATAGTCTACACGTCTACAGTACTAGATTGGGGAGACTAGTTGTGTTTGAAGGAGGCCTGGGCATTTAAACTGTCGGTGAGTTAAGATCCTCTGGAAATTCAGACTAAAAAAAAATGAAACAAAATTGGGTCGACAGTAATGGGAAGAAGCAGGACTGATTGATTTGACTCTTGATTGATTTTATTCAAGCTCCGTCCACCGTGTACGTTTTGGATTCGTTCTACAAGTACTGTTGAGCGAATATATGATAATTGGTTCAATTCGAATACTGGTCAACATGAGCTTTCTATTTATTTTTCATGTCTAAAAATGTTGCTGTATGCTTACATTAGGGAATGGGAGATGATTACATCATCACGGAAAGAGGAAATTGATTAATGTACCCAATTACCTGAAAAGGGAGCCTAATTAGCCTAAGGGTTAATGTGGAGGACAATTCAACTATTTTCAGTTCAGTTTCACGAGGTTAGGAGCATGCTGTACCAGTTAATGAGATTGCAATGGGACGCAGTTTCATATTATGATGTAGAATTTTATTTCTGGTGTCTCATTCCAAGCATACGTCTCAATACTGTTATTGATTTCACAGCAAACTAGAAATAATTTATGCTATAAATCTTCAAAGTTGGGAATCAGATATTGAAGATATTGAAGAAAGTATAAAAGAAATGATTGTATCATTTCAACATTTCAAAAATTCGAAAAGTATATATAAGAGAATTTTTTTGACACGACCCAACACAGAAGACTCGTTATATTCTTGTTGGAGCATACAAGTCATATTCTTCATACAAAAGTACACGGAGCTTCTCCTCTTTCTGCACTCTGGAGCTCTAGAGGAATTTTGCACTCTGACTCTCTCCACACTCTTCACATTCATTATGAGGAAGATATTAATTTGCTTATTTTCAGCGGGCTCTGTGTATGAAGTACAGTACTATGAACTCATATGCTCACTCAACATTCATTCCCCGCTGGCAATATCTTTTTTACTAGGAATTTCATTCAATTTAATATCTGAGTGGCACCGGCTCTTCCCTTACCCAAGAGTTATTTTCTAGGAAATGCAGGGATATGAGTGCAGCACCTATCTCAATTCTGAATGATCTAGTTCGCAAAATTTGATTCCATTGTTCAATGTTTTGTTCTTGTGAACATATTAAAAGGGAAAATATTTGATTTTCCCTCTCCGTGTGTATTTAATATTCTAGTGGTGACAAAACGATTCATGAACTCGAATCTGATAGGTAATCATGCAAGTATTATGATCGCAATGTTTAGTACTCCACATCTTTTAATGAACTCTTATTTTCAATTAACTCTTCAATTTTTATATTTCCTCATCAATGGTCGTTTTAGTCGTTTACATTTTATTTGTATACAGTTCAGTATACAGTCCAGTTTGATACAGTCTGAGTCCAGTATTTGTTTTTGAAAATTCGCATCCTATTCACTATTCTAGAATTACATCATTCCACTCTTTCTCAAATCGCCCTACATGACATGATGATTTTAAAACTCAATTGAGTGAAAAATATGAAAGGTGAAGGTGGAAAAGATGGAATTTGTGTTTAATCAAGAATCTAATCCGTACTGTAGTTCCAAGTAAATACAGGTTCATAACTTGATTATCCGTGGATGTGAAACTTGCAATCTGAGTGACCTGAATATTCAGCTTAATCAATTTTGTAGATCCACCTCCTTAATTTGCATCTCTTATCAATCGCATTTTGTTTCACTCTTTTCTGATAGAAAATAATGATCACAAGTGAGCATGGGAGGAGACGTATAATAGCATTTAGTTGAATGCAGTTTGCAATGGATAATTACTTGACAATGCAAAAGAAGTTACTGAAGTGGGAACTAGCAGTACAAGTGCACTTGAGAGAGTACTTCAGCTGCAGTGAGAGCTGGGTAATTATTTCCATTCCATTATCCACTGCACAATCAGCCCCTACGTTTTAACTTCGCCATCCCCTTACAAAGATTCGTAATGGTCCATATTAGTCCAGTTTCCATAGCCTTCCCATGTTGCCCTTATTCTATCTTCATTGTATGAATATTGTCAGCCTAGCTTCATAAAACTGATTGGTTCATTCAAAACTTTACAAAACTTTCCTCTTTTCCAATTCAATGATTCTGTACGAGGAAGTGAACAATTTATTATATCTATCCACATATATGTAGATTATTATGTCTAAAAGAATTTAATTATATCAATCTACAACAGCATAATAGATATTTTTTCTAAAATCTTCAATTCCCAATATTCGGTCTAAAATAATCTATTTTGTGCAGATTAATGCAAGAAGAGGCAATCTAAAATCTCCAATTTTCAAGCAACAATCGCAAGGCAAATCTACTAATTCTTCAACGTAATCTTATACCAAATATTCTATAAATCTTCTAATGAAAAATATGAAAGAGTTACTCACTAGTGCACACTCCTTCAGCATTGTCGGACTGGAGATCGGTGACCACACACTGGAGGCCGGCGGCGCATGCGCCATAGAAGCCGTACGGTCCGCCGCAAGGCTCGCCCTCGATGCGGGCACACACACGGCAACAGCCGCACGAGTCCCAGACGGTGCCCGCACCCGGCGGACATTCCGAGTCGCGGACCTCCTCGCACTCGGACGGCGAGCACACGCACGAGAAGCAGAACGAGCCAGGAAACAGGACCAGAAGAAGGAACAGCGGCCAGCAGCGCTCCAGCCGCAGGCAGCCGGTTGCAGCTGCAGTCGTCAACGCACACATTGCTGCTTGACCGCACGCACTACTGGGTGACAGCGCAAATAACAATCATAACCCTAGGCCTCTCTTTTCGGTAGATTAACACACGTTTTCAGTTTCATTTGTAGCATGTTTGCAGCGTTTCGCCGACACATTCGAAATGTTTTTGGTTCAATAATCAGCACTAGTTAATAGTTGATAGTTTGTAGATTTCGAAGAATTGAAATTCGAAATGTTGTTGGTACAATAATTAGCTCTAATTAATAGTTGATAGTTTGCAGCTTTAAAAGGAGGAAAACCTTTTCTTTTGCCCCTTATTTTGGATCGAACTATAAATTCACATTGAAACCGATGAGGACTTCACTATAATGTTGATAGATCTCCTGAGAGCTGGTGCTGATTGATCAAAGTATGTCTATTGTTTCTATATTTTCAATTTACTGAAAGGGACATTGGAGAACAAGAAAGTTTCAGACAGTTATTTGTATGATTAAAGTTTGTAAGAGAAGTGATGCAATTCGACAAGAGAACTGAATGTTTTCAGTTAAATATGGCTCAATAACATCTACAGATTCAGTATTACATTATTATACAGTTTACTGTATATATGTTGAACGTTTATCATTTTTTCAAGTTATTCATCAATTTCTCATAGAATCGATTCTCCCATTAGGTCAAGGCGACTACGCATAGAACATTTCAGTGTTCCGAAGTCTAAAATTCAACAAACATTTTTGCTTAAGTTTTGAGATTTCGCTCTAATAGAATAAGGTTGAACTATGGAAGTTTTACTCTTTCTGAAGTAGAATTAAAAACTCTGAAGTAGAAATTTGAAAGCGTTGAAGGTAGAAAGGACACGAAGATCACAGGGAGTAATACACCCTACGTAGCAGCGGAAGAGCAGTGAGTCTCTACGGACAATGCCAAACAGAGGATTAGTCCACTAATTGACCAGCTCAGGTTAATTGTTCGTCAACAGTGTATTGCACTGCAATTAGCAACTGGAGAGTGCACATCCACTTTTCTACTCAAATAGTACCTACGCTTACTTTTCAATTAATACGATTTTCGCCGGTTCACATGCTTCACTAGTGGCCCGGAACTGAGCGAGAGAGCAGAGAACAACTTTTTTCATCTAAAGTTGTGACACACGCACGCGAAGCACTCGACCTTGCAACTGTCTCACTGCGAAATTACCGCGAAAAAAACGGCTGAGTCATCGTTTTCGGCGGCACAACTGGTTCGCGCGGCGCTTTTTGCAACGACAGTTGATGCAAATGAACGAACCGACGTTTGTGCTCGCAATAAAGCTAATTTGATTAATGAATTCTGTCGACGATGAACTTCCGTTTCGGAGCGGATATTTCTCCTCGAGAGCGCCACCTGTGAACAGATCATAGATGAAGTGAATAAATTTATCAATTAATTTTGTTAGAAGAATAATTGTGTGAGTCAGCTCTTAGGTAAATAGCCTACAAATGAGTATCAACCACTCAATACGCCCATGTTGTTGAGTCTTTCATACTAGGCCTCAAATAGTTAGCTGTAAACTGAGTCTACAAAAAAAAAAAAAACAGGACGAGGCTACTAGTAAACAGGACGGAAGAGCAGGTGGTAAATTCCACCAAGTCCCTTGAAACTTGAAATAGTTCATTTCTTACTTTCAGTAATATTTATATACCGTCTTGAACATAATTTATGCTGTTCCTTTTATTATCTTCTCATTTTTATCAATATCACGTTGTAATGAATAAATGTATAAACTATCGATTGTAGAGTTGCTACTTTCTTGTTTGAAGAGAGATGGTTGACATTTGAGTTTATGTTCATTTTTGCAATAGCTAAATGGTATGAATAATCGTGAACTCTTGGATTCTCACCTGATTTTTAGTACAGGTACTAAAAATACAGTTTTCAATACAATAATGACAATTATTCATATTGACAAGATTATTCATTTTGATGTAACTGTTGAATATTAAAATCTGAGTTTTTTTATTATTATTCAGAAGGAAGATGATTATGTGTGTCATCCTTTTGAAATCACTTACAATGTGACACTCCAGGGGATTACTGAAGAGAACTCAGCAGTTCCTTTTCTCTGTATTAAACTTTAGCAGTGAATTAGGATATTCTCATATCCTTTCTCTCAACTGCAAACTGAAAACAAGTAAGTCCTGACGAATTCTGCTGAAATACTATCGGAAAACAGTCTACCTGGCGAGAAATTGAATTACTTTTCCATTATTTTCCACCACAACCTCACAACACCTTTCTGTCCGGAGCAGTAAGATGACTACTACTACAAACAGAGAAGTTGCTTTTCTAATATCGCCTTGCATTTTTTATAGCAGCTATCTCGGGTATTTTTCTTTTCGCGTTTTTTATGAATAAGATCAACAAAGAAACTCATCAGAAAGTAAGCAGCACTGGAATCTCGGCTGAGTCCTTCTCTTCAATTTTTCAAAGAACATCTCTCTCAGAATGTAACAGAGTTGTTGTCATCATTATCCAGCAAGCAACTAGAGTGGCAATAACAAAGATTCCTTCATTATTCAACTAACAACTGTGAAACAAAAGTTGCGTCACTCTATCTTACGTTGGAAGATGCTTTCGTTTTTGAGGAAAATTGGTATGTTTCCACTTGTGAAATCAAGTCAATAGTTCTATACTTACAATAGAAATATGCATAGGACATGACTTTCCGTAGTAGAGATTTGCTAAGGGTATTATTACAGCCATAGCTGTAAGCTTTGAATTATATTCAATGCTATAAAGATGATACATAATTAGATCCCCATGACATATTATTGTTTTGTAACTGTTCCTGAAATCTCAGTAGTCTAAAGTAGTGCAACAGGATGAATTCAATGAATTTTAGGAATTTTACCTGTGAAAGACTTCCCCCAACAGTATCGACTCTTTTCTTATCCCTTACTGTCAACCATCTACAGTTTAATACTAATCATAATTCTTCTGCTCAGTACACAAAACTATACTAAGGACTATTAACTATTTCAAGTATCTAACATTTATAACATTAATTGGTCTTTTACAACTTCCTAACATGATGAAAAGCTAGTATGCTAGAGAAATGCTAAAGCTAGTTGATAGAGAAATATTAACATTTCAAGTATGTGGAATTTGTAATGAAATAGGCCTACTTCTCTGAACAAAAGAAGTTGAGAAATTTTAGCGCTCCAGCCTGAGAATGTGGAACAAACCCTTCAGAATCGTATTGAGTTGAATGAGTTTAGCCTTAGGTGAGTAATAATTATTATTTTTGAACAAAGGGTTCATTTCAATTGGAATATCCCAGCAGTGTTCACTGAATCCATAATGAATATCCTTTTCCAGGAATCATGAACGTGTAAATGTAAATTGATTAAAGCTCAAGCTTATAAGATATTTAGGACTATTTGATGGAAAACTCCATTATAAAACAGAACAGTGAGTAAAGTTGGGTTAACCAAATAGTAGGCAAATTGAAATTTTCACGTAGCTCATAGCAACTACAGTAGTACAAGGTACAACAATTAACAATATGACACTCAGCTTTAAGTGTCCTTGCAATGTTCAAAAGACCAGAACTTCATAGATCCCAAACGCATGAGTGCTGAGAGTGAGATAGTGTGTATATGAGATGAGTCAGTTGCGACTTAAATTACAGTTCCGGTACAACTCTTTTTTAAACGTCGTTGAGAACGTCGACCGTTTGGGTTTGGGAAAAATTTCAGGCGACTCGACACAAGCGGCCGTTTTCCGTAGTCGTATTTATTCTAGAATTTCCGCTGTCAAAACGGGAAAACTTGTTTTCACTTGCTGAAGAAACGAAAAACGCCAAGCGCTGTTGAACTTCACATTATATTATTAGTTTTAAAAGTTTCGTCATTCAACTTGAATAAAATAAGGCAACACAAATGCTCTGCCTCTACCGGTGAAGTTTCCTACATGAAAACTTTCCTTCATGCGCCCGCCACCCTTCTTGTTTCCAGAGGTAGATGTCGTTCTAGATTTTCTCAAAGTGTCACAACTAGCTAAATGAGAGAACGATGATGAAGAAAGACGCCAAAAACTGAAGAGAGCAAACATTTCATTCATGTTAATCAGTTTTCAATCTTGAAATCCGAAAAAAATGATTATATAAATTGAATTGAGCCTATATATTATGGCAAATATCCAGAAGAGCAACTGGAAAGTGAGCAATCATTGTATTCATATCAACCAGCAGTTTATTACTTGAAAAGGGTTTTATTAAAAAAATATCCAGTTTTCAACACGACCCTACAATAACAATATCAAGAAATCATGAAAGGAAAAGACACTTACACACTAGGCGTGCATATCACGGTGGGCGATTTGATAAATGTACAAGTCTAGAGTGTGGCGGCTTGTTCCAGAATCACAGGACTTTTATGAGCCAAGTGAAGGTTTACATGTTAATAAAGGTAATCTTTATCAGAATTATGAGACAAAATATGAGTCTTTGGGAAAGCAAAAAATATTATGAAAGTAAGGATGGAAAAACGCTCTCTCTAGAAAATATACATATAGTATATTACAGATGCTGTGCAAGAAAATCAAACTCTTCGAAAAGTAAACATTTAAAATCTAAAATTAAAACTAAAATTATAGATTGAATAAGAGTTTATGATTTTCTCCCTTAATAATTATCATTCTAATTACCAATTTATAGAATATTCACTATTCTATAGTTTTTGGGTAAGCACAATAATTAATTCAGCATTGTTCATATTTATAATTATCAATTTTTCATTAATTTTATCAATAACCATTCAATTACGGTACTAAAAAAATTTTAACTGGGTAGTTTTCAGGTTTAATGTGAATTAAAAAATTTAATCTAAATTTCATTAAATTTAAAAAAAATAGCTTTTTTAAAATTTTAATTTAAATTTAATCAATTAAATTAATAAATCGACTGAACAAGTAGTTGACTGTACTAAATCGACTAAAACACTAGGCCTATAAATTTTGACCCTAATAAGCAAGACACGTCATTGTAACTATCCTAGCTTTTTTGAGTTGAGAAGAAAATCAACTTAACTTAGTTGTTACAAATTATTATAGTACAGTACAAGCATAAAATGTTTTTAAAATTTTGGTGGATAAGTTTCTCTAGCAAGTCTTACAACAATCTGTCCATTCAGTTTGAATTGAAAATCACTGGCCATAAATAATTTTCTTACTGACATTTTATGATATATTATCAGAAACGAAAATCACTACCGGTAAAAGTCTAAATCAGAAAAGAAAATTCTGAAATAGACTTCCTTAAATAATATTTATATAATATAATATTTACATGAAACAAATTTCTACAGACAGTCCAAAAGGGTATTGTTACAAATTTTCAACTGCGTGTGCCGGAAAAGTGAAAACTGTCAAGGTAAAAGTGTGTCGTGGATCCCGGAAAAATTAGAGCCCAGTTTCAATAATGTAATACCTAATCGTTATCGGTATCCTTACTTTTAGATCATAAATTTACAAGTGACAGAAAAAGTAAAAGCCTGTAAGATTTTCAAGTGTGTTGAATCAACAAAGGGCATAGAAGTTACTGGGTAGGAAGTGAATCTGTAGTTTAAAATATGGAGTCGGCAGTAGAAAAAAGATAGCATGAATATCCCTCATAGTGAACAGTTTTCTATCTAAACTAGCTGTCAGTACCGGCATACACTTTTTCAACTTCTAGCGGTAGAAAATCAAAAGGAAGGATTTGTAGGACCGACCTTGTAAAAATTTGATGATAAATTTTAAATATTGGAATCGATCACCAAGTGTTTTAATGCGATAATTTTCAATGATATGAACAAATGTCTTTCTTATCATAATAATTATCTATCTATATAGTATATACTTTAATGAGTGAAAAACGTTACTTACATGAACGGCAAATAGCCGGAAAATGCACAGTTGTTCAGTTGAACGCTGGGGGATGGTGAACGCAACCCATGAATTTGGCGAGCCTGTTAGGACAGGTCGAGAATCACACCACGAAATTCGAGAAACGTCGGAGGGAGTTTCGACACGCTACCACGAACGCGGCAACTAACGGACTGGCAAACCGTTCCGTAATCGCTCGGCTCCTGGGCGCTTAGATTGGACCACAGCGCTACTAGCGGATTTTCCCTCAACTAGCAAATCATCATACCCACCCTTATCACGAGAAGGATGGAAGTTCAAATGTTGGGGTTTGGTCTCGTGATCTATTATAGTCTTTATGTCTTCTAACTTCATCAAATTTGTATTGTCCATCAAATTGAAAGGAATAATTATGAAATATTATACTATAAAATAATATCTTAGTGAGAATACAAAAAAAATTAATAAATGATCTAAACACAGTATTGAAAAATTATTGGCTCATGGCCCGATTCGGTATTGAATGCAGACTTGACAATTGAATTTCCTAATTGAAAAAGAATGGTTTTTTATTATGCTGATTCTATTGAGAGAATTGAATCGCCAAGTCTTTCACCTGCATTCAATTTATTCGTATTGAGTAAATAACAGGAGAAAATCTTATAAAAAGATGTTGTGTTGGCATAGATAAAATTTCATTTTTCAATTAATTAGCGCTAAGCGGTTTAGAAGTAAAGGGAATTCGTGGAATGTAAATTTTGGGATCGCTTTGAAAATAAAATATTGTTTATGAATAATGGAATGATTTTTTAATAATTCATTACTCAATTACAGTATAGTTTCTTCACATGCAAAGTGATTATTTAAAAAGCAGATAATTCAATCAATAGTTCATTTCCTAGATTAAAATTATTTTTATCCAAGAAAATTACACTGTATAATGAAGTAAAGCATTTAGCAATAATGACACGGTTTCACGATACCAGTAGACGTGTAGGTTACTGGCATGCAGGTTGGTCATATGATCTTCCACTCTATCTACAGTACTGACTGGTGTGCATTGCCCTATTTGTTTGTATAGAGTGGAAGATCATATGACCAACCTGCATGCCAGTAACCTACACGTCTACTGGTATCGTGAAACCGCGCCATAAGAGTGAAGTGCGTTACTTTTTGATAACATTAGAAAATTCAATAAAACTTCTGACGACAGTTATAAGCTAGGCTTACTGTGAATAGAGAAATAACTATTTTTTTAAAGTAATTTTTGTCTCGCAAGAGTACATGACATTCCCAACTTTTAAAAACTTCAACCTAGTCATCGAACATTATTACTGTATAAACCACGGTTACTGTGGACGCGATTACACTAGTCTAATTCGGTACAGTTCAACCCCTTTCAATCATGCACCCAATTGCAAGGTTATTAGAGAGAAGGTTGATCACTCGCTGGTGTAACGTGCAAAGTCAACCGCTAGGTCTAGGAATAAATATCAGAGAAAAATTCAATAGATAAACGGGAGAGAAGTTTGAACTGTACCAAGTTAGCTGGTTTTCGTGTACAATATACAGTAATAATGATAATAATATTAATAATTATTATATTGAGCTTGTTTGGTTCTTTAGCCCATTTTGATTACATTGCACGTGAGTACGGTATATATGGTCACAGAATAGGAGAGATCCTATTCTGTGATATGGTAGAGATCGCAATCACTCATAATCACAAGTACTCAAGTGATTGGCACAGAATAGCTTACCTTTATTGACACATAATCATTTAAATAAATATCTGGTGGTTGAATATTACTAATAATAATAACAACGCCTCAGGTCTGGGTTATTTTATCACTTATAGTTCATGACGTGACTTGACATTTGGTAGTCAACCGATTAATGTCAAATAGGCTCGAGCTAAAATGTATCAATATTACTGACGGTGTGAACACAACAAGGAACGCCATTCATGGTCTTACACTTGTTACTTATTCAACACTATTGATCAGTTCACACTTGGTCAATTTTTGAGTGCTGTACAGCATGCGACCATTGCTCAAGCATGTGCAGCATGCTTGAGTCGCACACAAAATCGACCATGTGTGGACATAGGGATTAAAATGCAGAATAATAATTCTGGTTACAGTGGATTGAGTGACACTAGCGATTGTCACAGGCGAGCAGCCTAGCCACTCGCACCGGTACTGTGCCGTAGCTCACAACTGTAGGTCTGCAGCCTAAATCCTATCAATAATAATGATAATATACAATGAAGTTCGAGTCTTCACACATCAAACCGCCATTGAGCAGCATCCAAATTTGAAGGTCCTCCATTAGGAGGAGCCGAAGTCGTCAATTTCACAATCACTTTTCGCAATACTTATTGCATTTTTTTAGCTCATACCACACCATGTGATGCAGGGATTATTCTAAGCTCCAGCGCCCTTTGAGTGGCGATGGCATGGCAACACGCTAAATATAAACATAAAAATGTAACTAAATGAAACATTTTATAAACATATGTAACTAAATGTTTCATTTAGTTACATTTTTATGTTTATATTTAGAGAATGAATAAGATAACATTATTGTGTTGCAGATCCATTTTTTTCATCTGGTTAATTTAACAATGATTTTCAACTTTAAAAGTAGAAAATATCTAACACACACAATTTTGTGCCCAACAGGAAGAAACGGTCCTCCCAATATTATGTTAGATTCATGTTTTTTTATTAAAGTTTAAAATTAGTCTTGTATGAGAACATGAATAAAATTGGAAGGGAGAACCAACTAATAAGGTAAATAATTATCAAACTGATTACTAATTTTTTCAAAACTTTGATGGAAGTTAAGGAAGATACAATAACGAATCAATAACACGCATTTCAATAATTTACGTAACACAATAATTGTACAAACAATTTGGACAACAAAGTTCAAAAATTGTAATTCACTGATTTGTATATTGAAACACCTTATCCAGTCTATGCTATTTAAAATATATTAGAAAAGTCATACATTCAAAGCTATCGTTTATTCCTAGTCTTTTTTGGATTATGTTTGGAACTACTATAATGGTCCTTCGAGGATTGTCTACTGTGACTTCGAGACTTATCCTTGGACACTGATTTCTTTCTATCGACACTCTTTTTCGATCCGCGATGATCTGAATCTTCAGAGTCATTATTCCTCTCACGAACAGGTTTTGAACTACGGCTTTTAGCAGACTTTCTGCCATTCTCTTTCTCTCTTGACTTCACTTTGGACGCCGGTTTCTTCTTTTTCTTCTTTCTCTCTTGACCGCTGTCCTCGGATTCTGAAGATGCTGAAAATGAAGAAGAAAAAGTATTACTTATTTGACTGTAAATTCCTACTACAATATACACATTAATGGAAAAATCAGAGACCTCCAACAAAATACAGAGGAATTTTAGGATTTGATTCATATCCTTCCAATACAACAGTAATCCAAAATATAAAAAGTAAATTTGTGTTTCTATCATCATACAAAAAGGAAATTGAAATTGAATTTATTCAGAAAAAAGAACAGTTTACAAAATACATTTGTAAAAAGAAACATAAAGTATGTTACGTGAAAAGCGGTTTCATAGAAAAAATATGTTTACTTTTCGCTTGGTTTAATTTGGGGGTTATTATAGTTTTTTTCTAATAATTTATCATTAAACTTGCTTGTTCGAATTCACGACATATGAGCACTATTACAATCTGTGACCAAGCCAATTCTTTCAGTCAATTTAAATACAGTGCAACCTCGATATAACGGACCCCGATATAACAAATAACCCGGTATAACGTATTTTTTTCCGGTCCCTTGAAAACCCCATAAACCTTAATAGAAAATTAACCCCTATGTAGCGTACAAAATACGTATTAGAACCTCTATATAACGAATTTTTGGTGTGTTTTTAGTAATATTTTGACCCCTGTATAACGTATATAAAAATTAAGAAACCCCTACATAACGTAGATAACCTCTATATAACGTATTCCCACGGTTCAGACCCCTGTATAAAGTATTTTATTCTTATCTAGGCCATCACTTGAGCATGTTTGAACAACATGTTTGAACAACCCCTTCCGCTCGCCGCCCATAATAGAGTACAGTACTGGCTGTAATGTTCTATGTATTCTTGTGTATTCTCAGACAGTGAAGTGTACGGTTGCAGATTTTGAATGAAAAGTTTTTGTGTGACTGAAAGTGTGTTTTTGTGTTTTTTTTGCAAGTTTGTTTTTGAGTGCGTCATGGCTAGTTACAAAGGTGGAAGGAAAATGGGTACTGTATTACAATTATTAAACTGCTATTAAATAATAGCATTTATCTAATTGCTATTTTCAATACAGTATTTCTATTATATAATAGCAATTGAATAATTTCAATATCCTATTTTCTTCCACCTTCTGTAGCAGTACAGTACTGTACTGTAATATGAAACATACAGTACAGTATTTGTACAGTACTGTAAACTGTATATCTAAAAATCTACTTCAAATAGAGGTTGAACGTGTTCAATATACTTTATATATGGAGGTTATAACTAACCCCTATATAACGTATTTTGCCAGACTTCAACCTCGATTTAACGAACCTCGTTTTTAAGTAAACCCCTACATAACGTACGAATTTCTTGGTCCCTTCAAATACGTTAAATCGGGGTCCCACTGTATTACTTTCCATCAACCGGCATAATTCTATAAATTTTTATAATTAAAGTCTCACATAAAACAAAGCCATCGAACTCCCTCTAAAAATCTCATAATGTGCAATGAGAATCTGGGCCAGACATTTCACACACTTAAAGCAAAGTTTTGCAATAAGCCTACACATGATTGGGAGTACATGTCATCAACTTCAATTCTAATTTCTATTGTTTGATTCATTCATGCACACAACTATTCAATTATTAAAAATACCTATTTTGAAATTGATTACTCAATTCTCAACAATATGAAGTATAAAAAATTATATGTTTTGAGCCAACTACGCTGCCACTAATTAATTGAATTCAGGAGGATTCATATTTCAAATTCATATTTGAAAATAGGATTTAATTCTACCTACGCACAAGTAATTTGTTTAAAATTACTTCCACAACATTATTCTTGTGGGCGTTATGCTCAGTTTCATACAGCAAAAACTAAATTTATGAGAATAATGAACTTTTTATCCAACGTATTTCATTCTCTAGCTGCAGCTATCGGATTAATTTCTCCACGAATTTCAAGTTTGTGAGGCAGAGAGATCCTGGGGTCTGGGGTGCTTCATAAAGACAAAACAGAGGGAAAACTCTCTTGTCTTTATAAATACAATAATCAAATCAATCTATTAAAAAAATGTACTAACATGATGAGCTGTCTGAGGATGACGAATCGTCCGACGAGGAATCATCATCAGATGATGACGAATCAGAAGACGTACTCGACAAGGCTTCAATCAGCTGAGGAACTGAGCTCTGTTTCGGCTGTGCTTTCAGATGCTCTCTCAGCTCATCCCTGTAATAAATATCAATTATCTTCTTAGTGGAAAAATATACATGTTTTTGGAACAATAAGCCAACTACCTAACCTTGGCAAAACGCATTAAAAGCTTCTAGCGTTAGGTATTCCAGTACAAATCTCAAGTACAATATTGTTTCAAGAAGAAGTTCGTTTAAAGTCCAACAATCAATTAATCAATGATTATCAGTAAAGGACTTTTTGTATTGTAAAGAACGCAAAGAACTTTTTAAAAATTCGAAATTATTCTGATGAATGGATAAGTAAAACTTCAACCTAAGTGGAATTTGGTTAAACACGGCGAGGTGGAACAACTTTCGGGTCTCCTCCCCGATAAAAGCCATACGCTAAATAAAATAAAATCAGTATTTATTGACCAAGGATGTAATACCATTTGGATAACTCTCTATAGATTGCATCATATTTATGATGGAATCAACTGAATTCCTAGAGGATTTGATTCCAAAATGTCATAAGATTAAGGCCGTGGTTACCATGGATGCGAGTTGGTACGAGCTGCAAGCTGAAGGGATCTATACACAGTTATACCCACACTCTGGTACCTAACAAAGATACCCATGCATTGTTTTGCAAACCATGATATAAAACAAACATTCATTCATTCATTCAAACAAACAGTCATTCAAGTGTATGGGTAACCCTTCGCTCATAACTCGTACCAACTCGCATTCAATAAAGCCATGGGTTTATTTTGATTGAACTTCCTACTTTACAGGTTGTACAGTACAACTTACGATGTATATTACGGTGTAATTCATTGTATCTATGTTGTAAATAATTACAACATAGATGAACTTTATTGCTTTTTTTGTAAACTAAGTATTGCAGCACCATATTTATAGCCTAATGAAGAATTTATTGAACGAAATAATTATAGTATTAAGCAATATGACATGTTATATGTATTTTATTCATATTTATTAAGCATAGGTTCATGTTCAATTGAATGAAGTGTTTTATTGTATTGTATCATCAAAGTGGTTTTATCAAATCTTATTTTCTTTCCCATTTGATAATTTCAATTCATTTTTTCAGAAATAAACTGATATTATTAATTTCTGTTGTTACATCTTTTCCTGTATTAATAACGCTAATTCTACCCTTGTTTTTCAAGTTTTTTACATTCTTATGTATTTTGTGTTATACATGAATACGAATCAATAATAATTCTGGAAACTAAGTAAAAGATAAAAGTTAAGTATTGCTAAACATAACTTCACGAATTTCGTTTTAAATGTCTGAGCATAAATTTTTAGTACTTGTAAAAATGCCAATTAGCCTATACACCAATCTTCAAAATAATTTAATTTGAATAGTGATAAATACTCGTGGAATTACAAAAATCAATACTCACGTCAAGCTTCCAAGTCCAATAGATGTGAAGAAGTTGATTGCAAATCTGGTGTTCTTGGGGTTATCATGGGGGAAGAGGCCTTCCAGAGCCGTTTGAAGGGATCTAAAAAATCAAAAATAATCTAAAGAAATTATAGAGAAACAAATTGAGAAGATTGAAAACTAAAATACTGCTCTAGTAGTATCCTGTTCTAAATATTCTAATTTTGTTGTTATGCAATGGATACATTACATTATGCAATGGATTCATTTTGTAAGTTTAATAATCTAACTATACAATAAATCTTCCTGATCCTAATCTTGTGTAGTTATGAAGAAGTATTCTAATGTTGGGTTGCGCCAACCGGGATCAACTATTTTGAATCAGCTGATCCAATTTGATTAGCATTGTAATAATTCTGGATCTTGCTTGGTGTAGCCCAACATTAGAGTAATGGTATTTCGAAAGATACTTACGGATCCTTGACACGCTGGTTGAGATTGAACATGCCCATGAACTCGGAAAGTTCGAGGAAGAGGATTTTGATGAAGATGCGACTGGAGCTGGTGGTGTCCTCCTCGTTGAGGCGAATGGTTTCGAGCACTTGCCACGAGATGGCGTCGGTGTGCAGCAGGTGCGCGAACAGTTTGGCAACGTTGCGCAGCTTATTCGTCTCGACGCGGTGGATTGTCGCGTAGCTGTCCTTGAAGATTTGCTCGAAAGGCGCCACGTAAATTTTGTTGATCTGACAGAATCTCTGCAACAGAAAACAATAGTCACTCATTAGAATAGAAAACAAATATATTTTACACTCTAGACCTGTACACAATGGAAAATATTTGTAATATTTATAACACCAAAGTGGCAGACTGAATGAGAATCAAACCCATAACAAGGTGCAGCGATAATGGATTGAAGTTGCAACGCTCTAGCGCTTTAGGCTAAAACTTCCATTAGATTTGAACCATCAAAAAATAGCTGAATATTTTCTAAGGCAATATATATTTTTTTAAAGGAATATTTTTTAAATATCAAAATGAGCTGATAATATTCAATTAGAATGGGAAGATGAATTTACCTCAGCCAGAAGTCCGAAGAACTTTTCATAAGTTCTCTGCTCGGCACAGCAATCGAGAAACATGTGACACATTTCGATTTCCTGGCCGGGCTTCAGCTGCATCCTGAGCAGTTTGTGAGCGCACTCCTCAAAGTCCAGACTCGAGTGAATTGTCAGGTAAATAGTTTTTCGAAGGGCAACCAGATTAGTTTCAGTGTTATCAATGATCGTCTGCTTGTTGGATGTTTCTCCTCCTATAACAATTGGTTCATGAAATTGGTTGAAATGAAAAAAAAATCAAGATAATATTCAACACTAAAACATATTAAGATCTAGTACTAGTTTCATGAAAATTTAGAGGTCCTGCAATGTAGGAAAAAGACGATCTCATATAAGACTTATGAACTAGTTACAAAGTAGGCCATGCTATTCATACTCAGTATGTGTAAGCCTTTTTACTGTGTTACAGGACTGAAAGGCCCCTGGTTTCATCGCTAATATAATCCTGCAAAAGCTTGCTCGATAGATGATGATGGAACAGAGAAATATTACAAAATATTGGAAAATAACCTGAATAACAAGAATTGGGGTATAAATATCACATGATTAATGTATCCGTACTTATTACAAATAAACCACTAACTTGATTACTAACTATAAACAGTATCAGATGGATTTTTAGTTTGGATTGTTTGCTTTCATATTGGTTTCTACTTAATTTGCAGGTTTCACGTCTAGTGAGATCGGACTGAAAAAATCATTAAAAATCAAGTGCATAAAAAATGTAACCTACCTCCTGGTGCATCCGAATCATCATCTTCTTCGTCGTCATCTTCATCTGATCCGGATTCCTCTTCGCCACTTCCCGAATCACTCTCGCCCAAAATTTCCCGCTGCAACGCCTTGTACTTTTCTTCATTCGCCTCGTACTCAGGATCGTATTTGAACACATCTGTAACAAGCAACAATTAACTAACCATAATCAAAACTCGTATCAGAAGCATTGCTCAACATGTATATACTTTAGTTCATGTGAGCTTAATAACGTAACAAGGTATCCATCAGCTACTTGGGTAAAACTAAGTTCAAACTGAGTAATGCCAGATCGGAAAGTAGCTAGCCTAATCAAATGCTAATCTGCCCTGCCTGAAGTATACTATCCAAAGTGCAACTGGGCACTGTGGACGTGTACCATACCACAGGAAGGTAGGTTTTCGCTGTTGTGACTGTGGAAAGTCAAAATAGAAACTAATTAAAACTTGAAATAAAATTATATACAAGAATAATCATGCAAAAATAGGGAATATTTAGTATAATTATTGTTAATTTTCTGTGTTTATTAATTTTCAATATTCAACATACGAGTAGGTACAACTTTTGTTTGAAAAAGTTGCTATTTTTACCATCCGCAGCGCAGTCGCAACAGCAAAACCTACCTTTACAACTGATGAAACTTAGCAGTCACACGTTGAGATAATTAACTTCTAATGAACTACAAAAAATAATATGTGAGAGTCGAACATCAAAACTGGGCTCAATACACAACAGATATGTATTGTCATGAATATTGGCCGGCGATTTTATAAAATGGAAGTAACAACTGAACAATTCAATTCAAATCACATAATAGTCTATCAAGACTTAGTTCTAGTTGAAAAGGAAACGGATTGATGCAATGGAGATTGAATTTTGTGAGCCGAAACTTACTAAGTATATCTTCGCCATCAGTGGCTTCATCCAATGTTATCAAATGAGTGAACTGTTCCATCTCTTCCACCAGATCAAGTTCTTCTATGACGGGTTTGTGGTCTTTGAACTCATCCTTCCATACTTGGAACATTACTTCAATCATGTATTGCACCTGTTGAAAGTAAGAGATTTGATTTTAGAAAGCATGTATATTTTGTATAAAATTAATATTTGAAAAAAATAGGCTCGAAGTTGAAAAATCAAACACATCCAAACTCATTATTGTACGATAATCCAATACTGTAATTAGAAAAAAATATTTCAAAGTTCATGGGTTCGTTTTCAACAGACATGCCAGAAAACTAAAATAATGTAACTCGAATACACCATTGTTTTGTTTTGGCAATGGAGGTGCTCCTTACAGTTGATGCCTTGAAAAACGGGAGAAATATTCATACATTGAATGATGTCAAGGTAGGCTAAAGTATTCTTAGAGAGCTGATTGATTTATGTTTGTTTAGTTCACAGTTGTCTGTGATATTTGGTTTGATAAAAACTGCATGAACTGTGATTACTGTATGGACGATTTGAGATGTGTCTGTGAGAAGGTGAATTAATAAGCAATAGTTCTGAGATATTACACTTAGACATATATTATGTAAGGAATATTGCTGCAAAAAAAATATGAAAAATGCAAACAAAAGCAAACTTGTAAAAGACAACATAAATAGATAAATAATTATAGAAATAAGTTTGCAATTATGTTTACAGTACCACAGCACAATTCACGAAATAAACTTGAAAAGCATTGTGTTAGCTTTGAAAATAAGGTATTGTTGAACATGGTGGATCTTACACGTAACAGCTAGGGCTCTATAAACATAGTCTTTAAAGAGCATTAGTAACAGCAATACTAAAAAGCCATTGGAATGTTAACTGAATTTTAATTGTAGAAAAAGCGATTCTTAGAACTCAAAGATACATATTTTTATAAAATTAAGTGACCTTTTTGCTTAGTTTTCCTTCGTGGAGAATGTTCCTCAGCATTTCGAAAATCGAGCGCATTCCTTTATTACTGACTTCCAGCAGTTTCGAGCCGCATTCTTTGAGGAAAGCGATTGCTACTTCCACAGAATCTTCAGTTGGAGTCTCAACCAGTAAGGTTAGAATTTCAAGAGCTAGGATCTCATGAGCCTGGCAACAAAAACAAAGAATTCAAATAGGAAATTAGAATACATGAATAAAATTCATGACCTTTCACTGTAAACCCTTCAAGAATAGTGTCAATAACTTATAAGCTACAACATGGCAGGATAATTTAAAACATTCAAAAATAAGTTTACAGAGAAAATTGTAGAGGAAAAGTCATGCATGGAAAAAATGAAACTTTTGTGACCTAAGAAAGTACGCAAGTTGAAGTTATTAAATCTATCTATTAAATACATGCACACAAACTTATTAATTAAGTGGGACAGTTCTTGAGAGAATAAATAGTTAGGGGGTAATTGAATATAAATATTTTCAAAATTACATGATTACAAATTAATATTGCTTTACTTGATAATAATTAATGATTTTTATTCATCCTAGGTATTAATGTACTCGGTACAATTGGAAATTGGGAATAAAGTTCATAAGGCTCAAACACAAACATCATACTTTAATTTTTACCGAAAATGATAAATCATTTTGAACTGATGAACCAGTAAAAACCTTGCTTAAATTTTAGTTATATATTTCAATACCTATGGATGACGAGACATCTGCCTCAACAGTTTTTCTGTACATCTTAATGTCTCATAGTGTTTATAATAATAGCCTAATTGTAAGTGGTATAAATAGAGTAATAATTGAGTGGAAACTAGAAAGAAAAGGTAAAACATATTACTTACCACTCTTTGGTTCACAAGATGAGCAACAAAGGTTGCAGCTGATATACAGATTGGCTTGTCATTTCGTTTGTACCCTCGTCTGAACTGTATCACACATCGCCTCAATAACAATTCTCCAATATTCGGAAACTGGAATAAAAAGCGAACTCCATTAATGCCACCATTAAAACGCAATCAGAGCTCTTAATCGTTGCTGAAAACTTTACCCAAATTTAATTAATAGGATAGAATTGTGTTAGTGTAGTGCTTAACATAGAATATAAAGTTAAAATAACTACGGAATTCTTTACATTGTATTTTAAGATTATTCTTGACTTTATTACCTGTGGAAAAAATCAATTTTTGAAACAATGAAAGTGGATACATAAGTAGCTCAATATTCATTAATCGATAAGTGAAGGCGAAAAGTCGAATAAGCAAAAGTATTTTTTTCTTGATAACCACATTGTAATTTCAATCACATCTTATCATAAAATATAAACAAGTTACTTGAAATAGTATATAAGGCAAGACTATTGAAGCTGAAACTAAATAAACTTAAGGAAGAATTGAGGACACTCAAAGATCGTGAAAAATTAACCTTCACTATCTTCAGATACGCTAGGTAAAGCAAAAGAACTAGAATAGAAGAATTTGCAAAATTATTACCATCAAGACTATCATCAGTAAGTCTGTAAGTAATTTCGACAGTCTTATCATTCAAGAATGTATGAAATACTGTCACATATAAATATGTAATTCCCTCAGATTGAAATCGATTAGAACACAAATTGATTTAAGCCCCTTCTATCAAGGACATTTACCGAACATGAGTAAATAAAATAATATGAACAGATAAGGCTACCTTTGAATTGATAACGGAGACAAGTGCAGCATAGACGTTGGTGAAAGTGGGAGAAGCGGCTTGCGCTTGTATAATGGAACGACACAGAAGACCTCGGCCTCTGACAATGTTCTCCCGCAACAGTTCTCTTACAATAATGCCAATATTTTCGGTCGTTACTTTGTTGATCTGACCGTGGATCGACTTCTTCAAAGCTTCCCACGCTATACGTTGGTAGGCAGCACTGTAACAAAACAAAAATACTCGTAAAATATCTGTAACTTCACACTTTCGAAATTGATTTATTGTTGTTTATGGACTATGGACTAACACAAATTAACATTACATAGTATTCACTCTTCAATTAATTCTTCAATAATATTGTATCCCTTGAATGTAAAAGTGGAACATTACATGTTTTAAAAACGATGGGATGAAAAACTTTGAATAAAGAACACCTTATGTGAAAAATAATTTTAGTACCCCTTCAATGCTCAATTCATTGACTGTTTTAGATGAAGTAATGTTTCAGAAATGAAAATTTTATTGATTCGCTGGAGAGAAAAAACCCAGTTCTAGGATCAGCAATAAAATTATTGATAAAGATCACATTTGCATCCAACTTACAATCAAGTGATGAATTGAATTAAGGACGGAGTTCCCTCTGCCGCAAAATCCTACACAGAGCATAAAAAATAAAACAAATATAGAGATAGCGACAATGAAAGATGTTTATATTTGTGTCATTACGGGAAGGTTCAATTTTAGAGTGTATATGATGGTTTCATTGTAGAATTTAATGAAATCCTATTGGGCATCTATACTGACAATGACAGTAAACTCACCTAGTTTTGTCAGTTATGCTGGCTTGCATCATTCTTAGTTTGGCCGGTGGAATGTAAGCACCTCCAGTACGTGAAGTCAAGAGGTCCACAGTTTTCTTCTGCGCGGGAGTGATGACATCAGGAGCAGAGGGGGCACTATTCTCATCTTTCTTCTCCTTTTCTTCATTCTTCTCAGCCTTATCTTCACTTTTACTGTCCTTTTTCTCTTCAGGATTACCAGTGCTATAATATCGTGGGCCAACTTGTTGTTTCTTTGATGATTTTGATGATTCTCTAATTTCAATTTCATCATCCTTTCTATAATATCGTGGACCGACATGATATTTCTTTGACGGTTCTCTATCATCATAATCATCACCCTTTCTTCTTCTGTGTCGTTCACTATCATATGCATGCTTCTCTCGTCCTCTTTCATTTGAAGCTTCATCATCATCATCATCTTCATTTCTTCCTTTTCCATCTAATTCATTATCCTCGTTGAAGTCTTCTCTTTCTGTTTCTTTAAAATCAGGCTCTTTACCTTTCCTAGTAGCATATCGTTCATTATCATCATCGTCATACTTTCGTCTCCTTCTTCTTTTGTCAGTGGACAAATCTTTATCACCACCTTTCCTTTTAATATATCGTTCTTCGTCTTCTTCATCACCATCATTGTACTTGTTTCTTCCCCTATATTCATCTTTGGAATCAGACTCTTCGCCTTTTCTAGTAGCATATCGCTCATTGTCATCGCCATACTTTCGTCTCCTTCTTCTTTTATCAGTAAACGAGTCTTCATCTCCGCCTTTCCTTTTAATATGTCGTTCTTCGTCCTCTTCATCACCATTATTGTACTTGTTTCTTCCCCTATATTCATCTCTGGAATCTGAATTATCATATGCTTTCTTTTGATGCCTTTTGCTACCATGTCTATGTTTTACTTTCTCATTAGATGCATCTTCAAAATTGAAATCATCAATCTCCTTTTTAAATCGTTCAACATTACCATGTCGCCCTCTACCATTAAACGAATCTTTATCTGAATAATCATCACCTGGTCGTTTCTTATGAACCTCTTCCTCACTCAGCACTCTTTCCTGTGAGCGATCCTCTCTCTTCTTTTTCCTGTGGTGTCTTTCATGATCTGAATCATGGCGACTGCTTTTCTTGTGACGATGATGTTTCCTTTTTCTAGTCTCATCCATTACTGAAAAAAAGCAGAATTATGTTAGATAAAAAACAATAGAATAAAAATCATTGATTGATGATGGATATATTCTAATTAAGATTGTATTGTTTGTCAACAGCAATAGACCTACTGAGTTAGGTAATTTTTCTGGAATATCTTTCAACTCTTTTTCTAGTAACTTTTTCTGATGTACAAAACTTTTAGGACTCTGTAACTCAATTGCTTCGTTAATTATCCGGTAAGCTCAATTTGCAATGTAAGTTAAGCTTTCAAAGATTTTTCTTAGTTTCACATTGAGTGAAATACAAATAAGTTACCATTGAAAAAGAATGTATCAGCCATTAGTACAACAAACTAAACTACGCTTAGTTTACTAGCTTAGTTCAACAATTCTATAAATGACCTTATCAACAATTATGATCCTAAGTTGATCCAAAGCAATGGACATGGACCCCCATGAGACATAATTTTATGAGCTGAATTTTACATTAAGTAAATTTGAGCCATAGGTCTACCATACCAGTCGACCTGCCATTCCCGTTGACTAATAAAAACACAATTATGAGTCAATTTAATAAGAATCTGAGAAAACTTCACCCAATAAAATTCTTGTCCTCTTTGAAAGAGGCTTTTCAAAACAGATTTCTCAGGTTAGGATGGATTAATGAATAATTAATGAACTTGGATCAATGAATACGTTTACAATTGGATATAATTATGAGATACTCATTTGAGAAACAACGTTTTCACACAAGTCCAATGTTGAACATTTTTTGTTCATTTAAAATGTAGCCTATGGGGAGTTGAAGCTCACACAAATTCAAGTGAGCAAATGCTTGAACCTAGATTAGTTGACTAAAAATGGATCTTATACATGTGTACGAAACCCAACATTATTATTAGAAGAATGAACTTATATAAAAATATTGTCATTTATTTCCAACTCCAACCAATCTAGTAAATGCACAATAGCCTATATCTATACACTACACGGTACGTACCTTTAGAAGTGAACAGTTCACCACTGTAGCTTTAATAGGATAAAAAAAATTGATGATCATATACAGATCAATATCTCAAATACACAATTCATTCAAATATTTTAGAAAATAGGTAGTTGGTTTTGTAATGGAATATGGAATAAACAACAAACTAACCAAAAACTTGAACGTTTGTCTTCTTTCGTCTTGGTCTTGGCTTGCTTTGCTAGGAGGGGGAGTGAGTGAGATAGCAACATTAAACAAACAAGAGAGACAAAGACAGAAATAGAAATGTGAAGTCAGTAGAATCAACAAACAATAATAGACTACCCTCTCGATAGAAACATCGAATATTATTTTATTGGCAACTGTAACTGATTCAATCATTACTTTTAAGCCACTTTATATAATATCTTAAATAGGTAAAAATCAAGATTTTGATTATTCGACATGATTCATGACTAATTTTTATAAAGTGCAGTGAGTACTCTTTTCTGTTGAACCTCAGATCTATGCTCAAGACTATTTCTCTTCTTCTTGTTCTTCACTTCTTTCCTCTTCAATGGAAAATGTCTGCATTGTAAATTAAAATCTTGAAATTATTTCTTAAATAGTTTGTAAAATGATGTCTAAAGCTGCAATAGGTATTGCAGCTGGGATATGTGGTACCATTTTTCTCGGTTATTGTGTGTATTTCGATCATAAGAGAAGAGGAGATCCAAACTTCAAAAGAAAATTGAAAGAAAGTGAGTAAGCTCAGTGCAATCATGTTGTTTGTTGCTAGGATGTTCAAAAATGAATTTCCATTACTTTATGCTTCCAGTTTCTTAAATTTTCTGGATAAATGAATCTATTCATCCAATATCAAAATTCTAGCTCATCATTTTCAACTTTTATGTATTTTTAGTGATTCATAACCTCTTGTTCATTAGCCTATTATCAGTGAACCTCTAAAAATCTAAGCAGAAACCGTTTTGATTTTCTGTTCTTGTCTTAAATCTAGGTATATAAAATCTAAGTCCTTTTTTATCTTGAAAGTACATTGGTCAAAGGATGTTATCTCTTGTTAGGATTATAACCAATTAGGTAGGTCCAAGCTAAGTAAATAGCCTATAGTTTAGTTACTAATTTTATTTTTTCTCCTGCATAAGTTTGAAATTTGTAATGAGGTTTGGCATGACACAAAATGCGACAGGAGGAAATGGGAAAAAGACCGCGGTTACATTGGATGGGAGTTGATACGAGTTGCGACTTGCGAGCGAAAGGTTGGCTACCAATACACTAGATGCACATAAATCATGTTTCAGTGCATGCTTAAAGTGTGTTTTCCTCGTGCTGACAACTCGTGAATCTTGTGTCCAATGTAACCGTGCGTTCGCGGTATCAAACCCATGACCGGTGCAGTGATAACAAACGGTGATAACAGCACCATACAGCATACTGTTATCACAGTATGGTGATAACAACAATCATATGCGGCAGGTTCCAATCAAACTCTTGACTTCTCATAGATGGCCTCATTGTAACATGTTTCTCTCATTATTTTTTAGGAAGAAAAGCCAAGGAAATTGCCAATTCGAGATCTGGTCCTCGTACAAAATTACCTGATATGAAGGATCCAGAAGCAGTACAATGCTTCTTCTTGAAACAAGTAAGTTGCTGATTGCTTTTAATTTGTCATCCGTTGTAGAATGTCACATTGCCGTTGACCGTTTTTCTCATTAAGGTTTTCATTGCTTAAAGATAGGCTATTAGAAATTAATTTATAAAATATATTCAAATTGGTAGTAAGTTAGCTTATCAGTGAAACACTTTTGGATTTAGCCCATATTATGTTCTAGAAGAGAAGAAAATAGAATATTCGAATCAAAACTACGAACAAAACCCTTTCTACAAACATATGTGGTGTCAGCAATTGAAAAAACTAGAATACCAGTACTGTTTTAATGTCCTACATTAATCAGTAATTAATTAATTACTGATTATTAACAATAATCAGTAATCAGATTCAATTATTTGAATCTCAAATATCTAGGAAGATATTCCTAGCTTCCATGCTTCTCTGTTCAAAAGGTCTCTTTTTGAAGCACTAACTGCCTCAGTCTCTTTTACTCTTTGGAGGATTTTTCACACTTATGTTTTAAATTTATATTATACATATACACTTTGCTGATGATCTTGGGCTCATATGCCAAAGAAAAAATTTTTTTATATGAAAATTGCTAGTTAGTAGTTGTCGAAATATTATTGTTAACAAATTATTCAGTTTGTATCATTTGTATGCATTATTGCTTGTTGCCAACAGATTCAAATGGGAGAGGAACTGCTGGGTCAAGGTGACGTTGATGGTGCGGTGGATTACCTGTGCAATGCGGTCATAGTGTGTGGCCAGCCAAATCAGCTGATGCAGGTTCTGCAACAAACACTGCCTCCCCAAGCGTTCACTTTGCTAGCACAGCGCCTTCCACAAGCCTACCGGGTGAGAAATCAAGAGCCGCTCTATTTTCTGTGCAAATGACCCTTGCATGATTCAACTACAAATCCTTTTTAGTTTGCAAGTTTCCGTGCATGTCCCAACAAGTCCTTCCGTGTTTGTGTACTTATAAATTATTGTTTGTTCATTGGGAAATAATAAAATTATTCGCCTTGTTTAGTGGGATATTCAAGTACAAAACAGGCATACAATATAATTTATTGAAAATTTCAAAGTTTGTAAGTGATTGGTTGTTTTAATAAATTCTTGTGATTGTAAAATTTGCAATTTTTTCTTACAAGTTTTACATGAATAATTATTATTCATTAGTCATTGAAATAGATTCTTCAGCTAAATCTCAAATTTTAAAAGTCACTTATAAGTGACTATTAAGAATACATTTATTATTTTGCCAAAGCGGAAATAGTCTAAGAGCAATAGTTTCTACATGATTTCACAAAAGCAAATTAAATTTAACCACCGTAAATGACGTCACTGGACGTAACCAGTGCACCTGGAACCCCTATTGAGCTCAGTTATTCGGTGTCATTTTACCAAGATTGAATTTAATTGGCTTTCGTCAATCAATTCATTATTTGTGATAAACTGAGAGTCGAATTTGTTTACAATTACTTTACATGAATGCAAATTAAAATGACAAACCTGACAAAGCGGGAGTTCTTTTTATAATCTCTTTTCGCAGTAGCCTGATGCTGGATTTTGTAGTTGGATTGAATATTGTGTGGTATTGTTCTTTTTTCATCAATGTACAGGTATTTCTCATCTAATACAAATTATAATTGACAATAATCATAATATAAAAGTAAGAACTATAAAAAATAACATTAGTTAAAATATAAATTAATTGCTACATTATAAACGATTTTTCAAAATTTGAACAATATCATCTACTATAAACTATCCTTCTTCAACATCTCTGAATTGAAATGTAATGGTGAGTTGGTTTTCCTGTGAGTTGTAATTAGATTTCATTGACTAAACTGTTGAAATGTGTTTTTCAGAGGGTAGGAGTGGCTGAAGCATCATCGTCTCCGCAGATGGCAGAAGAAGACGTTGAATAACTTTTTTTTAACTTAGTAGAATGTTTGTAGGTACAGTATAAAAAAGTTTGTCGTTGAGCATAGTCAAACAGAAAAGTTCAAAATAATTATTGGATTAGGGCTTTAGATCGTTAAAATTATTCAATCACAATCATGAAATTTTATCTCATTAAATTGTCCTACACCAATTAATGATTTTGATCACATTCCGACCTTTTGATTTCAATTTTCTGTTATTTGTGATTAATTTACATGCCATCAATGTGAATTTCATTAATATAAACCATTCTCAATTCAATCACTTGCTTTACTTGAATGCTAAATGTAATACAGATTGAATGATGTAAAAATGAGCGTGAAAGTAGAAGTTAAAAGTTTTGTTTGCAAATTTAGCTTTTTACTACAGAAATATTTGTTTTGCAAATAAGTTTTCTAAAACTAATATCAAGTAATTCACGTTACAATGAAATTACACTTGAGAGTGTAGAGAATCTGTATTCAACGTGTACACCAATATGAGAACCAGATTGAATCGTATGGTCTTTACTTTCTATAGACTTGAATAGATTTTTTATAAGACCAAACGATGATTTTACTAAGGTACTGGTCCTAGAAATATCAGTTTGTATATAAGCAATATAATTATTATACTTATCAATTAATCATAGTGTATGATTTTTGAAATCGTACAGCATTAGCTATCCTTAAAAAACCACTGCCCGAGAGTTGATTCATGGATAATTAATGTATGACTTGTAATCATACTGTATTTGCATTAGATCACTTAAGTCGATTCATGGTTGTTAAATTAATTTATTTTGTTATATTTATCCATCGTTCCTTTGAATTTAACATGTGTGGTTGATAGAAGTGAGATTGAATGTGAAAATATTTTCAATAAATTGAGATTTATTAGTAAATAGTGATTTATTCCTGACATTTCCCATTATTCTGTGAATGTTGACCTACAGAATCAAGGCCAAGTTTGAATCTTGTATTAAGGTCTAATTTTGGCGAGATGCGTGCCTTCCAATCGAATGACGCTGCAGATCTAAAAAAAGTATTCTTGAAGAAAGAGAGCAACAGTCTTGCTAACTCACTCATGCATTTTAGCAGCGAAGAGGCATTCTTCTTTGTATTCTAGCAGCAGCTTCAATAAAAATACAGTACAAAAACATTTGAGCCAAATGTTTTCAACAATAGGTAGTAAAAATCAGATTCCCAAGAATTTGAGACAAGACAGTTTAAATTATAATTACCACCTAGCCAAGTCAGAGCCCCTGAAATCATCCAAGTATTTCAGTTATTTAAAGAGCTCTTGAAACCAGACCTGAACCAGCCAGGCCACACGATAGTTCTATTACTAAAGTTATTAGAATTTCTAGTTATTCAAAGTGCTGATCAATTAAAAATTTCTGATGTTTGAATAAGATATTAGACTAGAATAAAATCTCATTGAGGAAATAGATATTTGTGGAACATAGCTCAATCTTCAATAATGATTTATGATCGAGTGGTGGGAAAACGTTTCATTACAGTAATATAGCTCGTGGAGATTACGGAAATATTCAGATTCGTTTCCATCTTCACAATCAATTACGATGTAAGGATCAGAATCAGCATCTGTAAAGAACTGGCATTGCTATGATGATGGTACCAAAGATTGGATTGTATCTAATTTATGAATTCCCAAACTGTCTTTAAATTAACACTAATCAGAAGTAGAAAAGAGGAAAATTTTGAAAAAAGCTACACAAAAATTGTGAATACCATGTATTTCAGTTTTTTACTACAACTTGCATAATGCCTGACGAATGTTCCGTTTTACATAGAATAACTTCTTATACCGAATTCAGTTTTACTGTAGTTTATATTTCAGTTTTGAAGCACAGCAACTTTATTATTTTTTTAAATTTGCCAACAGCGAAACGTAACATAAACTTCAACATTGCAAATTGAAATAACAAGGAGAAACTCGAACAAGTGAAATGTAGCCACGCTACACTAAATTAACAATATTGCACTGTACACAAGTTGGTGATGTGATGGAAACCGTGATAATAGTTTTTTATTCTTTTGATGCAAATCTATAGTATCTTTGGCACACAATAAATGCATTAATTGACATCAAGTGGTGGAAACCCAGATTGATAGAGAATTTTCTCTCCAAACTTTATTGAACTACGCAAATGAAATAATGTAGATCATTATTTAAAGTCTCATGAGAAAATAATTCACAGAATGTGAAACAAAACTATGTTGAATTATAAAGGAATTTTAATTTCAATATCAAGTACCAAAGTGGTACTTGATAGAATTTAGCTGTCTCAATTATTTGGAGAGAAATTCAACAACCAATCATTTTACGGATAGTACACTTCAAAATGTGAACAAAATAATTATGAATGAAATTATATTGAAACATTTCTAATCATCAGCTCTAAATATAGATTACTTTAAAAGTAATGGAAAATGATACAATCGTATAATAGAGAAATCAAAATCATAGACGATCTCAGAAAATAATGAAACCATATTCTTTCCTTTCAAGTATAATGAATCAATGACTAAACAACTTATATTTGGTGAATCAAATGACTTGATTTTCAACTAAATACGATACTATGACACAATAAATGAAATAATTCAAGAAAAAAACCCTAATATACAAACTATACATTGATGAGCATGATTCAACTTATTCTAATCGATAATAAATAAAATATTTTACAAAGTTTAAATAGCTTCAAAGGAGAAAGCGATATCTGGAAACAAAAAAATAGACTATTACAACGAACCACGAAGGGTTTGAAGCGTGTTTATAAAAAATAATATCAAGTAACTTGTTCATAATAATATCAAGAAGTGATGATCGAGGTTTGTTGAAAACAATAAAACATACTGTATTACAATAATTGTGACAACTGAAGATCAGTTATAAATGTTGCAGTACCGTAATAAAATCAATTATCCAGGCACAAGAAACAAACAATTTGATAAAGGATGCAGTTTGTGATGTATTACTTACGACCAGAATTCATCCATCATAATAATGAAAAGTGCTTTCATCTATATTAATAAAAGAGAGTTGGTGTCTGTACGCTCGCTTATAACTCGAGAACGGCTGAACCGATTTAGATGATTTTGGATTCGTTTGAATTTTTACAGCACTGGTTAACATAATATGTATTAAAATATAAGAAAATCCCTTTATAATTAATAAATAATTAGTAAACTAATGACCTAACCTATCAAACATTTACAGACGGATGTTTTGAAATTGCCGGCCAAGCGGCTACCGAAAGATGATCGTGATTCAAGATCAGAAAACACAGCACTCTCATTCAATGCCTCGGTAGCTCAGTGGAAAAAACTCTGCGTCTGATGCTAGAGGTCGCGGGATCGAATCCCGCTACGGTCAATTTTTTTTTGCTCTAGGTTTTCTACTCTAATTATTTTTTTTACGCTAGAATCATCAATAATAAAAATGAGTTATCGTTCGTATCATGCATGTTTTATTGTTTCTAATAATAAAATTGAAAAAAATATATAAAATAAATTAAAACAAAAAAATTATTGATTATATAAAATAAAAAATACATTGATTATATTAAATTAATCTCTTTACTGTGACATTTTTTGTGGGGGAGGGGTGACATGAAGGGGGGACATTTAGGGGAAAGAAAGGGGTGAAATGAAGGGGGATTTTTGGGGGTTGACATTTTGTGGGGGAATAAAGGGGGGCATTTGGGGGATGACATTTTTTAGGGGGTGTCATGAAGAGGGGGACATTTGTAGGGAGAAGATGGGGGACATTTGTGGGGGGGGGGAAGAGGGTGATACGAAGTTCACCGGGACACCTAGTATTATAATAATGAAAGAACTTTGCCACTATAAGACTGAATGTATCGTGATAAACAAAAAGGTTAAATAAGTTTTGAAATTGCTTATAAATGATTAGACAAATTAAATTGAACTTTACCGAGCTGCATAATATCCCTAAAAATAAGCTGTCAGCTTTGAAAATACCGGTACTTGACAAATTTCACTTCCAATGTTTCTCACATTAGAAAACAATAAACACACATACGATTTAGAATTAATGCTATTATTTCAGAATAAGGATATGATTCAATTATTTAAAAAAATCTTTTGACCGACCCGTTTGCAGCATTAATAGGAAACATTTAGTAATCACACAATAGAAACATAACAATTTAGAAGACTGTGCTTCTTTTCAGCATATTCCAAGTTATATCTTGTGCTTAATTTGCTTACAGTATTCTTCTCGTGATAAATATATTTTTATACTAATGACAGCGAAAATTGTAATCTACTTGAAGTGGCCTTGATTTGTATATTGGTTTAGAACCGTACTATTTTTCGATGTATTAACTCCACATTTTATGATACATAACATTTGTCAGACTGGTCAGTAGTTTGTCCCAGTAGAGATGAATGGAGCCTTCAAGAATCGAAACTATGGTTCCACAATCCTGATAAATTTGAAAATTCTCATTGTTCCATTTCTTTACAAAAACTTGGGTTACATTACTTTCTAAGACTTTTATTGCAAAACACACCAAATTAGAGCTATAACTTTGAAGAGATGAGAAAATGTTGAATCTTCAATTCCATGACATTTTCCTGTGCAGTCTATCCCAAATATTTCAATTATTATCTATAAAAATGGAAATACTTCAATACAACCTTCACTTGGACTAAATTGCAAGAACATATTTCAACCCGAATTACTGTTCTACTCAATTAATCTAACTTTTTAAGAATTTAATGAACATTTTCATTGATAAAATAATTGAGATTTTTTTAAAGTTCACATTATGAACAGGAGTTCTCAACCAGTAATGAGATAATTTCATTTTTTTCAAGGAACAATAACGATTAACAATTTCTATTTTACAAAATTCTCATTTCAACACTTTAAACAAGTCATGTTATATAAAAATTCAAAAATATCGATATGATTTGCGTTCTTGGCGAACAAAAACAAAAAATGATATCTTGGTTGGACAGATCAAAACCTTAATAAAGAAATGGATACTAATTATTAGCCTAGTAATTTTTTTCGAGATATTATCAAGTGCCAATGGACTGTCAAAGACTCATCAGGATGAATGAATAATAATTGTTATGGATGGATCGACCAATATTGATAATTATTACTGATTCCTTCAATAATTCAATGTAAATTTTCAAAAACCTTTTCAAATTGAATATTTATATGATGATATATTATCAAATATAATTTTATAATTTATATTATAATCAAGGAAAATTCAAAATCAAGATCACCTATATTTGTGCGCAAAAAGAGAATAAACCAGCTAAACGGTCAGTAACGAATGCTAAAACCTTCGTGATTGTTCAATCAACTAGATATACAGAGGGCCATCATAATGAATGTGTTCATTGTGGGCTTTGAATAAAAATTTAATTCCCGAAGAATCCTCAAGTTAACCTGTGATTCATATAATAAATTACCTCCGATTTCAAAAAAATTATCTCTAGGTGAAAAAATAAACAAGACTCTACTTTTTGAGGTTGAAGAATAGTTTTGTAACTCTGTACAAGATTAGATTGTGTAAGACATGTTTATATTTTATTGAATAATGATTTGAAGGTATTCAGGACATTAGAATCCTGTACTACACTGAAAAGGTCGAAAATCAACCATGACTTCAAACGGAAGCAAGCTTGAAAAATTTCTTTAGACTTAGGGAAGCTTTTCAGATGGAAAGAAACTTGAAAATTTTCATGGTGATGAAGGAATTGGATAACTGTTGAATGATATGCTCTTTCAGTTTAGAGGAAAACAAAATTGACTTTGTCTATAGAAAATAAATCTAGGTTGTGCCGAATTTCACTTTTCACTTAGCTGTTATATCAACAATGACTAAAACAGAAACAGTTCTGATAATTTTTGACCAAGAAAAGATTGGACAAGAAGCAAAATCATCCAAAGTACTTGCAGATAATTCAACTGAAACAAGTGTACTTCAAATTTGGCACCATTTATAATGACATAGCCTAATTGTTTGATCAACGATGGACAGTGAACAGCGACTGTCGAAAATTTCTTATCGCACCTAATCAATTTAAAAAATACAATATTTCGTCTAAAACTTCAGACCAAACATATAAATCTATTCAACTATATCCTTATTCAAATAAATCTCATTATATATAGATATCTAAAAAATCTGTACATAAAATTGTATTGGTAACAATATAGCACACAATATTCATCATCCATACAATTTTAGCTGCACTGTGTTGAAATAACATATAAATAATTTGTGATCAAAGCACCAAATATTTTATAGAATAACAGTCTCTTTTTACAATTTAACAAAAGATCAAATATAGTGAACATTTAGTGCACTAGTCTTCCAAGAATAAAGCACAGGTAAAGACATAACTGTACATCATTGATAAATATTTGATTTTTCGTTTTTGATTGGCTAATAGTGCCATCTATATATTTATAATATATTCAAATTAAACTAATAACACGTTGAGAGCAGCTCACTGGAACTCTTCTTCATCGAACAGAACTTCATCAAGAACTGAAATAGGGATGAATAAAATTATATATTAATGTTACAAACATTAGTGTAAACATAATAGTAGGCACGCTCCATCCACAATACTGTATTTTTATATTGAATTTCATTCATTGTATTAATGAAAAATAATATTTCATTAAGAAAGAATGTGGACGGATAACTGCATTTTCCGCTCATGCAATGAAAAACGATTTGTCAAAGCAATAAGAGCTATAGAAAGACATCACCATTAGTGTAATGTGTCACGTACTTTTATACTTACATGTTCATATAAATGAACACACAAAAAGTGAAAAGTGTTCGCTGGAACAATATGACAAAATCTCTCAATATCAATCACAGTTTAAAAGTCGCTTAACTTAAACTTCCTTCGGCCCATGTTATACGAGCGGAATTAATTTTTCTGCGCATGCGTAAATGACACTGGAACAATCACAGATGATCTCAGTGGTTTGTGATTGGTCCGACGTTATTGACGTATGTTTAGAAAAATTAATGCCGCTCTGATAACATGAGCCGAAGGTATAGAAGGATCCATTTAACTTGTCAGAAAACATATGTTTCGACGAGCAATATCACAATACTTGACCTACAAATGCTGAATCTCGCAGATTATTGAAAAGGTCTTTTAAAAAGTTATTCTTTGAAAGGTCTTTTTTAAAAAGGTCTTTTAAAGACTTTAAAGGTCTTTAAGACTTTCAAGCCTTTTGATTATTGTGTCGAAATCACTGTTTAATTATTACCAAAACAGCTGATTTCTGTCAAGATAAAAGGATCCTGCTATATTTTAAGTTGACAGACTTTTAAACGGTAATTGATAATACTGGCCTTACAGGATTTTTAGCCAACTATGTTCGACACACATATTTGGTAGGTGGAGACGCGGCTAAAAGGCAAGGAGATTGGTCAAACTTAATTTGTTTCAACTACGACCAAGCAATAATATTTGGAGGAAAATATTCCTCCAAATATTGATCAAGTGAGTGTTTACACAAACCAATCAACTTCCACTAGCCTTCCAACTGGCCTCGTGTGAGCCAGACTCCATCATTAGCAATTTTAATGTGATAACAAATTTTTAAACTGAGTATTTAGACAAACCAATCAACTTGGATCATGCCACTAGACTTCCAACTAGCCTCTATCCAGGCTCTAACATTATTAACAAATTTTAATTATACTATTAGAGTATAGTGGCTTTAAAAGCGATTTCAACATGAAGACGTGGAAGCAGTTACCTTTGATCATGGATTCTATCCTCTTGAGGTTGCGCAGGGTGGTGGACAGTTCTCGCGACGGACTCTTGACCTGCGGCGAGCACGGCTCGCTCGCCTCCAGCTGCTCGATTTCGGCGCTCAGCTGGTGCGCCTTCGGACTGTCCTCATCATATAGGTATCTGTCCAACACACATCACAAATTAAATTACACAGAAACAGTAACAGTAAATTAATTTTTCAAACTTTGTTTCAATTTCAATTTTTCAATCAAACCAAATCTTGTATACAAAGAAGCTCAATCTACGTAGATACTTTACACGAAAAAATTGGATCCCAGAATGGAAATTTATAAGCCGCTCTATGTTCTACGCTCAGGTTCTACATTTGCAGGCATGATTCTTCTCAAAATTATGATTGCACATAGCACAATGGACTACTTAGATTATGATTATATTTTCAAGATTATTCAACTATATTGAATTTATCGTACTAAAATTACTGATTTTTGTTTTTATTTGGGAGGGCTGGTCATTAGAAAGATGAGTCAGATAGTAAAGTTACGTTTAATTCGTACAAATTGATTAGATACATGTCTGAGTTTGACAAGCCCAGAAACATTTGCTCACTCAAAACTTCAACAATTCCTCATACATTTCTAAGTTTTTCAACCTGTGAATTGTGTGAGCCAACAAGTATCTCCCTCATGTATCTCATATCCAAATGTAAACGTACCTGAAGACGATTAGAACCCAGTAATTTGTTACTACTCCACAAAAACAGAGGTTTCGGATTGCATTAACTACAATATTACGACACCGATTATCCAGCTGTTCCTTTTAATTACTAAATTTACGGAAAACGTTTGACGAGATAATGCTGCTAATGAAACTGAGATATTCACCTTAATTTCTTTAGAAGTCCACAAGATCCTATCTTCAACTTAGCTGAAAGCCCAGATAAAGCCGAAATCACCAGGTTGTCCACGCCCTGAAAAACAGTTCAACAGTTTCAATGAAAAGTAAATCAACATAATTATATAAGGGTTTATTATAATTTCCCTTTGCACAAAACAAGTGAGAATGTTGCTCTTATCGGAAATTTTTTGTACTAAGCATAGAGATGATGGTGCAAATCTAGACTAGTCATACCCTTCAAGTGCTTATCTAATTTCATAAATGTCACGCATTTAAAAATGGAGATTCAAAATTTATACGATTTCAACATGAAAGAATTCTAATTGATATAACTGCAAAGATATATGTCAATAAACAAGAAGCTTAAAATAAGGAAAACAGTAAAAAGTACCAGCTCATCAAAAAATAAGAACATTCACTTCAATAGACCCGATTAAGCTTTTGCACATAATTATGAGAAGAAGTAATGAAAAATAGATATTATAATAATGAATTTTAGTGTTAAGTGAAATAAAGTTTCTGCTTGGAGAAATGTTTTGAATACCATACCATTTGAAAGCAGTGATTAAACTACTTTCTGATAAATTGGGGTGAATGCTAATGTAGCTAATAAAGTGCTTATTTTCTTTTTAAATCAGTGTTTAAATTGAATTACCAATCACCCAAATCCTAACTCACCGACAATCTGTAACCATTTCCTTTCGGTAGTTTCTAGGAACCAGAAAAATATAAATCAATAACTCATAAATTACAGTTTATACCTTTCATAACCTGTACTTATTCAATATGTTTGTATATTTCCGGATACTTTTTCTCGCATGAATCAAGAAACGCTACAATCAACAAATAATAATAATAAAGTGCAGTAAGACTATCAAAGTTCACGGGATAACCAATAAATTTATAGGTATCTTATTAAGTTGTACAACAAAGAAACATAAGCAGAAAACAATGAGCAATAAGAGAAAAAAGCACTAGAATTCATTATATCAATCGTGAAATCTTTTTATTGACAACAAATATTATCCTCATTTTATAAATCTCAAAGAACTCAACAAGTCAAAATGAGGAGCTTCATATTACCTACTGAAAAATAACTAATCCAATTGCTCAATTAAACCAGAAACAGATTTACTACAATCAAGATCGATTACCTGTAAAACAAATTGAATGACATTTTCTTAGTAATTAGCGTGCAAAGAAACTATGTAATTACCTCAAGTTTAGGACGTGTCCTAAGTGATGAATTCGATGTATTGCTGTAGAGGGAAACGCGACTTCCTCGTGGAGTCGATTCCAGAGAAGTCTGTAAAGCAGCACTCAATAGAAAACTAAAATGCACTCGGCACTCAAGAAAGCAAAAGGGCGCGCATGCAATAAATCAATTGGAAAAATTAATAAGAAAAAATTAGGGTGGAAGACGATAATGCTATTATCAAGAGAATACTGCATTAATTTATGAACAGGACAAGGAATTCAATAAATTATCTACGAAACTTGAGAAACATTATAAAATTGAAATATAATTTTACAGACTACAGATTGCCCTTGTTCTTCAAGGGTGATCTGTTGTGTTGGAATGGAAGTCTGTGTTCAGTGACTTTTACTTCGTTGATTTGCAGAGAAGCTAGCAGAATTTCTCTGCTCGCTACGTCATAAATACTGTATTCAAATTCATAAAATAATCAACTGCAAGAATACAAAAGATTTCACTAGTTTTTACTCTTTTTTTATGAGTTAACGAATCAAATAAATCAAAGTACAAGAACTAAACTTTAAACTAGTAAATAGTTTGAACTTGAGAGCTGTATAGAAATTCAATTGCTCCAAAATTATTTAATAAAAAATATTACATTTTTACCTTAGTGTAAATTAGTTTGCTACACTAAAGAATAAAAAATATAATACTGTCTACGAACATCGGGTGAATTAAGTGTATACGAACAAAGAAACTAATTTCAGGAATATAAAATATAGATACAACATTTCAAATCACTTCTACATCAACTTCGCAAAACTCTTGTGAAGATCTACTAATTTTATCAATCACTAGATTAGATTCTAGAGAATTTATTGTTGGTAGGCTAGATATTTTACAAAAAAAATATATATACATATATTTCAAACACCGACAATCTACTTAAAATAATGAAGACTTTATAACCAGTTGATAATCTACAATAGTGGTTAGAGATTTAAAAAAAACGGGATATTTTCCAGACTCGTAGAATGATATATTTATTACTAATAAACGAATAACTAACAGCTTACATAGAGATATCGAATGGTATGAGAATCTCTAAACTTTCAACTTGGTAGCCCAAATTTTAATTGAAAATTCAACATCAATTAAAGGGGTTTTTACTATAAAAGTATAAATAAGACTTTGTTTCGTCTTAGCGAAAAACAAATTATACAAGACGATAAGCTAATTTCAAGTTGGAATTTTCTATTTGTTAATGATAGATAACTAATTAGAAATATTTTTCAATGGTTATTAAGAAGCAAGAGGGGTTCCACAACTGGATGATAGGTGAAATTCAGAAATGAAACTTGATTGTGGAAAATTATTTACCCTGGGTGCGGACGGAGCTGGCCAATCCTCCTCCTCGACAGCTGGAGGCACAACTTCTTCTTCTTCCTCTTCCTCCTCCTCCTCTTCTTCCTCTTCTTCGTCGGATGAGGAGGGCATGGTCAGCTGCCGGGTGCCGTGGAATGAGGCTGACCTCAGAACTGGGTTCACCGGACTGAAATCAACAAACACTATAATAAACAACAAAATACTGGAACAAAACGATGAGAAAAAAGAACTCTTCAAGTGAAGAAATGGAAATTCCTTAATGCACATGGGATGTATGTCAAAATTGTGTTCAAGAATGGAGTGTACAACACCGTACTATCAACTTATTACTTGATAAATCAACAGTATAAACGAAGTATTACATAATAGCTTATAAACATGATGATGATGATTCTTCAAAATCATACTATTCATTCCTTAAGGTACGTTTCATGAATGAACCTACAGTATGAAAACGACCTCAGCTCACATATTATATCAAATGTTGCAATGTTCATTCAAAAATGAATGAGGAATTCAAATGTTGTTGATCCATCTTATTTTTTCTCTTCATCAAACATAGACACTAAGTAAGTTGAAAAGTGAAAAGATTACTCACATATGCTGTGCTTAAGGTGAGTTCAATGTAAAACGTTCTGATGAAGCATGCCAACAATGCGAAATGGCTATAATAACAAAATATGTGAGTAGTCTTTTCACTTTTCAAGTTATTTAAAAGTCTATATTATTTTGAGGAAATGTTGTAACTCACAATTTGTTCCGTTTTTTCCTTTTTCATCTCATACATGTATTCAAATGTGAACCTATATTTATTTGAAAGGGGGACTTTTGGAATTGTTGATTTGAACAGTCTATTTTAAAATGATATGAAGCAGTGAGGTTCACCTCTTTGGTGTGGTGGCCGAGTTGGTCATGACCGATCCAGCAGCGCCGGCATAGTGGTGCTTCTTGGCGGCCTCCTTCTTCTTGCCCTCGGCAGCCGCCTTCATGGGGTCGTAGCTCTTGCGCCGCTTCCAGTTCTGGAACTCCACCTCCTTCGACGACAGCGTCGAGTTGCTGCGACCACCCGGCTTCTTCTTGACGGCGCCGCTCGGCTCTTTCTTGGTGGCTGCCGAAGACAGCTGTGGCGACGACTGCCCACAAACACTCAGGTCAGAATAGAATAGGAATACAAAAGAAATAGGATAGAATAGAGAATAGAATGAAGAATAGAATGGGTTAGGATAGAACAGAATAGAATAGGAGTAGAATGGGAATAGTGAAATACAGGGTGTTTCAGAACTCCTTACCAATATTCTAGGCCTCTAGGGCATTGTTCCTGGGTAAAAACCATATCTAAATATCATATTCAAATTGTCCAGAAGTCCTTAGTTACTCACACAGCTGCCATTTTGGTTTTTTTCACTTATTATTTTTTATCTCAATAATGGTGAAACATATGGAATTGAAACTTTGCACCAACATTTATGACAACTAGACAAAGCTACAAAAAAATTATTACAATTTTTTAAATCCATAAAACAAAATGGTGGCCATTTAAAATTTTGTTTCTTGAATAACTCGGAAACCGTTGATATTACGAAAATTTTATAAGATTAAATTTTTTTAGTAAATTTAATAAGAAATCGATTGAAACCTTATTTGTCAAGATTGGACCAATATTGACTGAGATATGGCAGATTTAGTGATAGGTGACCGCTGGAGGCTGGTTGCAGTGCATCCTGGGCTTGCGCTAAAGTCTGCTACAACAATGCAACAGTCTCCGTCTGCTTTGCATGTTATTTTCCCAATGATATTTGATACATGATATTTTGATAATTTCCCAATTGAAAGACTGTTGATCATTCCAATAATAATTCATCTATAGCAATCTGAACACTGTCAAGCATTATTTTAGAATGAAAATCGCAGTGTGTGCCAAGGATGATCACTGATAAATAAGTTGCCCACAGCACCTCTAATTTCATCAGAAGATTCCAGTAAGAAAAGATCGAGATGAACAATTTGGTTTTGAAACTCACATAATAATGTACAATAAAATTGTTTGAAATAGAGAAGTATTATCCAAACTAGGAACTTGACTAAAAAGCATCCTGTTATCAAAAATTGTTGTACCATAGCAGATTGATTTGATTGATTTCAACTCTTAATAACTTGTGTAGAATAAATACTATAATGAACAATAAGTTCATGGGAAAAGGTTACAATACAAGCTTGCAAAATCTTTCACAGTATTTCTGAAAATGCATCAATTTCAAATATTGTCTCAAAGTTCAATCTTCCAAATCATAATAATAAATAGTTGTTTTACAAACAAAATTTAAAGAGCTTCAAAGAATATTTACTGACACTCTTCAATCAATAGATAACAGTTGAAACTGACCGGAGTAAGGTTGGACTTGGGCGTTCTCATACTGAACCGGCCACAATCGGTGCGGGAGAAAGTGGCTGACGGCGGCGGCGGCGTGTCTTTACTGGCAGCTGGCGTTTTTGTTTTCACCACCCTGGCCAGGGGCGTGGTCGCTTTCGGCGTCGCAGTCACCGGCGTTCTCTTCGGCTTCTCGGTTGCCGCCGGCACTGGCTTCTTGGTCGGCTCGTCTAGGCGCGCTCTCCTGATACTAAAATACAAAAAACTATGAATTAAGTAATTATTTGGACAAAACTTTGATAATTAGGCTATTTGCTACGTAATGAATTAATAGAAGAAAATTTTGGCCGTTCTCATCTTCCAAAACATTTTATTTCTTTGCCTGATACAATAAATAACTATTACTGTATTGTATTTGTATTTCAAAATGTTTGGTTTAAAATCTTCAATAATTATTTATTTTGATTTCTGCTAATGTTGAAAATTTCACTTTTTGTTTATAATATTTTTGTATTGTTAACAATACTGAGATTTTTTTATTCTAATAAAATTTTTGTATTTTCAATAATGTTGTACCAATTTGTATTTAATATTATTGTTAACCAATCAGTTTGTTTTTTAATTCCAATTTTACTTTTGGCAATAAATATTGATTGATTGATTGATAAAACATTTTATCTTTTTGCCTGATACAATAAATAACTATTACTGTATTGTATTTGTATTTCAAAATGTTTGGTTACTATCTTCAGGTCAATATTTCAAGTAGGCAACACATTTCATAGATAAAGTGAAGTGGTGAGAAGAAGCATGAATATGGAAGTGCAAACCAACTACACGTTTTGATCGATGACTGACCTGAAGGCGCGATTATAGCGCGTGGTGGCGATGGCGGGAGTGGAAGGAGTGGTGGCAGCCGACGCAGCGCGTGCAGCCGACCGCTTGGCCGACTCCTCGCTGGCGCTGCTGTCCGAGCGGCGCACTGCGGCTGCGCAGCTGTTGTTAGCTGCAGCTGCAGTTGCCGCTCGCTGGCTGTGACTGGTGTCCACATCTGACTCGCCGCCCGAGTCCAGCGACAGACTCACTCTGGCGGCCATCGCCGAAACTAGCCGCTCTGTGGCCAGCAGAAACGACTCCGTTTCCAAACTGCTGTCGCTGCATTCTTCCTGGGCTGGTGGCGGCGCTTTACCGACCTACAACAATCATATTTAAATAACTGTAAAATTATTGTAACATTTGGTGTTTTGTTTGTAACTTAAATATGAAATTACAATGACTTTAAAAAACTTTCAAGTAGAAAACTGTCAGCTACAATAAATATTAATATTACTAATAAACTATTAATGATACTGTATTACTAAAAATATCTTATTTTAAAACTCTAAAATTGTTCTGCCTTTCTTTTCGAAGAGGAAATTGGTGATTGATTAAGATGATAATTATGACATAACCTGAATTTGGACTGTTTGTGTAAATTGGTAAAGGAACAGTTTTGTGTATAAGCCTGTTGAACTCTCCTTTGTAAATAATTGATTGATTGATGAATAAGTAATGAAATCAATATAATTGATTGATAAATACCTCATTCAATAATTGATAAATATGCCATTCCCATAATGAATAACAAAATCAATCAATTACGGTACTCCTTTTACACGTTGCTAATCAACTGGCTCTACATATTTATGTTGTTTTACTAGTTCTATCTATGTTTTTTCCAGTGTTATTTCTGAAATTTTAGGCATGAGAACGCTTATTTATACTTATAAAGTGCACTGTAAGTGGCCTTGTAATATTAGTTATTAATTTATTAGATCAGTTGAACAAACACCGTCAAAATCACCGATTGCCAGTCTACTAGCATATGCCATTGGCAATGTGTAACAAGGCATAGAAAATGTTACTGGTAACGTGTGATCCTGCATTATTGAGAAAAAGAAGCAGCTTGGCATCTTAGTGCTAAAACTCTATAATTAAACAGAGTGTATAAATGCTAAAAAATACTAGCAAACTTATTATGATGGTTGGCCACTGACCTGTCTGTTCATCGATGCAGATCTTCTCTTGACAGTAGTTTGTCGATTGTGTTCGGAGGCCGTTTTCGCAGACACAGGTCGCGCTCGCACGTTGATCGGCGACGGAATCTTCGTTACAGTACTACTGCTACTGTTACTGCCCAGACTGGCAACTGTGCAGCATAGACAAACTTGGATTAGATTTCTTCCCTGAAGTTGAAGTTGATAGTTTATAGATATAAGAGACTCAATAAATAATCATGTAAAAGTTCCCATGATCAAATTATTTCTTCTATTAATTGTGTAATATTTGAGATCCAAGAATGGAGTATAAGGAATTGATGAAACAGTGAATGAAGTAAATATAAGTAATAATGTAATAATCTACATTCAGTAAGGCATTATTAATAATAATAAACATGACTTTCCCAGCCTAATGGCATTCATAGAATGTTTGAAATACAGTACACACTGAGGAGTACAAACTAATGTTTATACATACACTAGAGCAAATTATTTCATGAGATCTACAACAATAAGTATAATTTTTCATCGATTTCAATTTCGGAGCCTTCAAATGTTAATACATTGATTATATTTATGAATTTGAGATTTATAAATAGTAATTTAGGCTACACATCAAGAATATTATTGACGACTTTTCAATACAGTACCTTGTGCAATTTTTGGTGAGGGCGTTGGATCCTGCAATGTGAGACTGTTGTGCTCCACAACTTGGGTTGCCCAGTCATTCACCCACGTCGTTTTTGATTCAACAGAATTGGTCTGCAAAATGAAATTCATAGAATTAGAGGAAAACAAATTAAAACTAGAATACAACTGAAGGAATTCGGAGCATTTCAATTTCTATAACATGGGCCCTGTATAAATTACCAATCGATTGTACAGGTTCACTGAGATTTTCATGAACAAACAAATATTATATTTAATATTACTGATTGTTACAAAATTCTAATTCCAGCATCTACTTCAATCATCACAGATTTGATGACCTCAGAACAGAAAAGTATGAGTTTATACTGTTAATAAAGTTGGTGGAAAAGGTAACCGCTCAGGTTCGGAACACACCCGAAGTCGAACATCATCTATCATAATATGATGATGATAATAATATAGATGATTGTATATCATCTATATAGAATGACTTCTGAGAACGATGTAAGCATAAATTGAATAAGTATTAGTGTATAACAAGCACAGAAAATATAACAGGTTTTATGAATTAGTATAACAGATCTATGAGGGCTTTCCTTTCAATTAAAAAAAATTGTTACATATTACTACATTTATAAGGCACACATTTTGACTGTATAATAAAACCCCAGTTTTTATCTAAATCTGAGGCCTGTTTTTCAACGTTTTAGAAGTTTGTAAAACAAGAAGATTGCAAACTCACAATAAACAGGCAGATCAACTGTAGTAACTTATAGTAAAACTTTTACAAGATTTATTCAATTGGTTATTGCTAGTTTGACTTGTCTATCAAATTTTACAGATTCAAAATCGATAATCTACTATGTAAACAAAAGAAAAGTTGGACATAGCCTAACTTTGGACTTTCAGTGTGATTTCGAGCTTTCCCTGTTTTACTTCTTCTTCTTCTTCTTCTTCTTTGCCTCTCCCCAGTATGCCATTACAGCGTGGGGTAGCCTCAGTCCATTTTTCCCTGTCCATCGCCATTCTCCTCATCTCTGGAACCGTCTTTCCTCTTCTCCTCCCTATCTCCTCAATCTGATCCACATATGAACACCTCGGGCGTCCCACCGTTCTTCTTCCCTGTACTCTAAAATTTACATACTGTTTTGTCTTGCTACCCCCTGTTTTACTAAAATTCGAAAACTTCATGAAATAGGCCCTGGTTGTACACTATAGTTCATAATGGATGTATTCAACAATGTGTAAGTAAGAATTAATATTCAGTTGGTATTGTATGATAATGACAGAATATGACAAATGTAGAATAATGAATGCTTGCAACCAAGTTCTACTCACTAGAAACTTCATGGGAACACTGCTCTTCACTTCTCTGATTCCAAAAGCAGCATCAATATTCAGTCGCGCTGTGGTCACCTCCTCGTTGTCCTTTTCAATCGTGTACGTTCCTGTTTCACTGGCCTCATCATCATCTTCCTCCTCATTCTCCGTTATCCTGCGCTGCGCCAGCACTCCCTCTTCTTCTTCTTCCTCTTCGTCGTCATCATCGGCATCATCTTCGTCATCGACAGCTTTGTGACCATTTCCAATTTTATTGAATCTGGTGTCAGCCGGAACTTCCGTCATTCTCTTTTTCTCTTGTGCCAGCTTAGTTGGGTTTGAGACTGGAAACAACATATTTAGTATAAACTGTATGCAAAATATAGAAAATGTTGATGAAGTGTCGATTAGAAGATGGAACAATAGAAAGGAATATAAAATAATAAAATAGAATGGAATGGAATAGAATAGAAATGAATAAAATCCTCAATCTAACACACTTGAAGAATTTCTCACTTGCGAAAAACTTGACCTGAAGAATTGAGAATACTTTTTGTAATGTAATTTGTAATATTGTAGAATATCTTCATAATTCAATCAGGTATCCAATTTCATTTCATATTATGATGACTATTTAAGAAATTACCTCATCCTATGAGCAGCTACTCATATAATACTTTTCAATAGATTGTATATTACTGTGGTTCATGTTTTTTTCATTCTACATCTTTCTAATACCCAGAAGAAAAGAGTTTGATAAAATGAAACACAATTTGTGATATGCTGTACAGCAGAAGCCCTATACTTGAATAGATGTAACCTCCGTATACATTGTATTCCCTATCTTACACGTGCTACAGAAGTTATATCTATCTATTCAAGTATAATATCCGACGGCCAAAAGGTCCTATATCGGGAGGAGCAAAAATCCTGTACCACGTAGAAAACCAGTACTATTTTATTATACAGTACTAGAAAATATTGCCAATACATTTCAAACATAATACTGATAGGCTATAACATATCCATTTTAAAAAATAAAATAGGAATTTGAACAGAATCCAAGCAGTCTGAACAGGCCTGCCAACGGAGCACGTGTGATGTACTGTATTAGACAGAGGGTGGGACCACTACCACGAAGATGGTTTACATCATGTAACTACAGAAACTGTATAATAACAGTGTGGACATTTTGATTGGTTAGCTCGGACAAATCCACCAATACTTTTGCTAATTCCCATAACATTTGCATTTAAATGGAACGCAAATCATGTTATGTTGACTGATTCACTTCTTACCAACAATTTGCCTTTGCCAGTGTTAGTTTTCATCATTTTAAGCTTTTAACACAATACCAAGAGTAGAGGGACAATTTTCAATGTTGGAAAAGTTATTTTCGATATTGTTTCTCTTGAAATAAATTTGAAAAATAAGTGAATGGGTTAATTTTTGCCTGTAATCCCATACCGTATCAAATTCAAAAAAATTGGCAAAAGTATGGCGGCGGCGGGAAAAATGATTTCCACATACTGTTACGGAGTGCTTCTCACAAATGGCCACACTGTTATTATACAGTCTCTGTACATGTAAACATGTAGGTGGTAGTGGTCGGACAATAGGTCGGAAAAGGGAGGGTCGGATAGGCAGGTTCTATCATAGAACCATAACATTCTGTACTGTTTCCCATAACATAGCTTGAACGTCAATTAAAAACTACAAGAAAGAGCCACTTTATGATCTTGAAAAGCTATGATTTGAATAATAAAATCCAACCCGCTTTATATATTTTTGCGGAGAAAACTTACCTTTTTTGTCAACATTCAAAACTTTTTTGACGAACAGTTTTTGGTTTGTGGGATCCTCTTCGGTGTCACTTGAAAAATACCCTTCAGAGTGATTTCCAGCCCTTCGAGGAACTTTTCCGTTCAAAATAGTCTTGTTCTCTTCATTGGCAACCTGAAAGTAAAAAATATATATCATTTTTATGAACAGAAACGGATTGAAAATTTCAGTATTCAAAAATATACAAAAATTGGAAATCCTAAAACTATCATCATTTTGTATACAATTCAGCATCGCATACTTATGATAATTCCAGACACAGAACACTAATTACTACCTAAACACAACACAACTCAACTCAACACAATGACAATCCTCAATTGAAACTATTCAAATTTTCAAATTGAGTGACACGTCTTTCGACTGGAAGGCATGAGCTTGAAACTTTTGCAAAGGGGGAAAATTTAAAATCTGAACACCTATTAACTTCATCTGGGATTCTCACTATTCAAATTCATGACTTGGGGAAAATATTCTTTTAATGGAAAAGTTGATTAATTCAAATAATCATTATAGAAGTTTTTAATGCAAAAATATACTCTTTTCTTAAAAATTCTTACTATTGATGAATTATTATTCAACGATACGGACTTTTTTGAACCGTATCATCCTTCAAAATCAACATCTGAATACAATGGATTATCGAACAGTATAAGGAAATTGTTATTGAGCTGGAACGATGCATTGTTATTTCTAGAAATTCGAGACTACAACCATAATTAATCTTGTATTTGAGCATCTAAAATTGCGAGTTCATATTTTTCATTCATGTTGATTGAATGCATCAACAGAACTGAACCAAGGCTTTAAAAACAGAATTAATCATTTTTCATAATGATTAATAAATTACTACTCCACAAAACAACCTTCAACCACAACAAAATTCAAACCAATGGCGATTTGATGACTATAACACCGAATATCTTACTGAGAAATACAAGACCAAATTAATGGTAGTATCAATACAAAATAAGACTATTATGAGGCTTCAGAGAGGCTTATTACAGAAGACAAGAGGCTATTCAAGACTTTTATTCATTTCAATGCGTGCTTTCATTTGTTCAACAGATAAAGACAAGGTTATGCATATAAAGTGAAAGTGGAAATACTAAACGGATCATATCTCATTCAAAGACCAAACGTCTGGAATTCCCTTAGTGATAGCTTCCTTCATTTCAAATTTATGATGAATGATAATGTATTAAGGCTCATGGGCCATGAACTGAGTCCATTGACGATTAAAGAAAAGGGAAAGAAATAGTTTGATAGCATTATTTATTCCTAAAAAGACCATATCTTATCTCATTTAAATTTCAAACAAAGATTTTGTTTGGCCGAAGTAGACGTGAGATTTGCAAGTACGTTTCAAACTAGTAAAAGCCTCAAAGAACTCTTGTGTTTTCTCACATCAAAATCCATATGAGAAGAAATCCTTGTGAGAGCTAGCTTATAAATTCAGGACATTTAATTTTAGACTGATAATAATTATTTTTAGCAGTTATTTTTTATAATGACAGTTTATTGAAAGCCGGTTTACCTATTTACAGCAGTTACTTTAAGGATGACAGTAAAGACATTACTAGTTCGATTTTCAAGCGAAGGTTAAAACCGTTTGGGACACATATATTTCTTTAAAATATTTTAATGACGTTCAATCTAAATACCTACACAATAAAATTGGAGAAGACTCAAACATTATTGAGTCACACTCTATTGTACAAATAATTGTAAACTAAAATGAAAAAGTCTATTTAACCGATTTCATTCTGAATACCCTAGTATCAAATAACACAGAAGAAAGATAAGAGTATTTCAAATATTTTGGAGGATAATGTGGTAGGTCTATAATTTGTAATTTCGAATTGGATTTTCTATATGTTCCAAACATTTGATATTTTACTGGCTACATGAGCGAACAATTAGTCTCATTTCAAAAGATCGTACTTGCAATAGTATGGATAGAATAGCCTACATGAATAATACGATAAAAGTCATTAATTCCTCATTGAAAAGTTGATGAATTTCATTGGAATTAAAATTGATTCAGCTAAAAAAACCTATTCAGATCACAATTATAACTCATTAATTAATAATAAAACATGAATCTACATAATAATGAAACATGATTCTACATAAAACCGCACGTTTAAATGAGAATTTAGTTTCAGTGTAGAAGTAATTCAAATCACCAAAATTTGCATTCTATTCATATCTACTATATTCTATTCAATTATATCGTTCTATTCATAGACGTTAATGAGTTCCTTTCAAACAGCCAAAAATCAAATGATTGCGATCTAGACTCTGAATTTTCAAAACGAAAAGTCTTAATTGGGACTAGGACTATTGAAACTATTGCCACATGTTCTATTAATAGACACGATTTCGAGAGGGGGACAACTATTTGTCAGCATCCCAGATCAAACTATCAACAGAACCATCACAGGTGGACAGACTCCCAAACAGAAAAAACGTTGAGTGGAGATTTAAACCCATGACCATGCAAATGAAAGCCAAATTCAAAAATAACCTCTCTCCTTCCTCATAGAGGGATGCGAGAGTGAAACGTCCACTGACCTGACCTACTTCATTAGATCATCGTATTCATGAGATCATATCCTAGTCACTTCTTCATCATGTAGGCTAGGCTGGACGGTGCAATAGCATCATCACATGACATCATCTAGTACTGTAGTCTACACTGTTTACTACATTCAAGTAGAATACGAGAGATTCATTCTTTAGAACAACACTTCATCAATTTATCAAGTTGGAAGTTTATGAATTAGAAATTTAAAATATTGAACAATTTTTCGCTAGTTTTGGAGTTTTATTGGAAGAAAATTAAAAGCTACTAAAGCGTACAAAGAGAAACTAGTAATGATGAATGGTACTTTTTCTTCTAATTTATGAGATTTTTCATGATTTCAAGTTTCTATTTTATATTAAGACTAGTAACCAGGAAATTCAGATTAATTTACGTCCACTTTCATCTAACTTTTGTATTGTTTGATCTAAAAATTCTCAACTTAATGACATATTATACTAAGAGAAGTAAGCCATAGTAATTCACATAAAATTAAAAAATGAAGATTAATTTCACTTCAATCTATTTTGATTTTATTATTTTTGCAGTTTTGATATGGATCTACATTAACTGATCATTAATATTTGAAAAATGAATCAGTACTACACAAAGCAATAATTCTTTAAAAAAATCACTTGCAGTTGTAATTGTTGATGTTGTTCTTGTTCTAGATATTTACTGCAAATAACAATCAACTAAACTAATTAGCCTATATTATTTTTAGTAAAACACAGAAAAATCTAAAATATGATACAGAAGCTCCAAAGCAAAAACCCAATAGTTTCTATCAATTTGGGCGGAACCTTGTTGTACCTTTCCAAAAGTATAACTTGATAAAATAAAAGCTCAGATTGATGAATAAATGGTATGACTCACCTTATTATCATAGACTTTGGCAATGGGTAGCGACAAATTTCTAATGTGTCTCCGAGTGAACTTATTGTTCAGATGACTGCTTCCATTCTGCTTTTGCGAATCGCCGTCAAAATGAACAGTGAATGCAGTTGCTGGCGGCACATAGCCATCTCCACCATTCGACACTGACGATTCCATCTCAACAAGTGTTCTCCAGGAATATCATTCTCCAGTACTCAGGTCCACAACACTGTGAAAAACAAACACATTCTAAAATGATTGCCATACCTGAATTGGACTGTTTGAATTGAAATTCCGATTTTTATGGACATCACCTGATTCACGATAATTTGGTTTCTGAATAGGAGTAAGTAGAAAGCTCATCTATGAGATTTATTTCTTAAAATTTAATCCACTGATTTAATTTGAATCTATCACATATCAAAATATACCTGAAAGATTAAAAAGTAAATAATAGAGCGAGCATGAATTAATTATAAAATACGAATTGGATGAATATACAATTATAAATCGCACTTAACAGTCACATCGACTGGATAACTGTATGTCGTAAAATAATAATGACTAGTGATCACAAGCATTATTTTTCGAATCACGTACACAGGCAACAATGCATTACGGTTGACCTGAAATGTATAATCAGATTCAATTTATTTGGCGCTTGATATATAGATATATTATTTCTTTGCCATCGTACTCTACAGTCATCAGCATTGCAACTTCAAGAAATAATATCTATCCATCTAATGCCAAGCGCCAAGTTGAATGAATCTGATTATAACTAATCGTAGGATCCAAATCTGTTTAGTTCAGTGAACTCATAGATTCAATAGTCGGTACATCAACTATTAATTTATTTACTTGATTTATTTATATGATTACCAAATCAAATCATCTTTATTCCACAATAACACAATATAACATATTCATTTCATATAATCAAACTGAAATTATTTTCTTCTATGTACTAACTTGAAAAAGAATACAAAAAGTTACGCCTACAGTAACTTGATTTCTATCCACTCTTTGGAATTAGGTACCTCCTGAAGTTGAAACTGTATTGTAGGTTACCATCCTAGATTAATCTCCTCTGAAAGAAAGGAATTGCTGATATATATAGCAATATACATCATTATATATCAATATATTTGTAGTCCTGCGCTTTTGTTTTTATAAAATTTTGACTAGGTTCAAACAGCGACTGAGCCACCGTGCGTAAATGTTAATAACCACATGAAACGAACTATCTGCAGCCATCTCAAGTTTATGTGTTAATTTCATTGTTATATTTGACGAAATCTGTCCGGCGACTACCGGTCATGGATGGAAGATACCGAATTATCGAACCAAGGCTTTTGAACGTCGGATCTTAGGTGCCAATATATGACTTAGAACAGGCAGCAAGTGCAAAGGTGTTGATCTTAAGGCTGTGCATCAGCTTAAAAAAAAACTTTTTTATGGTGATATTTTTCTAAGTTTTACGATTTGGATACTATCAAGCTATCAAAATGAAATACTTTTTAGAGGAAAAACATTTTTTTTTGTTCATTAGTTTTTGAGATATGGGCGTCTAAAGTAGCATTAATCTCAAATTGGTTGCAAATACAATTATGAAATTCTGAGCATATGTGCTTGAAGGTATTGTCTATCACTTGACATAATTAGTTTCTCAAAATAACCAATTTGAAAAAAATATTTTCGAAAATAATTTCATTAAAAAAATAACCCAATTTTCAATTAAATTGAGAATTTGTTATTTTTCTCAAATGTTGATATTTCGAAAAACTAATTATGTCAAGTGATAGACAATACCTTCAAGCACGTATGCTCAAAATTCCATAATTGTATTTGCAACCAATTTTGAGATTAATTTCCCCGAAAATTTCTACTTTAGACGCCCATATCTCAAAAACTAATGAACAAGAGAAAAAATTTTTCCTCTAAAAAGTATTTCATTTTGATAGCTTGATAGTATCCAAATCGTAAAACTTAGAAAAATATCACCATAAAAAAGTTTTTTTTCAAGCTGATGCACAGCCTTAAGGAGCCAGACACTATACGTCAAGTCTGATTGAGAACTGAATCAACTCTGGACATGAGCACTGATTAGCCAGACAGGAGAGCAATACTCGGCAGGAGAGAAAACCAGTGCCAGAGGTGATGTGCCTAGGACTGGGGCTGATGCACCCCACCATAGTCCTGCCAGCTTCTTCATTATATTGTTGCAAGTATTTAGCTTACCAGCGAGTTTCTGGAGGTGCAGCTTGTAGGAAAGTGCATGATTTAGTGTAACACCCAGATATTTAGGGGATGGATTAAATGGGAGAAGAGAGCCATTCAAATTCATTCTCAACTCTGCTCCAGCCTGTCTGTAGTTGAGATGGAAGCAGCTTCTCTCAGTTTTTGTTACACTTGGTTGTAAACACCAATCCTGGAAGAATCTACTGAGGCTCTTGAGGTCATTTGTAAGAGTCACCTCCAAATCTTGCATGCTTTTAGTCTGCCATGCAATGGCCAAGTCGTCTGCATATCCAAATTTTCTAGCAGTAGTGGCTGGTAAGTCAGCAATGTAAATGTTGAAGAGCAAAGGGGCCAAGACTGAACCCCGTGGTAGTCCGTTATTCAGTTTCCTAACTAAACTAGTATCTTCTTCTAATGTCACTTGGAAGGGCCTGTCGCCTCATGTTGTTTATGAGGTTGACCGGTTTTCTGCATTTAATAATTTCCATCACTTTGAACAGCAACCCAGTATGCCAGACAGTGTCATAAGCTGCAGTGAGGTCCACGAACACTGAGCCTGTCTTCAGCCCCTTATCATATTCTGATTCAATATTTATGTTGTTAAAGCCAGTACCTGATCTGCACAGCTGCGCCCTGATCTGAAACTTGCCTTCTCCACAGGTAGGCTAAAAGCTGAAGCAGCTTTGCTGAAATTCTATTATAGAGCAACCGCTCCAGAAGCTTGTAGCATGCAAGCAGCTTAGGGGAGAAATTGGGCTTAAATTTTCAGCTCTGTCTGCAGGCTTACCTGGCTTGGGGATAGCAATAATTTTTGCTTTTTTTAGCAGGCTGGGAACCTTACCACTCTGGGCTGTATGTTAGAAGAAACAAGCCAACTATACTCTAGCATGTTGACCCAAGTGAGTGAGAAATTCTGGGTGCACTCCATCAAACCCAGGGGCCTTGCCAGTCTTGAACAGACCTAGAGCAACATTCACCTCTTCAAGTGTAAATGGGGAGATGTAGTCAGAAGGAATGAAATGTGACTCTTTCAATTTTGTGAGAGATTTTTGGTCCATCAAGAATGATTTCATTTTGGTGAACACCTGGATAACTTGATCATAGGATTCGACATCTGATTGGCTGTTACTTTGGGTCTTTCTGGTAGAGCCCACACCCACCAAGACGTTTTAGAAGACTCTATGCTTTTCTACTGGAGTGAGTAAAGTCCAGGGCTTCCATAGAGTCTACCCATTTCTTTTGACGGTGCTCATCCAGGCTATGGAGTAGGTAGGATGCTATTTCAGTCCTACCACTTCTCTGGTAATACAAGTAAAGTCTCTCACTTTCTTCATTCCATCCTGGGATGTACTCCCTTTTGTAGCAGTGGATGTCATGATTTCCAATAACTAGCCTAAATATTTCTCTCCTATGCAAAAAATACATAGAATTCTTATTGATAGATTTGAGGAAACTTTGTCACGGTCCATGGGTAGAGGTTCTATCCTTAGAAAATACATTTTTACCAAGCAAAGGAAAGATAGTTGTAAGAATAAGAAAAAGAACAAAAAAGAACAGTGCTATCATTCATATAGGCCTTCACTGATACTGTACTTACTTTCAATATTAGAATACAACGGACAACATGCAATGGCTATGAGTCACCCAGCTGTATGTCGTATTATCTGCTCAAATGGTATTATCTGCTTCGATATTTTTCCTAAACTTTGGTGATGGAGAAGCTGCTTTTACCAAGGAAGTTACAGTAAGGTAGTCGAAGATTGTGTGCGTATTTTACATGTGATCAGATGATTGAAACGAATTGTCTCAACAGCTGAAATAATCTTCTCTCACTCCCAAACTTACTGGCACTCACTCTCTCTCATCAAGAGCCTGATTCTTAAAGGATCAATTTCTCCTTTTTAAGGTCCTTTAGCGAGTTATCCCATGGATGAGACTTTATATTATTAAATAAAAGAGGTAATATTTCAATGGTAGTAAAATAAAACAACTATTATCCCAAGTAACTCAGAAATAATATCCAATCTGCTACTTCAGTAATGCTTCAATAATTACTAGCTAATAATTGATTCAAATCAATTGAGAAAGATGTGCTCCAATAAGTTAAAAAAGGATTTAGGAAGCAAATATCTATGTATATGGAAACTTACCTAAAAATTAGGGCCTTGAAATCTCACTGTAACCTGAAAATTGAGTGAACACTTGCACCAACGGGAAACGTAATCGTAAAGGGATTCAATAATGAAAAGCTCCGCGAATACCGAATAGGTGGAAGATGGGAAATTATATGACTTGAAGGATGTAATAATATTTCTTATATTGTAATCAAAAGTGAATTTTCTCGGGAAAATGATAATTTATTCAACTTGGATACCAACCAGAAAATCACGACACCACACCACACATTGCACAAACACAGCGACAGTCACTCATCGACTCACAAGTTCTCAACACAACACAACAGACAGCACTCTTGAGTTTCGACTAGTCAAATTGACTCTTGTCAATTGTTAAAATGAGAAAACCATGTATTGGAACTAAAATATTCCTCAATCTCAAATTCTGATCAATTTAAATGCGTGAAACAATGTTATTCAGCCAATATATAAAAATTAAACGATTTTTTAAAAATGTTCAGCTGATTAGTGTTTGAGTTGGCTACATTGGTTATCAAATAAAAATCAACAGCTGACGAAAATCAAAAGCAGATCACCAATCACCATAACCTCAATTTGAAATCAATCTTTAACAATAACAGTAATAAGTTATGTATACTAGTAACACTGATATGAAAAAGATTGTTATGGTGCCATTATAATTAGTGAATTATCATTTCATGTATGAGTTCAAGATAAAAAGATTCTACTACAATCGTTAATAGATAGCTTTTATGAGAAAATTATCGTTGGTTGTCTTGTACATCCACTCAGTAGCCTACTGTAGGCTAACTTAGTTTGGGACAGTTACATTCAATTTGGTGGAATATAGCTTGAAAATATTTCTAATAATTGATTGAAATCTGGATTAGAAAATGCCTTTGTCAGCAGTTTATCTCACCGAAGATTTAAAAATGGCGTGTCTTCAACTGGCACTGTCGACGGAAAAAGAGGAAGTTATTGGTCTTCTGATAGGAGAGGTACAGTATGCTTTCATTTAGTTTAATTTGAAAAACTTTCTTATTCAAGAATAATCAAATTCAAGAAAAGAATATTTAAGAAATCAAAGCCACTTTATTCACTTCAGGAGTGGCAGGACATGAGCCTGGATGGTCTCAACTTTGTATGAATATTGTGTTCCTTTATTTTGTGTATGTGCTTTTATATAATGTTGTCTGAGTAACTTATTTGTTTGATTGTTTTTGTACTCGAACTGACGATGTCCATGTATTTTTCTTGTTAATACTATGACAAATAAATTCTTTTCTATTCTAATATTGAATCAAGAATCAATATCAGTCTCCTTCAATGAAATAATAAGCTGTTATTAGAGTGACATGACATAGTTTGTAAAAGTTTTTAGAGTGAAGTGTTTCACGTATTCAGAATATTTACTCAACCTATAACGCTAAAAAATAATTTGCGATAGGACTTGGTCATCAACAATAATTTATATTTTTCTGCAGTCTTAGTTGTAGAGACATATTTGTATATTACTTCTGGTTGTAGAGAATTATTGGCATATTGCTTTTAATAATTGTGTTTCTTTCAGACGAAAAGCGTTGGCGATAAAAATGAAGCTCACATATCATCGCTTATCATCCCAAGAAGACTTGACAAGAAGAAAGATCGAGTGGAAATTTGTGACGAGCAGCTAGTACTAGCTACTGACTACGCGGCTCAGCTAGCTGACAAGCTTGGATGCGAAATGCGAGTACTCGGCTGGTACCACTCTCATCCTCACATTACTGTCTGGCCTTCTCATGTGGGTTAGTTGAATATCAATTTTCTCAAACCTGCATACAACTGATTGTTTCATCATCGAATGGAAATGAAAGTTAAAGAATCTATTCTTATTAATAGAATTCTTAATATCAATGGAGTCGACACGTGACATCATTTTAAAATAAGTAGATTATTTTTCATTCAGACAAGTCTGGAATATCACTCTTGAAAATATGCATACAATTAATACTTATGGTTTAGATGTATCTAAATCCTTTTGGTTGACCGTGTTTGGTGTTTTGATAAAATTATACATTCTAAGGCAAAGACGCATAGTAGTCCAAACTAATCTTGAGTGAGAGACACCTATGAATTTGTTACATGACAGAATGTCCAAGGGAATAATTTATATTCTTAGGTAATAAAGTTTTATAAAACAGTTTGAAATTCTTTGTTAGGTAATTCAGATTTTCTAACTTCAGTGTATTATGCTTATGTACATAGTCATCTGTTTTATGGCAATTTTGCCTGGGGGAATGACTCAATTCTAAAAAGCGGTTTGTTTTACAAAAGCCTGTTATAAGGATAATATTTCTGAAGTTCATAGCCGGTCACCACATTTTAATAAATACAAATAAATAATGTTTTTATTAGACTGTGATTAAACATAAGGAAAACTTGTTAAGTATCCCTATAAATAGCTGTTCGTATAGAATGTTCACCTTGGTTCATAGCCATTTAATGGCTATGTAGTATAGTAGTAGTAGTAGTAGTAGTGCATGTGATGAAGCAATGCATGCTTCATCACATGGATTAAATCAATGTAATTATTCATATATGTTGAATGGTTTTATCGATTATGGCATAAGGCTCTACAATAATTTACCAAATTTTGGAGTAAAATGTTTATACAGTATAATAGTAATGAACTGTTAAATATTTGATAATATGTATGTTGTTTGATCTTTTTCTCCTTGATCTTGGTCTTTAATTTTAATAAGCTTTGTGTTTACTATGTGAATTTTATAAAATGTTGCAACAATAAATTAATTTGAATTTGCTGGTTCCAGTTAACTGAACATTGCATTTACCACTGATTTTTCATATTTGTAAAATGTTTGTATCAATGTTTTTTTTCTAGTAGAATGACTTATACTTTTTCCAGATGTAAATACACAAGCCAACTACCAACTCATGGATTCAGATTTCGTTGGTATCATTTGCTCGGTGTTTTCTGAAGACAAGAACTCGAAGGTAATGATAACTTCAGTAATTTTACTCGTTTATTAAATTAAAGTTTTCTCCTGCTTTGGTATTCTAGAATTTTAAATAATCATATAACTGGAAAACTTTTACATTTCGATCATATCAAATGCCCGGTATTTTAAAGGTCACACATCAGTTCCAACGCGTCACAGTTCAGTCACATTAGTAGAGTCATAGTCAAAGATTTTATATTTCAACAATGGATTTCCTATTTCGCCATCCACACTTAGCTATCATCTACTTACTTACTTTGTTACTTGTTCCGTCTTCTCCATAGTCAGCGACCAGGGAATCGTTTTGTTTTCTTCCATTTTGGGAATTCACATCAGTCAGGTTCAGTCTTGGTATGTATGTTCAACATACTCAGCAAGTGTGTAGTACAGTCTCGCCATAAAGTAGTCCTTCAGTCCTCGGGCAAATATGTTGTTGCCTGGATGGTCTTCAGTTTTTTAGGTAATAAATTGAAGAGGCGGGCCCCTGAGTAAGGTCAGTGAGCTGCTAGATTTCTCAAGTCTATACTACAATCTACACTATGTTTGGCTCAGTTCCAGCGGACGACCGTCAGTTGCTCTTCCGGCGTCCGTCAATCATTTTCAGATTTCTTCTCACCGGTTTCTGGATTTCTCGGATAGTTGTCTGACAAATTTCGGAGGCGGCTGAAACTGATCTGATAAGTGTGACCGAGCTCAAGTCGGTCAAGTCACCGTGTTTTTCAGAGCTGTGATTCTAGATGGCTATAAGCCATAATTTATTATTGTGTTTGAGCGAGTTAACCATTTTCACTCATGTGTTGTAACGTTTAACTTTTGCAGAGTTGGGATGTGCAGTTGACATGCTTTCAATCCAGGCCATCTGACGGTGACGACGGCCATCCCTACGTACGCTTGGAAATTCCTCTATACATCAAATCTGCCGAACATTCTGAATCAAACTGTTTAGAGGTGAGGTCATTAATCAGTCAAGAATTACTCTATTGATATGATATAAAAAAACAAGATATGAAAGATACAAGATAAGAAGCTCAATTTCATTTACAGTTATTTAAAAAAAGCATATTGATTTTATAAAAACAAATACTGTACTTTGGAAAAAATAATTGATGTCCAATTAGCTTGTATAGCCTTTCACCATTACTGATAAGTATACTTGGAAACTCAATTTGTAAATTAATTTATTTATTCTTGTGTCATAAATGTCAACACACGCACTTCAAAAAAAATTAATAATTGAACTGGCATAGACTACATTGTCTTCAAGATTTTTATATTGTTACAAGGTGTTACATTTGTTCGTATACAAGTGATATCGATATAGCCATAATATCGAATGTTACAATGTGGATAACTATGGGAAAACAAAAGATGGGTGTTTAGTTAGCCTCAATCTTCAAACCATAGATCCGGACCATCCTACTTAAGTGTCTATCAGAACAACCAGCATGGCACTAAAAGTGTATTAAGTAAAGAAAAAAGCTGATCTCTAAACCACTTATTTTCACCTCTGTTGCAGACTATTTGTGGATTGCAAGAAATCTTGCAAATGGAGGAAATGGATTTCTATTCTGAGACAGATAATGAGAACTTAGATGTAATGACGAAAATTCACAATGAAATGGGTAAGTCCCACTATATTTTCTGTGTAAATACTGTATAACATTTTCTTATAAGTAATGCTAAATTGTAGAGGATAATACTGTTTTTTTTCTCTCCTAAATTATATTGTCATGATTTGATCATTCATCAACAAATAAAAAATTTCATTAATTCACTCAAGGAGTAAACTTCCATCTTCAACAACCATTTCTATATAATCCATTAAAAACCGTCTTTGCATAGGATTTGCTCTAATTATATGACCAATCAATTTCTTGTCTCCAGCTAACACTTCTCATTAACAATTATCTCAAAATAAATATTAATTTCTGTATTTTAAAGCGAGCTCTATATCTAATTTTATGTTACCTATAATGGAAAATTTTCCATTAATTAACGAATTTTCTTCTTCGCTTTGTGTGAGAATATTAAAATCGCTTCGAATTGCATCATTTTCTGATATGTCTTTTTTAGAGTTCATTTTCATGAATCTCATTCGTAATTGAGTTATTGCCATCCTGTCAATGAAGAAAAGACTTGGAGTGAAAAGAATATTATCAACTCAAAAACTAATCTAATTCTGTCATTTGATTTACTGTTGCAGTACTAACGAAAACACTTCATCATATTGTGGAAACTATTTCATTGCCGTTGCTGAAAACGTTGGAAACTCAATTGGCAGTTTACAAGCACAGACATAGTCTACTTGAAAAGCAGAAAGGACTTTTGGATTGGACTGAGAAGAAAAGTTAATTGTGATATCTTTTATATTGTAAGTTTAAGCTTAATATATTGGATAATCTTATTACTGTATTTAAAGTATTTTACTTAATAAAGAGGTTGCGCATACACAATTAGTTTTCTAGTGCCTTCTAGATTACTCTGCTATAGCTTGATTGATCACAGAGAATAAATAACCTTCAAGGTCAATTCACACATGATCCGGCGCGACACCGATCCAAGGCATGTGGATTAGTAGCTGATCTCTCCAAAGCTTTTGATCTTGTTAATGGGGAGATCTTGTCTCGTAAGTTGCATTTATATGGTTTCCAGGATGTAGTTCTCAGATGGTTTGACTCTTACCTCTGTGACAGATATCAGCAAGACAAAATACAGTCATCACCTTATGTTTATAGTTCAGAATGGATGAAGACAAGGAGTGGGGTCCTCAAGGATCAGTTCTTGGTCCTTTACTCTTTCTTCTTTACATTAATGATTTACCTTCATATCTGGAACCTGCGCACTGTGTGCTATATGCCGATGATGTTAGCATTTTATTGAAGAGTAACAGTCTACAAAAAATGGAATCTGAGTGCAGAAATGCGTTAGAGAAGTGGCTAAAAAAAATTAGAGAAGAAATTACAGAAATTAGAGAAGTGGCTAACTGCTAATATGCTGATATTGAATCGTGAAAAAACCAAACAAATACCATTCAGAGCAGCTAGAGAAGCAAACTTGGAAATAGAAGAAGGCAGTGTGGAGCCTGTAAACAACATTAAAGTTCTAGGAGTTACGTTAGATTCCGAAATTTCCTGGAGACCTCATATAGAATCTTTGAAAAGTAAGTTGAGTTCTGTAGTATTTGTATTCAGAAATCTTAAAGCATTGTTGGACACTAGAACTCTCAAAGATATATATTTTGCAATGTTTCATTCCCTTCTGGCCTATGGGATTGTATTTTGGGGACCTGAGCAAGCAATTGACATATTCCGTATCCAGAAGTAAGTAACATGAGTAATGGTTGGAGAGTCAATACGTTCAAGCTGTAGACCATACTTCAAACAAATAAAAATTCTACCTCTTCCAAGTTTGTATATCCTAGAAGCAATATGCTTTATTGATCAAAACAAGGATAAATTTAAATCTGGTGCACTTTTTCACAATTATGGAACTGGACATAGAGAACAGTTGCGAGATGATACGTAACTGCACCACATTATATGAGAGAGGAGTTAAAGTGTTGATTCGATCAAAACACAGCTATAATCTGTTGTCAATATTTGCAAATAGCAAAGTCTTCAGAATATTATATGGCATTACTTAGGAATTTCGTTCAATTAATTATTATGATTTAACAGCAACTGTATGGTTGCAATGTCTCATTACCTTCCATCTTTAAATTACCAGCCTTTTTAAGAGCATCCACAGGTAAGAGCAAGGTGCATTCTTGTCTAGTTGTTGGTGCAAAGTTTCAATTTCATATGTTTTACCATTATTTATAACTTAAATAAATAATAAGTGAAAAAAACAAAATGTCAGCTGTGTGAGTAACTAAGGACTTCCGGACAATTTAAATATGATATTGAGATATGCTTCTTACCCAGGATCAATGCCCTAGAATATTTGTAGGGAGTTCTGAAACACCCTGTATACACCTTGGCTTGGGTGTATCTAGGATACAAAAAATATATTCTCATGTGGAAAAATTTCTCAAAGATTGAAACACTTTGTCCACCTTGTAGCATAGGGTAATCTGCTAGTAGGCCTACAGTAATATTAAATTAAGTTGTCAGATGGCATTAGATAGATGGAGAGATATTATTTTTGCCGTCTGACTCTACGGTCATCAGAAATGTCTAGAAGACATCAATATTTTTTGCAAAACAATTGTTAAAAATATTTTTAAACTAAACAATTATGTTTTCTTGAAGTTGCTGATTGAAATTGTCCACACTTACTTGGTCGACTTTTCTGTGCTGTAAAGCATAATAAAATTTTATTATACTGTATAATTGTATCAAGCTCGAGCATTGGTAGCATGCTGTGCATTACAATAAAACGACAAATTATTGTGGACATAGGGAAAGAGCAACGAGCTAGATTGCTATATAGATATAGTAAACCATCTAGCTCGTTGGGAAAGAGAGTTACGTGTCCCTCTCATGGCTGCTTTTCAAATTTGTTTTCTTCTCATTCTTTGCTGGTCGATTCGATTATCGATGTTGGTTTTTTGTAGTTTGTTAGTGTGGTGTGATAATCTTTGAGGTTAGAATTTGCTTTTCTATTAATTCAATGAATTGAAGATTAATAATTTAGTTTCGGAACTTTTTCATCATGTGGAGTATTTTAAGGACTCTAAAGAGTATTTCACGTAATGTGCAATCAAAATCAGCATTCCGTAATTACTTGTCTAGTGCTTATACATGCCAGGATGCATGGAATCAGCGACTTGAATCACCAATCTTGAAAAAAATCAACGAAACTGATCTGTTCTTCGATTTAGAAAATCAATTTCAACAACATGGAAAAGCACACGGTATTGATATAGACTTATTTACCAATATTCTTACAGAACCGGAACGTTCGGATGAGATAGAAGACTTGCTTCACAAACTAAGGTTAAGTCCCGAAGCCTGTAGTCTACTGCCTTCTACACAGCATGCATTTATTAGATTCCTAGTCGACGGGAATAAAAGCGATGATTTATTAAGAGTTTTAGATGACAGACTAAACTACGGTATATTTATGGATGATTATACTTGTATTTTGCTTTTGGATAAATTTCTAAGAGAAGAAAATTTCAAAGATTCGGCTAGAGTTGCCACCCTCCAAATGCTGCAAGAGGATTTCTCTCATCCAATGGTCAAATCCATGTCCTTGTACGCTTGTCTCAAGTATAGTGTAAGTCCTAATCCTTGGGCAGAAGAAACAAAAGCAGAATCTGAGTCTACTGAGGATGTTGATGAAGATGAAATTGTTAAACTGAGAGTGCCATACATACGAAATTACTATTTCGACGATCATTTTGATTTGAGAATCCCATCGCACTTGGTAGGAAAAACTCTATGGATGATTGGATGTGAAATACCCGATGCTGTTGGAAATACATGTCAAATTATTGGATTAGGCATGTACAATAAGTGGGACAGATTAAAACAACTTCTGGAAGGTCTGCTAGAAAGTAAACAAAATGCTCATCAGATCTGCATCAGCATTCTTGCCTCAACAATCGGTAATGCAAAACAAAATACTCCAGATAGCATCGAAGTTATTGAGGAAGTAGAAAAGCTTTTGGAAAGGATGAATTCTCAAAACCAGCTACTAGAAGATGATGTTATAGAATTAGCAAAGAATCAAATGCTAGAGAGTATTAAAAATCATGAGAAATCGACAATTGACAGCCAAGTACAGGTTTGTAATCTATGTACCTTAATTCTACAAATCAATCCGGATTTATCCTGTTTCCTTGCTTACTATTCAAGCTTTGAAATCATCTATGATTTAATAGTGTCCCCACTCAATATATTTTGCAATAATCTTATTTTAATCAATGAATAGGTAGAATATTTCATTTGGAATATAAACATTGGAATACTATTTATAGGTATACGAATAACGTAAATAGGAAGGAAGATGCATCTTGAAATGTTTTACACTACGACTACCTTCAGAATGTCTGACCTCTGAGGTCGCGGTTAAATTGGATTCGAGCTACAAGTACAGACTGTCCTTATAACGATATTCAAGGGACTTGGCAAATCATAGGGAGAGATAATTATACATAGAGTAACTTATATTATTATTAATAAACATAATTTTACAACCCAGTAATAGGTTTAAACAATACTTCAATAGAGACATTCTTTTACAGAATGTCCGAAGCCCACCACCTTGTCCACACTCAACCTATCAGGGTCATTTTAAAAAGTTTGTCCTTCATCACATCAGTTTGTTTCATTATTGAAAATGATGCATTACCAATGCAGTGCCACCGCTCATTCATTTCTGAGCAGCTCAGATTCTATTCCGTATAGAATCTGACTACAGAGAACAGTGGAGGTGGAATCTAGACTCCACAGCTTCTTGGAGTCTCCATTGGAAGAAATATAGCTTGGACTTTAGATTGTCCACTACAGTACCGTACTTTCTCACATGATATGAAGCGCTATCATTTTACTTTTGAATAATATATGTAAATTGAGATTGAAGACATCTTGATATTATTAAGCTTGTGGCTTTTTTGGCGGAGAGACCTTCTTGGGTGTTCCGCCTCGCCGAATTATCCAATGTTCCCCAATGATTTGGGAATTATGGTAAACTAATATGGTAGGTCCAAATAATTTTAACTTGTTATGAGAAACATCGTATACTATTACACTCTTCTGGAGAGAATTTCCACCAGAATTGCTGATGAGAATTTAATTCATCTAGCTCGTTCTAATGAAATATGTGATTCTTGATTCTGTTTCAGATTTATGCTGAATGGGAGAAGCAAAGGGAGCGACTTGTCAATGAGCATATAGAGATGTTGAAACGAGACAGGATAGCGGCTGAAATCGAGCAAACCAAGAAAGAGATACAGGAAAAGGAAGAAGAGCTCTTCTTTTTCGAGAACGAGGACAAATTGGATCTGCTGATTGAGCGCAAATACAAGCCTCGCTTCATCACGTGGCCTGGTACAATTAAGAAGAAGAGGGAAACGCATGTTGAATATGTTCCTCCAGAAATTGAGAAAAGGAGGGAGAACTAGTGTAAGCATCAACATTTTTTATTGTAGGCATCTTTTCTTCATAAGTTTTTTTCTCATAGTATCTTGATAGATTATTGTATTTTGATTTGTTTTCAAAATATACAGATAATTTTTCAATGAATACTTTTCTACTTCTTTTCTTTATCACATTTGAAGACATCCTATAAATTAGCAACGCTAGTCTCTTTGCTTTCTCAAGAATCAAGCTATCGAGAATCTGAACTTTGTGATTGCTTCATGTCAATTAATACTTCTCATCTCAAAATTGGCATTTCTTCTTGATAGCTTAGATTGAATCTAATTTTCCCTTAGGGCACTGAACGCCTCCCAAAGGACTCTGACATAAAGGAAGAGATTGATATGGAGAGATTGACTTGATATTGACGTCTCAAAACTCAATGGTTTCCGGAAAGAGTTGAGATTGGGCTTTGAGCAACAATAATTTTGAAATAGCCTATCTAAGGATTTCACTTTGAATTTTCCAATCATTTTTAAATTCAAGGCTTAGTCCTTTTAAAGAAACTGTTTCTATAGATATTATAGTCCATCAATATGATATGTTTTGCAATCGATTAGATTCTATAAGAATTATAACTGGGTTATGAATTAGATTGTAATCCATTACTAAGTTGAACAAAATGCGACTCACGTATTAAATTAATTCTATAATAATTCAGTGAGTTAAACAATTGTTATCAATGATAGAACTCAACTGAACATTTTCAATTTCAGATTATCTAAGTGTTCAAAACATTTTGACCTGATTTTCACACGGTATTGAAAACTATCAAACACAATTTTATAATATTAAAATGAAATGATATCACTCATGAAAATACATCATTATCACGGAATATACGTAATATCAATTATAAAAACTTCAACTGGAAAAACATAATACTGTTTTTTTATGCTGGGGAAGCGGTTGTCACAGTGGTAGCAGGCGAGTCTAATCGGTGAGATTAGATAAGATACGGCGCCTACCACTCCTGTTGTAACAGTGACCAGCTCCTCTAAATACAATTTATGAGCTTCAAAATCACTTCCCGGTGGTTCGGAACCCATCTATAGTAGGACCATTCATCTCTCATCATGCTTTCCATTACCCACGCACAAGCCTCGAGCTTATGTGGGCATCATCCCCACCAAAATAAAACATGGCAATAGAATTTTACTGGAACAAGAATGCTCTTTCATCAGTATAACTCTACATTGTTGCTACAAACAAAAATTCTTTCTCATCAACAAAAATAATTTTCCAATGCAATCAATAGATTTAATTACTCATAAGGCCTTAGCGTCGTCTATCTTTTGCCAGAGGGTGAGAAAATGTCGGTAACATCAAATAACAATATTTTCCATATCAAAAAGGTTTTATTCAATGACTGCTGTAATTAATCAGAATATAATATGCCAATAAGAAGACACCTTTTACAATCACAGAAATTTGAATTGATGCAAATGTTTAATTGTTATTTTAAAAAGTCTTGCTCCCATAAAGCATTTAAAATTATGTTGTACAATTTTTCAAATTCTATATTTACTTTGAGTATAAATGATTAGGTTGTTATTTATTATATCAATAAGTAATATTTTTAGGCTGACTTTCTGAATAAATCACTATGATAAATTTAGCACATCCTTGATTTATAAAACTTATTCAAATTGGAATAATTCAGAACTACCGTACTAAGGAAATAAAAGCAGAAAAAACAGCAATATTCATATGAATTTAATAAACATGAGTAACAAAGAAAAAGTCCTTTAGTGCTATACTCCTATACATATGAAAATAATTTTCTAATCAGTACAATAATATATTCGTATGTTTAATGAACTAGTTGCTATTGAACATAGTATAAATAATGTATTTAAAAAAATCAAAAGTCTATAGTCTGTTCAGGGAAAGGAGAGACGATGTAAATAAACATGTGCGAGCGAGAGTCTAGCTAGGAGCAGCTAGACCGAATCACAGTAGAACTACTGAAATAATATTATTATTATCTGCAGTACGTGATTCCAGTCTGACCTGAATGAACGTATTGTGAACTGGAATTGGACAGATAATTTATCGAAAACAGCTGTGAGTCATCGCTTCTATACGCACACAAATGCAAACAGGTTGTTTTGGCCGTCTCTCTACTCCGTGAACAGAGTATAGTGACAATGAAACCCAATGAAGATATTATATATGGCATCATAATATTCAAATGATAGTTAATTATGGGACAGAACTGAATTCAAAGTATAGCTTGATATTCAACTAAAATTAGTCTTTAAGAAATGATGAGCATGCGGAAGCTATTTCAGTATTGAAATAATAGTATATTGAATAGCAGAAGATTCATTAATCAATGTAGCCTATTGACACAATATCATTGTAGTATCATGATAATTCTTACTGATTTTATGCAGTCTTCATTGGAATGATGCAAGTTTTGATGATGGTGATTTCAGATGATACAATAATGAGTAATAGTTATCTAATCATTTGAAAATATTCTTTAAAAATTCTTAATATTTAGTACTTTGAAAAATTTATCACAATTTATATTTTGTTCAAAAATATAAAAGCATTTTTATAACAAAGTTTCTCTGAGATTGACTATATTATTGAATCTAAAAATACAAAATTACAATTTCGTACATTAAAATAAAATGGGTTGGGTTTCAGCATTTTCCCCGTAAAGGGTGAATAATTCGAATGTGTTTATAGCAATATAAGCTAAGTAAGAAATAATTACGAAGTTTAAAAATATATTTGATTTTTATTATATGAAAAAAGTTATCGATCATGAGATCCCAAAAATGCTCCACAATTTGGACAGTAGTGGTTTGTCGCTTTGCAAGTTTCCGTGCAGTATGGAACGCAGACACAGGGCCAACAAAATCTGAAAAATTGATTGAAATTGTTAATGCATTTATTAGAGAAATAATACATTCAATTCGAATAAAAACGGAGTTTTTATTAACTTCGGTTCCCAGCCCACACTTTATGTAACAGCTAAAACTCAGTCGACTAAAATAAGATTGCATGGCTACATTATGGAACAAAGTTTCAAAAAAATCAATTGAACAAATTATTATTCTTAATTTGGCTTGTATTCTCATTCAGACTACACTAATCCTGCAGAAATTACAAGTTGTTATCAATAAGATTTATGTGGCTGTATTTAATAAGCGGAGACGTTGAATAGGTGCTCCTGATTTGAAAAACATTCTCGGCATCTACCATTATTTCAAATTATAGTTTTTCTCCATTTCCAATACATACCATTCCTTGCCCGAGCATAGATTTCGAGTAATATTAATGAACTACATAACATGAACTTCTTAGCCTTGTAGCAGTGAAAAACTTCCTTCTAAATTTAATACTGTACCGTATTTTCAGTCGATTATTATTTTTTTAAATAATCCATTGGCTACATTTTTTTAATGCAAAACATTCTTATTGTTCTAACAAAAGTAGTTATATAATCTTCTACAACAAATCAATTGTAATTTACAAGTGAACTATAACATATAAACTTTATGTCGACTTAGTTGTGGTTGTGATACCCTAGCTTTGTTTTGAAGCTCGGATAATAAACCACTTCTATGCACGAGAGCGTCAAAACACAGCTAGGACAACCGCACGTTTATTACATAAAGATAATTAATAATTTAAATATTGACCGCCATCATGGTCAATTAATTATAATTCAAGAAGATTAGCTTCATGGTTGATCAAATCAGAGACCTTGATTGACTTTCATGCAATTGAGCGTAAACTGGCATTGATCTGATTTATCGATAATTCAGGTAATGCTCTTCTTTTATGCAATTTTGATCGATAAATGAAACAGTGAAGTGAATTTACTCACAGCAAACAGAGTAGAAGAGCGAATAGATGTGTTTTCATAGTTGCTTCTTGATCGACTCTGGTGGTTATTATTTTTTGGCAATTGGGACAGCTTGTGGTCTGAGAATGAGGCCCCAACGGTTGTGGAATGACAACCTCTGTAAAATAAACCAATTAAGTTACAATGAATTATTGAAAACCAAACGATATTTTTCTCAATAGTGCTTCTCAATGAGAAAGATTTATCTTTCATAGAAGGGATGAAGACGTACATGTTCAAATGTTGAAAAGTTTCAAATACATTGATTGTTTACTAAATAATATTAGTTAGTTGAAAATATAATAATCTACTACTCCCAGTAATCTTATCAATCTATAAATTTCACTAAGAGACCGAATCCATTATACTCACATTGTAGGTTTTAATTGGATAATTGTACTTTGTTATATTTTCGTATTTAGCTTTCAACAGAAATTCTTGGAAAAATATTGATAGCCCAAGTACAGCGCCATTACTTGCCTAGTTACAACTTTTTTTTAGGGGTAAAGTGCTTCCTTGAATGACTGACATTGATGAAAATAAATGATCTTATGCTCATAGCCCTAACTAGCTAATTTTATACCAAGTATGCATTTGTAATGTATAAAGCTGCGTTTACACTATGCAGTACTTGCTTTATATGACAAGTTCAGCAGAAGATGAATAACTTTTGTTAGAAAAAAGTGTTTATACTATCACTATCACTAGCACAAATTTCTACAGAAACGTGTAGCTTAAAAAGATTTCTAATTATCAATTTGTAGAATTATAATCGCATGGGAGAATCAATACTCACGGACTGGTTGCATGGGTACTTGCATTCCGTATGGAGGCGGCTGCTGATGTGGAGGATATCCAGACATTTTCTTAATGTTTAGTCTATGAACCGGAATCTGAAAAAAACTCAAGCCATTAAACACTGCATAAACCTTGAATTTTAATACTAGATAGTAGTTTTACCTCAAACAACACAAACAAAATTTAGCAAGATGTAATAAGGACTTCATGAATCTGATAAATTGATATTCAACTGATTTTTTTTCATTGATACTATATAGCACCTAGTCAAGGAGTAATAAGCTATTCAACTGATTTTAAGACAATAAAAAATTACATTCATGTCCATCGATTGATTTGAATGATAGGCTATCAACCTGATTTTCTTACTCATTTGAATGAAAAGACGAAAGCAATTAATAATATAACTAGCCTACTATATCTGACTTTTCAACAATGAATTCACCACTTCACAATTAATTCAAGATGTAGTACAAAAATTAATGAAACATTAACAAACAGAAGTACATTAAAATTTTTTGAAACCATTAAGCACAATATTATCGTGAAGAAGCCTGAAACATTAATCATGCATTGAAAATTAAATTTTATTTTATTACGATAAAACGTTGAAAAATCGCTTAATATGGAATAATATATAAACATTGTTACATTAAAGTAAACTGTACACTTCTGAAATTCACTGAAGTTTTTTTATTCGCTGGAAAGAATAGTTGAGTGAAAGCATCGATTCTTACACGCTATTTTATTGAAGATGCTACTTCAAGGTTTAAAACACTAAATTATTGTTTCGTGTCTAATTGTGCCCAAGATTGAGAACAGGAAAACATACTTAATATCTTTGACAACAGCATTTTAGCAGTAATAAATGACTCAACGACTTTTTATCTAATCTTGAGTGGAATAGAGTATATCAACCACAATGACGCAGCCAACAGCTATTTAATTTCATAAAACTATTGAGACTATCCAATCTAGAAACTTGGTAAGGCAGTAAAACGCAGTACCCTAACTTTCAAAATGGCTCCAATAAAAGGAAGGACACAATTCAAATTGTAAATATTGTGAACGTTCTGTCATTATAGTTTGTTTTATTTTCAAGAATAATTGTTTCTAATCCAAGAGGTAAGTTGGTTAATTGAGATATGAAAGCTCCCTTTAGTGTTTCAATTGAATTCCAATTAGAATTTCCAATTACATTAGATATTATAATTCACTCTTAACCAATAGAATAGATCGTAGGTACTGTATCAAGAAAAACCGCATGCTGGAAACCAGCTAATAAATTGAATTTGCTCCTGTCATTGATCATGAATATAAGCTAATATTGCCTCAATTTTCTAACGTGCCTTGAAGATATTATCTTTCTATGTAGGTACTGATTATGTTTATTATGGTATGTCTATGTAAAATAATAGTTTTATTGAAATGATTAACAATTACAATATTGCCGACGAGCCTTTTCTTGTCTTGCTCTATATACAACTGTTATTTATTGGGAAGCTTTAAAAATGTATTTGAAATATAACTTGAATACAATATAAAAATTCCATTTCATTAGAAATAGAATTTCATTGAAATAATTTGGTAGGTATCAAGCATGAATTTTGCTGTGGTGATGGTGATGCCCACTTGACTTGTGCATGGGTAATGAGAAGGATAGTGATTTGATTGACTTTGCCTATTTTATTTTTGAAGAGATTTATGTGGATGAACTAGTGAAATGAAATCTCAATATTTTTAATTTTAATAAGGCTCATTTTGAATAGTTTTCACTATTTTCATAGATCCTATTTTCATAGATCCTTTCCTATCTTTCTCTTCTCTTCTCTTATCTCTTCCTCTCAACTTTTCTTATTAATTCTGAAACCTTCAACAAGAATTTCCCACTTTAAAATACCGTTTTGAACAAGAGAAAGCAGGTAGCCAAACGTTCTATGTTCATGATTTTATAAATTCACAGTTCTGAAAAAAAAGGATTTGTGAGCATAAGAAACGCGATGCTGATCATATCAGGAGGTCGAAAAAGGTCGTTCAGAGAACATGAAATTTTTCTTGCACTTAATTCAGTAATTGCGTTGGCTTTGTTATTATGCCTGTTTACGTGACGTCACTCATCCGCACTGTTTTATTGATCGCAGTGCATTCGTACAATGTTGTTCGAATGAGGAAAATAGATCACAGAAAAATCAACTTGATAAGGGATCACAGAATTTTGATAAGAGTTGAGTAGGTAATTTCATTACCTACTCAACTCTTATCAAAATTCAACAAATCAACCCAAAAATTAAAAGTGAATTATGAATAATTAATTGCTTAAGATTTGACATGTGAGGCCAATTGAAATTGATTCTGATGGTATTTGGAAAATTGGCTTCAACAGGTGGCTCTGCTTATTTCACCAATAACCGATTATAACGAGTTTTCTGTGAACTATTTACAGTTGGCATTTCATCAATATTGGTCTTATTATAAAACCAACATCTCGATCTCATTTTTATTCATATATTTAATAAAATATAATAATACAATATTTCAATAAATGTAGCTAGTTTCAATTAATTCCCAATTAAATCTTATTTAATATAAATACAGCACCGGTACAAGAATGTTATTTTATCTAAAGAATAAAGGAATTAATTCTTTTATAACAGTCTTTCAATAGTTTATTTAGCCATTCATCGTTTTCTATTGTTCGTTTATGAATTCTCCACCTGTGTGGGTCCAGGCTAACTTATGGTTGTAGCTTATATATCGCATTATCTTTTAATACAATCGGCTTCTATTGTCTATTATTCTGCCGGCTTTTATAAGTGTGCACAAATAACCTCATCTGATTATGGTAGAACGTTTTCTTATTTATTCTCAAATACCTGCATGTAATATCATATAATATAACAGTTTTTATTGGAAGAGGTAGATGGAGAACTGTCTGAAGCTATTTTTCCCCGAAAAAAACAACAGAAAATCTACTACATGCAACAGGAAACTCCAGAATTATCTCTCAAACTTCAAGTCAATTCAATAGCGGAATAGCCTACATAAAAAAATTGACGAATAGTTATAAAACAGACCTATGAATAAATAATTTTGGATTTTCTCTGTTGTCTTCTGTTATGATTGATAGCTTGTTCCTATCATTCGTCTCTCACCAACTTATCTAAATTTAACTATTAATTTGTTGATCATTGTTCTCATTCCCTTCTGTCATCATTGATAAAGTTTCTCTCATTTTCCTTCAAAATATCAATTTTATCTGAATCTTTATGAAAAAACTTATTCTATTCTAATTTATTAACTTCAATTATTTTTTGTTGAATCTGGTAAAAATCAAAATAATTTTTGATTTGCTTGAAGTCTTTTGTCATTATCAAGTAATTTTGGTGCGGTAGCTTTTAATTTTTCGTTCAGTAATTATAGTTAAAAAAATTATTTATAGAAATTCTACTAAATTTGGCTATTTCTAGATCTGAGGTTCAGCATTTTTCATTTTCTATCTTTCTAGTTGTTGCATAAAACCAATGAATTTTATATTAACCAATGTTTGTATATTGTATATACTCGTATCATGGTCTGTATTCATCGATAAAACTTATTAAGAGAGTTGTAATTTTAGTCAGGTCATCAACATTAAAATTTAATGATTTGGTCATTTGGATTATTTTATTCTATATAAAAAAATACAACAAAATAAATCAATTCTTCGATATAATATTCACAGAAACAGGAAACTCGAGAACTGACCAGTTACCAAAACTCTTTTTATTATGACGAATACATTGCAAATAAAATTCGTCCGGTTTTTAGCGAATTTAAAAGAAGCAAATAAAACGTACAGTTCCTTTTTTCAATTTTGTTGTACAACCCTATTTGGCTGCATAGTCGTCCTCAAGTGAAATTTCGCAACATTTTGCAAAACACTTCAAAATCTTTGCTGACGATGCTTTGAAAACTATTATATTTCTTTCTATTCATCAATATAAAATTATCAATATTACATTCACCTAATGACAAAATCGTGTTCATGAAAAAGTTCAACCATAAATTCCAGTTCCTTTTTGGTTGGGAGAAGATAATGTTATACCTTGTTGTTTTATGTTTTATATCTCTTGGTTAAATAATAATCAAAAACATTTTCAACCTCATAATATAATGACAGTCTAATAATTATTATAAGCACTAAGTAACTGAAGTAGTTTATACATTTATAATAATTTCGTCATGAATTTGTATTGAGAAGTGTTCTTCACATGAACGAACTTATAAAAATATTTATAAATATTTTAATAATTATAAGAGGATGTGACTATAAATATGGAAGTTCTAGAGCTTTAAAAGTGTAGTCTATTAACGATTAAAAATCGTACAATAAGTCTTGACGAGCGGAAATTAATGTAGATGCAGTTTGAATTTCTTTAACAATCATCAATTTCTCATTCATTTGGCATGACGATGTTCATGAACAATCCACGGTCAGCGATAATTGGAGAAAATTTATAGTTTATAGAATTCTATTCTCCAGATGGCATAATCATTAAGCTAAAAAAGCTTTGAGAATTTGGCTGGTACGTATTTTGTATGTCATTTTTACTCTCATGAAACTAGAAGTGGTAATTTCTAGATCAAGCTCCAACAAGACGTCAATGACTGGTGATTCCACTAGAATGTGAGCTGGCAATAAAGGCCTGCTTTTTGTAGGATGATCGGCCACATGGCCTTCTAGTCTAAAGATTATTTTCAAGAGGAAAACTCAAGTGGACTATAGCTGGGATTACTGTTCAAAAAGAATGATAAACAATTTTGGGGAGAGAATCAGCGAGATGGGAAAGAGAGCTTCAACAAGTGTGTTGAGACTTGTTGAAATGGGTCGATTTTTAATGTCAATTGTCAGCATAGGCATAGGGCGTAGAGAAACCACAGGCTATGGTATGGATGAATAGCCGCTCAAAAACTAAAGAAAGCGAGTGGTTCGTGCCTATTTTTTCAAATATGCCTATAATAATGAATGCCTATTCAATTATGAAAGGATGGAATGTCTCCACTCTCAATATGTACAATAATATTCGATATGCAAATGTTTATTTAATAATTAGTCATTCCATACTCTATTCAATCATATCTCCCGACCTCTTGAATTTCTTAGTAATCACTGTGTGCAGCTCATGTTTATCGATAACATTGAGTTGTTTGTAAATCCCATTCTATGGCTTCATGATGTGATAGAGATAAAGAATACTTGGTTTACCCATAGCACATACCCTCATTATTAGAATGGAGGCACAACATGACACTTCAGTCTTCATTGTCCTTTGAATAATTGCTTTCATGTCTAAACTAAGTAATAATAATTATATAATATATGTAGTTCAAATAAGTTTTTTTATTCAAGTACCACCAGTACCAAGTTTCCAATAGTACCACCTTGGAATAATGTATAGCATTCATTTTAAATTGAATTCTAATAACTCGTATATTTTTATTGGCTTACCTTTGAATATATTAAAAATATTTTATCTTATTTGAGTTGTTATTCATATAACTTGATGATGTTCTGCTGTATTTTAGAATTAATTGAAATTGAAAAAATGTAGGAATAATAGGTAACAGAATAAATTGTCCTAAAATAAAAAAAAAACTTTTTTTAATATACATTTTCAACGCTTGGGTGAATAAATTAGAATATATGTTTTAAATCATTCTGGAATTCTGAACATATTTCCTGATTATTTAAAGAGTGTCTTTTCCAAAATTGATAAGATAAGGCTGAGTCTGTTTTTCGAAATCATTACAGTGAAGAAGAGAGTCTGCTATAAATTTGATACCTAATAAAAAAAATACAATTTTAAAGTTTATCTCAAATTTTGAAGCCGAACTAAACAATTATTCATTGGTTGGTTGATGTAAAACGATTTAAAAAACGATAAATTTGTCGACAGCCAAAGTAAGTCAAGGTCGTCGACCTTGAAAAGGCAGTGGCTTGTAAGTCCTTAACAAGAGAACCAAACCGAATTGGTTCGTCAGATTGTTCGCAGTACGTCATCAGATAGAACGAAATGATTCATGCTGCAATAATAATCCCATTATCTAACGAATTTCATCTACCGCGGTACCGCTATTGTATTGCCCAACATTGGATACGGTACAGCAGGCCTACATGCACAGTACTCTCTTTTTCTTATGTAAGCTGCTAAACTCTTATCAATTAAAATGTTTCATCATTATTTCCTCCTTGGATTGCAGTTTGTGGAATGCTTATTATTTTTATGGAGTATTATTGCTGAGAATTTTTATTAAAAAAAACCCCACATTCATTTTAATATGTACCGTATTGAAAAGTTTAGAAGCTATTAGATCACATTGAGATATAATAATTATCTCAAGATGGGTGTGGCCATTTGATAAAGCATTCAATTATTATTTAATACTAGAATATATTAATTTCTCCAACAGATTATGCAAAGACCCACTTCCTATAACCACACAGTCATATTCTATACACATAAATTCATCAAATTCTTCAAAGTACTATTTCACCTGTCTTGTGGAGGCGGTTTCATTTGATACATCCCAGTGTGTTTTTCTATAATAATTATGTAAGTTCATGATCAGGGTATCAAATTAACATAGATAGGTTCATTCCATTCTATCTTCCTTGGAGAATATCTTACCGTATACTATTCTTTAGCAAGTATTGGTAACATTATCTAAGTTGATTGTTGATTAGTATAATAATTATACCATACTACTGTACGCAATAATTCTATTATCAAAAACTTGATGTCACTCACTAGTGCGATTGCCTATGCTCAAGTGTAAAAAATTAATTTGAATATTTTCGTACAATTAAAAAACATAGAGCGCACTGAAACGCGCTTACATTCAAAGCACGTTCGTTATTGGCAGGAAGTTGAATCAACAGTGAAAATATTAATTTAATTTTTCTTCACTTCTTTACATCTACTACAGTACTGTATTTGCATTAGGAGTGAAATAATAAAAAAAGATGCACATAAATTGAGTGGTACAGAAAATTAAGGACAATTTAAAAACCCAGCTATAATAGTCGATTGATGTTCTTGAGCTTTCCCGGAGATAAATCATAAAACCATTTTTTGGCATCATAATTTTTCATTGATGAGTTATCAATTTCAAATACAAAGAGAAGAATTCCATCAAACAATGGAATTTTTATTGTTTGTGTCAATAAGAGGTCCACAGCTAATGCATCACTAAAACGCCCACATTGGTGTATAGAGTGAAAGCAAACAAGCAAGAAGCTTGGTTCTAAAAATAATACGAATGTGTTTTGATGGCCTCTTTTCGATATGTTTCTAACTCTTAGAAGGAAAAACAAACGTTAAAATTTTAATGTAATGTTGAATTTTAAATGTTAATGTAAAACGTTAAAATGCCATGCCCTAAGGAAGATAAAAAACCATACTACAGAAATATATATTTTTAAAAAAATATGAATAAAATGTACGATGTATTATCTCATTGAATATAACATGAAGTAACCCATCGTTTATAAAGTTTTTATAAGAACACCCAACAAAAATCTAGTTTTATGTTTTAAAAGTATGTCAGACCAAAACCGGAAATGGTAATGTTGTTATCGTAAAGGTTTTCGTCAAGTATCCTAATCTGTACTTCACGTTTGCTCATTAGATACGGTACTTGACAAAATAAAAAAAACTAGTGACGTAGATAAGTTGAAACTTAGTGAAAACAAACTTTCATTTTTTCTACCTAAGTTAGAAAACCTTTCAGATACCGGTTTTACAACATTCTACTGTGTAGTAAAGCAAACAAACGCATGCAATCCCAAGCTACAAGAACGAATTTTCTTGGCATTATGGATTTATTATTCTATTATGTAATCAAGCGCATCGTGTTTTGAAGTCCGGCTGTATTTCGTTGCAAGCTATTACCTGTTATCACTATGAAAAAGATGTTATATTAGTAATAAAAAACAAATGGATTCATTTACACTTAATAAAATAAGAGTGGAAGAATATTGTCTTATTTGGAACTTACACTTCAAAATGGTTCAAGAGATATCCTGTATTTCAACACTGTCACCAGCAGTAAGCTGTCACTGGATGCTTTTGCTTCGCTCTTATCAGCACCGCAGTGAAACTGAAACTGGACCTGGATGGCTTCGTCACACTTGTCAGGAGTCATGTGACTCACCCAGCCCACTTCTATTGAGCGTGCGCATTAGAAACCCGAATTTCAAATCGAAACAGACGAAGACGAGTTGTTCTAGGAAAGAGCGCGACTGCATTCACGTGCTAATAGTAGTCGCCAAGTTTCGTCTGTAGAGAGTGGTAGAGGCGGAGGAGGGAACAAAACAATGAATTTCAAAGATCAATGTTTTGTAGCTGATAGCAATGACTTTAGTCCGTGCATTAGTCACAGCACTGCTAGCGATAAAAAGTACAGGACTCGATTTTAGGATTTAGAAACTGGTCTTGGAACTTCTTTCTTTAGAAAATTAAATATAAATTAATTAGTATAAAAATATACTAATATTATTCATTTAATTTGGCGTATGGCGAATAACTTTCAATAGATAGATAGGTATTATTTTTTGCCATCGGACTCTACGGTCATCAGCAACGTCAAGAAAACGTAAATATTTTTGCAAAACAATTAATTAAAAGGTAGGAGATACCTTCAATTAATTTCTACCTTTTAATTAAGTGTTTGCAAAAATTTTCATGTTTTCTTGACGTTACTGATGACCGATGGCAAAAAAATAATATCTATCAATCTATAATGATAGCTATTCGCCATCTGCCAAATTAAATGAATATTATTACTATAAATATCAAGATGAGAGGAATGGTGAGGGGAAACGTCGTGAGTTGTAGCTCCGGCATCTCAATTCTTAGAAATCGACCTCTTTAGATTTCTATCTTTACTTTTCCATATAATTTCATTCACTTTTTTATGTCAATGGTCGTTACAGCAGATAAAAATAGGGTTGGCAAATTGATTGGATTGGCTATACGTCAATTATTTTGCAATGAGTTAGGTTTTGAGGTGAACTCTTGGAATTTTGTTTAGAAATATGAAATACAAAAACAAAATGTTCTAAGTCATCCCTCAGCTCAAGCTTTGCTGGGGATGCAACATAATGTAATTTAAAAATTATGTATGTAGCCTAAATATCCATTATTGTATGAGTTTAAGATAAGAGGTGATTTTTCAATTATGTAATGTTATATAAATTATTATTTCAGAGATGTTAATTTTTTGATTATTATTATAAGGTAGATTATTATGTTGAAAATCAATTAAAATAAAATTGAATTGACTTCATGTACCTGCTAAGACAAAAATATTACCTGAATTTCTGAGAGTGAACCACTGCAAAATAAGGGTTCTTTTTGTCTTAATCTTATAAAGTACTGGCATTTATATTTGCCAATTAATTGAATAATTTATTTACCGCTATTAGATGAAAAAATTGTTTATCCGTTGTAATCAAACATGCACTTTCGAATGTTTCTCTCCAACCACTGCCGTGATATTTTCATCTCTGAGTAGATTAATAAATTTATAAGGTTTTTATCGCGAGTTTGAATTTCCAAAACTGTGATATTTTTGAACGGATGAAACTCTCAAGTATGAATTGCTCTTACCTGAATTAATGTTGATCTTTGGAAAAATGTTTGCTGGATTTTTTAAACGAACACTAGATTTTTATTCCAATCTCTTACTTGAAAACTCTACTTGATATTTATATTAATTAATCAACTGTATTTTAGTTATGCAATAGCTTTAAATTTTGAATAAATTCATATGAATTAATGAAAAAAGTGTTATATGCTAATAGTAATGTAACATAGGTGTTCGACTTTCATATAATTTTACATTCTACAACATTGGAATCCCTAGAAAATTAATACCAAAAATAATTTCCAACAAAAAACTTATCACCGAAAAAGAATCTCCTAAGCATGTCCTTGACCATCGAACAACTGAAAATCTACGATTCAAATCTAAATTCAATCTCAAAATCTAAATTATTTCATTTTAATTTATAAATCAATTCTTATTACATAACAAAATAAGAAACAATAATAATATACTGTAATCTTATTCGGATTTGTAAAGGTTATTTTTGTGATGGATGCAGATAACGCATTTTTTAAAAAAAATTGTAGTATATTTACAACAAATACAAAGGATTCAATTTTTCAAATTCTAGATTATTTTCAAATATTCTATTGCTGTTGCATTCAACACTACGACCTTTTTCTAGTTGCTTGGTTTGGAAGCTGAAGAAAATCCAATTGCATTCACTTCAAACTCTACTTTCACAAGTTTTCTCACTCGATGAATCCTCTTTGATAGCGTGCTCGATCTTTTTCTGGATATAACCAATTTTCTTATCATTGGAATTCATATTATTCCATTCATAGTGAGGTATCTGCAAAACAAAAGTAAAAATGTTCACTGTTAATGTTAAATTGAAAAATTACTTTGAAACCGTTCAGAGTTCTTTTTGTAGGTCAGTATTCTTTATTCAGTATTTTTTTCTAGAATAAATAACTATAAAACTTGATAGTCATGCATATTTTTCTGTTATTCGTGTTATTCTAAAAACAAATTCTAGGAAGTCAAATTTTATCCATCAATGGATCACTGCATTCTGTTACTTCACAACACTGTTAACATGTTGAATTTCAATACTGTAATAAAGTAAGATCCGTCTCCTCCCTGAACAACTTGAATTCAAAGATACAATTAAACCTAAAAAAAATACTATTCAGATTAAGAAGACTGCGTCATCAGGGATCTTCCAATCAATCCCGAGTATCAAGTATATCTTCTACATTTCAGTATCACCTTCGCCAATACAATTGATATTTGATTTATTTTTTACACGAAAGAGTGCACCCGTAACAAGAACTAATATACACTCAGTCCATCACAGCTGCAATGAGCTCAAGTATGTAACTGCAATAATGAATAGCTCACCAGCACTGGAAGATATCCAATTAGAGTCAATTGATGCAGTTTTTTTCTGTAGGCACCCAAGAGAGTGTTGGTGCCATATGTGAACATGCCTCTGCTGCCACATACAAGAGCCAATAATCGTACCCCTGCTGGGCATTTTATAATTTCCGAGAAATTTTCTTTGTCCAACACAATCTGTGGCACTGGCTTGAATTTCAATTCGTCGGTGACATTCACTATCATATCTGCGAAAATATTAAAATTGAAAATTGATGTTGTTATAAAGAGAAATATGTACTTTCAATAATAAATAAATCATACTTGAATGTAAGGCGAATAGTAGGAGAAAATTAGAAGAACATGAATTCAATTGATTATTATAATTAATTTCATAATTTGAAGTTCATAAGTTGGTACAGACGTGTGTGGTGCTCTCTGTTTATTTGAATATTTTTCATGACATTCAAAAAGACATAAGAGCATTTTCTAATCAAATAGTTTAGTAATTGAAATAAATTAATTTCAATAATTTCAAAGCATATCTATTATGTATCTAATCTCATTATAAATCATTATCTATTCTATTTTGTAATAAATAAATGTGATGCAGAAAATTGTAATACTAAAAATGAAAAAAAAATGTGAATCGATCACTTTTTACACCTAATTCTTTTCCTAGTTCACGATATTAATGAACTGTATTTCATGCTCCAAGGTAATTAGACTAAATAATGATTTGCGTGCAATACCTGGTCGATTAAAATGTGGAAGAATATATTTCAATGTATGACAATTGGGTTGACACATTTGCCCAACTGTTTCAAGTAATTCTAGAATAATCCACAAATCCTTCTTCACACGGTACTTCATTGATAGATCAATAAGACTGTATTTCTGGAAGCAGAAAGAAAAATGCACATATGAGAAGTGGTCAAATTCACTGCAAATTATACTGTTTTAACGGCCGATAAAAACCGAATCAAATTTGAAATTGTAAAATCTTCAATTCAATCGAGGTTAGAATCTGAAAAGTTATTCACTTTTGAACTAAAATATCATTTTTTCTCAAGTTTTTTATTGTTATCTCCAGTATCTATAAATAATAAAAATATGAAATTTATATGAAACTAAATCCTATATTGCTTCATTTTATTTTGTAGTTGTTTTGTTCGTGTTTTTTAGAATGCTCTCATTACGCACGCACAAGCCTAGAGCTCACGTGGGCATCACCCTCAGAAAAAAATGCCACAGAGCAGCACATGTCCTCTAGTTCCTGCAAACTACCTAGGTCCTCAACTAGTATTTTTATAAATTATAAAAAATCATTAACCACTTTCACGCTTAGAATGCGTTCATGATCCCAGGACCCCTGACGTTGGTTCATTAATGTAACATTATCTTTCTTTTTTAAAAGAACTACTCACTCTACCAATGAAGGATGCAGTTTTGGGATCCAGCATGTCTCCTTTATAATCAGGCATTTCCAACTCAACTGTATTATTAAGGGCAACTACTTCTGAGCCCATTGTATACTTGGAATCTGTGGAACATAATAGTAACATCATTAAGACATTTATTTTGCTTTCATTCAGTATTGAGCAAGAGCTCGATACGGTTTGTTTAGTTTTTTCTTAATAGAAAAATAAACTAGTTTTTATATATTTCAGCTCAAAAAAAATTAATAATAAGAAGGAATTTAGAAAAACAATCAAGGAGAAATAGTTATATTTCTTGCCAAATCTATGTTTATACTAATAGCCTACTAAGTTTCTTACTAAATACTATCATAGAGAAAGCATTATGCAATCTTGCGTAATGCTTTGTCTATGATACTATGCTTCTTACAAAATCCTGTTTCTTGTCAACTTCAGTCTTAATAACAGAAATTCTTAAATAAAATTACTTACTGTAGTATTCTTTTAGTAATCGCTTATTTAGAACTGTTGCTATAAGCTGTTGGTCATACAGCCCCGAAGCAGCTAAACTGCAGACACACTTGATAAAGGCACGGCCATGCAAAGCCAGCTCCTCTCTTCTCTCTGTCTTTTTCAATTCGGAGAGGATTGTCCGACTTGTTTCTTTAGCCAAAGGTGAATCGTAACTGAAGTTGGCTATGCCCAGTGCCAACTTTTCCATTTCCTGCAATAGATTCAGATGAAAACATAATTATTCCAACTATCAAAATATGCGTTCCATTCCAATAAAAAGAAGATTAGATTATTTACTTTATTCATGTACACTACAACATAATGTCAGCTTAAATTCTGTATCAAGATAGAGTAGTTATTTCAATTCAATGAACGTCATGTAGTAAATGTAATACTGTACAGAGACCACTGAGAATATTAGAAAAGTAGAAGTTCATGAAAACTAGGTTCAGAAGACGAGCAAAAAATTTTTTTCCATGAGTTGGAAAACAATATCAATTGAGTTGGAGCTCGAATTAGTTTTTGTTGCAGGTTCAATAATCACAAGAATATAAGAAGCAGTGAAGATTAGGTATCTCAAATTGTTAAGTCATTGCCAATTTATTAATTACTGTACTTACACTTCTATTGTCTCATTATTGGGATTAATTACTACTATTTGACCTAATCCACAGACTAAAATTCTAGTAAATACACAACCCCTCTTTTGGGGAATGAGAATCTCAACTTTAAAGTTTAAATTGAAAATTAAGATTGCCCACTTATTAATTCTGTAGATAGGATCTGTATTTTGACTGTGATTGGTTCTACATCATCAGAATCTCATCTTCCCATAAAAAGTATATCTTTGAAATAAAAACATTATCTTCTCAATTAGTAACAAATAGGGATTACAGCATTTTTTTTGGAAATGCATTCGTTCAAAGACTTGAAAAACAATACTTCCATAGTTACCATTGAGGGTATTTAAGAATAGAAATAGATAAATTTCTTTCCAATTTCAAGGAATATAGTAGGGTTACGCGACAAGGTGTCAACCTGTCCTCACGACAACCTGACACTATTTAAGACCGGTTTTTGAGTTGACAGGTTGACGCCGACAACCAATAGCAGCGGCCACGAAATTAGGCGGCTCCGGCTGAGAGATTTTGCGCTGTTGTCAGATACGGTACCGGTAGAGCGAGGGAAATTCGAAAATTGCTTGCTCCCCATCACAAATTACAAACTTTGAGCTTCCAGGGCTGCCTATTTTGAACGTCGGAGTCGATTCCCCTGCATGATTTGAGTAGTCAGCTAGCAATACTCGACAACAGCTCGAAATTTCTCAGCCGCCTTAGTCTCGGTGCACACTACCAGCGGTTCCATGTGTGTGAGAGAGACAGAAAAACAGCTGGCATAATCTTGTCTCTCTCCCACGCATGGAATCCGCTGGTGGCCGCGCCGCTCGTGAGAGCCCAGACTTTACAAGAAGACCTAGTTGCAAGAAGGTGAATGCCATCATTACTGAAAATTAACAGTTTCTCAGAAAAGAGAAGTTGAGAAGCAGGATAAAGAAGAAGAGTGAGAGAAGAGATCAAAAGAAAGAACGAGAAATATGAAATAAGAAAATAGGAAATTCCAGGAGTGTGGAAAAAAGGAAACAGAAAATGCCCAACAGAGGAAAGTGGGTGCAGGTAGGAAGCAGCTACGATAACAAGAGCTATCGATGTATTCTATAACGTTTACAGTAGCCTATATCTTACTAACATTACTTATAATATGACATAACCGATATACGTTAATTTGAATAAAAATATGTAAAGGATGAGAACTCACCTTTAGTCTAGCAGCTTTTGGGTCAGCCAAAAACATTTCCATGAATTTTGATACGCACTCGTAATTGTCGATGTGGAGTTCAACACACAGCAGTAGAATGTGTAAATTGGTCTGCAACGTGAATTGGTCCATCTTCGGTAATAGCCTGTCAATCAGCTCCATTGATAATGGAATATTATCTTCTCTAGCTGTGTATCTTATCAACTGGAAACACAAAAAAGAATTAAAATTTTCTGTCAAACGAATCTGATACTATACTTATGAAGTGAGAAAATGACTGAAATCGAATTCAATACCAGCATCAACCAACACAGTTATTGTCAGTATATATACGATACCTGAGTATGAATACTCGTGGGATCTGATCTGTTCTGAAACAAGCATTCTGTGCTTCTTCTAATAGGTCTTTAGGTCCACTACTAGATAGCGTTGCAATCGCCTCTGAGAGGCACGTTATCCAGAGTTTTTCAAACACCCCTATCTAAGGAATTGTCTTATTATTAAATAAATCACATACCCTCCAGAAAAAATAAAACATGTATTGTAGCTGAGAATGAGAGATGAGCTTTGGGAGGAATGTGTACTGTGACATTCACTCCAGAAAAAATGTATAGTAGCTTAGAATGAGAGATAAGCTTTGGAAGAAATGTGTACTACTTCAATATAGCGCTCTGCAATGAGCGGAGCCTTCTTGGACACAGAATACTATTATTTAAAAGCGGCTCAATTTTAATGCAATTAGAACTACACTATCATACATGTTTTTTTTAATTTGATCATTTTCACCAACTATTCAGTAATTAATAATGTCATTCAACACGCGGTAATAATGGACCAACAACTGCCAGACGCCAATAACCAAGTTATCGGTTGCAACCAGAGTTATTTTGAAACGCACAGCCATCATTTGTTACAAACAAGAGAGAAATAAAACTCTTAAAATTGAATTAATCTTGTTCACTTTGCTACGGAATCTGGACAGAAAATAAATGATTGCCATTACAACTAACAGGGTTTTACCAAGTTCAGAGTGTACAAGATTTTAAAATCTTCTAGATGCCTACCGTCTGTTTGACCACAGATAAGGTCCATCGTTATCTGTGATGTACGTTATCTGTGGTTTGACTATCATCTAATCTTTATCTACTCCTGTTCTTTTCACAGTTCCTTTCATCCCCTCATATTTTCATCATCTTTGTCCGCTTTAGTTTTTTTATTTTTTGTTTGAATTTTATTCTGTACTTTAATTTTTTCTCTGTATTGTAATTTATTTTTTGTTTCATTTTTTATTGTCTGTTTTTGCAACTTATACCTGCGCACATGACTTACCTTGCGGGTATTATTTTCTGTTATGTAAAAATGTAAAATTGTGTTTCAATAAATTCAAATTCACGCACTATACAACATTAATATTGTATTAACACCTTTCGTCTGCTATCGCCGCACCAGTTACATGTTTGATTCCTGCAAAGACGATAAGAAACTATTAATAATAGTTATAGTTATATATTATAATAGTTTCTTATCGTCTTTGATTCCTGTTTCCGTCAGGCATATTTCCAGCATCATCCTTCACCTCATTATCCACGCACAAGTAATAAGCTTATGATGTGGGCATCATCCGCAGCAAAAAATAAAAAAATATAGCTGCATCTTAATGAATAAATCGTTATACACTTTTATCATTGAGAAAAGCTATAATGAGGTACTTCAATGTCCGTCAGATTGCCTTAGAAAATTGAATTTACTATAGGATAGGCCTACCTTGAGTATTGCCGCTGTAGTAATTATATCAGCATTTTCAACATTATCCAGCAGTTTCAATATCATCTTGTTCAGAAGTGTATTCGAATGAATTTTTTTCTGCGATTTGAAGAATCCTATAGCCACGATGCCCACTTCACATACACTTAGTCTGTCGACGCACTCATCTAGTTCTAATTCCATGTTGAATAGTGAGATTTCGGCTGGTAAGGCTCTTAATGTGTTCAGATAAAAAAATATCTGCACCACCTTGTATTGTGATAACCTGTAAAATGATAACAAAAATATTAATTACCACGGCGAAACGACATAAAAGAAAATTTCTCATTTTTACACCTGTAAATTTAAGATCTACTTAAACATAACAAAATCATCACACCTTGAGTGGTAAAATCAGGAGAGTATCATTACTGGGAACTGAGTTATTTTATTTCATTATTATCCTATATTTTATTTATTACGTTTTTAATCATAATTATTATTACAACTAAGAGTACCAGGGCTGCTCCGTTCGAAACACGTCAACGAAACAAGAACAGAAGAATAAAAATAAAGAAAACGGAAATAATAGTCTCATATTTTCAGGATTGGAATACCGGTACAGAAGATAATGATAGAAATCTTTAAACACCTAGACAAAAATAAATTGCATTAAAAAAACAGTTTTTTATTAAATATTCAAAATTGAAAGTTAAAGAATTTCGGTACATTTGAAAAATCTTCAATTAGCCTATAATGTTGAAAAATATCGATTTAAAATGTAGGTTAATTAAGGTTTAAGGAGAGAAGTCGTGATGCAGATAATAGAATTAAAAGCATACAAATCTTTAAGAAAATGGAATGGTAGTTACTTTCGCCTTGAATTCACTTGAAGCTTTTTAGATTTCTTATTTTTATATAATGGCTCAATTGGAAGCCAGCAAGGTTCTTTAGCCAAAAATTTGAGGGTAAGATGAGATAATAAATTTATTTACCGACGTAATTGGAAATGTTGCATTTCTCTCATGAGAAATACATGGGGAGTATAAAAGTAAGTAAATGAAAGCATATGCTGCCTGTCTAATTTGCGCGTTCTCACAAAATATGGAAAACTTCCTGTTTCATACCCACATTGGATACGTCATTGATAGACAAGATATAAGGAGACACACTTACTAATGTATAAGCTTCTCTTCAAGACACTAGTATGTCTCAACAACATTGGAATGATACATTATCAACATATTCATAAATTTGAACGGTTTGCAAGGTAATCAGTATTTTACATTAGAGTATTATTGTAACTTACTACAGAAATGCTTTATATAAGAAACTTACTCTTACCTATTAGGTTTCTCGATAAGTCTTCCAATAACTTTTTTGACGAATGTGCTAAGTTTCATCAATCTGAGACCAAACCATAGATCGATTATTTTCAAAGCAGTGTCTGTGTCCCACTCTTGCCTCCTGAACATGCATGCGTGATCTAAAGATTGAATAGCCAATTTAAAATTAGGAGCTTTAGTTCCCTGTGTTTCAGGCCAAAATCGGAGGCACTCAAGAATACCTATCAGTTGTTCTAGTCTAAATCTTTCGCAATGATTTTTCAGGCCTAAGCTTAGAGCCGTGTACTTTGAATTCGATATTGGCTCATGAAGGACATTTGATGCGTAGTTTGCGACTTTTACAAAACTCGAGTAAAATTCATCAACTGATTTATCAGCCCATTTCTCAACAGCAATAATACGTTCAAATTCATCTTTGCTTATTAATTCGTCAGTCTTCTTTCCGTACTGGTGTATAGTATTTTTATAATTGTCATTATTACTCATGTATTCATGAAACGATTCATTTTCAATTTCTTGAAATAATTTACTACTACTTTGATTGTCATCTGTGCTAGTACTTGAGAAATGCGCTTTCAATAAATTACTTATTGCTGGATTACCGTTTGAATTTAATGTAGGCCTACATAAAGTTGAGTAATTGCAAATGTCATGCCTGAAGTTTGTATTTATAATGTTCGTACAAGCTGGTGACAGTGGTCTCGAACAAGAACTTCTACTACAAATGATTCTCCAAACACACCGCATATTGTAAAGAAATATTATACAGTACTACAACAAATCTAATAAAAAGTAGACAATCGTTTCATTGTTTGAATGTTGCCGAAAATTCTCATGAAAAAGTCAAGGAAAGGTATTTCATACCATTCACGACTACATAACACTTTTAATCACTCATGAACTGAATAGCAAACTTGGAAAATTGTTATCAAACTAAAAAAATATATAATTATAATGTTTATTATAATAATATTATATTTTTCAGAAACAATCACAAACATAACCTATGAGAGCGTTATCGCTATCGGTATCTCCTGCTCCTCATCACAGCAGCCAACATTTCTAACAGCTGTTGTTATTGCCGAGTCGACTTCCAACTGCAATGAATTTGCAAAAACAATTGATGAACAATAAAAATTCCTTGCAAAACGATTGATGAATAGTAAAAATACACTTTCATCCAATTTTCTCTCTTTCCATTATATCCAAAGATTTGAAGATTAGATTTTGAAAAAAATTTCCAACATTTCTGACCAATGCGAGCAAGTCAGCGCCAATTTCAAAATATGGCAGACATCATGATGTACATTACATACAAAGGGGGTTCTGTTTTTTACAGCCGTATTTCAAAGAATGAATAAAACGGTTGTATTTATTGTATTATTTGTGAACAATTTTTGTAAATAAAGGTTAATTGAAATTCCAAAAAAATATTGTCACGCAAACATGTTGAGTGAAGAAATATTTCTACTCCAACATCATTATAGCATAAGTTATTATATGAAATCTTTCCGTTTATAATTTTATAAGTTAAATAGAAAAGTATAATTAAATATTTTCAATCATATTCATAGAAAATCTTATGCAGAAAGGACCAGGATTCTGGAGGACATCAATTTATGACTTATTTGACCTCTTCTTTTAAAAGCCGAGAAACAGAAGACTTCACGTAGAGGAGGAGGTGTACAAGCACTAGGGCCCCGCGAATAAATATCACCTTATTTTTATAGAGCAATTTAGATTGCAAATTTATCCTGCTACAATGACAGTACCAGTACATCATAATTAATTTTTAGTGACGAAAATTCAGATACAAAAAGTGTACAGAAATTATTGGCAAATCAACAAATATGAATCTTGGATGCATAGCAAATCTCTTGGCAAATATATATACAAATTATAAAATCAACAAACTTAAACTACCGTACCGGTACCCTACTTATTTTGCATGTCTTGGAATAGATTGGTAAAAGTAAGTCCTGGTGAAAAACAAGAATAGCTCATAGTACCGTATCGGAACCTGCGGACCTTATTTTTCAGCTCGAAATTGAATAATTTTCCGTATGAATATCAGTGTATGATTTTAAATTTTCTTTTCAGTTTGATAAATACGACATCGAACCAATTTTTTTCATTCAATCCTCCATGTTTCCACCAATTCATTTCTCATAAATTTCCCTCAAAACCTATCTATTTACTTCAAACTACTAATTATTACAATATAATAATATATAATAGTTAATAATACAATATTAAAATTTCTCATTTGAAAATTCCATTGTCTCTATTAATCCTTGTGATAAAGGACTTGACTTCTTTTGAGACTTGATTTTTCTAGAAGGGCAGGTACAAGGTACAAGTGCTTTCCAAATCTCTAATGGAGCTTTTACACCTTGCCAGCACAGTCCAAACTGGCATGAGTTTGCTAGAGGACAGTACCTGATCATTCGTTGCCAGTTTGAACGATGCCAGTTGATGTTTTCAAATCAATTCAAATTCTGGAAACATCAGAAATTTGTTTGAACACATTTTATAACAGAAACGTTATTGTTTCGCACTAGTAGATGTTGGATTTTCATTAAAATTAAGCAGATCATTGAACTGCTTGCCTTCTTTTACAGATAAGTAGATAGGAAAAGATAATTTATTAATAATTATGCTTTATACTCTAGCAAGAGTACTTGTTATTCCAACGTTTTTAGGATACATCAGCTAAGATTTGTCAAGAAATTTGAGAAGACAAATAAAAGAGTTATGATGAGGAACAGTAATGACAAATATAAAAAGAAAGAGAACAATTTGAGTTCAGTGAATGAATTTATAATTTACAAAATGTCTTTCTACCCTACACGCACTTTTAATAGCCTATTAGTATTTTTTTTTATAAAATTGGAATTATTTATTGTTTTTATCACTAGAATAAATATTGTTAAATAAAACAAGCACACGTGCCTTAAATCTAAACTCATTTGAAAAACTATCCCACAATATTATAAAAAAAGACAAAAATTAACTGCTGAAAACAAAACCAAAAAAAAACTTGAAAGAATTGGTTGCCTGTATTCATTAAACAAATACTAGGAAACCCCGGCATGATGGTTGGTGAATCATGTCAGTCTAGAAAATGCATTACAATATTTAAAGGAATGGAATAATTGAAGAAGAAAAATGAAATATTATTACAATTGAAAAATTAATATATAAACAGTTGAAATAATGCTTATGAAGGTGCAGATCTTAAAATAACATTTTTGTATTCAAGAAAATTTCTAATGTTTTCATGGCATCAAGAGTATTGCATACGGCATACCACTCAACACACAGTTGTAAAGTGGAAATATGTTAATAACTTCATTATTCTAGAATTATCAAAATGAAAAGTTGGATTTTTATGTCTCAAAATTGCTTCTATCAAAGCATTTATTGTAATAAATTATGTTGACATTATATTGACTTTCCTAATGACACTAGTATTTATACAGACAGGAAGCAAAGATTTGTTGAAACTTATAACTATTGAAAATTATTATTAACCATGATTGGTAACTGGTCTTCAAGGCATGTCCTGTTGCCTAATAAAATGCTTATCATAGTCTACCGTTTATCTGAATTGAAATTGTGCAGATCAAAATTAAGGCTGTGACTCTTGGTTTTCGGTAAATTTTATATTTCTTGGGTATTTTGAGTTTATATATTATAGTCATGAGAAAATATTTCGACTCATTATTTTGTTAGTAACCACTACTTTGTTTGTTAATATCACTACTTAGAATATTATCACGCTTATAAGGTTATCGTGATTTTGCTACACTTGCAAAAGAAAGTATCCTACACTATAGTACAGCTCTGTGCTAAAAGATATTTCAATCACAAAGCGTTATTTGAAAATTATTGCAATTATTCCTATTGAAACTGCAAGTTGGATATTGTTTCGAATTTAAACTTCTTGTTGAACTTCACTTCGGTAACGATTTCTTGAATCATAATTAAAATAATTGTTTTTTATGTGCATGAATGTTATGCAATTTCACCCTAGAAATAATTACCAGCAATTGAAATTTAATATTGATCTATTACTGTAAAATACATTGAATTCGAGTCAACTGAACCATCAAAGAAAGTAAAACCCTCTTTTTATTAGCTCTACTTGGAAAGTAAATAATAAGAATTAGTAAAATTACTAATGGAAAGTAAAAACATTGTCATGGTAGGACGTGAACACTAGTTAATGATAACAACTATCTTTTTTTAAATTATTGCAATAGATGTCTCGTTATTCTTTCCATCACTGAAATTATCTCATGACGCTGTTATCTCATTTTAATGACAGTTTGTAAATTTGCATTTCAAGGACGTAAAATTTTTTACTTCGAGTAGAATATTTTCTCAGGAGTAACACAGGGCAAAGAAGATGGATCGAATTCAAGAGCTAGCAGTTTCTAATTAATAGCTTATAGCCTACAGATAAATGAATGAGTAGTAAATTCATAAATTATTGGCTAGAGCTGAGAGTTTCTCATTAATAGTTTGTATCATATCCGTAGATATGATTCCCTTTGTCCACACTTTGTCGTTTTTTCTTTGCTGCACAGCATGCGGCCAATGCTTGAGCATTTATGCAGCATGCTTGAGTCGCACACAAAATCGAACAAGTGTGGACATAGCTAATGAATGAGTAGTGGGTGGAATCAATTGATGAAGACCGATCTAATTCTAGAGTTGTTATTTATGGATAAATTGTACTACACTTCACTGTTATAAATGGTAATTTTCTAGTGAAATTTAAGAAAAGCAGATATAATGCTACAGTTGTTATTAATGGATATATTGTAGCATACGTTACTGTTATAAATGAGAATTTTCTATTAAAACCTTAATAGACCACCCTAGAACCAAGAAAACCGATGACCAGAGTGTAGCAGCCTTAATTGACGATCTCTATCTCCTAACTAATTGACTATCTGGATTCGGATTTGTTTTGCGACAGGACGTAGCGCGTTCCCAGCCACACGACCAGCGAAACAAGTCCCGAGCACACGAGGCCGGTGAAGATGCGCAGTTTCCAGTGATGGCGCGACGCTTTCAGCAGCGACACAATTCGATCGACCTGCTCCTGAGTGTCGTTCAGATTGCCCGAGTTCTCCACCACGAAGTGCGCCTTGTCGCATTTGGTGTCGAGCGACATTTGCGCCGCGATCCGCTTCTTCGCCTGAGATTCGCTGATGCTCTGTCGCTCGATCAGCCTTTGCAGTTGCAGGTCTTCCTCACTGAAACAACAGTTTTGTGTCTTATTTAACCCCTTTTTATTATAGAATCTGGAAAATAAGAGCTCTTGACAATCTAAAGCTGAGGCCGCACTGCTGGGTTGTTTCCTAGATGTTTTATCTAACGCTCATAAAAAATCCATAATAATAGAGCATGTGGAAAATTAACACGGCCTTCCTGATAAAACTTCACCATCCACTAACTACCCACTTGCAGTGCGGCCCACGGTTTAGAGCTAGTAGATTAGATTCATTTTTAGCGATGGAAAGACTCAAACAGTTATTAATAAGTGGCTTTTAGCACGGGTTGCCAGCTAATAGTCAGGCCACCGACAGCGTTACTGGAGGCCACAGTTTTTTTTGAGGGTGATGCCCACATGAGCTCTAGGCTTGTGCGTGGGTAATGAGAGAGGTGATGATGAGAGATGACGACTGTTTTTAGGCAGTCGGGACCGACGGCTTTTCGTCTCCTCCGAAAGACGGGAGTGGCCGTTTCTGTCAAAATCCGTTCCGGCAACTGTATTCGATCTTGAAACCTTTGGATTATCAGACAGGCGCTTATCGCCCTCGGCTACGGACCACTCCAGAATAAGTCAAGAGATCACCCAACCTTAAAGAGAGTGAAAATAGTTGACAGGAGAAAATAAATTTGAAAATTACGTATTACTTACCAGGTGACAACAATAATCTTGTAAACATAGTCGAGCATGTAACCAGATTCAAAGAGCAGAGGTAGATCCATGACAACAAACTGGTGACCTGAAAAATTATTTCAATCTAAAATGAATCTTGACAGGGAAGAAGTTTTCATTTTGTTTTAATGTTGGAACAATTTGGCACCCACCAACATTGATCTTACAATGATCAATTTGAATTCAATAGACTTTCAGTACCTAATTGGATAGAGATATGTAAAAACGCAGAAATTAGTCATTACACTGATTTTCATTTAATGGATAAATAACTCCATACATGGTCTAAGATACCCGCAGGGGGGCAGAATTTATTCTGTCCGGGGTGTGGCAATCCTCCGGGTTCCTGATGCAAGTGGTAGATGTAGGCTGGTTGGCAACTAACACCGTTGCGTCCCAGCTTAAGTAGGGTGTTCAAGTAGGAACACCTGAAGCATCAACTGCGCAAGCCAAGCCAACATATGGTGGAACAGCATACGCCGACGGCTGCATGGTCAGGGGAGTGCCTGACATCGAGTATGCGAACTCTGGATACCAGGCGACCTCCAGTTTCAAGAAGCCTTCCCTGGGTGAACGCGGAGCTCTGCCCAGGGTGACTGAATAAGTCTCCAGCTACTCTTAAAAGTAAAAGAGGCTGAACAGCCTCAAACATCTAACGAGGATGGGGGATCTCCCCCAAACTCTACCGACCTGGAACAGGTTTCAGAGTTATTGCTGACTCAAACCTGCCGGGAAACGGTACATGTAGAGGAAGGCACTACAACTGAAGATTCCGCAATGGAATCTGAGGAGTGTGCAGACCCATCCCTGATAGAAGTTGAACAGCTTCGGAAGGGTGGGTCCATAGCAGAATCAGCAGCACATTTGCTGCTGGAATGTCCAGCACTCTTGCAAATGAGGAGGAGACTTCTTAGAAAGGCAACCCTCCTACCAGAGGAGGCAAGAGAACTGGACTTCAAGGCCCTGAGTAAATTCTGCTCTGGCCTTGGATTATGGAACATGGCATAAGCCAAAGAGGGGATGCCACAAAAGATCGAATAGCGGTGGCGGTGGCTAAGGGTTACAAAGCCCAACCCAATTGAAAAAAAAAATGGTCTAAGATCTAAAAATTTGTGGTACTTCAAGTAACAATTAAATAATTGTTATTATACCAATAATCAAAAAATCAGCTTACCTTGGAAAAAACATCTAATGGTAGCATACATCATTTCCTTATAAATTTCGGGATGTGTAATTTGATTTAATTTTCGTCTTTTATCAACATCGTCGAATATTATGTCCCCAAGAGCCTGTCTGTTCAACTCGCCGGATGGAAGTAAGACGTCATCTCCAAATTCCTTTTTTATTTTATGCCATGCTTTTCTTCCTGGTTCAACAACTGTAAAAATAGAAAGTAGTGATTTAATAGATTTTTATCTTTATTGCTCAAGCAGCATCACCTTACAGTAATACCATACTATCTCAGAGGTCAATAAAGTAGCTTTGACATTATGTAATATGATAAATAAAATTAATAATAAAAATAATTAAGCTTTTTTCTATGTCAACATTAATTCCATGTCTGGTAATATAATGGTTTATAATGTGTAAAAAATTTATTCTCAAAGATATTTTAAATTGTAATTGTATTTGACAATATTATGATAATATAAAAGAGGATATCTTGATCAGCGATCTTCTTGGTCGCTGACTATGGAGAAGACTGACAAAGTGACAAAGTAAGAAAGTAATTCAATTCAATTGAATAATAATTGAAGTAATAAGTAACAAAAGATAGGTAGGCCTATATAGAAATATTGATTTTGTTTAGACTAATGGAATTAAATATTCAGTCGACTGAGAAGAGTTATTCAACCGTTTTTTTTATCAGACCGGGATTTATCATATTAGTATGAATAAAAGATGAATAATAAAAACAATTTAGCTTTCTAGCTAGGGCATAATGTAATATGATAAATAAAAGATGAATAATAAAAAATTTAGCTTTTTTATCCATGTCAACATTAATTTTATGTCTGGTAAGATAATGGTTTATAATAATGTAAAAAAAATAATTATCAAAGATATTTTATATTGTGATTGTATTTGGCTACATTATAATACTATAAAAGGGGATAGTTCTACAGGAATATTGATTTTGTTTAGGCTAATGGAATTAAATATTTAGTCAACTGAGAAGAGTTATTCAACCTTTTTTTAATCAATCCAGGATAGCTCAAGGAGAACTACGCCTCTTTGTCTGTGATCAAAGTTATTGAACAATGAAGTTTTGAATTCAATGTCAAATAAAAAATGTTAACATAGAAAATATACACAGTCTTCCCGATTTCCATTTGGTTTCCACAAACTATCAAGACAATAGTAATATCATTTCAGTTCTTAATTAAGTTGATATGATGATTATGATTTACATATTGATTACGGTAGAAAAACCTTCTAGAAAATGTTGATTCAATAAAAGTTTATGTCGTTTTTGGAATCCATTGCCATTCAAATTACAAGCCACCAGATCACCCTCAAAATTTCTTGTTCAAGGCGAATCCTACCTTTCCGAGCAATAACATCAGCATCCACTACAGGAATTCCATGCTTTCTTATCATATCAACAACAGTACTTTTACCAGTGGCGATTCCACCTGTCAAACCTACTATAAACATGTTATCACTCGAAATATTCTCTTTTAAATATTGAGTTGTAATGCATAAATTAATGAGATATTAGTCACACGAAAACACAAGCAATGCTGATTATTGTCATTTGCATTACATTTCCAGATAGCTAACTAGAAGTCTTTATTTTAAAAAATTTCACAACACAAAAATCACAATACAATACTACGACGACACTGTCATTGCCATTGCCAATCTGCCTTCTGCTGCTAAAATTTTGCTCAGTCGGCAGACACAGCTGACTGAACTTCAGAATCAGCTGTTTTGCAATAAAACCCAGTCAAGCTGCTATAAAATTAAAGTTGTGGAAATTTTTTAAAATTATGATTATGATGTTTAACTTAATTAACTTATTCAACCGAAATTAATAAGAAGCAGAGTATTCATATTCCAAAGTGAAAGATCTATTATAAATCAACTATCGATTACAAACCGGGTATCGAAAGTAAGGGAAATATCGATCTTGAATCATTCAATTCATAACCTCAAAAATAGTTTTGGAAGCCGTGAAGTATCAGTTTGATTTGATTTTGAAAATTTTGATTTAGCTTGAATTTAATAACGTGAGTCATGCCTTTCATGAAAGGTCTTGCTCCTATAAGGAGAACTTTGCAATATTTAGAGGCTGGTAGGCTAATTTTCAAAGACAGAGTAAAAATCTTTTCAGTGAATTTGAACTTCAAAGGAGATCATCATCAAGGTGCAAGGTACGGCGATTAATTTTGTTTGAAAAATAGGATACACCTTCTAAAGCTAATTGAGTAATTGCCTGTTAGTGGTATCATGGTTGTAAAATAAACTCTATTTTTAAACGTGTTCTTTTGAGCTCATGTTATTGGAGGAAGCGGGGTCACACTTGGCTTTCCTCCCAGTGATAAACAGCACTAACTTCCAATCAAAAATCCAGTGTCGATGATATCACTTCCTAGTGTTTTATCCATCAAGACCCTTAATTCCAAGATTCATGTAGGCATTCTATTAATTTCTCAACAAATTCTTTTCTTGTGTTTCTGAATAAGTCAACTCAGTTGACTCAGTCCAAAAATGCCTTAATATGCTGGATACTATTACACAAAGCAATACGAGTAGCCCAGATGTTCCTCTCCTGAACTCTTCTTATGACTCTTGGATTTGCAATGGCATCCCGTGAAAATATTCTATTCTTTTTCTCATATTCTCTCATCCCTTTTCTTAAATCAGCAGCCATTTCGTTTCTTAACCATTTATGATTTTCATGTTGATTCCTCATTTTCTGTTCTATATTCAATTCACTTGTCTAATAATAGTATGGACTACTTTCAATTTTATCAAGTATAATTTATTTACAAACCTCATCTGACAGAGGCAATTACTTGAGGCCTTTGCACTCTGGGCCACCATGGATGCACCACTCACCATAAAATATTTTATAGCAATGCACACTACAGCCATCACTATGTAGTTTAATTCTGTATTTTCAAATTAATCATGTATAAAACCAATTTAAAACATACTGTACTAGGAGAAATCTTTATATTTTACCTATGGTAGAATAATAATTAAATGAATGTTCAAATTGTATAAGTTAACTTATTACCACATTAATTTTGTTCACTTTCGATGGAGTTTTCTTTTTCAATAAAAAGATCCACCAACTTTCTCCAAGTATTTTTCTTTGCATCCCGGTCTGCATAGAACTTGGAGGACTTGTCCTATATGGCTGGTGTGCTCTCAACTCCAACAGTAAATATAGAATGAAATGGGATACTGCAACTATTCAATTGCTTTTTAAATCAGAATAATTTATTGAAAGAAATTCCTTATTAATAATGCTATAGAATACTCTGAAGACTTCCGCTACTGCGAATATTGACAGCAGCTGGATAAGGAAATTCGTTGAATGCTGCTGCAAAAAAAACTTTGCCGGGGAAGTCCCCGGTTAGGCCACTTGACCGGCAATCAAGAGGTGCTGGGTTCGATTCCCGCCCGGGAAAAAGTATTTTGAGCAGCAGCAATCAACGAATTTCCTCACTAGCTATTATTCTGTTGTCAATATTCGCTGTAGCGGAAGTCTTCAGAGTATTCTATACTCACTATAGCATTATTAATTAGGAATTTCGTTCAATAAATTATTCTCAATGATAATCCTTTCGGTATCAAACTGTTCTCCACTCATTACGAAGTATGACTTCAACAAACAATTGAACTGAACTGGAGTTTGGTGATGGCCAGTGGCCGCGCCACCAACAACCTCCAGTGTGCAGTCGGACAAGAGACAATGGTATGACGTGGTGGCGCCACAGTACTGTGGCGAACAAAATCGGCAACTAGAGCCACCACATTTCTGGAGCCGCACCACCAGAGTTGAGTGTGCAGTGCTCCGTAAGAGACAATGCCACCACGTGGTGGCGCTTCCATAGTGGCCCAGTGTGCAAAGGCCCTTAGTGGTGAAAGAAATCACTAACTTTGTTCGCATGCACTGGTGAGTCCATGTGTTCTTGGAATCCTTTTGGAATCACCTAATCCCTATGTTCACACTTTGTGTGCTGCACAGCATGCGGCCAATGCTTAAGCATAATATGCAGCATGCTTGAGTCGCACACAAAATCCAAGGTAACCTTCCTCAAAATCGACAAAGGTTGGACATAGTGACAGGACCACTAACAAGTCGGTCTGCTCTGCTTTAGTAGAGGATGATTTATATTGCAGATTGAAGCTCTACTGAATAAGTTTATTGTTTAATTGTATGTTTAAGAAGCTTTTATAAACTGAAAAGATTTATTCAAATGATTCTCCACTGGCTTGTCTACAGTAAAACACAATTAAGATCTAATTAATGAAATTTAATTTAGTACTTACCGTATTCATGGAGGCCTATCGCAGTTGTCTATATATCTATTTTTGAGTTATCATTGTTCTTTTCATATTAAATATAATATCATCAATAAAATGAACGAGTATAAAATTTATATTCGTCAATGTAGGATAATTTAGATTTTAGATCATGATTACCGGTATTCAAAGTGTAGTCAAAATGTAGATCTTGAAATTGAGTGTTTCAAAAAGAAATTAAGGTTTTCGCATGGAAAATGGCCATATAATAGGAATATTTTTTAAATATGTTATAAATATATATAGTATGTTGTTTAATCGTATTTTCCTATTTTATTTTTCTTATGCTTTATATAATTGACTTTGTTGTACATTTTAAAAATTGTTTCAACACTAGATAAATTTGAATTTATGTTCCTAACAGTTTATTTTTCTTATCATTTCAGGGACTTTGTGTTCTGGCACTTATGTCAGATACAGTACAAGAATCCAAGTGTTCAAGTAATTTCATATTATGACCTGACGCCTTCGCCTTTCATTTCATGCTATTTCTGTAAGTAATGAATATTTCATCCTATTGGTTAATCACTGGTAGCCGTGGGCTTGATTACTATTTGATGCGAAATACTAGAATAATAACTTTGTAAATAACATCTCTCACGTTTATCCACTTCCTTGAATAATGAGATGATATTATAAATTATTATAACGTGATTCGTGTTTTGAATTCATTGAACCTTGTCAAAAAGTTGGTGATTTTAAAAATTAAATATAGCCTAGTTGGTGATTTTAAATATTGTACTTGAAAGAAAGCTTCAAGTTTCTTTACACTGATTTTATCGGTGTTATTAACCAGTAGAAAAATAATGGTTTCACAATATAATTAGCAAATAACTTTAGTTTTTATTTTAAAATTATCAGATTCAATATCTATGACTTGAATTTTTTTAAATTTTCTATAGTGGCATTCATTGAATCTCCCTCCTATTGCTTGCTATTTGGTTCGGTTGTCAATGTTTGCAGTTGTTGAGGTCTTCAGAAATATTTATTTAGCTTTCATTATGTTTCCTGTTCTATTTGTAGCTGATGGCCAGAAGATGTTGATAGATGTAGATGAAAAATCCAAAGATGAGATCCTTGATCACGTGATAAGAGTTGTTGGAAAACCAAGGTATGTATTAGTAAAAAAAACCTATACAAAATTTAAGTCGAAGCCTTTTTCGACGTCCTGTTGCCCTTAGACATACTGCAATGATCAGTAATCTCATCACCTCATTAGTGAAGATTTTTTTTGTTTCTGATTGTAATTCCATTAAATCATCTCCATCTTATTTCTTCTTCACACTACATGTTATCTTTTACTGCATATCTTGAACATTGGTTTAAGATATGATATTATATGTTATGATATGCATTGTATCATTAATCTGGCTTCTATTTTCAAACCAGAATATGTACCTTCAACTATAAAAAGTGATTTAGGTTCCACTTTTTAGAAGCAAGATTGTACATCTTTAATATATCAATTATTTATGCTTACTATTATCAAACTGCGAGATCTTGACAAAACTTAGCAATGGTCACAAGATTTTAAATTGGTTATAAAATGAAAATTTTTCAACAATGAAATTCATTTCTCTAATTGTTTGTCATTTTCCAACAGATTGTTAATATTTGTTTGTTGTTTTACAGTGATGTTCTTCAGGCTGAATCGAAAGCAAGAGAAAAGAAAGACAATCCTGCTAATTTCGGCTACATGTGCGAGAAACATTGCATTTGTGAAATAGAAGGACAAATTCCGTGTCCCTCGGTGGTACCATTACCCAAAGTTATGAGAGGAAAGTACATAGTGCAAAATATGAATAAATAAGAGGCTAGTTAGTATGAATTCTGTGTGTGACAATTGTTCAGCGTGAGTGTTGATTCTTTAGACATATAAAATTAGAAGAAAAGACTTGAAAGACTACAGATAATCATAGTTTTATACAGAACTGAAATATCTTGATTGTTTAAAGATATTGGTTCTTTCTCTAATAGAGATTGTTTTGTTCTAATCGATTGTTGTTTCATTTTATTAATCCATTTTCAAAATTATCCGACACATAATTTCAACTTTTTTTCTAGTAAATTAGTGAATGTATAAACAAAGGGAAATTCAAAAAGGAGTTTAGTTAGCTTGAATTAATCTATCTTTGTATCCTCCTCTTCTAGGACATTATAATCTTAATTTGTGTTTATCAGTTGCACATAATAGCATGACGTGCAAATGTGTAATCAACGTTATTTTTTCAAATCTTCTATGAAAATATTCTTTTATAGTACAATTTCTTTTCAAAACTACTATAAATTCTTTCTACAGAATTTCTTTGTTTGGCGTCTAAAGCCAAAACATCTTAAAAGTTGTTGTTTTCATAAAACGACAAGTAAATTGGAAGTTTTAATGAAATGTTACCATTATCATTCTTGGTTAGAGTTTATAGATAAATAGCGGATTTACTTTCCTAGAAAAAATGACTTTCCCAAGAAATCATTGGCTCAAATGAAAGCTCTTATATCTCACAAATACATTGATAGAACATTTCCCTCTATAATAAATCACATTGAAATTGACAATAAAAGTATTGATATAAGTTTATATATCTACACACAACATAAATTGTTAATTCTCCTACATTCTAAGAACGTTGTATATCAGTCTAATATTGAACCAATGTTATTTATGGAGAGTTAGTTATGTAGTGTCGTACTTCAATGCTTGTCCAACATTAGTTTCAAATTCCAGCTTCTAGGATTTTCTCAGGAAGCCTGCTTTTGGCTTACACTCTCAGTGAGTATCTTCTTGGATCAATTGAGTTTTATGAAGGCATCAAACCAAGTCTAGTATAAATCTACCTTAAGTCTAATGCAGGCAAATAAATTCTTAGGAATCGCTCCAACAAAAATGTGTAGAAAGAAACCTTATGGCGTGTTTCAGTCTATTGCTGTTTGGGTCCTAATTGTCCTTCTGGTATTGCCTCTTGGCAATTTTAATCCCAGATTCAAAATACTTTATTATTTCTCTCGTGGCGCACAACCAGAGTAATATGAATAAGTTTGGTAAATCCTGATAGATTAATAGGCAACTTCACGAGAGAAACGGTAGGCTATTTCGAAAATCGATTTTATAAAAAATTATCATGTAGGCCTATTGTTTGCAGAAAAACATTCAGAAAGGAAGATGATCAGAAAATTACCCCTCTTCCACTTGTTCGATCCTTTTCACTTATTTATTTGACCTTTTTCTAATTATTAGTCATAATGTTATTAATGAACTGCTGTATACCATTCAGTATTATCAATAATCGTGGTTAATCGTTTACTACATGAGCAGTCAATATTTAAAAAATCAACACGTCGACTTTTTCGATTTTCTTTCTCCTATTTATTTGACTTTTTCAATTAATAGTCATAATATTAATCACATATACCATAACTCATAATCAATAATTAATGAACTATTACCAAATGTAATCAGAAATTACCTATACCATGCAGCCATCAATAATCGTGGCCTGTACCATGCAGCCATCAATAATCGTGGGTAATGCTATCATGATCGTTCACTGCATGAGCAGTCGCACTTTTTGTCAAAACTTTTTTGTTTTTTGTCTAAAAATTACTGCGTTCCTTATATTTGTAATGATGATTAATTTTCGTTTAATCCTATAGTTTTTATTCCTTCTGCAAAAAAGAAACAAGTCGTTCAAGAAGCTTGAGTTTGTGATCTCAAGTTGCCATTGAGCCAATTGGGATGAAAGTGGTTCAAGTGTGTTGAGCGGCGGCCAAATGCCGTGCATCTGGTCGGAGGTACCGAACTCTGTTGCTTCCTTGCCATCCTCAAGTGGAGTGGAGCGTCCCTTCTGTCGTCGTCAATTACCAATTGCCGAACGGATGTCGTGCTAGCTGGCTGGTCCCCTCTTGACACTCCTTTAGCTCTCCGCTCCCCTTCTCCTTTCAACAACCGGCAAGATCACTCTTCTCCCTCAGTGCATGCTGGCTGCTAGAGTGATTTATTTAGTTGTGTTCCTTGTTGTGTCGACGGTGCAACGGATCGCAAGATGGAGGCATGACAGTGTTGACACAATCCTGTGTGATCAATTTCTCTTTACTGTAAGTACAATCATACTATTTTAAATCTTCAAAGCATGTTAATTCGTTAGTTGATCAGCTCATTTAATTCTTCACAATGTTCTTTTTTTGTTATTCATTATTTTAATCATTAATGGCTTATTAAAATTATTTCTTTCTATTATAATATACTTCTTAAATTGAAAATTCAAATTTTCCCTTATTTTCCCTATTCTCTTGACGAATAACATAAAAAACGATAATTAATTCCCCTTCTCATCTGTTCGTAATTATAGAACTTATAAATTATAAAATGTAATTTTTATTAATCATAAAATAGACTTGCTTTGTTGAAAATTTTGTGAGCGACTCATTTATTGTTGACTTATTGGGATTATTTTTCAATATTGAGTTATTGTTGGAATGATATTTTAGTCACTTCTATTCAAGTACCGGTACCTAATAATTATTTTTCAATTCATAAGTTTAATCATGACATTTTAAAGTTTCTCCTCGTTGAATAGAATTTTGTAATTGTAAAGTTGCTTTGTTTATCAATGTTTTGCATGTTCTCCAAAGCGTTCGAAAATAAAGTGGTCAAATTGAAATGTTGATAATGTGGAAGAAATTCTTTGCAGAGAATATTCTTATAAGTTACCGGTAGGCTACTGTAGTAATAATATTTCCTCAATTTAAAAGCCATGTCATTACAGACCATTACATTAAAAAATAGATCTGTTGAAAAAATATATCTTTCCCTCACACAAAACCTAGGTTTCAAAAAGTGAATTGTAATTACTTGTGCTAGATTTCAAAACTTGAATTACTTGAAGCGAAACATTTATTTAGAATTTTATCCTTCAATTGAACCAGAGCTTTTTCAGTTTTGAAGTAGCCCGCACCTGTATGCACCTGAAGTAGCCCCGCACCTGAAGTACTCCTGTTTCCTGCTCTCAAAATATTGCTCAACTTGAATACCTACCTTGTTTAACAAAAACAAAAAAAACTAGCTTTGTGAACCGCAATAAATTATTGAAAAAGATGGAATACTCATGAAGGAATCAATCATTTCAATACAATTGAAAGTTGAAATTATTATTTGATGCTGAGCTCATGATTATTGAAAAAAACGACCCTAAATCATGTATACTATTGGGCACTGGACAGTTGTAAAAAACTGAGGGTGACTTGACCTCATAACTTCTCATGCATGACACAATTAAGGAGCATCTAGATTAGACTGAACATTAAAATTGGATGATGCCAGGAGGGAGTTAAGTAGCGACTGGCAATGAAAAAACACATGCGGGCTCTTATTACATTAGATGAAACGGATTACATTAACTAAATCTGTTATCACTTCGTAAAGAGTGGAGTCAAGTCTGGTGCGATCCCTTCCTACAAATTGTCTCATACAATTAAAATTGAAGGGTTTTATTCTACTCGATTCAGAAAACTCGATACCTCGATTTCTATCTTTTGAGAACAAGGAAATAAAATATCTTTAAGCCAAATTATTATCCCTTTTTGAAAACTGAATCCAACTGAACATGAGACATTTATTTACTGATTGAAAAGTTACAATATGCTTGAAGTTTAGCCTGATCCTTCTATTTATTCCTAAAAGTACTATTTACTCCTTTCCACGGTTGATGAACTATTACCAATGATATTGATAATAGAATGGATGAAATTGATTGATATTTTGTGATATAAATAATTGGAAAATACATTAAACAAGAACATTCAACAGGTTAGAAAATAGAAGAGAAACTGAATTTAAATCAGATTTATATTTTCAAACTGAATGTAAATCAGGGTTTTTTAGCATAGTTCAATTGAACGCCAATGGTTGAACATGCAGAAAGTCCTAAAAACTGGAAAAATTTATAATAGTAAGGAAATTTTTGATAATATATTAAATTGAACTCGTGGAGGAAAGAAAATAGTGCCTGTTTAGAGAAATTCATCAATCAAAAAGATTAAGGTAGGAGAATACTTTCTGTTGAGAAACGAAGAGTACAATTTTTGTTTTACAAGAGGAAGCAAGAGTCAATTAAAAAGTAATAAATTATTTCTAAAGATCCAATAATTCAAAAGGAAACTTTCTTGTAAGGTGAGGGGGTGATTCATGATAAATGCCAGATAGAATAATGGGAATCGAACCCATGAGTGGAGCAGCGATGGCTGCCAGTATTTGTGACGCTCCAAACCACTATATTCAAACTAAATCTGCTATCTGATTGAATCATCAAGTCAGGATGTACAGTTAGAAAATTGATGAATTGAATAGGAATGCAGTTGTGGAGAGATACATATGAATTACTCTAGGCTGAGATTTGGTGCATCATCTGCCACAACTACATTATTCAAACAAACAGTCTGCAGAGGGTCGGTGGAGTACGTTTCCTGTCGCGGACACTGCCGGACCCTCTTGGGCATAAGAGACTGTGAGTGGCTGTTGTTTTAACGCCTGCTGGACCGGCTTATTATCGCCGTAATCAGGAAGTCGCCATTACATCCAGTTACATTGTGAGACTCCATCCACACTCGCAAAGAGGAGACGATAAAGCGAGAAGACTTGCACAAATACGTCTGGCAACCCACACTTCTATTAGGCCTGAATCACGCCAGGAGATTGTGACCAGTTCAATAACCGCTAAATTACTTAATAGGAGTATGACACCCCAACAGATAAAAGCCACCCCGGTCTTAACAGGAGGTAAATGAATCAACAAATAAATGATATCGTTAAAGAATACTCAATAAGTTAGTCTAGGGATAGGCTATTTTTCGGATACAGTAATAAGCTACAGGCATTCCACTTTTCAAATTTTGTCTAGTCTAATGAAATAAATCAATTTGTTCTTTCTACAGGAAACAATGCATAAGAGTGATGCCTCTGAAGATTTTTCTTTGGTGTTCTGTTGTACTGCAGGTTGCAGTTGCACTAACAGGGGACAATGTGTGCAGACGAGTGGAAACGTATGTTCTTCCCCATGATTAAGTTATAATTTAAGGAATTCTATAATCACATTTACTTCATTCAAAGAGCGAGAATTATTAAAGACGCATTGAAAAACTATATATTTCGTTTGACTGTTGTTGGAAAAATTTGAATTTTATCTGATTTGCACGCTCTTATATAGACCTGAATATTAAACATATAGAATGTTTCTATTCTATTTGAAGAAGAAAACATTTCCTCCCTGGATTCGCTTTTTATAAAATTATTCAAGAAAATTTCAGCAAATGTAGATTAATCATAATAATTGATCTTTGTTTATGAAAAACAATGAAAAGTTGTTTTTGATCCAAAGTCTCATTTGAATCACAGTTCTTTAAAAAGGCAGTAGCTATTTATTCTTATAAAAATAGATGGAAATGAATAGATTACATTGTAATGTGCAATTAGTCAATCAATTTTATTAACAATTACATTTTTGGGTCCTTCTAAACCCTTACCGTAGGTTTTTCAGCATGTGCCAATTGAATACATATTTAATGTTGAATTTTTTTACAATATTATAAAACCAAACTATTACTTACAGATAATTTGCATGAAAAAAAAGAAATAAAATAATATCGCTGGGAAAGCAAAGAAAAAACATTTTTGTAAAAAATACAACTGCACTGCATCCAAATCATAGTAACATTGTAACATACTTATCAATGATAATGCAAAATTCATTCCCATATTGATCAGAAAAAATATCTATTATCACAATTGGAAAAGCTACTCTAATCTTCCAATAAATTATTCGAAAGTTTGTTAGTATCAATCTTTGAAAAAAATGTCATGGAAGAGTAGTATACATTCAATAGCTTAGAATAAAACTACTATCTCTCAACTAAATGAGAATATGTGAATATAATTTTAATACTTGATTACCTATGTGAGTATACACATGATTATGAAGATTAACAAGATATTTTTTTATTGATTGTTGAAATATAGGAGTTCCGAGACAGTTCAATATGTAATTCAAGAACCCGTGACATATCGGCTATACACATGGTGCTTGAAAATGCCACCTAGGTGCTCAAAGTATTCAACTGTAATGAAAGAACGAATTAAGTCAAAGGTAAATTCAAACAGGATTCTGGTTTACTTGAATTAATCCATCTCTTTATTCTTCTCTCCTAAGACGACCTTTTTCTCTCTTCTGTTTACAATTTTTTTATAGAATTTCTTAAATAACTTCATTATCCACCTTAGATTCCCATTCAAATCACTTGCGATGAAAGTTGTCAAGACTCTTTTTTTGAAGATTTCAAGGAGAGTTTAAGAAGTGTAAAATAAGTCAGATTTGAGTACATATAAAATAAGTCAGAAGAGCTTCACGTTTTCTCAAATTTATGTAATTTTGATTTTTTCAGATACAAATAAATAATAACACAATAGAAGAATGCTGCGAAGGTCATGTTGAGCTATCAGGAATCTGTGTTACCGAATGTAATCCAACAGAATGTCCAAATATGTTGTGCAAAACTGAAAATTCACTAGTGAAATGTAAATGCAGATCCGGATTCATGGGATACAAATGCAATAAACGTAAGTAGCCTGAATCATTGTCAAAATTATGAATAGTATCTGGAAAATTCAACTGAAAAATAATATGGAATTTCAGATTCTAGATACCTGCATTGTTCAAGTCAAACTTAGAAAAGTAAACAATCGACAATGAGGATCATGTTTAGTTGCCAATTGGGCCTTTCTTATTGAATTTTATTTTGATTATTCGAATGGAAATAATAATTCCATTATGATTATAATACAATCTATCTTGAATCAGTCGCATTCGAAAATTTTTCTTTCAGACCTTTTATCATCATGTTACAGTTTGCCTACGCCTACTCTATTATTTTTTATTCATCTCTCAATATACTAAAGTTCAGTATAATAAGCTCAAAAGCTAGAATACTTGGCGTAGCTCGTTAAAATCTATTGCCTCCTTACAAAATATCTGGCTTCAGTTATCATGTTTATTATACTTATTTATTGTCTAAATTTTAAGTTTTCTACCAAACTATTACTGTACCAAAATAAGTGATATTTTCTTTCTAAATTACCCAACGTTTCCATTCAAATCCAGAAATGATGTGGATAGAGAAGTGAATATTTTACTTTACACTTCAAAGTACATTACTAATATCAAACTTCTGTATGATTTGAAAATCAAGAAAATTTCTAGATGACTTGAAAAAATAGATCACCTTTTTGCAAATCACTAGGTTGGCCGACAAACGTTAGCCTCAAAACAATGCGCTAACCCACTAACCTATCGAGACAAACGTTCGTCGATGCTACGGTAGCTACCCGTTTTAGTCTAGGACTTGGCTAAATCCCGAGCTCATGAACCGGCCCTAATTCTTTGAAAATCGCAGAAGCTTTCCGAACCTGTTATAAACGTTCATCAGAGGCGTTTAATTGTATCACAAAGAAGTTACAATCTTCTATGTAATTGATCGCTGTAGTTTTTTAGTATTAATTTTTCAATATCGTCTGTAAGAGCATTCATGAATGTTTTATTGAAGATTTTTCAAATTTTTCAGCTTGCCTGTATGGTTTCTGGGGTGAAGGTTGCTTTGACAAGTGCGAATGCAATGGAGAACAGTGCGATGCAGCTACTGGCGATTGTTTGAAACCATTATTTGTTACTACCACAACCACTTCTCAAACATCAGAGACTCCTCCCACTACAAATTCGGGACAATCGCACAAAACAAATATTCCCACGTCAACTTCAAGTCTTCAAAAAACCTCCGTCTCCAAAACTGACAAGAACGATTACACACAAGACGCATATCCTGATCTAGATCCAACAGGTATGCCGCCTGCAGCCAGCCAGGAGGATTTCCCAGCTACACTATTACCTGCCCCAGAGGACGAAATAATACTTCTGTATCCATCCTCCAAAGCACCAACACCCAGCGGACTTGAGAAACTTCGAGACAATATTGCCTCTTTATCCAGTACAACCGAGAGCTCCATCACATCTGGCTCAATTCCTAGACCTCCAAAATCAGAAGACACATTGGAAAAACTGGATGATGTAGTAAGACATACTCTCTTCACCAAAGATTCTGAATTCGGTTCAAAAAACGAGAATGATCTCACAGAAAGATTCCCGATCAAAAGCACAACCGACCATGAATCTCAGCACAGCACTTCAAGATTCCCGTTCAACATCAACCCAAACACAGATTCAACAACACATTCATCAAACCAAAAATATAAATATCCAGATGACTGGAACAAAATGGAAGACAAACATTACCAGAATAAAAATGATAACGATTTTGATAATAATTTACAGATGACAAATGGTGCACGGAATTTTACAGATTTCAACAGAAATGGCTTGAATACTAATGAAATTCAAAAAGATATGGGAGCTCGCAACAGTGAAGAGAAATTAAGTTCATCAGATATGACCATTAATAGTTCTTTGGTGAAAGCGAAACGTCAAAGAGGAGCGTTTGATTTACTGGACTTCAATTCTCTTCTTATACTCTTATCGTTGGCAGCTACAATTATCCTGAGTTTTGTGCTGATTCTTGTCTCGGTTGTACGCTGTAACCGGTTGAAGGCTGAGGCAAGTGTCACTTATGACGACACCGTCAATTGCGAAAATCCAATCAGAACTGGCCACTATTCGACTCCAGGTAAACCAACTACAATGTATTATATTTAGCATGAAATAATCTTATTAATGGGTGCTTTTAATAAGTAGCCTATTATTGAAGTAACATAAAAAATCAATTAAGTTAATTTTGAAATTTTTACAGTATAGCTACTTCAGATAAATTATTGCACACAGTTTGACTTATTTCAATTGGATCAAAATATCAAGGTAAAATTCACAACGTTTCAAGAGCTTTCTCAATAAACCGTTTTCGCCACTATGAAAACGTTGGGGTTCGGCTACTTGAGAAAATATGAGTTATGAATGAGAAAAATAAAAATATTGCAATGAGTAAATTATAATATTTTCATTTATTCATAAGGTCAGTTCAACAATAACTAGAACCAATTAGATTTAATTATAGAAATACACTACTGCTGTTCAGCTATTATTCTCACTTCACCGGAATTGTTATTAAACAATTTTTTTTCAAGAAGCTAATAAGGAACTCTTTAAAATATAGAAAGTTTTCAGGAATAAACCTTGATGAGATTTATGTTATAATATTTAGAAAATTCTCTCATAGCTGAACAATTCAACTGCGATGAAAGCTGTGCAATCTATTCACATAAATATTTTGGATCAAGATGAATACAGTACACTTACAAAATTAAAATTGAGTACCGGTACCATCTATATTATATTAGATTCATATTTCTATTCACACGAATTATGATAGAAATAATAGCAATAATGATGAGTTGAGCAATGCCGCTGTATATTATTAGACTTGGACCTCTTTGGATTTTAGTAATCATGGAGAACGAGAACGAGTGTTAAGAATGCTCGTAGAAGGATGTGAAGTAATTAACTAAAATCCAGAGTCATGGAGCTTTTCAACCTTTGACACCAGTATATGAGAATTAGTTCCGATGGCTTTGAAGTAGTCTAGGCCTAAATTCCACTGTAAATATTTCAGTAGGCCTCCTCAGTTTCAACGCATTCCTTAATACATTACTTCACTATTGATGTAATTATTAAAAATGATTTGAAATTAAAATTATTTTAAATTTGAAATTGGTTCATTACAGGTCAACCAATCTTTTTCTGCCCGGCATTCACGAATTCGTATGCTATAGAACTGGCTCAGGGTGAGTTCATTTATCAACATTATACCAAATTTAGTAGTTTATTACAATTAATTGAAAAATAATATTTATTAAATGACTATCAGGTAGGTAGGTCTACGGCGAAATGTCTTCTTATCATGTTAATGTTGCAGGCTTGAAAAAACTCATAAACTTATATAAACTATTTTCAAACTCTTTTAAGTACAAATGCATCACTTTTATAATGTTTACTCATCATAAACTCACTTATCGTTTAAGTAAATAAAACAATATTTTAAAGTTGTAAATTCTCGATAAAATCGACAAATAATAAGGATTTTAGATTTGGTTGTTTATACGGTAATACATGACAAATGTTTTATAAAAGTAACTGTAAAATATTAATAATACTTTGTCTGGTGTGTTATATTGCTCTACAATTTTCTTTTCTTTTCCGGTAAGGTACCCTATAATTTTTTGTAAGCTCACATTCTTAGGGCTACTGAGCCTTTTCCCTTCTAGAATGACTCAATTTGGAATAGGCTAATTCTTTCTACATTTGGTAGATATGAACATTTTTCACATTTCTTTCCTTTTACTACTGTAATTGATCAGGTTGAGATGAATATTTTCTTGGGATTGCTAGGAAATGACTACGGTCACAGGTCACTAGAACCAGATATTTAAATGATTCAAGTTTTTTTTATACAGTCTACTAAAATTGTCCATTGTTTGCATCCATCTATAAGTTATTGCTTTGAACTAGTCACAATAACGTTATTATGATAACTTTTTTATCTTTTACAGAGCTTCGAGAAGCCCAATACGATCATCCAAAAAGTTCTTGCTGCCTCAATGAGCCTTTATATGCAGAATTGAAATATTAATTCAATGTTTTTGAACCTTAAAAAGGATTTTTATAGTATTTATTTAATAAAATGTACAAATAAAAATTAAGAAATAAGTTAAAATTCGAAAGTATTGTTAATAATAATACCTTTTACAGTAGCCTACTGCAGATTAGGCATCTGGAATCTAGTTATCCTGAGAGGGAAACGTCCTTCGAGTATTTTCAGTAGTACGTCAATGAAAATATTGTTAGCATGATTCTATAATCACACTGTCAATTGAATGTTAGTATTAGGAGACATTATGACGCGTTTCTTGTCAATAATTGGAGAAAGACAAATTATTTGATAAAATATCATCAACCGTATATTATTCTAAGAAAAAATACACATCATTCATCAGTGTTTGACAACATTGATAAGAAATATTTTCCATGCTCATTTTCCTCTAAATTCAACCATATATTAGCTAGTTGACATGAATATTTTAAATTGAAGCTCATTGTTCAAGTGCAATTCTCTCAGTTGGAGGTGTAATAATAATGTTATATGAAGTAATAAAAACCACGTTATTGCCAGTTTTATCAAAGTTTCTAGCCTACTATGAAAAAGTAAGAATTTTTTAATATTGATTCTTTGTTTAATGGTAAATTGTTTTCATCAAAATTTATTTTTGACCCGAATTTGGAAACGTTTTTGTATTCCCGAAGAAGAGTTTCTTGGACAGTGGAATATTCATCAACTTGAATATTATAATAATTATGTCTGAGAAATAAGAAAGGAAATTTAAGATATGATAGGCCTACTTCCTAGTGCAGTTTTCGATTTCAATTGAAATTATTCTGAAATCAATTTATCAACTCATACATTTCCAATAGTTGCCAATCAGGCTACTCGACGTAACTTAATACAATTATGACAAATTTAGCACAAGATAATCTTTATTTTGTAAGATTGAGCTACCTTTAAGCATTTTTGCTTATCTAAAATATAATTATTATTAGTGTAAAGACTTATTCCTCAGCTTGAAATAAGATAATTTTCCCAATTTGAATAGAGTAATTCCATATTTTGAAGAAAATTAAGAATATAATTAAAATTAATTTCGATATAATTGAAATTAGCGAACTGTTAAGTGGTTTTAACGTTTCAAATCAACTTTTCTAAATTCAAAATTGTTATTTTGTAGTATTCTTGGACCAGAAAAATTGTGTGAAATATAACCTTGTATTGGACTGCATTTCTAATCAAAATTCGTAAAAAAATAGCACACAGGCTCACCCTACTTTTTCTTTCCAGATTATTATATTATACCATATATTATGTTTGTGATTTTATCAATGAATAAATAAATGAATAATTATACATACAAGGTCATAGAAGAGATGGTTAGCCTATTATTTTTTTCATGAATTGTCAATGGAAGTGGAAAACTGGTTTCTTGATAATAACAGACAGTTGTAAAAATGTTCAAGATTTAATTTTAACAATTTAGGTTTGAGATTCACTTTGGATTGTACGCCTGGGATTTGGCAGTGATGATAATAACAATCATGCTGCTAATAGATGTAGTTTTCACCGAAGAAGGGATAACGACAGTTTCCGACGAAATTTTTAAGGACAAACCAAACTGCCCATTAGGAAAAAAGCCAGTTCGGGTGGAAGGAGGCTGGAGATGCATTTAATGACTTTGTGGTAAACATGATAAGTAAGTAAAAAGCAATAATTGTACAGTAGCCTACAATACGACTAATTGTTGACTAGAACAATTTCGCATTTCTGTTAATAGTGAAAAAGATTTCTATGAACAAAAAGGAACGATAGAGACAATATTTAAGTCAATTTGAGGTAGGAGTTTTGGGCGAATGCCTGTTATTTCTTCCCGCATTGTTAAGATGAGTGTGTATTGTTAATAAAATGATTGGAGACAGGAAAAAGTTTAAAAAAATAAAATGTGAAAATTAATTGTCATATTGTCTGAGGCACTCATCTACGAAAAAAGTATAAATTCATAAGCATACAAGTCATCCATTCATGTGAGCATCATAGCAAAAAAATCATTATTGACATCCTTCATATAGTACGGTACCTCATTTATCAAGGCACATGGCTTAAGCTGACGTAAATGAGGATATCAAGAAAATAAAAATGTTTGAGAATCAGGTAAAAAGCATATGCACTTCCACTTTTATCCTTATTACGTCGGAACCGGCTATAGATGTAAAGTGACTATCAAGAACCCTCTTGACAAGCTATGGGTGCGACGTTCTAATCAGGAGCGCCTTGATGCAAGCAACGTAAGTTTTAATAATTAGTACTCCATTAAAATGTTCAAAGCTTTCCACAATATCAAGATATTAAGTTTTTGGAAGAGCGTTCTTGGCTTATGTTGGCAATTTAAATATTTAACGATTATCTTGCCCTAATTAACAACACTAATATGAAATACCGGTACACCACTCTTTTAAACTCTTGTTCAATAAAGAGAAATATTTGTAAAAGAAAGCACATATAAATTAATTCAAAATAAATGTGTGAAGTATTTGACAATAGAAAACGATATAACAGAACAGTTATTGGAAAAACCTGACATGAAAAATTTTCATGAGAAATTTAGGATTAGCAATCTTCAAAAAGTGAAGTTCATAATTCGGCAGTTACAAGCTGATAGCCTGCTGGTGCTGAGTCTTCTCATTTAGAATGGTTTTTGGTGGAATGAATGAAACGTCATGAATATGGTGGATTAGTAGTATTATTTTCTTAATCCAATTTTTAATTCTATTAATACTGTAATGCTGCTACAGCAATGTCACCTGACTTCAATCAGCAATACCTTTTTCTCATGAAGCCTTAATGCTTGAATAAGCTTTAATTATTTTCAAGGGAAACGAGATTTTTTATGCTATTGTAGTGTATAATGTTTTTGATTCTTTTTTTTATATTTTGAATGCATTAGCAATTTTATGAACTGGAGCACAAAGAAGGGAATGCAATGATTGATCTTGTATTCATGAACAAATATGCAGTGAGATTTCGTACAATGTAAACAAATAAAGTACGGTAGGTGTTGTGAATGATTCTTTTTTAAATTTTTAAAGAATTATCCAAAATATTTTTGTTTTTAGGAGCTTATACGTGAATGAGAGTATAAAGTAAAAGACATTCACGTGATGCGACATTGGATGATATTCTTGCTAATGGCTGTGCTGATGGGAGCTACAGAGTTGCTGCTATTTGGAACTGGAGAAATTACCGACGTTTTCAAACCCATGCCCAATTGTCCAAGAGGTACAATACCTATGAAAGTTGATGGAAAGTGGAGATGTGTGCGAGTGCCTATGTTCTCGAATTTTTTCAAATATTAATGTATTCAAGTATTATTTCCTATAGTTACAACAGTATCAAGGTTGAATTCATAGTGTATTTGTTTAGATTGAGAGAAAACATGCCATTAAAGCCATTCCACACAGCAGTGGATGAATGGACGCCACGTGAGCCACACAACTAATGAATCTGGATACTGGATAGTACTTATTCTGGCCACATTTAAAAATTGAGCTCAAAAAGCAAAAAGAAGCCACGCGTGGCATACATCCACCCACGCAGTGTGAATTGCCTCATATGATAGGCTGGGAAGCGATCTTTCAAAACGCGATTTTAGCATCCGCGGCTGTATGAATTAGCGCATAGCTATCGTGGCGACCATCCATACAATACTGTGTGGAATAGCCTTAAATGCCTTTTGTGTATTTTCAGCCATGTAAAGAGTATTTTAAATAATATATTTTAGATATTTCATGATATTTACAGATATTCCTTGTAATATTCTTTCATATTCCATTGTATATTGCAGTATGGAAAAAATAGTAGACTATCTCGTGTATTCTACATTAAGGTTAGATTGAATGAAAACCCACTTTTATAGAAAAGAATTTAATAGATTTTCATAAGTTTAGTTGAATATTATGAAAAAAAGATGAGTGTCAATAGTAATAATTAATTATTAGGAAAATCACTTCTTTTGTTTCTTTTTCTCTGCTTCTTCTTCCTTCTCCTTCTCGATTTCCGTAACGTACGATTCAATATTTTCAGCATCCAACATCTGAAAAATCACACAATTCGTTAGATTACAGTAGTTTCTGGAATAGATGTTGAAATTGTTTTATATTTTGCAATTTTCAGAATAAAATATCTCATTATTTTCATAGTTCTTTGTATCCTATTTGCAATACATTTTAAATTTATTTTTACGTTAAATTCAACTGAATAAGTATGATTGTTTAATATAATTATTGTTATCATTATTATTTGATCAAAAAATCTATAATAAAATATTTTACATAAAAATGGAATGTTTCTTTGAGTATAACTTCTCTGTATTCATCAATAACACTGCCCCAACAGAATACTCTTTTTTTTTGCTAAGGATGATGCCCACATAAGCACTAGGCTCGTGCGTGGGTAATGGGAAGGATGATGATGAGATGGACCTACAGCTTTAGGTGGGTTCCGAACCACCGGGAAGCGATTTTGAAGCTCATAAATTTTTGTATTTAGAGGAGCCGGTCACCGTTACAACGGGAGTGGTCTCTTATCTAATCTCACCGATTAGACTCGCCTCTGCCACTGGGACAACCGCTTCCCTACTAAAAAATGCTACTATACAATGCCTAATACTACTATACAATGCAGCCAGGTAATTTAATCAAAATTATTACAGTTTGTGATTTTTAAGCTTACTCAATTCATACACACATAGTCCTGTTTACAACAGATGTTTCATTATTATGGATATTACATGATTTATAAATATCTCATCTACCTACTAGGTAACCATAAAGCGGGCTAAGCAATGACCCATTCGTCTACCTTTTTATTCCTTCTATCGAGGTCGAAAAATATCCAAAATCTATAATGAAACTTCATGTCTCGAATACTTAGAGATACTTTCACAGAAAACACTAAATAATTTATATTATTAGAAATTGAGGATTATTAAGGAAAAATGATTACCTGCATGGGTTGTCCTCTACGCATGACAGCAATTTCCAAGTTCTTCTTACCGGACTGGACAACTTCCAGCAGTGCTCTGATGGCTAATTTGACAGTACCCTTTTCAGTTGATACGTCTTCAGGGGTGTAATACTTTTCGAGAAACTCTCTAACAGTCTTAGCACTTCTTCCAGTAGCATTTGCCTGGAAACAGAACAATAAATTCGATCATAAGACAAGGTTAAATGAATAATGCTAGTTTTATGCTTGGGTAATGGGAGGGGTGATGATGCCAGATGACAACTGCTTTTCAGCATAAGACAAGATTTTATCATGTATTAATCTAATTTTATGTTATTCCCATCAGTACATTACATCACTTGGGAACACTCTCTTTTGATACGTGATTTGTCACCTTGTAAATACAATAATAATTTGAAATAAAAATATGTGAAAATAAAAACAGTGTAATATGAAAAGGATTTATAAAGAGTAATTGAGATAGTACATTTGAGTGCCATTTGGTATCAATTCAATTCAGTTCTCAATTCAATTTTGTTTCATATTTTTCTTCAGTCAATTTTTCAAATGGGAATTTATTGTACCATGTTATTCCTGAAGAAGGAATTTTCCTTATGATTGTGACAAACAACAAGAAAACATAAAAAGTAACCGTGGAAAATAATTCAAATGACCAATACTGAATAAATTAGAAAAAGGGTTTCTTTGAAAAATCAAGTTACCTTCCATTCATAGTAGATTCCTGATGGTTCCGTCTGATAAAGATGAGGTTTTCCATCAAAATCGAAACCAGCTAGAAGGCACGAGATACCAAAGGGACGACGACCATTGCTCTGGGTGTATTTCTGTTTCAAGCCTGTAAGATAAATCAATATTAGGATAACAAACAATGTAACTGGTGAATAAAACAACAATAATGCCTGATTGATAGTAAGTATTTCCAATGAGATAGTTCAGAATTCACATAGAAATTTGTAATTCGTGAGTTAGCTCCAATACCGATCCATGATTTTCCAGTCTTTCGGAGGAAACATTGAGCCGTCGGTCCCGTCTGCCTGAAAATAGTCGCCATCACGCATCATCGCCCCTCCCATTACCCAAGCACAGTCCTAAAGCTCATATAGGGATTAGCCTCAAAGAAAACTTCTAACAATGATTTAAGAAAACTCAAACCCTAAAATCGTCACATATTATTATTCATTCAACTTATTGTTGGAAGATTGATTGAGTATTCAATTAAGTAAATATTACAAATATAGAATACTTCTTTTACTCGATAGAATTTACATAATTTTCTTAAGAATATTGTTTTGATTGATGAAAAAATGCTGTATCACTTGGAATAGACGACTTACCTGCTATGTAGCGAGTTATGTACTCGAGAGTGACTGGATCTTCAACGGTGAGTTTGTGAGACTGACACTCCACTTGTGCTCTGTTAATGAGAATCCTAGCGTCAGCCGTGAGACCTGCAAGACCATTAAATAAAAATTAGCATCCTTCTTGTAAAAATCATGTTTAGATTAAGTACCACTAAAATAAGTAAATCAAAAGTAATATGTTGAGTACTCGAGTAATATTTGAAGTAATTAAGACATACAAATTACTATAAAAAGTGTCCTCCACTTCAAGGATTTTACAAACAATGCCTCGTGATCATGACTTAATTGGATCAAGCTGCATAACTGATGTTAAAAATGGAACGAAGATTGCTATTCATGGTACAACTAAGGATTCCAAGTGTTAAAATACGAATAAACAATGCCGTAATTTGATTGCAACGCCTTGTGCAAGATTAAAAATGTAAAACCATGTCCATTAAGGTACAATTAAAAACCAATTACAAGGTAGCCTATATAATTGAAAAACTTTGAATGATACTGTACTCCAAGTTGGCATGTGACTCTCATATTGTTGGAGAGTGCAAGAAAATAACAAGGGTCGTGTATCTGCTTCGGAAGATGAAAGGACTTCTGAGTGCCCAGCGCTTGTTGATGTTGTACCATGCTGTCTTCAGCAGCTGCATACAGTACGGTATTTTAGTATGGGGACATTCTGTTCACATCAGAGACAATTCTCCTCCTCATCCAGAAGGAGGCACTTCGTGTGATGACTTATAGTAAGTTTGATGCACAAAGTCAGCCCATTTTACAACGTCTGAGCAATTATGGACTGTATGCTATATTTTTGCATCATTACTATACGTCAATATATGTGATAGATAAAAATATGTCCACGTTTTCAAGAAGAGAGGAATTCCACACATACAGTACACGAGGAAGGGGAAACTTTGATGTTCCGCACAGTCGTCTGTCAAGAGTGAAAGACTGTTTTCCAGTGCTGGCCACGAGAATGTTCAACTGCCTACCACATGCAGTGAAGGAGCGCTCGCTTATGGTGTTCAAGAACACTTTGTCAAGATGGCTCATCAGTTGAAGTTTCTACCGAATGGATGTTTATATTGCGGATGACGTATCTGGTCTGTGATGCTGCCATCTTTTAAAGTTATTCGTTTTCAATATTTTTGACACGATCTATACAGGGAAGCCAATATCTCACGATATTGTAGTTTAATTTTCCACACCTAATGAACTAATAACTACTTTGTAGGATAGCATACTAATTTTGTTTTATTAGGCTGTAGTAACTTAATATTAAAACCAAAACCGAATATTGGTGCTACTTTTACTAAATGGCTTCCAACTTATAGCTTGTCAATGTTGTTGTTCAAGCTCACGTCTAATCTGCTAGAATCGAGTGTAACCACGGTCTAAAACAGGAAATTTCTCACCTGCAAATGCCATTACAACATGGTCGTCTAGTAGACAGATTTTTCGGACGGTCCTTTCCTCTTGTAGCTTTGCAACGGATTTCTTTTCCACCCCAAGTACAACCACATCCTTCCCTCGAACTCCAACCTAGAAAAAAAAAACAACATAATACATTGAGTCAGTGTTCATCACAAACAATTTGCTTACTCAGGGCTTCAGCAGAGTGGGAGCACTAGGACAAGGGGCTTCAATTTTGGTTACTGACCTGTTTTATGGAATACAAACTCAATAATAAAATACATTCACCTTAATCCTTAATGATTACAATACAATTTTATAACTGCATGATGCTGAGCTCAATTTCCCTGGGAGGAATGTGATACGTCATTGAAAACCGTTTTTGCAGTGCATAAGAGTGTTGCCTTCGTCACTCCGCTTTAGCCTTCAGGGACACAGAGCTTAGCATCGGACAGTATGTAGGACATGAAGCTTTAGATTTTTCCAATCAATTTAAAAAGAATGAAATAAAAGTGCAATTTTTACTCTATATTGAAGACTTTATCAATAACCAATCATGTTTTTGAAAGTTATGATTTTTCATGGTGGAGTTCAAGGGGTGAGTACTTAATATGTAAAATAATGATGTCCAGGTTAACATATTTGCTCTGTCAAAAATGAGATATTATTTATAAGATTACTAGTAATTTTTACAGTGCAGTGTAAGCTAAATGTAAGACGATGAAGGTAAACGTGGAAAATCAGTAGGTAAAAATATGACCGGTCGTAACTTACAGCAGTAGATCCTTTTCTCACAGCTTCCTGAGCATATTCCACCTGCAATAGATGACCATCAGGCGAAAAAACTGTAATTGCACGATCATAACTGGAGCTACTCATGTTTTAACAGAAAATATCTTTTAATAATATTACAGTAACAAGCTTGCAAGTCACTACTTACTAGAAGAGTTTTGAGGTTAGGGGCAAATGAAATGAATACACACAAATAGACGAAAAGATGGCGGCGAACTGAGATCGCGAGATTCAAATGGCAGTGTGTGACTTGATAAATTTTGCAGAATTTAATAAAAATAAAATTTTCATCACTCTAATTCATGGAAACATAAATTTTCTAATATCAATTGACTTAATAATTGTCATGATATAGCAGGGCTGAAGGCTTTCAGTTTTGTTCACACAGTTTCCGTGAATGTTGTACCATCTTTTGATCTAGGAGTCCAGTCCGGGCTCAGAACCTCAGATGTGATTGCTGATTGGTGAAGAGACGTTGCTGGTTTTTGCAGTTGAAGGAAAAGGGGAGGGTGTTGGTGCTGAAATGGATTGACCAAGAGAGTTGTAATAGTTTCTTCAAAATTTGTGATTAATTTTATTATTATTATTCGTCAATTATGATTCAGTGCAATTAAAAATGTAATGTAAATATTAATCATCGTAATGTCCGTTCGTTTACATCCACATTAATCAAGGTAGGCTAGTTGTCACTGAAATAATATCTTGTTTGCTGCACTTGCATGTGTGAATATAGTATTATTATGATGATATTTCCATTTCTGTCGGTTGACTAAAAAAAAATCGTCTCGTTAATCAGACAAATGTTTCAATCATGATCGATTTTTTCATCTCCAGTCGAGATAGCCTAATTGCTATTTTTAAGAGGATGAAATAGCACAGGTGAGGTCTGAAGTGATACTGCTGCCATGTTACATTCCCTTGTACTTTTCTCGTCTGCATACACCATTAAATACCGAGATAATCAAAGCAATGAATGATTGAATTAATTTTTTTAACAAGGAAGCTACCTCGAATATTTATGGCTTGGTAATTTTCTGTGATTACTACTTGCCTACTGTACAAGTAGGATGGAGTAACCGCGTCTGAGTCTGTAATTTTAGTTCTCCTTTTCACTGGCATCGAGAATTGTGTAGATCATAAATATCAGGTAGATCCTTTAAAACCATTTTGTAATAAATATGTAAAGCTAGTGTTGAGTAACATCGTCTTTTCAGCAAGCAGGCCGGTTTGTAAATCTTCAAAGTGACGTCCCCTCCCCTTCAGCCATTCCTGATCGCGATAATTTCGCTAGAGCTCAATAATTCATAAATGATTATTGTCTTACAAAGGCTTCAATCTCTTCCTTCTTTGTTATGCATTTACCATTCTTACAATCCAGAACCCTAAATATTTTTATAATTAGTCCGTAAAATAATTGGTCCGTAAGTCAACGTGTTTCCACTAGTCATTTGTTTCGAATCAATGGCGGTCGTATATGCGTTGCGTACAGTCTCACTGTTCCTCATGATGATTTTCTCTTGCTCAGTAGCTAATGTGATTGTCAATTACGATCTTTTCAAATATACGTATTAAGTTCGAATATTGAATAATATGTTACGGATTAATATTCATGACCCTCCCTGTTGATGATTCGTTTGGCAGGAGGCCTACCGATTAGCCTACAGACTTGATCAATACTAGGCTATACATTATACGCTAGGCATTCACGACTACAATGATTATTCAAATAAATGAAACTTGACTTTAGAACAATGGCTAACTTAGTCGTCTTGAAAAATTGTGGTATAATTTTGTAATAATAAAAATAATTTATTTTTAATGTAGGCCTTGAAATATATCTTCTAGATGAATTGAAAAATTCAAGTTTTGTTCAAAATTGTTGCTCGTTTTGTTCAAAATTATTACTCGTTTTGTTTACCGATATAGTTTTTTCTTGGCACGTCAAGTTATCGGAGCATTAGACGTTTTACGATTGTTTGCCTTCTGATTTTTCAGGTAAATTTTCTTGAAGAATCATTAGATTATTTTCTGTTACGGTACCTTAAGCCCCAGGTCCAAACACTGCGATAGATCTGATTGATCATACAAATTGATATGATAAATTGTACATCAATGTTCTGTCAAACACAACAATCTTTCACCTCAACCTAACCTGATTTGCCAGATTTATCAAATTTTTGTTCAATCGCAACATAGGCTATCGCAGCGATCTCCCGATCAGATTGGTTCAATTTATCGCAGCGTTTCGACCTGGCTTCATGACTCTATTGAATGCAGGCTTCTTTCTTGTTGGAGGAGTGGGCTACCTTGTTTGAAGTTTAAATGGTGGGTATTTTCAAATAAGTGGTGGATTACCGACTCCAAACGTACTCAAAAATGTGATTTTCTTACCTAACTTATGGGCAATCCAGGAATACAAAATATTATGGAATAAAAAATATAAGGGGATTTTGATCCGGGTTAGGCTTTAGGTTGCAATATCGTTTCTAAAATAGGTTAGGCACATATTGTTGGTATACACCTGAAATCTGACAGTAGAGCTTATTGTCCTCTAATCAAAGCACATAGCTATTATCCTCTATACGTGAGCCTCCTGTTGAAGTGTTTCAACATGTGAAAAATTTAGTACAGTATTTAGATTATTAGCATTTTGATAAGTTTAATCCAAATTATGCTTTTCGTTTCAGATTTTGAAAAGTTGTTGAAATGATTTTATCACCGGTTATGACAAAGCTCCAATGAACAAACAACTGCATGACTGGTAAGATGAGGATGTACTTTTATAAGTTATCGTATGTAATGAATTGGCCTAGGCTAGCTATCTAATTGATTCACGTCAATTACGTATATATCACATTAAATTATATTATTATATCACACTTCCTCTCGTTGTGATGCATCTATTCAATTCCATACATTAAGTACAAACGCCAATTTCTATTTGAAAATTTGTTTATTTAGGCTATACAAAGTTTCATCTTCTCAGTTTGCAGTTTGCTTTTATAGCAATCAATATTTACAATTAACATAGGTAGCCTACTGCCTATTTGAATATAATAGAAGGTAGTGTTCATGAGGATGATGCGCAAGCTTCAGTTGAACAGGTTAATGTCATTAGAGATCTCAATTTCCCCTATCTTTTCCATATTAAATTCAGAAATTTATTTCTTTTTTCTCAAAATCTTGCTTTTACAATCACCGCAACCTTCAACGGCTTCATTGTGTATTTTTCTACAATTCTTTGTAGCTTTGATACTGTCAGTTAGCTAATTATCCCAGAGCATTCAAGTCTTCTAAGGTATGCACATAGATTGAAAGTAGGTTACTCTCGATCATGTGATCTTCAAATCTGGTATGCATATAATTGAATGTCCTGAAGTAATAAAATTAGTAATAGTATTGAAACTACAAAGAATTAAAGATGACTAGCCTATACAGTAAACTCCCGGTTATCCGAGCCTCCGGATTAACGCCTGTCATTCACAAAAAAAAAAAAACATAATAAAGGTGAAGGTAAGAGAAATACCGAGAAATCTACGGGTAGCCGGAATATTTATTTCTAAGTCTCAAACAGTACTGGCTGTAATGAATTCACTATAATGCATTTATATTTTCATTGAATCTCCAAACTTGACCAAAAACACAGCCTTTTTCCAATTTGTTGTTCAACTTATGATTAACAAGTAAAGCTCAACTACAAATCTCTACATAAAGAGCCTACTTTAGTCTAAACAGCGCAGCACAGTGGCATCCGTTCAGCACGAAAGTACCAGATATCGATTCAACTGTTCCAGCTCAGATAGCACCTTTTCTTGACTTTTTTTCCATTCCATAGTTGAAATACTGTTGTTATATGGCTTCAACTAACATGGAATATATAGGACAATAAGCTTAATTTGGTGTCCTTTCTCATTGTAGACTTGCTCATCTATTCAAGCTGGCCTTTTTCTATTCCCTAGAATAAATCCAATCCAACTTCAGAAATTTATGTATTGTTCATTTAAACTATATATCTCAACATATTTTCCATGATATAACTTGAGTTTATGTTATGTTATGTACATCATACATTAATACATTGTTAAATACTATTTTGCAATTTCTTTTTCAGAACTGAATAAGTAATCAAACATGAGCTGATTATTGGTATTGAACAAGATGGCTAAGAAAAAGAAATCATTTGATGATCCTAGAATGAGCTCCGGTCATTCTTCAGCACCAGACTCGCAATTTGACGCTAACGACTCATTTAACAAACAATTATACATTCAAAATTGCAAAGATGAAAGCATGAGTCATGTTCAGGAAGGTTCTTTGAATATTGACTCCAGCAACAATGTGGAAGGCGAAGAAATAATAATGATGGCTGATAATTTATTCCTTACTGGGGCAGACAATGAAGTGATAATAAATAATGTCGAATATCAAGAGGAGGTACCTTCTTCCCAGTCACAAGCCCACAAAGAACTTATGCCTGATGATATACAGCAGATAGTTTTAGGTGATTTGGAATCAGTGACTGTAGGTCGTCATGAAAATGTGGCTCACGATGAACAGCATTCTTGGCATGCCAATTCCGAAGAAGAAAGCATCATTTGTGATGCAATGGAGGTGGACTCGGAAAGTCACATTGAAGATGATGACCCATCCTCTCGCCAGGATGCAAATCAGGCAAAATCATTCGATGGTGTTCACAGTTGTGATGACTCAATGTCAGAGGGCGAGGAAAGCTTTTCAGATCAACGACGATCGAAACGAGGTTCAGACGCTCAACGCACCGCCGAATATCTTCAAGTCGAATCAGGAATAATTACAATTTCTAGAGAAAGTGATTACGAAAGTAGTGATGAATCCAACAGTGAACCGGATATGGTTGCTCAATGTGCTGATAGTATTAGTGCTGTGCTTGGATTTAGTGACAGAACTATTTTTTCAGTGAATATAGCCAAGGATAACTCTGATGACGATGCGTCTGTGGTTGATGGTGATATCAAACCCAATGTGGAAGAATGCACTGTAATCACGGAAGAAATCAATGATGTTGAAAAAGAAAAAGGTGATTCGACACCAGTCAAGACGATGAATGATGCAGATGGCTGTGATGAAGTGAGTTCAACTGTAAAAATATATTCATACCCAGATAGTTTTAAAGTGGAACAGGATGAATTAGATTATGAACCCGACTCGGATAAATTTGAACCAGAGTCTGACAAATTTGAGCCGGATTGTTTGAAAGTTGAATCAAATCCGATCAGCTACGAGAATGAAGGGCTGCTTTTTAAAGATGAACCCAAACCAGACGTGCTGTATGATGATTCGAAATCAGGTGTGTTGAAAAATGAACAAAAACTTGACAGTTTGGAAGATGAATCGAAACCTGATAGTCTGGAAGGAGTTGAGGTTTTTGAAAAACCAACCACTCATTTACAAAAACTTGATAGTTTTGAAGATGAACCAAAACCTGATAGCCTGGGAGGAGGTGAGCATTTTGACAAACCCACTTCCCTCTCACAAGATGTTTCTTCATCAGATATGGTTTGTGAAGTTGAACTGAAACAAGAGAAAATCGAGGTTAGTAAACCCAAAACAGTGGCTGTTAGCAAAACAAAATCATCCACCCAAAAATCAAGTCCAGGTGAAGCTACCAAGAAACCACGTGCAAGAAAACAATCTTTGGAGGGTAAGAAAAGAGGTGGACGAACCCAGGATAAAGAACAATCTATCAATGAAAGCAAAGTGATTAGTTCTTCTCAATCTACCGGGTCAGATGATAAAAAGTCGAAAGAACTGCCATCTAAACCAGAGGGGGAGAATGCTTCGTTTGATGCCAAAGCAGTTATCGAAGAAGAGAAATCGTCGGAATTCAGAAGCAGAAGTGGCAGCACTGACACAACCGGCTCGGAAAGTGGGTCCAGTTCGAGTTGTCGCAGAAGTAGTAGGATCAAGAAGCCTTTGGTGGGTATTAAGCCAGCTGTTGTGAGTGCCACCGATGACTCGATGCCTAGTCCCAGTCGATCCACGAGCTCGCTCATGAACCAGCCATCGCCAGTGTCGACATTCTCGTCGACAGCGATGCCAGAGCAAGGGTTCGATGCTGACAAACCAGTGAAAGTGAAGTCGAGATGGCGTCGCACCAGTGAACTGGAAATGGGCACTCGACACCTCTCCTCCTCCTCCTCCTCCTCCACTGCTCCGCCCTCCAGTCTCATCAAGCCCGTTGTCGATTCTTCCATGTCCTCCACGGATAGCTCCACTCCCAAAGATGTCAAAGATGAGAGAATAGAGGATAGATTGAGCCAGTTCGTACAGCTGGCTACCAACGAATATCGGACTGCCAGGTGAGTGAATTCATTAATATATCCTGTTTACTTGTGATAATTAATACTTGAATCATTGCTGTCTTGCTTTAACAATACTGTATTTTGCTATACAGTATTTGAATCGATGTTGAAATATATGATATATTTATATTTTGAATAGATTATATTAATTATTGTAGGTATAGATAAGGATGTGCCTAATTGAAATGTGTTTAAAAAATGTCAAAGATCGAGTCTCATCAAATTTGGACATCTTCTGATGTTGAAGTAGGATGCGGTTTGAAAGACTTATCAAGTTTATTGTCACTGCTACTTTATTTGGTTTTTATTTATTCTTTGGGCACTCGTTTGTGACTTCGATTGACTGACTCGTGATATTCAATTATTTGTCCAAGATCATTAAAATCGTTATGATGGTTTAAAAATGCTAGGAAAATCAATAGTCTGGTAATCTAGAAATCAATCGTCTAGAAATGAAGCAACTTGTTCAATCGAGTGTCAAATATTTTGTACGGTAGCAACGATGTTAAATAGAATAAAGTAATTTACTCCTATTTTTAAGCAGTTCTGAAATTACGTAATCGTTGAAAAATATGATCTCAAAATGATATTTTCAATGACTTATATCGTGCTTTTTTCATACTTTATTAGGTCCAGAAGTAAGGAAGCAAGACGTATGGTATGTGATTGTACCTTATCCAAAGAAGAAATTATGAGAGGAGAAAAAGGCTGTGGCGAAGACTGTTTGAATCGTCTCTTGATGATTGAATGGTGAGTCTTTTTTCATTTATTAAATACGTCAAAAACTAATGATTGTAAACAAAAGTAAGTAATTTTTGCCAAAGTAGCATTCCATGTAGGAATTTAAGTTTTGGTTATCAAAGTAACTGTTCATTGCAATCAAATTAAAAATCAATCAATTGCGTGAATAAATTCTAAACCCTATATCTATTAGATATGTGGAATTAGAAAATTTATAGCACAGTTACATCCTTGATGAATAACTATTTTTTGCTATTTTCCTTGTCTTCTTGATGTAGGAGTACGTTTAAATAATATGCCATTCGAAGTTACTTTGATCTGTAAAGCTTCTGATGAATTTATGAAAGATCCATTGTACAGTTTTTGAACATGTTTGTGAAAATATTTGTCCAGTTTGTTATAAACGTGATTTTATTGATTCTGATTTACTTGTTTTATATTTTATATATTGATTTATAATATCAATATCAATAATTCACTGCCTAAGCTAATTCAATCTCATCCCACGGACTAATATGACTAACGATATGTTTATCACTGAAAATCAATTTATTCATGATTCTTGAGATTTTGCTTAGTATTATTTCTCAGAGAATCATATTCTCACATCAATAGAGTATCCAGTTATATCACCAGAAAAGTCTAGAATTTTCGAAGAAGTTATTATTCTATTACCTTGATAAGTCAACTGCTTTTTCGGGTATTGAGTTATTAAATTTTCAATTTTCAGCGGATCTCGCTGTGTATTAGGAGACAATTGCTTGAATAAACGATTCCAGAATTTCGAGTATGCAGAAGTTGAAGTAATTGAAACTGAACGGAAAGGTTTAGGACTGCGAGCAATGGAAGACATTCCTGAGTAAGTTCTGGTATTCATTTATTATCAATTATTTATATCCAATATTCAATATCAACTGCTTTGTGATCTATATAAACTTATTTAGTCTTTTATCACCCCACCTAATTATTCCAACGTTATCAAGATGTGAAAGATAGAAATCTGAATAATTTTTTATAAATATTTTTCTATTGAAAAAATTAAATATAGGATTCTTCCAGCCATGTTCGTTATTAGTTTTGCTTGTTTAATCGTGAAAGCTTATTGCCGAGTATTGAGTTGGCTGGAAGAAAGCTTCGTTGTTAATATTGTCACCTTTCCTATTTTATTATCATTGTAACGCATTTATTAATTGTTCCAATAGTAATATGAATTTAGTATATAATATAATAATAGAAAATATGAATTTATCACAGGAAACTAATACGATTGCTTCCACAATATACAATTTGAATCAACCATAAACGTGTCCATAAATTTATATTCTAAACTTATGAATCAACCAATATCATAATGGTAGGCTATATAATAGTAGAAACTATATTGTAGTAGTCCTGGAGTTAACTTATCTGAATATATATACACTAGAGTAACAGTGCATTTAACTTGGCAGGTTTTATAATAATTTGTTCTTTTTTAGAATACTAACATTATTTTGATTTTTCCAGGGACACTTTTCTTCTTGAATATGTTGGCGAAGTTCTTGACCCTAAGGAATTCAGAAAAAGAGCCAAAGAGTATGCTAAAGACAAGAACAGGCATTATTATTTCATGGCATTGAAATATGATGCTATTATTGATGCAACACAGAAGGGAAACATATCTAGATTCATTAATCACGGGTGTGACCCCAATGCGGAAACTCAAAAGGTTTGTCCACTTCTGATGACCCCTTTTTAGTATGAAGTGCTTCAATTTTCAGTGTTTCCTCTTTCAGTGTTCATTATAAATAGTACAATAAGCTGGTGTAGTATCAATGATCAGAATCCTTTGTGTAAAATTTCAAATTTTATCATATTGAATTATCGTTATAATCGCTGTTTCTTAGCTAATATTGTTTTTGAAAAGTAACTATGAAGTAAAGATTGCTAGCATGAATGTGAATGTGAAGCAGTATTTAATAATGGAAGATTTGTATGATGAATAAAATAACTAACAATAGTCAAGAACTTGATAACATTATTTTTCAAAATTCTTAAATGAATTGAGATTTTTATTTTTATCATTTAATGAAGTTTAATGGAAAGTGTTTTATTATGGAAAAATTTGTGTTTAGAAAAAATGTTTCAGAGTAGAACGATTCAACATCTATAAGCCCGTTTAATATGGTGTATCAAAGATTAGTGGTTTCCGTTTGAAGCTTGATAAATAAATCATGCCAATCGGATGTTTTCCACTCACAGATCATTGTTTACATTATTTGGATTTCTCATAAGTTTTGTTTCAATTTTAGTGGACTGTCAATGGAGAGCTAAGAATAGGATTTTTCAGTAAGCGAGCAATTAAAAAAGGAGAGGAAATAACATTTGATTATCGACTGCAACGTTATGGGTAAGACAACTAATTTATTGATTTTTCACATACACTTTCATACCTATCGTAAGACAACCGTTGAATTGCACATTATTCTTTTGTTGCCTTGATGTTTAATCGGCCATGAAGTTGATAAATGAGTTTTTCTAGTCATAATATTATGTAAAATTTCAAGTATAATTCATAATTTTTATTGTTGTATGATCCAACATCTAATTAAGTTTGCTATGTAAAATTACGATTAATATCATTTTTTACTTTGAAAAATTCAACTACAAAAATAATTTAATATCGTGCAAAGGTGTTCCGAATGGGAAACTACTTATCACAGAATAAAACAATATTATTAAACATGGTTTTCCATGTACTTTATTTTTCTGCCAATCATCCAAAACCAAGAGAATCTATTATAAGAGTATTATAATGTAAGACTATTAAATCTAATATTAAAGGAACTTTCATAGTGATATCATGTATCGTTTAATAAAATGAAGGAAGCTCAATTCTATCAACTTTATGTAATATAGAAAGGAAGCTCAGCGCTGCTATTGTCAGAGTGCTTCCTGCCGCGGATGGATCGGAGAGGAGCCAGAGCGAGAAGGAAGATGGTCGGAAAGCAGTGGACGCAAAGAAAGGAAGGAGAAGAAAAAGAAGAGAGACCGTGATCTTATCAATGATATCGATGTAAGCTGATTTTGTATTTCAATGAACTTTCATACTGTATTAGCATCAAACCAACATGATGTTATTTCATACGTTATCATTTTTTGTCTTCTTTTCCAGAAATAAATGTAGTCGATAAGCTCTCCAATTGGAAAAATCTACCAAATTGCTTTTATAATACAGTATAATATATTTATATAACAGACACCCTTCTTCTGAAATGCCCACTGTATTCACTTTCTGGTATCTTTATTTTTGGTTGATACAGTACTTGAGTATTCAAGAGGCGATTAGATTAATATTATAGTGCTATATTCATTACAAAACATCATTCTTCCATCTAAAAATAATCTGACTTTTGATCATAATACTTTCCCCACAGAAATCGGAAATGAATAAATTTGGTTGGATTGTTAGTGAATCCACTCAGTTGTCCATCCGATAAGAGTATTTAACACATTTCAGCTTCAATCATATTACCATAATTTCTATATAAAATGAAAAAAATCAATTATCCTATTAAAATTAGCCGATCTTCAATTAATAATATTGTTTGTTATTATTCAATTAATTATTATTGGTTTATTATTATATGTAAATATTTATTTATTTAATTCTTTCTTTTCAATTTTAATTTAGCCTATATTTTTTAATTTCATTTGTTCTTCAATTTTATCAGTCCTATTCTAATTAAAGAATTTTTTCATATTTATTAATTTATTTTAAATTTTTTCATTTTAATTGATTTTATTTTTTATTTTTTTTCATTTTTATTTTATTTCCGTTCTTCAATTCTTTATCAGTCCTATTCTAATCATATTTATTTCTTTCTTTAATTTATTTTATTTATTTTTAATTTTTAATTTTATTATTAGAAACAATAAACATGCTAATTTACTAGTTTGAACGTAGCTCTGTGAAATATTTGATAGGTTATGTCATTAATGTGATAACTATTTATTAATTATAAAGGATTTTCTTATACTTTAATACATCTTACGCTAACCAGTCCTGTAAAAATTCAAACGAATCCAAAATCATCTAAATCGTGTTCTCGAGTTGCGAGCGTACAGACACCAACTCTCTTTTATTAATATAGATTAATTGTTCAATAATTAATTATTGGTTCTGTTTTGAAGCTTGTAGACGAAGTCGACAAACTTCTCTCATCTGGTTTGAAGAACCGAGCTCATACTCTGACTCTCTGTCGTGTGATGATTCGCATTGAAGAGCCGGAGCTGCGCAGCAAGCTGTTACGCCTTCTGCGGCATGGCGACACTGCATGCCAACGACTATTTTTGGACTACCATGGCTTGGGACTCATTTGGAGCTGGATGATGGACTCTGACTTGACCTTGAACAAAGAGGTGTGTAGCTCTATTCTATTCTCATTCAACAATCATAGATAAACAAAAATAAAAAAATGATAAAATTATTACTAAAATTATTTTTCACTGAAAGAACTAGACCTATTTGACAATAGACTTATATTCTGTAATATTGTATTGGCAAAAGTGATAGATATGAGTGTTAGATACCGGTATTCATAAAATAGAATCATTCATTATTTGTATTCGAATTGAATCACGAGCAAAGAATAGAAGGGATTTTAAATAGAAGTAGCTTAAATTACTTACGTATAATAGATTTTGTTCAGTATGTTTTTTTTTCTATATTGAGAAACAATTTCATCTGTCATTTTCAATTATTTACTGATTACTGTAATTTTAGGATACTAACCTCACAGCTTGTTTTTATGTAAATTTAGAAACCTATGTAACCTTGAGTTATAAGGTTTGTGACCTTTATTAACCTTTGTCATTCTGTTGCGAATGTATTTTTGTTATTTCATTTTCTTAGGTAATTTTTAAGTTTTATTTTACTAATACAGTATTTACGTTTTTTGTCTAAGTCTGTCAAGTCGTTTCCAGTATACGAGTCTTGTGTTGGTCATCTTTAATGTCAATGTTCTGTTGTTATTTATTATAGTTAACGAACCAAATGAATCAACCAAATTGGACATTCCATATTCGTACCATAATATCCACTTTGAAAAGGGAACGAACAAAATTTCCAAGGAATAGAAATAATTTATTTCTTGAACTGAATTTAGTTTGATTATTTATATTATCATTCTCCTCTCCTAACATTCAAAAGACTCATTTAGGTATAAGTATTGTCAACCGTACTAAATATCTAAAGAAGTTTTAATCAGTGATAGTAGTAACTTGTCATGAATGAATGGTCATCTATTAAATTAATTTTCAATTTTTATTTACTAAATCCCTCCTTATCCAATCAGACGGTTAATTTGTTCAAATATTTGAACGGATGTGCGATCTTTTTTCAGATATTGGAAACACTGACAAAGCTACCGATACCAAACAAAACAATGTTGCAAGAAAGCAAGGTACTTGGTATCGTTGAAAAGTGGGCTTCCCCCAATGAAAGAAGTCATCTTGAATTACTGGTCAAAAGGCGAAAAGAAAGGTAAGAACATTACATGAATTCAATTTTAAGGTTAATTTCAGGTTCTATCAATTTATTTATAGTAGTATATTTTTAATTTGGCGGATGGATGAGCTGATTACAAATCGGGGAAAGAAATGTTCTTTAGCTACGCGCACAGACGCTTGTCTGTCTCCCAAAAACATACGACTGTATCTTACTAGAATAGTAGAAACAAAAAGTATATTATAAAAATATTAAAATTGACCACATTATAACACTTTAATTCGTACCATAATCAATGTTTATACGAATTCTAACCTAAAAATAGTTTGACCTTCTTAACCTCTTATGATTGATTAACAATCATATGCAATCCGCCAAATTAAAAAATACTACAATGCTGTAATAGTTTTACTCTTGATATATTTGTATAGAAACTTCTCATGAACATTTGAGCTCTATAATTGTGATAATCACATTAATTTGGTCTACAATGACATTAATTTGGTCCCAATTAATGTAGTTGTCATAATGTCTCTTTTCTAGAATATTGATAGATTCATTGAAGATGAATAAGATAATTAAAGATTATAGATTCATTGTTCAGCTCATAACAAAAGGTTAAATGATTCATTTGTAAAATACGCTCTTTACCAATAATTTATAATAATTATTGATGAACTATTTCTTTCTATTTCTGGAATCTTCATGGATTTTATTATCTATGAAAACCAATCTTTCAAGACCTTGTACATGATCAAATATTTAATTAAATTCCATACTTTGAAATAACATGGAATTTCAAAGTATTGTGAGACTCCTACAATGACATGCACTGCTATAATGCAGCAAATATGCATGTCTATACAAATCAGTTGTTCAGTTCAAGGTTTATTTTATTGGATGGAAATTGATAAAAAATTGATCGTATACTAACGCCTTTTGCATCCAAATTGTCTTATAAATGAGCTTGAATGTCATGAGTGGTGGAACACTTAGAAATTGAGTTACTAGTTATGTATCTGATATCATGGTTTAATGGTGGTATACTATGCACATTAATCACGTTTCCATTATTATAAAAGTTGATTAATTCAGTTGAAACTGATCTCTTCAATCAATAAATGCATGCGTTTTTTCAATACTCAGGGTTTTTCAAAGCTTAAATATACGAATTTTAATATAGCTATTGTAATCCTGCACAAGTAACATCAGTCAAAAATGATATTTAGGTACTGTTACAACTTTCTATAAGTTGATTCATTTATCGATCTATTATTATTTAAGTTAGTCGTGTAAATGAGTGATTCTCAATAGAAGGTCCTGTGTAGTCCGAAGGTTTTACGGTGCTTACACAAGCAGTTTCTTCAACATTTATTTTCAAGTTCCTATGTTTCATTTTAAAAATTCAATATTATCTATTCCTAACGTTACACGAAATAATTGGCTTACCATTGTAGAAACTGAAATGTTTCAAAAGTTTGTAAGGCTGTCGTTACTGTTCTCGTCATATATCTCCTCCCATATCTAATATAAACAGATTTCGCTGCAAAATTATTCATCTCACCTTGCTACTTCATGATCCTTCAAGTGTGCCCAAAATTAATTCTGCCGCTTTAAAAAATCTACTCATTCATGCACAGCAGTTGAGAAGATAATAAAATATTAATAGAAGTGATTGAATTACTGTGAAGCGAGGAGATTCTTCACTCCTCTCTCGAGGAGGCTCAAGTGTTTCTTCTTGGCTTCGTTTTCATGTGTCTTGATTTTCTAATATAATCCAACACATCAAGTCATTTTCATCAAGAACCCTACATGATCGAATTAGCCTAGTTGTTTATCTGTCCGTTGAATTGGTTCATCAGAAAACGCCTTCCATTGAGTGGCATGGCAATCTATTGGTACCCACAACATTCAGTTGAATACTTTCATTGTTTTTTTTGTTGAATTGATGAGATTTGTTGATTTTGTTCCTGGTAGAGATTACTTCCATATTCTGTGATCATTTTTAGCTTCTCACCTCGTTTCCTAACACAGCTCGATCTAATTGATCTAACCGGTTCGAGTATAGCAAGTTTATTGTTTGCGGTCAAAGCTCTTTGATTTACATTATTAAGCCTCTTCTTACTCCGTTATTATAATATACTCTTTGAACGAGTTTCGTAGGCAGCATTTGGCAAGATATCGGTACAATCTCTTTTGAAAATGTATGGAGACATTGAAACAATTACAGCTTGCATTTGTTTTTCTAAACATGATATTTCAGTACCTTAATCAAGAAATTTGTTGACACACGTATAGTGTGCTCACAAGAAAGTTTAGATTTCGGTACTTAATCTATGGATGGATTGATTGAAATTGACTAGAAACATTTACAAAATCATCAACATGGGTAGAAAATATAGTAAGCTGGTCGTCAACTCGGATGTGTAGTTTATTTCTGATTCGATTGTGAATAGATGAGTAATTGATTATTATTACTAAAGGAGTGAATTCCACAGGCTATACAAGGCATTCATGCAATTTTCGAAATCGTGAAATTTTGGAAAAATATTATTCTGTGAAAGGCTTGAGAAATGTAAACCATAGAAGTAAAAAAAAGAAATGTGAACTATCAGGAAGCCGAAAGATATTCAGTCGAATGAAAATTTATTTGATTGACATGTATTTGTCATCAGTTTTATTCAATTCATGCATAATTTGATGTTTTATCAAACTCGAACTTGAACATAGAGAGATAATAGCCAAAATTCCTGATAAAATTATGTAGAAGTTTTTTCAAGAATTGAAGAAAAATGACCAATGTTACATTGAAGTTCAATTTTTCAAAACGATTCTGCGCAATCCAAATTACAAAAACGAAATTGATTGATCAATCAATTAAGTAGCTGTAATTTGAGAATTGAAATGTAGTTTATTAATACTCCTCTATTATCTTAGGCTCGTTTGCTATGGCAAATATTACAGCAATATCTCCATATTAATTTTCAGGACACCTTAGGATCAAAGTGATTGTTCTCGCCTACTCTTCCGTATTGCAGGATGAAAAAATGGGAAATTATAGATTCAAAAATTTACCTACAAACTTTTCTACGTGGTGGGTATTTCCGTGATGGATTATATAGACTATTGATACTTTGAATTTGAGCATCCTACATTCTGTCAATTTCATTGTATTTGATGAAGAACTTTCTATTTCATCAAGTAAATGATACTGGAAAGTCTAACTTCAAAGCTGGCTGCACATTTGAACGGACACGATACGTTGCGATAAGACGTTTTGTCGTTGGATATAGTTCCAGATGTGCGCCTGCATTTGGCTCTATACGACCCGATTTTGAAGAGTTGAGATCATTGAAAATAAAAACAAATTTGGAAGTGATCTCCCGATTCTTCGTACAACGTCTGTCGAATTGTATTTTGTCAAAAGATGAAAAATATTATTGGATAGCGCTAGGTACCGTACCCGAAAAAGATCGAAAGGCTCCTCTTATCTTCGTCGTGTCAAAGCCGAGGAAGCGAGCCGAAGAATTGAGGCTCTCTATTTAAACCCATGCTTAGTTTGCTTTAGAAATCTTTCAAAATTTTATCGCATCGTGTCATGTCCGCTCAAATGTGCGATTGGCCTGAAAGCCATACGTAGCTTTCATTGGAGGAGCTACAGTTTCGCCTCAAATCCGGCCCATACGTGAATCGGTACAGGCTAGAGAATGGTTTCTGATGAAATTTCAAGCTAGAAACAAGTCAGGAGAGTACCTAGGACTAGTGTGTTGAGAGAGGACCACAGTTCGTTCATATATTAGTACAGTACTACCTTGAGGAATAGATACCAAACCACCTATCTGAGAATAGGTAGTCTAATAATTATTTTCTTTAATATAATCGTGCGACGTTTGATGTAGAAAATTTGTTTTGTATCAGTTTTAAGGTTCCAACTGGAATATCGAGTTGTAGGAATATTACATAAACCGGTGATGGTTGTTGTTGAATCCTCTGTCTTTAGAACCAAATGTAGTAAAACTACTAATTTTGTATCACTACTGTGATAGTAAATATGAAACCATTCAGTAATATGTACAGAAATATGTAAGAAATAATGTTCTTTGGCATAGTATACCACCAATATAACCATGCATGTTGGGTATTTTTAGTTTTGTTCAGTTTAAGAGCTTGTGATTTGTACCACAATGCAATTATTGGGTAATATAGAAGATGTTTGTAAATAATAATGATCAGTATTTCAGTAGTTATTTAACAAGATGAAGTTGATCTTATCACAGTTGGTTGAACTTTTATCTATGGAAAATTCAGCTCAGCCCAAAACTTTCTATCCCAAATCATATTTTTATGATTTGTACTTGTCATAATCTATTCGATTCTGCAATTTCAACTGCAATACTGTTCGGCTCTTTAAAGTTTTTATGTAGGATGAACCAACAACAATGTGTTTTGATATTGAAAGGAATTGAATTGAATTTTTATTCTCAATACTAAATTACACATACATGTCAGAAAATCAATAAAATAATAACCATATTTAATTGTACAAAATAATTAAGAAACAATAATTTTTTAAACTTTCAAGTAATTCTCCCTACAGCACAAAATCTGGTTTTCTTTATCACAAAAATTCGAGAATATTTTGTCGTTATGTTCACAGAAGTCCTTCAGCCGAAGAAGACAGTGAAACTTTGGATACTGACGATGGTGATAAACTAGCCGAAGAACAAAATAAGAAAGGAGAGGAAACAAATTTGGAGAAGAAAGAAGAAGAGAAACCAGAGCCGATGAAGCCCAGCGATGAAGATTCGAAAACTGACAACGAAACTAATCCGGAAGCGCCGAAACCAGTGCTTGATCTGGATGCTACCGACTTGGAGAATATCACCAAGTTCTCGAATCTTGCTGCGAGCTTATTGGAAGACTGGAAAACGCTCAAAGAAGTGTATAAAATACCTAAGAAGGAACGCATTGAACAAATGAAAGAGCATGAGCGTGAAGCTGGTGAGTTTATTATTTATTAATGTACATTATTTTCCTAGACCTCAACAATAATACTGTAACACAAACCTGAATAATTCAATAAATGATTGATTATTATGATTTAAATAATCTGCATCAATGTGTATTCCTTGTTGAAAGAAAAAAATCGAGTTACCAGAATGTAATCGGTGGCCATTTTCATGTATAAAGTCTATTGGCTATGAATATTTCTTAGAAGATTACTACTGAGGTTCATATTTTGTATATTCAGTAGCTGTATGAAGTTTGTGAATCATTCTTTTGTTCAAAGCTTAAAAGCGAAGGTAATGTTCAAAAGAGAAATTGGAATTGACTATTTTGTGATTTTTCAGATTTGGGTTATAGAGAGAGGAAAGATGACCGTAAAGATCGAGACAGGGACAGGCATTATACAAGCAGGTAATGAGAAAGCTAAATTTCATATTTCTTGTAGCAGAACAGTCACCTTACAATTTCAATGTATTTGAACAATCCTTACAATTTGATGAATCAACAACTTGATTCATTACAATGCTGTGAAATTTGAAAAAAATATATTTTTTGAGCCTAATATTTTAAGTTATGTTTTCCGTACTGAATATAATACAACACCCAAAAATCCAGATATCCGACTAATAATTCATCTATTCAGAGAAATAATCAAAATTACTCATTCTCTAGTTAATATGGAGTTGTAACTCAATATTCAGAGAAAACCATCATATTCTTAGTTTCAATCTATCTATTTCTCCTCTAATATGCATTGATGTGAATATTGTGAATATTCTAATTGGATTTCATTAGAACTATATTGTTATTTCATGAATTTTAAACTTGTACCATATCATACATATATCAACTAAGAATGTTGTTCATTTTATTTGTGACTAGTTCAACGTGTGTTAGAAATACACTTTGTCGTATTGTTGTCTGTTATGTCAATGACATCTTACTGTTATCTATTGATAGATGGGACAAATCGTCAAGTGATCATGATAGACGCGACAGAGATCGTGATCGAGACAGAGATAGAGATAGGCACAGAGATCGCGGCGATCGAGATAGAGACAGGGACAGAGATCGTGATCGTAAGAGAAGCAGGGATTCGCCTGACTCGGATCGACATGCTAAGGGAGGTCGTGGAGATGACAGGTAAAACTAAAGTAATATTTCAACTTTTATATAATTTTTCTCGGGCCACTCCCGCCTTTCGGAGGAAACCCGGAGGAAATCTTTCGTTCCCGGTTGCCTAGAAAGGAGTCTTTGAATTCATCTCTTGTCATCCCACCCATTCATTATCCACGTACAATCCTAGAGCTGATGTTGGCAGCACCCTCGTAAAAAATATCACTGTATTCTCAAGTCAAAACACTCAAACGTCTTCAAAGTTGGATCTTCAATCACTTGAAAGGAAACTAACGTTAATGATAAACTATCAAACTGTGATTGATGTTGTGATACTGGGCTACTAGTATTATACAATAATTGGATTCAATACCTTATTGTCAGATGATTCGATTCATTAATTAATACTTTTTCTATTTTCAAGTGATTCGATTCATTATTCAAAATCAAATTTATTTTCTTATTGTAACAAAAATTCTTTTGGGACTTTCCTTGTTTGGGGGAGAACAAAAGATTTAAAAATATAGGAAAAGCTGCAGAGGTTATGAAAAAAGCGCAGGATTATTTTTTCTTTATCATTTCTCTCTTATGGATTATTATAGTCAACCGTTTAATTGAAGATAATTAAAGATTTTTAGTCAGTTTATAAAAGAGCCTCACATCTTTCGTTTGACAACAATCAGTATGAATTTGAATTAGAATTAGTAAAACCATCCAGAAACTATACTGTACCATGATAATACTTGTTTCATTAGGAATATTCTGTATTTGTTTTGGAAGAAAATATTCGGAAAATTTAATTTGTTGATAATTGACCAATACCAATACTCAATTTTTTGAGTGGACATTTTTACTGAATGAATTTTTCGACAGGAATCCATCGGCGCCAAAAATGTCGAAGAGCGAGAGACGACAGCTGTTCATGCAGAAAGTGGAGGAAGAAGAACGCCAGAAAAAAGAACAAGAAGAGTTGTGGCAACAGCATCAAGAACAGTGCCTGGCTTTGGGTGTGGATCCTAATCAAACCGCCGCATTCGACCCTCAGACTGGCTTCCCGTGCTACTTTGATCCTCAGACGCAGTCTTGGCAGCCATACCCTGCAGCAGGTGAGCACGATTCATTTTCCAAATGATTCATATTTTTCATTTCTTTTGGTAACCATGACAATTTCAGTTTCTGCTAGTTGTACTTGAATAAAGTGTACTATTTTCTTCTAAAATCTTCTCGTATACAATGCGGAATAGTTTCTTCAGTTGGAAAATTTGGAATAAACATTTTTTAACGAAAGCTATGCATTTGTTTCATTTTCCCGAAGCTATGAATCTTCAATTTTTTTCAAACTGAATGTTGTATTTTAAAATAATGATTGGTTTTCCGACAGTTATGCTAACTCCACGGATACTACCAATTGTAAAGATGTCATAGTAGTCTGAAGATATTGTTCTCCAAATTTAATTCATTTTTTTAATAGATTGATCTATTCAATTTGAAGATTTGATTAATAATTTGTTTTTATTGTATTGAATTACGGCTGGTAGAAATAATTCCATAGATTACCTCAAGAAAGATTTTATGTTGAAGTTGTTTCACTTGATTAATCGCATTTCTTGAAAACATTGAAATTTATTAAAATGCTTTTCTTGTTATGTACAGGACTTGTTATAATCCTGTATAGCTCCTGTAAGGCATGTGGACTGGAAATTAATTATTGTCATTACTACTCATTTCAGCATTTTACCATGTTCGAAGTGTATGAGATTTCATCCACTGTACAATATTAATATGGCTGCATCATAATTGATGAATTCTAATGCACGTTTAATCATTGTAAACAGCTGTAATGAGTTAATTCATTGTCAGTCGAGATGCCTTAGCACTGTAATACTATGAAACATCTATTATCGCCAATATTAATTATCAGTATCATTTAGTGGGAGGTTGGCAGCCGTGGCGCGCTGTGAAAAATAACAAGTGGTACATAGTCCGGTTAAAATTGAAATTATAGTGACTTAAGTAATTTATAGTTGCACTTTTGTGAGAATTTTTAAAAATTTTGAGAATTGATGATGAACAGTGAAGTGTGATCTTTCCTTTTGAGCTTTGTTTTGAATGGTGAAAGACAGTTAAAGTTCGCGAGTGTAGTGTTTAAGGTTAGGAAGAGCAAATTGGAAGCAATGGTGATTCTTGTTAGTTGAAGAGCATGATGAACTTTGATCAACCTGTAACAAACCTCTGGTTACATAATTTACCGTGAATAACGAAAGGAAATTCAGCTTAACTGAAGAAGAAGAAGAAGAAGAAGAAGAAGCAGAAGCAGCAACAATGGGAAGGAGATAAGGATTGTTTGGCATAGTTTTGTTATCTTCTTGACTCATATAAAATAGTTCTATCGACATTTAAAACAATTCCTCTATAGCTACATTAATTATTCCGTCATAATTCTTTGGAATGATTTCTTAGTATTTTCTTTCTAGAAAACCTTTGTGCGGTATGTTCTGTAATAGGTCTTAACTGACTATAAAGAGAAATATTGGTTCATGAGAGAAAACTGTTAATCACCGGTATTGTGTATATCTTTCTCGAAAACGTTTCTTTTAAATAAAAGCCAGGATGGGTACAGTGGAAGAAAAGTTAGGAAAAATTCTGGAGAAGTTAGAATGCTTTTGATACGCTTGAGAGGAAAATGGATACTATTAATGTATCCTTCGGAAAGGAAATTAAGGATATAAAATCTGAAATATTGATGTCCATTGTCTTGATGCTATAAAACAAAAGTTTTTGACAACAGAAAGATCCAATTCAGAGAAAGAGAGGAAACGCAACTTATTGGTTTTTGGAGTTCAGGGGAAAACGTTTTTTACTATGAATAAGGAGATAATTGATATATTGAAGTGTTTAGTTCCGGAAATTGATGGAAATTACATTAATGACCTATGGAAAACGAATAAGAAGAAGGAAAAATCGCCAGTTGTCGTTAAATTGAACTCAATGGTAATAAGAAATCTCATCTTGAGAAGGAAACGTGCACTACAAGAAGATGACCGATTCAAACACATCCAAATAAAGGAGGATTTATCCAAAGAGGTTCGTGCAACAAGAAAGCTGCTGTTTCCACATCTTATAAGACTGAAAAAAGAAGGAAGGGAAGTTTTGATGGTGAATGATAAATTGATCGTTAATAGTCAGTTACTATCTCTGGAAGATCTCAATAAACAAGAAGAAATTAGCACCAAGAGATCAGAAGTGAAGATTTATCCTCAAAAAGTCTGGAAAGGAGAACAACGTCCATTGTAAGCAAGCCAATTAGAAAGAAAGCAGCAAGGCAAGCAAGATAGTATGGACAGATTTGTAGCAAGAGGAATGAATCAAAACGCAAGAAGACAGAGAGAGACAAAGTCAAACTGAGGAAGAAGGGAAGAAAGGAGGAACAGAGGACGAGGAAAAAGGAGTATTCATAGCAGCTTCGGATGGAAAACGGATAGAATTCTCGGAAATTGCAATAAAGGAAAATAACAAAAATATGCAACGGAAAAACCTACACACACAAAACTGAGCATCAAAATATGATAAAAATCTTGACCTATAACTGCAGAACGCTAAGAGGAAATGAAAGAATGAACAACTCTAGAAGAGCTCAAGAATATTGATTGGGGATATTGTTGGATTGGCAGAGGTTAGAAGAGACGGAGAACAATGTTTGAGTCTAGAATAATGGTATTATTCTGTATCTGAATGGCAACGGCCCATCAGGCGGAACAGGTTTTTAATAAACAATGCGCTGAGAGAAGAAAATTATAAACTTCACAACATACTCACAGAATATCAGTAATGATTTGGGAAACTCAAAGAAGGAATGGTAGAATAAAAATAAATACAAGTTTATGCACCTACATCAAGTTCAACTGACGAAGAAATTGAAGAGTTTTATGATGAACTGGGAAAGATGCATAGAAAAGATATATGCAGATACAATATAATAATGGAGATATGAATGCAAAAATAGGCAAGAATAACGGCGAAAAATGTGTTGGAAAATACGGATTTGGCGAAAGAAACGAGAGAGGAGAAAGACTAGTCGAGTTTGTTGAGGGGAAAAATATGTATTTGATGAACTCCTTCTTTCAGAAGAATGATTCGAAAAAATGGACGTGGCTAAGTCCGGATGGAGAAACAAAAACGAGATTGACTTTTCATAGTTGATAAAACTGACTATACAAGATGTAGATATAGAAGACGAAGTAAACATAGGAAGCGACCATAGACCGATTAAAATGACGATGAAAATTAAAGAAAGGAGATTGTTCAATAAAAAGGTCCGTCCCAGACTGAGCACAGAAGCACTGAAAGGAAGTGTTTTGAGAGAAACTGGAAGAAATTTTGCCCTTGTAATGAATACTGAATTGTCTGACATTGAAGACATATCAAATAAAGTAACTAGTATTATTAAAAGCACAAGTGACACCTGTGAATGACACGGAGGATAACAGAAGAAGCCACTCCAAGAGAAACATAACTATTGGAAAAGGAGAGACTAAAACGGTTGCTAGGGATAGAATTGAATTCACGGAGATTTCTAAACTAATAAGACAAAAATGGAAAGAATGGTCAATTCTCAAGAAAACAAAAGATTTGGAAACACAATCAAATCAAGAGGAAGCATCAAGCAAACAATAAGAAGACAACAACTAGGCACCAATGTAATGATCTCGATGAAAAAATGAAATGGAGAAGAAGAGGGGTGGAAGGTATCCTTAAGATAATCTGTAACTTCTACGAAAGTTATACGGAATGGAAGAGCCTGAAACCAGACACACATCAACAGATTGCGGTAGAAGAACAGTTGTACCAGTTAGAAGATGCTCAAACAGCAAATTGCCCCCAATACTGGGAAAGTGAAGTTCAGAGAGCAATAAATAAACTGAAAGATGGAAAGGCAGGAGGGCCTGACAGAGTTAATAATGAAGAAATAAAAGCCGGAGGAAGGCGATAGTCAATATACTAGCCAAGCTGTTTAATATATGTCTGAAAATAAAAGAGTTCCAGAGTTGTGGTTGAGAGCTAACCTGATACTACTATATAAGAAGGAGATAGAAAAGTTAAATTATCGTCCAATAAGTCTCCTTTGTACAAATCTATAAGGTATTCATTACAATCATAACGTATAGAATGAATAGAACAATATTTAGATGCAGGCTAACAGAACAATCAGACTGGATTCAAGAAAAATTTTTCTACACTTGACAATATCCTAGTATTACTAGAATTGATAAGGAAGTCGAGGGAATATAATTTTCAATTGGTATTGCTGTTCATAGATTTTGAAAAAGCGTTTGATAGTGTAACTACAAATTCTATAATGAATACTCTAGCTGGAATTGTAGAAGATGAATATTTTGCAAATTTTTAAATATATATGAGCATATGAAATTGGAATGTTCAATAAGAGGAGAAAGTAGAGATACAGTGTAAGAAGAGGCTTGAGACAAGGAGACGTTCCATCTGCGAAAAATGTTCAATGCCGTTCTAGAAACAGCCTTCAAGAATTTGGAATGGCTAGATAAAGGCATAGATGTAAATGGCGAGAGATTAAACTGTTTAAAATTTGCCGGACGATAATTGTACTGATAGGAAGAAGTATCAATGAAGTTGAAGTTATGCTAAAGGAAATGATGAAAGAAACAAAACACCATAGGCCTGAAAGTGAATTTGAAAGTCCAAGGTTATGAGCTTAAATTTACTAGCAGATCATGTAATTAATTTAAAGCAAGGAAAAAAATTATTGAAACGTCAACAGCTTCATATATTTGGGACAAAGAATTGGAAAAGACGGTCAATGGGGAGAAATCACAAGAAGAGTGGCATTAGGATGGTCAATGTTCAAAAGATTTAACTATCTCTTCCGTTCTACTGTGTCAATGGAAAACAAACGGAACTTGTTCCAGATGTGTATCATCCCAGTCTTGTTGTATGGATGTGAAACATGGACTCTGACAAGAAAAAATTATTGTGAAAATGAGAACCACTTTGAGAGCGATGCTAAGGATCATGTGTTAGGAGTTACAAGAAGAGACAGAAAGACGAAATTATGGATTGCTAAAAAGAAACAATGGTGGAGATATAGGACGATTGATAGTCGAGAGGAAATGGAACTGGGCAGGGGCATATAGCGAGAACAAGAGACAACAGATGGACGAAAAGAGTTATAGACTGGTATCCACGTACATTGAAGAGAAGCAGAGGACGACCAACCAACAGATGGGACGAGGAATTCAGGAGAATCTGTGGTGGAGCAACTTGGCAGAGGGTAACGCAGCAACGATCAGAATGGGACCGGATGAAGAGAGTGTACGGAGGTGTTTGGCTATACAAAGACTAACAGACTAAAGGTGGGATTTCGTTACTGCGGCTCCGCAGCCGATCCCGACACGACCAGCCAAGATGGCGGACAAATTCGCAGTCTGGGCACCCCACTGCCTTCGAAGGCCGTCATCAAATCAAATTGATAACATCGAATTGAACAATAATGAGATATTAAAGGGCTTTAAACCGGCGAATTACAATATCTGAATAAGTTTTGAACGAGATCTGTTGCACCATGTTTACACCCGCTGGGGTGTATACATGGCCTTCGAAGGCAGTGGGGTGCCCAGACTGCGAATTTGTCCGCCATCTTGGCTGGTCGTGTCGGGATCGGCTGCGGAGCCGCAGTAACGAAATCCCACCTTTAGGCAACAATAACAATTAAATCAAATGCACATAGGTTTGCCAACAAAAAGTTCTCTTTGAGAAAACCTCAGCTGAAGCTGATTTGCAAAAATTATACTAATTTGTAAGCATATTACAAATAGAGTAGCATATTATTTTGAAAATTTTAGATGTGAAGAATGCAATAGAAGGTTTATTTATTTATTTTATTTATTTATTTATTTATTTATTTATTTATCATTTAGTGGAAGCGTTTATAATTTTAATTGTGATTGTATGAAACTGTTTTTGTTCTCGTTTGTGAAATGTTGTTGCTAATTTGGCAATTCGATTTTCAGAAGGTAACGTACCGCCTGACATGAACAACCCGAATGCGCTGGGCTACGACCCGTCACACCCACCACCCTACGGCGCGGGGCCTCCCAACATGAACTACGCGCCACAAGGGCCGCCAGGGCACATGCACCATCCGATGCCAGCATATGAGGGCGCACCTCCCTTCCAGCCGGGGCCGCCTGCCGCCCAGTTCGCTCACTATCAGATGCAGCCGCCCTATCAGGGCCCTTATCCTGCGCAGGGATATCCAGGCGCGGGCCAGTATGCGCCGCCACCCAATAGCGTCCCTCAGGGTGCGTTTCCGCCACAGGCTGACGCCTTCGGTGCGGTGCCTTACCAGGCGGCGGCTCCACCGCAGTTTGTGGTGCCTACTCAACAGCCGTTCCCAACTCAACCCGGGGTGGTGGCGCCCTACCCTGCTCAGATAATGGCCGATCCAGCGGTTGCCATCGACCCTGTAGCCGCCGCCGCTGCTGCAGCCCAAGCCGCCGCCGCCAACACCAACACAGCAGTTATGGCGTCAACCGATGACGTCACATCCTCCTACGTCCCTCCCCCTCCGCCAGCCCTGCCCGTGCCCGTCAAACTGCCCCCCAAGTGGAAGAGCGCCAAGGACGCCGAGGGCCGCACCTACTACTACCACGTGAAGACGCGCGTCTCGCAGTGGCAGCCGCCCATCTGGGATGCACAGCAGCTGCAGCTGCAGCAGCAACAGCTCAAAGCAGCCGCCACCGCCGACTCCGAGGACGAGTCGTCCGACAGCTCAGACTCCGATGATGATGACTCCTCCGATGACGACGATGATGAGGAGGATGACGATGCTGAAAAGGTATGCACTACTGCACAGTGTTGTAGCTTTGGAAAATTTATTCCAAAATGCATCAATATTCTTTCAATGTTTTATTATCATCATCTAAAATTTCATTTAGTGCAAGAAAAAGACACATATATATATATTATTGTCAAACCACTCACTTATTTATTATGAATTGAAAATTACAAAACGTTACATCCAACTTAATAAATAAGTAGTTGGACAAGTTCCTTTTTCTTTCATTATGGAGAAATACCACATCATATCACTCACAACAAATTCCTTAAATTCATTTACTTTCAAACAATAAGGTACGAGTAGGTGATTTAATAACAAATTTTCATTCCATTTTTGAAATATGATGGCATATAAGTAAAACATTTTTACTTATTAAATAAGTAAATGTTTTTCTTTAATTGCAGTGTCGCGATTTTCTCTTTTCTTCTTTCTTGTAGGCTAGTGTGACTGGAGATGCAAACGGAGAATCCGATTCTTCAATGATTCCAGCCTTCAACAGTCCCTTAACTTTTAACAATTTCACTATTTATGAAAAATATAGTATTATCTATGGTTTAGTTCTATCTGTTGAAGACTTATTCTTGTATGGTTCGTGAAATCTTGAAATCCATAACGGCTTATTCTATTAATCGTAAAACTTACTTACTGTTTTGTTTATGTTTCTATCACATCTGTTTTCATTTTTTTATGTTCTTTTAATTTTATTAATGTTTGCTCTTGTGTTTGACAATGTGAAATTTGTAGAGTTGTTATTTTTGCTTGATAGTTCAATTTGTTTCACAAATTTTTGCGATCTCAATAATGTTGGGCAATTCCGTAGTCTCTGTATGGTTTTAATTTTTTTCTCAATTTCTTGTTTTTATGTTTTACTTTATTTTGTGTTGGGACCTGTGTGTTATCTTGGGAATTTTTACCATTAACATTTTAAATTATTATTTGTTCAAGAGGTTTATGTGTAGTTGTTGTGTTCTATACGTTGTGCGAGGGAGGTTCATTTGTAGTTGCTATTTACTGCTACTATTCATTGATTTATGACAATCATACTGTACTTGCTTTTCCAAACTAATTACGAGTAAACTATTGTAATCTATGAAGTAAGAACGTTTATTCGTAATTGTACCATTCAAACCATTAACGTTTTAACGTTAATTGTAAATCAATTTCTCCTTGATTATCTCCCTCCAATCATGGATTTTCATAAAATTCTTTGTGGATCACTTTGTGAATGTTGAAAATGTCAATTTATAACAGTTGCACCATGCTCTTTGTTAGAAGTCTTCCTTTTTAATTCAATTTATTGAATTAGATCCAGTTTTAAAATCACTAACATTTCAAGTTTTATAAGTTATTAACTTCAACAATTTGTTTGAAAATTTTGAATGTTCGATAATCACAATATATTTTGACAAAAATTTGAAGGAAGGTTATAAATCCCTCAAATTGTTATGAAATTTCAAATTCGATTGTCAGAATCGTTGTAAAAAACGTCACCTTTTGAATTATTTCTTCAGTTGAAGTTTTAAGCATATTTTTTATAGATTTAGCGCTTCATTTGTAATGCTTCTGTTGAAGAATGAAGAGGAAGAAGAGCAAGACGACGAGGAAATGGAGTACGTAGAAGACAGCGAGATTAAGGAAAGAGATGCCGAACTTGAGAGTTCGTTTACCGACCAGTTTCTGTTTGACGAGGCTAAGAAACGGCGCGACGTTCTGGTCCAGGAGCGAATCATCAGTGTGAGTATTTTCTCGGATAATGCTAGACCTCATTCCTCGACAGCTAAATTTAAGAATTCAACCAATCTCGGTGACGTCACTGAAACCCATTTCGCTTTTACAATAAAATCTAATTTCCTGCTTATACTATTGAGATGAATTATTTTTCTCATGATGATGAGCCTTGGGCCTTGGTGTGGGAGATGGGAAGGTGATTATGAGAGATGCATTCAACGATTGCTTTCTAGACAGCTGGGACGGACGGCTTCAGGTTTTTTCCGAAACACGGGAGTGGCCCGGGAAAATACAGAGTGATTCAAAAAGAATACCACAACTTTAAAAATTGGTATGTTATGAAAGAAACATCATAGAACCTTCTGTTATACATCATTTCAAAGAGTAATTAAAAAAGTTTTTTTCACTCACAAAGAAGTTCAGAGATGTTCAATATGGCCCCTCCAGACACTCAAGCAATATCAACCCAAAACCTCCCTCAAACTCTTTCCACTCTCACTGTAGCATATCAGGCGTAACAGTTTGATAAGCTGCTGTTATTTTTTGTTTCAAATTATCAATATTCATCCACCATTGATGATTTGAAACATAAAATAACAGCAGCCATCCAAACTGTTACGCCTGACATGCTACAGATAGTGTGGAACAAGTTTGAGGGAGGTTTTGGATTGATATTGCTCGAGTGTCTGGAGGAGTCATATTTGGAATATCTCTGAACTTGTTTTTGAGTGAAAAAAAAACTTCTTTAATTACTCTTTGAAATGATGTACAACAGAAGGTTCTATGATGTTTCTTTCATAACATACAAATTTTTAAAGTTGTGGTATTCTTTTTGAATCACCCGGTATATTGATCATAATCCTGATCGAACAGGGATCAGAAACAAACTCAGCTGGCTTCTCCTATACTTTACTATGTAAATGTTGTATTTGAAATGTTATTAATTTGATAAATGTATCCTAGTACACCGATAATCGCGGTTCAATTTGAAAATGAATTATTCAATATTCTGATGTGTATCTGTAATGCATCACCTAAGAATGTCACATATTTGATAAACCGCTAAACTAAACAAAACTATCTTGATTATTGATATTGATTAAGAGAGTGATCTATCACTCGATATTCTAATTATTTCGAAGAAATCTATTTTTCACTAAATGTTTGAGCAGGAAATTTGTAAACTAATTTAATATGATTGTATTTGATCACCTTTTGTGTTTTGTATCTTTGACTCCAGTTTTAGAGCCTGTGGCCTGAAACATTCGATTAAACTTTAATAAATCCTGAAGACATCGCTTTTCCATATTTGAGTCACAAGCAATGGGTTGAGAAACTTCTGTGCTTGTTGGATAGTTTATATTCTTGGATAATGTAATGATTTAATTTGGTTTATTTGTTCTTTATTAAGAAATTCTAAAAAAAATGATATGGTTGGTTCCAAGTATTTTATGATATTATTTCTCACACATATTTTAACATCGTCGAATAAATGTGGCCATTGGAATATCTTTGTTAATCTGCTTAAATAACAATTCATATTTTCAATTTGTTAATTTGCATTTCTTCAATGAACTTGAATTTTCTATTTGTAGTCTATTGAGTTCCTTTTATAGTATTGACTAGTTATATTTACCAATAACCAACTTCATTTGTTATTCGGTTGATGATAGTGCTTCCAATTCTTTTAAACTGTACTTGCTAACAGATTTTTTGTTCCTTTCTCTGTCTGGTGTTTGTTCTATTAGCATTATGGGCCATGTAAATATCTGTTAACATTTTCGTTTAGAAATAATTATGTTCAACTTGTTATTTATTTCTAATCATTGTATTGTTATTCACAATTCGTAATTTTGAGGTTGTGATTTGAAATTAAGTTTTTTCAACTTCTGATATATACAATTTTTTACTTGAATATGAAAATTTGCAGTCTGAAACTACTTCAGTTGAGCCAAAATTGTGTTAGCTATCTTTTAAATTTCTATTGATGTTTTCAACTTGTATCGCACCATAATAACGTTTCCTTAATTTATGTTATGTTATATTGTATCATGCTGTATGTGGTATTTGCTTATCCGTAATTGTGTTATATGTTGGGCTATTCAATCCTGACAATAATAATAGAATAATATCTGTGTACTTACAGTCTGTACATGTTTTCAAGCATGATTCTTAATAAGATAAACTTGGTGGAATTATGTCAATAACTTGCATCTCTTGAAACAAAAAGTAACAAGGTGTAATCTTTTTTCATTATTATTTTGATCAATATTTGCACGAGAAAACATGTCAGGTGCTTGCACCTAATAGAAAAAATGAATTTAGCACCAGCAGGATCTTGGCTGATGAATAAAAATTTACCGATTGATGGTAATGAGTATTCCTAATTACTACCTGCATTTGCAAGCAGCTTTACCTACCTAGCAGCAGTTTTTGTCAAATAATATTTGTCAGTTTTCATCTGTCACTAAGGCCCGCAGGCATTATTTCCGTTTAAACAAGTGTAACTAAACTTAGTTTGAACTCTTGTTTTAATTTGACAATTCACAGTTTTAAGCCATGTTTCAACCGTGGATCTACAGTTGAAATTTCCTTTAATTATATTTAGTGCATGGTATGTTAGTTGAACGGAGATGGCGCATAGGGGCCTTAATCCAGGAATTGAAGAGGCTTTAGGTTATTGAAGGTCTTTCCGGAAATTATTGTTCCGTATGCAAGTTCTGTTTAATTGATGTTATAAAGAAAGAGATGATGCAATAATCTAATTCATTGAATCGAATTTGTAAATAATTTCATTAAAATTTTTTATTTTAAATAGGATTTTAAAACATGGTGTATCCCAAATGTTAGAAAAATTTGAAACCATCGTTATTTAGTGGAGATTTTAGAATGGAATATGTGTTACAGCCAAGAACTGATGCGGAAAAATCGTCGTACGACAAGAAACGTTACCGCAAAGTGAAGGAGAAGCTGCGCCGTCAGAAAGCCAAGATGAAGGAGAAACTGCGCAAGGAAGGCAAGCACGCGCGGCGGCACAGCAAGTCGAAGAGTGCCAGCAAGTGCGAAGCGGACACGTCCAGCGATCCCACTCGAAAGATCAAAGACAATTTCCGGCTGAACATGGCTGGTGTGATAGTGCACTACCTGAATCCATACAGGAAGCCCGACTGCAAGTTGGGCCGTATCACTTGCAATGAGGATTTCAAGCACCTCGCTAGAAAGGTCAGTCCGCATTTTATTCACATTCTAGAATTGAATGACTTCTTTATTTTTCTAACGTTTGTACAATAATGTCCACTCTACCATTTAACCAAGAAACCACATTAAGGACTATTCACACACATCAGTGCAGTGTCCGATCATCTCTGTTCCGTTTAGAACCATTTCTTTCTTCGCATGCATCGATGCGAATAGCGCTCTGTGATTGGTCCATCAATATTGACGCATGCGCAGGACGAAACAGCTGGAAACGCAAATGATCGGAAACTGCACTGATGTGCGTGAATAGTTCTTTAGTCCTTAATAAAGTTTACAAAATTAGTTCATTCATCTCAATTCAAACAAGTTTTTTTTCAATTGTCTTCCTTACCTAGTGTCTTTGTCGAAAAAAACACAGTTTTTCGAGACATATTTTAATTGCTTTCTCGAGTCTGCGTGATAATAGGGTGGTGAATTGAGTCTGATGGAAGAAGGAATGATCTGTTCTGCAATCTCTCTACTCCAAACCCACATTTTTCAAAAATGAAATTTATTTAATAAAAATATACGTCACTCGGTGACTGCTCATTATATCATGAATTACCCAAATACTACGCGTTGGAATTTCTATCACAGCCTGTTATATTCAAAGACCTTACTTCAGAGTTGTTGGTCTAATATTTCATTTTGTCGATTGTTCTGGCGTGCTTGCAGCAGCCAAAAACCTCTCCTCAAAGAGACATGATAAAATTAGATAAATAGAAACTAATGTTTTCGCATTTCGAGTGTTTGTAAACAAGTATTCTTTTGTCTGTTTCAGTTGACACATTTTGTGATGCTGAAAGAACTGAAACACTGCCAAAACATCGACGAACTACAGTGCAACGATAATGTGAAACATAAAGCGAGGGACTTTATAAAAAAATATATGGCCAAATATGGTGAAACTTATCAAAGACCGTCTGATGAAGATTAAACTCGTAGGATAGCAAATAACATCGACTGATAGAAAACCATGTTATATTCTATTGTTAAAATATAGATGATAATAGTGTTTTATACCACGGTAAATCTTCTATGATTACAGTTAAAGTGAAAATGAGTGCTGACTCCCAAACATTTTGATAGGTTGTTCCTATTTCATAATAGATAAAACTATAATATGAATGATTTCAAATAAATATTATTTTCCTTTCAAGGGTTATTTAGTTACTTTTCTATAATATAAATATGTTTTCATTAGGCATGGCAAAGACATGAACATTTTTTTCTTTATTGAATATATTTGAACTTAATGTATTTCAAAAAATAATAGGGGTTTGATTATTTCCCTCTACTTCTCACTCTTTAACAGTTAGTAATGCAACACATAGGTTTTATAACATTTAAAATAAATTGTTTTATATTATAATTCATACCACGTTGAAATGAAATTGGTACCGTACTAAAATTCTCTGTATAAGAAGACTTGGAATTACAGCATAAAATATTTAAAAGTTGTAGTTAATATCTTTCAACGAATCATGAAACCAATAATATATAGAACTATAATAATAAATAGTAAATAAATTCAATAACGTATTGAATGGTGACATTTGAAACTAAGAATATTTAATAGTGCAGTGGGAGCATTGAATAAAGGAACTGGACTCAGAATAATACGTTGTTATTCGCCTACTATCTAGGCAATTTCTAAATTTTTGTATATAATTTCATTAGCATTCATTTCCGGTAATCCAATTGGACAATTAAAAAAAAACTTAATATTAATACCGATACGAAATATCGTACCAATCGTTAATTTACCATTTTAATAAAGTTGGAAATTTGAATGCCAGCTACGAATTCGGAAAAATGTTATTCGCCATAATACCATCAGATGAAATTTTGATGTCTAATAAATAGGTGTGTCCTTGATGGATTGAGATGTATCACTGATAGTTCTCATTGATTACAATACCGAAAAATTGTTTGTGTAGATCCAAAATTAAAGACATAACTGGGGAAATTGATCCTACTAGTTATTTTTTGAAACTGCGCATTGACTATTGATGATATTGAAATTCAAAATAAGCTTTACTAAAATATTTCTGAGATTTGTTTTTGTCTTCCATCATTGTGTTGAATCTTATTGATTGAACTTTATCTTATCACAGTATATTGGTTTGACTTGAGTATAAAGTATATAGGAATGACCATCGTTATGTGCGAATACGTATTTGTTTACATCATTTTTAATACATAATTGGGTGTTTTCATTAATGGATGACGTATTTTTTCCAATAGTATGTTCATTTTTGTTGGATAGTTTCGTATCTTTTGTAATAATTTCATATTGTTGAAGCTATTCTCCAGTGTATAATTCAATGTACTGTACGACAATTCGTATGAGTTCATTAATAATTATTGTAAGATTACAATAAAACGTTGGAATTGGTAGAATTAGAGAATTCAATGTCTAACAACACTGTTCAGTTGGACTGTTCTTTGTAATGAGATCAATAAATTGTTATAACTAATTTTTGAAATGAGAAGATTTTTTGACCAGTAGTTTTTTTTAAAAGCTAGACGCTTCTTTTTAGTTTGAAATTCCTACAAACATTAAGTGATTTTTTCCTAATTGTTTCTGTATTGTAATGTTATCAATGTTTGCTTTTGATTATGTCAATTTTTAGAGGAATTGTGGTTTGTTACACAAAATGATAATTGATCCATAATTGGAGAAATCATAGTCCAAAGCAAGTAACTTGATTTATAATAACTTGTTTATATTATGATATTTGGTAATTGTGAAACCAAATTCTATGCAATGACTTTAATTTAGAAAGCCTATATTTACCGCCGAAGCAAGCGAAAAATGTATGTAAAGAATAATTTGGAAACAAATCATTCTTGAAGTAAACATATTATTTCTCTTCAATACAGTATCTATATCTTCCCAAGATGATCCATTCATAATTATTTGGTTATAGTCTAAGGTTCATTATTGGAACATTATTATTATTTATTTCGTTGTTATTCAGTATCAATTTTGAATAGTGAAACTTATTTTCTTAGTTTGTGAATAAACATGACAATTTATTCTTAACTGTTTCAGTTATACATTTTTTTTCGTCTCATGACTTCTTCAGTAGGCATTGGATCGTAAAATATTGAAATCGTAACAGTAGCTTTTAAGAAATGGAAATTGAAACTTGTATCATAATGAGTTCATTACGATATAGATTGTATATTATAACATAGTCCTCGTTACAGTTTTCTGTTACATATCTGTTAGGGCCTGGTCACATACGATTGGGGTTTGATTTACTTCACTTCACTTACTATATACCATACGATTTATATAGATATACTATGCGAGTAAGTCAAGCAAAGGAGGAGTGTGGCCAGGCTCTACGTGAAGTGAAGTAAATCATACCCCAATCGTATGTGACCAGTTTTAATACACTGGAACGGAACACAATCGCAGCTGATAAAAGCACTGTGTACCTAATCACTACCACCTAGATTTACTAGTTGGAACTCTAGGTGGTAGTGACCTAATGCATGTGTTTGCGTTTGGCTAGCACTGTCCTAACCTATAAAACATTGAAATGGAACAATGGTCGTTTGAATCAATTTTATTTTATCTAGAAATTATTTTTTTTGTTGGTCGTAGATAAAATGGTGTATGCAATGGTTTTATTTTAGCCTTTGAACGACTTGTGAGATACCATAAAATAACTCGCGGCGTTGCCGCTAGTATTTTTAAACTCGGTATCTCACTCGTCGTTCAAAGACTCTCATAATACAATTGCATAAAAACTACTATTATCGTATAAAATGGTCTAGTAACTAGCCAATCTTCAAGTTTTATTTTGAATATTTTATGGTTACCTCTTCTTTTAATTCAGGTGGCCACGCATATTTTTAGACCGCTAAACTCAGGCGATTTTTCAAATAGAACGGTTCTGTGAGAAACAGAAGAAATCACTGATAGCTGTCATACATTTTCAATCATTGAAATCTGGCAAAGGTATAGGTATGTAGACTGAAACAATGAATCGAGTGAATAAAAGTTTTATTTGATAGACTTTTAATGAATTTGCATGATTTTACTTCAGGATGAGTTCCTATTGCAAGCACCTTCTCTACCGAACAAAATCATGGTAATATTAAAGGAGGACCTTTGAAATGCCATACTTTCCAATGCATAAAATTAATTTTCATCACTATTTCCCTAAACGACTTTTCAATAAATTTTAAAACTTCAAAAATAATTACAAAGTAAAGATATGTGATGTAGTCTTTTTAAAATGCATTTTCCTTCAAGAAATCTTTAGATCCAATCTTTGATCTGAGAATTGTTTTGAAGTTTAGCGTGAGGATAAAAACGGTCGCACTTCAATAGTGTAGCTTGCTGAATGACAATTTCAAAGAAACTCCTTTTCGATTCAAAGAACAACTTCGAGGTAAAAAATTATATTCTTAATAACTAGCCTAATAATCGTAACATTCTTAAATAACATTTATTGAATACACCGTCAAGGCGTAAACTAACTAATGCATTCAGAAACAGAGCACCCTTACATTTTTACCTTTCTCTCACTCACACATTCTCAATAGTGTTTTATACTATACAACAAACTAAAAACAATTATGTAGGCTTAGCTTTTCAATTTTTCAACAAGTATAATCACTGATACAGTGAGCATAAATCTTCTGAATTCTAATAATAATATTATAATACAATATTACTCTCAAAATTATACTAATTCTAATACTTACAGCTGAAAGTCAAGAACAACAATAGAATTTCAAGAGCAAAGCTCAATAATATTGTTTTAAATATACAACATCAATATGCATTCAATATTCCACTGGCAAACAATTTTTTTCTGTAGAAAACAGTCATAGAGATAATTTGAGATGTCAAAGAGGTGAAAACGATTATTGTGATATTTCATTAGTGTTACTTTGAACGATCATTATACTCGTCAAGTGAAGAGTAAATGTATTTTTGATATGGAAATTAAACAATATTGATGATCATAACTTAGACAGCACAAATCCTAATTAGAATCACAACCAGGTAAGTCCTTTCTAGATTAATACATAGAGAATATAATTATATTATGAACAAATCATTGGAGAAAACAAATACAGATTTTAAAATTGTCAAAGATTTTCGAAAATGCATAAAATAAATAGAAATTACAATTCAATGCCGCAATATTTCAGTCTGGTTTATCGATGAGGTTAGATTGAGTGACTCCTATTATTTTTTTACAAGTATTGATGTCATCACTTGAATCAGTCAACAAATAAAGATAGTTTCATATGAAGCAATCTTTTATAATTTTGAAACATAAAATACTGATTGAGTCCTAGATTTTCTGATGTTTTGGATATAGAGCTTGAATGAACTTATTGCACAATTTTCAATAATGATAAATTTTTGACAACCATTGAATTAAGAAGCCTGAATAGGATGTGGAAGAGTAAATTTGAGAACTTCAATCGATAAATTGATTACTTTCAACAATGTAGAAGCTTACACATCAAGTAACCTGTGCAACTGGGGGGTTTCCTAGAACATTTTTGTCTGAGTCACAAGACAGCCAAGTTGGTTTTCTAAGAAACTAAATTATATAAATTGCATGCAGCTAGATAGAATCAAATTTTATCTGAAGGTTGAAATTTTAGGCCTCGAGCAAAAAACCGGTCTAGACAAAAAGGAAATGTTCAGCATAACTAACAGTTGTAATGCTTATTTTCTTAGAAGTATAGTAGGGTTCACACTACTTGTTATTACGATGTTCAACACCTTTCAATCAAAATAACTTGAATTTTAGGTAAAAGATGAACAAAATCTTGAAGTTCAAAATTGGAAACTCCAATATTGTAGCATCTTTCAATATTACAAAAAATATTGTCACATATTCTGATTTATAAAGAGAAATAGATAATCATTCATTTGAATCAATAATACAATTGATTTGAACAATTTTCCATCTACAATCAACATTGATAGTGATTTGTTCACTAGAATAACCGATTATCTATAAGAACAGATTGACCGGTACGATATACCTACTTGAATATTTCGTATGATTCACGTTCATCAATAAATGTCTTCAACAACTGTGACAGACTTTAGACAAAGTTCCGAAACAATTTTTTGCGTGCAACTTGCAATCATAGGTGAGGTAGATCAGTTGGTCAAAGATCATTCATTTGTCACTCAAAGATTCAGTTCAAAACAATAACTACAAAACTAAATCTGAATAATTACTGCAAGAATTTTGGTTACTACTCTTTTCTAGACATCAATGTTTTCGAATCAGCAACTGAACAATGTTTTCATAAAAAAATGAAAGCGTGGATAACAATTTCTGATATTAGAATGAATAGAATTTTTACAATAATAACGTCGAATACATTATTAAAATTTATATAGGTACGAAGTTTACTTACATGAATACATACATATTTCGTTGATAAGAATAAATTACTTATTAAGTTAGAGGTTTGCATTTAGGGATCTGTGGGTGCTTCTAGCATGTCCATGAGGAAATTGTCGATGGGCGCCTGGTCAGTGATGAGCCTGAAGAAGAAGAGGTGTTCCTGACAGCGGAGCCCGATCGAGCGCAGCGAGGGCAGTCGCAACAGCAGCTTGGCGAAGCGGCCCGACTCCTCTGGGTGCGTGATGCGCGTGTAGTCCTCCAGAGCCGTGTACACTTTCTCCCGTAGAAGCTCCACTTCTTGGGTCGACTTCAAGTCTCTCACGTCTGAAAACAATGTAAATATATTACATACTTTATAAATTAGAATAGAATATGTTTTTATTTCACCAGAAATAAAATACAATTGTATAGAAATTTTCAAGAATTTTTTTTTAAACCTTAGCCTACTTAAAGTAAAAATTAAAACTAGAGATGATAACCCATTTATTAGGAGCAAGGTAAAATTATTAAAGCATACAAACGAAATTCATGAAAATAATCGCATGAAAAATAACAATAAAGCTTTCCAGTGAAATAAACTACTGGCTTGCAAAGTGACAAAGTCACTTGAAGGCAAGCAGGAGTCATAAGTATATTATCAGTGAAATAAACTACTGGCTTGCAAAGTGACAAAGTCACTTGAAGGCAAGCAGGAGTCATAAGTATATTATCAGAAATACCCGTACACTCACACTAACAGATACTAATAATAATACTTAATAATAATAATGCTTACTGACAATATAATATGTTACAAAATGTTTATACTTGAATCTATATACATGTGGAGCAGAAGAGCAGAGACTAAACGAGAATTTATTACAATAAACTTTTTCTTTTCAAATTTGTGCAATGAATTATCATTCAATTACCGCAAACCAATTTTCAACATGATCAGGAGGAAATTTCCAGAGCCATAACAACACACTTTTTTAAATTTTTTGACGCTTTTTAGTATACGTATGTCAAGTGGCAGCCGATTAAAGTTGAATTTCATATCAACTGAAGCTTCAGCTGAAAAAATATGTTCAACAGATTTCAAGAACGTTAGAATTATCAGGATGATAAATTGATAGCAAATCTTTGGTAACAAACCTTTCGTATTACCTAAATAAAATATAATATTAATTGAAAATCGAATACAAATGAATTACCTGGATTGAATAGTATGATAGATCGTAGACAACCCAATTCAGTCTTATCCATTTTCATTTCTCTCATTTTTGCGACAATTTCTGTGAGAACTCTGTCGAATATTACGGCCACACCGGCCTGATTGGCCGAGTCCCGGTGAATAACTAGGCCTGTCGCCAGAACAATGCCGTCTTTGATGTCAACAGACCGGTGCGAGAAAGCAGCTATCAAAAGTTCATTCCAGCCTAGAACAACAATACAATTTATTAGCAGTTGTGATAAATTTGGACAGGGAGAGAATAAGGACCTGACCAAAAACTAAAGTCCTTCTACAGTAGTTTTAGACAAGTCGGACACAGGTATCATCGGTCAAATGGTTGGGTGCAGAAACGATTGTACAGTGACATTCATTTAATTTGACGCTTGGCATTAGATAGATATCATTTCTTGACGTTGCTGATGACCATAGAGTACGATGGCAAAGAAATAATATCTATCTATCTACCAGCGACCACATAATACAAATAGACGGAGCACTCAGGCTCAGTAGTAAGATGGCGGCGGTTTACATGAGTGGGAGAGAGATAGAAAAACAGCTGGCATAATCTTGTCTCTCTCCCACTCATGTGAACCGCCGCCATCTTACTTAGGTCTAGGCACCAGAATTGGCTTCATTACCCGTAATGTTGAAGTAATAGGAATGCTCCGTCTATTTGTATTATGTGGTCGCTGCTATCTACAGTGCAGTGATATTCATTTAATTTGACGCTTGACATCAGATAGATAGATAGAGAGATATTATTTCTTTGCCATCGTACTCTATGGTCATCAGCAACGTCAAGAAATGATATCTATCTAATGCCAAGCGTCAAATTAAATGAATGTCACTAACTTTTGACTAGTCCCGATTTCACCAAATTAAACGAAAACCAGGTTTAAACCACACTTAGTTCAAAGCCAACAAATATTGACAAAATCATATTAATACCAAACCCGTTTAGAATCAGCTGACTTCGAAAAATATACTGTAATTCATTTAATTTGACGCTTGGCGATCAGTAAACAGCTGATGTTACGCAGCTATGACACAATAAAGGTCAATTCCCACATTGACGACAACGACACGACGACGACATTCTCATTTCGTTCTGCGCATGCGTCACCAGCCCGCGCTATGATTGGTCCATCCTATTACAACTTCTGACCAGCTGAATTTCTAGGTTAAGTGACCAGGTACGAAGTTTGAATGTTCGCTGTTCGGAATCAATTGTCAATATTATTATTAATAATATTAGTTCGACAATATAAATATAATAATCAGTAAATAAAATTATAATACAAACCTTTTCAAGTCATACCAGTAACTTACTGCAATTTTGAGACTTGAGAGCTATCATTTGTAAACAAAGATAGACATGAACCAATCAGAGCATGGGCTGGTGACGCATGCGCAGAACGAAATGAGAATGTCGTCGTCGTGTCGTTGTCGTCAATGTGGGAATTGACCTTAATAAGGCCCGCCGCTAAGTAATCCACGAACGTGGAAGTAGCCACGCCGTGGATGTGAGCCCATTGAGCAACTGCTATCTGACTTCAGTCAGCAACCCAGTGTTGCCAGACATTTAATACATTTAAGCTGATAGGTTAGATTACACGGTTACCCGAAAAACAGCCATGATCTTCGTCTATTGATAGTAGGCTTCGTTTGTGGCCAATTGGTGTGATACAATTTCTACTATCACCAACGGAATACTGTCTAATTCAATGCACAAAAGTGATACAATAATTGGTGGAACATTTTAAAGAAGAATTCAATCAAAATATTTCTTGGCGAGAAGAAACAAACGTTCAACTTCGATTACCAAACAATAAAATAAGGCAGAATGAAATATCATCTATGAAATATATCCAAATCTATGTAAAATATCCATGCATCTCCAATGACCACATTAATCAATTTAGGGTAATTGGAGTGCTCGCAGTAAAAAATGGTGCGTCTTACCTGCTCTTAATAGTAGTACTTGATCTTCTAAAGGTAATGCTGTAAAGTGTGGAATATGTTTCGCCCAATCGACCAATTGGAATAATTGTTTATCAGCTGCTTCATAAATATTCGTTAAGTCGTCCTGAAACAATGCAATGATTATTAATAAATTAACATCTGAAGCAAATTATCCAAAATATAGTAATCTTTCTTGTGTATCTATTTCAAAAGTGTTTTGTTTCTTGCACTTATCTACTGACATGATGTGACTAAAATAATAATAAAATTCTTGAGCCGTGCAAATTGAAAATTCTCTAACCTCAATTTAATAAGCTCTTTAGATTTCAAACAGTTTATTGTCTATAATAATAGAACAATTAATGGCGTGCATTAGATAGAAAGTATACTAGAATACGAAATTGGAATCCAATGGAAAGACGCCAGTGCAAACACAAAACAAACAAGAAGAATAGTTTCATCTTCATGAAATTTCACAATCATTTCTCCATCATTGGTTAAAATGATGTGGAAAATTCATTAGAAATTGAAAAAAGAATTCATCGAGTTCATTTGTCGATAATATTCTCAAACTAATTCAAGTTAATTTCAGCGTAATATCTATACTGATAAATATCTCACAAAAAATATATTTATATCTTCTATTAATTTACAAATCTACAAAATCATTAAATTACAAATTTATATTTGGGATTATATCTCACAAAAAAGATATTTACTTCCAAAACTGGATTCTCTGTTTTGCACTCTACCAGCTTTTCCGCTTCCAGAATCCTCTCGATTGGCATGTCTGTGTGGAAACTACTTGTCGATTCAACCTCATTCTGATCTCTTTCTTTCGTCCTCTGTCTTTCTTCCTATAAAAAAGGAACATTCACTATTATTTCAAGAAAATACTACTATTGAAGAATAGGTTGCCCTACAAATTACAGATGTTACTGTATTATATTATCTTTGTGTGAATAAAAATATTTCAATTACTATTTATCTGTCTATTACAAAACTAAAAACTTTATTCATGTATTACAATTCTCGAGATATTAAAGTGTACATTAAATTCAGAGACCCTGAACTGATCAGGAGTGACCTGAAAGCTCTGAAACCAGACCTAAGCCAGCCAGGTTACACGGAATTATTATTATGATTATTATTATTATTATTAGTGTACATGAATTTCAATTCAATTCAGATATAACCAGTGATGTTTTAAATTAAAACATCACTTAACTAAAGACTACAATAGGTGGAAAGTACATTCTTCATATGTTGAGGAGAAAATAAAATTATATCTAAATTAAAATGTGATAGTTAAATAACTTTAGAATAGGAAATAGAGGTTCGGAAAATAGGCAAAGTTTCAGAACAGGCAGTAATGGAGGAAAAAAGATTATCTTTGAGAACATCAATACAATCTAGTCCCTAATGAAATAGAATACTGTATTTCTATTCTGAAGTTAAAAATAATTTCTTCCTCACCTGAACTGCCTCTCTTTTCATGCCCATCTGCAAACATTTTTGATATCTACAATATTGACACCTATTCCTTTGTCTTTTATCTATGAGGCAAGCTTTTTCTTCTCGACATGCGTATGATAAGTCTTTTCTCACTGTCCTCTTGAAAAATCCTTTACATCCTTCACAACTGGAACAGAATGAACAAAATGTGTTACAATTTAACGAGTTAACTGCCTTGTAACAAAAGCAGAATTGTTTGATATAATTATCATTGGTCGAATAAGCATGGACAAAATCTCTATTGATGCAAAATAGAAATAACAATCGCTATCAATGAGGAATGAAATATCTATTACATTAAAAGAACACAGAATTAGGAAAAAGCTCACTGAAAAAGATCTATCAAGACGTTTTCCAACTTGAGGCTGAGAATAGTGGAATTTACATTACGATGCTACTTAAAATTTTGTGACTAGGGTAGAGGCCTTGCCTGCCTGTTTACAAGGCTTCGATAAATAGAGTATGTATATTTGAATGGTATCAATAAATGATTATTATAATTCTCCAATGACAAAACACTGATGAATAGATTCACATTCTAAATGCTGTGATGCTAATGACACACATTCAATCAGTTAATCATGTATTGTAATCAAAACGGCCAGAAATAATCACTAATTTTCAACACAGAATTCAAATTCAACTCCAGAGGTGATTGGAAACTAATAGTTGTTTAACCGATTGGGATCAAGTCCCAAAGTTCGGATAATTGGAGTTCTACTGTATTCGCAAATTCATTTCATACCACAAATTTCAAACATATCACTAATATTTCTTTGATCGCACTATATCTACGCAGGTGCGATAATTATCAATAATGAATTAAATTAGTTAGTCATAATTGCATTCATTTATTGATAAGAGATATTAATTTCTGTAGAAAATTTGATGTATATAAAATATTGAAAATAAACTGTTGTGACACCGTCATGTTCATTTCATTCATGGTAAAAGTGAATTTAGAAAATTTCATGTTTTTATCAAATTTTCATGAATGAACTATAACTAGATTAATCTAGTCTGAAAGGGGAACAAACTAGTGGAAGGAGACGGAAAGGAATAACAATGATAGTAGTAGAACAATGCATGAGGAGTGTATTTCAAATAGGAACGCCGCTGTGATGATTTGCTTCGAAATTTATTGCAGTTCAAGTAGAATAGGAACCAGCCAAGGTCGGCACTGCTTTTGTTTCAACTTATTCCATCAATTAAACCTTAATAACCGAGCCAATCACAAAGTCAAGGTTAGGAGCAGCAGTGCGAAATTCACATAAACCTGTGTTGCATGAGTGTTGCAGAGTTGCATGATTAATAATTATTACTAAAATGTTGAAAATTTAATTTAATTTCGGAAAAAATATTAATCCAAATAGAAATTTAAACTAAACCAACTTAAAAAAGAAGGGCGATCGCACAAAAGTGGATTATAGGTTTATATTCGATTACTTGTGGGAACAATTATCGGGAAAGCTGTATTAAAAATGAGTGACAATTAATTATTGTGAACAATGAATGACAATGAAGTGGTGAAACACAGTCAATGACTCTTGGGTGTAGCCAATGTTTGCTAAAATGGATAATTTTATAACGCATTCCGTATGATTATAAAAATATAAAGAAATGGATCATGGTCAAAATTGAAGACACACCTGGATGGAATGGATTAATTGGCCTTATTCTCTAGTTCAATTAGATTACTTTCAATATTGTCAGCCCGTACTTCATATTGATTTTGAAAATAATACATTCATAAAATCGGAAACAAGAAAATATGGAAAGCAATGAAGTGCAAATGGCTTCTACATTAATAGGTCTTTCCACCAAAAAATCCATAAGCATAATAATGTTACATATACGAGCATGTTAATCAACATATATCGTTATAATGTTACATATTCAACTTATAAGTTCACCATATTTCCCAAATCATTGGGGAACATTGGATAATTGAGCTAGGCAGAACACCCGAGAGGGTCGCTCCGCACAAAAGCCATGATCATAATAATGTTTCAAATCAGTGATAATTCGCATTGGGCCTTTCACAGGAAGAGACAAATAGGAAATGAAAATCGTCCATCAGTGCAAAACAAATTGTGTGACAAACAAATTTATTTGCTCAAAGTCAAGTATGAAGGTGTATTGCCCTAGAAGCATTTGGAGCGCTGCGCTATGAGTCTCAGAAGCATAGAAGGGATGCTTATCCGAGAATCATAATGCGACACTTTGAGGGGAAGAGCACATAGTTTTGAAACTTCTTAACACTTGTACTAGTGTTCTATTATATTTTTTCGAGACTATTATTAGCATAAAAATTGGCAGCCATAGCAAAAATAATTTATGTAAACTTTCTCATCTGGTCTTATCGTTTGAATGAATAAAGAGGGCTGAATATTATAATCACCTGTATACTCCATAGTGCTTGCCACTGGCTCGATCGCCGCAGATTGCACAGAGGTGTTTGGAGCCGGAGAGCGGGTGATTAGGTGGGTATGGTGATGTGGCCGACTGCATCTTTCCTCCTGAGTTCAGCACACTACTATGTCCGATACTGTATGACCTGCAATAATAAAACGTTTGAAAAATGCTCTTGAATAAAAACCGAAAATCGACTCTAATATGGTAGTGTGGAGAAATTTCATTGAAATTATGTTCAGTCCCTAATAACTTCAACTGATTTTGGTTGTGTCCATGAGTAGGTTATCTTTTCAACAGACAAAACTATTTCCTTGAATGAAATTAAAAATGAACTGTTAAAAAATTATGAGAAAAATATTAAATACATTAGAAAGAGTAGAGTGGGATTCATCCTAAAATATACTTCAAGAACACAATACAGAATTCTCCATGACACCCACAAAGAACATTCAATTCTTATAAATTATATAAATTTATTGAATCTATGGAATAGTTCATAAATAGTCCTATCACACAATAGAGAAATTACCTCTTCAAACCTAGATATGTATTATCATTGTATTACTGTCGCTCATAAATCAATGAAAATGGTTTACATTTTACTATTTTGAAAATGGTTTACATTTTACTATTTTACTACATTTAGAGGTGTAGCATTTCTCAATGGAGGAATCAATAAATGAGTATGTTCAACATCAAAATATTATTTAATTAGTCATTCAGCTATTGACAGCCAATACATAACCCAGTTGAGATCATTTATAGAATTGACAAATTTTTATTGATCCGATTTCAATTAAAACCATCCAATTTCTAATACATTGAACCTTAGGCCACTATAAAAGTATATGGGCCGGTAGCTAAAAACAGGGTTCAAAATAATTCTTCGAATACTCATAACAATTAACATTGCTAATTGGAAATTAAACTTTGTGCAACAGGGAGAGTCAAATCTATTTAATTGCTGTCTAGATTTGGAACCAGATTAGTCACACTCATTACTGGTGTCAAGAATACAAGGGGTCAGTTGGGGAATAATTAAATGAAAAGTAAGTTTTGCTGGCAGCTAACAGCACTAACCCGGGACTATTTGGTCCACCTCCAGGGCTGAAGTTGCCGACTAGAAGGCTGGCGGTGTCCGGCTTCATTTCTAACGGCGACTGTGGGCCCACCGAATTCAACGACAGGTTGTTCTCCAGGCTAAGTCCTGTCAACAAAAACAAAAAAACAATTATAATCACCATTACAACTTATATTTATTACACTCTTAGTTGAATATAATCAAACTAATCATTAATTCATTTGTTTATCCATTTTAATCAACAATTTAATTATCTTCAATTTAATTACGCGTTCTCAAATTTGAACCATAGCACTTTGAAAAAAATATCCTTACTTGAAGAAGTCTCATTGAGTGAACAAACCTACCAACATTTAAACGATTGTTTGACCTCATTCATTAAAAAGTGCAGCAGGGCATAATAATTTCAATTATAAGTGGGAAATGAAGGTAATGGGAGTTGGAATTCTGGCTTCAACTAACCAAGGCAATCTTATATTCATTGTGTTTGATCCAACTCCTGCAGATGATTCTCATTTTTGCGGTGGAAGAAGGTTTACCGGTATTGGGAAATTAAACCTGGATTGACACCGCTCTAGGGAAAGAGATGATTTATTCAAAAAAGTGGATTGAAAATATTGATTAGGGTAGGGGTTTCACCAAGTTTAGAATGACTTGTATCCAAATTTATGAGTTTTATAAATTAAATACAGTGCTGTGTAGCATAGAATTTTTTAGATCAAGAAAATCGTACTTCCATTCTTTCATTTCCACTAGATAGTTCAAAGTTCGATTCACAGACAAATAAGACATTTTTACTCTAGAATTGAATAACTCCAGAGATTGAACCAAATTACAATTTCTCACTGTAGAGAGATTGAGATGATGATAAGATGGAATAAAGTTTGTCCTGTAATACCATACAAGAAGTTCATCTCAATTTGATTCAATCTTGAAATAGTCTACGACAATTCTCAGTGAAAACTACTAAACTTCAAGTTTTGTATGTTTTGTCTTGAGAATCTGATGCGTGATGAAATAAGTGATAACATTTTATTTACAGTTTTTCGTATTTGATAAGATTTCCTATAGAATTTTGTCAACTAGAGGAAGAGAGTTTGGAATAAGTGAGAGAATTAGAACTTTTACAAAACTTTTCCATGATATTCAGTCAACACTAGATATGGATGTATAAAAATAGCTGGAATAAAAGAGTATCGTCAATTGGCAAAAGTCCACATTTTCGTACGTATTACCTGATCTTACCTTGCTGCAATCCAAAAACCTTTTCAAGAATAGAAAGCTATTTACTGTCGAGGCTGACCTCTACCTCGTTTCATTTTCAAACTCTTGGTTCAATTTCAGGGTCCTTCCTAATTCTATAACATCTATTTTCGATTATGTTCAATTTCATTCCAAAAGTTTTTCAGGAATTACAATATTTCATTGGGAAGGGGTCAGAGACTCTTTTGCTGGAGGTGTCCCGACAAAATGTTTTAGTTATCTATTTCATGACTACTTCAAATTTTCCAAGTTACTATCATATTAACTTAGCTAAATTAGCTTCAGGGTTTTGAAAAAAGATAATTGAATTTAGACAGACCTTTAATTTATTGTGTAAGATTATGAAAATGAAAAGTTGAACATTTGCAAGTTATGAATAATCACTTTAATTTCAATTTTATAATATTCACTTTAATTTCAGAGTGATTACGAAATCTACATCAATATATCATACTTAAATTTTTTTACTTTATATATTACTTAAATATTATATATTCTACTTAAATACACTTTCTATTCTTGTACTATACTTTGGGAAGATAGAATGACAGAAAATATATATTCAATGTTCAATTATTATTTATTGTTCAACTCTTTGCAGATACTGTGATACCAATGATTAGTACTAGCTGATTCAACGTTTCTCAAGTCTGGTACTGGAATATATCACACGATAAGAGCCCTTGAGTTAAGATTATGATGCTGAAGACTTACATAGGGTGGTCTACTTTAAAACAAGCAGGTAAGTTATCATACATTTTTAATTTTGACGGAATAGGGTTACTTTCCCTAATTGCTAATATGTACTCTATTTTAGTTGATTAATTTAAAAGATATTTGAAAACAAGCCATTCCCCCCACCATCAAATTATAAAATTGGAAACAATTCTACAAATCAAAACTTGAGATTCCAATTTGAACTGGATCAAATCTTAAGATTTGACAAAAAACTATGACAACAACAAAAATATTATCACTTAGTTCTCAATTTCAATAACTTGCAGGTTTTATACGAGAATAGGTCCTAGATATTCTCGGGTTTGATAAGGGTAATCAAATCTCAGGGTTTAAGGAATGAGTTTACAATAGTCAATAGGTGAATGGAAATGACAAAATAAAAGAAATAACAGCTGTGATGGAGATAAATTAAGTAGGCCGAGTGAAAATAGGCCGAAGATTTGTATATGGATTGGAAGCAACCCAACTGATTTTGAATCACGTGTCAAGGACGATCGCACAGAGATGCAGAAGAACTAAAATAACCGGAAACTTGGCGGATCTTCCAAAAGTTGAAGAAACTCAACTAAAACACAGACATTGAAACGATTTCAAGTTCACTAGTTCAAAATTTCCATTCAACATCACCAAGTTCAAAAGTTTTCGTATTATCAAGTTATTAGCTAAACATTGTGCCAATATCTGTGCACCTAAAAGCTTTTCTGGCAAAAAATCAAATTTTCAGCACAAATAATACTGTACTGTAATGGGTTGGTTCTAATTGTAGCATACAATTAGCTAAATTCGCCATTGCCTGTGTAATGGCGACACTAATGGATTACACTAGTCCTCATAATCTTAATTCATGGAGCAGAGGATTTATATACCAAATTTGACCATGGGTTTATTAGATTTTTTATTTATTTTGTTGTCTAAAGCATGAAACACATCATATTGTATTAAGTGGCCTCACAAAATTAATTGCGAATGTTTACTATCCTTTCCTTCATTAATAATTTCTTTTCAATGAATGAAATACTAAGGAAATAGTATTCCAAATTGTATGCCCCATATTACTGAAGTGATTGAAGAGTCTCACGACTAGCAATTCTCAACATCTTCTTCAAATTCAGCATATTCATCATCTTCTTATAACCCATTCTTCATCTTCTTCATTCAACATCTTATTCAATAAGTAAAAGTTTTAAAATATACAATAACTAACACAGCACTCCATGTGCTGTTCCATAGCTGCTACATAGATTCAAGCGTAGAAGAAAATAACAGATAATATGGTAGAAACGTCAAGATACCTCATTATTAAGAAAAATGTAACTACTTTTCAATCAATCAATTTATAATGCTATAGAAAATTCACGACAAGAAAGGTTTCCCGCTACGTAAAATAGAATGCAGACTTCTAATGCATTTATAACAAGCGTTCATATCGGTGAATAAATAAATAAATATCGGTGAAGTGCGATGCAGTATAAGTGAATAGTTAGTTATAGCTGAAGGAAGAGCTGGATCTTCACACAACTAGCAATGAGCTAGGTATTGTATATTTCAACGTCAGTGCAATGATAAGTAACCTGGATGCATGTGTATCTTGTCTGGAGACGAATAAATTTACAAAGATATGTGAGCAGCAAGCAGGAGACATGAGAATAAATAAACACAGAATCAGATGCACCATTTTCCTTGTCAGAGAGCACATAAAAGGTCGAACGTCCCTGCGCTTGGCTTTTGTTTACTATTCCAAGGACAAATTCGGAGGCAGGAATAAGTTCAACTGAAATGGAACTGTATGTCGTTAGAAGTCGTTAACTGGGGATCAAAGCCAGTATTATTTAGGTTTATTTGATACAACTCAATCTATTTTGAGCATTTTTAGAATTGAGGAGCGATAAAATGTGGGATCTCATTTTATATTCCACGTTTCGGTGAAATGCGCAGAACAGCCTTTATTTTTGTGCAGTCAACGGTTTTATGGCATCGGTTACGGCCCTTGAATCCGAATACAGTCCTGAAAAATTTCCAGCTCCAGAGCTGAATCACGATTTAGATGAAATGGCAAATAAATTTTCAGAATAAACCCGTTCGGTCGGCTAAATAAAACTCAGAATTAGTCGATAACGTTTACCAACTTCTTGTGACTTGTTTTGATCTGCCTCACCCATAACTACATTCTACGAGTTCAATAACTCAACATAGTTATAGTACAATCATTGAATTTCAAAATTGACTATTCTTCTAAAAAATCATCACTTGTCAGATCAAATCATCTCATCGCTGTTCTGTGCAGTAATTCAAAATCTTCTCAAGGTAATTTTCCACCTCCACCTCTAGCAAAACCTCGAGATGAACAATATTGAAATCGATTTAATGTGGAATTAAAACTACTAACTTTTCAAACCCGTCTTGAAACAAAACGTCATTGCAAAAAACGAAAACGAATTGGTAAACAACGGAAACTCAACATGCAAGACTTTCTAAGCTGGGAACTTAGCATCCTCCAGCTCCAAAGCATGAGCTACAAGAGAATCAATTCAGATCAGATGTGAAAATTGATTTGCAAGATTTCTTCAATAGAGCCTTCATGAAACGTGAAAAATATAATCATTGAACTAATCAAGGAAGTGAACAAACTAATGTTTTCATGTAACAAGTACGAAGATGAGTATCAGTTAGAGGGAAACAATTATCATCAAAGTAATTCACTAATTCGAATAGAACTTCTGAGAACCGAACTTGAACAATTGGACTAGCAAAATTTGTCCCCTGTAAAAATAGTTTTCACGAGGTCATAGAACCCTTCAAGTATTCTGTATTTTCCTCATTCCAAAATGTGGTAGTGGCTGCTATACTGAGATTGATTAAATATGAATAAATTTCTTTTGAGCCGTGGGATCGATGGGCCAATGACGTTATATTTGAGGACAGAATCCGAGCAAGAATAATAATAGTAATTGTTATGGAGTAAGAGCTGGCGGGGGAATGAACCGTGGACCGACCGGCTGTATGTTTTATTCCGTTCCGAAAATATCCACCTGTAAGACCTTGGCTTTAGTTGCCCATCGACCTTGGTTCACCTTTCCCAACTTCCTTCTATACTAACGCACCTCCTCCTCTCCTCCGCACCGCCGCCACCCTTCCACATGACTGTTGCCCGCCTCCTTGCAATTTATTTATTCAATTATTATTTTCTTCTCCATTCACTGCGTCCGCTCTTCATAATAGTCTGCATTTTCATTTCACAACCCTTTTGAGCCTCTTCACCACAACTTGATTGTCAATGCTGTCTTATTTGCTTCCTACAGCACTAATAACCCGCATACCAAATTTATTCTCATATCACGATTTGTTTCTGTACTCCACCAGTCTCCTCCATCCAGTGTTTGTAGCCCGGTGAAGAAACTGAATACCACTATTGATATTTATTCTATTAATAATAAGTTGATCCGTTTTTGAAAAAGCTTTGTCTACTTGGTATGTTTTTTTAGTTCAAAGGTAAGCTATAGTAAAAAAATAGGAAAATTAAAAAGCAGAGATAAATTGTAAGAAAACTTGGATTTTCCATTTGAGAAAAAGGTTGAATCGAATTGTAAGAATGGTTGTAAAGAGTAGGTAGATTATATAAAAATGTTACGGATAGAAGTAGATTGTCAAGAGCCTCATCTTTATTCTAAAATAATAAGTATGAATACTCATTAAAATAAAAAACAGCCATCTCCTCTCAATCATTTTGAAAGAAAATGCATTAAGTTAATCATTTTATTAACAATACAAAATAACTCAAAGTTAGATAGATAAATACTACTACACTACTGTATAAACAAATTAGTATTGTTATAATAACCTCAAAAGGAATAAAAGATCAACTTAAGTTGAAAATTGACAGCTAGGGTAGTGTTCTTATGATAGAACACATACAGGTAGGAGAATGCATATAGCCAGTGGCGTAACTTACACCCCCGCAAACCCCGCGGCACGGGGGGGCCCGAGCCCTTGGGGGCCCGGGCTAGGGCCTGAAAAAATATCATATGTTTTTTTAAGAAATAAAATTAAAGTAATGATTAAACAAGAAAATCAAAAGTCTTATTTTGGGCAATTAACAACCATGAACACAAATTTCAATAATTCATAATTGTCCATTGTAAAAAAAATGATGTATCAACAATTATTAGAATGTCAGTTGGTTAAAAATTGCCATTAAGAGAGTTGTTATGGCAGAAGAACGTGAATAGTTGCACAATTAACAAAAGGTCTGCTGGTTTAAAGTAGCTTATCGGGAAATAATGAACTTTGTTTACAAATCATTGAATGGAGACAGACATCCGGTCCCCAGACCCAGACTGTTTACACAAATATATTGTTTCGACCATCGAATTCCTGCTGATCATAATAGAAATAGACTGCAAGAGTTGTCGAAGAATAGCCTATACCTTACTCAAACTCAATTCATTATTTCATTATTTTCAAAAAAATTTCTAAAATTTCATTTTTAGAAATTTGTGAAATGAGCTGTAAGCAGTGATTTTGTGAAAGTGGGTTTTAATTCTTTATTACGGTACAAAAAATTTATTCATATTGCATTCCTATGCGTATTTTCAGTATTATGATGTTCGATTTTCAAATGTTAGCTTTCAAAATTAGTGTTGTCTGTGTGTCTGTTCGTAATATGTTAGTAAAGCCTGTGTCACACCAGGCTACTTTAATCTAGTAACCAGTTTTTGTGAATTATTATAAATCACTAATAGATAATAACATATTATTACAATTATTGTAGAATTCAATCAAGAGCATGTTTTATTTTATTACATGTTTATGTTATTCACTCATGAGGTACGCTCTCATTAATGAGTTTAATGGTTGCGGTTCAGGGAAAAGGGGCTAAGAGAGGGGCGTGAGATTTTAGGAGGAGGGGCCCGGAATTATTTTTTGCGGGGGGCCCAGTTGGCAAACGTTACGCCACTGCATATAGCCTATTTTATTTACACCAACCTAAAATTTAGCCAAGAGTTTGGTAAAATAATATTTCAAGGCAGGATCATATTATTATAAAATCAATCCAATCAGACTCAAACAATTCAAATTCAAAATATCTATATTCAAGACAGATATACAATGAACACACACATAGCTGTAGCAAACGAATACAGTTGCAAACGTCGATTGAACCATAATCAGTTCCTTTAAAATCGATGGTTGTGAACTGAACAGTATGGGATCTGATTATATCGACTATGCTATCGATAATTTATCTTCTTTCTGAGAAAAAATACAAGTTTCAACATTTTCACTGTTCACCTAACAACTAATGGTTAGAGTGGTTACAGGTTTGCATAATTGCAAGAAAATTTGCATACTGAATCCAGACACTCATGTTATCTACATTACTAAAAACAGAACTACATAGGAGAGTGAACTGAAATCATATTAAACTGGTTGCTTATAACAGATCGTATTCATTAATGAATAGTTGAAATCGTTTTGTGAAAAAATATTTGTGGAAATAAATCGATTTAAATAACATGAATTCCTAGTACTTTTCCTGAGGTAACACTATTTCTTTAGCTTATGATACCAACAAGTATAAAGTTCTTGACTTGAGCGTGGGTAATTAGGTGAGGGATGATACAATGATGATTGAATAGGATGGGAAACGAACCCATGAGAATAAGAATATTGAAGTTGCGATGCTCCAGACTAATAGGATAAACGGTAAATTAACATTAAAATGTTAATCAAAACACTTCTGTACAAAAATAAAATCTAATTAGCAACACAAAATTTTAATTCGTCATTAAAGCTTGCACACCAAAACAGGAAAAATCAGGTCATAATACAATAATTTTATTTATGTAACTGCCGACAAATAGTCAACTCGTCAACAATTAATGGGTGGATTAGTAGATGCATTTTTGAATATAGTTTGTTGTAATTAGAAACAATACTCAAGAATAGCGAAGTAGACAATTATAAATAATTTGAACCAGGAGTATTTTTCAACAAAACAGAGTTTTGTACACAAATAGTATTCGGAGGTGTATTCCAGTTAACAAGTGTAGCCTATTTAAATTATAAAAATGTATTTTTGTGGAATAAAAAGAATATTGTATTTGATTTGAGAATACTGTATATCCTTATTTTTCATTAGCAGAAAGACAAGTTGAATAAGATAAGGAAATACATAAATGTGTCTATGTACTTTTATAATGTTCTCCTCTAGTGAGTGACTAGTCAAATGCATATTCAAAGAATTGTTAATATACAACATAATTTTCGATCACTAACAATAAACAATACCTGGGATTAATTCAATACTCAATTTACAACTAAACCAAACAGCATCATGGAAATGGAGGACGAAAATAATGAAAAGGCAGAGCACATTTTATGTGTAGACTGTACAACTAAATAACTGAATAATAAATTATTTATTCAATAGAATTACAACTATTTGTAAAGATATGATGCACAACTTATGCTAATACGTATCATCATTGATTTTAGATAGAAAATCCAAAATCAAAATTTTCTATCTAAAATCAATGGTATTATCAAGTATTGAATATCAAGTTAAATATTGAATTGTTTCAGATTACTATCTTGGCTGCTTTGACACCTAGTAAGATCAGACGCATATAATAAGTCATAAGAATGTCATCAAGTAATAAGTTGGGAAAAACTGGATTTGTTTCGAAGTTAAAGAAGAATTGAATGATTGTCATTTACATGAAGAAATAGTAGAAATCATTCAAAATTTTAAATTTACGTGTTTTTACCTGATAGAAAAATAAAAATAGATATATAATATATATCCTAATTCCTCAGATTTTACTAATAATATTATAAGTAAAATCTGAGGAATTAGGAGTAGCCCGAATAAAAATATTCTTTCAATAATTCTGATGAATAAAATTAATGAGATCTCAAAAATATTCAGAGGATTAATTTTGGAAATGGTGTTTTCCTAAATAATATTGAAAAATACATTGAAGCAAAAATTTTAGATAAAAATGTGTATTTTGGAGACTATAGGGTATTTTATTTTCTACGCCGAATTTGAATTGCGCGGTATTTCCTTCTCGTAAAGATAAAAGGTCTGTTCTTAATAGTTTAATAATTACATTTCCTGCCATTTGAGTCTACCGTTTTCATTCCAATGTGTACGATTTGTTTCAATGGGCTGCCAATGCATATTCTCGAATCTAGATACATCAGAAAGGTAGAGTGCCACAGCAACTGTGTCTAAACTCATATCAGGCCGATCATGGAACGCAGAGATGTTTGAACAAGTCGATTGATTAATTAATGGTGACCAAATTCGAAGAACAAAACTGGTTCAGAGGAAATTGAAAAACTCCTGAACGTTCAACAATCTCTCTACTACAGTCTCTACTCATGAGGCGACAATTTCTCTGTAATCAAGATCTAAATGTTTATTATTCAGGTGACCCATGTTAAAAAAAAGTCATAAATTTAATATCACAAAACCGGTCGACCATTATCGACTATTTTTGTCGAAACAGGTAACAATAAAACTGATGAGATCAGAAGTGCCAAACTTTTGGAAGGAAATGCTATGCAATTCACGACGTAGAAAATAACACCTTATACAAAAAAAGTAATGATTAATGAAGGGTTTCAATCTTCAAAATAATATTTACATAGCTCTACTAAGATACAAATAAATCTTGACGAAAAATGATATTATTCTAAGATTGATTCATGTATGAGAACAATCAGTCAGATATTGAACTCAGAACTCATGGATCAACGAACCAGAAGTCGTTCACATTGAGAGGAACAAGGAAAAGTATGAGTCAAGAGAATCATTATTTTTACATAAACAGATACACAAATACTGTTATCAGCCAAGGTCGAGTAGATTTTTTTCTCAAATAGAGATAAATCGAATTAAACCCTATACATGTAATACATACAAAGCTGATAACGAGACATGAGGGCCTAACATGGTAGAAATTACGATATTTCTGGGGAAGACAATAATTATAGAGATAGATAGAATTCAAGATAGTATCTCAATTATAGATAGATCTCAAGAAATGGAATGGTCTTTGGTTTTGGGTTCCATTGTAAACTGCTAGGTCTAAGCTGCAAATTTTACTGTTGATGCATTGAGCTGCATCTTCAGCTCAATGCATCAACAGTAAAATGTTGTACACGATAATAGTTGTAAGACTTGATAATTCTTAGAACTATCAATGAAATTATAATAATTATTTCATGTTGTGACTAAAAATAAAGGCATTCTACATTAAATTTGAAATTATCAGTTGATACTCTACTGAAGAAAAGCTATAGAAAAATGTCTTTCAAGTTTCAAAAAATTGAAACATTCACTTTTTGAAATACATCATTCAGTATCAGTGTTAAAGCCACTTTGAATTATTGTTCAAACACAACATATCACAGCTGCTAGAGGAAGTAGGTCTGAGTTCAATTAGATCTTTGCATATCTATTTTTAGAATCATGCATACATTGTAATCGAATATAAGCTTGCAGATTGGGAACATGCAACCACATTTCAAAGCTAAATTGGGTCAATAAAAGTTCAAAAGTTTTCTCTTAATTTTTGTATTAAAAATTATTTTTTTCAAGATTTGGAAATTCATGTTTTTCTAATTAATTTTTGAAAGTTCTTGCAATTAAATTTATGTAATTTGAAGAATAATATCAGTGAAAATGTTTATAATATAAAGTATTGGAGCAAGTTGATGTATTATTTAGTGTGTCAGGACAGATTGAGAATAGTTTCATTTAGAAATCCAAAAAATAATAAATTTTCAAGCATATGTCAATCAAGTGATAAAAGCAAAGCATTTTTTGATCAACTAACAAAAACACAGCAGTGTGAACAGGCTGAACTTTTTGGCGTTAAACTGGTTTGAAAAAAGTTTCAAATCATTATTTTACAATACTAGCTATTCTGCTGGTACAATAGCACTCTAACTAATAATATTGCCTATGGATTTCCTTTAAACTATAGTATTGACAGAAACTGTTTCTCTGTGTTACAATCGGTGATTTAAAAAAGTTACAAAGTAGTTACTGTAATGATTTACCAAAGTTACCAAAAAATATTAATGAATGTTTTAGATGCCAATAGAAATACTGTACAGAGAAGCCATATGGGAATAATGCGTTAAGCTGTGACCACCAATGAAAACTGTAAGAATAATATGGACTGGTGGATAAATTCTGATAAAAGCATTCCAAGCATTGAAAAATGTACAAAATTATAAATGTACAAATTAAAAATCGCAAGAGATCTTATGCAGTTGAGAATAAGCTTGTCAAATACCTGCACTTTCATTGAATGTATTGTATTTCTATACTTCCCAATTTATGATTGCCATAATATTAGATGAGTTGCACGAAAAATATTTACCTGAAAATAAAAACAAAAAATGTAAGAAACCTGATAGAAAATTCAATTTCAATCACAAATTCAAAATAATTCATTATCAAAACCATACAGACAGAATAAAAATATTAGTTTCCCGTATTTTTACAGTATTAGTTTCCACAAGTTTTACTAGAGATTACATTAGATTAATGGACTGAGTATTAAACTACTGATGACTGATTTCAGTGTAACTACTAAAGTGTTATGTTAATGCTGTTGTAAAACAATAAAAATGTAGTCAAGATAAAAATTATAGGAAAAACAAGGACGGAGTTTATAGAATTCAATTTTAGAATAAAAGTTTTATGAGCTTAACTCCCGGTAAAGTTCTATATTAGAAATCCAATTTGAGTAATACTTGTAATAACAGTCAGTATAAGCAGCAATAATTAAGCAGATAGGTTCACTGGCATCTGAATATAACATAAAACAGCATAATATTATGCTAACCTGGGCTACTTATGTTGCTATCAACCGATAATAGCTGTTTCAAGTCCACAAACACGAACAGCTCTTATCACGCACATCCCAACTGAATAATAGTCAAGTAAAATGATCATGTAAAAAATGTTTTACAAAAAAAGGGAGAATGAACATTCTAGCACGAAACAACGTAAGTAATAAATACAATAATATTCTGCTACAAGTTGCATGAGAGACACTACCGTAAATTGTTAATTTCAAATAGTGAAACGATCATTAAGTGATATGGCCAAACAAAGAATACTTTTGTATATCCCCACATTTAAAAATACGAGGTATTTTTCAGCAGTGGCAAAAGTTAATATACAGTATTATGCATTATTGAAACTAAGTTTAGAGAGATGAAAATATTCCTCATCGCTGGCTCAGCGTATGCTCCGTGATGTGATGGGCAGTTTCAGAAATCGCCTATCCAAGAATGTTTCAATTGAGAATGATAATTCGAATGTCGTTTCTTAAATGCTTTTTAATGTAGATTAAGATAGTAACAATACAATTTTGAAATATTCATCCGTTTACTTTTCACAGTCATTTCAAAATCACCCGATTCACTGCCGGACCCTGTATTTGAGATACGAAAGTTGTAATTGTTTCAACAGCTCATCATATTCTCATAACATATCATCACTATATTCTGACAGTCATTAATTAGAAAGCTGAACCTTCAATGTTTCAGTCTATGAAAAAGATAAATGTTTTAAAACCATGTTTTCCTATTATTTAATAGTCTGAAATTGAATTAAATTTTTACAAACATGCTTACAACAAACAATACACCGAATGAGAAATGTACCCTTTTCATACACAATGGAATAACTGGTATGGCTCAATAAAACCAGTATTTTATTGAATTTTGTTATAATTGGGCCACTAGGTGAAATAAGGGTTGTAGCTGGAGTCAACTGACCCTCCATTAGGCCTATGTGTTTGCAAATACAGTATCTAAGTAATCTAGTTTTCAGAGCAGGGAGGCCGACTCTCTCAACACGCCAGCTGTGAATTGAAGGAACAATAAAATTCCCTCTTCATGTCAATTTATTTCAACTTTTTCATACGTTAAAAATTCTAGGATGGAAGAAAATTAATGGAATAAAAGATTGATGGAAAGAGTTTTAAATAAGGGGTAGTTACTGTATTTAAAACAGGGGTAGTTACTGTATTTAAAACAATCAGACTGGGTACACATGAACGACAACTGCGGCAACCACATCCCAGGTCACTAGCAGAGAAAAGCAGAATACCAGGCATAGCAGAGACAAATGAGACAAAATATCAAATTTCTCAATTTTTTTTCATCTTTTACAGTTTTAAGGGTGTAATCGATTAAAGAATAAATTGAGACTTGAGTTATATTATCGGAAAAGTTAACAATTCATTGCTTAATTTTGAACATTCGAAAATAGAAATTATTATTTCGTGTATTTCACAATAAAAGAAATTATTTTTGTTTTGTTTCAAGAGCCAAATCATATCTAACCAGATTCTGTAATTGAAGGATGCATGCCTATACTCTTGATCTTGAGCATCTAGGCAATTAAAATGTTAAAGTCTAAAAGAGAATTCCAAACGCCATTGAGTCGATTAGTCATTCATTCCTCACACTGTGGACGTATTTAGAATGGAGGGTAATGCCTGAATTAAGCTGCGATACTCAAAGCTAAATTGAGATCAGCATTTGCTATTTTCTATCGGCGATTTCTCTAGTACTGTACCTGATTAAAAACGGCCACTCTCAAAAACGTAGTCTTGTACAACTGAATTCGATAATGAAAGGGGAAAACTTAGATCTTGAGCCTGGTTTCCATTAGTAGAATACTAGAGTTAGTAGGGTAAAGTTTACTGGGCAAGTACTATCTTGGTAACGTACATGGTAGAGTCGAGTGCATGGTAGCAACATGTTGATGTTACTCTACTTGTGTTATTTGACATGGAATTTTCAATTTTCGTTTTCACTACTACTTTCCAGGACGGCTGTATTGGTAGTGATCATCGAAGAAATAAGTTAAGTTATTTCTTTTTTTTATGCAAATTAAGCAGCGATATGGTCTTCTTTAGTATGCCATCAGAAAAAGCTTGATTGAGGAGGAAATTCATCATGAAAAATGCTAGAAAATTTTGATACCCAAAAATATGCAGAGAAAAAATTTATGAAAATTTAGATTTTTCATGCCACATGAACAAAACCCATACAACTCTATCTCTTATGAGCTGCATGTCATTTTTGAACAACCTTTACCCTCATTGCCCTCGCACAAATCCCAGAACCATAGTGTACATAATAAAAAACCAAATGAACCAATCCAAATATGATACTGAATACTACTGAAGCAGGAACTTCAAACAGAAGGCGCAGTAGAAACTCAAACCAAATTTAAAAACTATATTGACAGTACAAAAGCACTAATGTACTAAAAACTTACTACCAAAGCACTAATGCAAATAAAATCACAAGTTAGAACGATACTTCTTGTAGTAATACTCATAAATGACACGTTTGTTAGTTCAAGCTGGTGTTCAACATCAATGAGTTTATGTCAAATATGTAATGGTCGGTAAACATCGAGCCATAAACTTCAATTAGCGAGTCAACTGGACGCTACTCGAACATTTCAAACAAAACTCTAGATTCAGATTGTTTGTTCAACAGGTACTACACAGCATGACACAGCAGCCAGTCGCGCCATGTAGGTTTCCTATTTAATTGAACTGGGACTGTTATTTTATATCTCTGAATATACTAGTTCATAGGATGCCTAACATATATATGACGACAAAAAGATATATAAAAAGATGCACTGTATCTGTAGATACCGAACAGAAGTCTGTATATTTATGTAAAATGTGCATTCTATGATACACCCATAGCATAAATATGTAGTATGCGGGTGTAATATACTGTACCAAGAGTGAGGAGGAGGGAGCAGTGTAGAATAGAACAGTGATGATACCCTATCAGCACCAACCCCACCCCTCCCCCTTTTTAGTGCAACAGCGGGAGCAATTCAGTTGGATTGCAAGTAGGAATCAGGTCTCGGAGGAAACAAGCAAGCATTCCACGGGGGAGTTGTGGGAGGGGGGAGTAGTGTGGCAAAGTACACGCGACATGGGGGGATTACAGCGAGGGGAAAAGGGTCAAGGGGGAACCACTCAACAGTCAAGGGCAAGGTCACTTCGTTCCGTCTGTCTCCGACTTTTCTGCTGTGCTCTATCCACTTCACCCGCATCTTCCTCCATTTTTACCACACAACACTGCAGTCTGCATCCTTCCCCTATACTAACTATTTCTATCTCGCCAATTGGGAGACAGCATTTTCTTCAATGCTTCTCATTTCTTCAACTGAACCAACCACAAGTAAAAAGTTCCAAGTAATTATTATCTTCACTACTCTACCTTCAACTGCAAAAAGAAGATTTTTTCACAATAATTCCATTCTTAATTCCACATAGAAGATGAAACGTTTCGTGGAAAAATAGTTTTAAACCAAATTCAAAACATTTTCCGATTGAATCAATTCCAATTAAAAGGTTTTAGGTAATTATCAGCAAGTACTTGACTGAATCAAGATAAAGTACGGTAGTTCAACAAATTATGTTTTAGACTCCAAATACGGTAAAACGGGATTAAAGTAAAATAAATTAATGAATGTATACAAAAAATAAATTATGTTCTAGACTCCAAATACGGTAAAACGGGTTTCAAGTAAAATAAATTAATGAATGTATACAAAAAATAAATTGTTTTGAACCATATTAATGTAATTGTGAAAATATTACAAATTATTATATTATTATTAGAAACTAACAGCAATTAAATAATCTAGGCTATGTAAGCCTAGATTTAAAAAAAAATCGTTCAATTATTGTTTATTCAATATTGTTTTATATACCATTGTTTACTAAATGTTTTTCTAAAAATTACTCAGTAAAAAACAGAAGTTATCTTATGGAAAGCCACATACATTTTTCACGGTGCTATATTTTTATAAGAAATTCCCTGTAATGAGATAAAGTCAATTAAAACTTTTTCCAATAGTAAATCCCATTTTAAACGATTAAATGTTACAAAAAAGTACTAAAAGTCGATTCAATACAGTTTTTATTGGGGAAAAACAAATAAAAAATTTAACGAATAAGATAATGTCAAATTTAAAAATAGTGTGGTTTAAACAATATCTATATAACTAGGTGATTTAGGATTGGATTGAAGTGCAGTATACTGTATACAGTACTAGACTAGTGTAGACTATTATATTACAGTAACTCAGTCGTTACCGTGTACAGTACTGTATTACCGTTGCTGTTCTATCACTGTTAAATGTACTTGAATAGAAAAATATTTCAAAATTCATAATAATTATTATATTTTTTATTATTCAAGTACTTATTTGTGAAATAAATAATCGTATTGAAAACTTATAGAGGTCTAACAGAACGTCTCCCTTTGTAGTATGATGAACAGGCCGCAGGCACTAACTTGACAATATTCAAGTTGCATAAAACTGCAATAAAACTTCACTCCCCATCCCCATCAGTTTCCTTTCTGGAGTCAGTGTGGCTTGCAAGTAGCAAGTTTAACCGCTCCAAATATAAACAGCTCGGTCTATATTCGACCAACGACTATTCGGTTTCGGATCCACAGTTGGACTTGAAACGACCTGATGGTGTCTGGCGTTCCTTAGAACAGAGGTACAAGGTCACTCAAGATCATCCCGATTTGGATAACCGACTAGTCCCTGAAAAACGTTGACACGATTTTATGTCATACCCATTCCAGAATGCATGGGGTGGAGTGATTAAAACGTAGTGACTACTCAGTAGTGACTTCTGTGTAGTGATAGCGTTTGCTCAAATCGGAGTGATTAAACAAACGCTACCACTTCGGAGTTGTAACTACACCGGTCCGGAAAATTCGGAGTTATAGCTATGGGTAGTTATAACTCCACTTTTTAATCACATCACCCACCATAGATACAACTCCAAATTCAAGGCTATCACTCTGGTTCCTCTCTCTCGCTCTGTGTGATTTATTCTCTTTCTCTTATGATTCGCTCTATACTCTCAGTCGCGAGTGTCGCGACTCTATGACGCCAATCGGCCAGCCAAGCCAGTCGTCGGTCGTGATCGAAAACAAGCTTTACCAAGCTAAACCAATAAAAGAAATTGATATAATAAGAAAGATTTGAAAAATACTTGTATGTATTTAAATTCAAAATACACACAGGGTAGGCTCGGGAGTACCTAATTTCATGATATGTTTTGTTTTATTTGATTTATTTAAATTGTTTTGTACACAGTATTTGATTTATTTTGTTTAATTAATTCATTTAAATTGTTGTTTATACAGTATTTGATTTATTTATTTTTTATGTATGTATGTACGTACTTAAAAATATTGTGATTTTTCAATTTTAAAATAGCAGTATGAATTTTATTAATGAGGAAAGAATTTTACAAACTTTGACATTTAATAAAAATAATTTATGTGATATTCAAATTTCAAGGTACTCTGGCATATCTGGAAGTTTTTAACATTGAGACCCATTCTCGTATTTTCATCTTAAAAAATAACGTTTGAAACAATAAACTACAAAGTTCATTTATTTTTTATTTTTCCAGATGCAATTAAAGACTTTTTTTTATATTTTTTGCAGTAGTTGTGTTCGAAGTAAACTTTTCCATTGTCCTATAAAACAATTTTTAAGGAGATAAATTTACATCAAGAATTTACATGTTGAGTCTTATTAAGTAAAAATTAGAAAATTAATCTCAAATTTCAAATGAGGAAAGGGCGTAGAGAACCCTGTCTGTATCCATTTCCAAGGCTAGGATTTGATACTTCAAAATTTCTGTAATATAAATTTTAGAATTTTGATACTCACACAGAATGATAATCAATATTTTTTGAACATAATGATGTTTTGAAAGTAAACATAGGTTAAATAGTTTTCGGATAGCAGCCAGTTGAAGACAAGCTGACAAAAGTGGAGTGCGTAGATGGGCACACTCTAAAATTGTGGAGTTATAACTACTAGAAAGTAGTGCTATCTAAGTTTTAATCACATCAAAAGTGGAGTTATAACTCCTTTTCCGGAAAAATCGAGTTACAACTACAGGGTAGTGACTACTCCTGTTTTTAATCACACCAAACGGAGTTATAACTCCAAAATGCTGGAGTGGTAGCGATAGCTAGTTTTTAATCACTCCACCCATTGACTAACACATGTACAGGGGACGTTTCACCACACCACTTTCCACTCATCTACGATGTTCATTTATTAAAGATTATTCATAATAGTGGCACTATGAAAAGTATAATAATCATTGCGTTTCCAGACTCCTTAATATAATTTTCAATATTCAACTGCTGCATTCATTCTTCTTCTTCTTCTTTCGTGTCTAGTCACCATTTTATACCTGTATTATATATTTTGCCAAAAATTTGCTGCAGAAGCTGAATGAATACTATAGTTTTCAGTTGTGTAAACAAGCTCAAAAGATATTGATAACCTAAAATGATATTGATATAATTACCATACAAAGCAACAACATAATTAATAGTCACGATTTTATTGGACTTTTGTATAAAATCAAATGATTTATTGAGAGGTAGCCTATTTTTGGAATAGCTTTAGCACTAAAGCTGAACACTGAACACTCATCAAAATAGAATGAATTTCATCCGATGGTCCTTGGTCAAGGACAATGTCTCTCAACTAGTCACTCTTTTGTCTCAAATTCGGTTGAAAATAATGGTTAGAATGATTGACTAGCAACACTGCATAACACTGATTGATGAAATACTATTAAATTTATCAAATCCCTAATGCAATAATCGAGTTACAACTACAACTGGCAGACAAGGGGTAAAGCAAAGGGCCTTTGTTCCACATTGCAACAGTTGACGTGGTGTTGAAATACATCAGGGTGTAGAGGGGGATCACCATCCGTTCAATTGTAGCGCAGGGGTCAGAAATTAAAATGCGCTCAGTTGCGTCATCGGCAACACTATAACATGCATTTGCAATTCAAATCCACCTTCCCCCAAAGATGCTGCTACATCCAAACTGCGCCATCAATTAACTGGGGGAAATCGATTCCCCCATCTATGACCGGCCATCCGTGTCCAAATTTCATATCTATCAGGGGAACAAGAACGGATTACAAGCATTCTCCATCACAATTCAAGGTCGCCATCGAATCACAATGGAAAGAGCCGGTGCGCTTTTTATAGCTGGGTTTGGCTGGATTTTTGGAAATACAGTACTGTTCCACAAACGTTTCAAGCTATTTCATACATTGAGCTTCGTTAAAAAGTCAATACCATAGTTCATCTACAGATCTACTAGCTCGGTTTTGATAATATCCGACATTGCAATGTGAAAATCATACAAAAAGAGTACAACGTTTATATTTACTGTTGATGAGGTGAAAAATATGTTAATTGGTGTGTTTTAATATAGAATATTTTTTTACTAGAATCCATCATTCCAAATTAAAATAATTTCAAATTAATCATGCAAAATATAGTAATTAATTGTAAAAGTATATATATAAATAATGATTTACGATTAAAAAGTCAATTTTCTACAACAAAGAGAATTGCTGATAAAGATTTTCAATTATTGTAGTGTAATGATAATTTATTGTGTACACACGCTCACTATTGTGTACAAAGAACTAGGTGAGCTAGTACACCTACGGAACAAAGATCAAGAGAGATTCTCATATCGGATGGCTGAATAATTAAGATTTACTGGTCAGATGACATTTTCTTCTCGGAATAGAACAATGCTCATCGTAAGGTACGAACAATAGATGCATGTTTTTCCAGGAGTCTTTTGACATTTGAAACTGAGAGAAACTCAAGAACACGTACAAGTATCGTTCTTACAATCGATCGTGGCTTATATTTTCCACAGTCAGAGCTAGAGTAGACAGAGTGAAGTGAGATGCTAAACCCAACATAGTAGCGGGCCAAGCCAATCTTGTTCTGCTTGGCTCGGTCTCTTTCCATTTATGGAGAAAAATCCGCAGCCAACAGGGTAGAGCTGGATGCTGGAAGACAGACTACACACTCTTGTACCCAGATTATTTATACCTTCTATTTATCTTCCACTTATTGGAGTCTGCCGCCAAGGTCGATCAAGCCAGTATTGCTTCATCTTGAGGGCAAATTCCTGAGATACGTTCTCAAGACAATAATTATCTTCATGCTGAATACAGTTATCTCAAGATGAGGAAGAATCTCACCTCGCCAATTAGGAAAAAATTGTTATCGGTAATCGAAAGAGCTATCTGAGAGTCAAATTTGTAGATCAATATTCATCAACTTCATCAAATATTCCTTTGATTCTTATTTGTATTCAATTCTAAGAACATTTTAAAGTAATAAACGTGTGATTGCATTATGAAATAAAATATAGAGAAAATGGGAAAGATGGGGCAAATAATAATATTCCAATCACAGAAAACCTTTTAAAGCACATTGAATGTGAAAAGTAATCCATCAGATCAACGAATAGTAACTATTCCATAGTTGGATTAGTACGACCAGCGACCACATAAAACAAATGTTTGTATTATATGGTCGCTGAGTACGACCCAGTTTCTATCAAAAGCAGGAACTAAAACATTGTTTTCAAACCCACAGATTCCAAGAGAAGAGTTAACTAGGCCCTACTTACAACTTGGAAATCAAATTGTTTCATTCGATAATATTATGCGATTAGATTATTAAATTTGAATATAAAAGCAGTTGAGCAAAACTAATTCTAATTACTAGACACGAAGAAAACTCACACACAACCTGAAATTAACCCTGACAAACGAGTTTCATTAATAACGAACAAAAAGCAAAAAGCCTCCATGAAGTAGACCTTAAATACAGAGACTATAACCAGCTAATTAGATAATTTTTGGCAAAGGTAAAGCTGCTATTTGGTTAACACATTCCACTGATTAGAGGCATCGCTACAACGAGGTCACTGGTAACGATACAGATAATAGTCAACAGTGAATAGCGAAAAATGATAATAAAACAGTTATACTGATGGCATCACTGATTTTGTCATTCACCGTTTAATGTTCTGTGTGCAAACTGCAGTACAAGTGAAGCGATGGCCATGAGGCAAAGAAGGAAGGGAAAACGTTTCGGCTTCGCCGCCTCGCGAATCATGAGAACAACTTTCCGACAAGCATCACTTAATTAAAACAGCCTTGCCATAGAATACTCATTGAAAATTGAACAATTTCCAGAAAAAGAAATTAAATAGCAAACCAATATATTAAAAATTTTCGCTCATCGGCACACACGCATAGTGAGAAAGAGAGTCTTTAAAATAGGACCGGTTGCAAAGAAGTGGATTAGAATTTGCTAATATTTAAAATCTTTGATTACTCATGCAACATTGTTTAGTGTAGTGTCGAGCTTAACCGACCTTTGTGCAATTGGGACTTTGTCTTTACAATACTTGAGCCCGCCAAAGTTCAAGTTAGAATCTCACTCAATATTGGTCAACATCATTTGTAAAAGTGTCGAGCACAGTCTCAAAACCTCCACCATATGAGGAACTTCAAGAATCCATCTTATTCTCGCCATGAAATTCCTGTCTAGAGAGACACGTCTGCTAGAATAAATCGCATGATAGACAATAGACATGAATCGTTCAATCGAGGCAGACATTCAAGAATTTCTGAGTGGTACTTAATCCACAACGCCTTGAATCTGGTCCAAAGCCGCTGCTGCTGCTACTTGAATGCACATCGTGCATCTGATCTCTGCAGTAGCTATAAATATAGTTCACAGCCATATCATGTGTATTGTGTATTCTTCGGTTCAGCCAGTTCATCGCGCAGACATCGTTAAAACTGCATTTAGAACTGACATCAAGCTTATCACTTGACAAGACAACATATACTATCTACTTAATCTATCAACTTTTATAAAAGGAACACGGGTTAAAATGACACAGTGCTTTCCTTCCATTTACAATAAATGCAACACATAATATTGTGTACGGCATTACTAACAGTGCCATAATGTAGTGAATTACGTCAAAAATATTTCATTCGATTTATTCATTCATTGAAAATCAAAATATGTATTTCAGGTATTGTTGGTAATGATATCAATGTAGAAATGAAGAGTGATTCAGTAATAATTAAAATGAAAACACTAGGATTTTGTCAATTCTACTATTTTATCAACTATGTGACCACGAAGCTATGGTCCTTGTACCACAAATAAATACAGTAGTAGAATTGTCGAAATCCCTCGGTTTTCATTTCAATTATTATGGAACAGATCTTAATAGAACAATCGTATTACAATCTTAATAGTGATTCAGTATTTGAAATTTATGAAATGTTCAATATTCATCAATAAAAGAAATGAGGAATGATCTGAATATAATATTGTGAACTTGGTATGATAGATGATAATCAATAGGAATCAGTGAATAAAATGGAAGAATTTCGCACTTTCGAGAACTGGCTTAATTGAAGTAAGACCACAATTGTTTCTGCTTAGTGACAAGTCCTTGTCACTTAAATAATAATGTACAATAAAATGGAAATAATAACACAAGTTAAATTCAAGATCGGCTGCCCAACCCTCAATCGAAATCTATTTTCCTGTCACTGATTTTGATTTCCGATTGATTGATGGTCAAACTTTGAAGCAAGTATCAGCTTCCAAGTAGAATAGACAATACAAGCATCAGCTCAACTCAACAATGATTTATTGTCAGCCTGATACCGAGTGCAATATGCACCACCCACATCTAGGCTAATTGGTCATTGGTGTGCAATGAAATACATCGTCTGCTACATGACGTCGAGAGAGACCGATGCTATCTGCACATTGGAGAGACATAAATCACGTGGAAAATTGTGTCGCACTGCGGACGACACAGTAGTCGCGGGCGGAAAACTATTAGTACCAAGCTGAAGTGGGCCTCGACTACAAGATAATGGAGTGGGCCTTTAACAAAGCAGAAATCTGTTTCCCCGCCCACCAGCTTCCACTTTCCGGCCTCCGGCCCACCTTGAAACCTACAACTACTCAATGGAAACACTGAAAAAAGTAGAAAAAATATCTTCCAACCATTAGCAAGGTTAATTAAAGCATTTTCCACATAACGTGCCTGACACATCTCATACTTCAAAGCATCGAGTATAAAATACAGCCATTGTTCGCCTGAAACGATCTTTTTCAAGATAATTCTCCCACAGCATTTCAAACCTGTTCTTTCTATGGATATTATTCTCAAGTGAAGTTATTCCTTTCAGTCTCTATTCAGTGTGAACTAATTAGCTGACTATTGGCTAGTCTGTCAGTCGACTCACAGTTTATTAGGCGACTATTAACTTCGTTAGTTGATAATTAGACGGCCAACCCTCAAATTCAACCAAAAATAAAATTATTGCAAAAAGAGTCATGTATTATGAAAAACAAGACATTTTTTGGGAGATCTATTTAACAAATAAAAAATATCAAAAGAAATTAAACAAGTTGAGGGTACCAAAATTCGCAATTATGAAGATAATAAATAGCCTTGTACTTGCATGCCAAAGCCTGAATAGAAATTATGAGAAAAATCTCTCCAGTTACCAATCTTCTATGAGAAAAATCTCTCCAGTTACCAACCAATCTTCTAGACATTTGTGACTAGATACTGTGCCGAAGTGTCTCTTTGGTGGCCATTTGTCACCATTTGTCTCATTGGTAGCGATCCATCACTCACTATTCAATTCCCTGGTGTCAATCGAAAAATAATGACATTCGCACTTGTTATTACCCATGGATTTCCCATCAAGCAAAATGGTTTTTGATATTCTACAGAAACACGAACACTATAACTCTACACCACTAGAGAACTCTATAGATAAAAGTGCCTCAATTCTTTCAAGTACAGTATTGAGATTAATATCAGGCTGAGGACCTCCGAGAGCCAAAAGACCAATGAGTATCCCTGATCTAAAAGAGCTTCCAATCAGATGCATCCAAGATACTAACTGATGAAGTTTCACAAATCAGCCACCCTCCTTGTCTATTCTATCCTATTATATTAAGCGAGGAATTTCTGTATTTATGTTTATATGTTTATATGTTTATATGTTTATATGTTTATATGTTTATATGTATGTCCAACGGATCTCGAAAACGGCTCTAACGATTTTGACGAAATTTGGAATATAGGAGGTTTGTGATACAAAAATTAGTTTGCGCCGGGTCTCATCCTTGGGATAACTCGCTAAAGGACCTTAAAAAGGAAAAACCGATCCTTTAGGAATCAGCTGACAGCAGAAACAAATTTCCGTCGGCTGTAAATGATGAGAAAGAGTGAGAGCGGTGATTGTGGGAGTGAGACAAGATTATTTCAGCTGCTGAGACAGTGCATTTCAATCACATGATCACTCGTGAAATACACAACTACACTAACGTTTCTGGTGGAACCAGCGGTTCCATTACTAGAATTGAGAAAAATATCGAAACACATAAGCTGCTCCTATTCCCCTTTTTATTTCTGATTTTAATTTATCTATAGAAAATTAAAAGGAATTTGAAATTTTGAAAATTTTCCATATTGTATTGTTATTTTTAAATTTGAGGCATGAAGTTAGTCATGTGATCTGTTTTTATTTATTTGAGAAAAATTGTCAAGAGTTCATCGAAACAGTTGAGGTAAAAATAGTTATCAACCCATATTATTTATTTTTTTCTATGAAGCAGAATGTTAGCCCAAGTGCGATTTTTCTGATAGTATGCATTCAAACTCGATTATTCATAATAGTTCCTTATTCGCTGTGTGCACGTAGGTGGTGGGGATAATAAAATCGACACCTGCGCTCACGCGGAATTTTAGTGAACGAAAAAGGTTAGTTTAACATGCGAAAGGATAGGGAATAAACATTTACAATGCATTTAAAGTATTGTCGTATTCTAATTCTATAAATGCCGTTCTCAATAGTGATTGCGGCTTCTATTCCTTCGATATTTCCAGACGTAGAGTGATTCAACAAAGAAATCGGATCTCAGTTTTGAATTAATAGAGTAAATTAATAGAGTGAAAAATCCAGTTCAAAAAGCATATGATTGATTTGAAGTCTCGCGCCCATAATGCAATTTGAAATGATAACCAATGGAAATGAACTCAGCTGTGGATAAACTACATCGTCTGCTCCATGAGCTTCGAACATAACCTTTAAAGTTGATTTAAAAACTTGAATTGAAGATTATAATAATTTTTAAGAACATGCGATATGTTAATTTTATCATTTTAAATATAATTTCACAATTGATAAGTAGGAAAAATAGCGACAGGGAATTCTATTTCAATTATAAACTAATTTTTACGTACATAAGCCTATCCTTGCCCATGTTAATCTACCCTCGTAGATTCATACGATTATCCGCCACAGCGCAACACGGTAGATGCACACAGCGAATAGGACCTTGAAAAGGAGAAATTGATCCTTTAAGAATCAGCTGACAGAAGAAAACATTTCCCGTCGGCTTTTGATGTTTAGAGAGAGTGTGAGTGCGAGTGAGAGAAGATTATTATCAGCTGTTGAGACTATTCGTTTCAATCAGCTGACCGCGTGTAAAATACGACGCCATCTGCGATAACTTCTTTATTAAAAACAGCGTCTTGATTACCAAATTGAGAAAATGCAGAATAGAAGCACATTAGCTGCTCCTATTTCCTTCTGGATTTAAATTTATTAATTAAAAATTAAAAGGAATTAAAAACATTGAAAATATTCCATATTATATCCTATCATTATTATTCCCATTTGAAGCAAAACTGAGCTATGTCATCAGCTGTACAACAATGTGATGCATCAGATTCGTCAATTTAAAACAAAATAATACCAAATATTCTCAGAACCATTGCGTGGAAGATATTTTGCTCTATACTGAAGATAAAAATTTGATTTAATCATATTATTTTCATAATTTTTGCATTAATTTGCTCTTGATTTCATGAACTGAATTTCAACTTCTATCTGGTGTGCATAAACCATAATTTTATTGTAAGTTCTGGATCACAGATATAAGAAAAGACTTACTTCGCTATTGGTGAGTGAATACGTTACTGTATCAAGTTATGATTATTGAATTATTTTCCTATTGATCTACTGTATAACATGTTGGAAATTTAAAATAATTATTATTGAAGATTCTAAATTAATAGAAATGAGATACATTACATTAGGCCTATACTACATTGTAGTGTTGAATTCGTCTTAACCATGAAATTATTCTTTATATTCAAGTTACTCAGTTGAATGTCTGTATTTTTATTTTATTTTTAATGTCTGTAGTGGTGTAACGTGACCAGTAAATAAGTCAGTAATAACAGAACCGTTTTGAAATTTAGATAACATGAACATTGAATTTTATCACAGCGAATAATTCATCAATAAAGATTTTAAAGCATTCTAAACTGTAACATCTATTTTCCAAGTATCACTCTAAGAAAAACAGGAATATTGCTATGAAAATAATTTTCTTTCAAAAAATTTAGTTTTTTAATACATCAAATAATTTTATTGGAAATCTCTTTCAATTATGAAGAAACAGATAGTACATGATTAAAGTAATAAAAGGTATTTATTAATCATAATATTACTTATAATTGAATTTTAATATAATATTTTTTTATTGAGTTTAATAATGATTCGTAGATGGTGGTGATGATGATGATGATGATGATGATGATGAAGAGGATGATGATCTTGCTTGGAGATCACTAATACATTATTATCACAATGGTTCGTCCAACTAAGAAGACAAATTTCAATTTTCAAAAGAAATCGAGGAGCCAGACTGATGAAAGCCAACCAAGTACATCAAGAGGTATACTTAACAACACCAGGAGCTCTATCAACAGCCATAATGATCAACAAACTCAAGAAGCACCAGAAAGAAAAGCTAAAGATGAGTGCAGAAAAAAAATTGCAGAGACAGCCACTCTTTTAAATTCTTCAGAGGATGGCAATAATTCTAAGCGAAGGAGATTGGAAAATGAATCTGAAGAGGAGAGACAATTGCGACTGCAGAATATGCGTGAAGCTGCTTCACAGAGGCGAGCGGATGAGACTGATGATGAGAGGAGGGAGAGGCTGGGAGGAATGAGGGAGGCTGCCTCTCAGAGGTATGAAAATGAGACACCTGATGAGAGGAGTGAGAGGCTGCGAAGAGTAAGCGAGGCTGCTTCTCAGAGGCGTGCTGAAGAGACTGATGAAGAGAGGAGGGAGAGGCTGCAAAGAATGAGCGAGGCTGCTTCTCAGAGGCTTGCTGAAGAGACTGATGATGAGAGGAGTGAGAGGCTGCAAAGAGTGAGCGAGGCTGCTTCTCAGAGGCGTGCTGAAGAGACTGATGAAGAGAGGAGGGAGAGGCTTCAAAGAATGAGCGAGGCTTCTTCTCAGAGGCTTGCTGAAGAGACTGATGAGGAGAGTGGTGAGAGGCTGCGAAGAGTGAGCGAGGCTGCTTCTCAGAGGCGTGCTGAGGAGACTGATGAAGAGAGGAGGGAGAGGCTTCAAAGAATGAGCGAGGCTTCTTCTCAGAGGCTTGCTGGAGAGACTGATGAAGAGAGGAGGAGAGGCTGCATAGAGTGAGCGAGGCTGCTTCTCAGAGGCGTGCTGAGGAGACTGATGAAGAGAGGAGGGAGAGGCTTCAAAGAATGAGCGAGGCTTCTTCTCAGAGGCTTGCTGGAGAGACTGATGAAGAGAGGAGTGAGAGGCTGCATAGAGTGAGCGAGGCTGCTTCTCAGAGGCGTGCTGAGGAGACTGATGAAGAGAGGAGGGAGAGGCTTCAAAGAATGAGCGATGCTGCTTCTCAGAGGCTTGCTGAAGAGACTGACGAAGAGAGGAGGGAGAGGCTGCAAAGAATGAGCGAGGCTGCTTCTCAGAGGCGAGCCAATGAGACAACTGAGCAAAGAAATCTTCGACTTGAAGAGGATCGCCGTAGACATGCAAGAAGGATGCAGGCTTTGGGCATGAACCCACTTCCAACTTATAAACTTGCAATCACTAATGAAGGAGTTCAACATCATTTGCAATCTTTTGCCATAGAATGTATCCATTGTGGGGCTTTGCATTTTCCTGAAGAGCGTGTCAATAATAGAGTGCATAGAGACTCCTTTGGAGATTGCTGCCTGCACGGCAGGATTAATGTGGCACACCCTGATTTCCCAAATGAGTTGGCTCAATTGTTTTTGAAAAGCCATCCTCTATCCAAAGAATTTCATAGTAGGATACGAAATTTGAATTCTTGCTTTGCCCTAGCATCATTTACAGTAGATGTTGATCGAACAATCAATAACAGAGGTATCTACAGTTTTGTTGCCAGTGGACAAGTTTACCACAAATTTAATGTTGCAGCTCATCCTGCTCTCAACCAAAATGATCAAGCTGAAAGGCCACAATATGGACAAATCTACTTTTTAGATAATGAAGATGCTGTGAATGAGCGTATTAGTCATCCCATGAATCAAGGCATCAGTGCTGAACTGGTCAACATGTTGGAAAGCATTATGAGGGATCAAAATCCCTTTGTGAGAGGATTCATGATGATGCAAGAGGTAGAAGAAGAAATGAATATTGTTGCTGCTGTAGAAGGGACTGATCCTCCATATGTGAAGCTACTGTTCTCACTCCCCGATCATGCTGATCATCATAGATATAACATTCCATTGCAAAATGATGTTTGTGCAGTTATCACTATGAATGCAGACCAGAGTTTCCCAGACAATGAGCTGGTAGTGAGACAAAGGGGAAAATCCATTGTTACAATGAGAAATGTTGATAATCGTGTGGAACCTTTCACATATCCACTATTCTATCCTAAAGGAACACTTGGTTTTTCTATCAATATTCCTTTACAAACTCCATATGCAAGCAGGCAGTGTCTGACTAGACTTGAGCTAGCTCAGTATAGGTTGGCATTCAGGCAGGTTATTGCAAGACTGAGGACTGAGGAGAACTTCAGCCAATTCAATGCTCTTCATTTTGGTGGCCGCCTTTTCCAGCAATATGTGGTGGACACATTTATTAGGGTTGAGCATGATAGAATCCAATGGATTAAAGCCAACCAGAAAAAACTTCTTGCTGAAAGCTACACAAGTGTTAAGAATTATCTTAATGAATTGGTTGAGAAAAAGAATGCTGTAATTGGTGAAAAAGTTATCTTACCATCATCATTTCCAGGCTCCACAAGATATTACACTGAGCACTTTGAAGATGCAATGGCATTGGTACGTCGGTTTGGCTCGCCAGACTTCTTCATAACTATGACTTGCAATCCTGAATGGCCAGAAATAAAAGAAGCAGCAAGGCATGAATTTGAAGATGGATCTGTGCTACAACAAGAAACACAATACCGGCCTGACTTGGTAGCAAGAGTTGCAAAAATAAAATTCAACCAATTGATGGATGAACTTGATAAGCAACAAATTTTTGGAAGGATATGTGCATATGTATACACCATAGAATTTCAAAAACGAGGACTACCACACATGCATTTATTGGTGATAATGTCTGCTGAGGATAAGATTCACAATACAGATGAGCTGGATGATCTTATCTCAGCAGAGATTCCTAATGTAGAAAATGCTGAGCTGAGAGAATTAGTAATAAAGTGGATGATTCACAATCCATGTGGTGAATCAAATCCAAATGCACCATGCATGGTCAACAAAAATGGTCAAAAAAAATGCAGATTTGGATTTCCTAAACAACATGTAGAAATAACATCTCTAGCTAATGAAAAAAAGCCAAAGTACCGCCGACAATATGATGATGAATTGGATGTGAATAATCCAAATTTCTCACATGAAAAGGCCATCTATCGTAAGAATGTGGAAGGTCAAAGAGTGACAAGAGACAACAGACATGTTGTCACCTACAACCCTTACCTATTGAAGAGATTCAATTGCCACATAAATGTGGAGTATGTGGGGAGTATAAGGGCAGTGAAATATCTCTACAAGTATATCTATAAAGGACATGATTGTGCATTTGTACAAATAATTGATAATCAGCACACAATCAATTACAATGAAGCAAATGCTTATGTACAAGGACGATGCATCACTCCCCAGAAGCATGCTGGAGACTCTTGGCAACGAAATACAAAAGAAAAGTCACTCTGTTCAGCGTTTAGACATCCACCTGGAAGGTGAATATCGCATGATTAATATTGATCAAGCCCATGAAGACCTGGCTGATACAGGACAAAAAGGTTCAACCCTAGAAGCCTATTTCAAACAAAATAGAATGATTAAGCAGCAAAATGAGGAGAGGGAAGACAATATGAACTGCCAGTATTATTGGCAGATGCCAGAATATTATCGTTGGGATGGCAAAACAAGTCTCTGGGTTCCAAGGGTGAGAAATATAAGAGTTATTGGAAGAATCCATAATGTTAATTTTGTGTCACAGCCAGAATTGTATCATCTTCGTCTTCTTTTATATCATGTGAGAGATGCAACAAGCTTTGAAGATCTTCGCACAGTGAATGGAGTGATCTACACTACATACAAACAGGCATGTTTAGCAAAAGGTCTCACTTACAATGACCAGCAGTGGATTGAAGGTTTGGAAGAGTCAGCTGTTTCAAGAATGCCAAAAGCAATGCGAACACTTTTTTGCCAAATTTTGATTTTTGGATCACCAGAGAATCCACAAAGGTTGTGGGAGATTTTTAAAAATCACTTGGCTGATGATTTCATTCAAGAAGCAGAAAGAAATGGCTCTTCAGTTGAAGATGCTTTGAAGAGAGCTTACAAAATTATTGCTTACAAATTAAACACTGAAGCAACTGAAAATAGAAACTTCAGGTTTTGGGTTCAGCAATATAATATGGATGACATTGACAATTTTGATGATGTTCAAGATCAACAAATATCGAACTCAGAAGAAAAAGCCGCACTAGGTAAGCAAATGTCCAATCCCGGGAAGAGCAACCAAATTGAAGTTGTTGACAATATTCTTCATTCATTGGACCTTGAGGCACCAACATCAAAATGCTATTTCATTGATGGACCAGGGGAACAGGAAAACGTTCATATATAAGACACTCTACCACATTTTGTCTGGAAGAAGAAAGTTAGTGAAATGCATGGCATTCACAGGAATTGCTTCAATTCTACTCCCAAATGGTCGAACTTCCCACAAAACATTTGGTTTGAAAGTCCCATTGACTCCTGAATCAAGGAGCAGTATTGTTCCCGGCTCTGTCAAAGCTGAAGAATTGGCTAAAATTGATGTTTTCCTGATGGATGAAGCACCAATGCTCCCAAAGTATGGACTTCAAAATATGGATCAATTGCTGCGTTCCATAGGTAACCCTCAGATACCATTTGGGGGAAAATGCATGGTTTTGGGAGGAGATTTTCGTCAATGCTTACCTGTCCAACCAAGGGCGAATCAGAGTGAACTGGTCAATCTTTCAATAAAGAAAAGTGCTCTGTGGCAGCACTTTAATTTCTTCTCCTTGACAGAGAATATGAGGGTTGACCCAGAGCAACAAGATTTTGCTAGATATTTGCTGAGACTTGGGAATGGAGAATTACCTGTGAATGCAATGAATGAGATTGAATTACCACAGGATATACTCTCTAATGGAAATTTAATAGATGAAGTATTTGGTAATTGTTTGGCTAATGAAAATTTTGAAGGTATGAAAGATTTGGCAATATTGGCACCTCTCAACAAGGATGTTGATAAGCTAAATGAGGACATCATCAATCGCCTTCCAGGTGATTTTAAAATATTCAAGAGCTCTGATAGTATTAAGGATCAACCAGAGGGAGCACTGCAGTTCACACCAGAGTTTCTTAATTCAGTAGAAATTGCTGATTTGCCTCCTCATGAACTGAAACTCAAACCAAATACTATTATAATGCTGCGGAATTTGGATGTATCTGAAGGCATGTGTAATGGTACAAGATTGATTGTCACCGAATTGTGCAACAATATAATCAAAGCTAAAATTATAACTGGAGAATTTTCAGGCAGAGAAGTGCACATACCTCGGATGACACTTGATTCCAGCAAAGGTTATCTTGGCTGCACAATGCAAAGACATCAATTTCCAGTGAAGCCAGCATTTGCCATGACCATCCATAAGGCACAAGGTCAAACTTTTGAAATGGTTGGAGTCTACCTATCCGTTTCAGTTTTCATGCATGGAATGCTATATGTAGCATTTTCAAGAGTAAAGAGACGAAGTGGACTGAAAGTTCTCTTGCCAAATGAAAATAATGGCTTCACAAGGAATTTAGTATGGAGAGAAGTGTTGAATAACCAATGATGGAACAGCTGCACATATCAGTAAGAAAACATTTTAATTTTACCTAATAAAAATATTAAAATAAAGTGAAACTTTAATAACTTTAGTTGAACTTGAACTCAGTATCAAAATATACTAATCAGTTGAAAATGAACTTCACAATTAGAACAAAAAGTTCATTAATATGGATCTGTTTCAATATGTTCAAACTTAAAATGTAATATTTTTACAATAAATCAATTTCTTTATTAATTTTGAAATACGAATTTGTACTACATTTGCAAATAATTGAAAATATCAAGGATATTACATTTACATACCACGTTTCAGAGGATTAATATTTTTTGCAAATGTACTGTAAGATAAGTGTTAATTTGATCTTCATTGATGCCGTTATTATCATTGATGAGTCTTGGATTAATGCATTGCAACAGGTGGTCTATTTCTTTATTAAATTCACTGTAAATAGTGAAACATTTTTCATTAATAATTTCATGAATATTTAAAATACTTTTAATATTGCGTTGGATATCAATTATTACATTATTTGTATTCCAAGAGTAATGATGAATATTTTGTATTTGCTAACTGTCAAATGATTGTATTGCAGAATCTAAACATATTGTACATAAAATGTATATTAAAATCAAAAAATTCATAATTGAGAAGAAGTATGAGAGTGACTTCTAAATGTACCTGATGATTTAAATGAATTGCTAAACAACCCTTACAAATTCGTAAGTAATCATTTTTTTTATATTTAAATTCATATGATCCTCTAATGTGATTTCCTATGTTCACACTTGGTCAATTTTTGTGTGCCGCACAGCATGCGGCCAATGCTTAAGCACATGAAGTATGCTTTAGTTGCCCAAAAAATCAACTGATTGTTGACATAGGGCTGGATTTATTTAGAAAAATAAAACAAAATTTTTGTTTCAGGATTTATCTCATGCTGAAAAACAATATTGAATGTTCCATGTTGATAATAATTATGAATTATGTTTAAATTCTGCTTGAACAAAATTTTGAAACTCTGATTAATTTTTTTTACAGAATTCATCTCATTGTATTCATCTCATGTATATATTGCTATTGTATATATATATACCTCTTATTGCTATGTAAATAGTATGTCAATAATAATGAATCTTGACTCCTATGATGATGATCATCATCATTACATTGGAGAACAACTGTTATGTATATGTAAGTAAACATTTTAAACCATCATATAGAATTGAATATTTGAATAAGATTGAAAAAGTATCTAATAATTATTGTTTAGAATTGGATGATAAAATGCAGCAATTGTAATTTAAAAGGCTTTTCATTGGAATAAGAATTAATGGAATTATTTTAAAAAGAATTAATGGAAAGGCTTTTCATTGGAAATATAATTCATGTTCAAAGTAAGTTGGTTTTGTTTCTTTCAAGATAAAAATTTTTCAATTTAATATTGGAAACATGAATTTGTTACATTTTTATATGTGGTGTCATGTGTCTGACTAAATGAGCTTAATCTCTTTTTACGTCACTGATATGAGTCATGGAACCTTCTACTCTATGATTGTTAACATTAATTTTAGCTGTTTATCTATCTAGCGTATGGCTTTGGTTGGTGGGGAGACCCGAAGGTAGTTCCACCTTGCCGTTTATAACCTAATTCCATTAGGTTGAAGTTCTATTTCACTTTGCAAAATGTTCACTAATTTTGAAAAAGGTTCTTTTTGATATATGAAATTCTAAAAGTTTATAAAACAGTAACACATCACAAAAACACGAAATGTTCAGGAAAATATTGAATTTTGAACTAAACATTTAGAGCTGTTACACTCATAACCACGTTATGAACATTAGTATACATTATTGATATTTTATTATAATTGATTATAAATTCTGCTAGAACCAAAATTTTGAAAATTTTATAAATTTTTGTTACAGCATTTATATCATTGTATATATTAAAACTCTCATTGTGATGCCAAGAATTGAGAGAATAAATTATAGTTGCCTCTTAAGATGATTCTTTAAGGGAAAATTAAAAATCAATTGTGATGTATAATATATGTGAGTATTTTACATAAAATAATTGCATGTAGGAGTAAGATTGAATAGAAGTCATATAAACATGGAAAATTGACTCAAGTCAAAAATTGTACAGTATTCAACAAATTTGAGAAAAAAACTTTCAAGAAATAATTAATATTTTCAAAAATATTATTTGCGAGTATAGTATTAAGATATTAACTATTTTATACTGTTATTGAGGATTATAGTTACATTTCACTTTAAATATTAAATGAAAAAGATTTAAAAGATTTTAATAATTAAAGATTATTTATTCTATGATGAATGGAAATGAAAAAATTAATTATTCCATATAATCCATGTTTTTGAGTATGATTAAATTTATCTTCATTTAATTCGAAATTAAATTATAGTGGTCATATATCCATGACCACACATGTTATAATTTTGATTAAGTTGAATAGCAGTTGCATTTGTAATTTATTGTTAGGAAACAATTTTACAAACACTTATATTTTGACAGCGCTTATCCATTTTTATAATATTGAAGTTACTATTGAAAATTGAATAATTTTAGAAAAATACTTGATCTGAAACATGTCTGATAGGCAAAATAAAATGATTGAAATTGGCTCCTCACATTTGTAACTAATTTTAAATATTTCACTCAAGTTATCCATGTAATAAATATCTGTACAATCTATCTGTATATCTGTACAATGAGATGACATAGTTCACATTTGTTCTCCTTGAGAATGTAGGATTTTCAAAATATATTCGCCTAAGATTTCAAACAATGCACATCAATGTTGGAGATCAATCTCAGGCTATGTTGTGGAGACAAAATCAGTTGATTTTGTTGATAGTTATTATGGTAAAGAATAGGTTTAATATTTTTCTGTGTTGAAATTTAGTAGAAGTGCTTTATTTTATTTATTGCTGTAATTTATGAGATTATTGTTTCTCTGTATTGTTTCATGAACACCTCAGCATAGCCAATCGATTGTGTTGATTATCTACAACTGTCACTAAGAAGAAATTATCAACAAATGGCATACAAGATTGCATGAATTGAGCTACAAAGAGTTGGGTGGCGCCAATGACACCCCTGCCATTTGAGCAGATAATACAGCATACAGCTGGGGGACTCATAGCCATTGCATGTTGTCCATTGTATTTCAATTGATAGTGGTTCATAGCCATTGCATGTTGTCCATTGTATTTCAATTGATAGTGGTTCATAGCCATTGCATGTTGTCCATTGTATTGTAATTGATAGTGATTCAGTAAGTATGTAATTAAAATTTCCATTCTTGCGCCTTTGTATTCCCGAGCAGAGCTCGGTCCCCCGATATTAACCCCTAACTATCCATTCTCTCCACAACATTGTCAAGTAGAAATACGTTGAAAGACCGCTAAATTCGTGTGATACGGATGACCGTTGCCGTTGTTAGTTGCAAGTTGAAAGTGAAGCCGGTTGCGTCGCGGGAAGGGAAAGGTCATGGACGCAACAGGAAACGTCTGACGAGGTCAAATAGAGCGCTGATCAAAGCTTACGCAATGAACAGCGAACGGCGAGTATAGAAGAGCCATGGTCACTGAAAAGGACTGGCAAAAGCGCACCGTCCGACACTGATACATTGCTAAAGTGACTCATCATCCACACCGCTATATTGAACAGGTAAACAGATCATGCTTCGATTGAAATTCATGAATTATTCAGTTATCGATACTGGTTCAATTGCTGCACTCAAAGGTTGCACGAAAGATGGTCAAAGTTTGATCTCCGATGACCAGTGATCGTCAGTCAAAAAAATTCCATGTTGAAATGATGAGGATACGAGTTAAACTGTTAAACCATAGAGAAGCAATACTCTCTAGTAAGTCTGTTCTCCTGGTTAAACTTCAACAAGTCAAAAGCTGAGTAAATTCGCTTACTTGGAAGAAAAAATTAGAACAAAAGTGGCAGCTGAAGCTAATCAAGCCCTCAAAACGACAGGGAAGAAGAGTTAAGAACGCTCTCTCTAGATAAATGTATTGATAATGTGTTTAAAAGCTCATCTTGTTACACAACTAATCTTGAATAACTGCTCCCACACACAGACGACACAGTCTAGTCTATGCGGGTTCTAATATCCACTTCATGTTGTAATGTGTGTAGCATAATATTTGTGACACGTGAATGAAATTGAATGGAAATCTATTATTTTTTTGTGATGTTCTCCGTTGACACAGAGGGAACGTTATATTGGAAATAAAGGATTGTTGAAATAAATTTTCATGAAAAGATAATGAGAGATATAAGTCTTCTACTTGCATCGAGTGAGAATACATAAAAATGAACAGTCTTATAATATACTGTTTTCAAGATGTAATCTATTCGAAATACTACTTGTTTTGACGACTATTAATATGAGGGTGAAGGTTTGAGATTGAAATCGCCAATGATATTATTATATTTTACAATGAACGAGTTTTGAGATGATCTACTAATTGCAATTGGAAGGAACTTTTTTCCACTCAGTGCACTTATTGCAACCACCTTCATTACAGCTTCCGGCTCAGAAAAACTAACAATCTAATTTGTTACTGTGGCTGCTCCTCCTCGCGAAGCTGAGAGTTCACGTTCACTTTCACGTACATCAGTCTCAACGTTTCTCGGGTCTTTTACAAGGCTGTACCAATATTTATAGAACAGTTGTTTTTTATTACCCGGTAATCACCGAGCGCGGCCTTGCAGTAATGACTCCATTGAGTCGACTCTTCCTAAATATGCTCCTGAACTTGTGTCGAATGTCAGTCACAGCGTATTACAGCATCTAAGGTCAAAAATATTATTTCTCAGTGTGAATGCTGTGACGCTTTCCGATTTCTTCAATTCTATTTTGTTTAACTATTGCTCACTTTCAAATTTCAACAAAATTGGAAAGTAACAGGGGTTTTATTCAATTTATGCAAAATTCTAAAATTCTATTCAAAATCTAATGTGAAAAATAATTTGTGAATCGAAGAATATAGATGAGAATGTTGTGTTCAATAATATCCAATAGAAAATGTATTCTATTATTGAAAAGAAAAAGGAATGAAACATAATATTATTATTTGGGATTTACTATGAAATAGATTGCTTGGCCAACAATCAAGCTACAAACATTAATTTGAAAATATTTTGTTGATGAAGTTGATATAATTACGGCTTAGAATAAATAAGATTTTATTGAATCTCCAATTCAAGTTGAATAATATTAGATTGAAGTTCAACGCAATTCAACAAAGGAAAATGAAGGAAGACAAATTTAATTATCAAGAAACTCATTTCAAAGCCTGATACATTATTGGAATTTATCACTGTATTTTGTAATTGTAAGCTGAATAGATGAGTGAAGACTTGTGAGAGGGATGAAAAGACCCAACCAGATGACAGAACAAATCAACAACAGCTTACCGCTTTCAAGTTTTCAACGACACTATTAAAAGTCCATAATAATGTTCTATAATAGACTTTACTAGCCAACTATTAACAAGAAAAGTCAGCTTTCAGACATAACAAGAACTTTTCATCAACATTCATTAACTTCAATGATTTCTACACAGTTTTAATTGATCGTAAATATGTTGAAAAGAACTGTATAAATTTTATGGGTTTCAAGCGAATTTATAATTATTGAACAATAATTTACAGCTTTCTTTCAAAGTGCATGCAGTTAATGGGTTGAGGGTTGGGGAACGCTTTCAGGGTCGCAGACATTCATGTTGCATTAATCTTGTACTTAGAATGAGAAAGAGGTTTTCAAGAAGTGCATATAATTATTTTTTACTTTTGAATGTAGATAAATTTTCTCAAGAAAAGTTTGGAACAAAAGGAAAAGCGTTTTCCATTTCATTATTGTAGGGTCTAAATAAAACATGATAATTTCATATTCGTACGGTAAACACCAACTCTGGAATAACAGACAGTCCCAGAAAAACAAAACCTATTGAGTTTTTCCAGAATGCAGATGAAATAAGGTGATACCAGTACCAGTTTAAGTTGACTAGTAATAAAATTACAATGCAAATTAAATACATTGTATATCTATTATGGGAGTGAGATATGAAAAAATTGATGATTAGTCAAAGTAGCTGGAATTATATTGAGTGGATTGAAAAAATACTCTTATTACTAGTAACTGAACAATATTGAACGTTAGTTATCAGGATGACATTGAAATTTGTCATCAGACAATATTCTAATAGACAGAGATTTCAATAAGGCAACATTTCAAAAAGTAAGGAATTCCCTACATACTTTGCCCACCTATCGGAGTTACCGTAAATGATAAACACAAGAGTAAGTTCTCCAAAACTAATGGTAAAGGTACCAGATTCACAATAAATCAGCAGACACTTAAATTGAGAGACTGCAGTATGCTTTATCAAATACTCACTATATCAGTTGGAATTGTAGGAGTGTCATCTAGATTGATACGTACCTGAAAAAGAGAAAACGAATAAATCAATTGGGATTGGCAATCAATTGCTGTATTGGCATGGAATATAGTACATAACAATCGAAATAGAATAAATTCAAGAATAAAAATGTACATCAATAGGTTGCTTTAATGCTTTACAATCAAAAATTGAATAATAAAATCTATCTTTTTCATTTTCAACCAAATTGATAGCAAGCTATCAAATCGTTATTTCTAGACTGGGAACAGATTCTCTTCATTAGGTCTAATTCACAATGATAAATTACAGAAATCTGTCAAAGTGATAAATTTCATGTGAAGTGAACTGAACGAATCTGCCAACATCAGAAGATAGAGAATAGCAATGTTGCTACAATCTTAAAATACAGTAGAATCATATCTAATGCATTTGATTAATCATTTAGCAACCATAAAGTTTGACAGATCGTAAACAATGGTTATTTACGGTGTGCGACGCTTGTGAAGAATGCAGCGGCGGCCAAAATTAGTTCGCTTGGAATCTGTTTTTCCCAACTTGACCGAGTTGTTTACTTTCTCCTGAATCTTGTGCGATTATTGGTCGGTTATCGACTCTGCCATTCACCTCAAATTATATTCACAATAGATCATGATGTTCATTGTGAATACAGTAGTAATTCAGACTATACAATGCTGAAACTGTGATGTGGCGTTGTTCAATTGATATCAGTTGAATTTGAAGACCACAATTTTAGTAGTTTCTTGATGTTATGAAGTTGCTGGTAACAAATAGCTATTTGGGTGGGTATCTGTAATACAAATGATTTGTTGAACATGTAGAACAAGTATCAGTGGAATTTTACAGAAAACTGTCATAGCTGATTCGACAATTTGAATAGGGAAAACCTCTCTCAAAATGTTCCGCATGTGAACAAAATGATAGAGTCCTGAGATTCTTCAGTGGAAAATTCAAACTTCGATGAAGATCAGCGATCATTATGTAACAAATACAGGTTGTACTATAAGCAGCAATAGCCAGCCGACGAAAAAATTCCAGCGCGGAAAGCGCGATCCAATGTCTATGTCAAGAAACAATCTCGGTCCAGCACTCTAGCCACCTTTGCCAGTGGAACCTGCAAGCAACTACCGGAGACAAATAAATAGAATAAAACGTGACCGACTCGGCCATTTAGAAGAGTCGTCAAGGCCTACCGCTCTTATTCCGCTGCTGAAATGATTCGCTGGCAATAGAATAATAAGGAAAGAGAAGAGGAGGCTTTTCAATCCGCTAAAAGTAGTAGCAGCAGCGACATAGCCGTTTTAAAATTCAACTCTGGCAAAAACTGGCTATCCGACGGACGTTCGAGTTGGGCCAGTTAAGAAAAGCAACACAAACTAACAAGAATATTGATGAGCAAAGCCAGTTATGGTAAGTGGAGCCATATAAATAGCGTCACTGAAAATATTATCAAAAAATCACAAATTACACGTGAAGTCTCTCATAAAAATACATCAAATTGTTTGCCAATTAGATGATGGATAAATATTAATCATCAACTATCTCATGAAGAGTTTTCTCGATAAAAATTGATCTGGATTGATTCCCTAAACCCAGAATGTGTTGATAATGCAATATAATCTACCTCACTTAACTTCATTACTAGTATATCCTCTGAAATGAAAGCAAATACTCCAATCCTAAAATTTCCGATAAAGTTGAGCCACCCTAGCTTATTTTTCTCTTTCATCAAGCTAAGCGCGCACAGATTTTCCATATTCTCACAAAACAGCAGTTTATCCACTTTCTCATAGTTTCATGCGCTCCCAGCAAGTCAATGGAAAACTACAGTTGAGGGTGATGCCTACAACTTGCTTGTTCTTCGTGCCCAAGTTCTAAGCTTGTGCGTGGTGAGGGTAGAATAATGAGAGATGTACAGACCTACAGTTCTAGGTGGGTTCCGAACAACCAGGAAGCTCATGAATACGTAGAAGAATTCGATTGGATTTTTCTGTACTCTGCAGTCCTTGATTAGTGCACGATTATAATTCCCTATCCGTCCGGAAGACCCAGTGCAAATAGGAACGTGAATCCCACGACATGAATTTTTGTGGGTGATTATTTGTGAAACAAACATGGATTGATCAGCATACATGAAGGCTGAAAGTTCGATAAAATTTATTTCAGTTTTCATAATTTGCAAGAGATACATCCCATCTCATCAAAGAGAAATTAGCATACCAATTTGCAAGAGATTGCAATAATAATCATACAGACAAATATAATAATTATATATTAAATTATGATACAGAGAACATATGCTGAGAATTAGCTGGGTGTGAATAGGAGCAAGCCATAGCCTGAAGAAGATATATCTCACAGGCGTAGCCGAGTAGGTATTATATATTTCAGGGCAAATTTATTCGTCAGTTCATCGAAACGATTGGTTTTCTCGTCTTCATTCTTCTAGAAAGAATTGAAGTTTATTGCGAATGAACATCTATCTTGATGTAGCACCTATCATTCCACAAATAACTATTGAAATATCCCAAGTGTGGTCAAGATCAAAAATGAATAACGATCTCATTTTGTCACCACCTTTTGAAAGAATTTCACTTAAAAATTTTTGGCTTTGTGGCGTAGACAAATTTAACAAATTGGGAACAAGGTACCACATGTATTTGTACAAGGTTCGTCGTCCAACTCTTCTATCTGCTTGCCAAGTTGATCTCTTCTCTCTTCTGTACTATGAAGTGGCACTATCGCTTTCGTATTGTAAGTTGAACGTTTGATTATGAACAAGTAGACCTACTACAGACTTAGCCCCTTTAGCCCCACATCAGTAGCAATAAAGCTAATAACTTAATGTTATACTGTATTTTGATATTGCGGCTTTATAATTGATATTTTCAATTGAATTTTTCTAGATCCAATTTTCCTTGTGTTTGTCCTTTTTGTTCTTTGTTCTATTTTGTCTTATTGTTCTATTGATTGGATGATAAAAACTTCTATTCAACTTGTATGCACGAACTCAGTGTAAACTAAGTTACCGAGCCGATAATTCAAACAAAAATGGTGCATGAGGTCCTTAGATTCCCAATACTTAAACAATAAAGATAATTTTACAAAAATAAAATTAGAGAAATTTCAGAAACATAATCTTTAAAAGAATTTTCCTCCTTCCCCAAAATTTTATGGCTTTGAATAATTTTATGTCACTAGTCACTTGTAAGTTGGTTATTAGTGAACCCAAACCAAAAGTTACACTTCCACAAAACTATTTATGACACATCATACTTTTTCAACTCGAATATAGAACTATTTCCAAATGGATACTACTTTCAAACATACCAGAAACCAACAGAAGGTATTCTAATACAGTAGAAAGTTTTGTAAAAAAATATTTAATAGCTGTTTTAAAATAGTTCAAATGTTTTCAGAAAGGCAAAACTCAACATTTGGAAAATTATAATATTAATCCATAGGCTATTTTATTGTTCAGTTAGTAGCCTACTGTTTGTCCTGATCATTCATTAATTATTCAAGAAAATTCTTGACAATATCAATAAATTATTGTCATAACAGGATTATTTTAAATAGTAAGAAAACAGCTTATTGATGTACGCTCGTTTACTGACGTTAAATAAGCTGTTTTCTGACAAGTTAAAATAATCCTGCTATTTGAAAAATTGAATCTAAAATTATTATTTGGATATTTTATTATGAATGATATGTCTCTGGCAGCTTTTTATCTTATTATTCTCAGAAAATTATTTTAATACAACTTTTGATTTGCATTAAAGATTCAATGAGAACATAGTTTGCATTGAAGATCTATACAAAAATTTAATGTGGATGGGAAACGAGAATTCATTTTTTTTTTTTTTTGTACCAAGAGCAAATGGTTATTACTTTTGTAATTCACGGCGAAACTAATAAACTATTTGTCTATTGTGCACAAGTGAGAAGAAGTATAAACCAGCGAAGATATAAAATCTTCCAAAGTTTACTACTTCGGTCATAAAAAGCAGGGAGAAAGCAATTATTCTATGATGCTATATATATATTTTTGTCCCAATAAAAACTACAATCCAGTTCACGATAAAGTTTATCAACATTTGGGAAATTATAATATTAATCAATATTTTATTGTTCAGTTAGCACTGTTTGTCCTGATCATTCATTAATTATTCAAACAATTATTCTTGACAATATCAATTATTGTATCATACATAAACATACCTCAAGTATGATGATAACTACACATTTAAGCACATTCAGGGAGAAGATTTGAACATAAAAATGGGGTTTACACACTAATCTATGAAAATACATAAAACAAGCAAATACTGTATTTTCTTAAAAACTAATTTTCATTCTTTGACAAGTACATGCAGCTTGTAAAACAGGAAATAAAGATTTTATTAGATAATCTACTTGATAACTAATGTAACGTCTACGAGTTATCATCATACTTGAGGTATGATCAATAACAGAAATAAAATTGGAACCATCAAATCCTTAATTCAACTACTTTTTTATATTTCAAATCCTACTAAAAATACTGATCGAAAGATGGTGGGTGTAATAACAGGAAGCCCTGTAATTTCTTGGAATGGCAATGCATGCTACACATCATCGGGATAGTATGAAAGCCTCTACAAGTCATAGAAAATATTATATCACTTTAGACATACTTTGACAAAGGTCCGTTCAATCTTTTCTGCTATTTTTTTTCAAGAATATGTTTTACACAAACCTATCAATATCAAATTATCATTTTCAAATAACATTCCTTGTTGAAAAGGTGGTTGTATTTGGATTAGATTACAACATACACACGTCTCAAATCAGCCTTGAACTAATTTCGGCTAAGCTTTTCGTAACAATAGCAATGACATTTGTCACAAATAATCAAACGATAAAATACCTCGTCCCCATGAGTGATGAGCAGCACTCTGAATAATGGCTGTCACAGACATCATCGGTTTCTCTTTTTTTAGCATGATGGCGTGGAGTTAGCACAGGTCGGGATCCTCTTATGTAATATCAATAACACCAACAAGAGCACCACCAACACGCGGAAGGAAAGAGAAAGGAGAGAGTGAGAAAACGAGAGATAAGAAATCACATGTCGCGAGTGACCCACTGATAAGAGAGGCCGCGAGCCCACTGACACACTTTTCGGCGCGACACTGCACGGAGGAGCCGGCCGAGTGAAGCCGAACGTCGCCGGAAACAGCCGAACCGACGCGAACACCATGACCTTCGCCATTGTACTTGACTGGTCGCACCGCCAAGGCCACCCCAACCCTCCCCACCACCGTGTTTCCTTTCCACCGTCGCGGCCAACGCCAGGACATTATACAGCGCACAACAATTCTGCAATTCCTCTCCCCCCCCCTAACCAGCAAACAATAACTTCAAATAGTCTACAACCACCCATTTCCCCCCCCCCAAACCACAATACAGCCGCATTTCAAGTAGTTTGCAGACTAGAACTTCAGCTCCGTCTTCCCTCTTTACTTACAACTTATATTCAACTCAGGATGGCTTCTTACAATGGAAATAAATGAACTTGAGAAACAACACTTACTATACACCACAGACTACATTATTTTTGTAAAACGGAGTCTTCAAACTTTGAAGATAAACGGAGAAATATGCGACTTGATAATTGGTGGGGAGAATTTTCCTATGAATGAATTTCTTCTAATAAACCAAGATACTACAAGTGTAAATAATGATCGTTTCTAAGAACTTAGTTAAAAGAGGATGGTGCTGCCTACTGACTTAGTACTGTATTATCATAAAAGGCATTACTGCATTCTAACATTTGGACAGAGTATACCATTGCATAAATAATATTCATCATCTTTGAGAAATATTTTATAAAAAGATAAAATAAAATATATACAGTATTATACATAGTAATACATAATTAACGATATGAAGATAAATATTTTTATCTTATATATTTTCATCTCCATATTTATACATTGGATTAAATAGAGTGAATGTATTGAAGTATGTCGCTCGGAAAAAAATGTATTTTTATTAATAAGCAGAATCTATCAAGTGAAGCATGATTGAAAACTTGTTATTATTCAACAAAGAGTGGGCCATGTGAGATGTTCCTCCTTCAAGCTGCAAATGCAATTCCGTGACGGACACTGGAGGGAAACGGAAAATGATGTACATTGTTCAGATAACCGGCATGGACAATTGCTGTATTGAAAAACTTAGATTGGAAATGAATCCATCTGATGAGTTTTCTTCGGTTGCGGAGGAGTTGGGTGGGTAGCAGGCAGAAAGAAAACGATCGAAGCGCTTTCCATCATACCTGTGTGGAGTATTTTCCAAGGCCTCACGTGCTCTCTCACAGCACAGCACAGCATCTGAAGGCCCCTTCCCTTCTCCAGATACATCTTCAAGGTGATCTCTGTTCGACAACGAAAAGCGGAGACCGAAATAAATTGAAAGGCGACGCAGATCAGACGAGATAAACCTTTGTCGACAACAAAGTGTCTTTTCTCTTGACAGGCATCAAACTGTCCTCACTGTCCCATCAAACAAATGACTCCAGTCTATACCTTTCGAACAACTTGCATATTACGGTAATAAATAATTTATAGACTTCATAAACGTGCTCGATCAGGCGCGGTGAATAATAAAAACAAGGACATGTCACATCAAAAACAGGTAGTGACAGAAATAAAATATTCGGGATCAAAAACTAAGCTCCGGCGATGCAATTTTTCTTTTACAATATGAAATTTATGCGAAGGAACGAAAATCACAGAGACAGACTTAGATCAATTGGTCAATTGCCATTCTTAGAATCAGACATAGTTTGTCTTGATTAAGTTACAACCATCCTTCAATGATATTTTTGTAAAGTAAAATTCAACGCATAATTCAAACCTACTCCATAATCATGGTAGACAGTCAACAGGAAAATTGAACAATTATATTAATTTAATAACAAACAATTTTGAATGTTTTATACTTGAAAAAGTGCATTCAATTTTTTTCAATACGATGTGATAGAAAATTATTTGACTAGATCAGAAAATCTCTAAAGCAAGGATTAGCATAATTAATTCATTAATATTTTCTAGTTCCTTGTTAGAAATAGAAACTTGATTGCTTCTAATACATGAGTTAACAAATAATTAAATTTTCCTTTATTGATACAATCACAAATTATTGAAATATGATTTGGGAGAGAAACAACAGGCTCAGCCCAAAACTGTTACTTTCCCGAATTTTGATAATGTATTTGAGAATAAGGCTAAATTTCCAGTTCAATTGAACATAATTTTGTAGAAGAAACATTATTATGGTCTGATAATCCAGTAGCTGCATGAAACAACATTTATAAAGTTTTGTACCAACAGTAAACTAGTTACATGAAATAACGTTTATAAAGCTTTGTACCAACAGTAAACTATATTACTTTTCACTTAGGTCCCAGGAGAGGGTCATTTGTACATTTCGAAAAAAGCCATATCTCTAGAAAGAGAATACGAGTTCTGGATTAGTTGAAAGTATGATAATATCCTATAACAGAGTCTATCAATGGTTAACGAGGCCACCCCGTGCAGCGCAAAGCGCCGCTCATTTTGAATTTTCTAAAATTCTTAGTTTTAAATAGTTGCTGATTATCAGCAGCTGACAGCAGTTCAGTCATACTAATGAAATCCTACCTTGTATAGTTGTATAGTGATTACTGGTAACTGTACTACTTTTAGAAAAATCTTTCTAAGCTCTATCTATGAGGAATTTAAAAACTAAACTCAATACATTCAATAACTTAATACATTTTATGCCAACAGATAGTGCCACAGGATACTTTTTCACCTTTTTATCAAAAATCTCCCATTTAAAATCATTATAATTGAAAAACAAATACAGCCTGCAAAACTTCGATTCTTCATCTTTCTTTTGGCGCAAACCGTATCAAAATCGGTCCACTCAATCTTCTCCACGAAATTTCCAAAGTTGGACACATAATTATTTTAATATAGAAGATAATAACATCCTATTATGGAGCTCTCTTTGTTGAGTAGAATTTGTGGTAGCAAAAAATAGCAGAAACCACAGCGAAATAATAACAGGAAGACACCTAATCAGTGATCTTTGGTTTGAATTTTGTTCTTTTCTTGCGCATACAAGTTGCTCTCACCTGTTCTGCATGCACACTGCTACACAGCAGAAACGAACAGGTGATGGCTACAAGTCAAGAGCATCCGGGTCCAGGTGTCTACTAGCCACAAATCGGATAGCAGAAATGGACTTACGACTAGATAAATATTGAAGACTGACCATTTCAAGATAATTTAGAAGTCCTTCAACCAGGAAAAGGGCAATCTCACGCTAGACTTGAAAGTTTACTGGAAAGTACGGCGTTCTATTCATGTCTAGTGTGTCCGCCTTTTCCTGTATTACAGGACTCCTGAATGTTTATGAAACTGACCCAAAGTTGATCTATTTCGAAAAAATACATACAGTACAACACAAATTATACCAATGTATTTCTATGAACAGTTTCCTACATTTGAAAAAATTTAAACGCGATTTAATTTATGTAAAGTTTGTGACTTGTTCTTCAACATTACCTTCAATATTAGAAAACATCTATATTTTCAAGAATTTTGAAGCTCCTCTTGGGTTCTAGTACAATTATTTATTCGCTCAATAATTGGATACAGTAAACGATTTTTTATGAAATTCATGGTCGTAGTGCAATTTTTTATGGTTCATCTCCAATTCCATAGTCAAAAACCATAGAAAATTAAAAATTTTAAATGAAATATGAAAGATTAATGATTGGCTTCATTGATCAACTTACAACTATCTTGTACTTTAGAGGGAAGGGGGCAGACACATTAGTTGTTGACAAAGACTGCTGTTGTCCAACGTGCTTCGTTCAGAAAAGCCGGCAGTAATTTGAAAGCATTTGATGGAGCAGAAGAAGGGGAAAGCCATTCTTATAACGGATCAATCACCTTTATGACTCCGCTGAAAAATTACAATACTGAACGATAGCGTCAATGACTCTACCTCGACTAGGTCAAAATATCGAGCGACGCAGGCCAACTAGGAACCACAGGCTCCGCGATGAATAGTGGCCAAACCTTATAACAAACTTGTCCTTGCTTTTCTACAGTCAAGGAGAACTTAACAATTCATAAAGCAGTATTGCGAACAAAGCACCTATTCAAGTACAGTGTCTCTTTCAAATTTGGTAATCCCGGCTTAAGTCATTATCACGAGTGACACGCTTGGTGCCAAAATTACAAAAGAACTTTTGATGAAGTACACAGATTCAAACATGAATTTTTCACTGTACTTTCACTACTGATCAAGATTTATTGTCAACTGTCTTCATTCTATGTATAACACTATCTTTTTTCGTAAACAATGTTTTTGGCAGTGAAGAGTTTTATTAATATGATTGTTATTACTGTAGATTTATTTCATCTGAAACTACATGGCTATCTTGGATAATACTACCAAGAATGGTAGTGTTGGTATACACAATAAACTAAATTTATGATTCAAAATTAAATCAATTTGATTAGGATACTTACTAGGATGAATAATATTATGGAGATGCCAAGTAGAGAGTTTATTCAATGCCCTAACCACAGAAATTAACCTACACCTAAAAATCGCGGTGTGACAATTTTCCAAGAGTTCCCAATTGAATCTTGGGCTAAAAAAGTAGTCCTCAATCTACCCCAGCAAAGCTCAATCACAAGAATGTTTTAGATGGTTTATAGTTAATTAATTTGAATGATAAAAACTATGAGAGTAGATAATATTGAATTGAAACTCAACAGTTACACTTTTTGAAAAGAGGATTCACTGTTGAATAAATAAAGAAATTCAACACATTATATAAAAAAATTATTGAATTTCGCAATTGATTTGTAATTGATAATTGAAGTAGTAATTGATAATTACCATTGTGTTGGAGATCCAATCCTATTTCACTGGTGAAAAGTTATAGAGATTTAGTTGAATCTCTTAAATCTTGAAACAAGCTAATGAACCGGCTAATGAACTTGAACTTTCGTTTACAGAACAAAGTTGAAACAAAACAAGATTAATGAAGATATATTGATTCCATCAACTTGGAAGCAGGTCTGGAATTGAAATTTTCACTTGATCCAGAGCAGTTGTTACACACTTTCACCACCATCCAAGTATCGGGATGATATTTTGATTGAATAACACTCCGCATTGCCCAAGTATTAATTACCTGTCATATTCAGATGAGGGCCAATTTCCAATGTCGGTTTAGAAAATCGAACATGCGCAAGATACATTTTACGTTAGCCACCTTTTCCTCTACTCGAAATATTCGATTGAAAGCGGTTGATTGAATCCCCAAACTCCAACAATCATGTACAAAAAATGTTGCAAGCAAATGATCACTGGTCACTAATTCGATCCCCTCTTGCTACAGCAACCCAAGGTATGTAGAGAGACAGGTAGGACAATTGTGTCGTTTTTGAGGTCGACCGCACGTGACGTCACTTAAAGACCCATCTGTAATGCACTCTTCAGGGCAAAATAGAAAACTGTGATTTTCAACTCATTTACCCAGCTGATTACAATGACAAAATAATCTACTCTTGCGAGTATTGATGGATTATTCTTGTGATAAATCCTTTTAGATAGGAATTAGTACATTGTAAAAAAAAAACTGTTTCCAGAATAATTTTCTTTTGAAAGAAAAGTTATATTATTCTTCCTCAATGTATTAAGATTGCATTTATTTTATTACTCGTTTCATTTTAACCAAAATTGACTTTCCTACTCACCTGGAGCGCTTGTATCTATTGTTTGGTGCATCATATGATCACGAAACATCATTTCTATATGATAATAAAACGCCATTTATCATTTTAATATCACAATCGTTATTAAATTATATTATTACTAGGACACCCCAGGTCGCACAAACTGCGACAATTGAACTACATGAAATAGTTTAAAATCCTCCTCCTCCTCCTTCTTTTAAATCTTCTTCTCGTTTTTCTTCTTCTCCTTCTGCTTCTCTTTCTTCTTCCCCTTCTTCTACATATTCTTCTTCTTCTCCGTCTTCATGTACATCTTCTCCTCATTCTTTTTCTTTTCCTCATCCTTCCTCTTCTTCTTCTCTTTCTTCATCTCCTTCCTCTTCTTCTTCTTCTCCTCGCTTTTCTTCTTCCTCTCTTTTTTCTTCTCCTTCTTCTTCCACTTCTTCTCCTCCTTTTTTCTCCGTTTTCTTCTTATTTTCCTTCTTCTTCTCCTTCTTTTCCATCTCCTTCTCCTTCTTTTCCTTTTCGTCCTCATTCTCTTTTTCTCTTGCAAATGCCCTCACCGGTGCAATGAACAATGAATAAATTTTTCGTTTCAAAACAGCTGATCATTAAATCATAAGTTGAAATGTGAAAATTTTCTACTCACCATGTACTCTCATGTACAGAATGACATTTTCAAAATGTAAGACCTCATCAAACGTCTACGCAATGAGATATTTCAAATGAGACGTGAACGAACAAAATTGGTTAAGGAGAAGTTGTGATTACAAAAATCATGTTTCCCTATTTTATATAAAGAAGATTAGATAGGCAAAATATTTATGTAATTTTCACTATTATTTCGTTATGATTAGTTTGTGTATATGTGATAAAAATTACAAATTTTTCCAATTCTCAGTAAAACAGCTAGAAAATTGGAATCCTAAATACAGTTGAATCTTAAATATAGGTGGTATAGGGCATAATTATGTAAGCTGGGTCATTCCATGACGTCATTATAGCTAGACCACTCGGAGAATATTGGACTTCCGGGCTCTTATGGGGACTGGCTAACCTGTATAATTCCACTAACTTTGATAGCGGAATAAATATTACTACATAACTTACTAAAGAAATAAATATCCACCTCGAAAGAGAAGAATATATTTTTAGGAATTTTCCAGAAAATTCCATTAGTGAGAAATATTACCTACTTATTCAAATTTCACTGACTAACGAGATGTCTTATCTGTGGTAGTATTTACTCGTAACAATCATTAAATTTGAACAAGAAGAACTTTTCATCGAATCGTACCGCGAAAGGGTACTCTTTCTAGTCCAGTTACCACCGCAATGAAGCGCTCCATGGTAGTTCTGAACTTTCTCACATGAGCGCGCCACATACTGACAGACTAAACAATAAATATTTCAACTACCTTTAAAATACCTTTAAATAGAACATTAATTTATTCAATGCGATCTGAAAATTTATTAAAATTTGGAGGAATGGCCCATGTAATAGCAATGAACTTATATAAAAAAAATATTATACATTCATTGAAAAAAAAACTTTTTTAAGCTGAGATAGGATTAAAGAGTCCTCTTTGCCACTCAACTTGAAATTTATTCAGTTGTGTGATCCAAGCATCATCTTTATGACCGACTTATTGTATTCTATATGCTAAATTTCTATCAAGGTTTGTTTACGCTCTTCTTCGTCCATTCTTCATTTCATTTGAAAAGCACTAATGTAATTCGGTCTTGATCAATTTTAAAAATTCAATATAAATAATAATTTGTAAAGCAAAGCAAGCGAAATTAATAATGCAGTTAATAATGTGATTCTTACATTATTTGAACAAGTGAGGAATCAAAGTAGAAAATGAACATTTTGGAGCAGATTAGAGCAATGAAATGTAGGCAAATAAGCAATAGAATAGCACAATTTTTTAGGATTCTGTATTATGTGCAGGCCTACAAGTAGATTAACTTACTATAGAATTTTTTTATCGTACTAAGAGTACTTTAATATCATTAAAATTGAAATTTTTGAACAAGTTGAATTCTATTATGATATTCAATTAAGTTATTTTTCATTATACAGTATTATTAATAAAATTTAATATTTTTTAGGCAAGTTACTTATTTTCATTCTTGTGAGTTATACTGAATTTGAGTAGGTACTGTATGAATTTCATACCATGTAATTTTTAATTCTACATGTATTAAATGTTGACAAATAATGTCTGTCCTCTATAAAGAATGGCAGTCACTAACTGACTGCGGAGTGTCTGCAGATACTGTCTACTGACTTGTTGAAACCGAACTCTTGAAATATTGTGTTTTCTAAGCCCTTCTCTTATAGATGGGCCAAAATTTCTTGGCACTTAGCTCGACCGGTTCGAGCTATGGCGAGGGGGGAAGTGCGGGTACGTTTCTGAAAATATTGGGCTACTATAGAGGAGTTGCTCCTAGACCTGATCAGCGCGCTCTAGGTGAGAGAGAGTAAACAACTTGTCGGGATTTTAACATTGTGAGATAGGAACAAAACACGATTTTAGGATAGAATTAAATTAAATCATTAATGTATCATCAATACGTTATTGCTATCTATTATTTAGTGGTTTCAAGGTGTTTTAATGAATGTATCAGTTGGATTAAAGTACTTTTATCAGAATTTTCGTCATCTTGTTGCTAGACTGTTCTTGCTAGGTTAGGTTTTTGAAGTTTGAACTTCCCGCTATGTGTAACCATCATCATGGTTTGTATAATAAACATTATTATTCCAGAGACATGAATTATTTCACACAAATAATATTTAATTCAATCACAACATTATATTTATATCTTATATTTTCCATACTTCATCTATTTACGTTCAATATTATATGTGCAACAATCAATGTCAGGAGTAAGAAAGACATTATTATTCCGGAGACATCAACTATTTTACACAAATAATATTTAATTCAATCACAATATTATATTTACATCTTATATTTTCTATATTTCATCTATTCACGTTCAATATTATATTTTATATCAGTACCTATCTTACTCTTTTTTGGAAAGGAATGCTTTTGGAAAGAGGGTCAAATTAAAATTATCTTTGTTTTTTCTCTCTTAAAAAGGCAACTGAAGTGTTCTTAAACATCCTAGCTTTGATTTTATAAGTTACTGGATTATTTTGGCTGAATATTTATCAAATACGATGGGTTTGAAAACAGACATTTTTACATTTGATTCAATGTTAAACCATCTTCAATCCCGACAAGTTGTTCCTCTGTCTCTCACTTGAGCGCTGGTGTTTGGCAGCTACTCGTCTATAATAGCAGGATTAATTTAACGAGTCAGAAAACAGCTGATTTGGCGAACAGTAAACAACTGATTTAATGCAGCTCTGACACAATAATCCAAAGGCTTAGAAGTCTTAAATACCTTTAAAGTCTTTAAATACCTTTTTAAAGAAGACCTTTCAAAGAATACCTTTTTAAAAGATTTTTCAATAATCTGTGAGATTTAGCATTTGTAGGTTAAGAATTGTGATGCTGGTGGCCGAAACACATTATGTTTTTTGACTAAGATAGTTGAATTAATCCTGCTATACATGCACCGATCAGCTGAAAGCATAATCACAGTTAGGGAGGATTTAAAGATTTATAGCAGCAGGCAATGTTATCAATGCGATTAGTAAGTTAGTAGACAGCTGCCAAGTACCAAGAAATTTTTGCCCATCTATACCGAAGTCCAAAATAAGAAGAAACAATTGGGAAGTTCCATAACTGACCAATACTATTATTATCGATGTTGAAAAATCGATATTAACCAGTATAACAGTTATAGCCTGAAGGAGTGACCTAAAAACTCTGACACCAGACCTGAGCAAGCAAGGTTACACGGAATTATTATTATTATAGTTATAGCCTATAATTGAATAGATGATTTTAATATCTATAATAGTATTGGCCAGTTATGAAACTTTGTCCGAAACAAGATTTTTTAGGGTTTGGATTGGTTTCCTGCATAAAGCACATAGAACTGACTTGTTTTAGCAAAATGGAATATCAGCTTGATTCTTAGTTTGATTACTTCAATTAATGCAGGTATGTCCGCTAACTTTTCAATAGTTTCCAAGGTATTATCAAAATAACATGCTAAATCGATAGCAACCATCAAAATGGATGATTTTTAAGGTTAGGTTACAATGAGCAGATTTATGTAAACATTAGTTAATAACATAGACTACAGAACTGAAAATTATAAAAATCAGTAATTTTCTGATGTAATTTAGTGAATAGACACAGAAAGAGACAATCCAGTGATCGATTATATTATTAAAAGGACATGACTACGACTTCAATCATCTCTAGGAATTGATCCAGTTTTGAGTTCATATTCATTCAGTGTGTCTTTGTATAATGCCTCGATCATCATCCCATATTATGATTTATTATGAATGAAAGGAATGTTGAATATGCTTCATCAATAAATAGATGCCTGAATGCTAGTGCAGGCATTTATTTAGAGAACAGGTGAAAATGTATAGCATCAAAACAATGGTGACAGTTGTCAAAAAATAAGTGTGGTTAGATTATTCAAGCAAATAAAGAAATCAATGTATTATTACCTCGCTCAGTTCCTTCCATCCTGAAGATTATCCGTTAAATACCGATTATGAGAAAACAAGCACACAACAATTATTTAAGTTTACCCTAATTTAAGTCAACCTGTTTGGCCCACTTTCTTTTCAACAGAAAACATGGCCGGGAACTTCTCTCAATTTCAAGGTCGATGAACTAGGACACACTCAAGCAGAACAAGCAGTAATGTTTTTCAACTTCTTCACTTCATTGATCACTTTGAAAACAAATTTAAATAAATTAGTTAAATTTGCTTCAAAATAATCTCTGAACTGATATGCAAATGAAAAATTATTCCAAAATTGGGGCACATCTACGTGGCCTTTAGGATATCATTTTCTGTATTCAATCATCAATCAAGCACTTATCATGCACATTTTGTTTCAGGGAATTTCAATTGATTATTGAGAAGTGTTTATGAGAGTTTTTATGAAGAAGGAATAAAATAATAATTACTATATTTGTTCTCAGTTTTAAATAATTTGTCATAAATAACTGAAGTTTTTATATTCAGATAGCATTGAAGTTGTAACATCGAAAAGTATTGATGGCAGTTGTAAAGGTGGGATTTCGTTACTGCGGCTCCGCAGCCGATCCCGACACGACCAGCCAAGATGGCGGACAAATTCGCAGTCTGGGCACCCCACTGCCTTCGAAGGTCATGTATACACCCCAGCGGGTGTATACATGGTGCAACAGATCTCGTTCAAAACTTATTCAGATATTGTAATTCGCCGGTTTAAAGCCCTTTAATATCTCATTATTGTTCAATTCGATGTTATCAATTTAATTTGAAAACGGCCTTCGAAGGCAGTGGGGTGCCCAGACTGCGAATTTGTCCGCCATCTTGGCTGGTCGTGTCGGGATCGGCTGCGGAGCCGCAGTAACGAAATCCCACCTTAAGGTTTCAAAATCAAAACTCAAGGTATTCTAACCTCTAAAAGAGTAACCTAAGAAAAGTATAAATTTTGTTAGTTGAGGAATTTTAAATAGTTATTTTTGTGATGAGAATGAAAAGACTATTTTATAGTAGAAGTTTAAGAAGCAAGCTAAAATATTTTCTTGTTATTTTTGTTTTATGCTTTGCATATTTTTTTGGTGTATTTACTCATGTATTTGAGAAAGATTACTTCAGTGATTTCACTTATCCATTGGAGGGCGATATAGTTGAGTATGCAAATCAACTTAGAAATAATAGGAAGCCGGACAAAGCCCCTATCAATGAGTATAACTTTTCTTATCTTTATAATGCTAAAGGAAAATGTTCTATGGCAGACAAAGAGAAAATTAGACTTGTGATCCTCGTTAAATCAGCAATTAAACATTTCAAACGACGTTTAGTGATCAGGCATTCATGGGGATATGAAAGCAGGTTCTCGGATGTAGCTATTCGGACAGTTTTTATTTTGGGTGTGGGCACGGATGAGAAATTGCAACACAAAGTGGACCAAGAGAACGAAACGTTTGGTGATATAGTGCAAGCAAATTTTACTGATACCTATTACAATAATACTATAAAAACCATGATGGGATTCAAGTGGGCTGTGTTGAACTGTCCAAATGCTATGTTCTACTTTTTCAGTGATGACGATATGTATGTTTCAACAAAGAATATTTTAAGGTTTGTTCGTAATCCAACAAACTATCCAGCATATCTTCAACAAGCGATCGTTTCTTTGAATTCATCTCATGATCTTCCTAGAAGTAACAGTCATATTGATAAAGAAGCTCTTTTGGTGAAGGAAGATCGCATATCCAATAGAAAGTTACAACAAGTTCTAGATTATCAATTACCTGAGAATGTAAGCTTGTACTCAGGGTATGTATTTTTCTCTTCTCCTCTTAGACACTTGACAAGTAAGTGGTATGTGTCCTTGGAAGAATATCCTTTCCATATGTGGCCTCCTTACGTTGCAGCGGGTGCATATGTCGTATCACACGAAGCATTGCTCGATATGTATTACGGAAGTTTCTTCACAAAGCATTTCCGTTTTGATGATGTTTATTTGGGAATAGTGGCCAAGAAAATGGACGTCGAGCCATTCCATTGTCCTGAGTTCTATTTCTATAAGAAAAACTATATTAAAGATGATTACAAATATGTCATAGCTTCGCATGGATATGACAATCCGGAGGAATTACTAGCAATCTGGAATGAACAAAGAAGTAGTGGTAATGCATAGTGATTGTAATTTTAAATAAGATTATTCAATTCTATGACTTCATGTAGAAGATGTGTATTGAGTTACAGGGTATACACAACACATTTATGCTCATACAGTAATTCGACTGTGCTATTTTATTGACATTTCTTGAAGTCTTTCTAATTTTAATCTTTCAATTTCAAATTGAAAAATTAGGAAGTCCAACGTTTGAACTGATCAAGTTGATTCTCCAAGAATGTCATCACCCAGTCCCTCTTTGTATAATTATAATGAATTCTATCTATTGTTAAATAATGTTACTTTCTAAATAATGTTATGTCTGATAATATTACTTTTTTCAACAGCAGAGACTTATAGTCTTGCAGCGATTAAATAGTTTTTGATCATTTATACAAATTAATAATCATTTATTGTTGGCTGAACAACCTAAAAACACATAGGCCTATCATTTTTCCAATTCAGAAAATAATGTCCTTAAATCCGCTTGTAATTAATTTTTATTGGGGATTCAAATTCAAAATTCAAATTTTAATCCCAATCCATTACAAAGAAAATACATACGCATATTAACTAATCTAACAAACGTAAGCATGATATTACAATTGAAAGGAGATAACACAAATTCAGTGGAGACAATATAGGTACCCACAAGACATAGCATCTGAGCGTGGGCATGAGTTGTTGACCTCAATATTATTATCAAATATGCAAAAAAATTAAAGATACATGAAGTACAAAATTAATAAGAAAGAATATAAAATAAAAGAATAAAACAAAAATAAGGATTGAAAGAGTAAGATTTAAAAATGATCAATTTTATTAATTAAGCATTGAGGAAGAGCAAATGAAAGTTGCCCACGAGGATCAAAGTAGGTACTTAGGTTTAGGGTTTTCTATCTTGAATTGATTTTTTATAATTATAAAATATTTTTTCACCATTTACAAGTATTATAACATTAAATTACACATTAAAATGGTAATCATTTTATTTAATCCATACAATAGATTAGATTATTTTGTATTAATCATTGATTGTTACCTCACATTTCCTAAATTTTTTAATATAGTGTATTATTTATGTTTTTGAACAAGCGTTTTTGTCTTTTTTGCAAAGTGAGAACAATTTAGATATATTTTCATAATACTTTAGTATTATTGTGGAGTGGATAGATAATGTTTCTTTCATTTTTTTAATCTCATCCATCATTGTTCACCATTGTTCACATTTTTGCCTTCTCAAACATATTATATACAGTTTTCTCAGTGAAAAGCTGATTTTGTGAGTCGTTCTAAATTTTAACTCTAAATTTGATTTTATCGAAGCTCATCTCTTCCCTTCTCCAAAAACCTTATTCAAATCAATATGATAATGGAAAGATGTTACCATTTTTCAGCTTTCTTGATTCTGCAGTACCTATTTTAATCGTACTGAACTTAGTAAGAGTACAATCATAAAATTATTTGTTAATTAATTTCATCAGTTACTTAGAAGGTATGATATAATTATTTTGTAAACGCCTTATACTGAGAGTTTAGATCGTTAAGCATGGGAAGACTTTTTCATAGGCTAGTCAAAACAAAAATTATATGTTTATATTTAAAAAAGAGCAGTAGGCTATTAACATTATTAATGAAGTAAGAAAGCAATTTGTTTTGAAAGAAGTAGTTTTTCAAGTACTATACTTAATTTGTCATAGAATTCAAACAAATTATTGCTTTATGTCTCTTTGTAACTTAGTCCACTTGAGAAGCGCTTCAGATCCACTTGAGAATCATAGTGTAAAATTTTGTAAATTGAATTTATCACACCTCTATAAATCTAAAGCCTAGTTTCAACATTATCAACCAAACGCATTAAAATACTTTGAAATACTGTACAGGGTGTTTCAAAAAGAATCATCCGATTTTAAAGGTTTATAATTTCAAAACTAATGATCATATGGACATGAGGTTAATTTCATATTAAAGGACAACTAATTAAGTTTTTTTTACATATCATTTACAGGTGCTCAATATGGCCCCCTTTAGATGCACAGTCTATAAAATACTGAAATTCGTCCCACACCTCAAATTATAAACCTTTAAAATCGGATGATTGTTTTTGAAACACTCTGTATATTCAAGCACCAAAATTTTACTTTTCCTTATAAGATTGAGCATTTAGATAATAATTTTGTGCTCCTGATATCAGGTTTTAATAATTCCCCATTATAATAGTTAGAATTTATAGATACTACTCTGTGTTTATGTTTAGATTAATGCAATTTTGTCATATTTCCATCTCATATATCCATTCTTCAATAACTCATCGTTATCATAGCCCAACTATTCTATCAAGGATGTTAGATTTCAAATAGGGTTTCCACTCCTAAAATATTCACAAGCTTCAATTTTTTTGCTAATTTTTAAACAAATATATTAATTATTTATGCATTGATATGAATATTTTCAAGTCCAAAAAAGACTGAACTGAGTTTAACTCTAACTTGCATGGAATGTCTTGTTTGTTAATTTTAAACCCTGGAAATACTGTGTACCAAAAATTATTTTAAAAAATGATATACTATTATCTGATTATACTGATGTGATATTCGTTCTAAATGAAGTACCATCCAATAGTAATAGTTATAGACAATAATATTGAATAAAAGTAAATTTTTGTGAAAACTTAATTGAGACTTTTCTTTCTTCTCTAGAAGGTCTCCCAAGCTAGTTCCTAACTTCCCTGGCTTAAATGTAGGGGTACTCACAAATAAAATTCATACAATCGCTACTGAGTGATTAAATGTATTTTCTGAGCTGGCTCGATCATGAATTCAGCATTACTGATTGCAAACAGAAATGCAATAAGTGAACTTGTAAAAGAAGTAAGCAACAAAAGGATTGGTGAGATAAGACTTGTTATACTATTCAGTCATCAATTGCGATATCGCGTGGCTGAGTTATTAGTTTTATCGAGCAGTGAAGCGATGACACGCAAAATAAAATTCTGGGGGTAGTTGGGGGTGCAGCGCATGTGACAAGGGTTGAGTGGGGGTAGTTTTGATGGTGGGGGTTGATAATCTGATGATCGGTCAGCAATTGGGAATAACAGAATAGTAGTTGCGATTTGAGGAACTTGAAGCCCGCTGTTCAATAAAATCACTCATCGATTTAGTCATTATAAACCTTTCCTAGAGTTTTCAAGGCTTCACAATCTTCACACCACTTATAAAACGTGTTGCCATCTTCATTGCATGGAACATCCCCAATCATTTTCGAAGCGAAAATGTCTGAAAAAGAACTTCTTGCTCTAACAAGTGCGAACCAAAATGCTCGATACAGTGGTTTGGATAATTTCATAATTGAAGAACGCATCGGAAGAGGCTCGTTCAGTGTGATTTATAAGGCGAGATGCCGGCAGGATAATTCTGTTGTGGCAATGAAAGAAGTGCAAATTCTTGATATGGTCGACTCAACTGCTCGAATCGATTGTATGAAAGAGATAAGTCTTCTGCAGGTCAGTTTCAAAAAATAATTATCTTAAGCTATGAAATATTCCTTCATGGCACTTGTAAATTTAGTGATTTCAACCAAAAACACCTATTATATTTCTATTCCTATCCTAGAAGTACCTACCTATTTTTGTGATATCGGTACTTCTTATATTAATTTATTCTATCTATCATCACAGATAAGGTAGTAATCAAGGTAGATAAGTATCAATAAGGTAGATAAGTATTACTATCTTATCTGTGCTATCATTCAGTTACGCTTTCTTCCTTATATTAATCAATTTCTAATTAAATTTCGTTATCCATTTATTCTATTTCCTATGATAGATAGTTGATAGAAATTATTTATATTCCAAACTAAATTGTTTTAGATTGTATTACTATTCATTCATTCTCGACATGTACAGTTTTTCATACTCTAATAACTTTACAGAATAATTAATAATTGTTAATTTCTTTAATTTTTTTTGTTTAAGAGTATCTCATACTCTAATATTTTCCTCCCTCAAACAGGACTACGGTACTATTCTTTCATCATTTCCCTATTCCATCATTTGCTGTGTAGGCTATATAATTCATGCATTTATCAACCCTCTACTTAATCGTCATTTATTTTTCCATTATAATTTTTTAGATTATTTGTTATGTTTACATTTCTTTACCTCTCTATTCTATTTTTTATACTGATCGCGGATCATGATAAAAAAAATTCTGATAACCAATAAGTTATTTGATAGGCCTATTATATTAGCACACTGTGATAAAGAAATTTTTGTTTGTTATCAATATTTCTTATTTAATTAATGTTGGATTCCTGCAGTTTATTGCTTGATAAATTGGTCATTCATGTCCAATGTAGCTGGTAATTTTATAGTAAATTATCATTCTGGTAAATATTAAGTTTGGTAGCTTTGAATTGAATCTTCAAAATAATTCAAATAATTATGATATTCATAGTTCTTGCTTTGTAGTAGAATTCTGTACTATTCCTAGTAACCAATCAAATAAAGTAAATAAATTGAAGAAATTCTTAGGATCCTCACAAAAACTAGTAAGAAGGAGATGAACGAAAAATTCCAATCTGCTCGTCCTGCAAAACTTTTCTCTGTAGAATTATTCTTTTGCAAAATTGATTCCATTGGTCAAGATGCCAAGAGCTGATCTAAGATGGACAAATAAAGGAATAGAACTGATGTTTTAACCAAATTTAAACCATAGTAATCAAATAAATAAATTCTAGGCAATTGAGTCAATTCCGCCATTCCTATAATTGTTAAAAGAAATGATCATAGTTATTAAAATTCAACTTGATATTAAATCAGTTAGCTTGAAAGCAATAAATTCTGGAATTTTCATGCAGAAAATACGAGTTATATTTGGCTCGTATCAATTCAAAAATAATTCGTACAAGAATTATGAAGGATATAATTATACTCAGGGGGCTGTCATAGACGGAGTGGAAATATTGTATCTTCCCCATGTTAAAAAGGGGTGTAGGCTGAGTCTCTAGTTTCCGGCTGAGTCTCTAGTTTCCGGACGGAGTTTTGGCGCTGTATTTGAATTCAGAGCTTTTAGGTTAAGTTTCATTTTCATAAAGACTTTTGAAAGTTTATGGTATATTTTGCGGTATAAATCAAAACTGTTGAGAGAATATGATTGATATTTACGGCAAAATATAAAATTTTTGTTAGATTCTTTGTTTTTTAGGTTGGTTTGAGTAGAAGTAGGTGTGATTCTCTACTACAGGTTAGAATGGTTATTCACTAATTCACTAATAATGGTTAACTTCTAATATCGTTACGCTTGTATCAAACTTTCGGATTATTCTTCAATATCATTGATCTAATATCGTTATGCGTGAATCAAGCTTTTGAACCATCCGTTATTCAATCAGAATCAGTTGTAATTATTATCAATTTACGATGTTTTCAAATACACCGCTAAAAGTCCGTCCGGAAACTAAAGTCATCCTACACCCCTTATTTCTCTTACTTCCAGTCCCTGAGATATCAGGTCCCTGATTATACTAACTGGATGAATAGGGGATGGTACAAAAGTGTCCCAGCGACATTCTGGTCCACCACTCCAAGGATTCTAAACGACATTTTGTCCCATTTTCACTGACGACATTCTGTCCCACATTCCTGAGATGGACCAATATGTCGGCTGCATTCACGACATTTTGGTCCAATCTATACTCCTTCATTTTCCGACAATTTGTACCAACGACATTCTGTCCCACATTCCTGAGCTGGACCAATATGTCGGCTCCATGCACGACATTTTGGTCCAATTTACTTACATTCCTTCACTTTCCGACAATGTGTACCAGCGACATTCTGTACCACGTTTCATTCCCAATATCGATTTAGGCAAAATATCGACTGTTGAACTTCTAGTCAATTAGGAGTGTAAGTGTGACGTCACAGATCCCAATCCGACATTACAGTCATGTTTCCAAACATTTGAACTGACATTTTAAAGTGTATGCAAAGTTTTCTATTAATATGCTTTTAAAAATAAAAACTGGTATAATATTTTGTCTTTTTTCATAGGGTCATAATTAAGGTAGGTTTTAAAGCGATGAAAAAACAAGGTTAAGTGACTTTTGAAATTGTCAGTATTTGGATTTTTAATTTTCTGTAATGCTTCTTTTTCCCCACTTTTCCCTATGAAAAAGTAAGTTGGACTATCTTCCTTTTCAAAATTCTCAATATCATGCATAACCATCTCGTACAATTCAAATTTCGAGACATAGGTTTTACATTACAACCGACCGGCTCACCGAATTACGAATTTTATACCAATATATATCGATAAGTATGAATGAATCGATGAAAATATCGATATTTACGCATTCCTGTGATGGACCAATATGTCGGCTCCGTGCACGACATTTTGGTCCAATCTATACTCCTTCATTTTCCGACAATTTGTACCAACGACATTCTGTCCCACATTCCTGAGCTGGACCAATATGTCGGCTCCATGCACGACACTTTGGTCCAATTTCCTTACATTCCTTCACCTTCCGACAATGTGTACCAGCGACATTCTGTCCCACATTCCTGAGTTGGACCAATCCATGAAACGACATTCTGTCCCAAAAATGGGACAGAATGTCGCTGGACCAAACTGTCGTTGGGACAAAATGTCACGCTCCCGATGAATAGACTAAAATACAGTGGCGAGCGGTGCTGTGAAAAGTTAGTGAAGCAGAAGTTAGCTCGATATATGAAGGGGGGGGGGGATCATGAGCGTCATTTCAGCTTTTAAAATGGGGTGGCAAGGTCTGCCAGGGATCTGGGGGCTTGGAGGCCGTGGCGAAGCGTGGTATACTTATTTGGTCATCGCCGGGTATATTTCCTATGACCAAATAAGTATACCACGCTTCGCCACTACTTGGAGGGTATCACAGTGATGTGAAATGCACGGGAATCTATGATTTGGGGCTAATGTCCAGTATATAAATTGTTATGGAATAGGGGAGAAATGGGGAGTCACAACCTTCCGACTTTCCACTTTCGCGAATAATGGAATAAACCACTCGACTTCGACTCTACTTTAGCGCATTCTAGCGGCAGAACTATCATGTCTCAACCTTCCATTTTGTTTTTGAACATATGAAAGCTATTATTGTGTGCCAGTGAAAATGTTTGATAAAAAATCCACGTTTATAAACTGTAATTTTTCACTTGTTTGCAAATAACTGAAATTATTACTGCCTGATTACTAATTGATAATAGGATTTTTGGGGTAGCAAAAAAAGGGGTTTGGGAATTTTGGGGTGGCAACTGCCACCCCTTGCCACCCCCAAATGACGCCTATGGGGGGGATTCATTTCCCTATATATGAAGAGATCTGGTAGGTTTTTGTTGATTTCAATAGGCCTACCAGGTACTTAAAATATACCCTACTTATACCATTGATTTCTAATTCAACTTACTTAGGATATACTGTACTTCTCTACAAGAAGCCATAACAATTATTCAAGTTAACACCAACACAACAAATTATTGCATTATTTCTATACCCGATATAAAAACGCTCACATTCACGAAAGTTCACGTTCAACGGAAATCCCGTACCGACCCGTTCAACTGTTACTGTGTGTGAATTTTTGTTCAACAATGCAAATAGAGAAGTGTTTTTTTACTTGACGGAAAATAATATAATATAGGCTAATATAATTAAATATAATATAATAAATAAAATAACATCCAACGCAGAGCAGAGTCAACAAAAATATCAGTGATGTTAAAGACGATAGAAAACTATGAAGTATTAGAAATTAATTATTTTTAAAATATTGATTTTAAAAATATTAATTTATCAATATTAATTTTAATTAATTAAAATTTATTAAGTATTAGAGACTGTAGTATTCTAATTGTCTTTGGTGATGTCAATCTTCCCATTGTGATTTATTTGTTCGATAAATTTGTTGACTTGTAAGGTTGGCAATATTAAAAATTTGAAATGACGTTCGGCAAAGATCGGCCATCTTCGTGGTCAACTGAAGCTAGCTTCTCCAACAGCTTCTTTGATGATTCTCCTCCCATTCCCACACCCATTCCCCTCAACCATCGCTACGTATATTGGCTGCGCGCGCAACCACTATAGGTGAAGCATTCTCAACTATGCTTCTGTTGAAGTCCGATCGACTGGGAGCGGAATTTGCAGACTCAAAGGCGGCTGGGCTCACATTTGCACGTCACCAATGCAATGTAGCGAGGCATAAGCCCTCTAAATAGTTGAGAATTGATACTCTCTGATTTGATTATAACAAAATAATTTCCGATAATTTATAAAGTTATTGATTCTTACTATTTTGATAAATATTAATAAAATAAGAATTTATTGGATTTTCATTACCGAAGCAGTGCTTCACTTGCTTCATCTGACCGCTCGCCACTGCTAAAATATATTTTTCATCAATTTGCTGGTCTGAATTCACATACTGGGCAAGCTGAAAAATAATGATTGTAATTAATAAAAAAATAATCAATTGTTTAGAGTTTAGAGAATGCTATTTTCTAAAAAATCCTCGTAAAATTATCTCATAAGAGATTTTATTTATTTGACAATGTGACAATGGTTTATCACATTTACTTTAGAAATTATCTAAATATGATGAAAACATTATTGATTTAATGTGTATTACACCCGGTTAATAACACCAAGTTCAAAAGATCCAATGAGGAAGTACGTTACTAAGTTGAAGGCATTGATAAATGGGGCTGCATTATCAGCAGAACAACAAACCAACTCTTTCAAAAAGCTTCAATGACCTACTGAAAAACCCCTCTGACAAAAGGTTGGCTTAATCTTTTGATACCATGCAGGCTTTGAATGCAGCTCTTGATATTTCCTGTCATATATGTAGTAAATTATCTGATTTCAACTTAGTTCCGCACCATTATTTTCTAATTTAATAACTTACCGTATTCTATTAGTAAATATCGATTACAATTATTCAGCTCCGTAGCTTGTAAGTAGAAATCACTGCCATCAAAGTTAGTTTCATCGATAAATAGAAAATTAGATACTTTGAGGCAGTGAGACTCAAAAATGTAGCAGCTTGAAAAATAATGTAACAACATCACCATATGCAACAAAGCTCAGAAAAAATGATTGGTTAAAACCTGATGAAAAAATATCTCATTCCCAGAAGATTTTGGGCTCTATTATAATTTAATGAAAAATACAGCTTTCAAGTAGGTCTAATATTTTATTTTATTCAGAAGTACACGTGTCTGAAGTACAGTTAGCTTATCTATATTTTATCACAGTTTCACTAATGACCAAGTTGTACTATAGTTTTTCTTATCAACTACTTAATTTTACTTTGCACTATTTTTTTTCAGAAATTGGACCATCCAAACATTATAAGATATATTTCATCAGTGATAGAAAACAACAAGCTTTACATTTTCTTGGAGTTGGCAGACTCAGGGGACTTATCTCGAATGATAAGAAATTTCAGGAAAATCCGTAAATTGATTCCTGAACGAACTATTTGGAAATACTTTGTTCAAATTTGTGATGGCTTGGAGCACATGCATTCAAAGAGCATCATGCATAGAGGTGAGTTGACATTTTGAATAGTCAATAGTCAACGATAAATAATTATTACAATAAATAGTTTTGATACCAATCAATACTGTTATTTACTAGTTAATTGATTAGCAGAGATCCGGAGTAGCCTACAAATGAAGTTTACAACCATCACACTTCAAAAATTATCATCTAAATCAAACTAATATGTTTAAAAAAAATGGTGGAAGATTAATGATATCTATTCATTTTAAGGAACTTACAATAGTTATAATATTCAAAATAACCATGTTCTAGGTTGTATTCAAGCTGAGAAATCTATTGGTTGCTGGTTTGTTACCAGCTCATGAATCTCAAATAAGCTCGAGATCTCATCGACTCATATTTGGGTTTGTGTGCTTGAAACATGAAGTTGGTAGCTGTATAACATGATTCAATCAAATATATTAGATCATCATCCAGCTAAAAACTCAACCATTGACTTGTGAAACTTCCCGAGTGAATCAATATTTTTGCTTTCTCCAATCTTATCTTTCTAGCAGTTGAAACATTTTTTATAGAAATCCTTTTCTTATTATTCAACCTCTTCCATCTGTTGAGATGCAATGAAATAACTCTATGGTTTTGTGTATCGTAGATCTAGGAAGCAGTGTGGGAAAAACCCGCCAAAACTGTGGGTGTGGTACTTGTGAAGGGTAAAGTAATAATGTGTTTTGAGGAATAAAATATTGAGTGAAATTAAGTAGTTTTGTTTATTTTTGGTATAAAATGAACCATAAAATCCAACAGGTTATGGGCCCAGCACGCTTCCACTTCGCAACTCTGCTGAATAGTTCCATTCCAATAAATTGTAAAGTAGGAGTAGCCAAGGAAAGTGAATCTATGATTGCACTCAAGTGTGGTAAAATTGAAACAGAAAAATGTAATTTGAATAATGTTCTATATGTCCCAGAACTTTCAAAAAATTTGTTGTCTGTCAGTGCTATCTCTGAGAACAATGGGTCAGTTTTATTTAGTGGAAATAAGGTAGAGGTAGTTAAAGATAATAAAATTATTATGGAAGGCATTTAAAACCCGAATAGTCTGTTTGAAATTGATTTCAAAATTAATAATTCCGTTCATAGTGCAATTACTAGCCCTTTCTCTACACAAGTTGAATTGTGGCATAGTAAGCTAGGGCATCTGGGTATAGATAATATGAAAAATTGGTAAATTTAAGTGATGGAATGAATATTACAACTGAATGTGTCAATCTTACTAAAATCCATGTGAAATATGTTTGTCTGCTCGCCAAACAAGACAACCATTTAAAACTGTCAGGAAAGGGCAACAAGACCTCTTGAAATAGTACATAGTGATGTTTGTGGACCTATTGATCCTATAAGTTGGGATAGAAAAAATATTTTGTAACATTTTGGATGACTACACACATTTTGTGATGGTATTTCTTATTGAGAGTAAAAGTGATGTATTTGATGCATTGAAACAATATGCTGCAGAAGTAGAGGCAAAATGGGATCTTAAAATTTCTAAGCTTCGTTGTGATAATGGTGGAGAGTATATTAGTAATAGGCTCAAGGATTGGTGTAAAAATAAAGGGATATTTGTAGACTATTCTATTCCATATACTCCAGAATTGAATGGAAAGGCAGAACGTATGAATAGAACATTGGTAGAAAAAGTAAGGGCACTTTTGTGTGATTCAGATTTGAACAAGGAAATGTGGGGTGAAGCTGTCAGGACAGCTGCTTATCTTGTGAACAGAAGTCCAACAAGTTGTTTAGAATGTACTCCAACAGAAAAATGGTATGGAAAAAGACCGGATTTATCAAGATTGCAAGTTTTTGGTAGTTTAGCATATAGTCATGTTGCAGGGAATATTAAGAAACTTGATAGTAGGACAAAGAAACTCATATTTGTAGGATATACTCAAAATGGTTATCGTTTGTGGGATGCAAATAAGAGGAAAATTATTGTTTCTAGAGATGTCATTTTCTCACAGGTCAAGCAATTTACAGAGTGTAACAATTCTGACACTAGAGTAATAAAGATTGATGAAGTTGAAGAAAGCAAAAATGAAGATGAAATAGTAGAAATTGAAAAAGGAAATGTAGAAATTGAAAATGACAATGGAATTGTAGAAATTGAAAATGAAGATGAAATAGTAGAAATTGAAAATGGAAATGTAGAAATTGAAAATGACAATGAAATTGTAGAAAATGAAGATGAAGTTAATGGAATTGAAGAAGATGAAGGAAGTGAAGAGGAGGTGATAGATGAAAATGATAAAACGAAAGGCAGAGACAAGAGGGAGGTGAAAAGACCAGTGTGGCTGAAAGACTATGAAACCAGTTTCTTTAGTTTAGCAGAAGATGAGCCTCTCACATATTCTGAAGCTATGAGAACAAACAATGCAGTGAAGTGGTCAGAGGCAATGAAAACTGAATTAAACGCTTTGAAAGAAAATAATACATGGACTGAGGTAGAGACTGTACCAGAAAATAAAGTAGTTATAGACAGCAAATGGGTATTCAAAAATAAAAGAGATGAGAAGGGTAACACTCAATTTAAAGCTAGATTAGTTGCAAGGGGGTTTCAACAAAGAGATAGCATTGAGTTGAATGATATTTATGCTCCTGTGGCAAAATTGCCAACCTTCCGGATTTTCATGAGTGTTGCAAATAAATTAGGTTTGCCAGTATATCAAATGGATGTAAAAAATGCTTTTCTGAATGGTGAAATAAAAGAAGACGTTTATATGTCATTACCAGAAGGTAGGGTTTGTAAACTCAACAAGTCAATTTATGGGCTGAAGAAGTCTCCAAAAGATTGGAATTCTAAATTTGATTCTGTAATGAGAAATAACAATTTTACAAGATCCAAGAATGATTATTGTTTGTATTCCAAAATTTTGAATGGCAAAAACGTTTTTCTACTATTGTATGTAGATGACTTACTTATTTTTGGGTCAGATCAAAATGATGTATTGAAATTAAAATCTGTGTTACAAGAAAATTTCAGGATGAAAGACTTAGGATTAGTCTCAAATTTCTTGGGAATAAATGTCAAACAAGATATTGAGAAAGGGGTAACTGTAATAAGCCAAAAGGAATATCTTGAAAGAGTATTGCAAAAATTTAATATGCTTGATTGTAAACCTATGGACACTCCCATGGACAAAAATTTCAACTTTGAGTTATTGACTAGAGAGAAATCTGAAAGTACTGAAGTAGAGAAAAAATGTCGTAGATTAATTGGTTGTCTCATGTATGCTGTTGTAGGATCTAGACCTGATTTATGTTGTACTGTATCTTTTTTGAGTCGTTTTCAAAGTTGTGCCAGTGAAATGTTATATAAAACCTTGAAACGTGTATTGCGATATGTCAAATGTACTTTGAATTTAGTGTTAGAATATAAGAGAGTTCCAAATGATGATCTGATTGTAGGGTACGTAGATGCCAACTGGGGTGGAGATTCAGAAAGAAGGTCAACCTCAGGCTATTGTTTTAAAATATTTGGTAATACTATTTCTTGGTGTACTAAGAAACAACAAAGTGTTGCTTTGTCCAGCACAGAAGCCGAATATGTAGCTTTAAGTCAAGCAGCAAGTGAGGCATGCTGGATAAGAGGTGTTTTAACTGATTTTGGCATGTTGAAAAATAAGAAAAATAGTATTTTGTTGTTTGAAGACAACCAGTCAGCTATTAAAATAGCTCACAACCCTGAAAACCATAAAAGAATGAAACACGTAGACATAAGATATCATTTCATAAGAGAGAAAATTTCTGATGGGATAATCCAAGTGAAATATTTAAAATCTAGTGATCAAGTTGCAGATATTTTTACTAAACCTTTGGGAAAAGAGCTTTTTGTAAAATTCAGAAACAATATTCTGTGAAATCTTGTTTATTGAAATAATTTTTTTTGGGTAATATTGTATTGTAATACACCTAAGTTTTGTTTTGTTTTTAATTGGTTATTTCATTGAGGGGGTGTGTTGAGATGCAATGAAATAACTCTATGGTTTTGTGTATCGTAGATCTAGGAAGCAGTGTGGGAAAAACCCGCCAAAACTGTGGGTGTGGTACTTGTGAAGGGTAAAGTAATAATGTGTTTTGAGGAATAAAATATTGAGTGAAATTAAGTAGTTTTGTTTATTTTTGGTATAAAATGAACCATAAAATCCAACACCATCATCATTTTAATTGAATCAGTCGAATGCGTTGATCATCTTACATGCTATTTTTTATCAATCTTGGAATTTTCCATTCTTATTTTAATACGTCTACTTCTAATTACAAAGCATTGGAAGATTTAAAATTATTGAACTTATTTTAAAATCCTCATCATCAACCCTCGAGAGCACGTGTAAAATGTGAAAGGTGTAGAAGATTAACCCCTTAACTGATAAACTCATTGTTTGATTTATTTGAAAAATCAACATCTACAAAGAGCAAGGTAGTTGGCAGTAAGCCTTGAATAACATTTATTATAATTATTTTAGTTGACAATTGACTGTAGCGAAAAATCAATTAATTTCAGTTCTGCTAATAAATCATAAGTTACAAATGTTTGAGAAAATACAGTACGTCATTTCACAATCAATCATCTAATACTTAATACTTCAATATGATAAACTTCCTGACTCTATTGTATGATTGTATACAACACTACGTTTATTCTTAGTAGATAATAATTAAATAACTCGATTTTATTTACAGACCTGAAACCAGCTAATGTGTTGGTGACAACTGGAGGAGTCATTAAATTAGGTGATCTTAATTTGAGTCGTTTCTTCAGTCCCAAGACCAATGCTGCTCAGTCAATTGTTGGAACTCCGTATTACATGAGTCCAGAAAGAATTCATGAGAAGCCTTACACGTTCAGCAGCGATATTTGGTCCCTGGGCTGCTTGCTGTATGAGGTGAGCCATTCTTTAAATTTGTCAGTTATCATTGGAAGTCATAGCTGTGATGACGTCCATAGTCAATGAAAGTGTTATTAAACTTGTGAGTATTGATTGAATTATTTTAAAAAATCCTCAACTAATAGGGTGATCCTATTCATAAAGTATCAAATCACCAAATAATGTAATGTGATGGATTCAAATATTCTCATATTGTCCACATTTCTATAGATTATAATTTTTCGAACCTTCTCTCAGGTTCCCCACGATTGAAATGTATCTGTAAGCTGAAATCTGATTTCTTCAAATATTTAAGCAAATATTTTGTAAAGGTCCATTTTATCTTCCTTTTTTTCTTCATTGCAGATACTCCTATTCCAATCTAGGAATATTGAAAAAGCTTCCTTTCCATTGCTGAAACAAAAAACAATGAAAAACTGTGTTATATTTTTGTGTCCAGTTCAATTCTTACCAGAAAAGAAATCAGAGTATTTTCCTCCCATGGGGAATTTGAAAATGAATAATATATCACATTTGAAATCTTCATGTTATTTGACAATTAACTTAAATTTAGTTTTACTTTTTCAATTATTTGACTATAACTTTGAAGAATAGAATTATCAAGAATAGATCTAATTGAATTGATGTATCAAAATGATGTCTTCCCGTTGGTGAGAAATCATGAAAAAACATTCAAGTAAAAATTTAAACTTATAGAGATCCATAAAATGTCGAATTATATTTTCAATCTTTGTCTTTGTTTTCTAGTTGGCTGCATTGCATTCTCCTTTCTTCGAAGAAAGACAAAATATTTACATGCTTTGTAGAAGGATTGATAAGTGCCTCTACGCTCCCATTCCTTCGGAGATCTATTCTCAAGAGGTAAAAATTCCTTAATATCTATTCAACATTTCGAGAATACTAACCCAAAACATTAAATAATTATATCATGAACTCCTATTAACACAACCTATTAATGATTCGAATTTTCTAATCCATAATGTTTTAAGTGTCTGAAATTATAAGCTTAGATTTTAAAAGATGGAAGGAATTATTGTCAGCTCGTACATAAATATGGCATAATACCGGTACAGCTTTCTTTGTTTTTTTCCAATTACATGTATTATGCTTGAATGTTAATGTGCGTCTATCCAACTCCTTCATATTCATATTATTGATTAAGAAAATATTGCCTTGATCATATTTATAATATTTATATTGAACAATAGGTCCAATTGGTTTTCAAAAGAGTAATAATAATGCATTCACTGTGACGAGCAGCAAGATTTGGTTCTACACAACATTGCATTATATTTTTATAGCTTATTATTAATAATGCAGTTCGAAATAATTGAAAAGCGTCATCAAGTTTTCATATTTCTCTATGAATAATAATAGAAATAATTTTATACCTTTAATAAAAAAAATTATTCAAATAATAATAATAACTTCTATTGAAATAATTCAATCTTCGTCGAAAAGTTTAAAAATAAGAGATGAGAGAATGCACCAAGATGTTGCTATAATTAATTTAACTCATTATATTACTTTAATGAGATTGAAGAAAGACACTAAATTTTAGCTGAAAAGTTTATTGAAAGTCTGGCCGCTAAAATTGTTTTAATGCTGTTTGTTGTCTCTTATGAAACTGAATACCATTTTTATACCACTTTTACAAATATTCATGTTTGATACTTTTTACAGATAGGCGACCTTGTCAGCAAGTGTATAACTGCTAACCCTTCACAGCGCCCAGACATAGTAGCTGTCCACAAAGTCGCGAAGGAAATGAATAGACTCTTCTTAGAAAACAAAACTCCTAATCAAGCAAAATAGTTCCTATTCAAAAATCACTGTTTACCAATTTTTAATCCACCGTTACTGTATCAAATATGTTATGTGTCATCTTGTTTTAAATAAAATTATTTTAAGTTTGACTTGTTTCTCCATTGTAATTCTATGATTGTTTTTAAATAAAATGATTTGAGATTTCGTTTGGTTCTTAATTATAGTTATCCTAATTATTAGTATTTATATACATAGGCTTAATTATGCAGTGGGGCTTGGATAGTTCGAATTATTTAAAAATAATTTTGTTGGGATTAGGGAGAAGAGAACCTCAAATTATGTAAATATTTATTATTGAGAGTAGGTCTATCTTTACCAATTCATAAAAATAATAAATTTTATCAATTATCTAAACGCTCCTTTGGTACTATGGTACTTCCAATCAAAAGTGTTTGGTTTGCCCCTTGAAAATTATATGGGATCGATTAATCGATTAATGAAAAAAATCTTGGACAACACGAAGTTTTTGCTCTAATACTGGAAGTAATATCTTCAAAATAATCTTCCTGAATGCAACCAATAATACACAATAATCCTGTTACTTTGAGCTGATCGGGACATTTCAGCAAAAGTTGAATGAGGTCGGATTTAGAGAAAAATCAATAAAAACTTTCGGGACATTTCAACAGAAGTTGAAAGTAAGATAAGATTACTATATTCAATCATTTAGATAACAATAATTATAACTGCATAGATTCTAGATTATTAAAGTTGTAAGTACAATGTTATTCTATTAATTTTATGAATTATAACTAATGATTTTCAACAATATAAGTATTAAATGCAATATCATAATATTAAAATAATTGAGATTTATCTACTGTACAAGAAACGGCGAAGTTTGGACATGTAAATGTCGATTCTTGGAAAAGGATGTCCAAGGACTTCCTTTCCATTAACACTTGGCCGTGAATAGGGGAAAATGTTTTCAATACCTGATAAAAAGTAGTAGGCCTAGTCAGATTTAAAAAAAGATCAAGACGAAGAGTTGAAGAGCTTCAGAAGTCCCTCAGCAATTGTGTGAAATTCAAAGGTACAGTAGCAATGTGGAAAGACAAAACAATATAGGCTACGGTAAGTGAATCTGTTTTCCGTTCTATAATACATTTCGGGTCTCAAAATCCCGTCTAGGTGGAGCCTTCAATAACGTCAAATCTCAATATTTGAGAAAATAAATTTTTATAAACATTATTAATTTTTTACCTTTTTTTTGGGTTTACAAAAGCTATACGTATTATAGTATAATAATATATGAGAACTGAACTGAAAAAAAAACATTGAATATTATAAATCAATAATTCATTGCAAACAGTAGATCATTTTTTTTGCACAGTTTGATAAGCGAACTGTAAGAAAAATGATGGATACTTTATATACAAGTATATAATAATATCTACAAGTATTGAAGTATAAGTATACGAATCTATAATAACGAGATATTTGACGCAGGTGTGATATAATTCTGGTAATCTCACACCTGTCACAGTGATGTGGGCTATTCAAGATATCTGTCCACGTTTATCACAGAGAAAGCGACATATTTCAGCGAGCCCCCATAATTATATTTGCGAATTATATATTCCCGATAATAGTAGCCTACTTGCAAAAAAATAATAATGAGTGTAGGCTAATATCAATCCACTGGTTTGATAATATGGCTAAGTATGTATTACTACAATGAAAGTATCAGTACCTAATCTAAAAGATTGCGAAATTGAAATTGCGTTTTCTTAACCAAATCACTGTGGGATATTTTGCCAATTTACCGACCTCGAAGGTTTTTCTAGTATTGAATTTTTTGAAATAGATGCAACAAATATTTTTCAAGTTATGTTAAGAATTTTTTTTATAAATACTGTACTATCAATCTGAGGGAAAGAGTGATTTATATGATACGCAATTCCAATGAAATGTTACATCTTATCAACAAACTGTTGGTGGAAAATCAAATGGATTTCTTTAACTATATCTAAGACACTAATAATAGATATACTCGTATATTAATATTGCAAACTACAGGGTGGGGCAGAGCCGACTGACGAGTTTGAAAGGGTTATAAATAATGAACGGAGAAACTTAGAAAAAAATGGTTTGGTTTATTGAATTCAGCTCGAAAAATAGTTTTTAGTGTTAGTTTTTGAAAATTATATCGGTTAAATGGCGGCCATCAGCAGCTATACACTGATGTAGCCTATTTTTGAAATTTTCAAACGCATTTTGGCATATTGCCACTGGTAAGGCCTGAATCTCCTCCTGATTTTCTCCTTAAGCTCTTCCAAAGTGTGTGGGCGATGTTTGAAAACCTTTTCTTTGAGGTAGCCCCACAGGAAAAACAGACACTCAAATCGGGTGAGCGTGCCGGCCACTTCACGTCCCCCTCAGAGTAAGTCGCCCTGGGAGCATTTCTCTCAACAAATCCATTGAAATGCGCGCTGTGTGGGCTGTAGCCCCATCCTGCTGAAACCATATTTCCCAAGTCTTGTTCCTCAGCAAGTTCTTCCAATTTGGGTTGCAGAAACGTTTGTAACATTGTGACATAACGCTCGGAGGTGACAGTGACGGTGATGTCATCTTCGAAGAAGTATGGCCCTATCACTCCAAATTGAGAAACGGCACACCAAACTGTCACTTTTGGTGAATTAAGTGGTCTTTCATGAAGTTGTCGAGGTTATTTGCTGCCCAGTACCGGAAGTTTTGTTTGTTGACAGCTCCACACAGATGAAAATGAGCCTCGTCACTGCAGAAAAGAGTCGCCATTGCTGGGATGCGTTGAAGCATTTCCTTGCAACAATTTTACGGTTCAAAAATCGGCGGCATTTAATTTTTGCACAATCATGATTTTATATGGATGAAAAAACAAATGTTCATGAAGAATCCTCCTAATTGAACGGCTGGACATCCCCAAAGCTATTGCATGCCTGCGTGCAGAACGCCTCGGTGATTGCTCGACTGCTGCTCTCACAATTTCAATATTTTCGGGAGTTCTCACTGTTCTTGGTGCGCCATGTCTTCTTTCTTGTCGTGTACTATCAGTTTTCTCGAGTTGACGAACCCACGCTCTGATAGAGTTCACAGATGGGACGGGTTTGTGGACAGGAATGTTAAAATGTCGTCGAAACGCCCGTTGAACTGCGATAATCGAATGTTGATTTTCGTAAAAAGCGCGAACAACATAACCCCGATGCTCTCCCGTCCAATTCATGATGCACACTAAAAACTATTCTCCCGGGACTGTACAATGACGCCCACCGAGCCTGCCTACTCCCACCACAGGCTGAGCAGTGCCCCCTCCAAACTCGTCAGTCGGCTCTGCCCCACCTTGTATATGCTTATGATGGTTAACTATTCTGTTGAAATGGAATGAATCTCTCAACGTTTCTTGTTATGAGCCTCTTAAAATGATCGCTGGCAACTTATAACAAAAAGACGATGAATTCAGTACATTTATTGTATCAGAGACAATTGGAACTAGAATCCACTTAGTATCCACTTGTCTCTGATTGTATGTAAGGTTGTGTCTGATTGTAGAAAGTGTAAGAGCAGTGGCGGCTGGTGAGATAAAGTATTGAAGGTGCTGCAGTGGAAGAACGAGGTAAAAACATGCATGTAAGAAATAATGAAGTATATCATCACCACCAACGATTAGACACGGAAAAAAAATTAAAATTAAGTATTTCTAGAATCACAGTTACACTACCAGGAGATTTTGTTGTTAAATTACTCAGGATTGGAGGACCCAATGAACTTCTTACTGTGATTGAATCCTTTTTGTATTAAGTTTGGTGTTGGACGATCTCTCTTCTAAATCTCATTTTTTTTAAATTAACAATTAAAATTATTATTAAAAACCGAAATAAAATAAGAAACAACACAATGTGTAAATCTCGACCATTCAGAAAAATACAGAATGATACTAATAAGAAAAAATGAAAATGATAATACGAACAGATTTTATAAACGATAGCGAAACTATAGTTTAAACTCAATTGAGCTGTAGATCCACAACAAGTATAAGATCCACCAGTACAAGTATAAACTATTGTTTCGTTAACAGTAGATTACGGTACGTTACTGAATATCCTCAGTGACAACCAATACATTACAAGTTACTTTTGTTTCAGAGAAGTATAGTGGAAATTCAGTAAGGTGAAAGAAAATGAGACCAATGTTGTCTATTCCACAATGATTTATTGAAAAAACAAATGCTTTTGAATAAATCATCGTGGAATAGACAACATAGGTCTAATCTTTCAGCTTATTACAAGTTAATCCAAATTTGAACTATCGTTTAGTTGAACTCAGTTTAAACAAAGATAATATTCAGGCCTTATTTAGTATGTACGAGGATCTCCATATTTTCTCAAATCTTTTGCAACCCCTCTCACTATCCGCAACCTCTGCCAAACCTCTTCTCACTATCAGAAAAAAATATCTCAAAACAGGAATATACAGTTTATTCGGATGATAAATTCACTTGGCATCACCACTGGTTATAAAAATGTAGCCATGACATGAGTTTTCTTCGAAGGAAAGGGAAAGTTCATTGTGCTGGTAACTGGTAACACTTTTCCTCGATTTTAGCGATACAAGCGCGGCCTTCGAAGGTCCTAGCAGCGGTCGCGGGAAATATTGCTGCCTACCGTTGCTGCTGGATGTATGAGCATGAAATCAGCAAGTCGGTTGCGTCAGTGTTAGTCAGTCAGTCAGTCCTGCTACTTGCTCTGTCAATTTAAGTGGTGTGACTGACTGCTGCTGAAAATCCACACATAACGCAACACGAGAAGAAAGAGTGTGAATTATTGAGTGAAGGCGGAAACTTGAGAGCCATCGTTCCAAAATATCTTTCGTAGTGTTGACAGAAGTGTTGTAATATTTATCCGCCATTAAAAGAGCCTATAAGATGTTTCTTATGATTCAGGCCGACGTGGTAGACATAGGATCAATCAAAGCAGAGTGGAAAGGAAAATCCGATATAGCACATTATTTCTGGATGGTCTTCTACTATTCAATTAAAAAAAATTGTTCTACACGTTTTTCAAGAATTTTCGTATTTATTGCTGTACTTTGTAATTAGAACAATGTATTTCACATTGCATATGGTATCTCCAATAGGGTAGCATCCAATAAAAAAATACGACCCGAAAACCGTAGCATATATTTTTTATGTAAGACTAAACTTATTGATGTAAGAAGATTACAGAATCTTGCTATCCAAAACCCTGGATGTTGAATTCCAATCTTTATAAGATTATAATCAAAATATCGCACTTTCTCCTGTTTGCTTCAGTGATTTCACGAACTGTAACTGACAAAATTTTTAAACTCATTTTTATTATTTTTCATAAATTCATTCAATTTGAAACGAAGCAAAACCGTTTCTCAGCCATGAAGTTCCTTTTCGATTTCATAAGACTGGCTTTAGTTACCCAATGAAAATATGAAAATTTGGGTTTAAGTTACGTGTTACGCCACTGAAGAAAATTACAATCTTTTTTGAGTAGGTACCTAACGTGATTATGAGGTATCTCTATCAAAATTTACTAGGGGGTTGAGTTTAAAAAGGGGTCCATGAGTTACTCCAGTTCACGGTGTTTTGATTTTTGATGAATAATATGAAGGTATTTTCAAGGGTAATTATTTCATTTTCTTAAAATTTTCAAAGAGTTATATTAAAAAATCTTTACTATCATCTCCTAGTGTATTTCAATTAATAAAATGAGATAAAAAAACTATTTTGTTGGTTTTTATTTATCAGTTGTTTCATTTGTGAGTTCTCAAGTTCAATGAAGCATAAGGCCGTAGTGGGGATCGATAAATTCGATGGATTAATAATTGTAATGCTTTTTCAGTTCAAGTACAGTGTATAAAGAAACATTCGAAAAGATGTCGGTTCGATAGCATCGATGATAATCATCCTTGAAGTTATTAATGCTTTTCAACTTCAAAGTATTCGAAATTTATGAGTAGCAGGTAATTGACAAGATTTGAGAGACAAGTATTTTTATTTCATTTCCCCGGCTGAAAAGAGGGGGAGCATGAGAGTCAGCTGTGAAACAGAGCAGTGACTACAAGTGGCGCGGCTAAGTTCAAATGGCGGTGGTAGTGGAGAAGTGAAAGAATATAATCGTTTGTGTATTATGACATTCAGTCAGTCTCAATCCTGTTGACAATAGCCATTCACCACGGACACGGTCACGACAAGTCTATCAACAGCAGAATCTGGCAGCCGCTTGCTCCAGTCAGCGGGTGGTCTAAAAACACTTTGATAATAATTATAATCTAGTGCGCATGATTGTGATCAAATAGGTACTTGTGGGAAAGTGCGAATTTTGAAAATGTCCTCAAATGTGTTTCGAATATTCGGTTCACTCGTTTTGATATCAATTCAAGTATCCGAAACTAAACGTCTGATGACGTTGGAGGACACAGTGATTTCTACGTTCAGGGCGGAGAGCTTCATTGGCAATTGGATTTCTGGTGAGTAGGTACTTTATTTTGCCGCTGTGCTCTGTCTGGCTGTCACTCCTTATCAACTAGCTGATAAACACTTTATCGAGTTTTATTACAGCTAGCAGACACTCTAAACTAATTCGCAATAGAATAAATGATACCTATACTAGTAAAACCAGTTGTAAATGTTGCTTGAAATTGAAATAATAATAATAGGATTTAACTTTAGCAAAACCTTATTGAAATAATTTAAATTAAAGATGTACAGTAGCCTACCGATTTGAGATGATTAGAGGAGATGAAACGATAAAATTTTATGCGAAAACCGTATATATGAGGCTAGAGCCCTGAGATTGTCTTTTAGTGAGCACTATCTCGAAAAATTGATTAATGATTGACACGCTACTACGAAATAACAATACGGTAGTCCTAAGATTAATAAAAGAGTTAATCTTTATTTTTAATAATTTCTATAAGGTTCTGCTAGTCAATAAAAATTTTTCAATCAAAAGGTAGTACAAACCAGAAAGAATTAAGTAGCAAAATAATTTTATCGAGGAATAAGACAGTAATACTGTAATTTTATGCAATCGGGTAAGTAATGGACATGGACTAATAATGTTATTGTGAGTATGAGAGAATTCACTTCATAAAGATTCTTCTTTATGCAGAAGACTGCATTGGAATTGATATTTTTTATTAATGTAGGTCAGCGCTTCATTTCTATTGTAGCTACAAAGACGCAATAAAAACTAATTCATTGTTATTATCAAGCTAGAAGATTATGATGTTGATTCTATTGACAAACATAAGAAAGATTGAGAGGTCTGATAATTTTATCATATTTGACTTTTTATAGCTTCTTGACTTTTTATAGCTTTCAGACCCATACAGTAGTGCTGGGCTTATTATTGTTTTATATGGTCTGAGCTTTGTTTTGTGGGATAGGGACTTTGAAGAGAGTAATTTGTTGCAGGCATACATACAGATACACCTGTTTGCTGAGTTTACCCTATTTTGTATCCCTATATTATCCAAATTTTTACTTGAGGTGGTTACTCCAAGACATTTGAATTCATGTACTTGCTCGAATTCATGCCCATCTATTTTCAAGCTGCCTAGCCTTTCCCCCTGGTTCTTGTCAAATGTACAAATTTAGTTTTGGAGTAATTTGTTATGAGGCCAATTTTCTCTGCTTCTTTCATTAGCAGTTTGGTAAGGATTTTTATGTCCTTTACATTTTCTGAGATAATTGCCACATCAACTGCAAAAGCCAACACATTAATCTTCGATCCAACCTCTACACCCTTGCATTATTCCCACATAAGGATTATTCACCCACCCTGATCCTTTTTGAGCCTCTGTGGAGGAAACCAATTGGCCGAAATTAATGGAAAAATACATTCTCCGTGAAATTTCTCACACCAAATTTCATGTCGAACAGTCCAACTGTTTTTGGGTCTATTCATCACGAAAAAAATTACAAAAATATATAGAAACATCATCTTTATAAATATAGATAGATCATGATGATTTTTACATTTCCGGGGTTTCCTCACATGAAGATAATAATGGAAGGCTTGAAATGTTTAGAATTTTAAATGGACTTGTTTTTTAATTTACGAGGTACCGACATGAAGTCATGGTTTTTAATGTAAGAAACGAAATTTGTCTGCTTACTAACTGGAGCGCTTTCGAGTTTCAAGAAACCCATTGTCAAAATGAAAGTGACAGACATCTAGCCGACCGATCTTCACTGGGTTTCTTGAAATTCGAAAGCGCTCCAGTCAGTAGACAAATTTCGTTTCTTACATAAAAACATGACTGCATGTCGGTAGTAAAGTAAGAAACAACAGTGTATACATCGCAGTTCGTGATGGATCAAGAAATAATCATCTTTTAAAAGGAATTCCCACTATTTCATATGCGGTAATTTCATCCTTCTCAAACGATACCATGTTTTCCAGATTCTGAATTGACCTACGTGAAAGATAATGCGATAACACTCTTGGATGTGACTACCCAAAATAGCAGTCTTTTGGGAGAGGAGACCCTTCTCGTAAGTTTCATACTTAGTTCATTCTCATAGCTAGATGAAGATAAAAATAAGGTCGCAGGTTAACTCTTTTGGAAGAGGTTAATAATCCGTGAAAATGATCAGCTCAAGGTTTTTCATTTTCAAACGTTCAAGGCTTCAATAATATTGGCAACACCATAGGCCTTCTATCTGACAAATCAGTACTTTCTTGCTTGATACATTTCTACAATAATATTTATTTTTCTCTCCATTATTAGAATTTAAGTGGTAATTGAGATGATTTTTCCTAAAATTTTCCAAGTAGGGTATCACATAGGAAATAAACCTTTACAGTGTTTTGAACAATTTTTGTACGAAAACGCATGCAATATGAGCGTAGCCTGATTACTCGTAGGCTCATAGAAAAAGCATAGGAGAAGAGAATGCTTCTTCTATGCTTTCTCTATGCTATTATTTTCCGGTGCGGAGCTGTGCCGGGGAGAACGGACAGCCGACTGTTTTTACATAGTATGGAGACAGTGACATCTGTATGCAAAAACAAGAACTTCATGAAACACCACCTTTACCGCTCGCACTGAGCGCCTTTATCTTTATGCCGCGTTTACACCTGGCCATTGGAATAAGCCAATGGCAAATTCCAACAGGTTGACGATGATTCCTAAAATTTAAGAAATTGAATTTTTTTATAAATTCAACTTATGATACCATAATACTATAATGTCACTCATGATAAAAATTACCGATATGAATAAAATGATCGATCCCTCACCTAGATTTCTTAACACTTTATTTTTCAAAAGTTTTTCAACTCATGCTAGATGTTACCAGTATTTTTTGCTACTTATGGTGTAAACAAGTTTGATTCCCACTCTCCTTTGTGCGAGTTCATATTGGAATATTCCTTTATAATTCCAGAACATGCGAACGCTACTTCATATTGAAATGATGGAATTGCTAATTGTAATTTATAATAATGACCATTTGACAGATTTACGGTTATCCATTGTTAATAATAATGAAATTGAATATTCTCTCTGCAGAAGCGCTACAATGCAACCTCATATGATGTATCGAGTGATAAAGAATGGATTGCTATCTCACACAATTGTGAACAAGTAAGTTAAATGTAGGCTGATTATTTATCAGTTGTAATTTTAATACAGCGAATACTCCTCAATGAGTTTTGGTGCCACGTTTCTATCATTCACTAAACTGTAAGAAGGCATAATGATATTATTCTCTTAATCTCTGACAGTTCTATGTAACCCAATGCTCAGAAAAAAATTCAATTCTTACGGTACTGGAAGTCCTGCGAATCAAGGAGATACATGCAAGTATGTTCGCCTATATAAGATCTAGTAGGACAAGACAAATGTCAATCTTCTCTTGATTACTTATTCGATCAATGACTGCAAATTTAAAAGCTTATTCATAACAACATCTAAATTCCATTTGAGCATGCAGGCAGAAAATTATTAGCAAATGATAGATATGCGTCAATGATGATTTTGTTCTGTTTTGAAATTATTTATCTTCCTTTTTATCAAACACGAGACAACTTATAAGTGGAAAATCACTATTGAAAGAATAGGAAAGAATTGGAACTGAAATGGAATTGATTGAATGCCAGAGTAATACAGTCCATCAATAAGTAGAGTATTTTTTTTTTTTTAATTTGGCGGATGGCGTTTCCATGGTAATTGGTGACGTTCTGTTGACTTCTTTTTTTAAATATGTCTTTTAAATGTTATATACAGTATTCATATGAAAAAATCAACTCAATTTCACCCGTTTCCGTAGAAACGTTAAATGAAAGTAGTTTGCCAAATTATAAAAATAGTACTATAGTGATGTATAAAGAATCTAAAGTGCCGTAAAAATATTAAATTTAAGAGCAGGTCTTCCCAAAGGTGTACTTTTTCCACTTAAAATTTGAATATTTTTTACGGATGTTTTCTTGATACCATAAAGTCGGTACGTGAAATTTTGGAACTCTCGTTCCAACTAAGTGTAGACAGTCTAAACATTAATGAAAGTGAAAAACAATGTTCATAATATATCTATACTTCAATTAATATTATTTTTCCAGGTTTACCGCCATTCTTCTTTGTGCATATATTCAGTACATGAGCTGAAAAGTGGGTGAGTTTAACCATAGAGAAGTCTGTTCTCTGTGGTTTAAGATTTTGGTTAATTTCTCCACCTTGAAAATTCTGTTTACCGTATTCCAATAACTGGCTAAACTGTTCCTTCTCGGACTAATCCACCTGCTGATGATGTTACAGAATGCTCCTTTTTGACTATTATACAGTAAGTTATTACTGTCTACTGGAAAAAGAGAGTAAATTTTTCCAAAGGCACAGTAACCTTATCGGCAGGATCCTCCATATTCATTAATACTTACTGTTCACTGGGAAGCAGAAAGTAAATTTTTCCAAAGGCCCAGTAACCTTATTTGCAGGATACTCAATCCTAATTATTGAATCAAGCTCGTGATATTATACTATGAAAAACAACTTCTTGCAAATAATGTAAGTTGAAGTAGAATGACTAAGAGTGAGCAAAGTTAATACTTTTTCTATTTTTTAAATCAAGTTTTCAGTTTGATGTAGCTGGAGGAAAGAAGCTCCAAATGCTAAAATGGTCGCCAATTGGTCACTCTCTTGTTTACGTCATGGAAAACGATCTCTACTACCAACACAAACCGGGGCCCTTGGCTGCTGACAGGCTCACATCCACTGGAAAGCCAGGTGTTTTCTACAATGGAGTGGCTGACTGGGTTTACGAAGGTAGGCCTGAACTCAATAAGAAAAACTGAGTCAGTAGCTGTAGATTTTCTGAAAATGCTGAAATGGTGCTTGTTATCGTGTAGTTATTGCATTGAATATATATATCCTATGATATATATATATATATATATATATATATATATATATATATATATATATATATATATATATATATAGGATATATATTCAATGGTTATTGTGAGGTCAAGGTAATCCAGTTGATGGTTCTCTTCTATTTCTTTTGTGAATTGGATGTTTTGCTGTGCTCTGTTCAGATCATTATGGAATGTCTGTAACTGTCTTGAGATGAGGAGCCTTCCCATATAAACAGAAAAAGTTGGGAGAGCCTATTGTCGCTTCTTCTTGAATGCAATTTATGAAAACTGCTTGAAATGATAATTTGATGATTGTCACTTCTCCATAGAAATAGAGCTTCTCATATCAATTTTATACATAAAGTGGTTTACCAAGTTTCAAAGTGGTCTACCAATGAGATAAATGATGTAGATAGTAGCAGGATATATATTTTAAAGAGTGATCCTATTTCAGGAGTCATAAATTGATTAATCGATGAGCTCTGAATGCTAAGCATCAATTGAAATTGAAACTCTTTTATTTCATCATAATATTATGAATGAATAAATTATATTTGCAAACTATGAATTTGCTCACCTTGCATTTTGCTTGTAACCTTTTATTGAAATGTGTTTTGAAGAATTGAAGGCTGAAGATCCTTATTCCAAAACCACTATATAGATTCATTGAAAACTCTCAGAGGAAGTAGCAATTCCGATTAAAGTGTGAAAAGTAAGAGTAGCTTAATACGTGAAAAAATTATACTTCTGTAATGATTTTCAATCGCAATTCGAGTTGTTTCTTTTGCACGTTCAATTTAATATTTCCTAATATTACAAATTCTCTCCAACTGTATCCCATTATAAATAAATTTCAGAGGAGGTACTCGGTACATCCAGAGCCTTGTGGTTCTCACCAGAGGGAACTAAATTGGCCTACATTGCGTTTGATGACTCCAATGTAACAGAAGTGCACTATCCAAGGTATGGGGAGCCTGGAAGTCTAAAATGGCAATACGCTGACGATGTGATAATTAGATATCCAAAGGTAGGCTTCCTTCCAATCAACAGTTTTCTCTTCTATGAATTATTTTGACATTGTGCTGTAATCGAAACTGAAGTGAATAGATCAAGTGAGATTAGCTTAGGGAAATTATTTCACTTTTAAAAATGTCTGCATAAGATATTAATAAATTATTGTAATGGCAAAATGCTGCATATTATTATCCATTAATATTATGGAGCATAGAATGGTTTCAGGATTCTATCTTTACTGTATTGCAGTAATTTTAAATCAGAATATAGAATTTCAGAGGTGCAAATCTTACTATGATTTACTATTTGGAAGAAAAGGAAAGTAGAAAAACAAATAAGTGTCCGAACAGCCATGGAGCCAGCAAGCGAGTAAGGCCATTCGCCTTTTACTCTTGAATCGCTTCATTAAAAATCAAATGGACGCTTCAATATTCCTAAAACGGAAATTGCCATGCTCAAGGTAATTAATTGGAATGACTTATTTTGCATTGAAAACAAGATTCTGAATCCTTGATTAATCTCACTCTGTCAACGCTCTTGACACTAAAACATTTCTTCGTTGAATTTCTTTCAACCCGTTCTCATAAACATGGCTGTTTCTATTTAGTTTATTATAAAAATATTCATTCTTGTTCCATTGAATTGTACAATTCTAATAGGCGAAAAAATAATTTTCCCCTTCGACTTGTAATTTAATGGAACCTTCTCTTCGAAATTAAGAGTTTTTATAATAAATTCTATAAACATTATACATAGAACTACTTGTATAGTAAGACAATATGATGTGGACTTTTTCTATTTGATAAATTAATTCAGGTAATTATTATCGAACTGATTGAGAATTTATTGACATTTGAAAATTTTGTCAGGACTAGTTTCTGTAGGCTAATGTGGAAACTAGCCTAAGAATGAAAGTCAACACTTAGTAGAACATATTTTAGAAAAATATATAAAATTGTATCAATTATATAACTTTCAAATTGTATTGTAAATTTCAAATAACAAGTGATTGGATTGACTCCATATATTATTTTTTTACAATATACTTTTGATTCAATTAATTTTTGAATACTCTCAAACAGCATAGACGTACTGATCATTTCAAATTAGGATTTAAATCAATCTTATAAATCATGATCGAACTGGATCTTGAATTTCTATTACAATACATTTTTTAATTGTTCTAATTATGTGAATTTGCGCTTACAGTAGCCTATAATACTGTATATTATGCATCTAATATTGTACATTGTAATATATATGTTTATGGTTTAGTAACTGTCAATCTTATATGAGATGATAGAACTAAAAATATATATTGATAATAATTAAAAGAAACTGCAGAAAAATATAAGTCTTCACAGAACAAATGGCTTGAATAATCAAATTTAGACTGGTTTTATCCTTCTAGGCAGGATCTAATAATCCAGTTGTGAGCTTAAATGTAGTGGACCTGCGATTGAAGAGAAGGCCGAAGATAGATCGCTTACCTGCGCCGGTGGCTGAAGTAACAGAGTAAGTTCTGATTCTATAGCTTTTAAGTACCTTTTTAGTAGATAACGGTTATATGCTTTCAATCAATCTGCAGTTTTGGACTTAAATACTGTATTAGTTACTTTATTCTGGAATGATCTTTATGTAACTTTTGGATGAGCGTTGGAAAAACTGAATTGTAAAAGAGATGGACTATTTAAAGAACAAACGATATCATTATATTTTGAAAGATGACATTTTTCATTCACAGAGATAACATTCTAGCCGAAGTAGTCTGGATTGATGACAAAAATTTGGCTGCGGCTTGGACAAACAGAGTACAGACGGTTGCTGTTACTCTAGTGTGTGACAGTACAACATCAGAATGTCACAAGGTTAGTGAAAAAGTACCACCTCATATTCTCAAAAACTAGTATCCATTATGATTCTATCAATAATTGAATTATAACTTGTGCTTTTAAGAGAAAATTCAAGTTGAACTTTTTTGACTAATTCTTTGTCACCAATCTATAAAATTATATAAAAAAAGAGTCAGAATTTAGATTTTTGGTTTCTCACTAGAGCAAAAAGATTGAAGGATCAATTCTCTATTTTTAAAGATGTGTGCATTGAAAATATTGTATTGAACATAATAGAATTGAAAGCATGAGAAAAATAGATATATGGGGTTTAGATCAGTTTTCTATTAGTGTTTTTCTCATCTTCCAATTTATGAATAGATGCGTAGACTCGAAATTTTTTCCATGTGGATGAGGAACCTCAATAGTTTGAACGAAAAACTGAATACGTTAAATTTTTTTGCAAATCTAACAATATCTGAAAAGAACAGATGAAATAGGTAAAGAAAAAGGAACGGGTAACTGAATGAAAGTAATTTTAATAGATGCACATTTATTACCTAAAATTACATCAGTTCTCATATTAATTCACATTCAATTACAGAATCATAATACTGTACCGTAGGTATAGTATAGAATAGTAAATTGCTATAGTATTAAATACTATCATAATACGATACCTATTATAGTTATAAGATTTGCATTGGACTGAATGTATTAATTTACTTGTGAAGAGATATTCTAGGAATAATTTAGTCATTGAAAATATTCACAGTAGCCTAAGAGGGTTGAATTAGGTAAAGATTTTTCCGATAATTTTTAAATTATTTTATAATGATTTTACGTTTTATACTGGTACCTACCTATTATAATAGGTATATAATTAATGCATGATAATTGATTATTAACTCAATATAATATATTATTATTATGTGTTAAAAATATAGTTATCAAATTTTTTGATAATATATTATTTTTAATGGGAAATAAACATACTATATTATTTTTGGATTTCAAAGGTTCTGGAAACAAGAGAGAAAGAGGGATGGGTAGAGTATCCTTCACTTTTTTTCAAGAATGTGTCTTATTTCGCAACATTATTGCCACAACCACAAGGCGATGCTGGTAATTTTCAACACCTGACTATTGTAACAGACACAACACAAATTCCACTCACATCTGGGGAGCGAATTGTTGAGAGAATACTGAAATGGAATCATAATGAGTCTTTAATGTGAGTACTTCAATATTCGAAGAATCTCTTTCAATCTAAATATTTCTTTGCATGCAGTAAATATCAATACTGTGGATATTGAGAGAAACAATGTAGCACATATTATCATCAAAACATTTTGCGTTACAACATGAACTATATATGCTGCTTTTCATTCATCCTTGAAGACAACTGAGCACAGCCACCACCACTTTCTGAGCTAGCAAATTACGAGTACATGCCTGCAGCGTATTGCCAATACTAACGTTCACTATCATATGATAGTGATGAACAGATGTGCGAGAAAAATTTCTGATCATCATTTCTATTTGAAAAAAATATCACGGTCTAATACGCATGCGTGTCCAGATGATTGAACAGCACACACTATGACAACATTGCCGGGTATTCTGATTGGATTACGCACCAAGCTGGCTAGATGTCTTCAAGGATGAAAGATAATATAGTGTCATTTTTAAATTTAAAACAATAGTTTGACTTTTCCAATGATCATTACTTGTTAATGGGAACTATTATAAGGTTGCTCACACCAGCCCACATTGATCTCAGAAGAATAAATAGAAAGTTTGTGAACTATTCGATGTGACCAAATTTTATTATGAAATTATTAACTTCTTCCCACATTATTCTTAAGAGAAATTTTCAATTAGGCTTTTCAAAAGGCTATTCTGGTAAAATATTTCGATAGAATTGTTTCAATTTTTAATTATTGTTCCTTGAGACTAAAACTAAAAAAATAATTCATTATTTAGTCTCAATATTATATTCAAAAACGTGGATGGATGCAATGCCCTATTACAATGCTTCCATTTTAAATTTTAATAGATAAGTCTAAAAGATCATGTCCATGATTTATTCAAATCATAATCTTGGTACCGGTATCTTATAATGCTGTAAGTTAATTACAGTTCAACTTGAGTAGATAACAAAAAAAGGGACGGGAATGTTAAATTCAGGGACAGAATAATGTATTTTGACACAGCGGATGATATTTTTCTGATAGGCTCTAAACCCTCTCTAGGGTTTAAAAAAATATTGAGAAAACAAATGAGAAAATAGAATGGAATTTTATTTGTATCAAAAATATAGAAAAATAACAAAATCTACTCATAAAATGTCGAAAAACGTTTAAGTGCTTTTAGAAGTAGACCTGATTAATGCAGTCCTCTAAGGAAACTTTAGGAAAAATAAACAAATGTAAACAAATGATTTGAAGTTAAGACCCAGCATCTAAAAATAGTGATAGGGTCGATCTATTTCGGTGTTTACAAGCCATTGTGGCAATGAATTAAGCCTATTTCAGGTTGAGATTTTTGTTGTTCTGAATTGTTGGAACTTGGCATGCATTTTCTCGTGGCCGGGCCTCATTAACTATTATCTGGCAGCTCTAATCAGTAAACGCGTGCACCCCAACTCAACACATTTTTCATTCTCCACGTAAATCCTCCCGCTTTCCTCCTCATTCAACTCTTCATGATCATTTCTCCTTATTCTTTATTCATCCCCTCATCACCCCTTTCCAGGCATTTGAGCATGAAGTTCATTCTATTCCCCTTCTTTGTTCTTTGTTATGCTCATCTTTCGAATTATAACGGTAGATTGTTTCTTTGCTCAGAAATTATACCAAGCCATACTCTTTGGTAACCCCTGTTTCTGTCTTATCATAATGCATTACTTGACAGCAATGAAGTCAAGATGAAATATATATTTCATAATACAAACTTTAAACAGTTATTAGTGAGGAGAGTACCGTACATTTTGTTACCGCTTAAAATTATTTTTATTTAACCAAACTTAATTAACTTCTTTGTAATATTAAGATACATTGGTGATGTAATACAGAAAAATATATTGATAATTATATGGAAATAATAATAGATATCTTTAAAGATTTAAATAATATTTTTTGGGTCCAGAATGGAAGCGGTGCGGCCATCTCACTGCGACCATCTCATACAAGATGTACTGATTCTTCAAAGTGAATTACATTTTGTTACCGCTTTCCAGTGATAGGCTATTTAGAATCAACTGAAGATTCTACACAATTAATACATTCATCTTATTCAACCAATCGAACATTTAACCAGTCAATTGTATTTGAAGATGTATTTTAGTTGTATTTCAAGAAATACAACAAATAATGGGGCCTGTTTCAAGTAGGTTTCAATTCCAAACCATTAAGAAATGATTTTAAAATGGTAGCCTATAATTAATTAGATAATATATATGGATACCAAAATCATCTAAAAAACAGAATTTACATGGAATGATCCTCGGGTTTGTTGTGTAAATCTCATTGGGAATAACATTAATTTTAGCTCTATCTGTAGAGTTATATCCAGGGAATTTTACTTTACGTTTCAAATTTTTGAATTGATATTATTTAATTTATTCCTTGACATTAATATTTCTGGTGATGATTGTGTGTTGTGCGGCAGTTACTTTTTAGCAACTGATGATACAACTCCGTCCAGAGTTCATTTGTACGTGATAAGAGATGATGGCACCGAATCAGAGACGTGCCTTTCATGCGAAATCTGCGGAACATCTTCAGCCATGCTAAGCAAGGACATGTCTTATTATGTATTGGGGTGTCGTGGGCCTGAAGTGCCTTCCTACGCAGTATACTCTAGTGTGAGTGCAATAATAACGATTATTATTTCAAATCAAAACATTATTGAATGCTGATTCCAATTTCATATTAATCAACTTTACTGTATTGAAAATCAAAACACCTTCTGTTGACAACATGAAACGAGGCTGCAATTGATTGAAAGCAGATGTACCTACTGAGGATTAATTTAACAGCTGTATAAACATAAAGTACGGTTAGTTAACTGCTCAACTTGAGCGAAATGGATTCCCGGATCTGAAAAAATAGGGTTTAAGAACGTTATTGAGATAGCTACTGTTACAACTGATTAAATAACACGAAGAACAAAATTGTTTGGATGAAAAAATCCAATTCAGTCTCTTCATTTGCAACAATATATTTTATAATACAATACGGTATATAATTTCATTTATTAGACATTACATTTTATATTTCAGTCTGAATGCAGTTGAATTTACTAAAACAAAAATACAAAGATTAGGCCTAAACAAATTTTGCTAAGGCACAACAGAAAAGGGAAAGTCTTTGGTCACTGGTGGGAGTTGCAGAAAGCCCGAATCAAACAAAATTAAAGATAATAGCCTACATTAATCGGCATTGAAAGCTCATTCTGCTAAGAAAAAAATAGGATGAAACAATTATGTTATTTTTTAATAAATAGATGCAAGAAAAGTCTAAGCTAGTGAAACAAGAAAATAACAAAACGAAAAACTATCTGAATGAAAATTAATCAAATAGAGATACTAATATGAGCTATGATTGAAGTATGATTACTTAATAAATTGAAACTTATCACCGACAAAGGTTCTTTCCACTGTACAATCCATGAGTTAACGTGAAAAACTCTACTCCACGAGTTTAATTTATCTAACTTATTGCTGGTCCACATAAAAAGTATTTCATTCCACGTTTTTAACCCTTTCACTGAATTCTTGAGTGCTGAGTCATTAGTTTTTGTGAAATTTAATTAAACAGTAACAATACAGGAAAACTTTTAAATCTTTTGATGGGCTTCTTATAAAGTGGACTTGTGTTCAACTTTGATGATGATTTGGAATTATTGTATTCTCACTAGAATCTACTGATAATGATAATCAAATCAAATCAAATCAATCTTTATTCCATAAGTCTGTACATTACAAAAAATAATATGACACTGACAGAATTAACAGGTAACCCCTTCAAAACTATTCGTATGTGTCTAGGATTGAGTTCTAGGTAGCCTATGTAATAGGTCTACTAAATAATTTTTTCAAGTATGAATTGACAGAAGAAGATAAAAGGTAATAAATGAGAATTTACTTCTTGTTGCAGAGTGGCAATTTTATCATGTCTCTGGTGAATAACTCACATCTCCATGGTGTACTTGAAGAATTTGCTCTGCCAAACGAAACTGATTTGGAAATTGATATAGCTGATGATGAAATTAAAGCGAAAGTCCGACTATTTTTGCCTCCAACAATGAAACATGGCATAAAATATCCACTTCTACTGCGTGTGTAAGTTGAATGTTTTTAGCAAGTAATGTATAATTATTATTTACAATTTCTTCTTTTTTTAATTTTCTAGTAATTGAATTGAATTATATTCTATTATACTTTGAGTCAAGGATGCAAATAGTGGGAGTAATCCCTTGTGCTTCCATGAATATTATAAATAAATGAATTATTAATACATTCTCTCTAAATTCAATATTTCAATAGTACTGTATTTTAATAATTTATTTAATAAAATTTGAAGAGGAAAAATTAGAAAAGTCCTTGCTCATACAGTCAACCACATTATACGTTTTATAATACACATAATCATGATTCACTTTCTATAAGAACTGGATAAGAAATTTTTCTATACGGTCAAATACGTTTTTAGCTGCACTTTGGTTTCAGATACGGTGGTCCAAACTTCATCTTGAACACCGACGTCTTTGTTCCTCCAAGTTTTGAGACCTATTTGGTAACTAGGATGAATATCATAGTGGCCCATGCCGACGTAAGGGGGTCAGCGAGGAGGGGAGATAGATGCAAATTCGCCATGTATAGGAAGTTGGGAGGACCTGAAGTTGAAGACTTCACTACTGTCGCTAAGTAAGTGGTAGGCCTACAAAATTATTTATTTATTCATTAATTGACTCATAACATAAGATTTTGGCAGAGACAAAACGGCTCAGTCCTTACTATTTCTTTCCTGAATTTTAATGTAAACTTTTTTAGTCCACAATAAGGGTATTTTCACGATTAAATGTTTTCGAAACATTCCATCCCAACTTTCAAGGATCTACATTTTGTTTGTTTGTTAATATAATGGAAAACAATATTGAGAAATCGTTGTTCAATATGACATTTCTCACTAAGCGTTTCACACTGTCTAACAACATATATACAATACAACATATATACAACATATATACAATACAATAAAATACAACTCCAATAAAATGTTGGGGGAGTCGAGTACTAATTCTAGTTTAATGAACTGTGTATTAGATTATTAGTTCTAAAGATCTTTATTGGATTTCCATTGAAATTCAAATCAGATTTGCTCTATTCACATTTTTGTTACTTTACTTGTGTTTTATACATGTATTTGTATCACTAGACAACATTTTTATTCCACATTTTTTATTCAATCATTAATTCCAATTTATTTGACAATCATATTCATCCCATCATGAATTTATTCAGGCTTTAAGTTATTCCAAATTCTGAGTTTTCATTATTTGATATTTTCAAGATGTATTATACTTTGTTTATTTAAAATAACGTTTCCAATATTAACCAGCTTATGTGAATTATTTTGATCTGCTACACTTTTTGGGAGCTCTGATGACAATCTAATCGAAATTTGTGGATAGGATTTATTTGATGAGCAGCAAATTTATTCTTCCAATGTTCTCCATGAATGTTCAGTTCCATCTCTTGTCATCTATTTCAAATATTATAAAATCGCTAAATTTCCATCCAGATTCATAATTTGTTAGGCAATAATTGGAAATTACTAACATTTCTTTGTTCAAGCGTTTTTTTATGAATATTTTACTTACTCGACGTACCTCTCAATATTCATGTTTTTCAGGCAGTTATCGAGGAAGCTTTCGTACATTGATCCGAAACGAATTGGAATGTGGGGATGGAGCTATGGAGGATATGCCACTGCCATGACCCTTGCCAAAGATGAGGACGATGTATTCAAATGCGGAATTTCGGTGGCTCCTGTCACCAGTTGGATATATTATGGTGAAATGAAAAGACACTGTTCACTAAATTTAACACAGAAATATTAAGAGAAAAGCTCTGCAGAATGAATCTATATTCAATTACCTTAACAACAATTATAAAATTGATATTAATAATTAATTCTCTCTTACATTACAAATACATTTCAACAATAGAGTAACATCATGATGAATCTTAGTATCAGTTGATTTCTCAATGATTTCAAAATAACTAGATAATAATAATTAATTGGACGAAATCCTCCAATTAACATTATATATGGCATTAATTAGGAATTTCGTCCAATTAATTATTATGATTTAACAGCAACAATGTAGTTGCAATATCTCATTTCCTTCCATATTTACGAGTTCTTTAGTCCTTCCATATTTTACTTGTTCAACTAGATAATTTCGATTATATGCCAGTACTTCTTGAAAATAAAAATCCTCTTCTTCAACTGAAGAAATATAAATAGCATGCCATCCAAATTCATGAATTGATAACAAATTGAATAAACTTATAACAAATTGGAGGGATTAGAAAATCAACATCATTATTATTACTGTATAATAATTTTAAAATGTGCATAAGTTACCAGCGTGGTTTGTAAAATATGAATACGAACACTGTAGTAACTTGACAATATTTATATTTATAATTTCTATTCCAAGTAACTTCTAAAATTAACAGTTGAGTGTTTCATACAAGTTGGGAAAAATTACACTTTTTAGTAGTAGGCCTAGCCTATCTTCCAAATCACTTGCCAACAAGCATTTTGAGTAGTAGCATCCTATACATGAATAGAATCTTACTCTTGTACGGCGTGCTTTCTCAGCCAGAATCAAGATTTATTTCGTAATTTGAGCAAATATCTCACATTATTATTCTCTTCCAGACTCAATCTACACAGAACGCTATATGGGCCTCCCAACTCCAGATGACAATGAAGAAGGCTATAAGAATTCAGATGTTACACAGTTCTATGAGAATTTCAAGAAAAAACAATTCTTGCTCATACATGGTAATGGTGATGATAATGTTCACTATCAGCAAAGTATGGCACTTGCTAAATCGTTAGAGAGACATGATGTTTTCTTCATGATGCAGGTGAGGTTTCACTCTAATTAGTTTTTGATTTCATTAATAGGAAAAATACATTATTTCTTATTGGACTGATCCAAAAATATAAAGAAAGAAACTAAAGATGGTTGGTTCCAACTTATTATTTTATACTGAACAGAATTGTATTAGAGAATGTAGAATTGCATATCGAGATGATTACGGTATATGCACATAACTTACCGAAAAGATGATTTTATTATTGCATATTGAAATGTGGAGGTACCGTTCGGTACAGATAAAGGTATATTTTTCTGTTGTTTGGTATTTCTCTATCTGTACCTGAAGTCTTGTAGTTGAGATTCTTACTACTTGCGTGATTTTACATTCAACCCCATCTAATAAATAAAAAGTAAAAGAAGGTTTCAACCTTAATATAGGAGTTGAACGATGAGAAATCAATTTCTAATATGGCACATCCAGTTCATATCTTAATTATTTTGAGTTCATGCGGTCGAAGCTTCTGTTCAACAGTGTATTTTTCATTGCTATATGTAATGTACTTTGTTTGAAACTTACATATTCAATAATTTTCAAATTAGCCTTCAATTAAATATTCATAGGTAATACCGTAATCACTGAAAAAATAAATATATAATGAAAATGGATTGAAATATGTAGCGATGCTGGAATAGTTGATGGAATCCACTGTATCTCTTTTGACTGATGAATAAATTGTTTTCTCAGAGTTACCCAGACGAAGATCACAGTCTGTCACATGTCAGACTGCACTTCATCCATACAATGGAGAGATTCTGGGCCAATTGCTACGGGCTGAATTCGACTACTACTTGAAAACGACGATTTCTGTGGCAGAGTTGATTCACCCACTGCAGCAAAGTTTGTGAATGCAGACTCTTGAATTGCTTTTTTCAAATGATTGTAGTATTTATTCAAGGAAAGGATCACCTACCTATCCCAGAATGAAAAAAGTGAACACATGATGGGAAAAATCTTTGTGGTCAACCTGTGAATAACTGCTGAATGATGTAACTGATTCTAGTTCGTGACTCTTGCTCTTGAAACTCTATCATAGAATATTAAGATTAGGCAAACTGAACGAAATGCTTGATTCGATTTTCAAACTGACACTACTGAACTCAAAATCCTTCTCTCAATGTCAATTCCCCGAACAATGAAATATTGATAAAGATCCTTCTTTAAATGTCAATTTTTAGAACAATAAAATATTGAACAAAAATCCTTCTCTAAATGTCAATTCTAGAACAATAAAATATTGAACAAAATATGCTTATTGATTTTTTCCAACCAAAATACCACTTTTATCAGGTTGTTGAATATATCCTACATAGCAGGCTATACATGAAATATGGGCTGCTAGCTACTTAGTTTCAACTACAGAGAGTGTATAATAATAATTATACAGTTATATAATTATAAGTATAATCTAATTATATTATTATAATATAATTATAATATACAGTTATATTATATTATCTGTAGTTTCAACTGTGTTATCCCTTGTTATCATTTATAAATACATTTCCAATAGAATACCTTTAGGGATGGTGAGGGTAATAACTCATAGTCATTACTCATAGCTTTGTAAGTGACTGTACTATTAATTTTATTAGAATAACAGTGTCGTGGTCGTGATGCACAATATTCATAAAAAATACCAATTTACCAACAAGCTGTGTTAAGGAGAACCCAATTTCATAATTTATATTGAAAGGCAAATAATTAGTTTTACTTATTTTTATAATTATATAAGCTATTAATTTATTTTTGAATTATAAATTTTTATAATTTATTTATTTTATCTATTATATTAAAAAAACCTTTGGCGCATTCCTTCCTACTGTGCTTCCACCACTGCGAGATTTGGTGTGAAATCTAGAGGAAACTCACACTGGTACAAATCTGTTGCAATGATACTGTATGTCAAAATGATACTGTACTGAGCAAGCAAGTGCGGCGCTTTGCGCTGCACTGGGTAAACTATTTATTATTAATAAAATAAATGATCAAGATAATATTTCTATCATTGATCATTGAGCGCAAAATACTTTTGATACATACAATATATCAATTCAATTTATTGAAACACACATCAATAAAAAAGAAATGAGTACATTTTAATAAAAGTAATATTTGCTCCCATTAGAATGAAAAAAAGTTGCACAATATTACTAAAATTATACAGCACCAAACTGCAAAAGTTGTATAGTACAATCAATGGCCTAAAGAAGAACAATGTAATCGTAAATTTCCTGATAGGTTTAATTCAATGTTATTGAGATTATGGTTTATTCAATTTACTGAATATTTTTCTGCTGAACACTTGTTCATTAGCAAACGAACGTGGCACTGTCAGATCTTCTAGGAGGAGTTGAAATTATCATAATTCAGTTGAGCTCAGAAATCAGAAATATTTCATAAGTTGAACTTATCCATTGAATACATTATTTCTATTATCAAGAAAATCTTTAGAATGAAATGGCCGACTATGTATCTAACAGTTTGGGTGGTCTTGTCAACATTCTTATTAATTCGTGGAAAACGACTATTGAAAAGAGAGGAGCTAATTGATTCCCCCTATGGTGGTAAAGGCTACGATGGGTTCTGGGTATCGGGTGAGTTTTAAAAACAGAATTTTATAAAAGTGATATCTTATTAAAAAAAGTTGGAACTTAGATAAAACACATCTCAATTCCATTGAGTTTAGTTTCAATTAACAAATTGAATTATGATTGGTACTTAGGCTCAAATTAATAATAAGTGGACTTTTTGGCATAAGTAAGAGTTTACTAGATAGACCATAGGCCTACAAAAAATAAAAAGTTCCAACTTTCTATTTATTATCAGAACTGTAAATATTATGTAAGCACCAAACACCTAGTACGGTGCCGTACTATAGAGGTGTTAGAATTTAGTTTGTCATGATCAATACAGCTTAGCTTAGATAATGATGTTAGAAGGAAGAAGTGATTCATTTTCCACTAAATTATTGATTTATAGTGAGATGTTATCAACACAATTGAAATCATATTGTAAACAAAAATACATATTGGAATATTCATGGTGATTAGCATTACCAGCACAACAAAGGAAATTAGAATTAATTTATTCTATATTTTAAAATCAATAACCTCTGTTATTAATGTGATAGATTTGTAATTATAGGCTATTATCCTCACAAGGCTGAGGATAAACGTGAACATTGAAGAATAACAGATACAAACAATAATTCACAAACTACAATAAATGAAATGAAGTCTACAGTGTAGTTTTCACACACCTTGGCAGCCTTCATGCCCAGGTTCAGAAAGTCCGTCTATCTTCTAAATGCTGCTATCTTAAATATGAATAACAACAGGGAAGTAGATGATCGTATTAGTATTCAATATTAGAAATATTTCGTTTGATCATTTCAATTTGCTCAATTTATAAACTGTAGGCCTGCCTATATAGAGCACAACTTATCTTACGTTTCAGATACCCAAGTGGCTTACATTGATAAAAATACATCTTTGATGGTAACTTTGGATGTAATCACCAAAGAGAAGGGAATATATGGGGATGGAAATTACTCTGTGAGTCAAGAATATTTTTAAATTGTTTCTCCTCAAATCTCAAATATATTATTGCCCTTACAAAATGGTGGATACTAATTTCATAATGGAGTGAATTCAACTTTGGAGTGAATATGTACAATGTGTAGGCTACATAGCTCAATGTTTTTTGTTTCTGATGATCATTGCAAAACGTCTGCAACAAATTATTATGATTGATATTAATAGGGCAACATTACTCAAAGTTTGTTATAAAAAGAAAAGAGTTTTCTTTTGTCCATTTTTTCTCATTAGCATCATTATATTTTTCTTTTTTAGCAATAGGATTCCTTTGCATTCATTACTTCTGTTTCAATAGGCTTGAGTCAAGACTAATAATATTCTTTACTAATATATCTCTAATTCTTACTATATATCTAAGACTAATAATATCTCAATAATATTGTCTTTTTTCAAATTAATAAATATTTCACTTTTTTATTTTACTTAGTACTATAGAATACAAATCTAATCATAGGCCTGCAGCCCTAAACAAAATTATTATGGCATCACAAACGGTATTCCTATGAATATTATTCTCTTTAATGTAAAATAGTGATGAGAAAAATCCATTTTTAAAATGGTATCTTCTCAGCAGTTCCTTTCAAGATATTGTTTTCTACATTCCTGCAATTAAAGTCGGACGGCCAGTTGCACCCACAGTTATCGAATTGAACTCGTCCGCCGTGAAATGATGTCATATAACGAAACCAATGCAAAGAGAACTAAGGCTCTATAAAGACTGTGTTTATATAGCCCTAAAGAGAACCAATGAACGAGTCTTACGTCATTTTACGGTTGTTAAATTCGATTGGATTTTCGTTCAACTGGCCGCAAAACTTGCAAATCAATTTTATACAGCATTCAACTTGTCATGTATCTCTTTAGAATTTCTACCAAAGAGTGTGGGATGTCTTTACCTTCTCTGATGATGGAAAATGGGTTTTAATTCCACATGATTGTCAGAGGGTAAGTTCATAATTTCCAATTATTTCTATTGACTAATTGATTCAAAACATCACTTCTGAAACCTCCTATTGAAATAGGATGTATTATTTTTTTAAATATAGCAAGATAGATATAGCAAAAATATACATATATGTGTATTTGAGGATGTATTTTGTATGTCCAACTGATATCGAAAACGGTGAAATATAACGGAATTTCAACTAGTCTAAATCTTTCTTGGAATAGGAAAGAGAAATCCATCCTTTAAGTAACAACTGATAATGGACAGAAAGTCGTATAATTTATTATTTGCTGGGCAAATAATTACAGAATTACAGACACATAATATTATAATGATGTCAGCTTATTTTTTAAGTGTGCTTATTTTTATTCGCTTTTTTTGGATGTTATGGCACAAATAACTGGAGGAATTAAAAACCCTAATAATAAGAAGAAAAGCGATAGTCAATTATAGTATTAAAGCCTTTCAAATAAAACTTCCACTTATAATCAAATAAAAATAAAATTAGTTTCCTGATGAATATCAGTAAATTATAATTAATTATCAAGGATCTGACAGGGCCTAAGGCGTCTTTTTTCATGAGACCCCTAGTTGCCTTCTTGGAGAGGCGGATTCCAGCTTTCTTCAGCGTAATAAGGCCCTTTCAGGTCCTTAATAATATTCAAGGCAGTCAATAAAGTCAATTACATTGTATATTAGTGAGAGATCTATTATCTATATTATGAAGCTTTGGAATATAAAATGATACTATGAGTGTTCAAATCCAATAATAATTATGAAACATACTAAATGAGTACTATATCAATTGAAATTTTTAATTTCTCAGAAAATCTCGTATTCGCATTCCTATTATTGCAACACTACTATCATAGATAGAGTAACTCGGTAAGTTTATACAACACTAGCTTTTTCATAAAAAATTTTTATTTAATTTTGACTATAATTATTTGTGATGATTACAATCCTTTTGTGATGAGATTTAATCAGATGATCAGTCCAAAAGTCCATAACAACGAGTTCATAGCAGCGCAATACACGAACATTCAAAAAATTATTCAGTTCTGTATTCCTTGTTACTGAGTGTGCTACTAATATTGTGAAGCTAATAAAATTGTAGTAATGAGCTGTTACACCTTTTGAGAATTAAAGGCTTTTATTAGCTTTACAATATTATAGCAGGATTCAATTCAACTTGTCATAAATCAGCTGATCCAGTAATAATTAAAGAGTGATTTCGACACAATAATCATAAGGCTTGAAAGTCTTAAAGACCTTTAAAGTCTTTAAAAGACCCTTTTAAAGAAGACCTTTCAAAGAATAACTTTTTAAATTACCTTTTCAATAATCTGCGAGATTCAGCATTTGTAGGTTAAGTATTGTGATCATATGCTCGTCGATCAGCTGATTTATGACAAGTTAATTGCATCCTGCTATAGTAGCACACGCAGTAACAAGGAATACAGAACTGAATAATTATTTGAATGTTTGTGTATTGCGTTGCTATGAACTCGTTGTTATGGACTGATCATCTGGTTGAATCTCATCACACCTTTCATTCTCTATAAAATACATACATTTATTAAATTTAATTGAAGTTTTATTCTTAATACAAATATACACATAAGCGTCAGAAAAGCAACAAAATTTTAAGGCCCTGCGCCCACGGAGCAACTGCTATCTGACTGCAGTCGCCAACCCAGCGTTGCCAGATAACATTCGGCTGTTTTTTTTTGGGTAATCAGGTAGTCTAACCTATCAGCAAATGGTATCCGGAAACGCTGGGTTGGCGACTGCAGTCAGATAGCAGTTGCTCCGTGGGCGCAGGGCCTGACCGTACACTATCGTACAAAATAATTTAAAACAGAACAAAATTATACTTTTTGAGAACTTATTATGAATATGCCATGACAAAAATGCAAATTGATTACAAATTATTCCGTAAAATACTTATATGGAATGTTACTTATAGTTCGTGGAGAAGATTGAGTTGACCGATTTTGATACGGTTTGTGCCAGAAAGATAAAGAAACGAAGTTTTGCAGGCTCTATTTCTACTTCGAAAATAATAATTCTAATTATGAATTAATTTAAGATATTTGATAAAAAGAAGAAAAAGTTTCCTGTGGCACTATCTGTTGGCATAAAATGTACTGAATATTAAATGTATTGAGTTTAGTTTGTTAAATTCCCCATAGATAGAGCTTAGAAGCTAAACGTGCTACAAGGGTTTAAGAAGATTCGATTCGAATTCTTCATATTATAATGATTTCGAGTGAAACATATCACAATAATTTTCATAAACTCTTTATAAACTTACTTTTGTTTTTGTATCTTGGAAACATTCATGCTTACCCTGTCAAAATTGAAAAACAAGTCATCCGTTAGTAGATAGAATACTGCTCTTTTTTGACTACTTTTTTATGTATTGACAGATAGATTCAACATATTAGCATAGGCCTGCATCATAGCCCCATTTAAACTACATGGCCGCGGCCTTCAATGTGACAACCTCGCAGTACCGGCTGGTTTCATTATAAAATCATACTTATAAAAACACCACAAAAACATGACTTATAAAACACATGACCGATTTGCATTGCTCATGCAAGCCGATGCAGCGACGTTGTCACATTGAAGGCCGCGGCCATGTAGTTTAAAGGGGGCTATGCCTGCATACTATCAAGAGACAATTTTTTTCTTACAGCAACCTGTAGTAAAAAAAGGAAACAAAGGTCTCACCCTAAAAATCTAAGATTGAGTTAGATATAGCACTGTCATTGTAATTATTAATGTATGCATCTATTGAGTAATACAAAAATTAAAAAAATCTTTGCTATTCCAATATGGAGTTCATCTTACTGTAGCAAAGAAACAAAGCGGCGCTTTGCGCTGCACGGGGTAAACTCGTCACCCTATGAATAAAGAATTTGTATTTTTCACACCTAGCATCCATCACCATGTGGCTGATGGCAATTATACACAACTTGTTCGTATGGCCCCTAAAACAAATGCAGTTGTTTATGTAATGGACAATGATATCTACTATCTCGAATCGCCGACTTGCACCGATGCTGTCAGATTGACAACTACTGGAAAGCCGGGCATCATCTTCAACGGAGTTTGTGACTGGGTTTACGAAGGTGATTGAATTTAATCTGCAATTTAATCTTCTTGGTCAAGAACGTTTTTAGAGACTTGAAATTTGGTTATTTTCTGCTTGGAACTTTCATACTATTTTATTTTTTCAAAATTAAAAATGTGTCTGGCTTTTGAATTTGGCCTGAAAATCGGTGTTTTAGTGACATGTGATATGAAACTAGATTTGGTTATTTTTATGTATCCACTCAAACTCTTGTGTTTCAAGGTATGTCGATGCAAACAGTAATGAATTCCTGCTATTGATCCCAAAAAATTTAATCAAATAAATAAATTAATAAATAACAAATAAATAATTGATAAATGGCAGGAATCATAACTTTCTTTTATAATTGTTTTCCAATTGTACATAAAGATGTATCAGTTTTTAAGGATGTTTTGACTCAATTGTTTGAAAAAGAAAATTATTTTTATTGAATTTTTGAAAATTTTGGAACTTGTAAAAAATTAATAAATAAATATATGAATGAAATGAATTTATTAAATTAGAAATACATTCAAGATGAATTTATTCTTAATGCAACTTAACGTTATACAGTATAGTAGTTCCCCGAGACAAGTGGGCTATTCCACTTGTACCAGTGATGATTATTTCTCATCAGGCTTCTCTAATATTTTTCTCACCTTTGGTTTTGTGGATACTTGGAACTGACTGTTTTATGCAGTTAACTCAATTCTGCAACATCGTGGTTCTTGCCTATATAACATAATTTTTAATTTTTCTGGACAGCATTTCATCACTATCAGTGCTCCTGCTGTTGTCGCCGTACTACATATAGCCGCCAGCGCCCACATTTTCTCACATAGATGCAAAGCGTGATCGTGACTTTTTTCATAGCCCCCTCTAATACAGGCTATAGTAGGCTATGCCTTTTTCATTTTTAGACTTTTCACTAGAAAGCAGGTTCGACTTGAATACTAAACAGTTTCGTTTAAAATACTAATAATATTATTATTGGAGTGAATACGCAGACCATGCTATGAAATAGTTGGTTCTATAGTGAACTATTATTTTTGATGAATGATTTAACAGAGTGTAGTCACGTTTTTATCAACTTGAGCAGTTTATCATGTTGGCCTTCAAATGAGTTAACCTTGAGTATCATTATATCAACTCTTGTTTTCAATTATTAGTCTTCAACCCTAGGAATATCGTCATAGCATAATAGATATCATGTTTTCATGAAGGTTTAGAATTTTAGAAATACTTTAAGAGCTTGCATGTAAGGACTCAACATGAATTAAACATTTTTTTTGAGTTCAATGTCTATTCCTTATTTTCAGATGAGATTTATCAGAAAGCCAGAGCATTCTATTTCTCAACTGATGGGACTAAGCTAGTTTACCTTTCATTGAATGATTTTAATGTGTCGGTAGCACACTATCCAGAATACGGATACAAAAGTAGTACTACTACTTATCAATATGTCAAAGATAGAACAATAAGGATTCCAAAGGTGAGCAGTTAATGCATCTGATAACATTTCAATATCATGCTACTACATATCATGAGGTGATGGCTGTGTTTGGTCGCTCAGTGAGAGCGGTTGCTAAGTGATCATGAGGTTCGATGAAAAACCATAAGAACATAATTATAGTAATATTTATTTAAATTGGCGTATGGCATTAGATAGATAGATATTATTTTTTGCCATCGATCATCAGCAACGTCAAGAAAGAATATCTCTCTGCCTATCTATCTATCTATCTAGCTATCTATCTATCTATCTATCTATCTATCTATCTATCTATCTATCTATCTATCTATCTATCTATCTATCTATCTAATGCCATCCACCAAATTAAATAAATACTTCTATGTACATTATTGTACACTGTAGGTGATCTCACATACACAAACTCATGAATGAAGACCATGGAAATAAGTGAACAGTCAACACAGTGCTTACAAAGTTATTAACAATTGATTTGCTAGACTTGTTTACTTTTTCGTCTCCTCATGATTAGTATTGAGTTACGCATTCCTTAATATATTGGAATGTGTCTACCTGTATGTAGGGGAAGAATAGCTTCTTATTGGAACTCAAGCTTAGTCGCTACAAATTTCCTGTAAGATCTTATAAAATTTTTTGAATATTTCTCCTCATCATTGAAACATCTAATTACAGGCGGGAACTCCCATCCCTAAGGCAAGTGTACATGTGATTGATCTGGTGACAAAAAAAGAAATAGTGATTGATGGCTTGCAGGCTCCTGTGGATCTTGTGACAGAGTATGTAAAAATAATGCTTTCAATTTAACAATGGTGACTCGCTGAAGACTAAACTACAGTACATCATTCCTTACTATCACTTGCCAACAGAATAATACAAATACAAACTGTTCTATACAAATTTGTAACATTCAATTAATAAATAAATACATTTTCCAAATTTTTATGATGAGATAGGAAGGAGGCGGCGAGTCCATAGACCATATCCAAAGAGGGTGAGGGCTTGTAATTGGACTAAAATGGTTGTAGGAACTGTACTCTGATATCAATGCAGATTTTCTCGATTGTTTTCAAGCCCACAGTCACTGACATGGTTTGCAACTGATGATGGTTTCTAGCCCACTTACTAACATGAAAAAAGGGAACCAGTGGTCTTTGCCTGGAAAATATCTCTATAAATAGGGGATTTCAAAAAGCATTAAAGCAGTTTGAGAGTTATGTAGGAGGTATCTCTCATAGTAGAAAGAAGAACCCTTTCTCACATCTCCACTATTCCTCCTCATTATTGAAAGATAGAATTACAGGCGGGAAATCCCACCCCAAAGGCAAGTGTACATGTGATTGATCTGGCGACAAAAAAAGAAATTGTGATTGATATTATAATCTATATTATTATCAATTCTGATCCACCATCTATCTTCAAAAGCCCTCTTGAGTTGATGATATCAAATCACACATCAGGACCTTTGTGAATCCGCTCATAGAGTAAATGTTGTAGAGAAAATAAATACGTGTAATTCAATACTGTATTATAGAATGAACAATGTCATATCTCCATGATATTAAATACTATTTCTCCATGATATGGCATTTGTTAATCTGCCATCAAACATTTTATTGGAAGGAACTTTTGGCTACGGAAATGCAATCACGTTATTGGAATGAGGTTACATGTTCCACTTGGATCTGTTAGTATGATCCAAGTATGGTCTTTTCAGCTTTGTTTGAAAACTTTTGTTGTTTTGTATCTGAATAGATTTTCTCTTGTTTCATGTGAAACATCCTTTTTTATCAGATTGATCATTTTTTCCAATTTATAACATAGTTGTAAATTATTCACAATACTTGTTTCTTGTGAAACATTTTTTTATCAGATTGATCAACTCTTTCAATTTATAACGTAGGTATACACAGTCACATTTCTGTTGAACGCGAATGTAAGCTCAATAATCGATTGAAGAGATCGATTTCGTTGTCACTAACATGCCTGATTTATATTGTATCAGATTAACTTTGAATCCAATTAAATCATATTAAAATGATAGGAAAAACCTTTTTTTAACTGATATTACATTTCTAGGGATAACATAGTTGTTCAGTTGACCTTCGCAGATGAGAAGAATGTGGTTGCTGCTTGGACCAATAGAATTCAAAACATTGTGGTTACTGTAATGTGCGATGTAACAACTCTCAAATGTCAGAAGGTAAATCCATTTCTATCATGAAGTACATAAACACAATGCAATTTACACGAGTGTTCATCCCAAATCTTTCATTGTGAAAGCATTTTTTCGTAATAATTACTTTTTTTGCAGCTACACAAATAGTTTTCCGGTCACATTTTAACCTCACTCCTTGAGCAACTTCTCCGAACAAGCGTTCGATTTCTAAGTGGGCTGAGCATTTTCTTGATCACAGTATTGTGTTCCAGAGAACATTTCAACAACGTTCCGACTAAGGTGACACCCAAGTATCGTGTTATACAATGGAACCGTGAAAGGACATCATTCTTTGGATATTATTCTCTATAAAATAAATAAAAAAGACATAAATTACAAAAAAATATGGTCTCTCAAATTCTCAAATATGGTCATTTGATCTCTGCCCCTCTTCATGAAAAAATATTAAATAATCATGCATACGTAATCTGTATTAAAAAAGATTCAATTCTACAAGAGCACTTGTAGAGTAGATTCTGAAAAAATCGTAGAGAAGTTTGAGTGGATCGATTTTGGTGCAGTTTTTGCCAAAAGAAAGATGAAAAATCGAATTTATGCAGGCTCTATTTGGTTTTCAAAAATAACCATTTCAATGGGAGAAAAATAGTGGAAGCCAAAAACCATCTGTTGGCATTAAAATGTACTAAGTTATTAAATGTACTGAGTATAATTTGTGAAGTCCCCAATAGATTGAGCTTAGAAGCTAAAAGTAGTACAGTGTCCAGTAACCACTGTACAAGGTGGGATTTCATTGATAAGACTGAGCCGCTGTCAGCTGCAGATAGTCAAAATAGCATCTATTTAAAACTAAGAATTTTAGAATCATTTCAAGTGAGCGGCGCTTTGCGCTGCACGGGGTGAACTTGTTCGTATTGAAGTATTTTCTGATTGTCAAAGTATCATTCTCCTCCTGTTATAGGTTTTAGAAACAAAACAACCCGATGGATGGATAGATTACCCCACATATTATTTCAAAAATTCGACTTTTTTTGCAATTGTATTGCCACAACCACAAGGTAGTGCTGGTACTTATCAACACTTGACTGTGGTATCAAATGGAATTCAAAAAGCACTGACATCTGGTCTGCGGGTTGTCGACTCAATTGTTGATTATGATGTTAAACGCTCCTTGATGTAAGTAGAATATTATTATTTCATGGATGCAGTTTGGTTGAATATTAATGGAGCCGGTTCAATGTTACCAAGTAGTGAGTGTAGAGAGCCTAAGGTGGTCATCACAAGACCAATCACAGAAAATAAATTTCTCAATTTTATAAATGCACTCAATAGTCATAACTGGGAAAGGTTGCTCAATAATAATAAACATTGCTCAGCTGGTGTAATTTTTGATGAATTTCTCAATGTTATATTAAATATATTTGAAACAAATGTTCCCATGCATAAGTTTAAAGTTAATCCTAATGTGTGTAATGTTAAAAAGAATAAGGATAGAAATGCATGGTACACTCCTCAGCTAGCAGCTATGAAAACTGAATTGAATTTTCATTTGGAGATCTATAGAATATATAACACAGATGAGATGAAATCAAGATACTTAACAGCTAGAAGAAATTATAAGTTTGCTGTAAATGAGGCTAAAAAAGAGCATAACTTGATAAGTATCGAGTCTTCTAATAATAAATGTAAGAAAGCATGGAATGTAATAAATTCCGTTGCCAAAAGTAAACGCAAGGCGCCTATAAAAATATCGCCAGATGACTTCAATAATTTTTGTGTTCAATCTGTGAATGAAATTTGTGACAGTATTGTAAGGCCTCGTGAAACGGCAATGGAGCTTTTGACTTTGCATGGTAATAATCAACCACTAAGGGAAAATTTCTGCTTCAAAGAGGTTACACCGGAAACAGTTTTGAATGTAGTTAAAAATTTGAAATCTTCAGACAGTGTTGATATTTATGATCTCTCTAGTAACATGCTGAAAAAGATAATTAATTGTATAGTACTTCCTCTTACTTACTGCATAAACAAATGTCTGATTGATGGTGTATTTCCAGGAATGCTAAAATTATCAAGAGTTGTGCCTATCTATAAGAAGGGAGAAAGATAGTGCATCTAGTTACCGTCCAATATCTCTCACTCCAATTCTATCCAAAGTACTAGAATCTATTATCCATCACCAAGTCTGTGATTACTTGGAAAAACAAAATATTCTCTCAGATGCACAGTTTGGGTTCAGAAAGGGCAAATCTACTATCCATGCTATAGATTCCATGATTAAGCAGGTACTTAGGGCTGAAGAGAAAAATTATGCCCAGGCCACCTTCTCTGATCTCAGTCGAGCATTCGATTGTGTGGATCATGATGTGCTTCTGAGTAAGCTGGTTTATTATGGTATCATTGAGAGAAAAGTTGATAACATTTTTGAGTCATTCCTTAGCAACCGAAGACAAATAGTGTGCATAGGAAAAGAGAAATCACAAATAAATGAAATAAAGTGTGGTGTGCCGCAAGGGTCGGTTTTGGGACCGTTGTTGTTCATACTGATGATAAATGATTTGCCACTCTGTGTGAACACACATTCCATACTCTATGCGGACGATGCAACTTTTTTCAATGTCAGCCCAGACTTTGATGACCTTCAAACTATAGCTGAGAACAGCTTATCCCAGGCTTCGAGTTGGTTTAGAGCTAATGGGTTTTGCTCAATGAGAGTAAAACCAAGAAAATCTTTAGTTTGAGAAATCCACCTATGGAAAGCAATTTGGTCACCGATAGTGTAAAGTTTTTGGGTGTTTTATTGATGGCAAATTGACATGGGAACAACACATAAAATATGTCAGTATTAAATTGTACAGAGTTGTGTACTTGTTAAGAAACTTGATGGGCTGTGTTCCCAACTCATATGTAAGATCCGCTTATTTTGCATTTTTCCAGAATATTATTATGTATGGGATCCTACTCTGGGGAATAGTGCACATGTGCAAGATGTTTTATTGATTCAGAAAAGTTATTAGAATTATGACAAACTCTGAAAGATTGGCACATTGTAGACCATTGTTTGTAGAATTAAGGATATTGACCATAATAAACCTGTACATATACACTGTTCTATTATACACAAAACGAAATTTGTCCAAACATCAACTTAGAAGCGAAATACATTCTCACAATACTAGAGGTAACAGAAATATTGATGCTCCTTTCTGCAGGCTAACAAAGTCGCAAAATAGCTATGACACTGTGGGGGTGAAAATGTTTAATAAATTGCCCCAAGAGTGGATGGAAGCTCCATTTCAAGTTTTCAGAAATAGGCTGTACATTTGGCTAATTAAACACCCATTTTATTCTATTGATGAATTTTTAGAATTTCAAAATGTTATTCTATAAAATAGATTATTTTTAACGTGATGAGTAAAAATAAATAAATAAAAATAAAATGTATAATTAAATAGTTTTTAATATTACATGTTATAATATTATCATGTTATGACTAAGTTATATATGTTTTACATCTATGTAATTTTATGACCTAAGCTGTATTTGACGTTGTCTATAACACTGTTGTTGAATGACAATAAAATTTTATTTATTTATTTGGAACAATTTACAAATAGTAAGATAGGAATAGCATAATAGATTAATAAAAGCTATTATAGTTATAGTTCAAGAAAATTATAGAGACCTGTAGTCGGTTCACCGAAACCAGTTAGTGAATGTAAACACCGAGGGTGCTCATGTGTGTGTCTTTTGTGAGTGTATTGCACGGCGGCATGTTCACATTTCAGCGTATCCAACATGCAACATTTTAGTTGCAATGCTCACACTCACACTTTTTTACGCGCACTGCCTCATTTCGGTGAAGAGACTATAGTCCTAGTTGGACTTTGAAAAAAAAATTGAAGATCAGTGAGTGTTTCTTGAGTTATTGAGTATTCAATGACAGTTATTTTTTTATTTTTTTTTTCTGTATAGGCCTCCTAAGGACCGCAATAGTTCACTATTAATAACTCAGCTGATGGTTTCCCTCCTTCTTCTCCATCTTTCCTTCATTCTTTCGCTCTGAGCTAACCTTCTCTCTCTCGTCCACGTCTCTCTCCTTTGCTCCTCTGGGAAAGCACTAGTTTTTAGTTTATTCCTCATAGTTATTCTTTGTAAGATATCTTGCTCGGTCAAATTTAAACGTTCAATATCTTTTTTAGCTTCTACAAACCATCCGAACTTCGTCTTACGTTTGTCAATGTTTTTAAAAATTTTATACGTTTGTCTGTTACAATCCATTCTATATAGATGAGCGTAGAAAGCTAGTCTCCTTTTTCTCATAATATTTGTAATTTTCTCGACGTGACTGTATATTTCTTCATTACTGCATGTGAATGAAATTTTCCTTTCTTCGTCCAAAGACCTTCCTAAGAATTTTTCTTTCTTCGACTTCAATCTCTGTTGGTCCCCTTTCTGTGAAGAGTCAAACATTCTGCAGCGTAAAGTGCCTCGGGTCGTACAACTGAAAGGTAATGTCGGAGCTTTGCATTCTTAGAGATGGATTTTTTATTATAGACGTTTTTGGTCAGATTGAAGGCTATCCTCATTTTATTTATTCTCTGTTTTATTGCCTCTTTTTCTGAGTTGTTCTCGTCTATGATTTCTCCAGGTACTTGAACTTTTAACTCTTCTGATTTTACCATACTTGGTATTTAGAAATCTCGGAGCATTTCGGATGTTAGTCATGTACTCTGTTTGCAAAAGAGATTTGTAGACCAATTTTCTGTGCTTCTTCTTGAAGAATGTTTAACTGGTGTTCTGCTATCTCTGGAGCATCTGACAATATTGCTAGATCATCAGCAAATGCAAGGCAATCAAAATTAAGTTTTTCCTTGGTATGTCCAATTTTAATGCCGCTCTTGATCCCTTGCTCCTCTAACCTCTCTCTCCATTCTCTGATAACTTTCTCCAGTGCACAGTTGAACAGGAGAGGGGATAAACCATCACCTTGCCTTACACCAGTAACTGTCTCAAAGCTCTCTGACATTTCACCTCTGAACTTTACCTTCGATGTTGTGTTTGAAAGTGTTTGCTCTATCAGGCTTCTAGTTTTATTATCTAGACCAAATTCTCTTAAAATATTCAACAGTGTAACTCGGTCTATTGAATCATAAGCCTTTTGAAGTCGACAAAGGTTATTACGTAGTTTCTGCTTCTGATTTTATAACACGAAATGAGCGTTTTCAGGGCAAAGATCTGCTCTGCACATGATCTCCCTTTTCTGAATCCCCTTGGTACTCCCAGCTGAGAATCCAGTTGTTTCTCCGCTCTTTCAAGTATTATCTTAGAGGATTTTATAAGTCACAGAGAGTAGTGAGATCCCTCTATAATTGTTGACGTTTGATTTATCGCCCTTTTTGTGCAGAGGATGGATCAATGCAGTCTTCCAATCATCTGGTATTGAGTCTCCTTCCCAGATTTTTCTTATCATCTCTGTAAGCTCTTCTTTTTCTTATTTCCTGCATTTTTCCACATCTCTGCAACAATGGAGTCTTCACCTGGCGCCTTATCATTTTGAGGATTTTATAATCTCTGAAACTTCCTCGTTTGTTGGTGGTTCAGAATCTGGGTTCAACTCCGTGTTTCTTGATGGTGGAAATGTTTCCGTTGGTCTTTCACAATTTAACAATTTATTGAAATAATCAGCCAGAATTTTACAGTTGCTCTTATTATTATAAGCGGTCTCACCACTGTCATCCTTGAAGAAGAGACTAGGAGGGTTATATTTGGATATGTTTCTCTTGAATGTTTGATAGAAATCTCTTGTATTATTTTTCTGGAAGTTCTGTTCAATTTGCTTCAGCTGGTCTTTATCGTGGTTTCTCTTGACTCCCCTAATTACTTTGGCAGCCCATCTTCTTGCCTGAAGAAACTCATTCCTATTGATCTCACTTTTGTGAGAGTTCCACTTAATCCACGCTCTTTGCCTCAACTCCAAGACCTCATCACATTCACGGTTCCACCACATATGTTTTCGTTTTCTTTTTATTGTATCTCCGGCTAGCTCTTTCGCTATGGTAATTAGTGATTCCTTTATCTGTATCCACTCTTCTGCATCTGGGAGCTCCTCCATTCTCTTTGAAAATTCAGGATTGTTTTTTATTTTTTCTACATCGAATCTTTCACTACGTGTTTGACGTTGAATTCTCTTCGTGTTTCTTGGGATAAATTTCATTTTAATTTTTGTCAAATAGTGATCAGAATCGATGTTTATTCCTTTATGCACTTTGACGTCTTGTATCTCTTCTCTAGATTTCCTGGAGATAGCAACGTGATCTAACTGAAATTCACCCAGTTTTGTGTTGGGGGAGACCCAGGTTTTCTTCTGACTTGGTTTTTTCTTGTATGCAGTCGACTTTAATACCAGACTATGCAGTTGGCAAACTTCTATAAGTCTTTTTCCATTTTTGTTTGTTTTTCTGTGTACTGGATAACTTCCCACTATACTTTTGTGCTCCTGCTCCTTGCCAATCTGCGCATTAAAATCGCCTAATAAGATAACGGTGTGTTTTTCCGGAATTTTCGAGATCACAATGTCCAGCTCCTCCCAAAATTTGTCCACTTTGTCCTTATTTTTCGTATTATCAATGTTTGTTGGCGCATGCACATTAACGAGCGTGTAAATTTTATTTGTACATTTGAAGGTCAATGTGGACAATCTCCCATTGTATGACTGAAATCCCACAATTGAGTCTGCGATCTTGCTATTCACAATGAATCCTGTTCCGAACAAAGGGCAAGATTTCATTACCCTTTCTCCGATCTTCCCTTTTAAGATCATGTAACCTGCTGACTCAAAGGGCACTTCATCTGTGAATCTCGTTTCTTGTAAAGCCGTGATTAAAATTTTCTTTTCCGTCAGTACATCGGTCAGTCTTTTTAATTTTCCTGTCTTCAATAGCGAGTTTATGTTCACTGTTGCAATAAAATTTTGTTGCTTTCTTTTTATTGTATTTTTTTGCTGGTGTAACGTGCCGAAATCCGATATCTTCTTGACGCATGTTGGTGTAGGCGCCCCAGAATCCGAAAGCCTACTTGTACCACTCATTCTTACTGTAGCAGTGGATTGGTTACCACCTGGGGTAATTCTCTCTTTCTGTTGTACCATCATGCCTTCATTAGTGAAGATTGACGGGTCTTCCCTCCTTAGCGGAGTAAAGATACAACTATGGTTGTCAGCCCATAGAGCTTTGACAGTTATTATTATTATTATTATTATTATTATTATTATTATTATTATTATTATTATTATTATTATTATTATTATTATTATTATTATTATTATTATTATTATTATTATTATTATTATTCTTATTATTACCATTCGTCCACTGACCACCTATAGAAGGGTATTTGGATTTGTCAATGAATTAGTCAACAATAAAGTACGAATAAGTTACATAAAACATACATAAAACTGTACAAACTAATTTTGCATCTCATAATAAGCTTGAAATTCATCAATCGAGTATGCACAAACATTTAATAATTCCTTCTTCATCAAGGCTCTAAATTTACGACCTGTGGATGCTCTTAAATAGGCTGGTAATTTGTTGTACAATCGAATCCCAGCACTTTTAACTCCTCTCTCATATAATGTAGTGCGGTGCGTATCATCTCGCAACTGTTCTCTATGTCTAGTTCCATAATTGTGAAAAAGTGCACCAGTTTTAAATTTATCCTTGTTTTGATCAATAAAGCATATTGCTTCTAGGATATACAAACTTGGAAGAGGTAGAATTTTCATTTGTTTGAAATATGGTCTACAACTTGAACGTATTGACTCTCCAACCATTACTCGTATTGCCCACTTCTGGATACGGAATATGTCAATTGCTTGGCTCGAGTTCCCCCAAAATATAATCCCATAGGCCAGAAGGGAATGAAACATTGCAAAATATACTTCTTTTAGAGTTGTAGTGTCCAACAATGCTTTAAGATTTCTGAGTACAAATACTACAGAGCTCAACTTACTTTTCAAAGATTCTATATGAGGTCTCCAGGAAATTTCGGAATCTAACGTAACTCCTAGAACTTTAATGTTGTTTACAGGCTCCACACTGCCTTCTTCGATTTCCAAGTTTGCTTCTCTAGCTGCTCTGAATGGTATTTGTTTGGTTTTTTCACGATTCAATATCAGCATATTAGCAGTAAGCCACTTCTCTAATTTTTTAAACGCATTTCTGCACTCAGATTCCATTTTTTGTTGACTGTTACTCTTCAATAAAATGCTAACATCATCGGCATATAGCACACAGTGCGCAGGTTCCAGATATGAAGGTAAATCATTAATGTATAGAAGAAAGAGTAACGGACCAAGAACTGATCCCTGAGGGACCCCACTCCTTGTCTTCATCCATTCTGAATTATAAACATAGGGCGATGACTGTATTTCGACTTGCTGATATCTGTCACAGAGGTAAGAGTCAAACCATCTGAGAACTACATCCTGGAAACCATATAACTGCAACTTACGAGACAAGATCTCCCCATTAACAAGATCAAAAGCTTTGGAGAGATCAGCTACCAATCCACATGCCTTGGATCCACCATTCACAGATGTTAGAACCTCATCCATGAATGAAAATAGAGCATCACCTGTTGAGATACCTGGCCTAAATCCAAACTGTTTGGGAGACAACAAGCGCAACTGGCCTAAATGCTTTCTCAATCTTCGAAGTATTACATATTCAAAAATTTTTAGAAATATAGGAGGATTTGCCACCGGCCGATGATTCTCTGGAAGTTCATGTCGGCCTTTTTTGTAAATAGGAACTATTTTTGATAGTTTCAACTTAGATGGAACATAACCAATTTCCATTGATTTATTGAATATGAATGAAAGAGGCTCCAAGATATACTCTGCTGTTTGTTTCACCAAACTGTTTGAAATATTGAAACAGTCATAGGATCTCTTGTTTTTAAGTTTCCTTATTATCTCTCCAAGTTCTATAACACTTACTGGATCAAAATGATTGAGATGAATATTATGTTGTTCATTAATGGAGAAGAAATCCAAAAATTTGTTCACACTACTCAATCCTGTCATTGTTCTCTGTATTTTTAGTGGTGCATTAACAAAATAGTTGTTTAATAAATTGGCAGCCTCCTTTCCTGTTTTTAAAATTCCAGAATCATTAGCTATACATGTCTCTGAAGTCGGTACTTTATTCTTGGCAGATTCAGCTCTAACTAATTTCCAGACTGCTCTAGCCGGGTTTTCGGAATTTTTTATGAATTTTCTAGCAGCTATTCTTTTGGCTGTCTTAAGAACTTTTCTATATATAGATTTGTATATTTTTAGATATTCCACCAAGCTTATGACTCTAGCGCCTGAATTTGTAATTATGTAAGTCATTTCGTCATTCATGGATGAGTTTTTTAATATTGAGCTCAAGGTTTTTATTCTGTCACTGGAGATTTTTATACCTGGAGTAATCCATACAAGCTGATTCCTTCGTGTATTGCCTACTGATTTTTCAGGAACTGAATGATTGCAGTGATTAATGTAGGTGGACATAAAATTATTGAACATGTTTTCAACGTTGTTACATCCAAACACAGAGTGCCAATTCTCCTTTGATAAGCCTTGATTTAGAGTTTTAATATTCGTTTGATTGATAGTGCGGACAGTTTTCTTTTCCAAGTTTCAATCTATTCGTCTTACTGAAATTAGAATTTGATTCTTGTATTAGGAAGTTGACAATACTTCCGTCATGATCTGAGAAGGAACATGGGATCGTTTCACTTCTGCAAAGAGTTAATGGATAGTTTGAAATAATATAATCAATTTCTGAAGCTGTACTAGAAGTTATTCTTGTAGGTCCATTACTTATTTTGTTCATGTTAAACGATAGAAGTAAATTTTTGAAAACACTCTTGTTTTTGTCTTCCTTACAAAAGTCCACATTAAAATCACCACATAAACACACAATTTTGCCTTTCTCTTTAGAGACTTTAGACAGAACGGATCGAAGTAGTTCAATAAAAACTTCAAAATCAGTGTTTGGAGCTCTGTAAACACATATCATTATTAATTTTTGTGCAATTGTTTCAAGTTTCAACTCTACAGAAGAGATTTCAAAAACGCTTTCAACAGCTGAAGAGAGTAAAGCTGTCCTAATTTTACAACTTTTAATCACTTCATCACGTACAAATATACAAGATCCACCTCTAATTTTAACTTTTCTATTAAATTGGGATTTCAGTGTAAAATTGGGTAGAGAGAGGAGATTCAATTCATTATCACTCAGCCAATGCTCCGTGAGACACAGGATGTCAATAATTGGTCTTTCATGTAAAAGAATCTCTATATCCAGCTTGGCATTCAACAGACCCTGGCAGTTTGCGTGGAAAACGTTAAAGCCTCTAAAAAATGTCCTCTATCAATTCCATTGATTGTAGGTATGTTGATGGAATTGTCCTTCTCTGAGCGTTCGCCACCTTCAACCCCAATTTTATTATTCTCAGATTCAATTGGACTCCCAGTAATGTGATGCTTGAAGAGCTTAATGAGTTTCTGTTTTCCTCCATATCTGTTCAAATGAAGACCGTGTCGTGTATAATCAGTGATGTCAAAATTACTCAAATCCAGAGTTTCAATATTTTCCCTACCACTGATTTGTCCAAGTAGCCATACATTCATTTTACGAATATTTACATTCATTAGGGGTCTATCGTATCTATACGGTATAGTAGAGACAGTGACATTAGTGTAGCTAGCAGTATTAAAAATTTCTCTTAATTTCAAGTCTGTGGTTTGTTCTGATTTATCTGTGACATCGTTAGTTCCAGCCAAAATTATAACTCTATCATTCATGTCGTAATCCTTAGTTAGATCTTCAATGTCGCAAGTTACGGTGTTAAAAGAACATCCTGGTTTTGAGAGTACTGTCACCTCAAGAGTGACAGTCCTCGAGAGACAGTAGATATCTACTGGCAGATAAATATCTACTGTATCTACTGTATTTGATATTGAAATATAAAAAAAATCGATAGATTTCGAAAATAAAGTCAAACGTTGAATGGTCATTTTTTGTCGTAAATATCATGTGAAATCTATGGGGGCTGTGAAGACCTTGGAGTGAAGATCGTATACAAACAGATACGAAAGTATTATTGAAGCGCTTTTTATCATTTATAGCTACTATTTGGCTACTAATCTGACGAACCCGGAGAGCAACCATCTGTATGTGGTTCCCGACGATGGATCTGCTCCAGAAAAGTGCCTTTCGTGCAACATTTGTGGAACTGTCACTGTGAAACTGAGTATTAATAAGTCTAATTATATGCTGACTTGTAAAGGCCCCGGACTAGGTGCTGTCTATGTGTACTCAAATGTAAGTTCAAATTCAAAATTAAAATTTCATTTATTCATATATAAAACAATTTACAATATAGAAGTGTTACAATATTTTTTGAATATACTTCCTGCATGGATGATTTGTCCGTGTGCAGGGAGGATTCATCATTAAACAAGCAGAGAAAAACACAAGTAGAATAAATAAAATGATACAATAGTTCAGAATAATACTTAGTACTTAGTACTAAGAATAAGTACATGGGCTGAATAATTGGGTTAGGTTTTCAAGAAGTTTTCTACAATCCAGGGCCTGTTTCATAAAAATACAGAAGTCCTGTAATATTAGAAGAAAGGCAGACTTATACGAGACGCTACATAGTACGCTGTGCTATTCCTGACTAGTGAATGTATTTTCTGCCTTTATCCTTGAAATAGCCTATGCATTTTTCCTGAAGTAAGACTCACAGAACTACTTATTATTCATCAAATAAGCCTCTAAATCTTAAGGAATCATCAATAATCCTGTTTAGGTGCGTTAGGATTGACGGTATTGTGATATTTTGGATTTTAAACTACATTGATGTTCTCAAACTACTGTTAATTCAAGATTAATTCCACCAATTATTTTTGACAGTATAATTTCTATGGGTTTTCTTTGATTAACTTAAGTATTGTCCTGGTTCAGTTAATTGGAAAAAGGGCTTAAGGAATTGATCAATAAAGCCATTGACTGATTACCCAATGATAAAAAGGAGAAAAACATTGAAAAAATTGAACTCTGAATTTAGAGCAAGAATACAAACGACATTATTCAAACGAAAAAATTCCATAGGCACTACAAAAACAGTTCTCTTACTTGATCGATGATGAAAGTATGCAATCAAATAAAGTTGAATAATTGAATAAAAAAATTACTATTCATCTAAATAAATTGTATTTTTCAATCCTATGCTTTTCTTCTTTTCTTCAATTCTATACTTTTATCTAATCTTTCCTTCTATTCCTGCTTAAAATATAGATTATTGGAGTATTCATTGTACAGTATCATGATGTACTTGTGCTTATTGTTTATAGACTGGAACGTTCATTATGGAGTTAATGAACAACACTGAAACAGAAAAGAAACTGCAAGAAATTATTCTGCCAGATGTATATAATTTCGAAATGAGTTTGGCAGACGGTGTAAGCAAAGGGTCTGTTCGTTTCATTATGCCTCCAGGCATTGATGTCAAGAAAAAGTACCCATTACTACTCCATGTGTGAGTTATTGAACATTTTCAACAATGTAATTATGCTAAAAATATAGGCTATCAAGAGTTATCAAGTCTATTAAATAGCAGAACACGTATTAGTATATTCTTCATCAATAAATTGATTAATTGAAGATCATTGATGATTGATTAATTGAAAAAGATTAATTAATGATCATCAAAAGGTACTTAATGACGAATGTTTTCAGTTTATGGTTTAAAGTTTATTTTGATTAACCATCAGAGTGAATATTGAATTAAGAGCCGCAGATAACTAAAAACCAGTGCTAAAATCATTTGAGAGAGAGCCTTTCCAAGAGCAGTTCTAAGCTGCAATCATCGTCCTTATCAGTATGAAAGGTTGCTTGCTGATATTTCATAATATTATGTGTTAACTTATTTGTTAGTTTTTGCCAATTGAAGTAGAATTAAATGAAAATTCCCTTTGTTAGTACACTTCATGCTGAGCTAGGACTAGAAATTACCTCTCAATACCTCTCAATACCTCGCTACCTCTCAATTTCGAATGATGGAATACAAACCCTTTTTTGCTTTAATTGTATTTAAAAATATAAGATATGGTTAGATTATAATCTTGTTCTCTAAAATTACAGATTTGGAGCACCTGATACAATGTCAAATACTGATGTTTATAATCCACCAGATTTTGATAGCTACTTAGCCACAGCAATGAATATAATTGTGGCCCAATTTGATGTTAGAGGTAGCTCTAGAAGAGGAGATAAGTACAAGTTTGCTAATTATAAGAAACTTGGTGGAGTTGATGTTGACGATTACTTTTTCCTGACAAAGTAAGTGGAGAATCTTATATTTTGAAAGAATTTTGTGACCACTGTGTCCACACAGTGCCCAACTTTGGAAAGTTCGTGGAGAATATTGAGTGGACCGATTTTGATGCGGTTTGCGCCGAAGTTATAGAGGCTTTAATTGTTTTTCAAAAATGATCATTTTAAATGGTAGATATCTGTTAAAAACGGGAAAAAGTTTCCTATGGCACTATCTGTTGGCATAAATTATTAAAACCTTCAAGTTAGATTGAGAAAATGACACTAGATAGAGCTATCTAATAACCTTGGATACAGAGAGTGTATAGTCGCTATGACTATACAAGTCACTATGACTATACACTCTCTGTAACCTTGGAGCTTGGACCTTGGACCTTAGAGGGCTTGGCGACAAAACAAAACAAAAAAACCACGCGTGCACACAAAAACAATACACTTGAAATTTCAGGAAGTACACTTGAAATACACTTGAGGAAGGAAATCATATGATCGTATACTTCATTGAACATACGTTAGTAGAAATCTCACTTATGCTGGGTTGAATGGGGAAATGGTTAAATTTGAACGAATAGAATACATTTCATGTGAATGGAGATTTGCGCTTCGCGCTGCACGGGGTAAACTCATTGTTTTATCTGTTCAATGATTACACATGATTACAAACAGCACAGAATTTTCAAGAATCTTTGTATATAAATATAATAAGGGCCGGTTCATGAGCTCGGGATTTAGCCAAGTCCTAGACTAAAACGGGTGGCCACCGTAGCATCGACATACGTTAGCCTCGACACTATATAGTAAGGGCTCTCTATGCTGCTAACCTTTTAACCTGTCGAGACAAACGTTTGTCGCTGCTACGGTAGCCACCCGTTTTAGTCCAGGACTTGGCTAAATCCCGAGCTCATGAACCGGCTCTAAACTTCTATACTTTCACGGAGATCAGAAAAAAACATTATGATGGATTTATAAAATTTTATATCTAGAAACCCAGAAAACTATCTTATTCCAAAATTCGTAAGTCATATCTCAGTATGGCATTTTCATAAGCCAATAGAGAATCATTGTACTAATTAGAGACTAAAGATAATAATTGATTTATACTCCTCATAAATTTCAATCCTTATAACATAGTTTTAAAATTGCATTATTGATTTAAGTCAATTGAATCAATTAATAATTCTTAGAGAGCTGATGAAGAAATACTCTTACATCGATTCCCAACGCATTGGAGTATATGGTTTCGGCTATGGAGGATTCATTTCATCCATGATTCTAGCCAGGGATACAGACAAAATCTTCACATGTGGGATTGCCACATCACCAGTGTCAAATTTCATCTATCGTGGTAAATACTGAACAAAGATTTTCATAGAAAGTCATTTATGTCTATAAGTGCTTTGCTTTTTCTGATTCAGTTATGATAAGAGATAATTTGATCAGCAGAATTTATTGAAATAATGTTGAATAAGAGAGTTCATATATTATCCGTTATATTCACTGAGGGAGGGTTTTGGAAGTTTGGCTCCACCTTGAAAATATTTAGAATTCAAAGTGCTTTAAACATCCTTCTAATTACTTACGATCATGTCAAGAAATTATTTGGTCATAACTCTGCAATAAATCCAGTATACCGACAGAGATAATTGAGAGTGATACTCCTTTTCTTTTTCTCTGTGATACTGATCAATTAATACAAGCATGTTAATCTATTTGTTGCGTCAAGAATTTGAGGGTGCTCATTCGCCTGTCAGCAACAAAGTTGCAAGTAATTCAGAATGAACTTAATCATATTTTTTTATTGGAGAACTGTTTCTCGAACTCATGTGAAGTGATCGAACCAATTATAGTGATTTAAGTGAGACAAGTGAATAAGCTATTTCATGATTTTGAACTCAATTTCCAAATTCTGTAGTTTGTCGAGAATAAAATCCAAGGAATAAGCACAAGAAACAAATCAAATTGGTACAAGATTGAATCTTTACACTCACAGCTCCATGCTCAGTTTTCTCTACCGATTCATTCCATATTTACTCAATTATTAGTTCAATTTTCAATATCTTCCTTTTCATTTATAGTTTATTTTCCATTTAGATGCCTTCATAGCTGAGCAATACTTGGCTCTACCTGAAGATAATGTGGAAGGTTACAATTATACTGATCTCACTCAGCTTTATGAGAAATTCAGAGGAAAAAAATTCCTGCTTTTTGGCTCAACGCATGGAACTTTTAATATGTATCAGCAAACTGCAGCACTTGCAAGATCGTTGCAGATGCACAATGTTCCATTCCAGTTTCAGGTAAAATCTGTTGAAATAATTTTTCTTTTAGTAACTTTTGAATGGCTCCATGATCGAACCAGTTGCTTAAATCAGATAAGAGACGTGCACTAGGTATTTCCGTTGTAACAGGGAAGGGGGAGGCTTACTCAACTAAAAATAATTAATGAGCATTACACTACATGCTAGGGAGAAAGCGGGCCGACGATGCATCCAGCGGAGACGGATCCTCCACCAGCTCTGGGAGGTAGAAGCCAGGGGAAAGCTGACTGCTAAAGCGCCAGTCGCAACCGATATTCCGGCCGAACAGGTGATTCGCTGCCTAGAGTAGCTGAAGATCCAGGGAGGAGCGCGGCTTTCGTGTCTGCGAGGTCGGTCGTTACCTCGAAAGAGGAGCACTCATGAAACCCCACAATCCTGCCTTCCCGGAGTAAGGAAATGAGTCTCACCCGCTGGTGCGCCTCACTTCCCCGCTCACAGATCGAGATGACACCAGCCTGCTCTCACTTTATCAGCTGAAACTTTTCAGGGCCAACGGCACCTTTTTCAAATAGTCAAGCGGCGACACCAGCGCTCTACCGCAGCCGGCTTGTGTTATGCGGTTTTAACACGGCAATAACATAATAATGAGAATAATAAGATTCTAGTAGTGCCTTGTAATAATATAGGGTTTTAGTATTCTTATGCCCGGTTTCTCAGTCTTTTAATAAACAGTTTATAGATCCAATAGCAGTATTGAATCAAGAATTATGTGTTTTCAAATACAAAAAAACATTAATTATTGATTCAATAGTTTATTGAACAACTGAGAAACCGGGCATTAAAGTATTGACTCAATGATCACTGATCTCAATTTATGTCCTGCAGTCAACGAGATCTCTTAATAGGGCCTGAAATGAATAATGCTATAGAGAATAAATTTATGGAAGCAATGTCTCTCAAATATCGTTTTCAAATGTGTCATCCTTCTTGCAATCAGCTCATACACTAATCTGATCAAAGGTTTACCTAAAACCTTGTTATTAATCTATTGGAAAAATGAGTCAAGCTAAAGGCTTTATTGATCTAGTTTCTATTATCTTGTACATTGATCTAGTTTCTATTATCTTATTACTGTACGTTTGTTTTTTATATTTTTGCACGGACTTTTCACGACCCTTGTAGATCATACCTCGGTACCGCAAAAACAGTATTTATCATTATGATCTATGTTGACTAAGAATTGTTTGTATGCTTTCTGATTCTAGAGCCTCATTGATGAAAATGTTCCTGATTTAGGTTGGATGACTAAGAATACCGCATATTGTTATTACAACTCGGTGATGATTTTTTTGTCGCGAAGCTTTGGCTTGAGTCTACCATGGAATGGTACCAGCACATAAAATGCATCTCAGAGAATTCCTCAAACAATCAAGATGAGATTTGATTATTAAGAGCCTGCAAATATCTAGATTATCACTGTTTTTATCTGTTTAGTAAGTTTACACTGATGAAAGATTAACAGCAATAATACGTTGAAAATAATAGTCATTGTGATGCTTCATTATAGCTCTTTTGAATTCTAATTTAATTATTGAGATTTTTTGAAAGGGGTTTTTTGCATGGCGCCTGGCGAATGACATGTTATTCAACGTTTTCAAGATATACAACTTTTTTTAAGATAACATGTTTTGTTCGACTCGTTTTTTCCCAATAAATGTATTTAAATTTCCTGTTTGAGTTTCCAATAAAGTGTTGTCTCAAATTTTGGTTTCTACTTTTCATGATGTTCTTATTGATTGTTATTACTGATAACAACTAGCTATTATTTCAGGTGGAATAATTACCAACCAAACTAATTTTTTGTGCAATGTTGAGTTGAATAGGATACCTTCTAGTGGAAGAATACCTTCTTCCATTCTTCTATCTTGTATTTCTAGGAAAATAATTTCAAGCATCTTTTCCTGAATTCCTCTATCTATTTATTGTGATGGAACTTTCCATTTCTTTATTATTTAAAAAAATACATTTCCTATACCCCAATTGAATAATTGATAAAAATCGAAGATTGAATTATTTTATTTTTCCTATAACAAGATAATTTTCACATAAAATTATCAAATTTAAAATTTGAATGAGAATTAGATACATTGAATTTGAATCATTCTCAATTAATGCTCAACAAAAAAATATAAAATGTCAAATGAATAAATATTATTGAAAGAAGTGCAAAGAAACCTGGAACGAAAATCAAATAACTAACGAAAGAAGAAGTGGTGATGCTGTTGTATTTTGTGAGCCACGCCTTTGAATTCAACAAGCCGTCCGATTGGCCAATGAGTAGAATAATCGCCATCATACGATTTTCACCAATCAGGAGCAAGCTGTACGAAAACTTCACGAAAAACCTGACGTTCACGAGCTGCTAGCTTCTGATTGGTTGAAGTTATAAAATGGCGTCAGTTCAGCAGTTCAGCTCATTGGCCAATAAGACGGCTCTTTCTCATTGCAGCCATTCTACGTCATCATTATTGCCACTGCAACTTCTCTCAATGCTTGAAAATTAGTTTCAGCTTTCTCCAAAATTCGACTTACTCATTCTTATTGTGGATTATCTATTTGTCGTTTCATCCCATGATGTTCTATGAGAATAATCTATTAAAAAACCCCAGAAATGAAATACCCATATTTCAACCGAATTCACCATGATGACATGAAAATTTAGACTACTTTGACATGCTGAAAAGAATGAGGTATCGTTTATGAGGATCAGTTCACTTTTACACAGTTTGGGGTGACCTCATTTTATCATCCTAGAAGGGTTCTTTTTGCTTCCCTCTACTAAAAACAACCTGTGGCAAAGTAAGTATTTGATCAAATTCCAGGATCTCTCAGTGCCCTGTAGTAATTTGTATTTGAGGTCATAACCAAAAGCAGGAACTTTCTCAAAATAATGCAAGGTGATTTGTTTAATGCTTTAACCCAAAACCTAGATGTGATGGAAAACTTACCTGAATTTCAATGACTGGACTAGTTTTTAAGAATCTCCATATTCTTATATTCCAATTACATGAATGACCTTTGAAACTGTCACTTTGTCAGGGTTTAGGTCTATTTTTGGTTCTATATTAATTCAAGTTTCTCACTTTATAAAGTTTAATTGAATTTTATGTTTTATGGGAGGGGGGACGTATATTCGGGGGGGGGGGTGTCGAGAGGGTTGGGGAAAATTTGTAGATCCGACACTGGTTTCAATTCGAACCGATTGTTCATTCTTCCCTCACCTGAGCGCTAGCATCTCAAGTCTCATTTCCTCTACCTGAAGGAGTTTTTAAAAATTCAGTTGCTATTTTAATTCTGATAGCCGGTTTTCACAAATAATGAACTCTTCTACAAGATTACTACGTTATCTCTGAAGGCAATCTAGTTCAAAATTGAATCAACGTAATATTTCAATTGAAAATTGGCAAAATTATGAGACGGTCCTATCAAAAAATCTATCTTAAAATCCTATTAAATTTGTACTTTTTATGCATAGGGAAACTGTGATCATCAAAACACGTATTTTAGCCACTCAGTGCGCCTCGTTCGTTAACTTCGCCTCAAAAATTTTTCAACTAAACTACTTCATACTCATAAATGTTGTCCATCCATATATGTAAACGTACCACGTACCTACTCTGAGGATAACTATACATCACTTTCTCACTCAAATATCATGAACCATAAACTACAGAGAGCAGGATTTCGCATGCGGAGATGTGTTTACGTGACCTAGTCATGCCGTGATGATTTTTACTAGCTTCGCTTATCACACATCACAGACGGTACGAATAGTGGATAGTGGATGACTAACGCGATAATAGTGTTCCAGTAGTTGGATCACGTGACGCATAATTTATATGGAAACAAAAACCGAGGGTGCTGTTCTTCAAGCTTGGACAGCGTTTGAAGACGTTTAAAGCGGTTGTATACATAGCTTACGAATTATTTCCGAGCTGGAACAATGGCAGTAGTGGCGGCTTTGAACTTTTAGCAGATCGACCCAGGAGGCCTTTCTACTCCGTGTTTACCTCATTTAGGGGGTGCAACCTCATTTGTGTATGTATGTGTGGGGCACGTATTGTTTCATGCGTTCGCCAGCTAATGGCTTCTTTAATGAGAGCCGTTATAGCTATCACCTAATAAAGCAAATGACGTGTCAGATTTCCTTTATGTGGATAATATTCCACTCAGAATACAAAGTCCGTCCTTTTCCAATGACAAATCTAGGAGTTGGACTGAAATCATGCACATTGCTAGGCTAATAAAGCCCTTCTTTCAAATTACATCGAAACTGATCACAGAGAAAAATCCATTTGAAGATTTGAAAGAAATTAAGTTTTCTACTTCAAATAATTTTTTATTGTCTAGCAGTAGAGATGCATCTCACATATTACTCTATGAGGTTTGACGGATGTATGGAAAAATGACATTCATGGTGTCATATTAAGCCAAAAGTACTAAGTGATAATATACATAAATTTCGGAATTCTCTTCCAAAATTGTTAATAATCTGAACGGTAGCAGAACAGTAACTTGAACCAAAAACAACGTGTAATGACTTGATAAAATAAACACCCACTTGGCAAAAGATAGAATAAAAATAATCAGATCTTCTAAAAGACAAAACTCTTAAAAGGTTGAGGTTAAAAATGAACACAAAACAAAGTTATAGAAAATTTAAAGAGTATTTTTATATGGAGTCAACTTATTGTAAATTACAATTACATTGGTCAATGTGAATATTGCCGGGCAGATGAACGACAGAATAACATTTTTGATAAAATATATATTTGATTTAATTTTTCAATTATTGTCAATAATAATCCATTCTGGCGTAATTGAAACAATCAGAAAATAACAAAATACACGTATAATATAAGTATTAAATAATACTTAGATAATAATTAATAGTAGTATCATACAACTTAATCTCACATAAATTCCTTCTTATTCCTTTTACCTCTCTCCTTTTAATTTCATTCTCTTTCTTCAGTGAATCAGCTTCAATTAGTGTTTTTTGCTTTTGTTTATACATACATTTCGCAAAGGGGAAAGGATTTGTTCGCTTTTGAGGGGCACGACGGGGCACAAGCGACTTTGAAGCGTCTTTTCCCTATAGACTTTTGAATTTCACCGTATGCTGAATACTGCAAATTAGTATAACTATTAGAGATTAGTATTAGAATTATTAAAATAATAACAACTGTCTTCAGCATTGATTTAGACTGTACCTATACCTACTCCTTACATTTTCTCTGCCAAATCCTGCTAAACACTCATAGTGGTAACTAATTTAAAATAAATTGATTTTTTCAAATATATTATAATTATCTAAATAATGTAGACTAAACTTAAAAAAAAACACTTAAAAAATAAAATAAATAAAAAACTAATATTGAATTTTCTCTGCCCCATAAATTGTAATATAAAAATACAGAATCTGAACAAATTCTATTTCATCATGAAACTGCAGGAAACGACAACCAATAAAGGTAACTCTGCCGTCTATTTTGAAAAATATAAATTTAGAAAGGATAGGATCTCAGTCACAGGCGAAATAACTTGGCGATGTCTTGTCAAAACATGTAGGGTTTCCATACGATCTGATTCAATGCTAAATCTGACGACTGGCGCACACTGAACTCTTCGATTGCTGATAATAGTTGGGTGTCATGGAACGACACAGTTAGGCAGGCGCGTGGTAACGATGTGGGAGTTGAAAAATGTATGATAAGGACTTCGACTGATAAATCTACTACGGATCCATAATAAGTTCGAATTGTACAACAAATTCTATTTCAGGTGATATCTCAACTGCCATTCCAAGAGCGTTAAACATTTCAAACTCATGATTTGAGATTTTCATTTGACGATCGCGACGAAGAGAGAATATTAAATTAATTGAAAATAATTAAACAGTAATTCACGATACTCTCAAATGCAAGATTGGACTTAGAGTTGTTTTTGTCAAACGAGAGATCAGATTTCGATTTTGTTTGCATCACTGAACATTGGCTAAAACAAGAAGAATTAGCTGTTTTTCCACTACCAGGCTATAAGATTAAATCACAATACACTAGAAAACAAAAATCGTGGTGGATCTTGTATTTGTAAAAGAAAACTCCATAACTAGTAGTCATAGCAGGAAGGATTTAATGTCACTGGCAGTTGAAAACTGTTTTGAACTTTCAGCAATAGAAGTGAGGTTGAAAACTATGTCGAAGAAGGCTATAATTATATTATGCATCTACCGAACCCCGAACTCAGATTTGTCAGTTTATTGGCTCTGGCAAAAGTACGAAAGGAAAAGGAAAAACTAATAATATTGTGTGGTGATTTTAACGCAATAGGAATAAAAGTCAGCTTGAAAATTTGTTAGCAACATTCAAATTAAACAAAATAACAGATGGACCAACTAGAATCACGCAACAATCAGCCACAGAAATAGACTACATTATAACTGATTATCCAAGAGAATTATGTAAGACGGAAATTTTCCCCTGTTCTTTCACGGATCACGAGGGAGTAAGTGCTACACTCATTATGAAAAAATCCAAGATAGAAATATGCAATGACAAAAATTCAGATAAGGGTGAAAACAAAACGTATCGGCTTATTACTGAGGAAGGTATTCAGGCCTTAAATCAAGGTTTACTACAGGAGATACGAAGCAGGAAGTGTCGAGGAAATGTTCAACAATTTCATGTCAATCTATATTAATCATTGTAATGCTTCAATTCCTATTAAAGTAGCTAAGTCAAAACAATTCAAACTCTCTTGGGTGACAAAAGGTATAAAAATTGCAAGTAATAAGCTAAAAACTTTAAATTTGTTCCGTAGAAATGAATCCATAAGAAACTCTGTGATTTTTATTCTAACAAGAACCGGTATAAAATACTTGAATTTTGAATCCTATTTTCAGATATATAAGAAAACTTATAAACGTGTATTGGTTATTGCAAAAAAGATTGCTGCTAATAAATTTATAAAAGAGTCAAAGAACCCAAAACAAGCTGTTTGGAAATTAATCAAAGCAGAATCTAATCAGGCAAAAAATTATTCACCTCAGATACGCATCACTGATAAAGATGGTCAATCAAATACTGGGAATAAAGCTGCCAATTCCTTAAACGATCACTTTATTAATATTCCATCAAAAATATCACAAAAAATAACAAGAATATCACAATGTAGCTTCCTTACCTTCTTACAGAATAATACTACTTGTCGGAGTCAGAATGATGCTAACCTAAGGAATTTCAGCCAGTTAAACAGCCATGAGCTCCATAACATTATTAAATCATTAAAGAATAAAAGACGTATGATTCTCACAATATTTCAAATTATATGAAAAGACTGCTCTCTCGATTCTCATACCACTGACTTACATTTTCAATGCTTCAATGCAAAGAGGAATAGTGCCTTCTAAGCTGAAGTTAGGAAAGATAACACCTATTTACAAGAATGGTGATAGAGAATGCCCTGAAAATTATAGACCTATAACCAATCCACCTGTGTTCTCAAAGTTGCTAGAATATACAGTTTTACATCGACTAAGGAAATATTTGAAACAGTCTAAAATTCTATCCGACAGGCAATTTGGATTTAGACCCGGACTTTCCACGGGAGATGCTTTATTCTCTTTCATGGATCAAACATTATCTTTTGTGGATAATGGTTCAAAGACTTGCGCCTTGATTGCTGACCTGAGTAAGGCGTTCGACCTGGTTAATTTGGAGATATTGATGTTTAAATTGAAGTTTTATGGTCTCCAGGATAAGGTGCTAGAGTGGTTCACCTCTTACTTCCAAGATCGATACCAAAGAGTAACGGTGGAGTCAAATAATGGATATGTTTACCATTCAAGATGGATGGGCAGGAGTTCCTCAGGGTTCGGTGCTGGGTCCAGTTCTTTCTTACTGTACATTAATGATTTGCCTCTACATCTGGACCCAGGGTTCAGCGTTTTGTATGCAGATGATATCAGTGTTCTCATAAAAGACAATAGTCAGCAACAGATGCAAATAGAATGCTCAAACACTGTAAAGAAACTTGATGAATGGCTGCTGTCAAACCTGCTAACTCTCAATTACAAAAAAACCAAAGTTTTAACATTCAGATCATCCAATAAATTTGAAGTACAGTGTGGAGAACATGAAATCGGTTGGATGGGAGAAATTAAGATTCTTGGAATAACCGTTGATGAAAAACTCTCTTGGAAACCACATGTAGAATACCTGAGTAAAAAATTAAATTCCTCGATATATGTGCTCAGAAACATGAAAAATCTACTCGATCTTACAACCATGAAAGAGATTTATTATGCTTTATTCCATTCACGCATAGCCTATGGAGTAGCTTTTTGGGGTAATTCCACCGAAGCGGGTCACGTCTTCAGATTACAGAAGTGGGCAATAAGAATTATGGTAGGTGAATCAATTAGGACCAGCTGCAGGCCGTATTTCAAGCAATTGGAAATTTTATCCTTGCCTTGTTTATATATTTTAGAAACAGTTTGCTTGATAAAGAGTCAACGTTTGAGGATCCACACTCATAATACTCGGTTTAGATAACATTAGAGGTGAGAGTCATAGTTCTGCTCTTTATGCAAGTGGAGTGAGAAATGAGTACAACTGTTCAATGCTTTACCGGCCTCACTGAGGTCTCTCCTCTAAAAATTTCAGAGAAGCATTGAAGAGAGAACTGGAAAGCTGTTGTTTTACTCAATCCAGGAGTTTAAAGACTATTATAGAGGTTGAAGTATTACCGAATAGAAGATTAAAAAATTTGACAAATCCAGATGCTGTGATGGGAGGCCAGTGGATGCTATGAATATATCTATCTATCTATCTATCTATCTATCTATCTATCTATCACGCAATATAATGGATTAATAGATGAATTACGCCCTTGGCAAAAGATATAAAACTATAGTTGAAATATAGAGTTACAGTAACTCACTGTGGTTTTATGAATCCAGAATAAAAAATAAAAAATGGCGAATAAAATGAATGTCCGCAACAATAAAGTATTGAATATTGTAAAATCACTCTCATATGTCTCATGTTACACTCATGCTCTCTATTCACTATAAGAGAAACCCACAATGTTATCCGTTACGAATTCAAAGTGTGCTGACGTTTTTTTAAACAAGTGCAACATGCCTGATTAAATAATATTGATTAAGAATTGGTACCTCATTCTAAACGAGAAAGTGCATAACCCAGCAGCTACTGCTATCTACTGGCCAGATCCATAGTTAACTACGTTTCAGGCTGTCAACCAATCAGGAGAGGAGTCAGAAGGCGGAGCTTGCTGGTATGACAGTGGGAGTAGCTTAGTTACTTGTTCTTGACCCAGCAGCAACTGCAATCTACTGGCCAGATTCAGAACCAGCTGCGTTGCTAATATTGTTAACCAATCAGGAGAGAGAAGGCGGAGCTTGCTGGTATGTCAGTGGGAGTAGCTTGGTAACTCGTTTTCGACCCAGCAGCAGCTGCTATCTACTGTCCAGATTCAGAATCAGCTGCGCGTTGCTAATGTTGTTGACCAATGAGGAGAGAGTAGTAGGCGTATAATAGAGTGGCCCAATCTAAACTAAAATTTTGCTTTTCATTCCAAGTTGGATTCTATTTGGACGTTTCTATTTGAATCTTCTGTGCTTCAATCAATACAAATACTGTTGGGCGAAAGAATGAGAGGATAACATCTATGATTGAATCATATTTATTTTTTCAACTATATCCAAAAACATCTACCCTTTAATTCATCAGAACGAGCAAGAATACTTTCTCGAAAAACATAACAATGGATTGATAGATGAATTATTACACATTTAACAAAATATAGAATTACTTGGAACTCGTTAAAAGATAGAGTTAATGTATCTAGAACAGCTTCATAACTGTTGTTTCAAGAAAAATCTCACAATAACTATCAAATTGTAGAAATAATCTCATGATTGGATGCTCATATTCTGTACTCACTAGAAGAGAACCCCATAAAAAACCTAGAAAAAATACCCTTGAATACCATTCTAAGTACACATGGAATGGGACGAATATTCCATTAATTTGAAGCTAGAGTCCACATAGTATAATTTGTCAAGGTCAGATTGAAGTTTCTTGTCCAGAACTCTACCATTGTATTGTAATAATGCAATTGAACGTTATCATCTGAAAATCCGCGTAAGGGGAAAGCTTCATCAATGTAGCTCTGAAAAATGAAATATTACCATTATTAAAACATAATAATAATATGATTTTTATAAATGTTACAAACCTCATATAAATGTTTATGATGTCAATATTATTGACATGTGGTACTCATCTTATACTTAAGCTAACGTTGATTTGTAAAGGGTTAGTAAAATATTGACCAAGTATCAATAGTATCACAAAATTATAATTGTGTGAATCATTTTCTATTCATCCGTGTTTTACTTCAAGTGTTAGTAGCTGATAATTAAAAACATATTGGTTGAAATAATTCAATGAGATAAACAGCTTCAACTTTAGGAGAAAACTATCTATATCAAAATCGTAAGACCATGATGAAAATTTAATATGGATTATGGATTATGATTTTTCTTGCTGTAGAATAATATACTGCAGAGATTCAGAGTGCAGTTTCCAGGATGAGTAAATTCAGCTCTTTTTATTTATTGGAAATGAGAATTAGTAATCTATTGATGCCGGGTTTCACCAACCTTGGTCAAATAGAATTTGATCATGTTCAAAAAAGGCCAAGGCGCACACGGTAAAAAATTGTTGCAAAGAAGCAGAAACTCGGGCTGATCTTTTATAATGAACTTCAAGTGATTGGAATTCTCATACATAAACAGCCGGATAAAATGCTAATATAGCAATGCACCAATGTACACAGATCAATTTTTTACATAGTGTTATAATAACCTTTTCACTTGTTGATGGGTTTGAACATCGTTAAATATTTGACCAATGTTGGTGAAACCCGGCATCTGATAGTCTTAATTTCTGTACCTGCATTTCGAAAGGAATGTTATTCATCTGTAATGATCTTGCTAATATTGCTGCATGTTGATACTGAAAGTTCTCGTTCTTGGTTCCAGCAATTAGCAAGAATTGTTTATCTTTGAAACCCTGAGTGAACTGAGTCACATCTGACTGGTTGTAGCCATCTGTATTGTCATCTAGGAGTCCCATGAGACGTTCACTGTAGATAGCATCTGTAAATGGAATCCATATGAATAGATTTTTCTATCTCCAGCCGGAGAAAGTTTTCGAACTATTTTTCATATTCCTTGCTCTGCTAACAAGGGGAAAAAAGTCTTGCTTCCAAAAAAGAAGTATAGCCGACCTTAACTGTGGCCCGCACTGCAGATGATGGTAATTGGAAGATGGTGAGTGGTTGACAGTTTATCAAGAAGGCCGTCATTATTTTCCACATGTTCTATTGTTATAGATGTTTCATGAGCTATAGATAAACCATCTATCTTCCTGGTAACCACCCAGCAGTGCGGCCTCAGCTTTACAGTCTCACAAAATGGTTTAGATTTTTGTTCCAAACAGATAAAGCACATACTTTATTATAAACACTAAATTAACTTAAAAAGCAAGATACTCACAAATGATGTGTTTATGTACATTTCGCGGTGCTGTGCCGCATCGTCAGAACACGTGTACAAACAGGTGAACCGGACTGAGGTTATGGGTTACCCACATACTTTAATGAAAACCGCTTTTAACTACGTACCATAATATTCGTAACGTATCAAAGGTGAGACTGAAATTCCATACTTGAAGATTTTATTTTTATCTTTGGCAAGGGTCATAGCTGCCATATAGGCAGCATTCTCCTCACCCCAAATGCCTACTCGGGAAGTATCAATAAACGAGTATTTTGCAATCAAAAGCCTGAAAACAGAGAATATCTATTGGATACTCGAGACTCAATTACAGAAATAATACGTTAAATTGATATTGACCGCCTGGTACTTGCTATCACAAGCCGTCAAATTCACAAATAGTTAAATCACACGTTATTCATTTAGTTAAGAATAATAAACAAATTAGCAAGTGCAGGAAGTAACAAAGTAGTGCATGGAACAAAACTGGAATCTTCTCTGGAAGACTTTGGTATTTTGAAATCTATTCTTAGTTTTTAAGAGATCACAGTGAAGAATTAGGGCCGGTTCATGAGCTCGGGATTTAGCAAAGTCCTAGACTAAAACGGGTGGCCACCGTTGCATCGAAAAACGTTTGTCTCGACAGGTTAGTGGGTTAGCAGCATAGAGAGCCCTTAGTACATAGTGTCGAGGCTAACGTTTGTCGATTCTACGGTACCCACCCGTTTTAGTCAAGGACTTGGCTAAATCCCGAGCTTATGGACCGGCCCTTAGTGGTTGGTCCAAATGACTAGTTGTTATACAATAATTGAAAAAAAAATCACACAGTGGCCAGTTAACAGGTCCTATTCCGTGAAATTTATTGTTTAACAACAAAGTAGACCAATTTCAGAGTCATCAGAGTGACTTTATCAACGGGTTTTCTTGATTTTCCCATTAAACTTACTCTGCAACACTTATGATATCCTTGATTTCATCCTGTCCAATTTTCTTATAGGTTGCAAATCTGTAATTATCCCCTCTCCTACCAGCTCCTCTAACATCGGCAAGAGCCACAACAATTTGCATTGATGTAGCCATATAATAATTGAAATCTGGAGTGTAGTAGCTGTCTGTTACAGAATTCCAACCTGGAGGACCGTCTCTGGAAGTGATTCAACAAAATCAAATAATTTATCTTCAAAAACATTTCAGCATTCACTCTCTTAAACTTCATAGACATTTTCATGATAGCAAATACATTCGTAAAGTCTTCTACAGTTTAAATTGAAATCGGTGCACTATCAATTCAGCATACTTTTAGTTTGTTCATAAGTTTTGTGTAGCCTAATTTGATCTTAGTATATATTGAAAATTATGGTGTGGCGACTCAAGCGACTTTCCTTGCCATTAATTAATTAAATTTAATATTTAGAAGCAATCGCGCGAACTGTATTACTTTAGAACTAGTGGTTTCTATGGCTCATACGTTGATCTGCATAATTCAAAAAGTAGATCAAAAAGAGCTATAAAAACAATAATTCTAGAAAAAAATATTCAATTTGAAGTTCAATATTGAAACTTACACGTTCAGTATTAATGGGTATTTCCCATTTTTATCCATTCCGGGGGGACAGAGAACTCGAACCATTGCTTTGAACCCATCAGTTAAATCCAGTTCAAACGTAGATATTTCAGGAAGAATAACTTCTTGTAACTTATACGCCACTTTTGTGTTATTCTTTACTTCCATGATGAATTTGTTTTCTTTCTGTAACAGACACATAAATTCAAAATATAAAAAACCACTTGCCCTGCCAAAGAGACTGCAATGAAAGCTAAATTCACAAACCCTCTTACTTGATAGTCTTGATAGTGGGAAAGAAGCGGTTTTACCGCTGAGAACGGCTCTGGAGATGGCAGAGCTACCAATTCCTACTATTCCTAGATAGTTCGAGTCTGGTTCTTATGGTCTTGGATCCGTTGGTGTTGTACGCCGCTCGACTTGTGAAGAAAGCGTTAAAGTAGATGGTCAATCCACTTTATAAATAATGCCAGATACACGGACCAGGCGCATAGGAAACTGTAGACTACTACAAGGAAATGATGATAATTAAATTATTCAATTATTCAAGAATGTTAATCAGCCATTATTGACGAGCAAGTTGGATATTAAAATTCAGTTGATACAGGGACTCTAATTTTTTATGACTTTTAGACTCCCTGTTATCAAAAATAAATTTTTCAAAATTAGTGAATATTCTGAAAAGTGATATCGTACTGCAACTTAATGGGTGCAAAATGGGTTGTACACGGCGAGGTGGAACCACCTTAGGGTCTCCCCACCGTTAAAAGCCGATAATATTTTCAGTGGAAAAAATCCTTCTATACCACATTATATTTATTATTTATACAAAATGATTTCTTCAGGCAGGGGACTATTTCATGAAGCTCAAGAAGTCCTGTAAAACAGGAAAGGGGCAGATTCAAGCCAAACAACACTATGCCCTCTATGCAACAAACTTATAAGTGTACTGTTTTCTGCAGGATAAAAAAATGATTAAGGCCCAAGAACCCAAAAGTACCAACACAAGACTGCAGAGTATATTTATATCATACTGACGTGAATTATTGTTTTCTAGGGTTTCTGGGAGACCAGGGGAAACGTATGCAACCCGCTCAACATCCAAAAATTATAATACATTATTGTACATTAGGCTATAATCACAGACAATGCATACGCCAAGCAGGATACTTATGATGTACTACGTTGTATCATACAGTAGAGATTGATTGATTGATAGCGATACTCTCTAGTTATCTAGACTCTAATCTGTTATCTATGGTTGTATTATGTTGCTTATTATGTTGTATTACGTTGTATGCTGCATGCGCTTGGCGTATGCTTTCTCTATGAGAAACTTCCGTCGGTCACGCGTCAGCATAAGAACGACCATATTTATAACACCATGAACTTTGAGCGAACATCCGTATAAAAATTTTTCTTCCGTTTCTTCGACATGTTTTTGAAACGCTCGACCATCAAAATACGAATGATAACGCACAAAAGCACGCAATTGCTTCAATGTATTTAATAAACGACCGTTTTTTTCTATCGAAAATGCATACATAAAAGGCACCCTGCCAGTTGATCATAAAGGAAAACAATGAGTTTTGAATATAAAATAACTCACAGTTGTGTAAACAGAGAAGAAGTATGGTGCTGGGCCAGTACAAGCCAGCATATAATAGGTGAAGTTTAGGCTCGTCAGTCCTCCAGCAGACCCACATAGACCGCATGAGAGACATTTCTCTGGCACAGATCCATCATCCGATATTACATATACATTCAATTTTAACGGGGTTGTTCCATCTGTAGCCACATAGTAACTGGAAAAAATATAATTACCAATGAACTTTCTAGAACATCTTTATGAGCCTCATTTCGAAATTCATCATAAGTAGAAACTCAGTAGAAACACATGAGCCAGAAAACATTAGATTTCACAAGAGCAAGCGTTTTCTAATAGCAGTAGATGAGGCTTGAGTTGCAGATTATAATGCCATAAACTGATCGAATGCAGAATTCAAATATCTATAATTCTGATGAAATACCGTGGCGAAAACTTCATCCATTTGAGAGTAAAAAACCAATATGTTTTGGATTTACAAGAGCTGAAATTTTCAAGTTCATAGATTTATTCTTCACTCACATCATTGATTTCACTGTATCATAGCCAATAATCCAACTGACATGTCGCTTTCCAGTTGTGAGTGGTTTCTGAACCATACCAGTGGAAACAACCGTCAGATGTTGATAAATGCCATCACTCCCCTGTGCTTGGGGCAATATTGTTGCAAAAGTGGATGGATTTTTGAAAAAGAATTTTTGGAACCCCACCCATCCATTAGTTTGCTTTGTTTCCAGGATCTGTAAGATGAATTCGTAAAAGAATGAAACAGGAAATGTCAACATTCAAAAAAGAAATATATTATTCAACCTCTGATTGGAAGCTCTTCATTGAGAGGTCACATTTTCATAGAAAATTGAGTACTACAGTTTACTGTCAATAAATACCTGATCGAGAAAAGTTGTAAGAGTTAGATTTGTTTAATAATGTCTACAAATTGCCATTATTAGCTTCCAGAATTATGTCAGTAATAGCACAACAAAAGAGATATGGAAGGAGAAAATATTCAGTTCTCACAACACTGATAGTGCTAATCCTTATTATAACTAATTGAGATTAAAAATTATAAAATACCTTATGACATTTTAATGTTGTCAAATCACACATTGTGGAAACTAAAATGTTTTGTGATCTATTGGCCCAAGAGGCAACAATATTATTATCATCTGCAAACGTCACACCAGCAAGAATGTGATCACTAGAACAAAACCAAAAGTCATGATTCATGCAGCTACTAATGTAACAAAAGAATACAAACATAGAATAGAGAAACTTAGTAAGTAGAGGAACTAGGGTTAAAACTTGGACAAGGAGAAGAAGAAGCAGCAGCAATTTGAATTTGGTAGAAGCAGGCTGGACTATTCATACAAATATAGTATCCATACTAAGACTTTGGGACTTGTTTCAGTGTCATTGAAAAAGGAGTGACACTATGTTCGAAGTTTTTTCTGGAGAAACCAGACCCGAAGAAAAATGTTTACTCACGTTGCCAGTAATCTATAGCAGTCGGTCAATTGGCATGTCCACTAACAACGTGTAAATGCGCCAATTGGCTTCTTTTTATTGATCATTGATAACAATAATCCTGCAAATATTGATAGTCAATCTAATATTTCTGTTCAGTATGATTTGACTTTGAAATTATGAAGCAAGAAAACTGAAGACCATCGTATACTGTCGTTAATGACTATTATTTTCATGAATTACCCGTACTCAAAGAGCATTATCCGCTACTACTACTGATACGAATAAATGGGCAAGGAAAGTCGTGTGAGTGTACCACACCAGATTTTTATTGAAAATGTGATGAAATGATGGAAAAAATTATCATATCAAAGCATTAGCACAGTCTAATAGATACTAATATATTTATTAGACTGTGGTTAGAGTGTCAATTATTATTGAACGTGTATTTTACAATATTCAATTTTAATTCATTGCTACAGTATATAGGTAAATGAATAATGAATGTACCAAATTGCATACAAAGAATACTTTAAAAGCAAAAGTGCAATGGGCCCCAAGCAAGTTAATCTGCCACAGATATATAAGGAGTTCTGTTTGTAAGATTTTACTGTTCCACATGTACATGTTTGGTGTTTAATTTTTCTGTACCTACCTTGTTACATCTTCCTCAGGGGCACACAAGCCAGGCACTTTTATTTCTTGTGCTGTTTTAACATCAATAACATGAACGGTGGCTATTGGAAGAGCAGTTGCAACCTGAAGGGAAAATGAGATATGCAAATGTTAACAAAATGATTTGAGGAAGTTGATCAAATATAGAAAAATTGACAATTCCAGCACTCCAGGATGTCATCACTCGAACATGACCTAAAATTTCTGACCTAACCTAACCCAACATGGTTCAACCTATTCCAATATGTAACAGTCTATTCCAATATGAATGAAGAAAAATGAAGAAGTCATTATATTCTATTCATTCTATGCTAATATGGTCCAACCCAACTTCCCCTATCCAATTTTGAATCGATGTCTCATGATAATGTGCTAGCATTATGCTGCCCAGTGCTGCCATCTATCAAGCAATTCCTTTCCCAGACCCCAACCCGTGATTGTACCGTCAATGCTATCTATAAGGCTGTGGAGGCCTAGTTCTGCCAAACTACACACCCCCACCTGCTCCCTAAGCAAGTAAAGAGCTGGTAGGGGGGAATGATGATGTGCTGGAATTTTCAATTTCAATCCACTTAATAAGATTATAGTATCCTTTCTAGTTGCAGACTTTGCATCTAGCAGCTAATAAGCATTGAGTTGAATGGGCCTCACCAGCCATTGGAAACATGTCTTGGCATCAAGAGAAGAGTCCTGGACAGCCTCCCAAGTGAGACACCAATTAATTGATGTGTCACAGAATGGACCAGGGTTTTCATAAGCTAATATATCAGCCATCAATGCAAATATCCTGGTTAAACAAAAACTGATGTGATGCATATGTATAAAAGTAACAAGGATAGCAGCTGTCCACCATTGTATTTTATTTCACTAGAAAACTGCTTCATTGTATTGTGCCTGAGTTTGGTTCACAAAGAAACAGTATGAACAAAAGATGAGCATCCAATGTTTTGCCTTTGCACAATTTGTCTTAGTGACTGAGTTGCTCACAGGTAACAGAACCCTTACTTGTTTTGCTTGAATCCTAAAGGTCATGATTGAATATTTTCAGGAGTGTTCAATATTCAACCCACAACTTAGAAAAAAGATCCTGAGAAAAACATTATTATAAGCTTACCTTTGGGAATTTAACTGTTTCATCCTTCACATATTGTGAGTCCACACTTCCAGGAGTTCCATACTCTGGATAATGTTCTAGAAGTACATTGGAATCATCATAACTGATGTAGGCAAATTTTGTACCTCCAAGTGCAAAAATCATGGCTCTGGTCTTACTAAGAACTTCCTCTGCAAATAAATTGTGCACTTGAACTTTTTTGGATAAAATCATCAAAATCTATAATAAAAAATAGGTCTGAAATTTTTCTGTTGAATGTGAGAATTTCTTAACTTTTTTAGTTTTTATTTTTCTTGTTCAAAGAAAACTCTAAAAATCTAGTCTTTGGTTTGCATTACGCTTGTAGATATGTTTTATTCTTGTTTTCTAATATAAATTGGAAATCTTATAATGTATTAATGTGGGCCTATAGTAAATTGAAGAAAATTAGAACAAATTTTCTCAAATATAGGATGTTTGTCTGCTTTGGTTCATTACACCTGATTCATGAGTTTGTGTGCGTTTTAGGCTGTTAATTCCCAGAGCCTTTTCTATTCAGAATAGAATGATTCACAATTTCTATTGAAAGAGTTGCTGAATGATACATCTATTAATCATGTTGAACCTGTTCAAACTTGAGAAAAAATGGTTACTACCATATTTTGGCAAATATCCAAAAAAAAACCACTGCAGATACAAACTTTTAGATAGTTCTATTGGATTTCTCCGCCAAGTTCACTTGAGATCAGATCTTTTTTATACCCTTTTTCACTTACTACTGTACAAAGTATTAAAACTTTGAAAGTTTTGAAAAACTTTAAAAGTTTTCAAAAAAGTAGAAAAAATTCATTTTCCTTTAAAAAATCAGAAATTTTACACAGGTTAATGAATAGTTGCCTGTAATTGGGATAGTTTTATATGAAAGCTGACCAAAGGATGTTCAATTTTTTTTTTAAATGCTAGTGTCTGTTTTCCAAGTGGGAAAAAATAAACCATGTTCCCCATCAATGGATAATAAGAATTGGTTATTGGTGAAGTGGAAAATCCCTACTCGGGTCTCCCCAGTATTTAAAGCCATATGCTAAATAAATAAATAAATAAAGGATGTTTCTCAAGTTATGAATAATGATTATTGAGCCTTGGTAAAACAATTACAAATGAAATTTTGGAACATATTAAAAAATTTCTCTTTTTTAATTTTGACCATTAGGTCAAAATTAATAGAGAATCCTTAAATGATAAATTCTCATATGAAAAGTTCATTCAATCGCATTTTATTTAAGTGCATTAAAGTGCATTTAATCTGTTTAATTCCCTGCTCTTTTCAAAAAGTGACTTTGAAATTGAAATCAGATTATTAGTTTTTGAGCTGTGTATTCCATGGCAGTATGAAAGCATATTTTCAAAATCGAGAAGTCAATTTATCTAAAAAATGAAAGTCCATAAAAAATAGTTTACAGAACATTTTTGTTGAAAGTGTCATGTAGGATTGATGGTTGTCAGCTGTAAAGACCTTTTTGAGACATTCTGTATAATCATGTTTCATGGCAAACATTCCAATGGTTATCGATTTGATTTATTCGTAACATTTAAACAAACATCCCCTTTTATATATTATATTCATGTACACATATTGTATACATATCAGTTATATGTAACACATACATTGTTGCACGACCCAAAAAGGAATATTTCTGACAAATCTCATGAGAATCTATTAATGAATTTGGTAGCAAATGCGTTATAAGATAAGATAAGATTTCTCAAGATGAGATTTTCTTCTCGTTATAGACAGACAAAAAGATAAAATTTAATTCAAAACTTGAACTCGTTTGGTCAATGATCATGTAGTTGTATTGACTATATTCTACACATGACTAAATATTCTGAAATTTACATAATCATAATCAAACTGATTAATATTACATACACTTTGTGATCAGTATTGATTTATATTTTCCTGATTTTTAATACAAATTACCTTCATAAACCCAGTCTCCTACACCGTTATAGATGACGCCCGGTTTTCCATTAGTCGATATTCTCTTGGCTGCATCAGTTTTTGGGCATTCCTGATAGTAAACGTCATTTTCCAGGACGTAGACAAGTGAGTGAGATTTTGGAATCCATCTCAATAACTGCAGCTTCTTGCCTCCGGCCGGTATAAAAGTATTTCTACATGAGAATCAAATATATCTTGGAGAAATAACAATAAAACTTTAAACTCTATGGTTTTAGAACTAGGAAAAACCTTCCAGACTCAATTTGACCTGAATTTGAGAAGTAACTTATTTTTTAACTTACCTAATTTGTTAATCAACTTGGTTGTCTACCTAGAAACCTACACCAGGGCCATCTAGACTGAATCGTGATATTTTAGGAGTCAACCGATTTCCACTTAAGTTATTCGGCTTTGTGTGACTGTTCAACCTAGACGGCCCTGGTGTTGAAGACATGATATCTATAGTCCAGTAAAATTGACATCAAAAGTAGAGTCCACCTTGCATGAACTGGGGTAGAAGGTTTCTTCTTCATGTTGTGTAATAATTATAATAGCCCTGGGATGTTAGATCTAAGTTTTCGACCTCGACAACCCTTGAAGTCAAAAAGAGTTTATGTAGATGCATTGGTCATTGAATGGCCTATGTTGTAGAGGCATTCTAAGCCTCTTGGCATATATCGAACCTCTTTGGAATCGGAAAGTTTCATATTAATCACTCTGTATAAGCGTTTTTGCATTTGAATGACAAATTGTGTGACTAGAAATTGTTGTTGAGGCCGGCTCTAATAAAGGAAACATTAACAATCACATCAAGTTTAGTGATTATGCATTCACACTGACACACATGGAATCGTGTAAACTTACCCAGTTTTGATCTCAATGAGCGTATAGTTACATAGATTAGAGTAACGATATATCTGTAAATTGATAAAATAAATGCATGAATATCATCATCCTTAATTATTAATTATCAATCGTATACTGCAACTGAATCCAAAGATCAGAAGAATTAAACAAGTAATGTATCAGATCCATCCACCTTAGTCTGTTGATAAGATTACTTGGATGACTTTTTGGAGGGTTAAGTGCAAGAGAGGGCCGGCTGCTCACTTCGCCCTCCCAGGAAAAAATAAAGGCAGCCATTCTATTCTATTAGGCTACTTGGAAAAGGGGAGAATTCTGTTAATTTCTTAACTCACGGAAACAAACGTTTCCAACAGTAATACATGTTTGGGACCCAATTTCAGAATAAATTATAAAAAAATATTTGTATTCTACGAAGGTCTGATATGGAATCAGACCTACATTTATTGCAGCTTCGATGAAAATGTTCATCTTTGATTGAACATTAATTTTGAGTACTTACCTCTTCGCAGTCTGTTGAAAGGGCAATCCATTCGACATCGTCTGTATAGAAGTAGTTACTAGCCGAGTTATTTTTCTACAATTAGAAACAGGTTTCAATAACAATGATTATCTAATATTGGGTTTCCCCAAGTTGAATCAATTTTGATCCAGAATGAGTAGCATGCTAAGCAAATGGAATCAAAATAGTGATTTATTGTTGATGAATAGTATTTGATCACGATTGGTGCAACCCAGCATAAGCTTATTTTGCAGATGAATAAATCATCTAGAACTCACACTAGAAGTTGATTAATTGTGACATAATAATAATAAATGACTCAAGTAACATCACAACACAATTTGAGAGAGAAAAAAACACATAATTATATTAAGCAACTTATAACAATGAAAGCTTCAAATGTCTAGTTCCTGATGAGAGAAAATCCAATCTTTGAGTTGCATTAGAAAAACGTTCGCCTGCTGATTTAATATTGAGTGGGATTAAAAACATTTTGAGTAATGTATTGACATGCTTGTTCAAATACAGATTTACTCGTATATTCTATATTTAGCCTAAAATGCCTTTGCAAATTTCCTCTCATAATATGATTGAAGAAGTTACCAGTACCATTATTGCCGCTCCTAATGAAAAATAATTCTAAAACTTAAACTTAAATACAAACAGATGCTGAATTATTGAAAAGGTAATGAAAGGGAATTTCACTTTATGGAATAGAAAAGGGAGAAACTCTCTCTTATATTCTATTCTTATTCAAAATAATTCTTATACATTATAATTATGGTTCTGTGAGACTCTCAATTTTCGAGGTAGGTTTTACAAGTACCACCCCAACTGTGAGTTCTATACTGTATTATTTAATCAACAAAGTAGATAATTTTCAGTAAGGGTGGTTTGTAAGAATTTTCAAAAAATGAGAAGCTCTGATTTTACACTTTTTTGTAAAATTGAAATGTGTTCCTGCCAATTTAAGTTCTGATGCAAGTTGCCACCTGAATATTTGAAAGTAGCAATTTTCTCTATTTTTCACAAAAACAGTTTGACATAGAATACTGCAATTCACAATATTCGAATCTTATTCTCAGTAGTACCACACGGATACACTCTCATAGTCGAGAAGAATCAAAATCTCAAAATTAATCAAATATGAAACTACAACACTATAATATCTCAAGAAGCGAATGTGTAACGCTGGAAGGGATTGTAATTTAGTAAGAGCCTCCTAAACTAATTTAATGGAATTCTTGGAACTGTAAAATTTTCGCAAATTCAAACAATAATTGTAAGTTTATTAATAATAATTAATACAATAATTATTTCATGTACCATATAAGATCCATCTCCAAGAGGTGTGGCTTTTTGAGTAGTGGCATCAAATATCGTTATAACACCGTCCTGAATGTAGATCATCTGTGTGTCTGAAACCGTAGAAACCGGAATTATATTCAAGTAGCCTAATCATTTTTAACAATTTGTGGATATTTGAAAATTTTTAATTAAAAAAATCAACGATAAGTTCAACGTGACGACATTAAAAAATATATTATGAATTTATTGAATGTTACGAAATATTATCTAGTAATCTAGTATCCAATAGTCAGTAGTCTTCATATCGATTTTGAGTGGAGTATCTCGTCAACTTTTCCTGTATTGTAAATTGGAATCAGAATAATTCAGAAAATAATTTAATCTAGATGCATGAATTATAAAAAATCATTTAGAAAATGATGGTGGTTACATACCAGATAACCATCCGCCGTTATACGTTTTAGGCGAAAACGAAGAGCCCATAATATCCGACAATTCTAGAAGTCGTTTGGAATCCAACCCTTGAATTGTTGAAAAAACTACCAAACTCAGAAAAAAGTATTTTAATTTCGTCATTCTGGTAATTTTCAGTTCCCTTTCTAAATAAGCTCAGTAGGTAAGCTCAGTACCCAGGTGATAGTCAGGTCTCTTCAACCACTTGTCGCAACTGTATGCCTGATTCTGATTGGAAATAAACTTACAATAAGAGAATTGATTTTGTGTATGATATCAAAGTAGAACAATTGATGATTACATTGAACTAATGAATTCAACAATTAATCACATCACGTATGTTTAGAAAAATAATCGTAGTGAGATAATTTTGATTTCACTCAATTCATATCTATTGTCCTTGTCCATCATAGCTACTAGTAGTACATAGTACAGCAGTATGCCTTTAAGAAAAGAATGATTTTCATTTAAACAATGAGTTCAATAAGTATATCTCTCCAGGGCCCTTGATCCAGTTTGCAGAATATTTCATGAAAGATCCTATTATTATGGGTATCAAGCATATCGGAATAATATTTATCTTCATAATTGAACAATTAACTAATAATATTTAAATAATATTCATAATTGAATATCCTAAGTAACTAGCAGCTCTGTGAACAGTAAACCTCGCGCAGTTATCCACTGTGAGCGCGTAGATACACAGTATTTTTTAAGTGTCAGTATTGTGGTAGTTTTGTGTGATAATTGAAATCAGTACTCATTAGTAAAACATCCTTTCGTATAGTCATGTTTTCTTAGATCAGCAAGCAATGATAAGACATGAGAATCGTGCAATGATCTGAGCTGTTGAATAAAAATTGGAGATATAAACAGTTTTGGGCGAAAGTTGTTCCTTCCCACATTGTAATCCATATTGTTTATAGCTTTCGGTATAAATATGGAAATTTAACATATAATATATGTTTCATGTCTCTTCTCTCCACTTGTGTATGAATATAAAGTTGTAATCTACTCGTATTTTGGATAATAGACGGGATAGAGTGGGGCATCTGCATTGGAAATTCGTAATGAGTACTACCATAGGGGTAGCACACACCAAGGCGTATGTTTTGCTTTGCTTGGCGTATTCTTTCTCTATGGTACTACTGCACTTCCATACATAAACCGAATCCTAGGAGCCCTTGTTAAGTGTCACCGACGGTTCGAATCCTCACCAGTCATATTGAACTCATCATTGATTGGTAGTGGTTGATCATAGTAACTGGATAAGATCACTTCTCTTCAATTCCTTCTACAATTCTTCAATTTCTACAACTTAATGCATCCCACATTACTAGATCCGCACGAATCTCAAATTCTAGCTTGCTGGAATATAACAGAAACTGATTTTATACCAGAAAGGGAATTTCCATTATGAATGGGGCAATAGACACATCCGGTTTCGAAGGAAAGGGCTGAGATAGAGCGCGTTAATTTTGTGGGGGGGAGAGGGGAAAGGTCATATGAATTTATTGCCTTGGTAAGCGTGGCTACAAACATGTTGTGTTCCTGCTATGCTGTGTAGTCGCTTCAACCTACTTTCAAGAGTAATTGAGACGTCTTTTTTGCCACCGCAGCCATTTCGCATTAGAATCAATATCCTGTAACATATAGCGAACCGTTCTCTGCTGTTCGCTTCACCTCCGTTCTTCTGCTAAGCATTTTTATGATTGCCACAAAAATGAAGTATCGCCAACCATTTGCAGATGCAACATGGAATTCTCGCTAGGAGAATCGCGTTATAGAATAACGTATCAATTCGCTTGTATTTTTCATGAACTTCTCATCCAGGAAAACACTCCATAATGAATTGACGCAACAATAGTTAAATTGTGCTTGTGATGAATACATTTGAAGGTAAGAATGAATAGACAGAATAAATAGAGTATATCTGAATAGTTGTAAATTATTGCATACATTTTCTGTATTGATTTACTTTTTGTCCTGTCTCATGGAAATTATCGTAAATCGCACTACTTCTATACTACTCCATCTCGAATGATTATGTTTATTGGTATTTCCAAATCAGATCTTGAGATTCCGTTAAAGGCTTTGCAGATAATAAAATCTTACAACTACACTGATTTCTTCATTGAGAGTATATCTGGAACTCGTGATACAAAAATGTGCTTAGTGACTTCGCTAGTTATTACCAACTTCACTGCTTCACTTAATACAGCTAAACACAGTGTATTGTTTGCAATATGCTTGATCAAAATGAGGATATTCAATACTGCATTATTATCGGGACTACATCAGTTCTTATCTCTATTGAGAAAATACATTTTCAATACCGTTTCTCTATTCACTTTAACTCTGAATTCGCTATCTTTATATTGATAACAGCACTTCAAAAAGGCTTACTAGTAAATGCAAGTACTGTGAATACGAAAAATTGATGACCAATCAGCAATGATTTGATCATAATCGACTAGAGAAATTCCGTTTCATGTCGCAGCTCTCGACGTCTCAGAACTGTACAAAACTACAAGATGTGATTAAACTTGAGTACAAAATTTTACTATACCTATAAAGATTGTTTCAATCATACAGATTATCTTCTTTTAAGCACCATAAACATCAATATTTATCATTACTGTATTAGTCGATACTTGAAATTTCAGTCTGGAGGAAAGGTAACCACTTTCAGTTTAATGGATCCGTATTTTCAGTGTACAAGCAGAGATAAACTGAATCTATTTGGTTAATCTATGGATATTCATGTATTATCTATGATAAGCTATTAATTTATAATTTTGGATGTATCGAATTAATCCATCCAAAATATTTGGTTGGTACACGTAGAAAGTAATGAAATACATTTTTTTGCGAAGGAGGGTCACTTGATGAGTGAGCCAAAGTTCAGATGGTTTTTCAATCACTGAGAATTTATACAGTATATCTCAACCACTCCACAAGTTTGAGGATCTATGCGTTAGCAGAGGATCCTCGTATATTTTTCACAGTCTTTGTTTATTCTGGAGAGATGTACTTCAAGATTTATGTCTGTTGGATTGAATCTCGTACGAGCTGAAGTGGCAGTGCGTCAGTGAGGGAAGGGAAGGAAGAGGAGGAGGTGGTGGAGGAGATGGAGAAGTATGTGAAAAGGGAGAAAGAGGAGAAGGAGGAGGAAGAGGAGAAAGAGGAGGAGAAGGAGGAGGAGGATGAGAGGGAGGAGGAGGAGGAGGAGCATGAGGAAGACGAGGAGGCGAAAGAGGAGACGATGGAGGAGAAGACGGAGGAGCAGACGCAGGAGAAGCTGGAGGCGAAGGAGAAGCAGGAGGCCGCAGAGGAGGAGGAAGAGGAGGAGGATCGATGAAGATAGATTCAATCAGGTTTACGTGGTAGGAATGGCAATGTATTGGTGCTACTGGCTACTTGATAGTGTGTACAGCAAGGCTGACAGAGGTGTCGGAATAGCAAGAGTAGTGGGAATGGTGAAATTGATTCAAGCAGAATCAAGATTAGTGGTTGTGGTAGTACGGAGCAGCTACTTGCGAGTCACGGACTACCAGTCCACTCATTACAGCGGCAGCCTACAGCCTTCCTTCTTCTTCCTGGATTGTGAGGAGTGGGAACGACAGCTCTTATCAGTCATCAACATCCTTTCAACGACTCCTGAAGCAAATCAGAGTACCAACAAAAATGACTGCTTCAAAAAATCTACAAAGGTTCAATGCTGTTATCCTTGTTTTGACCACCCCTAGTTGAACGTAAATTTTTCCAGATGGAAGAAATCCTTGAGACCGAAATTTCTTGCTCAAGTAGATAATCGAGCTATCAAGAGCTCTCGAGGTCTCGAGCTGTCGAGTGTCAAGAATTTACCACCCCGTTCATGATGAAGCTTCTTTAGTCTGCAATAATTGTGGATTGTATTGATGGATATATTCTTAAATAGTCTTCAAATCCAAAAGAGCATGACATTACTGACTACTAAGTTGCTAATAGATTACATCAACCAACATCAATAAGGGCGTTTCAATGAAATTAACATTCTGATGTTAAATGTGTAGTTGAAATAACTATCTATCATGAATCTCGTAAATCTCTTGATACACCTCTTATTATCATAGCATAGACAATCAACTTGATAAATTTTCATCCAATCAAGTCAATTTCAATGACATTATTCTGCAATCTCTCGATTCCAGTTGATTCAGAGTTTAGTGTTCGTGAGTAATTTGAAGTTATCATTCTGACTAAATAATTTTAAAATTCTCTTTCAAGTCGGTAAATCCCGAAGTACTTCTACAAAATCTCATTTAACGTAAAGTAGTGATACAATAAAGTCAATACAAGCCTTCACCAATTATGTAAAACACTCCTTTCAAAAAAGAGGGAATTCTATCAACTATTGAACATGCTAGTTCTCAAGATAGGATACTCTTACCAACTGGTTTGCCCACAAAATCATCTGGCATTGACGAATTACCAATCGTCAATCGAAATCGATTCAAGTAGAGCACACTTCATGCTAGCAATGGAAAAAACGAGTGTAGGATTCAGAGAACTGAATGGTCCTGGTGATTCATGTCATCCCCATATTTCTTCTTTTCTTTGTTTTCCAATCCTTCCACTGTTTCAATGAAACCCACTTTAGCAACGTCATTGCCAACCCGACTTAAAGCAGACTACCACTCTACTGTATAACATGCCCTACTCACTCAATCTATTTATCTCTTTTGCACACACTGGTAATCTGGAATTGAACCCGGATTCGGGATTTAAAGTAAGTCGGATGCAAGCGACAGTTGAGTTCGTCAAGATTAGTTTAAGCAATTAGAAGAGAAGAAATCCGACTCATCACTCACCGTTTTACTGGAACTTTGAATTTGGGGATGAAAAACGACGCGAATGTGTGCTTCGAAAAATATATTGTGAGTCGATTTTTAACCCTCCATACTGTTTATCTAATGTGTGACACCGAAATTGAAAGGCTACAATATACTTTTTACACTGTATTTCAGAATAGAGACTGATTGAGATCGAACAGATTGACAGAATAGAGAACGAACAGAGAATGAATGAATTTTTTTATAATGTCTTACAGTATTAATCCCTGGATTCACCAGAATATCGTTTGCTTAGATCACTCAAGAGGAGTTATAGTATTTATTCACTACTGACATGCTATTTTGAATGTAAGAAACATAATATTGTCTACTTACTGACTGGAGCGCTTTCGGGTTACATGAACACATTGTTAACAGTGAAGATCGGTGACTACCACTGAATGGATCAAGAAATAATTCTTCCGACAAGAATTATTCTTAATAATTCTGTCCGACACGTTATAGATTGGATAGAACTCAACACTGTTAATCTATGAACATGTAGGTGATTATGAGCTCAAAACGTATTCGAATGTTTTGAAACTTATTTGTACTCTTTTGAAATTTGGAATATGATATCTTCATAGATAAAATAAGAAGCCTATTGATTTTGAACATTGGGGGTTGAATTTGAAAAAAGGTACAAGCAAAAAATAGGTGTCCTACAACTGTAACCTAAGGCTTCTTTACTTAGGTCACAGCTCGTTGAGCTCTTCAAAAAGGGCAGAAGGCCCTGGGTTCAATTCCTAGCGGCTTTTTTTTCTTTTGCAAGTTATTTTGATATTTAACTAGTTTTTCATGTCAGGAACTAAAATTTCATTTTTTAAGTAATATTGAGAATTTTTTTCGCGAAAAATATTCGATATCATTTGTAAAAAGTAGCATTGTATACCATATCGGGTCCTTGGATAGAGCGTTGTGTAGGTTTATTTTATCACACTTCATACGAAGACGGTGCTTAGGCGTACGTCTTTCTCCAAACTTCCTCATTGACTATAATGACGGAATAGTTCCGATCTAAATTTTCAGCATCGGTTGAGTTGACGTGTAGCCAGGTAATCGGCGTCTTTTTTCAAACCTACCTATCGACTATAATGAAGGAATAATTTAATGTCTCAATTTCCAGCATCAGTTGAGTTGAGCAGTAGTCAGGTAAGCGACAGTCTCTCAATTGACTTGTACTTTGGGCCGATTGAAATAGTCGTATGACAAATTTGCATATCGTCATCAATCAGCAACGTGTTGATAATGGTGCGGCGGGCGTCTCACACGTACGCATCCGGGGGCTGGCAAGACGAGTGGTATCGATTGGCGTGAGCGGGGTGGTTGGGTGGCGGAGGGGTGGGTTTGCGTCTGCAGGAGCAGAGAGCAGCAGAGAGACGGCGCCTGACGGCTCTGCTCCGCTCGGCTCGGCTCTGCTCTGCTCTGCTCCCGGCCAGTGCCTCATGGACTGCCGTGCCGAAGCAAGCGCCAGCGCAAAAACCCCGCCTCACCGACACCGGCTCCTATTAACCACAACTCTTCTAACCTCCTGCTCTTCTAACTTGTGTAGCCTCCTCTCGACTACGTCACAACTAGGTGAGTGTCCGCACTGTCCGCCGACGCTGCTCGCCATGCATCTTTTCATTTCATCCCCACCCCGACCACCCTCATACAATTAACAAAACAAAAATAAATGTTAGCCACACACGCTAAACATACGCGACAGTCGTCAATTGTGCGACCGGCTAGCTGAATAGACGACCCGGGCACCGACCACTTCGAGATGTGAGTACTGCTCTCCCGGCTCCACACTGTCTTCGTTGTTCGTCTTCCATCGTCTGACTTTGACTTCTTTCGTATCTTTTATAATGTTATGCTCCACACCAGATCTCATCTTCGATCTTCATCTTTGTCTCCTTTCTCTACTCTTTTGTAAATATGTTAAAATTGTTTTGAAACCAAACCCCATCTTCATTGTTTGTCTTCATCATTCTCTTCTTTCTCATCTGATTTGACTATGCATTACAATCGCTTCACACCAGATCTCATCTTAATTGTTCGTGTCTTCATCATTGTTTCCTCTATTTTCTCTTATTATATCGATAGTGTAACATTCTTCATTCCACCATTAGTAGCGACCTTGATCAATTGAGTTGGAACTCAGCGTTTTCCCTATCAAACTTGGAAAGCTCTTAAAGGCTTTGAGAAGTTGGAGCTTCCGTATCATCCAAAAAACCAAAACTTTCTGGAATTACCTGTCATGATGTTCTGAAATCGGGTTCCTATTTTAAACATTTTAGAATCATGATGTTCTAAAATGATTGGTTTTTCGAAGAGCTAAGTTGAAAACGTGTGGCTCCCAACAGCCATATGATAGTATGGCAACCTCATTCCATTAGTTATTCACCTCCTAATAAGACAAAACTTTTGTGGGAGGGAATTAGAAGGATTAATATTGTAAGCCAAGGATCAAGTACAGTATCTAATCGGACTTCCAGTATTCTGTTAATCCGGATTGATTTCAATTTTAATCGACTGTTATTAATTTCAAATTTTCCTTTCCCTCCCCCCCACAGAGAAAAAATTATATTGGTTGAGTAGCCGCACTGAAATCCATTGATCAATGATTCTGGCTACACATCACATACCTCTAAACACATCTTTATTATTATTCTGGATTTATCTATCAACAAGTTTTAAGATTCAAACTTCAAACAATCCTTACGCGATTTGGAGTCCACGAATATGTTTTCTCTCAACAAGCAATAACTAATGAATAATAATTAGTGTTTCTTATCACTGTATAATGAAATCCAAGGGTAACAGTATTGTAAGAAAGAAAATTAATATGATTCTATTACTATTAAAATGGAAATATTTGGTATTAAATTACTTACTCATTTATTTTGAGCTGTTGTAGGAATGATTCCCTTGAAACGAGACAGAGTGCGTGTTTAAGTTGTCCCTCCAGCTTGACAGGCGCTCTAATATGCCACTTGTCGCTAACTAGTAAACTCCTTCACCATTAGTGTCACATCATCTACTAATTGTTCGGGTACAGGCTGTTACAGCCTGCTCAACGAGCCATATTCATTTGACCTTATTTTCGTAAATCTAGGGGGTAGCATCATTTAAATAAGCAAGCTCCTCCTATTCACCCATTCATCATATCACATTAATTTCTTATTTAATAAGTCTATTCATAATACTTGCCTTGAATGGATTTTCCTGCTACTTTAAGAAATTTTTGGTTTTGAAATTGCTGTTGAATAAGTATAACCTCAAACCTGTTGCATCTATCTTAACAGCCGTAGCTGGGTTAGAAATTGTGGAAATAATCAATAGGGACCCTTTACATAGGACGCAAATTATAACCATACATAGGACGAATATATTGTATGGTTGATGAAAAGTATTTCCAATAGTAATGGGACCTCATGGCTTGCATGCTTGTCTGCTGTGACTGTAAAAACACTTATATACAATAAAATGATGAAATTCACAATGAGAATGGAAGTATTATCCAAAATAATTCACCGTTGAACTTGGTTGACTTTACTGGTAATGCATGTTGTTGGAGAGGACTATTTGTGAATGCCTAGTTCTCAGTAAGTTTGATTAAACAAACACCGAATGGAAATAAGTTTTCTTATTCACAACAGTCAATTACACATAACTCATTAATAAATGAAATTACCATGAAGGAAACATTTTTGAAAAATCAAATTGTTCACATAATGAGAAAAATAGGTCTTATTAATTATCTTTGAGTTCAATTCTTTGAAAAAATATACTTGATAGAGCAATAGAAAAATAGACTACTAGGAACTTTAATCAAGTGATTATACTTTGCATAACTGAAAGTTAGTGGTAGGCCTACTGCCACTGACATAACCAGTTACCCTTTCACTGGAGTTTCGCATTTTATCGAACAGATATGGAACCCTTTGTCAGCTACTTCTCAAATATTTGTATAATTTTAAAACGGCTTTCTTGTTCATAAGATGTGCTCATCATGATAAGAATATTGTAACAAATGCAAACCCATAGCAAAGTGAGTAATTAGTGATAGAATAATAGACTAGATTATTTTGAAATTAAAGATATTAAATAATTGATGGATAGTCAAACAATGGATATAACAAATCATCCTTTTAATGATAGATAATATAAATGGATGAATTGAACTTCTATTCATCTTACACAGGTCATATTGAACCAGTTTGGGAAATGATTGAAGTAAATAATTGGAAACAGATAATTTTGTTAATAAGAGATAATACGAACGTATGAGTCCGATTTCGATTCACATCTCACAGCAAAGATTGAAGCATTATGAGCAATGATTGAAGCAGACTGTAAGATGTATGAATGCCTTACACTGTTCTTAATACTGTTAATAAGAGAATATAATAGAAATGAATATAAACAAATCATTTTGTTAATAAGAGATAATACGAACGAGTGAATCCGATTTCGATTCACATCTCACAGCAAAGATTGGAGCATTATGAGCAATGATTGAAGCAGACAGAAAGATGTATGAATGCCTTTATTACACTGTTAATAAGAGAATATGAACGAATGAATCAGACTTCGATTCACATCTTACAGAAGAGATTGAAGCAGTATGAGCAGTGATTGAAGCAGACAGTAAGCTGTATACTGTTCTTAACCCTGTTAATAAGAGAATATGAACGAATGAATCAGACTTCGATTCACATCTTACAGAAGAGATTGAAGCAGTATGAGCAATGATTGAAGCAAACTGTTCTTAGCACTTAGTGATTGGGAGCGTCAGGTATTCCTATGGTGTTGCTATAGTAGCCTGTGTTGTGGTAGTAGCCTATGCTGCTCCTTCAATTTCCAATGATTGAGACTAAGGTAATCAGCTGCAGCGGGCTGCTCTGCCATGTGCAGTAAGGCACACAATTGCATCATCATCACTGAACGATCACAAGGCGGCTCCTGGGGATTCGCGCTGCATGCTGACTGCAAAGCAATTATCACGTGGACACTTCACGACGTGTCAACGCCCCGACACCCACGGGACGACGTTATGCAGTTGATTTAAGGTTCAGCGGCAATTTCTAAACTAACGTCTCGCAATCATCGTTAATTGCGATCGACTCAATAATCTCGTTACTCGTTATATTGTTCTATCTTGAACGTGCAACATTAATTTCATCCTGTGATATTGTTCGATCTTGAACGTGAGAGTTTAAAATTCCATTTTTTCAATTCCTGAAATAAGCTTCGATCAAATCTGATTGTTTATATCAGAACGGTTCTAAGGTAATCGATCAATACAATCTAGGATGTTCTCTCACAGGATCTCGAGATTATAAATCAGTGCAAGTTGATTTGTCTCAAAATATGAAGTAAATAATGAAATTTGAGGCCTAATCAATATCTCTCGAAAGCTCACGTGAAGCGATTCAAAGTTTAGAGATTCATCATGTAATACACATGTGAAGTGTATTTTGTATCGACCAAGATCTCAAGCTCACCTATTTTACAAAACTTTTGAGACCGGTTGCACAAAAGTGGATTAAGTTGGTCTTCAATTATTCATAAAAATAAACTTCATTCGAGATGAATTGGATTGAATTGAAATAATATATTAATTCTCAAAAAAAGATAAAGCTCAGATCTTTTTGCAAACGGGACTTATGTTCACAATACATTAATTTTCAAATTGACCACTTTAATTGGTTGCGGACAAATATTTACGATGGAAATTTCCAAATTCATGAATTGGATTTTGCTTTTTCTTTTGTGAACTCAAAACATTCACTTCTCCTATGATATTATTGATGTTTTGTTCAATTTTTTAAAGTTTTTTCCCAATTCCATTAATGAGTTTCGATCAAATCTAAGTGTGAAACAACATGAGTTGTAAGCCTGAATAATGAACACTCTCTTTTCAAAAGTTTTAAAAGGTGTAGTTAAGGTACTTAAATGATATGAATTATCTGGACTTCTTCACTCTTTACAAAGTTTTTAACGTCTTGTCAACCACTTTCATCGATACTTCAATTTGCTTACTTACTCACATCGATACTTTACTTTACCTACTTACTTAATTACATCGATATTTTACTTACTTACATCGTTACTCTCTACTTTTCTACTGCGAGATACAGAAAACAAATTTGATTGAAAAAGCACGATGATCTGATTCAGTCACGTACACATAATTAAATCATTGATATTGGATAAGTAGATTGATAAAACGAGTGAATTGTAATAAATGAATTAGAATAGATCAAATTATAAGTACTCTTGAATTTGAGAAGACAAATCTGCAACAATGATGCCATCGTCTATCGATTATCAAGTTGAGCAGAGAAGTAGGTGAGGGTTGTAACAGCGATAAGCTGTCATCCTATTATTCTTGGCTTGTTTCTCTATTTTCAAGCTGAACCTCAGCGCGAATTCCACATGACATTTGCGACGACTCTTTTCACGCGATTTATTTTTATAACAAAAACAAAAATAGATTGAATGATTGGAATGAATTCAATATGACTGCTTATTCATAGGAGCTCAACATTTATTAGTACTTTTGAGAAAATAGAGTACATGTAAGATGCATACAAAAGCAATTATTCATTAATTGAAAAAATAAATTCAAACATCAAAGTTATTTATAAACACTTTCACCTGTTAAATCAATAAACGCCGATAAATGGGTACCTGTGTTGTTCCGCTGCATTGAAATTAGAGAAATTATAATAAAGAACTTCATAAGGGGTATTCATATAAGGGGATGTTGGAGTTAGCCGGCTGAGTCGAGCTATTGAGTTAGCTATAGCTAACTCCTGCTATTTGCGGTAGAAGAGCAAAATAGTCTCGGTGAAGTTGAGTATATATAAGATAATAAGAAATATAACATACTTGGGAAACTGAATAGAAACATAGCTCTCATCCAATAAGAACCAAAAATTATTGAATGATTGATGTAATCTGGCAAGTTATAAGTCTAAGTTCATTGATATCAATTGACGATTCCGTAAACCGGTAAAACAATAATGAGGTAATATTGTTAATTAGGATGATTGGATAATTCAAGATAGCAATAGAATAATAATTATTCAAGTTCGATGTGATTGGGTTGATGGATTACCAAACTGGTATGAGAGTTGAACAATTTCAAACACTGACTGCTAAACTATCGATCTTTCGTTCTTTAGGAAATGTAAAAATACTTGATTTACCCAATGAAAAAACTGAATCTTCTAAATAGATTGCTCTGAGTCATTTCTGCGATCAGTTTGAGGTGAAGAAATATTTTTCACTCTGCATTTAAAACTGTTCAGTGACTCTTCTCAACATTCAATCATATTTTTTAGGTTACGAGGGTCAATTATTGTTCTTTTAGAAGGTCAATTATTGTTCATAGCTGAGTGTCTAGTTCCAGCTGTACATAATGTTCTCATGTGATTGTGTTTACCCGGAGTGCTCATGCAAAAAAGCTTTCATCCGAGTTGGGTCAAGAGCATAATCCAAATAAAAACTCGGCAAACACTCACTCACATGGACAAACAGACACGAAAGAGACTGGGCTTTGTTAGATAACACAAAATGTTGAGAATTTCCAACCGCTCTTGAAGAATGGGAATGTAGCCTAACCATCGAGGGGGATGAGCGATGTATATAGGGCGTACAAATCTCTTCTATTGACTACTTGGATGGAGCCAGTGCCGGAGCGTCCACTCTATTGAGAACTAATGAAACTAGATGTATGTATGCTCCAATGGCAACTGCAATGTTTGCTCATTGATCAATCTCAAAATCGAAAGCTCTGTCCGATGTTTATTTTCTGCAGTTCTGCTCCTATTGAAAGGCATCTTGCTGCTGCTCTGCTATTGGCTGACCAGTCGCAGATATGCAAACATTTTCAATAATCCAACAAGCCGAATCGAACCAGATAAGCTCTAATGGAAATAAGCAATCATGTCGTTGTTTTAGAAGATTATCTTTCATTTTCACCCATTCTATCAATCTGTGAGAAGCTGAGAATATTTTTTCTGTATTCCCTTCAATGTTTATCACTATTCACTACTACTATTAACATTTCTGTAAGATCTCATTATCAAATTACTTTTTAAACCTCATTTATGTTCTCATTATCTCCCATTATACCATGACAAACGGATAAAAGCTAATAAATGTGGATTTTCTCCACTTTTAAAAGAGTTGAATCTTTTTAAGAGCAGAATCTGCGTCCAGCCCAGCGAATGAAACAAGCCTATAGCGGTAGTAATGAAAATAAAGTTTATTCCATTTGACTTTAGATTGAAAGAGTGTGTGAGGATAAAGTTTAAATTCCATTGAAAGTGCTATAGCCTAATACAACATAATTTAATGATTTTCATTGTTGAATTCAGATTTTTCATTTTCTAAATGCTGACATTCATTCTAATAGAAAATAAAATTCTCATAATTATGTTGAGTTCTTCAAATAGAAGAAACTGGAGCTCTTTCCGGGGGTATACCACCATTGAATTCAATATAGGAGCCTGTATGTTTTATAAGTACTTATTTTTTCAAAGTAGTTTTATTTAAAGTGGGTGAAAGATTAAATGGAGAACTGCTTCTATTATTTCATCCCCTTCTACATCGACAAGAATTTATCTTCAAGAAAATTGATATTACAATTTCCTGACTGGAGCGGAGGGGGTTCCCTTCTCCGATGATGAGAAGTTCCCTTCTCTGATGAGTAAAACACTTCTACATTTAATGTTTCAGGTCCAAAATGGCAATACTTGACTATTCAAACTAGCAAACAACAAAATTATGCAAAAGTGTTGGATTTCATCTTCTATTTCATCTATGCAAAAGTGTTGGATGATTGGGTCATCTTCAGAGTGTTAGGGTAAGAATGAAACACTTGAAATAATGTACTCGATTCATCTCGATGAATGATCAAACTTGATAGTAATAATTGAATTAGTGAAATTTGGAATAAATGAAAGAAATAATGGAATTGAAATTCGACATGTTTTATTGCCCCTGGAATCAATCATAGCCTGGACAAAATCAGTAGCAACAGCACGCAGCAATTACCAAGCGGCCCATTATCAATTCCACGCAACCAATTTCATCTCAATAATTCTCCATTAGCTTGATCAGAAAATTCAACATCATTCCACTCCACTCTTGAGCTCACTATTCAATTTGTAATTGAGTTTGGCTGTAGGATTGTACACATTCTTCAATAATTATCTGGAATTCCATAGCTACGATAAAGTATTGCCATATTGAAAATTAGGAATATCTGCGCAAAATACAGTTGTTGAGAATCAACAGGTCCTTCAGAGAGCAGTTTATCATGAGCTCATTGTTATGCATAGTAGTTTACTACTTCTTTCGCCACTCACTTATTTGCTGACAACAGATGCGAACAGCCTCGAATCCGTTCTTCATAACAATATACAATTCATCACAGTCGTGATAGCGGATTGAAACAATGAAAAATTCTATTGCAATTGTATTCAGATGCTAAATTCTCATTCAAAGATTTAAAAACAATTTGTGGAAATTAATCAATAGAGGGAGGGGAGGAGCATTTACTGAGGAAGAAATTGATGATTCAAATTGATGTTAACTGTTGAATTGTTTTGGAATGTAATTTATTCAACCATCTGAATAAAATTGAATAATGTGAAAGAAAGTAGAGTTCGATATCAAATTTCATCACTTTCAATTTGAAAAAATCGATGAACTGGTCCAAGACGTTATTAATCCAATTTAGTATAGAATAACGATGAATTTAAATTAGATTATTTTCGTGTTTGATGGATTTCCTCCTCTAGCTTCTTCTAGAATTCAAAAAGTAGTATCTTCCTGGGCTTCAACTCCTCCTACTCCTTGAAGGTAAATTCAGATTAGATGAATAAAATTACTGAAATAATAAAACATTTTTTATTTGATAGCTGAACTTCTAAGAAAAATGTATTCGTCACAATTTCTTTCCTTCCCTCTAGTCGAGGATCATGAAAATTATCGAACAAATAATATATATGTTGAAAAGATAATTCTGGTTGAACAACGATCATAGAATGCGGATATTCTTGCAGAGCTTTTCCAACATTCAAGTCTTCATTTTGCTTCAGCTACATCATTCTCAAATATTCCGACATAGTTCTTGACCCCTGCGCCAACTACATGCCTTTGAATCGAGAAAAGCCGCTTAGCGTGGTGAGTGGTATGTGATACATACTCCACCCTACTCCCTATTACCAAATGATGATGCTCAGCTACAAGAAGTATTATGTAGCGGAATTCTTGCGCGTCACAACTGGACAGAACTCTCTCCCATAGGCTACAGCTTTTCCTTCTTCACTACAACTCGAATTTGTATGCAGAACACGTTCCGCTCAGAACCGTATTACCCTCCTCTTCATATTTTCAGCACTCCCCTTACCCCCTCCGACAACGACTTTGCAACTTGACTTGGAGTAAGCTCCAGCAAATCATGATCTTCACGTTTTAATATTCCATTAGCAAGAGTTAGTTCGATTCTGACAGCGTTGCAGAACAAATTGCATCGTGGAATCCGCTATGAGGGCTCTCATCCATAATTCACACATCTCATGCGCTCATTAATAGCATGTGCAAGTGTAAACTTTATTAGTGCCGCTCTTATTAAGATGTGATTGAAATTCAGATTGAGATGTAATCAAAGTTTCCGGTAACTCGTTCAGTTTTGAAGCCGTGAACATGTTGTTCCAAAAACAATAGATCTTGTTGGGGGACTCTTGATTGCAATTTGCCATCAGAGAAAAGAGTTCAGATGAACTGTTTGCTCAGCTGAAGGTTTCTTGATTCGGTTACGTTGTTGATGAAGAGACAGCTGTAGAGCAGATTGTTGCTCAAATATTAGATTTCCATTATTTCCTTTTATTATTCAATTCGGATTTGATGCTTGTTTATTGTTTTTCCATACCTGAATTAACAAATCTCAACCTTGAAAAATAAAATAGTTTTAAGCACGACAAAACACAATTGAAAGTATTGTAATCATAAAGTGATTACAAATGTGATTAATATCTTCAAATTAATCTCTGAATATCGGGGTACCGAGCTCTGCTCGGAGGTAGGCCTACAAAGGCACAGGAATGGAAATTTTAAAGGAAAAAAGGAATGAAATCAAACAATTTTTTAAGTACAGCCATCAGTCTTATGCACTGAATCATCATTGCACTATAAAAAAATTAATCTCAGCTTTCGATTACAATTCTTTCTCTGAAAATATTGTTAACAAGCTATGTTAAATCATATCAAGTTGTGTCCGTTAATCATATTGAATAATGTTAATCCTATCACAAATTTATTATCGTTCGCAATTTCTTCAAGTATTCAAAAAAATATACAAATCAGACTTTTTCAGCCTGCATTATTACAAACCACATAGAGGAAGTAGTACCGTATTCGTTCAGTTGTTAAGTAACAGTTGACAATTTTATGGACAACGTCAATGAATATTTTAGAATATCTGAGTGCTCCAAATTATTTCCTATTTGGAACCAACCTAGAAAAATAGATATTGCCATCACTGCCTATCACGTCATACAGCCTATTTTGTTTTCTAAATTTATAAGCATAGGCTACCCACTATATAACAATGAAAGCCGTCTTTTGGAGTTTTGCAAACTCTTTACAACGGTAGAAGAACAATTGAAGAAAGTTCATATCGATTGTAAACTGTTAGTCGTTCTTGTTAGTTGAACTTTGGTTCTCGCCTCGGTCTGTGTTGTAAGTGGAGCAGCAATAGTTAAGTTAACTAAGAATGTGCGTGCAAAGTCTGCGGTTAACCGGTGTGGTATATTAGGGCGTGACCCTTCTCCTTTCTTCTTCTTCTCTTGATCCTTGTCTCACTCTGAACTTAAGCCGACGCTGGTTGGCTGAAAGGTGGTTGTGGTAATAACGTGACCGCAGCTTGAAGACCAGCACCTCACCCTGCCACCACCTCAAAGAGCTGCGGTGTATACTTTTCCCTCAGCGCTTATCTGAACGCAAATATCGAATCAGCTGGAACTCTTCCACTGTCACTTTTAGAGCTCTGGACACCCTACTGCCCTACTACACGTCCCAATTCTGTTTTTCGTATAAAGTCCATTTGCAGACACGCTATCAACCGCATGTTATTGATGCTAATTAAACGCGTCCATCGAAACGTAGTAACAAGTCTGTTTATTTTCATCAATCAGCTTTGTCTTAAAGCTACCTTTGAAAACAAAACTCACTCATCATTATCATATCCATCAAATCATGATTTCCTCTCAAGAAGAGTACCTGATGTAGCCTACTCTGTATTAATCATAGAACAGAGCTGGCTGCTTTTCTGGAAGACTTTAGTATCATGAAGTTTTTTTAGTTTATGAAAATTGAATAAAAAAATTAATTTTTAGTCCAAGTGACTAGTTTCAATAAAACAATAGAAAAACTCTATATTCAATTGATTGTATGTATACTTTAAGAAAGAGTGTGATTTTAGGATATTAGGGACGTTATTCAGTAACTCATTATTTTAATTAATAAAATTGATTCTCTCTCTAGGGAAATACCAGAATCCACTACGTATTCAATTGAATTTACTTACAGTAACCTAGGTTGTAGGGTGGAAAATTGATCCCCATTTTAAATCAATTGATAGTGTAGCTTCTATCCTGTTGTTTCCTTCATCACAGTAATCAGAATAATTAAAGACATTTCTTATGGATGGATAATTTATACAGGATGAGTATTTTCAACTGCAAACACAGCATTAAAGGTGAAGAGTTTAGCATGTGAAGCATAAGAGAAGCATTTGATGTTACTAAGAAAACAAAAGGAATTGAGTGGAATAGTGAATTTCAGTGGAACTACATCTTGCAGACTATAACCTTGCAGCACTAGCATATCCTTGCAAACTAATACGAAGATGCAGCACTGTGAAATAACCCAGTAGGGCAGGGCACTGTGTAGAAAAATGCAGAATGAAAGGTCATTTTAGAGGGTGGTGATTATCAGTGTAGAAAGACTCAAAAGAGAGCTGGGGATAATACGGGTATCTAGTGTCGCATCTTTCCTCATACTTTTTTCATCACATAAATGATGGCTCATTAATTCAGGCTTAAGGGCAGGGCAGGGCAGAGGGTGTCTCGCAGCGCAAGACAGAGAGTTCCTAGCTCGTTATATTCACTACCGGCACTCTGCAATGGAAGACGCTTTCCATCCTGTTTTTCTGTTAGGTATTTCCCTGCTTCCACAACTCAACGTACTTCAGTTCATCATTCTGTGCGAGACGTAATATTCGGGAAGTATTCATCAAGGTTTTCAAATTCTTCCATGGAATTGAACTTTTTTACGATGGTATAGCTTATTGAAAACTCATAAAATTTAATAACGATTTTTTGATGAAATCAATATTTAACGATATTAATCGCACTTTTACATTGAAAATATTCACAAACTTTTTAAAACTTATAGATAAATCTTGAGTTTTCTTGCAAATCTTCGAAAATATTTGGGGAGTCAACTAACATCTCTCTACTGCGTTTCTCCTCTACCACCTGATAGAATCTAGTGAATGAAATCTTATCATACATTTCAATCTTATTTTTTTCGATTATTGAAATCTACTTCTATTTTATCTTCTTACTTTCTGCTCACCATCGAAAAGGACGAAATCTAATAGAATCTACAAATTCGATGAGATTATCAGTTTATTCGCACATAATATTGTCAAGATTGAACCAATATTGCAATATTCCATCTTCATTGAAAGAGAACAATGTTCAACATGAGAAGAATCATGATAACGCAAATGACAAGTTTCCATCCGCTACATTTATTTTCCCGTAGTTCCATCTGCGGGAGTATTAAAAATAATGAGATTTTCAATCCTTCAAATGTAAGATGATGTATTATTCTGTCAGAGAGCGGAGAGCGGACAGGCATTCGAATACCCTAAGACGCTTTTCTTAAATTTCTTTCTCTTGATAAGATCAAGTTCGTATCTGAATTCGGAGATGGAATAACACAGCCATGAAATTGTATTTGGAACAAATTGTGAAATTATTCTCGAATCAAGTTACTTTGGAGTGAGTTCAATCGACCCGTTAAAACTTAATTGAGACGAATTTCGTTGACTGTCGTTGAAAAGTGTTTGTTGAAAAATGGAACCAATCAAACTAAACTATAAGATATCGTAGTTGGTTTATCCTCAACTTGCATTTAATAAAATTGGCATCCAATATCAAGCTGGATATCTTCCAGGGAAGGAAATATTCCCCAGTTAGCCTTGATATGCATTAAACATTGAATGTTTCCCATATTGTCATGTAACGGCAATGTGATATGCATGGTCTCGTGATAGGTAGGTTATGCTAACTACCGGTAACGAGCGCTCGGTTTGAAATTGGATGCGTGACGGTATAGTAGCACTGACCAAGTTGTAACTTATCACACTATTATTTATCACTATCACAGTGACTCCTAGTTACCATACTAACAGAATATCACGTAATATTCCGATAGACAGACAGCTACTAAGAAAAATTACAGATGAAAATTGGTGACACCATCTTATTTTCATAATAGTACACATATGAACTTGGGATTTACATCGAATGATTGTGTTGTGAGAAAGCTACTAAAGTCTTGAAACCATATCGTAAATCCTTTTCATGGTCAACTTCGCCATGGTCAAATGCACAACCATGAGGCCACAGTAATTCAATAAAACTTGAATTTTAATATTGCATGATGCACGTGTCACACAACCATTGTAGCAAGTTTAACCATTATGGTCATACAGTATCGTCTCCATTCTAGTTCAGAGAAGGCTAGAACGTAGGCCCACTTATCATGTGTCATGGGTTATATTTCATCTGAATTCCGTGCTTACTTGTCTAAATGTCTCCAAGGAGTTGTTTCCCTCCTTGGTATCAAATTATTATTCTACTGGATTGGATCACAGGACAGCGTAAGGTAACAAATTGCACTATACATGCAGTTGTTCTAATGGTTGTCTATGTGGTCTACAACTACGATCAAGGCAGCATGAAAATATGAGAGCTCTAATCGATGGAACATGGCATTTGGATATGGAATACTGTACAATCAAACAATAGATTAACACTCACTAGGTAAGGTCTGACCTGGTCTTCAAATTGAGTAAAAAAATATTGATATAATGGAATATTAACATTCTTGTGAGAAACGATAAAATCTATTAAATGTCATTATTACTTGTTAAGCCATCCATTACAATATTATTGTCTTCCATAAATGGAAGGTGAATATTAAAATCTAAATACTCATTGCGTACGACTGCTTCTATCTACAAAGAATTTTTAACACATCCAAACTAAAATGATTGGGAAGTATTATAAAATAGAGGAGGGTGAAAAGAATTAATATTTCAAAAAACGAGTTGAAATTCACAACAGTCAAATGTAGGAGAATTATAAATATAAATTAGTAAATGAAAAAAATGATACGAAAAATAAATAAATTTACCTCCAAATAAATTTAGAGTTTATAATCAGAAATATAAATTAAGTAAGTTGTCTTCATGAATTCATATAATATAGAGTCAAAATTGTATTGTATTATTCAAATTAGACATATTATTTTGGATTGTTATTATTTGAATGAAATACCATTTGGTTGTATACGTATACCATAGTGATGTTTTTCAACATACACAGATGTTCCTCGGGTCCTTAACTTTCAAGATATCCGAGAGTGTGCAGACTATTCTCAAAACATTTAACAGTTATTTGATACTAGAAGGAAATGTCTGCTTTTCCTCTCCTACATATGATTATCAATCGTCATTCAATGAAAAAATCAATACGAATCAGAATGGGACCGGTATTATAAATTCCATTAGAGAATTCGTAAATGGTGACATGGTCTGCTCTCTTTTATACAGACGAGACGGGACGTTGAGGTCAGGCGTCCATTAACTTCAGTGTAAATGACCCCTAAATACATTAATCCTGAGTTTGTACAATGTCAGGCTAGTGAGAGACTTGGGACGGTGTGCATTGTTCCTCGGGGCCTTAGAAGCTTTCAAGATAACCGAGAGTAGACGCTTACCCAACCAATTAGTATGGGTAGGCTTTGATCTCTTGTAACACCACCATTCTTGGCAAATAAAAGCCCACTGTTCTACGTAAAGTGAATAAGGTAAAGTTTATATGATTGTGAAAATTAAGTTTTGTAGAATAGAAAAGTAGTGTTGTGAGGAAAAAGAGTCCAGTTTGGTAGAGTTTGATTTAATTGTTTTGAGCGGTAGCAAATCGAGTCAAAGTTATATACATGAAATCCAACGTATCCGGAACGGATACAATAGGAAAAAAATAAGAAGAAGAGGAGGAAGAAGTAGAAAAAATAAGAAAATATGAAAAGAGGATGAAATAGAAGAAGAAGACAATGTCTTCATCAAAGACCACCATCATCCAAGATAATAAAAAACAAAATTACTGTACCTGATACTAAGTCATTATTACCTAGTTTGTCATATTATCCTGATTGTATTTAAGTCCATCTATCTGAAACTCGATTGTGAGGTTATGCTTTTTTCATTCCATATTTTTCAATTAGAAAATTTAATTATTCATAATATTTCATTACTATTCAATATTATCTTTCCTCTTCTTTTACATCTTTTACACAGGGAAGCTTTCCTTTTTGCAATTATAAAGGTGCTAGTCAAGAAGTTGCTAATTATGAATGCTGATGTTTTAACATTCTATGAAACTGTGATAATTTGGAAAATGACTTGAATCGTTTAGCAAGGGGGAAATGTTGAAATAAAAATTGAAGAGAGTCAGTTCACAAAAAACAATTCAAGAGTATAAATTGTGTACTATTATCGTATTTTTTCACACTGTCTAATTTCAAATAAATAGTTTTATATGCCTTCAAATTTAGACCACTGAAAATTGCTCCAAAATAATAAGTTTGATCATCACCAATATCATTGTTAACCGGAGCATTGGTTTTGAGAGGAAACAATCCTGAGAAAAGACATTAATTTATCTATTGAATCAATTCTATTCACGATTGATTTATTGTTGACAATTTTTCCCTCCACATATCCTCGGTTGAAAATCAAAACTCACACAGATTGAAAAGCATTTTTTCGATATTTGTATAATATTGTTCAATTTTTCAAACAACTCTCACTTTCAAAAGAAAAACTTGCAGTAATGATGAACGAAGTAGGCGTGAAGCCAATCTAAATTCATGGCCTGTGCTTGGTGGCGGGCATTTGCAAACAGCAGTTCAAATATTCAAGTTGCTACGTTGACGGTCATCCATCAAGAGAGTGCAAAGGGTAGGTGACAAGTGTTGTGGTAGGGGGTGAGGGGTGAGATCTCCCAGGGGATGAGGAACAAGAAAGTTGGCCATTGCGAAATGAGATAAAGCGGTAACTCACCGTTTAGTTTCGGTCGGGCGCCTGTCCACAAATTAAAACCCAACTCGGGCTGCACTGCCCACCTCCACTGGGAAGCGAAAGCTGTTTACTTTCGATCTGGTCGAGCCCCGAATCGATGCTGTAACAATTCTAGAGACCAAACAGTCCAGTCCTAGGAAGAATACAAGCTTCCCGAGATAGGACAGAATGTTGTTTTCGCGAGATTACGAGTTTGGCGCAGCATTCCCTCTCAAAACATAACCGTAACATGACCAGGTATGGGCGGCTGCAAATTAAATTTAATCGCCTCCCATGGCAACGACCTGGAGGCTAGTTTCGTTCACAACATCAACCCTCTCTCTAATTACCAAGAATGTCTCGTTATTTCGACAAAAACCAAGTTTCTGAATATTGTGGAGCTTGTTTGAAATTGCTGTGCGAAAAGAACGAACGATGAACTGGAGCTAAGTTGAATCGATAGGCTTCACTTCATTCGATAAAGATATCTGACTATTCCATGTTTAGGCTGAGATAGGCTAGAGTTATCGATGGATTTACGCTATTAATGAGTGATAATTCTAATCGATAAAGTTATTTCAAAAAATGGTCTGTCGAATTTATTTGTTGATTTTATTGTTATTGAATAGACAGGCTACTCGTTTTAAACATCATTGTGATACTTTAGGAGTATGTTTTTATAATATTGATTATAAAATGACTAATTTTGAAAGCGGTTATTCAAGAACATCCTTTCCATAGACACTTGAACATGGTGTAGTTTTTCCAGAATAGCAATAAACTAACAATATTATAAAATGTTAACAAATTAAAAATATCTAAAGAATTTCAGTTTCTTTTTTTCAAATAATGTCAGGAAAATTTAGAGTATGAAAATGTACTATATGAGTTTCAAAATCATCATCCAAGTTCCATGTGTATCTTCTTAAAATTGAGGTTTCTAAAAATTTGTTATGTCACTTTAATGATATGGAAGTGATACGAAATCACTCTGAAGTGAAATCATGGAATATCCCACTATAATGAACGTACAATGGACGAATGTACAATGAACGAGTTTACTATCTTTAAATTCCAAAACGAGAGTTTGAGGCGGCACACCAAATATACATAGATGGAAGAAAGATCTCACTCCTTCATCTCCCGTTTCTCAACTTTATCTACTATTGATCATAATACGATTTCATACAATTGATCGATTCCATACAATCTTGCAACTATTCTCAATCACAGTCAACACATTTCAATGGTACACTTTCATCATTGATTTGAAATTTATTTTACTTCCTTCAACAATGATACCCAGCAGTAGTGACTCAAAAAAAAAAAATGAAAATTCATTGTTATACTCGAGAATTCACACGAAAGCGTGCTGATCGAAATTGAAACCTGTGATTACTTTATTCACCTTGAGAGAGCGTTAGGAAGCTACCCCACACCACGGCTTAAGCCCAGGCCATTGTTGAGGAAATGAAACGCAACAAGTACTGATATTAATTTCTTACGCTAGATATTTCATTCTTATTCTCACTTATATTATAATCCCAACTCCATGTATAACAGGCTCTCAAAGATAGAATATTATTCCGACTGGAATATTCCACAGCCATATTGCAGGCATTTGTAGGAGAAAATACTGTACATTCAAAGGAGAAAATGTTATCTTTGCTCATTTCTATTTAAGAAGTTGTCTCTCCCCTGGAAAATGGAGATGCAGAATGTATTTCTACTGGAAAATGGTGATACAATGGAGTTGTGTGCCATTGCCTCAAGTAGTAATTGTTGAATATTATTACCATTGAAGACTATAGTAGCAGAGACAATTAGAATACTTAATAGTTTCCTATCGTCTCTGATAGTAGCCTAAACAATTGTAATAAACTCACAAGGCTACTCTGATATATAAGTGAACCGTATCCTCTTCTATATTAGAGCAGACCAGACTTTACTTGACCAAACAAGCTATATTGTAAATGGAGAAGTAGTCATGTGTTTGTCTGGACTCCAAATCAAACCAGAAATTCCGCTCTCAATGTAGGAGAGTCCTTATCCAGAATCTAAAATAGCTTTGAGAAGCTGCAATATAGCTTTTGACTGAAGGGTCGTGAGTCCTATCTCTACTTAAAAAATTATAGTACAGGATAAATTTAGCTAATTAGTTTGGTACAAATGTTCCTTCCATTTCTATTTTGAGGATTTCAAGAGCAACGTAGAAATTTGGGAGGATAATGAGGAAAATTGTCTCTGATTCTCTCAAAATTCCTTGACAACTAGTTTGAGCTCTCTAGTCGATCAAAAAAAGCATTCATTACAAGGAATCTGAAACAAATAATCGATCCTTAAGGAAGAGAGAGCTGACTACTGAGAAACAACTATATCATCGTCAAAGTATCGATAGTGCTGAAGTTAGATCATATCAAGACTCGATGTAGGAGACTGATATAGGATGCCGGGAATCTGATTGGTCGACACGGCTGTGTACGACGAGATGTTGAAGGGATAAGGTTGATAATGAAGAGAGCTCGAAATTGGAATAGTGAAACTCAATTTCCCACGCAGTTCGAGCATCGCAAGTGATCTGCCGGCAGCTCAAGAGCTTGATCTCAATCGATAGAACACTGAAGTTCAATACAATCACTCAGCAAGCGATATCGCTCCACTCAACTCTCCCTCGCACATGCACGTGAACATGAAACTTTCCACAGGCAAAAAAAAAAAAATGAAAACCCACGGCCTGTACTGAAACACGTGGTTCGTTTTCATAGAATTTCTCAGTAACACGACTCTCCAGCCATGCAATTCCAGTTATACAGCACTGCTCTCTAAATTCACTACATGTTTTCTAACACATGTGCGATTTTCAGTGAGATAACAGCCATGAAGAGAAGGAAATAATTGCTGTGTTATTCTCCTGTTATCCAATGGCTGATGCTATTATATGTTATAGAGAAACAGTCCCGTTATTTTCAGCGATATACATTTTTCATATAATTAAAATGATCAGTGCATTAACACTCATACTAGTGAGCGGGATTAACGTTTATTTGTAATAGATACTATCTTGATACCTTGAAATAATATTTGAGCGGCAGAAGATCGATGTATTTTCTCTTTCTAGTAGGATGAATATTTAGAGAAGTTGACTTGAATTATTAATTATTTTGAAAATCAGGTTAATCTCAAGTATAACAGTATAGTCTACCTCAGTTATAGGGGGGAAATAGGAAGACAACCTTGATCAATAATAACATAGATAATGTTGTAGTGAATCATATACAACAATATAATCATAATAACAACAGATGATTCATATAAATAAACCCATACCCCCATTATTAATCAAATTCAAATTTATTGAGTAATAATCACGAAATAAGAATCATGAGAACACAAGAATGAATCTCTCATGCTAGCCCTCTCAACAGTAGAAAAATTCATATACTGAGCCGAAATAGCTCCTTATTTAAATACACCTCATAAAGATACAATAGAAACTTAAGGTGCAATAGCACTTCAAATATCTGCAAATACTTCAGTGTTGATCAGTAATAATAAGTTCATTTATTATCTCAGAAGAAAATAAAAATTATAAACAATAAAATGAAATAATAATATGAAATAATAATATTCTATTTGCAATACAGAATACTTTTGGGTCACGACCGCGTTTTATTGACTACAATCCAATAAGCATAGATAACCACAAGAAACAAATTATCAGCATCATTCAATTCAACAGAACTTGTTAGTTACATAATTAGTAGCACTTAAAATGCAATGCATTGGAGCATGACAACGTCAGAATATGACTTATTTCCTTTATGTAGTTCATAATTAGTTTATGAAGTGGAACAAAAGCAGAAATTGAGTTTAAATTGTGGATTTCTCTTTGTTTATTTTCAAAATAAAAAATGATTGTTTACTCAGCTGGTAGGCTAATCAATTGCATGAAATTGCCATTGAAATTGGAGTAGAATGCGAAGGAGTCGAGGCTTGGCATCATCGTTTCGCGGCTATTTCTGACGACAAGACACAACACAGCAAGCGCCTGGTCATGTAGGCGGTCCAAATTCATCCACCCCTAACCCCCTTCCCCCCCTCATCGGCGACATCTTTCACATAGCAACACACATAAAACAGTGATAACTAGATACGAAAACAAGGAGAGAACGATTCCTAGGATGATCATTTCGAGAGCAGCGACTATCGCTTTAAAAAGCTTCAGTTCTATTCACAACTCGCGAACACCGAGTAGCTTGAATCTTCTGCTGATCCCATAAAAGAACATGAGCCATCAAAATTTCAGTTCCGTTCATTTGAATGATATAACTCAATTTTCAGTGTGGTGATCGGATAACTCATTATAATACTTATGTGCTTGTGACATCATAACTTCTTCATCTTGAACGTTCATCATTCATATCATCATACGTTTTAACTACTTTATACGTAAAACCAGGTAATATGATAATATTATAAATTCATTTATATATCTTATTAGGAAATCATATTCAATTTTTGAATAGCATATTATTAATATTATTGTAGCACCTCCTTGGATCACTACAACTTATCACAATCATTGTCAACTCTTGACTTTTGACATAATGACATTATGTCAAATGACATTGTCATGAGTCACCATCCTTCACCATCCATGCACAATCCAAAAACAGTCAATGAGACTATTTTAAAAAATGATTTTTTCAAATCTTCCTTGAAATTCCTCTATAATATAAAGAATTCCTATTTTTTTATAGACATTATTATCAAACAATTGAGTGAGAACTAAATTATTTCCAGCATCAAACCGAAGTTTTCAAGAATAATATGAAACTCGCACTTCGTGCTCGGCAGGGGGCTTCGCCCCCCTGCACCCCCCCGGGGGCTTCGCCCCCCCATTTTCTCCTTTCTTTGATTCACAAATTTCCCAGGTGATATATTTTGTAGGTTAGACAGTAGTTTGTAGGTTTTGGCAATGTGACCAATTGGTAAATTGACCAAAAAATACAGTTGCGCCCCCTGATCCCCCTTGCTGACCTGGTACAAATTCAAATTTTGAATTCAAAGCATATCGGGGTGTTGAAGAAAAAAGGTCCTTTTCATGTTTGCTCTAAATTGTCAAATGGAAAAGTTGAAAAAATTGAGGGGGACTTGATTTCCCCCTGATGGGAAAATTTAATTGTTTTGGAGTTTTCTCAAAGGTTCTGGGTACTCATGAGAACAAAATAATTGTTTCCACTGTTCTACCCATGCCGGGAGTGGCTTAGAATCTATGTCAGTGGGTACCTCTCCACTGTGATCTTCATAAAGTGGGGGAATTTGAAAATTTTCAAATTTGAGATTCAAAACATTGTTCAATCATTTGATTTGGGCATATAGCGTATGTTTCTGAAAGACCTTGATGAGCTGAGTTCAATGATGTATGGCACAATAATACCCGGTATCCAAATAAAAGAAATACAGCCGTCCCAAAATTTGCCAAATTTGACATATGTCCCCCGGTGCCCCCCTGAATATTTTTTTTGGTCAGATGACATTTTTATGAGGTCTTCGGGTTCAAGGAACAACATTCTGAGCCCAAAAACTGCGCTAAAAAATCAAGAACCATTGAAAATTGGCCCATCAAAATCTGGCCAAACCAGCGAAAGTGGCCAAAAATGAAAATTGCCCCCCCTGGTCCCCCTTGACGACCCGGTTCGAATTTTATCACATATTTCGATGTTTTTCCACAATCTGAACAAGTTTTTCCTCTACCATTTTGCTGTAAAATGTGTATTTGAATTGGCAGAGAAACTTTGGGGGGCCACATCCCCCCTGAGGGGGGGACTTTTTGGAGGTTTTGGAGTTTTCCCTGTACCTACTCTCGGCCCTCTATCTGACGGTGACCCCAGTTTTTCTCTGCGATTAGCGGTTTTGGCTGTGAATTTTTGGAAAAAACAATTTGGGAAAAACAATTTTCAAATGCCCCCCTTGGGACCCCTTGTGAACCCGGTTAGAATTTTATTATTGAAATCGGGGTATCTCCGGGTGCTGAACAAAAACGTTCCCCATGACTTTGCTGTGCGATGAGCGGTTAGCTTTGCAGAAAATCTTGGGGGGGCTTGAACCCCCCTTAGGGGGGAAATTTTCCAACGTTTTGGAGTTTTCCCTGTACCTACTCTCGGCCCCCTATCCACTGGTGAGTCCAATTTCCTCTCCGATCAGCGGTTTTGGCTGTGAGTTTTTGTCAATCAGTGAGTGAGTGAGTGTGTCACTGGCCTTCATAAGTTTACTATACAGAGTGATTCAAAAAGAATACCACAACTTTGAAAATGTGTATTTAACGAAAGAAACATAATAGAACCTCCTGTTATACATCATTACAAAGCGTATTCAAAGAAGTTTTTTTCACTCACAAAGAAGCTCAGAGATGTTCAATATGACCCCCTCCAGACACTCGACTAATATCAACCCGATAGGTACTCAAACTCGTTCCACACTCTCTGTAGCATGTCAGGTGTAACAGTTTGGATGACTGCTGTTATTTCTTGTTTCAAATCATCAATATCCATCCACCATTGATGATTTGAAACAAGAAATAACAGCAGCCATCCAAACTGTTACCCCTGACATGCTACAGATAGTGTGGAACAAGTTTGAGGGAGGTTTGGATTGATATTGCTCGAGTGTCTGGAAGGGTCACATTGAACATCTCTGAACTTCTTTGTGGGTGAAAAAAAACTTCTTTAATTCCTCTTTGTAAAGATGTATAACGGAAAGTTCTATGATGTTTCTTTCATAACATACAAATTTTTAAAGTTGTGGTATTCTTTTTGAATCACCCGGTATAAAGATATGAAATATCAAACTCTTCAACTCCCTTGTTAATATGGTACTATACAGTTTTTATCTCCTCCTGTCTTTAATGATAAAGGAGCTATCAAAATTCATATGAGTGATGAATAAGTCAGTTGTCAACACCAGTAATATGTACGGCAGAAGAGGTTGCCAAAAACCACTCACGAACACAAGCCGTCTTTCGTCTTACTGGCAGTAGCAGATACCATTTTTGCATATGAATACTACTAAAAGCCTTGGACTAGGAAGTGATCCATTGACAACTGAGATTTGTTTGCCGGGATTGATTGTGAGAAGATATCGCTCCTAATGGATCTCTTCAGGCATCAATTCAAAAACAAATAGAATGAAATTTGAATAATATTCTACCGTCTCATCCATCCAGACGGCTCACGTTACTCTGCTTTCACAACGTTCTTGGACTGAGAAAAAATGTTTGTCTCTCAATTGCCGTAATCCTTTCATTTAGTTTGTCCTACCCTACGATGAATTGAATTCATGAAATCGCTAGTTTTTCCTCTGAAGTTCTCATAATTCAAGCAAGATTATAAGAATGAACGGTATTTCAATTTCCAATTGTTTCATTTCGATTCACAAATGAGATGGATTCAGGAATTTATCTGAATTATAATATATGAAAAACATTTCAAGGTAAAAAACAAAAGATACGGGATAAAAAATATCATTGAATATGCTGGTGAGACTAGTATTAATTTATTTGTATGATAGCCTATAAGATTAGTGGTATGTCAATAAGATCGATTGAATCCAAATATTATGACAATTTGTTCAGAGCTTAATATGAGAGCTAATTCATTCTTATTTTTCATCCATCATTTGTTTTTTCTATGATAATATACTTGTATTATAATACAAATGTTAAAAAAGTGAGTTAATGTACTTGAAGCATGCAAGTGGGGATGTTTATCATTAAACAAACAATATTTATACTTTGATAAGAGTATAAATTGATCACTAGATCACTATAAATACAAACTACAGGCTAAATACAAACTATAAATTGATAGAATTTATCAAATTTAGTCATCAAACTCAAAAATAATTTTTGCAGCTGCGTTCAAAATGAATTAAATCCTCTCAATTCCACTTATTTGCAGATGCTACTCGGAAAATTCGAAAACTATTCGAACGACTGCAACAAGTGTCTGCCATTTGAATAAAGATATTTCATTTTTTAAATCTTATCATGATCAAAACTCACTGTGGAGTTCAGAGCATAGAGCCGTGAAATCTTCCCATAAAGTTTACCCTGCCAACTTTCTCTCTCATTTAACCGAATAGTTGAGGCTAAACGGCTCCAAAGGCCTAGAACCTCATCATCTGCTTGAGTTAACACAAAGCGTGCAGCCCAGACCATCGGCAGAGTGTGATTTCCTGTTCAATAGCATGCATGTCCGGCTGTATCCGTGGTAGTTCCCCACTTAGCTCCATGCCAATTTCAATTTACTGCTATAACAAGCTATTTTATAATTTAGATGACATTATTGCACATCATTACCCAATTAACTAGTGGTGTATGAAAATAATTAATATTCAAAGATCATTGACCTTCATTTTCACTGCTTGGCAGAGATAACCGTGCAAACTTTGTACTTGGCTGCCAAAGCCAAGTACAAAACACTAAATGCATACTAGTGTTTCTCACTTGTAATTTGTTTTAACCAAGTAGCAATCCAATGGCCTTCTTTCTTTGTTGAAGTCATCAAATGACCGCATCCAATAGTATAATTAAATATCTAGTAACATGTATTACATTGTTATTTCAGGCTCAGTTTGTAAGATGTTGATGATAACGTATTATTGCCAAATATATCATTTGAATTGTTTTTCATTTATAAGATGAGATAATCATCATGAAGTCATTCTCATTATAATGGTTACATACCAAATGAAGCTGTCTTCAAATCGAGCATCCTTTCTGCTACAATCAAACAAAGTCTTGAGAAGAATGCTATAGTGAATTAGTAATATTTCTTGATATTGCCTACTTCTACTATAAGGCTGTCATCAGAGACACACTGATTATTTGTTCATAAAACGTAATTGACGTAAATTGATAAAGTTTAACATAAAAATACTATGAATTGAAAAAAGAGTAGGCTATATTGTGAGAGAAGGCGTGATGTGGAGAAAATTTATGCATGGTTTCTACTCCTATCATTGCTGTCAATCTTACAAACAGATTAATATTATTATAGTTGACTGTTCATTATTGCATAGGAAGACTTATTCTTTCAGCGGTGTACAATGTCAGTTGCATACTCCTATGTCAGTTTACTATTGTTGTGAATAGTTTCATCACAAGGACTGTGCCACTTTCAATAGTAAGCCAAACAACGTAGTTAACTTGCCAGGTTCTAAAGAAGATTAAGTAAACACTTTTGACTATTCCATTAGCAGAGCACGAGATCAATTGCAATGATAGAATGTTGAAACCCTCACCACTATGATGTGGCTTTTTCTATCAGGGATACTGGCGACTTTTGTATTTAGAAGAGCGTTTTTTAAGAGCTGGCTGCCATTAATCTCTCCACTATCGACGAGAAGCGACGTCTATTTCGTTCCGTTTTCCTCCTTCGCACGAGGGCGGAGTCATGCAGGCGGAAGAGAGTGAAGAAGAAGGAGGATGAGAAGAGGAAGAGAAAGGACAAAGAAGATAAGCAAGATAGGAAAGAGGATAGCGATGCGAAGCAATCAACTTCATAACCCATATCCTCGGACGGCCATAAAATTGATCAATTTCCTTGGAGGAACCGGAGTAGCCTAGTAAGTCTATTCTTGGAACGATTCCCTTTTTAAATCCAAGATAGCCCTCATGAAGTCGCAGTTACAGTTATAGCCTACGAAAATTGTTCATCACAATAGTAGACGCGTTATGAGGCTGTATAGTAGGAATAAGATAGTGTTACAAAGAACGCCCTTGACATTGAAATGCAAAAAATTATTATAGAATAGGTTATGCAGACTTATTTTTGCTTGTTGTACAATTTGCAATTATTATTATAGTTGTATCAGTTACTTCAAATGGACAGACCCAGTTAGCTTACAATAGGAAGCCAACCAAACAAACAAGTTCATTTAGTTCAATCCAAGAAGATAGCATTTCTCGAATTGAAGCTTCGGAATTGCAATATTAATGCACACAGATTTTGTGATTGTAATATTGTAGGAAAAATATACGTTTTGGGGATTTCTTTTTCAGGGTCTTTATTACAAGCTCTTCATCGAGATCAAATAATAATTGAAATTTTTAAAGAGATGCACTTTCAAGAATGATTTGGTTCCATTTCAATAATAAATATCCGTAAAACGCCCTCTAAAGTTTGTTCAACTCCTAAATTACACAAGTATAGCACAAATTATTGATGGAATAATATGCTATTAAATATTCTTAGTATTGTGGAAAATCTTTAAAACGTCAATATAATACACAAATGTCATCATTGGAAAAAACAATTTCCTCTGCATATCCTTCTATGCCATTCGAGAGGTATATGAAAGTCTACAGGTCTATCAGACCATCCGAAACAAGAAGAATATATATTGCATTATTCGTGGAGTTACTAAAAAAGCTACATGTCAGGAAGAATATTCAACGATTTCCTGTTATGATTTATGGACGAGTTCGAATAGACTGAACGTTTGGAAAAGCGTTACCTAAATGGGGCAGGCTTGTGCTCGACACACCCTCAGAAAAATTGCACCCCTTTCGGTAACTGTTACTGGAGAGAACCTCGAGAACTGTTACCTCAAGAACCACAGTGAGTTTCCATCGTTTCCAAAGCTCTATATTACATGACGTTTTCACACTCACTTCTATTATTTCTGTGCATCAGAAAGCTGTGAAAGGGTTGAATAAAACCTAGGGCCGTGTTTTTAACTTGAAATTTCCAAATTGATTCGAATCTTCCTTAATTTATTGACACACCAAATCGACGCAATAACCTTCTCAATTACAATTTCATACATTGAATCATTGAGTTGCTGAAATTTTTTTAAGGAATCCGTTGATATGAGCGACAGTTGCAGCAACCGCATCGTGACCGCAACGCAACAAATGCTGCCGACCGCAACCGACTGCATGCGTCTACTCACTCATTTATCAGAGTGGTCTGCAGTTCCACCCTGCAAAGCGGTCATTGCAATATTGTCGCTCGTGTTAACCCAGGCTTATATTCAATAAGTAAGTTTTCAAAAAAAACACCATTAATCATAATTATCATAATTCATTCAACATGAAATATTGTGAGACTTCCCAGGCTTCAATGAATTATTGCTAAAATTGTAGGCCTGGGTTTTAAGTTCGTATTTCTTGAAAGGGTGTTTCACTATAACATACGATTCTTAATCGAAAATCAGGGCGACTCAAAATTGTCACAAAAAACTTGTTGCAAAAATTTCCTTGGTTCTTCTTCATAAAAGTTGTGCGTTTCCAGTGAGGAGCAGAGCTTGTTTTGTGTAGTCGGCGAACTCACTGTTGCGTTAAGCAAGCCGAGAGTAATGAGGATGGCGGGGCAACTGGAAAGCTGAGTTCGCATCCGTTTAGAAATTAGTTAAAACGCGTTCTGTTTAAGTGCTCTCCATTATTGTTGTGAATGGACCTTTATACAAGCGGACTCGAGCGTGAACTCAAGACTGCTCAAGAAACGCAAAACACTTGCATGGCAAACCTGAACACACACATCAAGCAGTTAGTGTGAGGAAGCAGGAATTTAGATGGGCGAATGATGGAAGCGAGCACGGCCTTTATGAATGCATGATGTGCTCCGGTTTCAACGCAGCCCTTTCACAGTCTGTCTCACTCCCACTCCCTCATCCGACCCGTCTGCCCTCTCTCTTTCTGGCCGCCAACATTCCCCTGAAACCTCTCCGTCGGAGTCAATGAGAAATAAACCCGTAGCGTTTTGATAGGGTGGGCCGGCTGCTAATTTGACATTTCAATCTTGTCTGTCGACATCTCTGCTCATTGCGCGTTCCCTCGCCTATTTCAAAATACAAAACGTACTCCGTTCTGATTATATTCATTCATTCATTCTGTTCCCCCTTCCTCGTTCATTGAGACTGCATTAAAAGAGGTGTGAAAGAGCGATAGCGACTATCTGTGTTCAAGCCTAATGGATTTATTATGCTAGTTCGTCCGACTAATTACTTACGCTCAACAATTTGAAATCGGTATCTAGTGTTGAATACCACAAATTCTCCAACAAATTCGTCATGGGAGAATATCATAGGAAGACTTATCCATTCTATCTTTCAATGGTTTTGAATTACGTGACGGAAATACAGTATATTAGAAACAGAACTAGAATCAAAATACAATCTTTTTTATTAACACTTTATTTTTGTATCGAAATACGAGTATAACAGTCTCTGGCATGGAATGATTTACTAAATGTTTTATGAATTCTTGTCATGATTACGTTGAACGATGCAGGATAATTGGAGAGAAAATATCTGGAAACCAAGCTCCTTTAACAGTGTGTATGATGACGGGGTGATGTATGGTGATGTGTAGCTAGCAATATCAATTATTTTCCTATCTTCTAGTAATAGTACTCTGCAAGGTTGTGTAGAGTGTACAAAAAACAATTCTATTTTGGAGGAAATGCTTATCTACAAGTAGTTACAAACAGAAAAGCCATTTTTTCTTCAAATAAACATTAAAAAGAAACTCTTGTTTGAAGTGGGACAGAACGCAAGAATAGAGTGGTGAAGTTACGGAGGAACAACAAAGTTCTCTCAATGCTGGAGTTATTGAAAGTTTTCAGAATTTATTGATGTTTTCGGATTGGTGCAGAGATGTGTACTACGTAACCAGCGCCATATTGCGGTAAGAGTCCCAGTAGTTAAGTGTTCACATAGTTCTTGAAATAACGGGCTGAAAAGTTGGAGACCTGGTTAAGTTTGTTTTCAGTCACACTTTTTTCTTGCTTTGCATTCAGACACTGCAAAGGAAGGCATTAGACACTGCTTAAGACTCGAGAGTATTCTCCAGTACTCTTGAATAAATATTCCTTCCAGAAAGTACAGACACAGAAGTTTTGATAATACTACTTAATTACTACTGATCACCACTAAACAGATGGCTACTAAATTCATAGTATACAGGGTACAGAATTTGAGTCCAATAATGTCACTTCGCGAAGACTCGAAAGTCTAAATAAATTCATAGTGTGTATTTGAGTTCTGTAATGACAATTTGCGAAGACTCGAAATTTTTTTTTAAGGATTAGCTATGAATTAGATCGATAAAATATACATGTCATGAACATGAACATGATAAAAATATTTAAGATCTTATTCTACGCTCTATGGAGGCAGCTTGTTTCATCTGTAAAGTTGTTTCAATTTTATACAGTAGCCCACATTCTGAGATTCCTCAATCATTGTGAATTCAATTCTCATCTTCAATTCATGTTCTATCGTTTCTAATCTAAAAATTACTACACAATGAAAAAAATTCCCAATACAAATAAGTAACTGGAAATACAATTCATAAAAAAGCTTAATACTCTCCTAATACTCATTTTTCTGGTTTAAATGCTTGAGGAGGACATTGAAAGAAGGATGGTAGATGCAAATACTGTCATCTTGACGTTGTCAACATGGGTTTTCTGTTTCATCAGTTACTAGACTCATTCACAACTGAATCCGCATTCAAAGCTTCATAGAAAACTTGACAGTCTTGTTTTTCATTCACGACACAAGGAGTTGCTGCATCTCTGTTGGATTCCTATACATTTATTGTTTGCAAGGAGTCTATTGTTCACAGAACTACATCCAGAATCCTTCATACGAATGAAGAGCAGTAAATAGAACGAGATGTTCTCGTACTCCATTGACATTTAAATGATATAAAATATGAAATCGCCCTAGATCAATAATTGGAAAATAGAAGGTCTCAGATTCAATAAAACAAAACTGTTATTAAAACAATCAAAATTTAAAAGCTTTGTTGAGTATTCTTGTTTTACAACTGAGTACAGATCTCTAATACGAACGTGATAAACTTTGAATTGAGAGAACATTACTCTTTTTAAATCAATTACGAAAAGAGATGATATCAGTTTATATATAGCAACTCACATATATTTAAGAGATTGATCAGAGAGATAAGAGATTGATCTCTTGTAATGCAAATGCATCTTATGCAATGATGCATAAGTTATAATTATAAGTTGTGATAAAATACACAACTGAAAAATAGGAAAACTTCAATTTTGCATCACCTCTTCCAACTCCAATACAATTCAAACTAATAAAAATACATTCCTCAACGATTCATACGAACCATTTCTCAACAAATATCATTTGTACAAGCATGATAGTGGTTAGACTGAATCAGGGAGATGAATCACGACTCTAATTTATGTACTATTGAACAAATGTACATTTATCTATTCAACTGAACTTTTTAAACCAACAGAAACAGCGGGAATATCTCCTGTTGACTATTCAAAAGATTCGGAATTCAAATATTGTTTCATCAACAAACGTCTCCTAATTATGAACATTGATTGTACTTGTTCTGAAACGAATATCATCCTGAAATGATTGGAAAACAGTCATAATAACAGGTCAGATCATATCATAAGAACAGTGAAAATTATGGAAGCATCTCTTCCTTCAATTTATTCATTTATAAAGGAATGAATGGATAAAATGAACCTGTTATACATATCTCTACATTAGCCTACTTTTCCATAGAGCTAGTTTCGTGAATTTGGTGGCAAGGGTACGGGTTTCACAGGTGAATTTGAAGCAGAAAATGCTACTTCACTCCACTTGCTGACTGACCTTTTGTGGGTGGATCTTAAAGAGTGCAGAGCTCTTGTTTGTAGTTGTCGCATAGCGGTGCCGGTGCCATCATCATTAAATTTCTAGAAAGGTTAATTGAGATTGTAAAGAGTCGAGCACAATGAATGAGCAACGAGAGAGAGAGTGAGAGTTAGGAGAGAGGTCGAGAGAGACAGGGTGGCGGCCGACTTGCGGTGTAATGAGTCAGCCAACCGGAAAATCCATTCCTAATTTTCTCCCTCATCGTCGCATTCATCCGAATGAAACCTGAAAAGAGAAAGAAAAACTGTTAGTCTAGTCGTTTAGTGGGATTGAGAAAATATTATCACAGTAAAAAGCATTTGTCTAGATATATTCTAGACAATTCTGCATACCTTGTGCATCGTGAATCAGTTCTCAATAGTTTCTTGAGAATAGGGTTCTCCTTCTACTATACAAAGTCTGTATAATATTCTATTATACATCTTTGTATAACTCAACCTTTTTCTTTCGAACTAAACATTTTAATTGATAGTGATTTGTGTGAAAACTCCATAGATTTGTGTAATGTGAATATTTTGTTGTGGTCAAGGATCACTACAAATTTCGTTATGATTAAAGATCTATAAAATACAGCCGCAATTACGGTGTTCTTAAAAATGGACAAATGAACAAATGCGGGAATAGATCTTCATGGTGATGGGCCCAAGTCACCTGGTACGACTTTCAATGATGATATTGAATTATTTATCAAATATTGGAAAAGTACGATGATCTCATCTGGGAAATCACCGAAAATTGAATTTCAGGCTAGTAGTGTTAAAAAAACGAATGGAAGATTAATAACTGCAAATTTTTACTCGAGAATTGAAATCAATCTATTTTATCAATGAACATTTTAAAAATGTTGGAAATTCAGCATTCAACCATGATTGTTTCCGTTGCTAGATCAACGAATAATTATGTTGCTCATTTTGATACTGATTCAGGAGAGGAACATAATGCCTTTGAAAAGCCAGATTCGAGTGAAGAGAGAGAGTTATGATTTTGGAGAATGTTATACATGAAAATACTGTAATTTTGATGTAAGTGAGCCATCCAAATTAAAGCTTCTATTTTTGTCATAACCACTAAAGCTTATTGTCCTCTATTATTCTTCTCGATACCTGAATGACTGTTGGTCCGATCCCTATTCATCACAAAGTTTGAAGGGTAATGAAGAACGATGCTCAATTTGGTTTTATTTATCTTTTCACCCCGGAAAGCAGAAGGTCTGAATATTGTTCAGCGTAGCCTATTTATAAGGAAAAGTTTGATGAAATGCAAAGCTAGGTCGCAGTTAGCCTCTCCTAGGTTAACTAATTTGTTTCGGCCCAGTTGACTCGGCTTTGGAGTCAGTATAGAAGTTCCGTTGTAAACATCAAGAGCTCGTGGATTGAGTTGGATGAGAATTTCTGGAGGGAAGCCTGAGGAAAAATGCTCTCGAAAATGAGTCGAAGAGAAAATATAGCTCTTTTAGTTGCGGAAGAAGAAAAAGGGAAGGAGGGGAAGCTGGAGAAAACTTCACAAGTAGGGGATTCGAAAACAGAGAAGTTGGGATGAGTGACTTCAATGAAGAAAATGAGGACTACCACTGTCAGTTTTTGAATTCATGTACTCGATCAACATTGCAAAAATTTTCTTGAACAGAGAATTCATATTGAATTCATATTGTATTGGTTCTCAACTGATTGCATGCTGGGATCATTGCATGAAATATTCAATCTCAACTGAATTAGTCCATATTGTGATGTTTTGTTTTGCTAGGAATGATGTCCACATAAGCTCTAGGCTTGTGCGTGGGTAATGGGAAAGATGATGATGAGAGATGAAAGATGTTTTTGAGAATTATGTGATGTTTTGAGATTCATTGTTACCATATCAATAATATCAGTATACTATAATAGTATAGTAACATTATAACAGTAATTATGTACATGAGATAATAGTAACATTATCTTACGTGGGTTATTTTGAGTATAAACTCATCAACAAGTTCTGTTGTGAACGAATGAACGAAAACATTATTATTGAAAAGTTGAAAATTCATGTGCAAGTTCGTCTGAGACATTCTGCTTGAATCTTGGAACGTATCTTCAGGCTAACAGGCTTATTGGCCAATAAGCCTGTTAGCTGTTCAATTACATTGAACTTTGATCAAAATTCTAGAAATCGGTCTTTTCCATTTATTATTTCAACCTCATTTATCACGATCAACATGTTCCAGCTGCAGTCAGTCACGCCGATAAAAATAGTGCCATATCGTGGCTCTCAACTGATTACATGCTTTAAACATTGCGTGAGAAATTAAATTTCAACTGAATTTGTCCTTGCTGCAATGTTATGAGAGTTTTTGAAGTTGAAGAATTGCAAATCTTCGAAAAAATCATATGACGTTGTATTAGTTTAGAGTTTCAGGCGGTGTTGAGGTGGAGATTGAGGCTGTGTGTTGCTAACCTTAAGCAAGTTCCTAACTTCGAACTCTCACATTCTAAATTTTACACTCTCAACATAGGCTAATTATAAATGATGAAGACACTGAGATGTAGTCAAGTATCACTTTTTATTGAATAAAATAACAACACGTTTCAGCACCATTGTGTCATGTTGTACCAGGCACTGTGTTAGGAGATAGTTCTATGGATTATATATTATATATATTTTTACATCATCTCTATCAATACATTACAATATATTTTGTATCTAATAAGACAATTCAATGATGATTTCCCGTGAGTCATTCAATTTACTTGTGATTTGAATAGTTGCAATTTTCTTTGTGAGATGTAGGTTACTTCATTGGAAAATGTAACATAAATGAAGCTGGGATTGATTAAATCAAGCCCCCCAAATAAAAATGCGTTGGAATGGGCACTATAGTTGTAGTTTTTAAAGTTGTATGTATCCTTTGAATGGCGAATCGAGTTCAATTTCTCTTTGTTGCCTGTTTCGCTGTGAATGAGCAGAGGAAACAGGTGGAAAACCAATTAGTAGCCGCTGGAAAGTGAAAACTTATTTCAAACATTTCCCTGGTGAGAATCAAGACACCCGGTAATTATTTGAGCTTTGCGTTTCGAAGTCGACCGCAGCCCACCGGTTCTGTCGAGGTGGTGCATTTGAATACACTGGCAAAGTGAGGCTGTTGTTATACATTTGCATACTCGGAGAATAGCACAGAGCTGCGGCTGGAGTCGCTGAGATGAGTCAGTTCAAGGGAGTAACAGAGACCGTTCCCTATTTCACCGGATAAGGGGTCTTCCAGGAAAAGCATCTCTCTCTTCCCGGAGAGCTCTCTCTTTCTGCCAGGGTTCACATCAACTTCAACTTTTCCCCTAACTGGCAAGAAATATCCAACAATACAATAAACTCGCACTACATCCAGGAATTTCTGTTGCGTACCCATGAAAGGGCTACAATATTCCCACTCATACGTTACTTTCATGATAACGAATATGTTGACTCCAGTACTTTTCTACATCATTCACACAACATTTTATCAGTATAAAATTGAAAACTTCATTGTCAGTGTTCTCACTGAGAGTGTCTTATCACCGGTTTTTTTTTATAGGTTCAGAGATTTATATATTCATTTATAAACATTGTATGTTTCATGAATTTGTATTCGTGATTAAGTTAAGTTTAAATTCGTGATTAAGAAAGAGCCAAAATCATAAATTAAGATCGAACATTCAATACAGTTGGGATCGATTGATTTATTCAATTTATTTTCGTAATAATAATCCCCTATCATCATATCTTCTATTTCTCAAGCACAAATCCTTTGATTATTTATATTTATTTCAATCATTTGAACGATACGCTTAGAAAAGTTGCTGTTAAGAAGACAGTGTTGAACAGTGATCATAGTAGTTCCTAATGGTCATTTGAAAGAAGAAGTTACCTTTCATGAAATCATGTTCTTTTATCGATAGAATTGATCATACTAAACTTAGGAATAGGGACACTAATACAGTATAGAAATTTCTGCATTCCATTTCACAGTCATTTTTTTGTTAGTGCACTATAATGAATCAAAATCCTAGCAAAAATAATGAATAAACATAGATAATATGAATTTCATTATGTTGAAGGAAGTCTCATTTCTCAAACTTCAAATTATAATTTGAGCTTTTTCTAGTTATCCATTGAAATAATAAATTTATCATGTGAGACATCCAGCTGAATAGAAGTAAGGATCGTACCTGAAATCCTAGAGACAGAAAAATGAAGCTCCTTCCAACTACTATAACTGTTTACTAGAATGTGAGGAAATTCTTTCCGAAGGAGTTTCGTTCATTGTTATGTCTCTGTTGATGATAATCTTCTTTCCATGTTAAGGATCATGTGAAGTTCAGCGCTGAGCAGAGGGTAGTCAGCAAACTGATATTACAAGAGGAAAACAGCCTGAAGCACACTTTGGACGCGAGTTTTTGCATTCTCTTTATGACCCGTCTTGGATGCTTGCCAGAGCTGGAGCTTACTGAACATTTTGAATAGCACAATGGGCGAACAAAATATGCAATATTCAGACCTCTGCAGTGATGGTGTTTTCAAAATCAAACCAAGATTGATCCATTCTTCCGGATGATGATGAAATTCATATTCATCCAACATTCTTCATTTCGTGGTGATTGTGGGGAGATATCCGTCATGGTTGCAAAAACCCACGTCGAAGAATCCCTAGAAATATTTCTTGAGAACCATCCAATTCTTCTAAATTTACATTTTGAAGCTTTGATACATGTGTCAGAACCTCTATCAGTGATCATGATGGTGAAGATTAATGTAAGATGTATGCTTGAACGGTCTTCTATCATCCTTTACAGAGTAGCTTGTCATCTATGTCAACTATATACCATTCTATGATAATAATATTCTGACTTTTCAGTCCTTTTAACTTAAAACCCTCCCGATTGACTTACACAGACCACCTAAGACACTGTAATTTATTAATGAAAATTAATATTACGAATTAAAAGAAATAGAGTCTTTTTGTCTCTCCTTGAACTCAATGTTAAAAATGTTATAACTAATTTGATGAAATTTGGTGATATTCCTATTCATTTATTTGATCAACAACACAATACAGTATTAAGGAAAGAAGTAATAGGCGATAGCCTATTCCTAAAAATCCTAAAAAATTCACTTGAAATATCCAAAGTCAGGATACATCCAAACTCTTTTGATTAGATACACAATTCACACTCTGAAAAGGGAACCAAAATTAGATTATAAATTAGACCAAAACCCATGACAACATTGTTGATAATGAGTAATATGATATTACATGAGAGACATGAAATTAGCTTGAATGTTATCTACGAGATAAATGACAATTAAACTATTTCAGGTGCAAGACTATTCATTCTGATGCTAATCATAATATTGTATCAAGTAGTTTTTAACGCAACACTCACGTCATTATTTTTATGTTGATTGATATGAACTATTTTTTAAAATTTCCTTTTTCTGCAGGGCAATGCACGCTGCGATAGAAAGAAACTCATGGCGTGTGCCTCCCGAAGATATTGTGCAGGTCGCCGACCCTCGCTCCAAAAAAGCCCAGGTCAGTAAAACGCAAAATGATTCGGAATTTTTACAGTATTCCGATCATCCTTCTCACTATATTCAAAGCTTTTCAACACTTTGCATAGTATGATTCAATTTGGAAAAGAATGTAAAACTGTAAAACTATATGTATAAACTTGTAAAACTTCCAAGTTTTATTCATTTTTGGTTTTTTCATTCTTGTATTATACAAGTTTATTAAAACTTGAAACTTGAAACTTTATTGAAACTTGATCGTTTCATATTTGTTCATGAACTCATCGAGGCTATATTGCTAATTGTTATATTGCTGATATAATTATCATATTGCTAATAGAAAAAATATTTGAAACAAAATTTATGATTATTGAGATATTCATCAACTCAGGCATTCCTTTGGGAGCGGAGTTCAGTAGTTCTAATATTCAATTTTGTAAAAAAATTACATTCTCCATCACAAACTCTTGCTAATATGCACAACAGGACAGAAGACATTATTATCAAGATGTAAGTACAACAGATCTTACGTTCTACTTTACAGAATGAGATGATTATGCTTTCTACGATCACTAGAAATGACCATCATTACAAAACAGTAATACCATTATGTATCAGTGAAATTTTATTTACTCCATCAGAACTTTATCACCAAATTGGAGCTCTTGAATCGAGTATCAATTTAACGAATAATGATAATATCATCGGAAAAGCTGCTCCAACTTTATCATGAACATGAATTTGTAGTTTGAAATAAAGAGCTTGTGCACCCAACAATTGAGATTATCCATGGAGAATAAATCTCAGTTCTAATCATAGTTCGATTAACTCGAGAATTCTGGTTAACAGTGATGAAGCATTCGAGAAATGGGTCAGCTCTGCAAAAGAGACTTCATTCGAAATGTTGGGGAGCGGAGGAAACTCATTTTAGGCGCAGACACTCGAACAAAAGATATCAGTGGGGTAAGGGGGGAGACCCCATTCGGGGAATTTTTCGATGAAAGCCAAGTAACTTGTATAGGGGCTGCAAGGCTTCTACCGAGAACGGGCCTATTGAAACTCCAGCCAGAGAAGAACAATGTCCTCTGCTGTGTAACTTGTTCATCTTGAACATAATAAATTGCGCAGTACTTCCTCTGCTATTCGCGGAAAGTTGTCTGCAAGTGCTGTGCCCTCCGACTTTCAACATGTGTTAATTAAAACCGATTGTCGAGTGGAAGTTACAAATTTCGATTGTTAGCAGCTTTTCTATTCAGTATTTAGATCTGAGTTCCATGCGGCTTCTATACAAAACAAAAACTTCAATCCAACCAGCGAGCATACATTCATATGAACATTTATAAATCCGGAGCCATTATTAAACCATCATTGTTAAATCTCGAACTTCAAGTCAACTAGACAAACGAATAACTGATACTTTGTCTCTCATACGTCGATTGTACCCGGTTAATATTTCAGCTGTTTGTGAAGTTAGACTCTATTCTAGTTCCCAGTTATTAAAACGGAAGTTAATAATGAAATTTCTACTCAAACACTTCAGAATCAATCAGACTGGCTTTATCGCCACGAAGAACAATTCACCCATTCGACTCTATTTAAATAACAATTAATCAATCAATCAAAACAAGCCCATACAAATCAAGTTTTCATCTACCATATTCACTTGACAATCGTTTTTTCGGGACAAAACGACTATTCTAGAAAATATAGGAAATTATTGCTCACCCCCTCTAAAAACATTTCAACCCAACATTTGCTCTAATATTCACACCCAATACTTACACACTCTTAATATGGAAAAACAGTTCTTATTTGATGAAACTTGTTGAAGTTGTCAACTCTATTATATTGAACACTCTTATCTATGAGTAGATCTCGCAGAAAGTAAATCACTCTAGTAGTCTCAACATGTAAGAGATTCTGCTTCGAAAAACGTCAAAACTTCATGAAACAAGTTGTAATAATTGATCGATCAACTGACTCTGATCAGTTGATCCATTGATTCTCCGTTGAAAAATGTACATTCAATTACCGTGGATGCAAAATTACATTTGTGAAAAACCATTAAAATCACGAAAATTCCATGTCTTCACTTATCGAATGATACAACGATCAATTAAATGGTACATAACAATGTTCTCAAAACAGTAATATCATCAAAAATTATTCTGATTATAGATCGTTTTGCCAGAGCAATAAATATCGTGAAACTTAGAGTAAAGGTCGGGAGATATTTTGGGGGGGGGGAAGGATCGAGGACAATTAAAGCGGGAAAATTATTACGTCATTTTTTATCGTTAAAAGGGTGGAAGTAGGATGAAAAGTGGCGGGAAGAAGAAGCGCAGCACGCTATATTATGAGTGGAAAGTGGAAGTTCTCATCAGCGACGAGTCGAGTCATCGGGCCCATGGCACGCCAAATGTCTCGCCAGTCGTATCAGACAATCCGCATGCGGCACTTCGTTCCTCAACTCTGTCAAACAAGCTTTCTTTCCACGTCACTTTTCCACCATTTCGACATTTCTTGCCGTTTCCAGTTTTGATAAAACACTGGAAAATGTCTGTTGCAGCCATGGTGAGTGGGAACCAATTGAATTAATATATTAGTAGATTGTAAAACATAAATACTGTAATTCCAAGTCAGAATTGGGGAATGATTCGTTACATTTCTAATGTTCCACTAAATACTCGATTAACTAGAAAATTTGTGTAGGAGTCAAAGTTAGTAAGACAAGTTTAAATGATGGTATACAATGTTAATTTAATTTTAAAAACTTTCATGTGAACCGTTGGAGAATGAACATTCAATTACCGTGGATGTGAAATTACATTGGTGAAAAACCATTAAAATCACGCAAATTCCATGTCTTCACTAATCTAACTAGCAGATTTTGGCTTGTATTCATTCGAGAAGTCTTTTTTGAAAATTTCATTCTTGTACTTCTTTCTATGAAAATCAAATGTTTTATACATGACAATTCACGATTTAATATTCTGTAGAAATAGAATAGGAAGTCGAATGATGACATTTGAAATTTCCTTTTCAAGAAAATGCAAGTAATGTGGAGTGGTTTTCAAATATATATGCAGAATAAATATGAATGCCAGCAGGAATATTATGCTAGCATAAATAAATGATCTGCTAAATGATCAGTAAACATTGATGAGATCTTTTCAAAATTTTTGTAACAATGTTTTTTTTTAATAAAGAGTTGAATACAACGATCATTATCCCATCAAGTGCTTTATTCACTGTTCATTCTAAATTTATCACAACATCCAATATGTGATATTGATTTACACAAACACAGTAGAATAACGCTCATACACCAGATTATCTCAGCTCAGATTATCCAGAATTTTTCAATTCTGAAATTTCATTCAATCAAGATTGTCATGAATTTTGGAATTTAATATCCAAGATTACTTCGTTAGTAGTTGCAGAAAGTTGTAATTACCGATGAAACAGGATTTTTGAAAAATAAAAGCTTCAAAGAATTTCGTCGTGGCTTTTAAAAGATTTCCTAGACAGCGCAGGTAATTGATTAAACTAGTACAGGCTTCAATTTTTCCCAAGAATCTTCACGAGCTTAGTGGTGCTTGTCACGCAATACTTCAAGAATCCTTTCTAGTTGTTGTCCACAAGAAGTTATTAGTACGAAGTTATAATGAATATTCTACAAAATATTAATTGATCAAGTATGTAATGGAAATGTTGAATTTTTTCTAGCCTTCTGCGGGGGAGGAGGTATGTCGTATACTTGATGTGTAATGACCTCGACTGGGCATGTCCCTTCTCATAAATAAAATTTTTCTTGGTTTTCATGTTAGTCGAGCATGTAACTCCCTTTAGAACATGGAATGTGATTGAGACCAATATCGACAAGAATAATAAATTCAATTTTTCTCTGTATATAACCTTTTTCCAGAACATTTTGTTTCACCACCTGCATCTTGCGAGAAATGTGCATAATTTATGAGGATTTAAATGAACTCTAGACTATTCATGATCTTATTATTTTTTTTAATTGATTGTTTTCTTCTATATTATAATATCTTTGATATTATGTAGTTAAATTAAGTTCAATTTTCGTACCATTTGAGAACTTTCCTACCACTTTTATACCAATATATGCATCTTGAGACACATGTGCATTCAATCCAATGAAATTTTATTCTAATATACCTGTACTTTTGTGACATTATACTTTTCTTCACTGATATACTACTTTTGTGGAGTTTAACTATTATTCCACATACAAAAGTGTTGGACCATCTAAAGTTTCCGCATGTACCCAGGCAACATGGAATGAGGATGAAACCAATACCTCTACCAAATAGTTGATTGCCAGACTTTTAAAAAAAATTATCTTTTATTAGTGCTTTCAATAGTTTTCTTTATTATTATTTCATAAACATGCATTTTGAGACAGATTTACCCATTTTCTACTACCCCTTTGAGCATGTAGCATGAAAATTAGTAGTTTTTTCCAATTCATTACCTAGAATTTAATTCCAATGCAATGCATTCAAATGAATTTCGTGAGCTGGCATGTCAACTCTGAACATTTCAATCAATCAAATATTAGAAAAAATCCTTCAATAATATTAATTTGATGAATTCATTCCTCAGGCTTGAACGTGTGGAAGTGGACGTCTGAAATACTATGGAGTACTATTGAACTTAGTGATAAAACTAATCTGGTATAGTTCTAATAATTCCACTGTCTGATTTCTCAAAAAAAATACATTGACTGCATTTTTGAAGGATTTCATCCCCGTTCATGAGACAAGCTGATGATCCCCCGAAATATTTCAGTATAAAAAATACTGACATTTTTAAAGAGTCATTAACGTTCATATAGTTCGCAGAATTGCTAACGGAGATTGCAATAAATCACTAACTAGTCACCTGGAAAACTTACCTGGTAGGTAGAAACGACAAACGCTGCAGAAACTCCTGGCAACAATCCCCAGTAGGGGTAATCAATGCTTGAAGTTTTCAAATTAGAGAGCCTAAACGACTTTCAGCCATTAGACTGAGAGCGTACGTAAGGCTTGTCCCGGCAATTTGCTAGGAAATTAGGGGCTTCCTAGTTGCATTAACTAAGCTTACAACATTCAATGGAAAACCCGGCTTTGAAAGCATAATTATCAAGATCAATGTTCATTTGGCAGACCTTTACACGAAGTTGTTCACTGCTGGTTCTTCTAATTGAATTATTTTTATTTGTGATGTTCACCGCCGTCATCCTCTCTAATCTATTGCCTTTCCTTTTTTGATCAAAAATTACTCTAAATAGCTGTGTTTTATAACATCCAGGTCCACCAAGTACCTGCTCTATTCCATTGGTGCTCTATTCCATTTTATCTGTACCATTGTATACTGTAACCATTGCTCTATTAGCAGAATAATTTCGTTAAATCCAAAATAAGTAGAAGTTTCTATATAAGAATAAACGGATGAGCCATTATTGTATAGCTTGTTCTCATATACAATAATTCTGAATACCAGAATGAGGTACCGTACAGTACTTATGAGGTAAAATGAAGAATGAGGTACCGTACAGTAGTTAGGAGGTAATGAAGAATGAGGTAAGTTAATTTGTTACCAATGAGTTGTGGTGATTTAGTGTAAAAATTCTACGAAGTATTAACTACATCGAGAACAAATTGATTTTGTTACTATCCATTTTATTAGTGGGAGCACTTTTTCGAGTGAAGTGGGAAATGAATGGAGAATCAATTCATTATTATCCACGCGTATGAAAGTTCTCATAATGAACTCTCAAATTAACCACACATGCATGTTTATAATCATGTTAAAATAAATTTTTTTTAATTATCTTTGTAAGGAGGTCTTTCTCTAGAAATTGATATTATCATGAATACATTTTTTAAAAGTTATAAAATGATGAATTATGCATGACCATACACTGAGCCTGCTTATGATGTTGGGTTATATCATTTTTCATTAACCCTAATTCCAATTACTACTGCTAATGATTAGATATTAGTAAATCGTATATTTGAATATGATATTACAAAACTGATGTCAATCATGCTATGAAGTTAAAAAAAGTTATGTAGGCCTATCTGACAATATTTTGGTAGCCATCAATATACTTGGGACTAAACTATTATAATATTCATATATATTATGATTTAATAATATCAATATATTAATATAATATGTTACAATTATTATAATATTTATTTTATATATAACATATGAAATTTGAAAGATTTTTTGCTTGCAGTATACTTAGCGCAGAGCGCATCACAAAATATCATTCCTGGTAGAATCTACCTAAAAAGATTTTTTTAGTCCACGTTTGAAGTTGAGCAAAATAGTAGGCCATGTAGAATTGACGCCATCAGTAATGCTTGAAAGTAATGCCTCACTCTGAGAAATAGCTCTCGTACACGAAACCGCAGCTTATCACTAGACATGGAATCTGCGAGTGGAGAAATACACCTGGAGCTCATTCTATCATGACTCGGCCCCTACCCAAATTAGGCTTCTTCTTCGAAAACAGTAAATTTCATGCGTGAGCTATTCCAGCCGAGTTCAAACGCACCCTATAAATATAGCTCATCCTATTACCAGAGATAATCCATTCATATTTAGTTAGTCTATGGTATTACTGAACTCATGTTTTCTGATAATGAACTACAATTATACCAACCAAAATAGAACTACAATTATACCATCGGTTTCGTATAGAATCTTAGCTGTCCATAGTGTCATACATCTTGTGATTCTCTATCACAAGTCTGGTAAACAACAATATTATTGTGAAAATCTATAATCCCCTCCATGTTAGAATGAGACATTTCTCTTTCCAGAGAAAACAAACACAACATCCATCTAAATTCTGATGAAACATCTGAATGTCTGCCTCAAATCACCATAATAGCTAGGATACTCTGAATTCTAATGAATTAGGTTATTCGAATTCAACACATGAAGAATAGCATTGGTTCCTTCCTCTTCACTGTTTTTTTCCCCAGAAGTGATCTGTTGACTGATCTTTATCTGTAGTCTGCTCTGGATGAATCAAATGTTTCATTGGTTTCACAAAGTTGTCTTCTAGCAAGGATTTTTTATCAGAATCATGTTCAATGAACTAGGGGTTGAGCGTAGAAAGTTTATGTAGTCTACTCTTTTAATTCTATGTGGAAAATGAATAAATACAAATGATTATAGTACTTCAATGGAGTATAATTATGGAAAGTAAGAAAATTCTGGAATATATTTTCTGCTTCATATTTGGTGCATGAGAACACTATCAGCCTTCATGAATGTTTGACGGAGAATATCAGACTTTAATACATCATGAATCTCAACAATTTTGAAGATGATTGCAATAACTGGAAACCGCATAACTTTAGTCAACAAATTTCATCGAAGGAATTAGATCTGAAAATTGAGAAATCAGATCTTGGAAATTCTGAGATACTTATTGATCAACAACAGTTCCAAAATCCAAAAACAATTCCAACAGGGTTTCAACTGATTCACACACTGTTGTTCAACTTCTGTAAGTGGAGCCGTATCTGTTGAATAATATTATGTATCTTCTAGGAAAAGACAATAAGATTATTTAAATTGAAATTATACACAGAACACAGGAAATTGAGAGTGTGAGCTATTTAAAAAAAAAGATAGAGCTAGTTTCTCTCAACCAATGGTCAAAACATAATGTTTCTTTTACATGAAACATTGGAATGAGATAAATTCCGACTGATAGTCAACATAACTATTACTTTTCTTTTACATTGAACATTGAAATAAAAAGAAATTCCGACTGATATAGTCAACACATAGTTTTTCTTTATTATTAAACATTGGAGTGGGCAAAAATTGATTGAGCTCATTGCCAATACCTTGGCATACAAATAGCCTATTATCATATTGACACCAATCGTATCACTCAAATTATAATTGAAAAAAAAAATAACTCAGAAATTAGTACGATGAATAATTAATTCAGATCTATACAAATGTGTTTGTAGCTAACAAATTATCATCTTCACAACTCTCTATCAATCTATTTGAATTTGAGGAGTTTTATTTCTGGAAAAAAACCGTAAAATCAGAGACAATTGGAACTAAAACCATTGTAGAACTAAACTTGGAGTTGTAGTACTCGAATTGTCTCTAGTGAAATGTTAACACGATGGAGGACAGAGTTTCCAATCTGATAATCGTATCAAGGACACAACAACGATTCGAGTCTATTCTACACCACAAATTTCCATCGAGAGGATTTCGCGTTTACACAATCTTGTTGCCGTTTTATCTCTCTTTTACAACTCCTAGTCGGGTTTTAAGACCCCCTATTTCATTCTATCCGTAAATAAAACAAGAGTACGGTCTTCAAAGGATTGATCGTTAGGATAAGGCGTCAGTTTAGTCCAGAAGAAGTTTATGTGAGTACAAGAATATTCATTCCAGGATCAGTGTTTTGCAAATGCAATAAACAATTTACTTCTACAGGAATTTCAAATTTACTTCTGGAAAAATTATTTTTACCTTGGCAATGGATTATTAGTAATAAGAAGAAGAAATTTAGGATTTTGTTGATGGCAGCAAAACAACATCGATTCATATAATTCTTCATTCATTAAATTCTATTGATATAAAAAGTCATATTTATAACACTAATTTTTATCGTTTCCTACTTTTCTTATTTTTATCAATTTTCATTGATAAAAACAGAGAGATACTAGTTTTGGCAGTAAAAAGCTAACTTATGAACAGTTCATAGTATACAGTTTATGTTAGCTACTAACAATCATGAATAAGATAAGAATAATCTCAATTATTGTGTGTCTGTCCTTTTTGTCCTTCTCAATTCACATAAACAGTCCCTAAAAATGATGTTTCAACTATATTTATTAATTTTCATGAGTATTCTCTGTAATCAGACTAAAATAATATCATTCCCTCTTCATCTATCTTGAATTTAATCATTTAACTGAATTATCGAATCTTCTCAGGAGTTAACTTAAATAAGAAGTTTGCAACTTCATTACTGTAGACTACCACAATTCGTGAACTACAATAATTATCATTATTATGATAATGATATTGAAGAAGCATTTTTTGCAATCTTGCTGAGAATGACGAACACCAAATAAAAGGCTCGAATGCAGGAGTTTTCAGTAGTGAAGGCCTGTCACAAGTAACTGCCAAGAAGTATTACAAGTAGCTCACAAGTGAGTATACTCACGAGCCTATATTCTCCTTACCTGTAAAGTATAATGTTGCGCGGTGATTGTATTAGGCTCATGAATCAGTCACAGTGACCTCTATTGGCACGGTAACTTAGTTGAGAATGTGCTTGCCCATCTTGCTTTGTGACGTTATCACTGCTTGTCACGGACCTAAAACCGTGGCTTAGTCATGATGGGGACCGGAAAAGGATAGTGCTGTAATTCAACGGAACTACAACCATTTCACATTGAACCACAACGCAATTCCAGATTGCATACCATGTCATTATCACGATCCTATCACGGATAGGCCTAAAGTATGGTAGGCCTAGCAAGGCCTACCTTGTACTTTATTACATTTATGAGACTAGAGAATCGCTAATTTAAGGGCCTAAAATCACTGATTGACTTGCAAGTTATTGTGAAGGGTCAACTACAACTGATCAACTTGCAGGAAATTGTGAATTTATGTATTGATCAAAGTGGTAGGGTAGGATTGACTTATGAAAATGAAAGATGTAAAAAGATGTACGAATTCTTGAAGGTTTACGAAGTCGTGGCCATTCAAACCATCAATGATTGATAACGTCGGGGAATAAAATCATGTGTGATGGGAGTAGAAAGTCTAGTTTGTGAAAGATGCATCTTTACCCTTTTTAGTCGTCTCAACCTCTGAGTTTTACGACGGTCGTTTAATGGAATTTGCTTTGTTTTTATCCTCTGCTACTCATTTCCTCTTTTAGTGGCCGTTTGCAGCCGTAAAACAACCCAACATCAACCTAAAACTTCCAAATGAAAATTGAATAACAACCAACTTCTTTGAAAAGTTAATTATCTGTTAAAGTTTTAATTATATGCGAGTGTAGGGTAGGGTGTAGGTTGGACGGTTCAACGAATTATAATAGAAGTAATATTGAGGTAGATTGCGAATGTTTTAAGAAAGTCTTCAAAATGACTATGAATCTTCAAGATGACATGAATATTTAGATGCATGAGGGGAAATTGACATGAATAATGGAAAATTTTGGCATCCAGTGCCGTCTCAACACTATGCTCTTGTATTTCGATCTCTTGAAAAGTAAAAAAGTCTAGTAGCATTATAATCATGTACTTTTTTGTATTCTGAAAATAATTATATTAGATTGAGCCTCAATAACTTGTTATAGGCTAATAACTTTTCGGTTATCATATAACTGACTTGGTTCGATCACAAGATTTGAATAGATGCACTCTCAATCCTCTGCACTCATGATTCCATTCATCAAATAGTTACAATGGATGTCATGAAAAAAATTCAAGACTTAGAAGGTCTCTCGTCGATTATTAGAAGGAGCCAATTCTTCAAACAATGCTGTTTGGAGTGAAAGCTTTGATTCGACATACATTATTTTGCAGATTCAGCTCATTCTCATTACACAATAAATTTTTATCAAATCAACATCAATGAAGATTTTTCGAACAAGTTCATAGATGAAATACCGAATGGCTATAAAAAACCTTAAATAATATCTGAATTTTATTCAGTTATTTGCCATAACGTGATTAAATCGGCAAAATGCATTCAAAAGATTCAAATTTAAATAGAATATGCATGATTAGAATTTAAATAGAATATGCATAATTCAATCCCAGTTTTCTTAAATATAACATAAATATCGAAGTTGAATTGACAGTAATAATCACCTGTACCTTAGCAAAGTGAAATAGCTTAAAATTGATAAATCACTCACTGCTAAGTAGCCTACTGTGATATTGTGGCTGCGGAGTAAAAATCATTAAAGTGATAAGTATTTATTATTTATTGATGTTCGGGATTCCATCACAGCCCTCTCCCTATTTTGAGAAGGTCAGATCCTCGGATCATGATGAGGTAGCTGCGACGGAAGATTCGTATGCAGGAAAAGTTGGTGTGGGGCTAGGGAAAAAGAGGAAAGTATGAGATTCCTTAACGAGCCGCTGGGAGCCGATAAGGTGCTTTATCGTACGACAAACCCAAGGACTGCCAGAGTTGACTATCGCTCGGCTGAGCATCTTCTCCTTCCATTCAAAACCATCGAGGGCTTTCCAATCTTCCGACAACAAGGCCACAGCACCAATATAGTCGGAATGGCGTACCAAAGCTAAGTAGTCAGTCCATCAGAGAGACGTTTTTCGAGTGCTGGTAAGAGTGGGGTGCCTCTCAATATTCATAGTCTTATCGGTCACCCTCTTGTCTGCTCTGCAATCGATGCCACTCCACCTTACAATTGATTGCGGCAATATCGTCGACTATCACCTAAGCACTGAACACAAGGAATATACCGCGATTCATTTTTTCATGTGAATGTCATCTCAGCTCATTAAGTTTAGTATATTGGAGATCAGTGTTGGAGATTAAAGTATAGTGAGATTGTCACTTTATCCGATCATAGGTTGATCAATAGTTGATCATTTTACAATCAATGGAAGACATAATAGAATTTTTTTTCTCGAGTCAATTGAGTGTTTTTCCAGAAAGATCTGATCTCAGATATCCTGATAGAAGCTGTACTGTAATACTAGTTGTAAGCTCTTTTCATCTCAGGAGTTAATTCCCAAAGAATGGAATAAACTTTAAATAATCAATTATTGATGGGATGGTCCATAATCCATTATTCTTCCCTGACAATGAAATCTAAAATTCAGTCTCCACTTGCATGTCTTGGAGGCCCCAACGTTTTGTTTTGTTTTCATCAATAAAACTCAATGATATTATCTCATTTGAAATATTATTATTAGTAAGCTTATGGCTTTTTTGGCGGAGAGACGCTCTCGGGTGTTCCACCTCGCCGAATCATCCAATTTTCCCTAATTATGGAACATATAGGTTAAGTAGTCACTGCATCATTATTAATCATGCAAACAAGATTAAGACAAGTTCCAGTATTATGTATCTTTTGATTTTGAAGTTTCTTATCTTTTACTGGAACTCGTACTGGTACTTCACTCGTTCGCAAAATTTATATGCGTAATAACTTTGAGTAGTAGAGAAACGTTCATAATTTGAAATAAACTTAACCAAACATGAACTGACATTACAGATGCAATGCAAATGAATACTGAGAAATAAAAACCATGAAACCAGTGTGAATTAATGCTTCAATCAATCAGTAATATTGACGCTCTTCTTCAATTGGACCAACTAGATAGTGAATGAGTGTCATTTGCTATGTTAACCATGATTACCTCAATTTGATTACTATAGACCTATACTTTTAGTCAATTTATGGTGATAGACTTCCTTGCCATCAAATAAACCACATCAGTTGATAGGAATAGAGTCATGTAGACTGTATCTTTATTTTGTTAAACAAAATGAAAGAGCCTATGTAGGGAAACAAACTGTTTTTTGATTCCATTGTGGATGAGTTTCTGTAATGGAATAGCCATAGATGGAACTTACATTCATTTGTACATGATTCAATGAAGGTAAGGGAAAAAATTATTTTTATTTTGATACGCAGGGTAAAATTTTCGAATGTGAAACAAATACAGTCATTGATCAGTACAAGTGGTTACATTCAATCAAATTCACTCAATTCAAGACTAGGTGAAAAATATCCTATCAAGACACGTTTTCGAGGAGAGGGTCTTCCAAAGATTGTCCCCATTCTTGCAAGAGATCATCGTTCAGTGTGAAGGTACTCGTAATAGGCCTTGAGGCAATAAAGCAGCGATGTAACGATCAATCAATTCAGTCTCCAACTGACGACAGGCTGCTATCGTTAAAAGCTGGGGCTTTCCTCGGCTTTAACTTTAACGTTCAGATGTAATAATTTATTACTGCCTCAGCCTCTTCTGCTTTTTTTCTCTTCCACAATGGAAGATTGATTTTTTAATAACTTTATGATGGATGAAGACTTCAAATTCCCACGCAATTCCTAGCTGAAAGAGAAATCGCTCTACTGGTTGAAATAAGTATCGATATTGGGATTTTTTCGTGTTTGTTGAGAAATTTTAAGAAGCCGACAAAATTTTTTGATAAAATTATTGGTATGATCTCTTTAGAAAATTTATTTCTTTATGAAGGGTTAAATTTTAGCAGAACCAGCTCTGAGCTCAATAATACATTGATATGCTAAATTCCTTTATCAAGATCGATCCTTCAATCAGCGCTAAATCGGCCTTTTAGATCAGTCATCACCCATACACATTCATGCAGCAAGCACAACCTAAGGCTCATAAGGGCATCATCTTCTGGAAAAAAAAATTGAAAAAATCAATTGGTGTGAAAGAATAAGTTTTATTCTATTAATGTATAAGTTAATTAATGTATGAGCTTCAATAATGATATAAACCTTCTTCTATAATCTATATGAAGTGAGCTCTTAGAATAATTATTGCCTCGTATCAAGCTCTGATCGAAATTGTATTATCCCCAATTCACATGGTTCAAAATGGATACTCTCTCATCTGCTCCACGATGACCGAAAATAATCATGATTGTCCCCGTGGAAACCAGTGTCATGTAATTTCCACGAAGCAGAGCATTCAACATTGCTCCCAGGGTGGAGAGATGATTTCGAAATACTCAGCGACCCCCATTTCAAAAGGCTTATAAATGTTCATTCACCCTCCCGACGGATGATTAATTATTATTGTATGGTGTGAGTTCTCTGTGAACGTACCTTTCTATCCATGGCACCAAATTCAATACAGGCTAAATTTCTTGAAAACATATGCATGGATGTATCCATGCATATGAATGAATAACTTGACATCAGTTTCTTGATACACCGAGTTTCTCTCATTTCGAAAGACTATCATTTGGTTTGCATTAATATCTACAATTGGTTTGCATTAAGTAAACAATTTAATCTACTTTTCCTTCCCGAGGACTTTAAGCACCAACTTTCCACGCTCTTTCCACAGTTTTACCGTAGTTCGGCAAGTGCTTTGTATGGTTTTTCTCAACCAAGCAAGTAGTTTTTGATAATTCATCGATAAAATATATCAATTTGGTTTATTATAATTGAGAATAAGTTTTGTAACTCAAATGTAGGTTTTGTAGCAACATAATACGTAATAATCTGGGAGCAATATTTATGGATGACTGTTAATCATTCTATATGAATGATAATATAATTATAAGTTATTATTGTCAATGAATAATTGTGATATTTTAATAATGAAAATTGTAAATGATGTGAGTGGATCATTGTTAATGATTCAATTAAAATAATATACCAATCAGATTTATAGAACAAGTATAAGGAATAAGTTTTGAGTCTCAATTTAAAGCTTCTTTAAGAATATCATCATGATAAACTCGAACCAATTCATAGCAGTCTTGAAACTGCAACCAGAATATTTATTTCGTCGTTGACAATAAAGAATATGAGGGATAAGAAATGTTTCACCTTCCCATTCACTTGAAAATTACAATCCCACCAGCTCACGAGCTGGACAGAATATTATATAAGGCAATGTTTATGCAATGGGAAAAGTGAAGGCTAGACTTTGTGTGGAGTGTGGAACGTTGAAGATGGAAAGTTTGATCCAGAGCTAGGGAATAGAGGCAAAGGTCACGCCTTCTCTTTGGTCCTCTTGTCTCAGCTGAGCTGGAAAAAACTGAATTCCATTAGAGAACAAGAAGTCGAGGCCGGAATCTTTTCGTAGCTCTATGAAACACATTAGTCTATGCCTTTCGTCGTGTGGGATCTATGTATGTCAACAGACAATAGTTTGTGCAGACATCCAAAATAATATGAGAATTCGTTCTCGGCCGAGACGCAAGTATTGGTGAGCTGGTTTCGATGATGCCAGTTTAGTTTAGTTTAGTTTTTCACTGCATCCCAAACATCTACAAAAGTAGACAGAGGATGGGTCAATATTTTTATTACTATAAAATAACACCATATTTTGGATCTTCATATGACTAGAACCAAATCAGACAAATTAACCGACCTCAATATTACAGATAACTAAGCAGTCAAGTTATAAAACTCATTTACCGTATAAAATGGTCTAGTAACTAGCCAATCTTCAAGTTTAATTTTGAATATTTTGTGGTTTTCCTCTTCTTTTAATTCAGGTGGCAAGGCATTATATATTTTTGGACCGCTAAACTGAGGTGACTTCTCAAATAAAACAGTTCTATGTGAAACAGAAGAAATCATATTAGAGTGGCGAGTATTATAGTTATGTGAGTCTCCATACCGGCTGAAGGTGTTGATATTTTTCTTAGTATAAACACATATCTCAAGTATATAAAGGGCTGGCAAAGTAAGAAGTTTTCCCCTAATAGCAATACTTATTTCCTTTCATTTTTTTCAATACTGCCACAATCTCCAAATCAACATTTGGTTGAAGCTGATTGATGTTTCATGTTTATTATAAACATAAGAATCACTAAACGAATCAATAAAAGATTTGAACTAAAAACCGGACTTATGACCTCCTGTAAACTTCATGTTTCATAATGCGTTTCCGTATTTATTTTCATAAAATCCTGGTTTGAATAAAATATATTTGAGAATGTAATTGTTCATCCAATTATTGATGGAATGGTTATTTATTGTTGCAATAAACTATTTTTGCAGTTACAGAAGCCAACAAAATGTTTGATTACTCTCAATCTCATGATTTATTTGTTATCAATAAATGCCACAATAACAAAAAACATTGCAATTTCATGTTAAGTTTCTTTTTTATACTTAAGGTGAATAATAGAAAATCTCGGTTTATCAGATTAAAAATATAAGATACCCATAATAATTGTTAATATACAATAATAAATAAATGCAATATTAGATACACTCGATAAATTATTCTTAGTTTAGTTTAAAAATTCATGTCCATTATGATCGCGAAATGAATCTATCCAATTGCATCCACTGCCAAAGTTAGGCTATGTACACATGGTAGCGTCGCACCGCGCGGTGCGACGCGCGTCCAAAATTCTGCAGTTGTACACATGCGAGCGTTTTACACGCGGCGTCCACCTCCAGTTTAGCAATGGAAGTTGAAGAGGTAACATGTATGTGGCTTGTGTATCGCAGATATAAAGCGAGAAAACGAAGGCAAAGAAACTTTTGGGTTCACCCTATTTTGACCGATAGATTAACGCATGGTGCTTTTGTGAAACTTTACCCTAACTTGAGGAAATACGAACCCAAATTTTTTATATTTTGTTTATAGAAAAAGTTTAACCCAAACTTCTTCTATAAACAATTCTGTGTCAAAATTGTTCATTTCCATGGCTGCACACTGAACAGAGTTGCTGTAAAATCACTACACAAAACAAGTGAACTGGATCAAAACTCGCGTCCGACTGCTCTCATGTGTACAGTCCAACTGACTGTAGTGTACTGGGAACTGCGCTGTCGCCGCGCGGTTCAGGTTGAAAGTCTGGGCGGCGCAGTGCGCGGCGCGTCCAGATTTGAGTGAGTGGTGCATGTGGACGCTGCCATTAGCTCCATTGTATATCGCACCCCGCGGTCGGACGCGCGGTGCGACGCTATCATGTGTACATAGCCTTAGAATCCACAATCTCATATGAGTTCGTGTATCGGATGTAGGATGAAGTTGTGATATTTTTCAGTTATTTCAGGACGATTATTTTTCATAAACTCTTCAAACAATGACTGCATCGTTATAAAATTGCAGAAGCAGTTGAATAAAATTTTCATCATTTATTCCTTCATACTTGGCACATAAGATTGGCAGATCACTATCGAGAAGCGTTCCACATAATTGTTGACTATCTTTGTGAATAGTTGAAGAATACTCAAATAAACTTGAAGCTCATTGTGATGGTCTAAAAAGAATTCGAATGTAGCGCCTCTTGGCTTTAAACCAAGAACGCGAACTCACCGAGTTCAAATTTGTAAACAATATCAAGTCGCATTGCAGAGGGATATAACAGTCCAGTGACAATACTCGTGCAATGCTAAATCTTCGGAAATTAAACGATCTTCATCATTCGTGGAGTATTGTGTCTTCAATATCCGATAACCAGAGCATGCTGATAGTTTGGAACATTTTCAATATTCTAAACACTAGGAACAGTTCCAAGTCTGGTCAATTGGCATCTGCTTTAAAATTCTCAACCATTCTGTTCACAGCATGTTCTCCATCATAAAGCACGTTTTGCTACACTGTTGCAGAAATGAATCATCCAAGTTGACTTAGATTCTGCTAGGAAATGACCTCAATTCTTCTCAATAAATCCTTTTAAATTGAGTTTACTTTTTATGGATGAAGTGTGGCATCCTAGTGTAGCTATTGGTGATTGCAATAAATGTCTTGGACTCTGTATCTCTCTCTTGAATCTTTTTTTTCTCTTTTTTTTCTGAGGATGATGCCCACATGAGCTCTAGGCTTGTGCGTGGGTAATGAGTGGGGTGATGATGAGATATGACGACTACTTTTTAGGCAGTCGGGACCGACGGCTTAACTTCTCCTCCGAAAGACGGGAGTGGCCGTATTTGTCATAAAATCCTTCCGTCAACCAGGCTCGAACCCTGGCCCAATGGATTTTATCTGACTGCTGATAACTTAATCAGTCTGACGCCTTAGCCGCCTCGGCTACGAACCACTCCAATATATAAGAGACTATTTTCTCCTATTCGTCCAATGCTTTTATTAACTCTTGGTTCTGTCAACTATATATATATATATGCATATGCTTCATTGGCCATACCTAGAATTTGAGTTTTACAGAAAAAGGTTAAAAATAAATGACAAACCACGAATACATAAGTTTGAGTCAACAAATAAACGTTCTGTCAACTGACCTCAAATTATGAAATAAAAACTGATCTTCCCAACAGCCAAATCTAGCTGACCAATGCTGTTAATAAGATAGAATAGACTATACTCGTTGTATTACGAACTGGAAATTGGGATTTTATACCATAAACCCCCACATACTATACAAATATACATAATCATGAACCAGAGCTGAGTCAGTAGGATGTTAAAATGATTTCATCCATCTTAAGGGAAGAGAGGAATATTATCATTTTAATTTGTATCATAATAATAATATGAACAAACTCAAGTAGTTTATCTTATTAAACTCATAGTTTATGTTGAAAAACAACAAGAAAGTTGTCAACAATGTTCATACACTGACTAAGTTACACTAAACCGTACTTGAAATGTGAATGACAGGAATGCATTGAATACAAATTTTAATGAATGTAACATTCGATGATAAATTAAAACAACGATAACATGAAAATGTTCACTTAGCTTCAAGTAGGTCATTACTAGTAGTAGGTCTGTAGGTGCTGTAGATGTTCTAGCTAGACTCTAGCTAGCTAGAAAGACCTCAACACAATTTTTGAGTTGATTATGTTAAGTTTAGTACATGAATATTATAACATTCAGATTCTCAGAAAGGAATTAGTTCTGAATTTCAAGATCAATTATAATAACACTGTATCCACGTGAAATACAGTGGTAATTCCTGTTATCCAACTGCGATAGCACTTCAAAATCGCACCGGAGTTGAGGATAACTGGGAAGCTTCAGCTTACAGTGAGGAACATAAAACCTGATTTGCAGAAGGGAAAACCTCTGGGGATCAATTTAACCAGTTCATGACTTCGGAACTGTTCAGCTGGGATGGGGGACTGCGCAAATTTTCATACTCACACTAAACTCTCCCTGTGTGAAGCTCCTGATGCTGTAGAAGCCAAATAGTGTATACTAAAACCAAATTTAATTGGAACAAAATATTAACTGCATACTTAAAGTTCGATTCATATTTCTTCTAGATTTTCCACATAACAACAATTATTTAAGTATATTCACTGGATTGAGCTTTATTCTAGAACTCTAAACTTAATTCTATTGAACTAAAATAATTATGAAGTTCGATGTGGGCTTTGGCCTTTCTCCGCAATATGCCTCCAAGGTGTTGCTTTCTGTCACCAATCTCATCGCTCTCTCCCCCTCATCAGTCACCATCTCTTTCTCATCACTCCTCACTTCTCATAAATTTAGTATTTCTCTTTGTAATCCATTTTTGCTTGACCACTACAGTACAAGCCACTGAGTAATTATAATGAATAATTCATAATTCCAGCAAATAATAATTGTCCCTAAAATGAATGTGATATCACCAAATACCTCATACATTGTAAAGTATGAAATAAGTTCATACTTATTTGACTTAATAATATAATTAATACATAATATAATGTATTATGCTGAGCTTCATTTCACCATTTTCCATTGAAGAGAATCTTGTTTTGTTGGAAAACTATAATAGTATATAGTTTAAATTACACTTTTGACAAGAGAGTTGAAGTTTAATCGGAATATTAAATTATCGAAAACCAAATAAATAAATTATATTATCAAGATATATGAATGTATTCTGATAATATACAGTATATTAATTATGATTTACATATACAATGATATTATCCGGCACCTATCAATAAAAATTGAAATTCACTGAGTATTTTCTCATTATTCTCTTGAAGATTCAAGACTATTTTTCCTTTTTTAGCTTGATGGTGCCTCAGCATGATTTCAATGCGGTTACCTAACTGCTGTTTCGAATACTGCATTTATCTATATTTCGTATTATTTTTTTTGTATTTTCTGGAAATGGTATGTTTATTAGATGAAATGAAATGAGATGAGTTTTCAGTGTAGTCTCCAATATTTTTTATCTTGAAAATAACTCATTCACTAATCACCAATCTCTACTACTATGATTATCTTCTCATCTCTAATACTATAACACTATTACTATTGTTTAGTTATGAAATTTCACTGCTGCACTTAAATTTATTAAGTTTAAGTACAACAGTAGTGTGACGTACTAATTCGATGTTATTGGGTAGAGCTTTTTCATCACAAGAAAATTCCCCTCTTCTTACTAAATTATTTGAATAGTTTATCCAAGTTTAGCTAGAAGTCAAGAACATTAGCCAAGGTTTTCCAGAGATATTCCTGAATAAGAGTCTCACAAATGGACGGCCAGAGTGATGGATGGCTTCATCCAATCCTGAGATCTCCAGATTCGTTTACGAGCAAAATATCCCTATTACCCCTCCCCCACCTCACACCACTCATTCCCTAATTGGTTTCAATTATTACCGGGAGAGAGTTTCAAGAGCTCCTTCATATTTTCTTTGCCATTGTCGTTAAACAAGTCAAGAATGGGATGCTGTTTTCTAATTGGCATTTCCACTGCTACTGGAGTGGATTACAATAATTAAAAGCTGGCTATATGGAATGAAACTATTTTCTGATTTTGCTGAGTGATTCAAATCGAGTTATTCAAGATGCTCAAATAATAGAAATTGGATTCTATTCGCTCCGATTATCCTTCCCATTGACGGTTCGTTATCCTTTTCAAATACATTGAAGAGAGCTTAATTGATAGCACGGGCTTATTTTTTCTTTTGAATAGTGAGCACAAGTACAAGTATAGCAACTTGTAAGCATCATCTCTTTTACTGTATTATTGCTATTACAATATAATATTCATCCAGAAAATGTTTTATAGGTTTCTGCAATACATGAAAAACGAAGGCTAGCGACAAATTGCAATAATGGATATCAATTGCAAAAGAACTGCAATTGGATAAAAACTGCAAAATGGACTCAATTGAGTTCAACTGCATCAAATGAAATTTGATGAATGATTATTTTGTATCATTCAAATTATTCTCAGTTCTAGGCAATAACGGTTTTGGAGTACCGGTACTCAAATATTTTCTCACTTTCCAACGGTCATCTGTTCACTGTGTTTTGGCAACAGTGGAAATTCTTTCATGGGAAGAAAGTTCAGCGAATGGTTCTCCATAGGTTGGAAATGCTACACTGCATGAAATATTTTTGAAATGGGAAAGAAATTAAGTAGAACTACAATAATAGACTTACCCTCCATTGGGAGCCTGGCTAATCGTTAGTAAGGCTAGTCAGTCACTCCCTATATTTTGGAGGCATATTAAATTGTTGCATTGCACTATAAAGCTGCTTAACTATGCAACTTAACACTGCTTAACACAATGTTATCCAGCAGTGCTTTGTTCCCATCACTGAGTTGCGAAGACTAGCTTATGGTTGAGATGATCATTCACCTCTTCTGATTCAGTCAAGTGGATGTGAAACTGGCAACCAGCTGGTAGGCCTAAGCCTACATAGGGCTGTTGAGCCATTGACAAACAAACAAACAATAATAGACTCCTGTGCGCTAAAGACCTACTACTAGCAGTAAAGAGCATGGAAACACTTTTGGTAGACCCGCATGAAAAATAAGTAGAATAGATATTTATGTATTTTAATCAACACAATACAGAAATTGGAAATATCTATAAAGTTGAACAACGTCAGTCAGAAAGCATTTTCAAAAATAGCTCTTATTTTAAGGTTAAGTGGTAAAACTCTCTAGTTCTAACTCCACCTGATAAAGGATATTTTAATTCCATCTCATTTCATTATAACAATATTATACATTCAAGAGGCATCAATAAGTTCACGTGAAAAAGTCAAAACAACCTCACTGAAAGATTCAGCAGAGCCTTGTGATTGAATTGATTGCAATAAGAAGATGACAAAGACGGCTTTCTTCATAAATAATTCATTGTTGACTAGCGAGGGATTGAATCTGTGCCTCATCGATCAATTTCCAATAGAGTGGAAAGACATTAGATTGTTAAAATGTTGACGAGATGGAAAGATGACAAGAGCGTGATGATGGAAAGAGATTGTCGGCTGTTGGAAATTACAAGGAGGAGAAGGGGGTGGCAGAGAAATGAAGAGGGAAGGAGCTCTTGGCGGTAGCTTAGATCCAATAGAAGCGCTCCTCCATAATTTCCAAATTGATGTCTGCTATGCTCAAGCCAAGAATGATCGGGTGTTGCAGCATCTAGCGCACCTCGATAATAACGTCATGCTTGAGGTAGGCATAGCAGAGGCAAGGAAGGCTTTGGCGTTGCGACCGGGAAAATTAATTCCGTCCCACGAACGTTGGTTGTGTAGTGCGTCTTCGAGCGAGGCTTCAACATCGGCATATTATTGTCTCACAAAGGCGCACGGTCTCATTGCTTGCGAATTGAAGGTTGGATTTTGAGGGTGGCTGAATTCTGCTACCAGAACTCTGTATCAATTACATTCGAGATAGATTAAATTCAGAGATAGAGGAGGGATTAAATTTTCTTTGATTTTTCAAGCTAAATCAACAGCTCAATATCTATAGCATGAAGAGTTCTCAGAGTTTGCCTCTAGAAGCCTGTTGAGCATGCAGTATAGTAAATTCGGGTAGTAGTTATTTAAGCTTCAAAAACAACAAACAAAACTGAATCATCCATCTCCACTTCTTGAAAATCCGTTTCCTGCTGCTTGCTTCGTTCCTTTCCAGAGCTTCTTCCCTTCTTTTATTTTGAGATGTCATCCACTCACAAAAAAAGTTCTTATTCATTCTTATTTAATTCTTAATTTTATCTCTTAATATATATTATAAAATTATAATTAAACAAGAAACAACCTCATATTATGTTTCATTGTTGTTGGTACAGTGGTACAGCACCACCAGAGGAGTTTATTCAAGAAGCTCAACATTGAGAATCATAAGAATTGTATTTTGAAGCCTCCACTGTGTGAAATATGTGTCGAGAAGCCACTAAGTTATACAGATTTACAATATTACGGTAAACAGACTTATGATACCGGTATATGAATCAACATTACATGAATCCATAGTGTATTCATCAGGGACCTATGAATATAGGTTTTTATGCAAGTCTATGCGATTGTGCAATTATTATTAAATGTTGAATACCATGACATTATTAACATATTATTTCGAATCCATAAGTTGATTTCCAAATATATGAAAATTATGCAATTATACTAATCAATAAGAAACTATGAATTAACCTGAGTGTGGTTACAGGACCTGGTGTACCCGGGCCAACAGGAGGGACGCAACTGGCGCAGTATCATCTTCTCTCTACTGGTGATCAGCCTGGTGATAGCGGGCATAGTGACGGCCATCTACACGCTGGGCTACGTCGACGAGCTGCTCTACTGGAGTGGCCGCCGGATGACCCTCGACGAGTTCGTGCAGGCCGACCTCTGTCCGGAACGCCTCCCGCCCGCCTGGGTCTCGCACACGCACTTCGTTTTTCAGACGGATGACGGCGCCATTGCTGCCTACGATGTGCGATACAACAACGTCACGCAACTCGTTTCAAATCACACGGTGGTAAGTGATCGAGTTGACTAAAATAACAAGTTGACTAAAATAACAAGTTGACTAGAAATAGAATGAGGGAAGAATTATTATTGAATGTGTCTCCTTATTCCATTGAGGAATTCATTTCTTATTGTGAGACACAGAGAAATATTAATATGACGTAGAGTATAACTGAGTAGAATATGATAACATGAATAATTATTGACAAATCCATATGCCCCTTTTAAAGGCGGTCGAAGGATGCTAGTAAATAAATAAAAAAAACATAATAAATACAAATAGTCTTGACAAAACTCCAACTAACTCAACCAAATAACTATCCAAGTAAATTCCGAGTGAATTTCACCCACAGGTTCCTTCCTGAATTGGGTAAACGTGAAGATTTGGGAGCCTTTTTTGACACCGCTAAATAACATTAAAACATAAATCCAACTAAACTCAACCAAATAAACTCATCCAATTATATTTCCACAGGATATACTCAGGATATATCGGGTACACGCGAAGGTTTGAGAGCCTCTCGGTACACTACTGTCTCTATTAGTTTAGACAAAGATGCACTATATGTGTTAATATATTGAATGCTACGGTAACCATTAAATACCATAATGATACCTTCTTTAGTGTAGCGAAACAATATCCATAGTATGAAAAATAAAATTTCTATTGCTATCGTTTGATGATTTTATAAAGTTTCAATATAATGTATAGTACAGTAACTACAGAACCGGTACTTGTATGATACTGTCTCTAGTGGAGGGCATCTATGGTATAAACAATAAATTGTTCATTGTTATCTTTTGAATAGAGAGTGATGATTTTAAGTTCCAAAAAATAGTTGCATCTAAACGAGGTGATTGTGCTTCAATGATTTGATCAAGTGGGATGAGATTCATGATTTCATAAAATTGCAAGAAGTTCAACTTTCTAACAATATAAGAAAACAGGTACAACTTTTCAACAATACAAGCATTTTATCCAACTTTTTACATCTGATAAATTTAAATTAATGAGTTACTTGGAAATCCTGTTGCAGTTTGCATTATTGCAGTGGAAACGGTGACGCATCAAGAAAAGTCACACCTCATCCTAGTACATCTCTCATTGAGAATCCACGATGAAATATGTTTGTATGGATCAAATCAACAGAATGTCAAGCATAATTTTATCACTAACTGAATATGTAATTTCATTGAAGATAGATCAGAACATAGAGTAGAATAGTGTAATTGTATTATTAGTTCAACTATTCACTATCTATAGATGTTTTACAGATTCTTTTTGAGAATTAAGAACTAGAATTAGCATTAACATTGGACTATTCATCTGAGGTAACAACTTTTCTCTTGTAGACAAAAAGTTTATCAATTTTTTATATTCTTATCTTATTATTTTTAAATTGTTGTCTTACTGCTCCATGTGCAATGATTCTGCCATGACAGTAATAATTAATTGATAAATCAATCAATTTCTCTCCTTCTTTCCTTTTCTCTCTGTTTTACAACCAGTCATAATATCTTGAATATTATCGAATCTTCTCGAAGGTTCTTGAATTTTAGAAGAAATATTACGAGTATGATCTATTCTCCTACTAGCCTTCCATGTATTTCTCAAGAATTTTCTCTGGTTTGATTTTATATTTTCTTTATCGAACCTATTCTACTAATTTCTCTTCATATTTTCTATTACAGTATTTCAGTAAACATAAATCACATATTACAGCGTATAACCAGTGGCATTCCAGTGTGAATCAAGTTTATCTTGACACTTGACACTTTCATCACAATAACAGCTTACAGAATAAATCAAGATTTCCTTCATCCCTAGTTGATAGACCATCCATCCAAGGATAGTAGATAGACCATGAAAATTAGTTTTGAGACAAAATTTATCCTGGATGCTAATGTAGATGTAGACATTTTATGCAGGTGAACTAGTTTCTGAGCTATAATCCAACAATTCTGTATTCAACAGGTAGTCTAGCATAGATTCATGGTTTTATCGCCCAGTTACTTCTACTGGGAAGAAGAGAAAGCATGTTTTAGATGTTTTTTTCACGTTCGCAGTTAGTAAAACTTTTGAATTGCGATAGGATGAGTAACATTCACGGTCGTTTGTAATATTTTGAATTGGATATGGTGGCACATATTTTTGTGTGCGGCTTTGTTGGCGTAAAAGGGCGCCTTGCCAAAAGCATAATATTGGTCCCCAGCGAGCATCCCATTGTTATACTCGTAACCACAAACAAGCCCACTTTCAAAAGAGGCTGCTGTCTCTATTAGCCAGCTCTTTGTTCTCATTCTTTAAAACTTGAAAAAGCGCCGCAGTCTCACTGGACTTCCATTTAGAGCATACTGCTCATTTGTTGAGATGACTCTTCATGATGCTTTCTAATCGAAACGACTAATTGAGCATCCATTCGGGGAACATCTCAAGAGATTTGTATTATTATTCCCCATGAGGAGATAATCAAAATTGCTGTTTCTGATTTAATTTAATCAATCAAATATCATAAACTAATAGTAAGAATAAATTGATCTCTCCAGTTGACTATAATATTGAGCATCCATTCCAGCAACATCTCAAGAGATTTGTATTATACTCCTCATGACGAGATATTCAAAATTATTTCTCCTTATTGGATTCAATAAGATAACATCAATAAAACTTTCAACATAACTTGACCTCTCCAGTTGAAATAATCTTCCAAGTCAATCTCTCCAGTTGACAAATTAACGAGACAATTCGATGACCATCTCAAGATATTGTTATAGATTCCCATAAGGCCCCCAGGCTTCGATTTGCCTCGTAAAACATGGTCGGCATTGAACAGGGTAAGGACTCGTCATGGTAGATGTGCCTATCTGATGCATAAGTGGGGGAAGGCTGACTCCCCTTTCTGTGAGTGTGGAGCAGTCCAGACTGTGAGACACATCGTGGAGGAGTGCCCCAGATCAGCATACACGGGTGCACAGGAAGATTTCCTGATGGCTAAACCAGAATCAATAGCCTACTTAAATACCCTGGAAGCATGCCTCTAATTTCCAGGTCAAAAGTGACTAAGATATTTTTATTCGTTTTATCTATAAATTTTCTATTGTTTTCTCTTTTTTTTACGAATTTTGTGATTATAAATGTGTTGTGTATATATGCTGCCATACGCTAAATAAATAAATAAATTAATAAGGAGGGATAATTGAAATTACTGCTCATAATTTTATTCGCTCCAACAGACATCATCAATCCAATTAATTCTTCTTTTTGAACTTCAGTTCAAATAGTTTTATAGAATAGAATAGGGAAGAATAACTTATTACTTTCTAAATTGTTAGCATGTCAGAGTTTGTATAAGATTGTTTTGTTTTATGTTAATCAACTTCTCACTAGCCAAGTTACTAGTTTCAAACCCTCATCTGTTCAATTCATCAAGTTTTTTGTCTCCATATTCGTTGTATTCTTTTATACTGTATTATGTAAACTTTATTGTATTTCTGAATTATATGATAAAAGATTCGAGGGAAATAAAAAGTTCATCCATCTATTATTTCGAATGCGATATTGGAATATTCGCTAGAGTTGAGTATTATTTTTTTATCAAAGTAATATATCAACCATACCGAAAATGAGTCTTATCCTATTATATTAAGCGAGCAATCTCTGTATGTTTATATTTATGTATTTATCCTATTATATTAAGCGAGCAATTTCTGTATGTTTATATTTATTTATTTATGTATTTATGTATGTATCTATGTATTTATGTATTTATGTATGTCCAACGGATCTCGAAAACGGCTCTAACGATTTTGACGAAATTTGGAATATAGGAGGTTTGTGATACAAAAATTAGTTTGCGCTGGGTCTCATCCTGGGATAACTCGCTGAAGGACCTAAAAGGAGAAATTGATCCTTTAAGAATCAGCTGACAGAAGAAAGAAATTTCCATCGGCTGTAAATGATGAGAAAGAGTGAGAGCGAGTGTGTGTGTGTGTGAGACAAGATTATTATTTCAGCTGCTGAGACAGTGACAGAGAATCAGCTGACAGGAAGAAACAATTTTCCGTCGGTTCTTGATGTTGTTGGTTAAACCAGTGGTTCCATTACTAGAATTGAGAAAATATCGAAACACATAAGCTGCTCCTATTCCTTTTTTCTGATTTTAATTTATCTACAGAAAATTAAAAGGAATTTGAAATTTTGAAAATATTCCATATTGTACTGTATTGTCATTTTAAATTTGAGGCATGAAGTTAGCCATGTGATCTGTTTTATTTATTTGAGAAAATCGTCAAGAGTTCATAAAAACAGCTAACCGAAAAATAGTTATAGCAGGATTCTTTTAAATTGTCAGAAAACAGCTGATTGATGTACGCTCGTTTACTGACGTTAAATCAGCTGTTTTCTGACAACTTAAAATGATCCTACTATATCAACCCATATTATTATTTCTATGAAGCAAAATTATATGAGTGCGAATTTTCAAATGATATGCATTCAAACTTGATTATTCATAATATTTCGAAAGCTGAGATTGATCTTTTTATAGTGCAATGATGATTCAGTGCATAAGACTGATGGTTGTACTTGAAAAATTGTTTAATTTCATTCCTTTTTTCCTTTAAAATTTCCATTCCTGTGCCTTTGTAGGCCTACCCCCGAGCAGAGCTCGGTACCCCGATATTGTATGTATGTATGTCCAACGGATCTCGAAAACGGCTCTAACGATTTTGACGAAATTTGGAATATAGGAGGTTTGTGATACAAAAATTAGTTTGCGCCGGGTCTCATCCCTGGGATAACTCGCTGAAGGACCTAAAAAAGGAGAAATTGATCCTTTAAGAATCAGCTGACAGAAGAAAGAAATTTCCGTCGGCTGTAAATGATGAGAAAGAGTGAGAGCGAGTGAGTGTGTGAGTGAGACAAGATTATTATTTCAGCTGCTGAGACAGTGACAGAGAATCAGCTGACAGTAAGAAACAATTTTCCGTCGGTTCTTGATGTTGGTAAAACCAGCGGTTCCATTACTAGAATTGAGAAAAATATCGAAACACATAAGCTGCTCCTATTCCCCTTTTTTTCTGATTTTAATTTATCTATAGAAAATTAAAAGGAATTTGAAATTTTGAAAATATTCCATATTGTATTGTTATTTTAAAATTTGAGGCATGAAGTTAGCCATGTGATCTGTTTTTATTTATTTGAAAAAAAAAATCGTCAAGAGTTCATCTAAACAGCTGACCTAAAAATAGTTATAGCACGATCCATTTAACTTGACATAAATCAGCTGTTTTGGTAATAATTAAACAGTGACTTCGACACAATAATCAAAAGGCTTAAAAGTCTTAAAGACCTTTAAAGTCTTTAAAAGACCTTTTTAAAGAAGACCTTTCAAAGAATAACTTTTTAAAAGACCTTTTCAATAATCTGCGAGATTCAGCATTTGTAGGTTAAGTATTGTGATATTGCTCTTTGAAACAGCTGATTTCTGACAAGTTGAATTGGATCCTGCTATATCAACCCATATTATTATTTCTATATGAAGCACATAGAAATAATAATAGTGGTAAAACATTTTTTAATGAAAATAATGAAGTATTATTGCTACTATTATTACTACTACTACTATATGAAGCAAAATTTTACCACATGTGCGATTTTTCAAATGATATGCATTCAAACTCGATTATTCATAATATTTCGAAAGCTCAGATGGCTGATGAATCAGTGCATAAGACTGATGGCTGTACTTTGAAAAATTGTTCAATTTCATTCCTTTTTTTCCTTTAAAATTTCCATTCCTGTGCCTTATTTGTAGGCCTACCCCCGAGCAGAGCTCGGTATCCCGATATTTCTTTCTAAAGTAGCCAAAAAATGTCAATTTTAAGCTGGAATATCTTTCGTTCACAAATGCACTAGGGTTTGAAGGTAATCCTTGTGCAACTTTTTAAATTGGGTACTACAGATTTAACTTCTGACACAGTATGTGGTGAGATTACTAGGCTACTTATTGTTTTCAACAATCAACACTGCATTTTTCTAGCACGGGTATCCAGAAGATTAAACGTAGGCATACTTATTATTTAAGTATTCTAAATGTCAAAATTTCAATCTTCAAACTACAATGGATCACAAAATCATCTTTAGATAATAATTATGATGATCTTGGTGATGATTTTCATCAGAAACAATATAAAATTATTCACTTATTTGAGGGAAGGATTGAAGTTTTGACACAATTTTGTTCCAGAGGCAGTTGAGTGTAAAATGGTTCCATTGTTCAAGTGATCTTCGCTTTATTCTTCTACGACATAATGTTAAACAAGTAAGTGATCAATAATAATTCACTTTGATTCATGATCTGCAATCATTATTATTTGAAATAGTGATAATTTATAGTGAGAAGCGTGGTATACTTATTTAGGCATTGCGATGACCAAATAAGTATACTACGCTTCGCCACTAGTGATAAAATATTTTCGGCAAAGTAAGCATTGTATATTTTTTGAATTGAATTATCATGGTACAAAATCATTGAAATCTGCGAATTTTGTAACAATATTATGGGTTCCGGTTTGCTAATATGGGGGATATTCAGAAGGGTAGTTTGTTCTAAATTTCTTTTTAAATTTAGCCTGAAAAAGGGCGTTATTAGCTATTTGAGAGGAAAGAAAAAATTCAGGAATTTGTTTATAATTTGTTACCCTAGAGGGTATCCCTAGAGGTACCGGCGCGTACGGCGAGTCGGATTTACATTCAATATACAACCGATACTTGATACTTGAAATAATACTGAAAAAATCATTTGTACGGCGTATACCGGTGCGTACCGTCACGTAAACAGCACTGGACATGCGCATTGTTCATTCATGCAAATTCTGAATTAGCAAAGCTGGTCATTTTTAAAAACTGGAAACTTTGAAAGCTGGAGATTTTTTTCAAGTGTACTACAACAAACTAAATCCAAGTAGTTTTATCCGAGAAATGAGGTACTGTACAATTTTTTAATTAGGCCTATTTTGCGAATGCTATGAGATAGTCAATAGCGTTGATACAATTTTTTTCTCCATTTGCAGGTATTCCGAAATTCTTTCACCGCTCATTATACCATCTATGATGTTACAAATGAGTAAGTAAATCGATAATATTTCATGTTTTCTATGGTATTAAACTTGGGGGTGTGGTCTATTATATTCGACTTGATATGAACGTGAAACAAGAAATAGCGATTGATTCACATTCAATATATAACCGATAACAATCTTGATACTTGAAATAATAATTATTATTATTATTATAAAAAAAATTTCAATATTTTCCAAAGCTGAGGCTGAAAGATCAATTTTCATGGAAGAAATAATGCATGTTTGGATATATCGATTCATGGAAGAAAGAAGGAAAAATTATTGAACGAAATTCCTAAGAAATGCCACATTACTTAGGAATTACTTAGGCATTACTTAGGAATTTCGTTCAATTAATTATTATGATTTAACAGCAACTGTATGGTTGCAATGTCTCATTACCTTCCATCTTTATATTACAAGGAAAAATTACTTTATGGTAGGTAATGTATTTAAGGGTTTGACTTTTGATTGAAAATTGATGATAAAAATATGCTAAATGAACAAGATTTGGACTGTTTTTGGAAAATAATGAGTGGAGGGTTTAGGATTTTTCGTATTAGATACACAAAGGTACCGGTATGTGTTATTTTCCAGGTCCATTGATTCGATTTGGGCAGATGTTGTTAGCCTATTCGTCTTGAAGATAATTATAATTATCACTGAGAATTTAGGTTCAATACGTGTTTCGGAGGACACGCTAAGCCGTCGATCCCGGCTGCCTAAAAAACAGTCGTTAAGTCACGTCAGAGACCCTGAACTGATCAGGAGTGACCTGAAAACTCTGACAACAGACCTGAGCCAGCCAGGTTACACGGAATTATTATTATTACTGAGAATTCTGTACTCGCACTCACGGGTGATATCGAAATTATTGAAAGAGGCAGTTTAGGGCGTAAACCTTCCATTCAGTATAATAATTTAGGCTATGAATTACTGGATAAATAAATTAGTAAATGAATAATGCATGTATTACCTATTGTAGCTTTATTATCTCATTATTGTTCGGTTGCAGCCACCATATTCCAGTGCGACTGAGCGATTCGCCGAGAGTGCAACAAAATCAGCTGCAGCTGGCGCGATGGTGCGGCAACACCACTACGCTCGTCATGGTGTCCGAGAACGACATTTATGTGCGCTTCTCGCCACTCAGCAACGTCGATCACCGTCTCACCTGGGACGGCCAAGCTGGCCTTATCTACAACGGAATACCTGATTGGCTATATCAAGGTATCTATCTATCCATGAATACTAAATAAAATCTATCCTTGAATACTAAACTAAATATTGGTACGGTACTGAACTAATTTTTCATCATGTAGCCTATAAAATACTCTTAAATAATTATAAAATAATAAATAAATTTACTGAGTGAGTAGACTGGTGTATTTTATTAAGTATCAAGATATCCTACTTGAAATTAGGATATCTTCGTAAATAATAAACGTAAATTTAAACGTAAAATTAATAACGTAATTTACGTTTATTCATGTATCAAAATAGCGTCTTTCAGCACGGTTTTTGATTGCGTTGAAGACAAGCTTCAATCCATTATTTATTATAAATATTGCTACTGAAATAGTTTTCAATCACTTATGAATCGATAATGATATTAATCTAACAAAAATAAAAATAATGCTATTAAAAACTCTGATGGACTTTACAACTATAAGAAATCTGCAAACATTCACAACAGAACAAAATGGGCTATAGTCCGATTCACGTCAAGAAGTCAGCATTGTTTATATGAGGAGCATTGATGCCAAGTTTCATTGAGAGAGGAAGAGAAAACTGCACCAAACATGTTTGTTGGGACTGTGTGCGACAACAATGCACAGTACGGCAACTATGCACAGTGCGAATAGGATAGAGACATTAGTAACTGCCTTGTGCTGAACAAGGATAGCAAACTCTCATCGCTAAGCAATGCTGACTTCTTGAATCGCACTATAGCAGGATCAGCCTAATGTTATATGAATAATGCTATTAAAAACTCTGAAGACCTTTACAACTACAAAAAAAAACTGTAAACATTCTCAACTGAACAAAATAGGCTAGCAGGTTCCAGTGGACGATGAGGCTAATTCTGTTGATGACAACTTGAATTGCAATTATTGCAGAGGTCTTCGGACTTTTTGATATAATTATTCGATTTTTCGTTCGATTGATCATGTATTAAGTAGCAATATTGAGTAATGCCGATATCTTATCATTAATACCACAACATCTAAATGAGGTTTCTTTTTCAAAACATTTCCAAATCAATATAGTTTATTAGCAAATTGAATTACCCTAAGAATTATTTATCATCCAGTCATTTAAAGTCATCAACTTCATTGAGTTGATTTTAGCTGTATCTGAACTGTAAAAAGTAGTATTCTGAAATTATAATAATCATGTATAAATTGGAAGAAATGTAAAAAATTATTATTCATTTTATTCATGAAATCTCACCAGCATTGAACTAAACATGGTATTTATAAAGCCAATGATACAGTAGGCCCAAGACCTTGTTATGCACTAAACCTTGATATGCCACTAACCTCATCTAGTTGATTTCAGCAGCAATTGAACACCAAAAATTAAATAAGTAATTATTCAGCTTGGGAAGAGTGCAATGAATATCCACTCATATATTTCCATAAATTTGTTAAGATGACTGTTATGGAAACAATGATTTTCTATTGAAAATTTCTTTAAATATTCAACACTAAATACTATATATTTAACTATATAGGCTACATACTATATATTTAATTATTCAATATATTTAACTACAATATTTAACGGAGTTTATAATTTAATAAAGTATGTATCTTATTGCAAACTATAGATTGTGGAAATGATAAATGGATACTTTTCCAATGATATTAACATTAGAAACTTTCAAAAACACCCTCTACCTTGTAGTCAATGTCAATCTTGCTGGATTCAATATAAGTAGGTAGTTCCGTTCAGGAGATGACAAATATGTGGCAATAAATAAGTACTGCAGTTCATTCAACAGGTGGAAAGGTCTCAGTGGTCCATTCCCCATCACATGTTGTCACTCCTCGCTCAATGGCTTGACAAAATTGCAACCCCTATGGGGAACGTTAGCCCTGTAATATCCATCTGTCAGCCTGTTACATCAAGATTTCTATCAAATTTTCAGAGCCTGTATTAAACCTCACACAGTCCATAAAGCTGTGCGGGTAGATGAAGGTTGAAATCAGTAGTCAAGGGGGAAAGTCTTCAACAAATTGGTTCAGTTCACAATACTGCGACACTGGAATCAAGTCATTTGAATATAAAATCAATGTGAAGAAAATCGTTGTGAACAAAATTTATTGGTCCTGTATACAATGTAATGTGAAAACAAGAAATTGGATTTGATTTTTTTATCCGGTTAAAGAGCTATTATAAAGAGCTTCATATTGAGAATAAACTCCTGGATGTTCGAGTTGCAAAAAGCTGATGTAATTCATCATACATATTTTTCCAATATAATTATTATGGAAACTGCAAGAAAACCACAAGATAATTTTCCGTTGTAGGTATTGATGGATAATTTCGACATTTTCATCTCAAACTGCATGTAATAAAAAACTATTACTTGCACTAAATCGTTATGGTAGAATATCTCTTTTATGAGAATGTTTAGTCTCAAGAAAATAATCTTGATCTATTTAAATGCATTTCTGTACTCCATAATACTGTATTATTCGCACACAATAATGAATAATTCAAATGATACTGATTTAATAAATTTGATTTTGATTTGAATTGAAAAATAATACCAATATATATTTTCTCAAGTTGTAACACTCGTACCCTTGAAGAGAATATCGTAATCGTTGTGAGAAGAAGATCATGAGATCTAGATATTTTTCAGAAATTATTTTTTCAAACTAGATAAGAGCACTACCAAGTTTTTCAAACAACTGAGAGCACTGTATTTGAATGAAATTGATAATAAATATTCATTATACGGTACCCTGTATTGGTCCTTATGTAGCCTTGAATGCGACCACTACCATCTTCAGCAAATTCAAGCTTCATTTTCAAATTCAACTTGAAATCAACTTCTTGAAATTCAATTCATCTTCTTACTCTATCTATTTAAACTCATTTTGATTGCGTCTATGACAAACTGAAGTTGTTAAAATGTGCTGCACCTTAATCACTACAAGAATTATAATTGAATAATACAAAAGTGATTTAATGGAAAAACGTTGTGTTTTTTTCAGAGGAAATCTTTCTCAAATCGCCTGAAGAAGCGCTTTGGTGTTCGCCAGACGGTTCGCACATTCTCTTTGCAAGCTTCAACGACAGCGATGTGCGAACCTTCACGCATCCGTGGTTTGGGTTCGAGGCGAACATTGCTCCACCAGAGAACGGCGGACTGTTTCCAGCATCCAGGACCGTCCGGTACCCAACAGTGAGAACAGAATCTATCACCCCAATCCATTACAATTACATTTAACACTACAATTTACAATAATCTAAAAAACAAAGCACATATTAGAAAACAGATACGGTACCGTACCGTAAAATATTATTTCTTTACTGACCAGAAAATGTGTTTGTTCATTAGTCGAATTTTTGTCTCAGAACAAAGAATAAACATACCACAAAATACATTTTCGATTCAAAACCAGAACTATCATGTTTAAAAAAGATAAGAACACTCATATTCAATCATCAAGTCCAAAGATTTCCAAACTTTTTATCACTTTTATAGTGGAACAACCCTTCTCGGGTCTCCCCACTACTAAAAGCCATACGCTAAATAAAATAAATCACTCACTGAACATTTCAAACTAATAATAATATATTATGTGATCGGTTGCATAGTGTCCAAGTGCATCAACATACACTACAAGGTACTCTACAATACTCGACATTCTAGAACTCTTCATGTTACTTTGATTTCTACTAGATTTTAACCCGTTCATTTTGAATTTGTACATAGGCTACTTGTTTTTTGTGTAGTACATATACTACTCGGATTATTAATTAACGGAAATACTACGGTAAATAATGAAGTAGGCCTGATAGTTATTTGAATCAACTTATTATGTTCAAGTGTTAGTATATACTTCAATTGCTATATTATAAACCCTTTTATAATATTGGAAAAGTATTTTGTGTGTAATGGGAAAAATGTTTTATTCGAGAGTTCAGTTGTAAAAAAAGAGATTTAGCCAGAGAAAATATTTTTTCTTAATAAATTTGTTGCTTATTTCTTTAATAAGAAACAGGTTTCAATAACCGGTAACTTACCGTATTGCTATAAATCGTGATGAGTTATCAATCATTCTACTGCTGTTATATCAATGTGTTTGTGTTAAAGATGACAAAATTAATTTAGTGATGCATTTTACCCTAGTCAGGAAGTAATGATGAAATATGAATATTTCAATGATGACTATTTTTATGAAACTTATAATGTTATACTACATATTGTAGTTATTTAAAAGAATAACTCTAGTATCAAAAAAATTTCAAGTTTCTAAATAGCTTCCATTTGAGCTTTCAAACCCGCAAATCTATAATGTACGTACAGTACAGTATACTTTCAAGAATTCATTAATTTTATATAAACTTTTTTATCTGTTTCAGCCTGGGACACCAAACCCACAAGTGAGATTGTCAGTTATTAATGTAACAAATGCTTCTTTCCCGATCAGTCTTGTTAATCCACCTGAAGTGTTCAGTGAACAGTAAGTATGACTATTTCTCCAGAGCATAAGTTTTCACTAGAAATTCATCATAAAAGAAGTGTTGGTTTCAATAGAGTAGTTTTTAAACGATTATCTATATTCATAATATACAGAAATACATTCTCTTCACAAAAATATAGTATCAAGAGCAAAAGTCAAGAAAAACAATTTGGCAGTATAAAGGTGATCAGTACCGTAGTATTTATGAGAAATCTATAGAGAATAATGTAAAGTACAGTGTACAGACTCCGTACTTTAGGTAAAATCGTGATAGCATTTACTTTTACAGTCTCTGTAATGTTAAACGCCAATACACAAAAAAAACTGAGCATGCGATGTCATACCAAAATTATTGTGAAGGCACATTTTGTTTTGTTTTTCAAAATGAAATAGAAAAACTTTTTACACAAAATATTTGTGTAGGCCCAATTGTTTTTTTTCACAAAATTGTGAAATTTTCTTTCACATTTCATCAACCTCAGAGACTGAATATTAACTTATAATGAAGATTGGAAACGTCTAAAAAATATAAATAATTATTATGAAGTTTGGGTACCACTTTCAACTACTTTTGAGAAATATTAAAAAATACGAATTGCCTACTTTTCTTATTGAAGGAGCTATACAGTTCCTATACAGTTTATAAAAACGTTTCATGCAATTATAATTATGCGATTCTTTTGCAGGGATTACTATTTGATATCCGCGGGCTGGGTGAATCATGACAACAAGCAAATATCTGCTGTGTGGATGAATAGGCCACAAAACTTGAGCATCATCAGCAATTGCCAGTATCCATTGACTAAACAGAATCATTCGAGTTGGCAATGTTTTGAGGTATCACTGAATTCCAATATTATTCAACTTCAAAGAATGTATCTAAAACTAATTTCTCTCCTCTTAATTTTTCAATGATTGTCATTCAAATCATTATCGTCTTGTTAAATCATTATAATTCAGTATCATAAATATTATTATTGACACTTCACTTTTAATCAAGCACAAGATTCGGTACGGTATTCCGATATATCATGAAATACTTTGATTTTGTATTTTTAACTCATAACAAACCAGTAGCCATGTCTACACAGAATCTTTCGCTTTATATTACATTTTTCAATTTTTTTTATCAAAATGATACGAGGAATATTTCTCTGAACATTTGTACACAGAAACGTTCTCCTACTTCCAAGTTGACAGAAAATCTTTTTGCTAATAAGTGGTTGAATTTAATGAAAAGTAAAAGCTAAAACTTCGATTGAAATTCATTTATTTATTCATTTTGAATAGCTGACATCATGTCTGCAATGAGCGATTACTAGAATAGAATAGGATAGAATAGATTTTCATTTACTCGAGAGCTTGTTATAACAAACATAGAGCTTTGTCACATATAGGTATTTCAGATTTTTCAATAGGCAGATAGTATAGGCATGAACTAGTAGTTTTTGAAGTAACTTAGGCCTACTTGAAAAATACACTGGAACTTTATCTAGATCATAATTGTATGATCCAGAACATGCTTTGGAACTATATTAATTTGTTTCCTCAAGAGTACGGTACTTAATCAATATTTATCTGCATAAGTAGGCTACCGCTACTGTACTCATTTTTTCATAATCAAATTGTGCCTGCAATCTTGAAAAAAAAACTATACACGGTTTTGTGAAAATAATATATATTTTTTTATTGCAGACTCATGCAGAAAGAGCAAACGAAGATGCGTGGCTGCAGATTCAGCCTCATCCTGTCTTCTCGACCGACGGAGACAGTTTTCTGCTGCTGGGGGCAGTTCAAGAGGGAGACCAGGATGTGTTCACGCACATCAAGCACATCACTCTCAAACAGCAACGAATAGCTGTTCTCTCTCACGGCCGCTACCAAGTCGTCAGAATTCTCGGCTGGGATTCAATCAACCATTTAGTGTGAGTACGTGATTCTATCTAGATATAAGACATTTTTTTATAATTTTCTTCTAAGTAATTTACTAACTTTCTCTAAGTAAAATTTTTTCTAATTGTAACTAGTATTTTCAATGAATTTTGTGATTGGGACCAATTAGCCCCAGTACGGGGTTACTTGAACCCAATTTTTTAAAATAAAAAAATTAAATCTCTATATTTTCAGCAAAGAAATAGTTCAAGGTGGTGAGAAAACATGTGAAAATTGGTAAAGGAAAATTATCAGTGCACATTTTTGTTTAAAAGTACAAATTATTGTGAAACTTTTGGGTTTAAATAGCCCCGATTTACGGTAGCTGTCAAGAGTTGAGAAAAGCTCAAAATGTCTCAGCAGCCTTATTTCGTGGCCGATTTAATAAGCAAGGAAAGTTTATGAGTAGCCTACCGTACCTAATTTCACTTGACTTTGCAGTTACTACTTGGGCACACATGAGTCGAAGCCCGGCCAGAGACATTTGTACGTGGTACGCGACCCCGCCACCGATCAACCGCTCCACGTCGAGCCAGAGTGCCTCACTTGTAATATTCATCGTTATCTATGGTCGAGTAAGAATACTTACACCAATTGCAGCCATTTCAACGCTTTTGTAAATCCTCGTCTTTATGGTGGTGAGTACCTACTGTATGTAGAAACAATTTTCATCTATTATTAGATTTATACTAGTTATATTCTCGTACATCAAAAGTTATAGCATTTCATTCAATTCACTTTCAATTTGAGATTCCACATTGGAAACATGGGTCAGTTTACAAAAGAATTAGAAGCCCTATTATACAAGAAAAAGGTGAATACCCACTCTAGACATCAATAGCAAAGCCTAAGGCTAGGCGTACACTGGTTAGTCAAGACAAGACAAGACGAGATTAATCACGTTTAGTCACAGTACTTCACATAGATGCTTATGAAGCAACACACACCTATTAGTCATTGCATCGGCGTGTGCTGCTTCATAAGCAAGTATGTGAATTACTGTGACTAAACGTGACTAATCTCGTCTTGTCTAACCGGTGTACGCCTAGCCTAAGCAATAAACTGGTAAGTCTCGAGTGCAATCTCATTTTTCTTGTTTTAGAAGACTTGTGAAATTTATGAAACAGGCTCCAGGAGTTAGTTTTATAACTAATGCTGTTCAAGAGTATAGCTAGTTCATAGATAGCTAAAACGGTGATGAATAAAGTGTGTTTCAAAAACGTTTAGAAGTCTTGTAAAACAGGGAAAAGGTCGACAAACCACACATTCAAGATTATTGAACCAGTGCTATTCATGTCGAGTCGAAAGAGCATTTAAAATAAAATATGTGTTGCCAGCTGCCACTGAATATGTTTTAATCCTAGTGAATGTGTCTTAAAAATAAATGAAATGATTTTTAATCTGTATCTCAAAGGCGCTGTAGTTTTATTTGGAGATAATAGCCTATAGTTTTAGGAGTAGTCTGGTCACCGGTTGTCTGAGAAAACAAACCACATTTGACTGATCTGAAATAGATTACTATATTGTCAGTAGTAATAGTATTACTATATTTATTATTATAGTAAGGGTACCGTATAATGTTTGACTCATACAACTAATTGAGAATCCTCAATCAATTTTACCCATTTAACACTGCATAGCCTACTATGATAATTTCAAAGATATAAATTTTTGCTCTAATAGCTCCATGAATTAGCTACTATCTATCTCCCTACTATCTTAATTATCAAACTCTATACAGAAGTATTTCCTTTATTATCATGTTTTACATGATACATAAGGCAAGCTAAGTGAATATCTCGGGAAATTTTCAACAAACTATGTCTAAATTTCCAATTTATGCTACCTACTCCCAAGCTAGCTCTACAAATTTACCGCAAAGCCTACAGCACATAGTATTGTATTGTATTTATTCCCTCACAATAATTAAATAAATATATCGTATCTTATGTTCATCTTGGACGCAAAAGATAATGCATTCCACAAGTTTCGATTTGTTTTACAGATTCAGTTGGGATGAGTCACTACGTGCTTTTGTGTGAGGGATCGGGAGTTCCTCTAGCCGGTGTACATTCCACCACCGATCACCATCTTCTGAAGACACTGTTCAACAGCAATCCACTGTGTGGACCCAAACTCGACAGGCTTGCTCTGCCGAAAATGCGAAGCTTCGAGGTGCCTTTGCCGCAAGGACATAGAGCCCAAGTGCAACTACTTCTGCCCCCATCGTGGAGAGAAGAACTAAGAGATGCTGCTTATCCTGTCCTGGTCGAAGTGTAAGTGAAGTTGATGAAAAATTAAGTAAACAAGAAAATGCGATTTGTTCAATTATTTTATTACACGAAAGATATACTTCAGTTGCTATGAGAGCTCATATTGGTGATCAGTGGAATCAAATTACAATAAAAATGTAATATAATTCATTGATGTTTCAGTGGCATATAATTCTTTTGTTATACAGTAGTAATAATAGATTGTACGTATTATTCAGTTATCAATTTACATTTGTTTCGAAATAAATGGCATGGTCTAATTCACAGTACTATTTTGTTTATAGCAAAAAAATATTTCAATTAAAAACGTTTGAAACAGAGAATTCTTCATTTTACAGCCTATTATGAGTATGGTGTCATAATGCTGGTACCATAGACAAAGAATGAATGAATGAATGAGATACAAAGAATGGATATCTCACTGGTACTATGGCAAAATTCACTTCTTATGACAATTATTGTTCACTGACGCATTTACTGCAATGAACGTTGGTTCCAATATTTCATTCGTAAGGAGTAGCACAGCTGCCAACCCATTACCGATATGTGAGTTCTTTTCTGAATATTCGAAATCGACCTGAAACAATCCAAAAATTCAAGATTATTAATTATAGATCAAGAGGAATGAGCTTGCAGATCTAATAATAAACTAAAGCGTCATGGAATTCATCAAACATGAACGAAAAACATTTTGATAAAATTTCCTAGCCATATCAGGAAGCAAATGCAGTGTTCTTTGCATCAATAATTGCAAAACAAGAAGAGGTGCATTAAATATAAAGCACAATAAAGCAGCATTCATAGCACTTTAAATATTAACTTTTCTCATATTTCTTGTTCCAGTAATGGTCGGCCTGGCAGTCAATCAGTAACAGATAAATTCACTGTTGACTGGGGAACGTACATGTCTAGTAAAAAAGATGTAGTTTATGTAAAATTAGATGTTAGAGGTTCCTCATCACAAGGAACGCATACGTTATCAAGAAAACTTGGAGGTGTAGAAGTTCAGGATCAAATAACAGTTCTCAGGTAAGAAAAATTAAATAACTTTACAAACAATCATTCTATCAAAGTATATAGCATGCAAAGTACAAAGTCAACCAGTGCTCGAGTTACATATCATGTAATTGAAATAATTGTTCGGAGAAGAATGACTTTTGGCTAAGTGTAGGGTAATGTCCGCATGAGTCTTAGACTTGTGCATGGTTAAGGGAGGGTTGATGATAAATATAGATGGACTAAGTCACCTTTATTGGTGGCCATTCTCGCATCCTTACAAATAGATCTGGGGCCTGTTATAAAAAATCTAGAAATCCTATGATACAGAAGAAAGCACACACACGCTGGCCAACAATATACAACGTAGGTACTATGAAATAAAATCGAAAGGCAAGGTGTGTCCGTTCAACGTTCATTAAACAAGCCCCTGAAATGATTTATGGATCACTGGAACACAAGAAAATCTATTCAAAATTATTACTCAGATATAATTTTATGGATTATCACCTTAACTTCATGCCTCTTGCAGTAACCACAATGTTATTTATATTAATTATTATTTATTTATTTATTTAGCGTATGGCTTTTTAATAGTGGGGAGACCAGAGTAGGGTTGTTCCACTTCACCATAATAACCAATATATTATTGTCCCTTGATAGGGAGACATGGTGAAAGTTTGTTTCACTTAGAAAACACACATCAGCATTTAAAAAGTATTTTTGATTTTATAAAGTCGAAAAATATATATGCTAACACTAAAACACAGCACAGAACAATTATTAAAGATCGAAAAATATTGAATTTTGATAAAAATTTAGAGCACGAAACTTATATTAATACAAATATGTTATTATTTTCATGACAACTACCATAAAAGCATAATTTTTTGAAAGAATTATTTTTCTTCCAGATATCTTCTAGACACCTTAAAGTTTCTTGACAGAACGAGATTGGGTGTTTGGGGCTGGGGTTATGGAGGTTATGTGACTGCCATGGTCTTGAGCTCACAGCCAAAAATATTCAAATGTGGTATAGCAGTCTCACCAATCACTGACTGGCTGTACTATAGTAAGTATCCATTCTACTAAAATTTCAACAACCGATTCATTCAATAATATCACAATGATTCGGAGAATATGTTCATTAATTTGATTAATAATGATAGCCTATGATTATTATTAAAAAAATTACAAAATTTCACAAGAAATAATACCAAATGGGGAAGAATGTAGATCTATGTAAATGATGCTGTAATAGGCAGGAAGGTTATAAGGATGTAATAGTTTCATGGTATAAAAAAGCGAACAAGAGACAAAATTACAACAAATGTCAATTTGGGGGGTGCTGAAGCCCTTTAGCACCCCCCCTGGCTACGCCCTTGATCAAGTTTAAAAAAATTGAAATACTTTAGAAGGGGCCAAGGTCAGGAAAAGTCAAACTGAAGAATATAGCATACCGTAGTTTATAGGAAACTATTAAAGACTACTAGAACATGAGTAGTCAGAGTTTTCGATTGAAAATGAAATGAAAATTAATATTTCCAGATTCAGCATTCACGGAACGAATTCTTGGATCTCCAAGCGAAAACTTCAAAGGCTATGTAGAAGCCGATGCAGCAGAAAAATCGAAAAACATACCAAGTGGCTCATTTTTCATAATTCACGGTCTAGCCGATATATCGGCTCCATATCAACACAGCGTAGCATTAGATCATGCTCTCACTACTGCTGGAGTCATGTTCAGGTATCAGGTAAGTCATCCTTTCAAAATATACTCTTCAATCTCAAAGAAGAAAACTGATTTCAGTTGAAACTGAGTATTCCCAGTCTTCAACTGAAATCACCTGAAGTCAAAACTCTAGGAAAAATATCTAATTCTATACATGAATTATGTTGAACTATAGTTGAATAAGTAGATGTAAGCCTTTATATCATTTTCAATCATATCGATTCAACGCAATAGTCTTGTCAGATGTCTGTAGACATAATGAGAGAATTTTGCTGTATGAGCTAGTCAATCTGTATTTGAGGAAGCTCTGGTTGCATTTTTTTCTGATTATGACATTCATCATTAATCAATTAAATTAAGGCTACACATCTGCCATCGTCATAAGTACAATTTATTTTTTTTTTTTCAATTAAATTTTTATTGAAATATAATATAGCCTACAATATACAATTTTAGAAAAAACAGAATACCCGCAAGGAAAATCCACAGGTATGAGTTGCAAAGAACCAAACAAAACAAAAAAAAACAAATGCAATAATAAAAATTACACTTACTAGAAATTAAACTTACTAAAAATTACAATAAAGAAAATAAACACAATTCTAAGGAAAATGAAAACTATCAAGAAACGTCATGGCTGGCTCCACGCCTATCGATACAATAGTGTAACAATGTCCAAAAACACTGCTCTTGTGAAAAAAGTCCGAACTGAACAGTCTGAGCTAGATTTTTTTTCTATGCAATAAAAAACTTGAAATACGGATAGCTTCTACATTGAAATTTATTTATTGTAACAAAGTGGAAACCTTGTATTGCTCTTATATCCAATAGCCAAATATTGATGTCTCACAAAAATGCTGACTTGTTGTTGTGTTGTCAGAGCTATGCAGACCAGGGACATGACCTGCACGGCGTGAGGGAGCATGTGTACAGCACAATGGAGGAATACTGGACTGAGTGCCTTAGCCTGGAGGAGGATGAGCAGCGACTATAGCTGTGGCAGTACTTTTTACTGCCACAAAATAGACTCATTTAGTGGCCATAGATCACCGATACCATCGAACTTTACGGCAATATTTTTTAATGCCTACAAATAAACTGATTTTGTGAATTGAATTTAGTGAAAGTGGATAAGACTTGAAGTGAGACATCTTGTACATAACATAGGTAGCAAGTGATGTTAGTTAGATGATAATGCTCAGATGAACGTGAAGATTGATAAGCATTCCATATGAGACCTGGTTATTATGAGTAGATGAATCAAACTATATTTGCTCATGAGTTCTTATATTCTATTAAAAAAAATATTTCGCTTCAAAATAAAAAATTCACAGAAGCACTTGGCTTGTGTGTGGGTAATGCTAAGGATGATGATGAGAGACAAACAAGCAGCTGCTGCAGAACTCAACTTTTTTGGCTGGACTCTGATTGTATTTTGTTGATGAATGATTGATATGAACAAACCCGTATTTCTATTGAAAAGTTAATTTGTTGTTATTAGTCGAGTTACAGCAGTGATATCTAGAATGGGTACCTTCAAACTGTAAAATATAGCTCTCAAATCTAATATATCTCGCACATAATCTCTATAATTTCGAGAATATTTTCAAAAATACTTTCCCATTCTTTTAAAATACTATTTCATTGAGCCGGAATAATAATCGAAAATATATTACAACATAGATTTTTAAATCTACCAAGCTTATACTTATTTTATTTTATCATCTATGTCAGTCACAGTCTCTATACAGTGTTCAAACTTTTTAATAAAAAATTATAGTTATTTTATTGATAATTCTGTTCTTATGGAACTCTGTGTAGTATGGAATGCAACAAATCACACAACAGTGGACAATGAAAGGAAAATATAGTGAAAAATCAAGTGAAGAATCATAGAATGCTTCCATGATTGTTGATTATTTCATTTATACTATTAATAGGATTCATTACTGCCTCAATTAATTATTCTTAATGGTTCATTATCACAGTTGAAATTTTAATAAATAATTGTAACTAGAATGGATATTGGATTGTACGTGTTATTTGTATTATGTGTAAGTGGTTCTCTAAAAAGAGGACATGGAAAGCTTTGCATAGTCGCTAAACAATAATGTTGCAAGTCAATTATGTAATTGAAACAATCTAGCTAAAAGCTGCTACTCATAAAGATTATGTAAAATATCAAGCAGTTTACGTTATGTATGAAATTGACTACACCAATTTAGAACTGATAGATAGAAAGCATTAATATGTCGTATCTAACGAAATTTATGTGTGTAAGATGAGCAATAAATTAGAAATACTGTACAGAATGGATAGACAGCTTTCTCAGGGAGCACGAAGACGTTTTCATCTCATATGTGAATAAGTCACCCAAGGTTTGAATAAGCTATCATAGAATGAATTGTAAAGATCTTTCTACATTAATCTAGAATGTTATTCAAATAATAACATTTATACAAAAATTAAAATAAAAATTCTTGCACCTGATCAGAATGCAATGTAAAAGTAAGGTTATTGTTACAATATTGACTATTCTACTGATATTTTGTCATGAAAAAGGCATGTTTTTTGAAAAAATTACGAGTTAGGCTGTTTTGGGTATGATAAAACATAATGTTTTATAACGTGTAAGATATTCGTAGAGAATTTAAATGTAGGATTCAATACAGACAATCGTAAAATCATTCTTCATTTAAACCAATTTTCGATATTTAAGATATATAATAGAACAATTATTGCACAATAAGACAAGTTATTTTTTTCAATGAATTTACAATACAATTTGCATAAGATGTCTTTGTATTTATTGGGAAATTTTGAAATGAAAATAACGTTGATAAAGGAGTTTCATAGAATACTGTGTGAATATTCAATTCTATAAATTTGGTGTTTTGATGGGGAAAGTACTGTGATTTTGATATTAACTTGCGCGATTTCTTCTTACAAATTCATGACTTTTTAGATTGAACTCAACTAGAATTCAAATACAAGGAGGAAATGGCCAACGTAATGATGGTTACATTTGCTTTAAGGGCATTTTGGAATTCATTGAATCAAAGAATTGAAAAAATGTAATTTTACCAAGGCATCTGTCCAAAATAAGTGGAAAATTATATAATTAAATATTTTTTGGATTGAAGTGAAATAATAGGAACTTACAACACGAACTGATCAATATATCCAGTCTTTCACTCAAGTATTGCATCATATACTCCACCAATGATTATGCTACGTTACTAGAAAATTTCCTACTTGATTAACCACTCCAGACCTTCAAGCTTCACTTAGAATAAAACTCGACTGAACGAATAATTCCATAAATAGCGTATCTAGAAATCAGTTTTTAAAATTGAGACATTCAAATAATATTCATTATCTCATTCAATTCAATAAAAATAAATGAATTTTCTTCATAACAAATCATATTGAAAATTGATTAAATAGAAATGCCTGAGAATTCTGCCAGAAGACTGAGGTATATTTATTGTGTTATGAGTTGAATTTTGAAGATAGTGTCGTACTTGTTTGTATATTACAATATTTTTCTCTTATTAAATTTGATGAATTCTCATTAACAGTATTCTCTGATACATTGGTACAGGTTTTTAATAATTAGCCTATCAAATTTACACATAAATAATTTTATTATTATACTTAGCCTATTGCATTTGTTCAAAACTTGATTCATTTCAATGATTTTGAATCAAACTTTCATAATACTAAAACTTATTTGCCAATAATCTAATTATTCAATCATATTATTCGAGCTGTAACCAAATTTAATATTTGAAAAACAATTTTTATATCTACAGTACTTTTGATTTGTTTAATAATACTTTTCTCAAAATAAGAGTTTTTTACATCCAAAAGTAAGAATGAAGATATAGTAACGGGATAATGAAAATTGGAAATATATATGAATTATTTTATATCAAGTTACACTAATTTTTGGAATGAGTTCTATAATAATTGCAGAATAGGCCTAGAATTCGCAATAATTTCTTTAGCTGTAGTTATCTCTTGTAACACATACTATGTACTTAAGACTTTTATAAACCCGACTTCAATCATCTTTAGGAAGAAATTGAGCTTTTTTATAAGACAATTATTGGTACTGCGATGTAAAGATTAAGGATATTGTTCAGCTTGGTTATATTGTACATATACACACACAAAGTTTGCCTTTATATTTTGAGCTTAAATATCATTGTGTGATGGATAAGATTTATGATTGGAATTATACCTTAAGATCATAAGTTGTGCTGTTGATACATTAATTATTGTGATTATTGAATCACATAATTTGTTAATTCATGTTAATTTGTTGAAGTCTATATAGAACACACCAGTTGTTCACAATTAATAATTGTGATCAATATAAATTAATTGTGACTATTATTAAAATAATTGTTATTGAATTTTATTACTCGTTTCTCTCTACAATTACGTTTCCTCAGAAACTATTTAGCAGTAAGAATCCTGTTTTTTTTATATTATTACACACGATGTGTTCGCACTGACACAGTGCTTAGCATAGATATGGCTCCACGTACGGTTTTGTAGATTACAATCTTAAAAATGGTCAGCCTACAAAACTCTTTTTTCCAATAAATTCCGAGTGGAATCAAATTTGCGAGTTGGCTTCACTGGAATTTGTAAATTTGGTTTTATCTTAGTCTAATGCATGTAATTTATTAGATTGTGATTTTATTGACAATCTAAAAATAAAAAATGTAATAAGTAGAAACATAGTCATCTCTATGGCTGTACTGAAATCCAAAAGAACAGATGATTAGCCACTATGGGTAATTATTATCAATGAGTACGTTTTTTTTTTTGTTTAAAATCACCCTGACATAGCCTAATCTCTAGACTACGAATATGCACTCGATTTTTTGCTGTTACACTGAACAAACATCGAGATCGTCGAATATTGAAATCTCATATTACAAATTGTGATAGTAATCTTGGATTGAATTGATAATTATCTGTGAAAGCTTAGAATGGCAAGCAGGAAAGGTAGAGCTAGTTTTAGATCTTCTGTACAGTTCAGTGTCACTGATGAAGAAATAGACCGAATGATAAGAGATGTTGGAGTTCCAAAAACTAGTCCCACACGTTATCTTGCTCTTATCATCTTCTGTTCCTCTAGTTTCGCACAGGTAAATAATTATTTTAATTCCACTTTTCTCCTAAGACCAATCTAAATTTCTTATTTAGCTGATTTTTCTATATGAATGCAAGTATCTACATGGTTAAGAATATTATAAATAAATTATTATTGGCAAAAAGTTGACGGCAAGTAAAATTACAGCCATCTATTCCGCAGTTGTTTGTCTACTAGGTTGTTGTTTGGAATACATGGGGTCCAATATCAAAAGCAGCGATGTTTGCATTCGAATCATGGGATTCAGGAACTGTGGCAATGTTCAGCAACTGGGGATCGGTTTGCATTGTGATATTGGTTGGCCCTGTATGCTGGCTACTTGATGAAAAAGGTAAACATTTTCAAAAAATATAAGAAACCCAACTGTTGTATCAGTTAACTGAGTTATTTTATACCAGAGCTTGATTAGTTTTACAAAAGATAAAGTACGGTACTTTCGAATTTCACGATACTTATTGAATTTATACTATACAATACATAGACCGCGATAATTACAGTGTCACCATTTGTATAAAAGGGTCCTTAACAGTTTGCTGAAACATTTTGCCATACTTTTGCAAATTTTTAGAATTCTTTTATGAGCAAACATGAACCCAGAGAAATACTTTCTAACATTGAAAAATAGTATCTCCTACTCAAGTTATTGTATTAAAAGTTTTAAATGATAAAAACTAGTATTGACGTTGAAGGGTATCACTTAACCGAACATATTGTGACTCAAGTATATTCTTGAAGTGAACCTTATAGGATTAGGCAAAAGTATGCCTGATTTGATCGAGCTAACCAATCAAAAGTGTGACATTCAATGGCCACACTGTGATTAGGCCTATACTGTTTCTGTACTACGTAATATATACTGGTTGATGCTGGATAAATATACAATTAAATATTGAAACTTGAAAATTTACGGTCAACAGAAAAAACTGGGATTAATAACTAATACAAATATTACACTCACCAGTCAACCGAAAACAGAGTACAGTTCAATAATGGAATTCGAAGATTTGAGAGCACATTCTTGGCTTAGTTGTTTCCATTTGCACATGCTGAAAAAATAGTTTTTTAAACTACTTTGATCCTTCTACATTCAAGACAATCAACAACTAAGGAAGACTTCCTATTATTATCTGTAAATTTATTTTTTGTTTATTATTTATCGATCAACGGATAATTATCTTTAGGAAGCAATATTATTATGATTCGTAATATTATACTCTGTTGATTTATTTCTTTAAAAATGTTTTTGTCTTTGTTTCTGTTAATTTCATTTAAATATTATTTACACAGGTTTGAAGTATAACAGTGTTCTAGCAACTGGACTTTGTTGTTTAGGTGCAGGCTTGAGATGTTTACCTGTTGACGAAAAACTCTTCACTTGGTGAGGATGATATTGAGTGAATATTTTTAAAAGTAAACGAGTTCACCCCGTGCAGCGCAATGCGCCGCTCACTTGATTTTTCAATTCTTAGTTTTAAATAGGCCTAGTTTTTATTTTGACTATCTGCAGCTGACAGCAGCTCAGTCGTACCAATGAAATCCTACCTTGTACAGTGATTACTGGTCACTGTATTAATTTAAGAAAAAAACTTTCTAAGCTCTATGTATGGGAAATTCAACAAACTCAACTCAATACATTTAATAACTTGGTACATTTCATGCCAAAAGATAAAGCCACAGGAAACTATTTGAGGTTTATTGTTTGAATATTCTATTCATTATTTCAAGTAATACATGGTTCCATATAAAACGTCATTGGTACAACTTATTAGGGTGATGAGTTACTCCACATAAGTTTAATCTTGCCGTAACCTCAAAACTTGAAAACCGACGATTTAGCTTGTGGACTTCTTGTGGCTCTGGTTGACTTACACCATAGAGAAGCGATACTCTCTAATCTGATACTCAATTGTAACAAGATACTCCTCATCTATTTTCTGTGCTTACACGAACACGACAACGTTTTTTACAATAGAAAGTTGATAGAATATAGTTTATTATCCTTGGGCAGAAGAAATATTTGAGATTCATATCCTACCAATTGTTGGGCGTGGATAATGAGAAAGATGATGATGATGAGAAATAAGAGAGAGAGAGCTTCATCATAAGAATATTCATCTACATCAATTATTATTCTCTTATGTTGGGTTGCACAAACCGAGATCAACTATTTTGAATTAGCTGAATAGCATTGTGCTTATCCTGGATCAAAATTGATCTTGCTTGGTGCAACGTGCAACACAACATTAGAGGAGTTTGAGAATGTGGATGCAGGGTTTTTATTTAGAATTTTATTCCATATTTGCATTGTTCAGGTTATCCCATATTGGTGGAATTTTAAATGGTATCGGAGGAGTGATATTTGGCCCCGCCATTCTTTTATTGTCATCATCTTGGTTCCCAGCACATGAAAGAACATCAGCAACAACGACTTAAGAAATAAATAACTTGAAGAAAATACTACTAATCCTTCATTCTTAAAAAAATTATTCATTCATAACATTATGAAAGATATTTTGACTAAAATATTCGTAGGTGACATTCCATGTGACGTCAACACTTTGTAGCATACTCTCTAAACAATTAAATTTTTAATGTTTCAGAAGTAGGCTAAGCTAGTTTCCTCTAACTGGAAATTGATCGTAATAAACTGCAAGCATTTCATTATAATACAGTATATTGGAATATAAGCGAATGGAAAATTATATGAATTAAAGAAATGAATATAGATTTCAATTTCAAAAATATAATATACGATTTTCGTTCCAGAATCAGTTAATCAAAAAGAAAAATTAAACTAGAATTAAAAGTATTATGAAAGCAGCAATTTCCAACAGACGCTGCCAGTCATTATACCCATATCTTGAAATTACAAGGAAGTTGCTGAAATGGACCTTCAATCAACCTCCTTAACCAAATAGTGCCAAAATTGAATATTACTTTCAGATCTTACAAGCCATTTCTGATGAGTAGTGTTCTTTACCTTCATTGAGAACATTTTTTCTGGTCGACAGGCATTATGAGCGCCATGTCCTACTTTGGAATGGCAGCCAGCTACATTATTGGTCCTGCATTTGTGACGCCTCCCAATTCGAACTGGAAAAATAATACAGACTTATTATTCGAAAGGATGAGAGTGACAGACGAAATCAAGGATTACTTGTATTTTCGTAAATTTTTTCATACTTATTATTACATATTATTTCATCAGCAGCGCACCCACGATTTCCTTCTGGGAGGTTTTGGGTCAGGAGATTTTGGGTCAGGCTATGCTTCAATGGTTTTAAAAAATATTTTTATGATGTATAAAAATTCTCAAACCATAAAATTTTAGAGTTGAAGGAACGATTTTTCATCTAAAAATTTTTCAGCTCTGGGGTCTCTTAAACCCCTAACCCCCTCCACGGTGCGCCTCTGATTTTATTGTTTAGCATTCCAACTGTCTTGTCCAATCTTTTCTGTGGTGTAATGTGCTTAGATTCAAAGTTGACGATGTTCGATTGAAAGTTGCGTCAGTGGTTGGAGTTAGTATAGATATAAGTTAAAGCTAAAACTAACAATGAGAAAAGGACAATTTATTGGTGTGAAATTGATAATTTATTCAATACGATACATGATTTGAGTTGAATTATTCAACGTTGTGGAGATATTAAGCAATAATTAACGATGGAAAAAAGGGTATTCATTGGTGTGAAATTGATAATTTATTCGATAAGGTAAATGATTTGATTTATAATATGATTCAACGTAACCTCATTCCACAGATTTTGCTGTTGAGTTAATACTGTTTTTGTCCATGGTATTCATTTTCCCAAGTACTCCTCCGAAGCCTCCAAGTAGATCATCTTGCCTATCATTAGCTATGAAGAGAAACTTCATGTACGCTTTGAAAGAAGTTCTTAAGTGAGTGTAAAACTTCAATTATACATTACACTAATAGTGAAACATTGAGTCACACAAGAAGTCACTTAATTGAATCAAGATATGATTGCACTAGAATACACGGTGCTTGATTGAAACATAACACCTTACGGTAATATTGAATAATTGATGAATTTTCAATTACAGTACGCTATATCTTTCAACGGACTCATTCAAAATAACAGGCTACTTTATTGGAGAATAAGAAGTCGATTTTTATTGATGAATTATTTTTCGAGAAGTGAAGATCTTATACTGTAATTGTATTTAATACCAAACATAATACTGTAGTAACATCTACTGTAGAAGACAAATGATCTGCAGTAGAATAAAATTAGAAATTTTGTCTGTGGGACTGTAATGATACAGCTCTCGGAAATCTCATTTTACTAAGAAAGGGAGACCACATTAAAAAGCAGATAGTGATCAATTATATTACGCCAACTCCAAGTAAAATTACATAAGGCAAAGGAAAAGTGGACAACTATGAATGTGATGTTTAATCGCAGCAAATTACTAATTGATAACATATTACTCGATGTAAGCTATTTGAATATCATAACATCAAGTAAGAAAGCTGATAGAGTCAAATAAATGGTTAACAATAAATTATCAATTTTTCCAGAAATGGGAATATATGGCTGTTGGGAATGTCAGCATTCTTTAATTTTGGAATGTCAGGACCATGGCTATCCCAGCTAACGGTTCTGCTATCAGATAAGAATCTGTCTCAGGTAATTTCATAAATCAAGAGGTAGACCTACTCTTGGAGTGGATTTTACATTGCAAAAATTATTTGAATAATATAATTAATTTGATAGAGTAATTACTGTTTAATAATCATGCTAACGATGATTGTTTTTTCAACTGTAGTTGATCAATCATTGATTGTTGTTTAATCAATCACATATCACCTCGATTGAAGAAATTTCAAAGATAATTGAAAGATTATCAAGATTTTATTTGAAGCAGAAAGATTAATAGCCTATAAACCCATCCATTCACTACTAGTTGGAACAAAGTTTTCAAACTAAAACTAATTTTCAGGAATGTATTGAATTTATTCACAACTGAAAACATTTTGGTGGATTTCAAGTTGGAAGAGGATGATAGAGAGTAGAGGTAGGAATGTCACTTTCAAATAGATGAGTTTGCTATAGAGAGAATCCCAAAGATTGACGATCTACGAGAATAAAAAGAAGTTATTTTGTTAATTTGCTTTTGTCATCGCATATTGCAGAAGGAGCTTTCTAAGCTTGGCACATGGACAATAATATCAAGCTGTGTTTTGGGCGCATCTGTGAGTCGAGCATCAGACATGTTCCCAGGGAAGTTGAAGATCTTCTTGTTAATTTTCATGACGATTGCTTGTTCTCTATTCATGCGAATTTTGTACATTATTGAAATTGCAGACGACTTTAACAAATGTAAGAATTGTTTTTTCCCCACGATTTTTTATTGCTACTTGTTGTTCATTAAGATTCAATTGAGATTTTATTTTATTTAGTGACTAAGGGCGCAGATAAATTTATAGTACGCATGCATGTACTATACTACTTGTACTTGTACTATGTTATGCATCTCGTATTCGCAAATCCCTTATTGTTCATTGAGATTCAAGATTTGATTGAATTTGAGCTAACTCAAATTATATTTATGAATAGAAATTGAACCACTTAAAAATTAGGATTTCAACTAAGCAATAATTAATTTACATTTCAGATGACTTGATATTGTTAATCATGGTAGGGTTTTCTGCATCGTGTGCTACGTCTCCTTTATTCTACGAGTTTGCAGCCGAAATTGTTTATCCCATCTCCGAGGTCACTGCTGCAGGATTCTTGATGACCCTAACCAACTTGGCCAATGTCATAATATACTTTTATATAAGTAAAACACCAAAAACAGGTACAGTATCTCGAGCTGGCACTGATCAATAGATTCGTAGTTTTGGTTTACTTTAACATTAACCCATGTTCTTTCTTAATAAATATACTCACTAATACTTATATTACTTCCAGAAAGTCAGTTAATTATGAGACAAGTATTATTGTACTTCTTGTTCGATCTATGAATAATTAGAACTAGTAAATCTTTATTGCTGTGGTTATGCCCACATGAGCTCTCAGCTTGTGCGTGGGTAATGGAACGAATGATGATTGGAAATGAGTGGAGAGATTTAGGTGTGTTCCGAACCACCGGGAAGGGATTTTGATTCTCATAAATGAATTACATTCAGCGGAAAAAGGCCTGAAGTGATCACCCTTACTATGGGAATAACGGGTGCAAGTCTCTTATCTAATCTTGCAATTAGACATCGGCACGACCACGAAGCCTCAATTTCACTTTTGCTGAGAGTGATGCCCGTGGCGAAGCGTGGTATACTTAACCGGTCATCGCCGGGTATATGTCATATAGGAAATATACCAGGCGATGACCGGTTAAGTATACCACGCTTCGCCACGGAGTGATGCCCATATAAGCACTTGGTTCACAATAAGTAGGCTACCTATGGTAATGGGAAGGGTGATGATAGGTTGATGGACCTACAGCTTCAAATATAAAGTGGTTCCTGAACCACCGGGAAGCGATTTTAATCCTCATACATTCAATTACGCGGAGCAGTCTATAAGTGGTCGGAGTAGGCCATAAGTCCCTTTATAACGAGAGTAGCAGACGCATGTTTCTTATCAAATACGATTGATAAGATACTAGCGCAACCATGAAGCCAATCGCTTTCCACTTATTACTATTCATGATTCATTGAAGGAGCTGGATAAGTACTAGATATATAGATATTATTGATAACAATTATTATGACAATTTATAATTGTTATGACAAAACTTCTTATTTATTTATTGATACAAAATTTAAAAGTGCAACAGGCATATAGCTCAAACGCACTCATGAAACAACTTAGTAAATAAATTTCTATTGGAGACTATTTATAGAAGTCCTATGATAATCAATATTATTAAACAAGCTAAGCGTGAATTAATTTTTCAAGAAAACTGGAAAGAATGATTCAGTACGGAACGTGGTAATATTTTAGAATAGTGATTATAGGTATCTTAATTTAATTTGGCGGATGGGGAATAACTTTCATTCAACATTTCTATGGTAACAGGTGATGTTCTGTTGATTTCTTCTTCAAATATGTTATATACAGTAGTTATGTGAAAATATTCAATAGAACATCACCCCTTACCATAGAAATGTTAAATGAAAGTTATTCGCATTCCGCAAAATTAAATGAATACCTACGGTATATCTTCAATTTTAAACTAAAAGATGGACCCATTTCAAAATATTTACATTTACTCAACTATCAATCCGAAGTCAACAATCTTATACTGTCAATGGAAAGAGGAAGTTTCGAAGCATGTTTTTGAAATATCTTACAAGAGTGTTTAATTTGGCTTCCGGCTGCGGCAAGGCAAAGATCTAAGCGGTAGCACTTTGCTATTTATGGCGGCGTATTGTAGCAAGAACTCTACCGGCCACTTATGAACAATCTTATGAACACTTATGAACACAGATGGAAAGAGGAAGTTTCAGAGTTAGTGGTGGGTGGTGATGGTTTTATCTTATAGATTTCAATCTATTATTAGCAAGCAGATTCTATCAGTAACTCTTATAATATCCAATCAATAAAATAATAATTTTTGATAGTTCTGGTTTTACAGCACTTGAATTCATGTCGTACGGTTTGGTCTTTAACAATCTCATGGCAACATTTTTAATGTTTATGGTTGAAGAACAATACAACAGACTTGTTCACGATGTAATGTATTAACGTATGAGAACAAGGTGAGCCAACCAAGTTGAACAATATAATAAACTAGCAGGTCACCCGTGCTTAGCTATGAGGTGAAATCCCGTTGAGGTTGAGGATATTTGTATGAAATATCTAAGCAATGCATGCGCGCTGTGCGCGCTGAGAGGGAATTTCAAAGATATATAAAACTCAAAACCCGCTATATTAATTTTGCATGTTAACTTTGACATATAACCCAAAAGAATGTACATGATTAGGCGTATTCGATAGATGGACATTTTCGTCCAAGTTGAATGAGGTTACTGATAGAAAATTTGGGATACATTTTTGATTTTTGACTATGTTTTTTCTTCATCCTAGATCATACTTTCAACATATGGTATTATAATATCATACAGGTTTGAAGAAATCATATGATTTTTATCTCAACAATAGGCTACCTTTTCAATGCTTAGAGCTGAATTTCAAATCCTTAAAAACTATCCTTGAAATATGTAAATAGGCCTATGACACTCCTTGGTATACAGATAATCTTTGTGAAAAATTTCAGCTTTATGTGTGATGGACCTACAGACAGACAGACACCATCTCATTTTTGCAATAGTACAGATAGATGGTTCAAGAATTACCACCAAAATTGAATTCAAACTTTAAAAAAGTAATGCAGTAACTCACTATAGCCTAGTAGTAGTATCTTCATATTTCAGAGCTAATAGTAAAGATTAAGCTTGTTCAGCTGAAACAGGGGTTTCTACATGTTCCAGAAAAATGTTTGGAAGTTGAATAATTCCTGATCAAGTAATTTTTTTTCAATAGTTGAAAATGAAATTTCAGATAAGTTTAAATATCTATTGTTTGATCCACTATCTGAGAAACATTATTTCGCTTGCAAACAGGGTTTAGAGCTTGCAAACCTACTTATTGATTTCTCTCATTTCGAACCTTAAAATGGGAGAACACTTCAATAAATTTTTATTTTATAAATCAAATGAGAGAATATGACGTTGCAAATATTTTGTACTGCACTGAGTTTCTTTGAAATTGATTTCAGACAATGATGGAAAGAAAAATCCAATAATACGGCAAAACGAATTTTTGGCCTCCCTTTCTCTCTCTCCAAGAAAGAATTCGATCAATGTAGGATAAGTTATGTAAGGAAATTTCGGATTGTAATTCTATGGATCTTCATTCATAAATAGTGGACAAATTAGACATACCTATTGTTTATCAAACAATACACAATCATACTTTTTCAAATAAGTGAAGCTTCATGTTTTGAAATCCAATAAAGTTCATAAAAAATAATTTTCCTGCTTTCACATGAATATTGTATTTTCGGGGACGCCGAATTGGGTTTATCACGATCCATTACATCCTTATGCCAGTTGGGTGCCGATCCATTATTATGCGTTTGTGAAGGAGTCCTGATATAACGAGTGAGGCGAAGACCACGGCGTTCATTATATGGGCTTCAGAATATTTCGGCTCTTCAACCGAAACGTCGACAAAGTGTGTCGTCGAAAAACTTTAGGTACTATAATAACAGAGGAATGCAAAAAAATTAAAATTTATAAGAATTATGACATGTTGGAACTGGGAAGTAATCTTGAATCGATTATCTGGACGTATGTTTATACAGAACGTTGTGTAGGTAAAGGTATTATTTAAATTTGTTGAGTTTACTCCTCCTTTTAAAAAGGAAGGTGTTGATGATGTTAATACTTTGATACTTTGCTTAGTGTTTTTTTTTATTTTTTTTTTATACGAAATTCTATAAAAGAACATTGTATAAATTTCTTAGAAATTCATGCTTTTTTCTCTAAAAGTAAGGTTTATGGATGGGGAAATCTGCAGAAGATACATTATTGAACTTACCTATAAGGTTACCAATATATTCGTTGCAATGAGCCCACAAGTGACCTGCACTTCGGGCATCTTATCGGGAGAGGAACCTCCTCTACATACAATCCCTCGTGTACTTGATAGTAGGTGGTTGTCCTCACAAGTTTAATGCAACACTCCACGCAAAGGGCTAAGTGACCGCAAGGTGAGGCCGAACGTGTTACTTCATTCGTAAGGCAAATCACACATCTTGTGAAGGAGATAGATGCCTCGCTAATAGCCTCCCTCTTCTGAAGATTTACCTCCAACTCCCTCCGCTGTTGGACAACAAACGCTGGTGGCGGGCAATTGGACACTGAGTCGAAATTGACAACCACCGGCTTCATGCGGTAGTTGGTCAGATCGGGACCAACATAAAGTTTCTCTCCTGTAACATTCAATATGCCATTATTATTTCAAAAAACCAATTCACGATTTAACAAGCAATATTAGTGTGTATCACTTTCCTTGCCCAACCTACTACCATAGGTAAGGAAATTATTGCGATCCAAAAAATAAGATATATACATCTATACAAGAAAATTTCCAAGTTTTCTATACATTTCAAGGTCCCCTGAGTCCAAAAACGTGTATGTGTGTATGTCTGTAAACACGATATCTCGATTCCTAATTAAAGGATTGACTTGAGATTTGGAACTTAATGTCCTTACACTATGAGGATCCGATCTGAAGAAATTCAATAGAATTCGATTCAAAATGGAGAAGAAAATATGTCAAAAATGTTTTTTTTCGATTTTCCCTAAAACCTTTTTAATGATTTTGATAAAATTGATACCCTAAATAGCTAGCCTAGTCTATATATAAGCCCTATCAACTGGCAAGAGTATCATTTCTGGGAAATTAGCAGGGGTTCCACCCCATCCTCGAGAAAAATGGATTTTCCAACCTTTCCATCACGATTTTCTTGAAAACGGCTTTGACGATTTTGAACAAATTTATACTCTGAATAGCTGAAGGATTTTCCAACCTTTCCATCACGATTTTCTTGAAAACGGCTTTGACGATTTTGAACAAATTTAAACTCTGAATAGCTACTTATTAGCTCTATCACCTAGCATAAGTCTCGTCCCTATATGCATTAGACTCTCCGTTCGTTTGAACAGAGTAAACAAACATAATGATCCACATCCCCGCCCGACGTCCGCTCTGTGTGAATTGAGCCTAAATATGAGTTATTGAATAAAGATATATATATATATACATATGTTTTTTTACAATAGCCTAGTGGTTTAATAAGGTTTTTTTAGTTCAACATGAAATTTTAGTTACTTCACTCCACTTCACTTAGGGCCTGGCCACACTCCTCTATCTAATTAAGAGTAAAGTGAAGTGTAGCAAAGGAGAAGTGTGGCCAGGCCCTAAGTGAGGTGAACTTAAATCAAACCCCAGAAGTATGTAATCAGGCCCTCATGAAATAGTTCAGATAATAATGAGAACATGATTCTCAACCATGGAATGCCTTAGTTTTTATGTTGATTCACGTTACCCTACCTAAGCTGGCTTGGCTTACCGCGGAACCGTGCAAAGCGGTCGGTAACCATGAATATCAGTTTATGCGTGAAAGTAAACCTTAATTCAAAAATACTGTATTTACAACGATGATGTATTTTCATTACCTTGGCCATTCTCTTCTTTCAAAGCTTCTCTCAGTCGATCAACTAAAACAGCATTAACTCCTTTACTATCAAGCCCACGCACTGATAATTCCTGTCGAAGTATAAAATCAGTCAACTTGGAAGGATCGGTGTCCATGGCTGATTATTGTATCATGAAATAATGGAGGTTTAGTAGAAATACGCGAGACACAATTAACTACAACAACTTATGAGACATATTATAATATTATAAAGAAATTTGAAACAACAGTCACTAATCGCAGTACGGCAACAAAATAGATGTCCAATCCAACTGAAAAATCTGCGACCTGTGTGTGTATGTGACCAGAGACAAAGTGGATACAGTACTAAGTTCAACCATGTGTCTCTGATGTGACTGACTTACGTGACTTACGACATTCTAGAGCGACGACTCCTACAGACTAGGGGTAACAATGGAGTTAAGAAAATGAACATGTAGCCTTGTATCTTCTGGGGAGAAGCAGAGAGAGTGAAATCCAGCGATATTAGAGGTGTAGCGTGTGGGATGCATAGGGTGGAGAGGGAGGAGTAGAGGTGTTATAGGGGAGTAGCTGCTAGACCTGAGTCAGCGCGCTCTAGGTGAGAGAGAGTGAACAACCTGTCAGGATTTTAACCATTGTGAGATAGGGACAAAACACGATTTTGGGATAGAATTCAATTAAATCATTAATGTATCATCAATACGTTATAGCTATCTATTATTTAGTGGTTTCAAGGTGTTTTAATGAATGTATTGATTGGATTAAAGTACTTTTATCAGAATTTTCGTCATCTTGTTGCTAGACTCTTCTTGCTAGGTTAGGTTTTTGAAGTTTGAACTTCCTGCTATAAGTAACCATTGGTATCATATTATGTACTATAAACATTATTATTCAGAGACATAAATTATTTCACACAAATAATATTCAATTCAATTACAATATTATATTTACATCTTATATTCTCCATATTTTCATCTATTCGCATTCAATATTATATTTTATATCAGTACCTATCTCTACTCCCCTTTTGGAAGAAAAGGAATGCTTTTGGAAAGAGGATCAAATTAAAATTATCTTTGTTTCTTCTCTCTTAAAAGGCAAACTGAAGTGTTCTTGAACATCCTAGCTTTGATTTTATAAGTTACTGCAATATTTTGGCTGGATATTTATTAAATATGATGGGTTTGAAAACAGACATTTTTACATTTTGATTCAATGTTAACCTATCTTCAATCCCGACAAGTTGTTCACACTCTGTATCTCTCTCTCACTTGAGCGCTTGATGTTTGGCAGCTACTCGTCTAGTTATTAATTATTAGTTGCCAGTCACAACTGCGTCATCCGCCTTTAACATAGGGAGGACAGCCATCTTCACCTCTGTTAATAAACATCTGTCGATCAACAGCTCGCTGGTTGCCATGGTTACTGATGACAGCTGACTCGCCGAATTTACATAGAAAGACACACATTCAGGTTATTTTTTTATTATTTGCGATAAAATAATATTAATTACTCTTTGCTAATATTTATTATTATTTGAATGATAAAGGATAAAGCATTGAATGGGACCATTGTTTTAGTATGAGATTCAAAATTTCCTTTCCCAAAGAATCAGTTCATACGGATGCAGTCTGTTGTGTAGGATGGAACAATTCCGAAGAAATCTTCTCTCTAGGGTAAGTTTCATTCTGACAATATCATGATAAACTTGAATAGGAACGTAGAGGTGAATAATGATTCAGTATTGATGAATAAACTTAAACTGTATTTTATATTCTTATTCTCATGGTTCAATCTCAATATTATTTCAACACCAAAACTTGAACATTTTTAGGGGTAATTTAAGTTAAGTCCTTTCTCACGGTTCTGCTTGAAGGTATAGTTTTCCTGTGTGCTAGTTCCATATCATTACCCTTGAATTAGGCTGATATAAAATTACTTATTATGTATCCAGTTGTAGGCTAAAACTTATTAACAAGTGATAATATTGATTGCTGAATAGTGTCATAGCTTTTCTTTAAACATAAAAAATGAAAATAGGACTGGTAGGCCTTAGTTGAAACAGTATAGTTGCAGATTCAAGGGAAATGGAAAAAAATCCAATCGCGCAATGCATTGGAATATTATTAATACTATGACAACATCACAGCATGTCTCTTTTGGTGGCACTAACTTATTACAGCATATCTCTTATACTATAGCTTTACCCACTTTTGTGTCAGGGAATTTTTGTATCCCAATTATAAACCTCTTGGAATACAAATAAAAAACATTTCTTAAAAATTATTTTTACCGGTTCTGTTGCAGTGATGACCATGTCTTAATGAAATGGAACCTCGTCACAAGTGAGACAACTAAAGTATGTGAATTGCCAGCTGACATCTATCCCATTGATCTACATTCATTTTCAAGAAATCAAGGTAAAAAGCAAGGTGTCGACCAACTGCTAGTGACATCTTCAGATGGTGAGTAAAACATTCATAATATTTTCAAATATCAATTATTTATCTTTTTTTTATAAAGAACAAAAGAAGACTACGTATAGTTAATAATCTCATCAATCCATTATTGAAGGTATTTTCTATACATTCTTTCTGTATGGTTTTATATTATTTATTAGTTGAAAGATTTCCAGAATAGAAATTTTGATAGAATTTATTGTCGTGTATTTATGCCGTTTCCTCCCATGCAAACAAAATCGGTAATTCATTTCTACTCTAAGTTTTGTTATGCTTTTTCTAGTTACAAGCTTATCGTGCCATGTGCAGTGTTATGCTCTTTCCATGTATCATGAGTTACAATAATTTATTCCTCTTTGTTTTTCTACTTTGCAGGTCGTTTTCATTTACTGGGGAAAAATGGTAGAATTGAGAAAAGCGTCATTGCTCATAAAGGAGCAGCATTGGTTGGTAGATGGAGTCATGATGGTGCCAGTTTATTGACAGGTATGTCTTCACTTTCTGTATTTGAAGAGTAAACTAGAAGAAAAGATTGCATAAAGCAATTATTTTGAAGTTGATTTATAAATTATAAGAATGGGAGTTTCCATTGAAGTCACTCCAAAATGTAACTTTTTGATTTTGAATTTGTTTGCAGCCGGTGAAGATGGACAGGTGAAGATATGGTCAAGAAGTGGAATGTTGAGATCAACCGTGGTGCAAGGAAGCAGTGTCGTCTATAGTACTTGTTGGAGTCCAGACTCCACACATATTCTCTACACTTCCGGTAAAACTCTTGTTATCAAACCGCTTGCCCCAAATACCAAAGCCAATTGCTGGAAAGCACACGATGGGATCGTTCTGAAAGTTGCCTGGAATTATGGAAAAGGATTAATCGTGTCTGGAGGGGAGGATTGCAAATACAAAGTATGGGACTCGTATGGTCGCTTGTTCTACTCTAGCTTCCCCCATGAATATCCAATCACAGCTTTGGCTTGGTCGCCGCTGGGTGACCTCTTTTGCGTTGGGTCCTACAATACTCTGAGGCTGTGTGATAGGGCTGGATGGTCCCACTGCCTGGAGAAGCCTCCGACGGGAAGTATCTACAGTCTTGCTTGGTCTAGCGATGGAACTCAGGTTGCCGGAGCGTGTGCCAACAGATCAGTTATCTTAGCTCACGTCATAGAAAGGTAAGTACTTATCTGAGCAAAATATAATTTTATTAATTATATTGCAAATCATTTCCAAGGCTGTATCGGTGAAAGAATAAGTACATAATGAATTTATCAGTAGCCTACTCTCGTCACACTTAGTACTAAACTGGTACAGAATAATAGTACATGTTACTTTGTCTCAGTCTCTACAATAGCCTATAATTTTAATATCTAGAGTTCAAGCAACAAACCGCATGTTTTTTCACTCATTCTTCTAGATACAAGTACAGTTTCATTATTAAAAATTCAAGAAAAGCTTCATGCTTCAAAACTGGTTCAAGTACTTCATGCACTTGACTCATTCTCATCAGTATATTTATTTTTTTTTTAATTTGGAGTTTAAGACTTCTTGAAGCAGCATTTATGAAGGTGGATGTATACATTGAATAAATAACGACCGTTTTTGGAGTAATGAACCAGAAATTAGTGCTGATTCGCGTCTATTCATCAAAAATATTAGATATAAATATTATTTTAAATTTGTATTAAAACTCAAATAATGGTCCTATAATATTATCTAAGTCTGTTCGATTTTGCAATCCTCAAAATTACTAAACATTAATTTTGTTCCATTGTTGGATATATCTTAATATCATATTCAGTCTGTTCGATTCTGTATTTCTCAAAAAATAATTATTCCAAAATTGTACATAATGTGCATCATTATATAAATTCAACTATGATGGAAACAATCTTTATGATTTTAGAATATGCATAACTAATGTTCTTTGTATAAGTTTTGATCATTCATGGCTAATTGGTACAATTGAAATACAATAAGAATTTTTCATATTGTAAATTTTCCAGGCGACTCGAATGGAAAAATATTGAAGCCGTTATGACTGGAAGAAAAACTATAATGGTGAGAGATGTGAACAGCGATGCAAAAGACAAACTAGAGCTGCCAGAAAGAATAATACACCTTGCGTTGGGCTATAAACGGCTGGTTGTAATCACCCCTGCTCAATGTTATGTGTATCTCACTAGCAATCTGAATACACCAATCATTATCGAGCTGAAAGAGGGTTGCGTCTCAGTTGTTATCTTGGCTGAAAAGTGAGTAATCAATTTAATGTGAGTATGATTGAGTTCCATATATACTATCAGTGGGAAAATTTAGTGATTCAATATACTAGAAGTTATTATTTCATACAAGAAAACGAACGTCACTACTGTGAATGCTATCACTTATGTACCATATTCACTGATTTCAAACAATTTGATAAATCAAGATAATCCTCATTTGTATGATTTGCTGGGAATCCTCAATTACTTTCAGATTAGAAAGTGCTTTTACTTCATTTGTTGAACCCAGTTTATTCTGTCCTTTTTAATTTGCATATAACAAATTCCATTAAACTCAATCTTCCCCACTGTTTTCATTTTGTTTTATTCTAAATTTTATTTCAGCATCTCATCCAAATCATCATTCTGCTGATTTTGCTGGAGCTTCTACTCACCTGCTCTGTTTGTATTGATGAGACAGTCTCCAAACATTCAATACAATTAATGATTTTTACTTGATTTATGGATCATATCCAAATTTTATTATGTTTACTGACGTGGAAACTGCTTCAAGATATTTAATTCAAATACTTTGTACTTGAATTGATGGATCATAACCAATTTTTATTCTGTGTAATCAAGGTTCAGCTTTCAATTGTTAATCAGTTAGGCATAGTAACATTATTTGCAGTTTCTGGCTATGATCTTATCCAGCTTCATTTGTTTGCAGGCACTTTCTGATTGTGGAAAAAAGCTCGATGGGTCTCTACAGCTATGAAGGCAGATTGATCTCCACACCCAAGTGGCCTGCATCGGCTCTTTCCTATGATTCATTGAATGTGATGCATATAACTCTATCACCAGAAACCATTGCTCTACGTGATAATGCTGATGACAAAGGTCATTATCGTATATTTCGTATATTTATCGTATATTGATATACAGTCCTATATTTTATAAGATTGCAATGCATTTCCGTGCAAAGAAATCAAATTAATTATTTCAAAATCAATGAATAGCAAAAAGGTGGGATCTTTTTTTAAAAATGGAGATACGGTATTGTGAGCTCCAAATGTAATGATTACAGCTCATTGCTTATAGATATTGGTTTTAAATTTCTGTAACCAGATTCATTAATTTTATTGTCTTTTAAAGTAGTTGAGAGATCTATGGTTAAATAGACTACAATTTTGCTAATGACTCACCACTCTCTTAATGATGAATAGGTAACTCCAAATTAAAAAGGTAAATTTAGCAAGTGACTTTTACTCTAAGATGGCTTGACATGCTCAGACACTGGATAACTCAATGTAGTAGCTTGCTAGGATATTTTGGTCCTTTCTTTCTCACAGTTACTCTTACAAGTGCTGTCTTTCCCACAGTGATCCATTTGTACGAGACAAGTGGAGATGGCAGTACGGTTTCGTTCAGTCACACGCTTGGTGTAATGGAAATAGCGCTTAGTCAGGCTGGATCGGCAGCTGACAGACAATTGGCGTTGATCGATCGCAACAGGGATTTGTTCATAGCCACCGTCGTTGCAAGAGGATCCATCAATCGCAAAATTGAAAAACTGGGTACGTAGGAGTGATTTATTCACACATTTTCAATCTCATTAGAGAGAAATAATCATCTATAAGAAACATTGTATATGTTCTAAAGCTATAAAACATTGAAAAACACTCTGAATTAAATCTAACCATAATCATTCTGTTTACATTTAAACTGAGGCCTATCTTCTTCATACCTTATAATTAATTCTAGGACTGAAATCAGAAAGACTGAGCTCTGAAGGCCCTGTTCCATAAGATTTTAGAAGTCCTGTAAAACAGGAAAAAGGTGGACTCACTAGAAAACGATATCTTGATGAAATAAGCTTGGTAGTCTAGTGTGTGTTATCTTTTTTCCTATTCCACAGGACTTGCAAACATTTCATGGAACAGTAAGCTTCTGGAAATAATGTGTCATTAATGGAGCAGAGTTTGGCTAAGCATAGTTCAGAACAAGCGTAGTTCCACTTTAATTAATATGGAATTAACAGTGCTTCTTAAGAATACACATTGGAGCTTCTTCTATATGGTAGTAATTACTTTCTATTATGCAGGGCTTCCATTGGTAGAATTAGTGGTAGAGTTAATTGGGCAAGTATCCATTTTATTGTTATCTCGCAATAAAACGAACATGGTAGAGTAAAGTAAATGCTAACACCGTGGTAAAGTTACTCTACCACTTTTCAGTATGCCAGCTACTCTACCTCTACTAATGGAAACTCGCCTTAATTATAGTACGGTATGCTAGTATACTCTTTATAATTTTAATGATTGGGGAGCTACTTCTTTCAAACGCAGACTCATATTTCTAGTATCTAGCAGTAAGGCCTACTTTAATCAATTAATTTCATATTAGGCTAACACTAATTCAAGCAATCTTGTTCTGAAAAAGAAGAATTTTGTCTGCTATCAGCTTTATAGAATTTAAACATTTTTCAAAATGAGGACTCAGTGCTTGATATAAATTAGAAGAACGTAATATTAATATTACACAAGTTGCTTTTGAAAACTTCCTATTGATATGGACATCTATGTTATGAAAGAGTTTGTTGAGGTGAGTGCAAAAGGGGGGGGGATGTGTATATTGTCGTCATCGCTTGATCAGTAGGCTATTATTGAAAAGAGTTGAAATTAAAGTAGAGATGTATTTTGAATATCAAGCATGTTGATTTTATAGGTGTGATGGTGCAATCAATGTGCTGGAACAGCAGTGTGAATATGCTGGCTGGAATTCAAGATACTGCTCTCACTGTTTGGTTTGTTTACCTCCTGTTCAACCCTATCTATGCACAGATTATTCTGCCACCTCACTACAAAGTTTCTCACTCATCACTCCTTAGCCCATAGGTTCAATTATTGTCTTGATCAACTCATTGCGCATAGTTTGAATTCTTCCTATTTGAACTAATTTTTAAGTCTATCTGGAGGGTGATTTTGTCACCTAGTGATATAGAACCATTGATATGAATATGTTGTATTTTGGAATAAAGATGATTCGATTTGATTGCATAATTGTAAATATTATGATGTTACTTTATTGGAAATATTCATCATTCTTTCTTATTCGTTAGTCATCATCATGTTAACAATAATGTTTATACGAGATTTTATACAGATTTTATATTGTTAGAAAGTTTTGGTTACAGTTAGGTCACCTAATACATGCCTACACTTGTAGATAGTATGATTTGTGGTTTTATTCAATTTCAAACTCGGCTTTTTTCTGTTGAAGGTATTATCCTTCTGTGTTGTTCTCTGATCAGCGGCTTACTAGAAGAACAACAGTTATGAAGGATGCAACGTAAGTAAAGTGTACAGTTCGAATAGTTTGTATAGTTGAAAGTATCTGTAACGAATTGTATATAGCTTTTTGTGTTTTTATTTCTATTATCAGGCTAAATCAATGAATTTCTATTGATAATAATTATTTAAAATGACAATTTATGTCAATGTCGAATAGGCTACATCTTGACATATTGAACTGACTTCGTCATTGTTGACATGCGGTCATTGTTTGGGAAGCAGTTTGTCCCAGTGGCAGAGGCGAGTCTAATCGGTGAGATTAGATAAGAGACAGCGCCTACCACTCCCGTTGTAACGGTGACCGGCTCCTCTAAATACAAAAATTCATGAGCTTGAAAATCGCTTCCCGGTGGTTCGGAACCCACCTAAAGTTGTAGGTCCATTCATCTCTCATCATCATCATCCTTCTCATTATCCACGCACAAGCCTAGAGCTTATGTGGGCAAAAAAAAAATAGATCATCCCTAGCAAAAAAATTTTTTTTTTAGTTTTCTGTATTTCAGCGAATTTGGTAACGAGTTGTTCATATCTGTTGTGTATTTATTAAAAGATTAATTCAATGTATTTTTTATCGATATTATACTAAATAAAAGTTTTAGTCAACGCCGAATACCTTACTTCTTAACTTGTTGGAATGGTTTTATAAACGTTGAGATTGTTCTTCGAATTAAATTATTGTATTTTCTGTATTTCAGCGAATTTGGTAAAAGTCCGAGTGTTGTGAGCTTTGAAGGCAGCCATATTGGGGTGCGGAGGTCAGATGGAGCGCTAATTAATAGCTGCATTTCCTCTCACATCACTATTCTGCATGGTTACACAGCCTCGAATTTATGGCAAGATGCTTTACGTCTGTGTAGAGCTTTGAAGGTAAGTCTCATTACTTCCAACTTTTTCTCTATGCTTTCCCATTTTCTTTAACGTTCAACTCATGATAACTTATTCATACTTATTAGTTAACAATTGAATGAAATAAAACAATTTTTGTTTAATAAAAAAATATTTGTGGCGTGGCTGGAATGAGAAACCTTAAGTTCCAGTCGAGTTTTCAAAAAGAAATTTAATAAAGGACTACAGTATTGGAACAATAACAGCAATAGAAAATTGAATAACAAAGTACTATTGAAACAATAACAGCGATACACTCTGGGGATGAGTTGAATTTGGAAGAATGATAATATAATATTGATATAAGAAAATTCATATTTGAAATTGTTATTTATGATAAAAAACAGCTTGTAGAAATATTATTGTACAAAGGGCTGCTTTATAGTCATCGATTGAACTGTTTGCTGGAATCGTAGCTAAAGTGCTGTGGCTGAAAAATAATAAGCTCACCAGATCTTACTAATCAAGATGATAGATTAAACTGACAGGACTCGTTAGACGAAGCTTGTAGTTTTCAAGTGAAAGTTATATAATTTTGTTCAAATCATTCAGATCAAAACATTTGTTGAGAGTTACTAGAATACCAAGATAAAATGAAACCAAAATTGTCTCATATATAGTATAAGAAAATAACGATAGTGAGGAGATTATGGCAAAAAGTGAGAAGAAATGACGAAATTTCAATGATAAATAGTGATGCCTTTCCAAATATCCAAATCAATTCACAATTGTAGCTATTATCAGCCTGCCTTATGTTTCTATTACGCATTCTGTGTCAATTTCATGTTGTTATTTGTTTAGGATGAGACTATTTGGGCCTGTTTAGCGGCAATGGCTGTGAAAGCCAAGCATCTAACAACAGCAGAAGAAGCATACGCAGCTATCAATCAAGTTGATAAAGTAGCCTACATCCAACATATCAAGGTAACATCAGTTTTATTAAAGCGACACATACACTATACAAGCATGGCACGTCGTTCCATTTTTGTATCGGGTTAAATATATCTAGCACGATGTGCCATTCTGTATAGGTATAAAACCCTATATAAAAAATGGCACGTCATGCAATACTCGTAAGTGTATGAGTCGCTTAAGCGTTTTGGAAATGAAAATTGCTACTCAATTTTTTGCATCAGAATTCATTATTTATCAATTCATTTAATTGTAGGCATCCAATGAATTACATTGTATAGTTGAGTTAATCCATATACTACATTCTAAAATATTCCAAATTATATAGCAATATTGGAAGTGTTGAAAACCTTGCATTGATTTAGATGGAAATTTACTACCTTGAATTCTACCAGAGATAATCCATTCGTTTGAATAATCTATTATTTGTTTAGTTTATTTTTTCATTTCATTTATTTACACACAATTTCCAAAAACAATACAATAATACAACATATAAATACAATACAAAATTGGAAAAAGTGGGTAGGTGACCTCATTAGTAATCGTGTTAAGGCATTTATGCTACTACTCTACAATTTTTTAAATATTTGTTTAGTGTATGGCTTTTAATACTTGGGAGACCCAAGTAGGGTTGTTCCACTTCGCCAACATAACCAATTATCCCTTGATAGGGAACATGGTGAAAGTGTATTTAAATTGTTTTAATAGTTTGCTGTATATGGTACTGAATAAAATATTCATGTATAAAGTTCAGTTCCAGTGTATAGTGGTGTGTAATAATGATATTAATAATACTGTCAATAGCTATGTCCACACCTTGTCGACTTTCGTTTCGTCATGCTGTTCGTCTTGCGCTTCACGCATCCTATTGAAATTAGACGGAAAACGAATGCTGCACCGCATGCGTCATGTGCTGTACAGCATACGCTATGACGAAAATCGACCAGGTGTAGGCATAGGGAATTGGAGTACATTTAATATTGACAACAGATTAATAGCTAGTAAGGAAAGAACCACCGGATGAAGTTTTTGTGCAGTAGCGTTCATCGAATTTCCTTACTAGCTATTAATCTGCTCGTTCAATTAATTATTATGATTTGGCAACTGTATAGTTGCAATGTCTCGTACCTTCCATCTTTGGAGTACATTTCTTTGAGGGTTTTATCCACATGAGGTTTCGGCTTTTGTATGGGCAATGCGAAGGGTGAGTTAAGATAAGAATTCACCGAATACTTGAGAGTAAAATTCAATCCAAGTATTAAATCTAGCACAAAATCATTTTTCAAAGAACTCAATTTCATTTCCAATAATCAACTTACTGGATCAGTAGGTGATCATTTTTTGAATTTGAAATATATTCCTCTTGCATACAATTACTATACTGTAATACATGTATTGATAACAAGAGTACTAAATTCATTTCGGTGCATGACTCAAAACAGCTATGCTTTTGATATTATTCCAGCATCTGTATGAAATCATAATTCTAAATTTAATCGAAAGTTCTTGTAAATGATGGGTATCTATGTTTATTTCAGAAAATTCCATTGCCAGCTGCACAGCTAGCTGAAATGTCACTACTGGGTGGCAACGTGCAAGACGCTGAATCTCTTCTATTGCAGAATGGACTAGTTTTCAGAGCTATTATGACAAATCTTCTCACCCATAATTGGAACAGGTGAGCGAAATATAATCATTCCAAGACTTAATTACATCAAATTTTCAACAATTATATCAATATAATGAAATTCATTAAAAAGCCTACATATCATAATCAATATATTGAACTTCAAGCAGTCTCATTTCTTAACTATTCACTTGTACAATCTAGATTTCCTGAATTTGTACTGCTTGTATTGGAAGAGGAACAGTTTCGGGCAAAAGCCTGTTGCAATCTACTTTGCAAATTATTGAATAAATGATTGTTTGATTACTCTTCTCATTCAAATAGTCATTGACGTGATTATTTATTTTCTTTGTATAATATTAATTTCATACAATTTGGTTATAAAACTTCATTCATTTAACATGTTGCAGAGCTCTAGAGTTGGCTGTGAAACACAAGACGCATGTAGATACGGTTTTGCTTCACAGAAAGCAATATTTGAGTGCTTTTGATAAAACTGAAACGAATCGTCGTTTCATGCAGTTCACAAATGAGGTAATTATTTGGACTTGCTCATTATAATCATTAAAAATTTGTTCTTAGTATCGACTTTTCAATTTTTGAAGAAAGGGGCACAGGTATTGTGGATCCTCTTTTCAGAGTCCCTGGTCATTCATCATCTATTATATATGATCTAGATTCTAGCCTATCATTTACGTGAATTAGATTATCGAAATGAAATATTTATAGTATATTTTTATTGAGTTTTAAAAGTAAAATATATGTATATTTTCAAGTAATTTTACTATCTCCATATTGTTGTGTTTGATTGATTTTGTCCAGAAACTGTCTAAAATTCTAAATGTTCTTGCTTGAACGTTAAAATAGAATATTATAATAGATAGGTGGCTAATAATATATAACATATTAAAATAATATTCTCAAGCCATAACTTCAGTCTTCATTGGCGACTGATGAGTCCATTTTTAAAGATGAATAAGAAATGAAATATGTCTACTCAGTGAGTTTTGCTTTTTAATATTGCCTCATTAAATGGTCCCCCACTTTAATTTTTCTAAATATACACTTTGAATTTAGAGTGTTTTAAAACAACGATTTCTTTTACAGGTTGATCTGGATGAAGACAAAATTGAACAGAAAATTGCTTTCGAATATGAAAAGGAAAAATAGTTGGTGCACTAGTTTAAGTTCAATAACAGCAGTATCCATGATAGTGCCATTTTCATCTATTTTATTATTTAGTTCATACTCGCTCCTCGTGATATCAGTTCACTCCGGTTTTCAGCCGATTCAAGTACAGAAAAGATTCCATGAAAACTAAATGAACGTTAGTTTTATTTGTAATAATGTAATGAAACACCCAATGACTTTCAATAAAAGCATGGCTTTTCTGCCTCTTCAAACCGTTATTAAACTTGAGTAAGAATTTTGTGCGTTTAGTGGTTTGTAATTATTATTATAATTCATTTTGAATCTATTGAAATAAACCCATAAGTGGATGCATTTTTAAATATCGAACCACCTGTTTGTTATTTCACGGCACCCTTTAAACTTTCAATAAATAGATGCATGGACCACAAGATGCAAGGGTGATGCTATTCTCTGCACTTCAGACAGTAGCTATTTATAATTGAAAGGAAACTTACTAAAACATTTATTTTTATTATCCAATTTATTCATTATTTATTTATCGTATGGCTTTTTTTTGGTGGGGAGACCCTCACGATTTATTATCCAATGTATTAGTATTTATCATTTTTCAGTACATTGGCAATATTATTGAAGAGTAGATGCTGTTCAATGTACATTGACTCTACTGGTAATAATTGAAAACGTGAATATTAACGTCATCTTTGAGGGAGTGAAGAATACCAAAGATAAGGTTCGAAGAAATTGAAAGAAAACAATAACTTCATATTACTTTATTATTTACTTATTCAAAGTCCTTCCTATCTATAAAGAATGTTTTAAGCTTAGCTAAGGCTCTACTCCGGTGTGAAATTTCATTTTTCTTATCCTTTGGCATTTCAGCAAATGTTTTATTATAACCTTCTGGCTGGAAACAAGAGTCCCATCCAAATGTTTCTGGTCCCCTCGAGTCAACTATGAGACCCGGACATTCTCCTTTGAACAATTTCACCTCGGAATCTTCACTTTCAGTATATGCGAATGTACAAACAGCCTTGGCTGTCTTATCCTCCCAGCTGTCCAGTAACCGTGGCAGTTTCTGAACTCCCAAGTTTTGAAGGAACCATTTGATGTATGGCCCTGAAAAAATAATTGAAACATGGATGAGAAAATAATTTAATATTATTCAACAAAAAATTGATAAAATTCCAGATTATTTGTATGTTGACAATTAATAACCTATCGACAGAGCTTGTGATTCTAATGCCATGCAAACTTTGGAGTGGTCCGTAGCCGAGGGCGATAAGCGCCTGTTTGATAATCCAAAGGTTCCAAGATCGAATACAGTTGCCGGAACGGATTTTGACAGAAACGGCCACTCCCGTCTTTCGGAGGAGACGAAAAGCCGTCGGTCCCGACTGCCTAAAAACAGTCGTCATCTCTCATCATCACCCCTCTCATTACCCACGCACAAGCCTAGAGCTCATGTGGGCATCACCCACAAAGATAAGACCAATAATTATAATGATTATATAATGGTTTATTATAACAATTATATTGGTTTCTACTAAGTTACTGGCTTCATCAGTAACAATATGTACATATAGACTAACATTAAATTTTATGGAAAAGGATATTAAAATTCACGCTGTTGAAAAACTTTCTGTTTGAAAAAGAAAACTTTCGATCATTGTCAACATGCATTACTGCAGTTCTATTGACATAGTTCAATTGAGAAATTTGGATGGCCAGAACCGACCAATATCCTTAAGAACCTCTGGGCTATATCCATCCATGCGAAAGCTGTCTACATGAATTAAAAATTATTTAATTGCAACAAAAATTGAAGATGATATTGAGGTTTCTCATACCTGGTAGACCACCGAATGCATTAAAACAAAGGCATGTATCTTCTATTATCACAGGTCCTTTAATAATCCTCGCTGCTTCCTTACATTTTAATCTACAAATTTCATCAATCTCTCCCTGGAATTCTGGTAGGTCTATACTTCTGTTTGCAAGCTGTAAAGAAAAATGTGAGTTGATAATAAAACATCATTACAAAAAAACTTTATCAGTAGAGCCCAAGGCATAGCGCCATAATATACAAGGCGGAAATTCTCTGGACCAATCACAGAGCACCTAATTCGATCGTAAAATGCGCTGAGTAAAGTTTGCGACAAGTAAGTCAAGTTCCATTTACCGGTTGATTTCAGCGTCAATGCCGCCTCGTATATTGTGAGCATTTCTCTCAACAGAGAAATTTTGATACTGTTTATTCAATATTTAAATTATTGTATATTTATTTAAATTTATAATTGGCTATATCACTTAAATGTTGTATGATGCCTACATCGCTACATGAGATCGAAACTTGCAGTTCGAAAAGCAGGCAGATTTTTGTGAAATGATAATAGGAAGATCAACATTTCAGTATTACTATTGAAAAAACAAAATTAATTCAAATCAAATTATACAAATTTTCGACAAGTAGTTGAACTACCAGGGCGATTCATCAGGAACGATTCAATCGTTCAAAGAAGTATGGTACCATTAAATAAATTGATGAATGCAGGAGGCTTTACTCTTTCTTTTCCTACGATTAGTATCCTTATTGAATACCGCACAAGTTCTTACTAGCTACTAACTTATTTAGGATGTTAACCTTCACTTAAATAGCTTTTATGCACTAGTAAGGACTCAATTGTAGCCGGCAGTTAATCTAATTAGGCATCCGAAACAGTTCAACATTTTATAATGGTACTTACGTTGAACGGTAACTGATTGCCAAGTATTGCTGTAACTTCTTCAAGCTTCTTAACATTTCCAGTAACAAACACAACAGTTTTTGACATTTCACCCACCACCTTTCTGAACATTACCAATAAGTTTAAAATCCAGTTGGAGATAGATTTTGATATCTATCGGATTGAAATCGACAACAGAACTGAACAGACTACAGAAAACAGAAAAGGAGGGACGATGACAGTGAGAGCACAGCTGACTTGCTTGTGATGTCAGCTGTTGTCAGAATTAAATTAAATTATCTCATGTTCTACTTTTTTAGTACCGTACCAGTTTATCACAACTTTTATTGAGAAGAGTTTATCAAGTAATGAGCTAAAAATAGAATAAAATAACATGTTGAATTATATTGAAAAGTTGTCAAAACTTTTTTTGGCTCTTGATCATAACTAAGAAATAGGGTTGAGATTATAAAGGCATTGGAACTTAATGTTGTGCTTAGTGTTTAACCTCAAATATTCATGACAACAAAACTGTAATACTGTAATGTTGTCTTGTGATTTCTGATTATTTATCATTTTTGTTGAAGATAAAAATAATGCTCTTTTATGGAACATATTTCTCAAATACTATTCAGTATTCAGGGAAAATCTAAGTCTCTTGCATTGTAATATTGTAGACTAACATGGAAACCTCATTGAAACAAATAATTGATGCAATAGCATTATTAGTTTCTCCTTGCTCTATAACTGGTAAGCGAATTATTCTTTCTGAGTTATATTTATATTGTTCATGATAGAGATAGTTTGAAATAGCTCTATTTACTCTTTACATAGCTGATATCATGAGCAGAAGCAGGAGATTTCTATATTTGTCTTTAATTGTTATTGTTTATTGAAATTCACTTAATTTATATTTGCATTGCACATTAACTTATTCCAAGAATGTGCCTGTGTTCGATCGCTCGGTGAGTGGTTTCTATACGAGAGGGTCTCCTTACCAACACAAAAGTCATACAAACATATCTATATAATATAAATATTTTATATTCCAATAAATTTACCAAAGATTGAGGTGAATGAGGTCTCATTAAATTTATGTTTTAGTTAGTTTAGGCAAAATCTCATTCAATTTGCAGAATCTTTTCTCAACTATTCGTTGAATATAAAATCCTAGATTTGGCGTGTTGTTTCTCATCGTTGAGAATATCAATATCATACATTAATTGATGTTATAAACTTTAGTGAGTTTCAGATTTGTTCAGTTTGCTTGCTTACTGGCTATAGGCCTATGTTAAGGTTTTTTAGCATAGTGGATTTCTTTTTGTTTTGAAGTCAAGAATATCAATATCATAGATTAATCCATATAAACTTTAATGAGATTCAGATTTGTTCAATTTTCGTATTATGAGCCTATGATTATGATGAGGTTTTTTCTTTTTCAGCAAAAAGAGTGGATTTCTTATCAGTTTTGAAGTCAAACATCAGCAAAATTTCAACTGAAAGTGCCCAACTTCTAAGTTTGGTACATTTGAAAAATGTATCTGGACGTGAAAAATTTTCTTTGGAGAACATCAGGTATCTGAACCACAAATTTCTACTTAGCAATTTTCTACTCAGCTTTTCTGTTACATTTAAACATGTAATTAAATGCATTCATTGTCCATTAATGCTGTGAAAGTGTCGCCTTATAAAGTGCCTTAATGCTTAAAATGTCGCCCTATAGGCGACAGTTATCGAATTATAATTAAAAATAAAATGCTCATAGAACGCAAATAGACACTCAATACCCAAAGCCTCTGCTTCCTATTTCTTCTATCTCCGACATACTTTCTAATTCCAGATTATCCACAGAGGAAAAGTAAATTTATTCAGGTTCAATTGAAAATTGTATTTGCCGGAAAAATATTCTACAGTATTGTGGAAGTGGGATATTTGTAAAGTAAAGTAAAAATCGAAAAGGAAGGATGGTAGTTGGAGAATTATCTCCTGGTAATCCGGCGCTCTTTCTATCAATGATATAGGCTATTAATAAGACCAAGCTATCAAAAAATATACCGTAACTACTCTCACTTATCAAATTTATAAGTTTGTGCAGTAAATGACTGCAGAAGTGACAACAACATTCATTTGGACACCATAACTTCTAATTGGAAAGAATAGAAGTTTTGGACTGTATATTCTCTCTTTGGACATTAATTCTGGTAATGGATATAAACCTAAGCATTCTTATAAAGATAGTCTTTTCTCGTTTATAGCTGATCTGTGTTTCTTTTTACAGTTGGTATCACATTTGTTTATGTCTTGAAGCTTTGCTTCAGTTGAGAGCGCACCTGTTGAATGATAAGGAGGAACTTCTAAGTATATCACAACAGAGGTCTGTCAGATTATGTTTGGAACTCGTTGTTACTCTTGGTCTCCTCCCAAACTTATTGCGAGGAGTTGGTCTGAGTATTGAGCATCGTTCTTCTCATGCTCAAAAAATATTCATCGAAATATCCGATAACGAGGAACCTGTTTCAAATGAAGAGGTAATTCATATTGACATTCCACTGTAAACGCATGTGTTTCATAAAATAGTGGCCTTGGTGTGAAAATATTTCGAATCTTATCAACTCTTTCGAATTGCTTCAATCTATTTTCTGTTTCACTTGCTTTAATCAACTTGAGAACATTTTTGTAATCAAGTTGTAGTTTATAATCTACAATTGTACAATATTGAAATATATAACAATATCAATACATAACAAGATTGAATAGATCATCCAATATTTTACATAATTACTTTATAAAGTACCAACTATTCCATTAACAGGCCTAATTAATCAAAATCTATATGATCGATGTATTCGTTACGGTATGTATTTTTATGTGTGACAAGTATGTTAAAAATCATAGAATGCATTATTTTGTTTTGTTGACTGATCCCTCACCACATAATTAGATCCTATCAATTTTGGCTATCTTTTCTTTTCACGGCATCAGTGGTGGAGGAGAATGGTCCAGGATTCTGTTGATTGTGCATATAAAGATTGACTCTCACCTCTGTGGATTTTTAAAAAAATTGATTTATTCTCTTATTTTTTTTTTTTTTGTCTTTGTAATGGCTATGACATGTTGGGACTACACTTTAGTCAATACAGAGATCGGTTTCTTTTCTTTTCTTTTTTCTTTTTTGTTGGGCTTTTTTTGATGACCCATTGTGCTTTCATTCTCTCAGATCGTGCCCTCTTTCTCCTCCTCAAGAAATCACCCCTTCCCACTCTCTACTATTTTGCCTTACTTTTTACAGGTAAGATACTGTGTTTGTCTTCAAATATTTGAGTGCATGTGTTTGTCTTTTCAAATCCTGTATTGTAATGTGTAGTTCTTGCATATCCTCCTTAATTTCCGTGATCCATCCAATACCGCATTTAGTACCATAACTTTTCAATGATTTTCCGTTGGTTCTATTTTGTGATGTCCGTATTAAATGGCCAAAAGATATCCGTTTCTTTTTATTACACTTGTGACTGGTTCTGTTTCTTTATAGACTGCTTCATTGGTAGCTATTCTCCAAACTCCATCTTTTTGGTAACTTTTGTTGATACACGTTCTGACCAATTTCCTTTCCAATTTTAGTAACTTGTCTATTGTGGTATTGTTTGTTGTTCTGAATGTGGTTTCACTTGCATACGTTATTTGAGGCATTGTGACCATTCCTCTTATTAAGGTAAAACTTTGTTATTTGGCAATCATACAAAGAAAAATCTATTGGAGATGTTTATTGAATTTGATAGCGCTTACTGAATAAGAAACTGAAAGTCGGATCAAATTGAGAAAACTTTTGAATCTTTTATTCTAAAAGTGAACATCAACTGAGAAACTAAAATTACAACTCAAAATTCGCATTTTAATAAGAAAAATCTAGTCCTTTTTATGATACAATCCAGTATTCCTTCATACATCCTCATCAAAAAAGAAGAAAATAAAAAAATTAATATGCTGCAATATGAATGTTTAAGTTATCTGTTTTCAGGAATGCCCCAAATGGATGAGGGTAGGAGTGGGTAAACTTCTAACAAGTAGACTTCTGGATAAGAATGGAGTAATAGCTACAGTTCAAGCGATTCAATACAGCTCGAGTAAAAACAATCCAAAACTTTTGACTGGATTGGACTCAGTGGCTCGCTTGATCACGTCTCCTTTGGTTACGGATGCCGCTAAATACGGTAGCATCATTGTTCCTCAGGTGAAGAAACTTTTCCCCAATTCAACAAATAACTGAGTTTCTATCTCCAAGATCCTAGGTTTTTCGATTTTCCAATATTTGATCAAATTTCCATCAAATAAAATACTTTTCATGAAGCCTTTAATAAAATCTCAACATGGATTTTATCGCTCCAAAGACCTTCAAAACGCTTTAAATATTTCAAAACACTCCCTTTCAAATATTTGATCTATTGGAAAATATTTCTTGCCAGCTCAAATAAAAATACTACGGTGAAGGCTGCTGAAGTTTTATAAACTTTTCCGATGTAAAATATTGTTCTAAGTCTTAATATTTTTGTTATGATCAATTACACTAAAGATTGATGGATGAATAGTTCTATTCTCAATGTAATTCGAATGGTTTTGAATCACTTTTGACAAATGATGAATCTTATAATCTTATCCAGTACGTTTTGTTTCAGCTTATTGAATTGATACGCTCTGAAGATCCAACCTCAATGAAAATAGGCGTGTCTTGTGTACGTTCTTTGTATGAAAAGAACAAGACAAGTTGTAAAGAGATGATATTATTCCAACTCTTGAACCCTGTTATAAATCCATCAGCCAGCCTCCCAGAGCAAGAAATTTATCAATGCATTGTGGACGTACATAGATGCTTCGCATATCCAGGAGGTGATAAATGGACTGTACCGATTGAGGCCATTTGCAGTTTTTGTGGAATTTTCAAAAGTCTATACATTGCTACAGTTGACACCACTTCGAACATTCAAACTCTCGTTGAAGACATTGTTTGGGCGATTCTGTGCTATTGTGATTGTTGTGGTTGTGAGAATACTACAAAAATATTAACAATACTGTTGTTTGATGAGAATCCTTTTGAATATTTTTGTAGTTTACCTGAAAACATTCAATTCGAGCTTGAAAATGATACAATAAAATATGTTAATGTGAAATATGAATCACGTACTGTTAAAAAACTTGATAGATCGATTTTGAAATTGGTAAAGAAGAAAGATATTGGTGGATCTGTGAGTAAGCGAATTTTTGTCTTTCTTATGAAGTGTTCTTTGAGTAGAAACGAAGATCTTAGTGAAAAGAAAGTTTTCATTTCAGAATCTCTTGCTGATTTGGCCGAATGCTCGAAAGTTCAGAAAAGTATACTCCAAGATCCTGTCCCAGTCATAGATTTTATAACATCGTTTGTTGATAACAATCTCGATCAATGTGATAGTGAGAGTGAAATGATTTGTTTGTCTCTTATGCTGTTATCAATCATACTAAATGATATGATAGTATCCAATAAGGCTGATTGGAGCATTTTTGGAAAGGTGATGGTGTCGCTTCCACTTTTAAGTAGAAAAACTAAAAATAGTGAAATTAAAACTCTGAGTGACGAAATCTATAAAATGATTTTGTGTCAAGGAACCTCCGGAGAAAGGACTCGCAGAAAATTCGAATTTTATGAGAATGAAAAAAGTGAGTGCGCCAAAGCATTGGAAGATGCTTGTAATGAGCTGCTCCCAGTTCGTGGTCATGCAATGATAATTCTTGCGAAGTTGGTTTCACAAGGTGATTCGGAGGCTAAAGCGAAAAAGGATGCCATCCTGTGTGTTTTCCAGGTAATTCATTTTTTTTCTGTCACCTTTTCTATTTTTCAAAAGCCAGCAAATGAACAGATTGTAACTATAAAGAGTAGCCACCATTACCACCACTTCCTATCAAGTTAAAATCTGAAACCATAGACTAACTATACAGTTAGTCTATGCTGAAACTAACAAAAATGACTTTGGAAAACTTTTGATTATTGCGTAGTTTTATCGTAATCCGTCATTTTGTCTTTCAAACCTTCTGATTACCCATTTATTCTGGTGTACTGTAATGTAAAATTTGCCGATCAATCTGAAGAAAACAATCAGAATCGGAGGCAAAATATGTTGGTGTTTGAAGTTGGTCATCTTGATTACTAATTCTTTGTTAAACCAGCAGGCCTACTTTTGATTGATGTAATGGAGAAATTCAATTTTGTAAATTGTTTGAGGTTTTCAGTAATTTGGTAGGGTAGTATAAAATTCCCACAACACCTAGAAATCAGGATTCAAAAGTAGTAAAAAGATATGTTTTGATCACTTGAAACCCAGATTTATGAGGTTAAGGTGCATTCTGAGCTATCCATTCACTAAACATTTTATTTCCAAAACTAAAATAACTATAAGTTTTATCACTTTTTCTGAAAATGATGTGTTGATTCTTAAATATCTAGTAAACCCACTCAAACTCGAAGAATTGTGTGCTCTATCTCACCACTTCCATACTCAAATAAGCCATCATGAATTGTTGAAAACAAAATGGTTGATGAAGCGTAAACGTATGGGAAATTGATATTTTTCCAAATAAATTTCTTTATTTTATCTTTTAGAATAGCGTGGTATATTGGAATCAAGTTTTCAGGAATACTGAATATCCATACATTTGTGAAATAACATCTAAAGCCCAATTCATGTAGCCTACAGTATCACAATTCTATTCAATACTGTGTAATGAGACTGTACATTTTTACAAATCGATTAGTCTTTTCAGGAAAATCTAAAGCATGAAGACTATCATTCCTACTCTATCAATTCTATTCAAGACTGTGCAATAAGACAGTAAATTTCTACAAATTAATTTGTCTTTTTCAGGAGAATTTAAAGCACGAAGACTCATATCTCTATCTCACTGCAATTGAAGGGTTAGCTTGCTTGGCAACTGAATATCCAGACACTGTTCTCCTAACTCTTGCTGAGGAGTATGTCCGATCTGAAGGGAATGTCAAGTTGAAAGTTGGCGAAAGCTTGATGAGAGTGATAAGGAATCTCGGTAAAAATACAGATAATATTATCATTGTCACAATTCATGAAGTCATTATACTGATATAGATTGGCCAAAATTTATTGGAACTGAAAGCTTTGAGTTCAGCTCTCTTTTTCAATAAATTACCTATATGCTCAAATTATTGTATTTTATTTTTATTTTTCATTTTTTGAGTTTTACATAATTATTATAATTTTTCATAAATAGTTTAACTGTTCAAGCCAAGAAAGCTAAGAATTCTGCTTTTATTTTAGATGAATAAACTTAGGCCTATACGCACATGTTATCGTATTGGATTATCAGGCTCCTAATTTTTGTTTGGAATGAAACAAGAAAACAGAATTCTGCTTTCATTTGTCTCAAATTGTGTCGCAGAATGAAGCCTCAACCTGCAAACCCACTTGAACAGAAATTCTCACGAACCCACTCTAAATAAATCATAGTTAGGTGTAGAATAACTTTAAATTACAAAGTGATTTCAAAACATCGTTCATGTAGTTGATGAAATTCTTATTGGTATCATTCTAGCCGAAATGTTATCAGCTTTAATGCTATAATCTGGAGATAACAAGGTTTGTCTCATACCAGTGGTTTCATCTGAATTGACTTCCTGTAGCCTATAATATTTTTCAATCTTGTGTGTATGTGAAATAATTTTTATTTTGATAATTATCATATTTTAATATTTTTCAATCTTGTGTGTATGTAAAATAATCTTTATTTTGATAATTATCAAATTTCTGTCTTTCTATCGCAATAAAATTAATTATTCTTTAGAAAAATCTGGCATTTTTATCGGTAGTTCTCTTCCATATAATTTATTGTTCCTTTGAATAGCGATTCATGTATACTTTCAAATTTAATGTGTACGTGCAATTTTCAGGTGAAATGGCTCCAGTCTATAAGTCAGAACTGATCAATGCGCTGCTGTCAGGTGTGAGAGATTCTGATTTTCTTGTACGTGCTTCCAGTCTGTCCAATGTTGGCGAGCTGTGCAAGCTGCTTGGATACAGAATCGGCCCAATTGTTGAAGAGGTATGCTATCGTACTGTATTCAAGAAATTCTGCGCAATGATCACATTTACTTGAAGAAGTGATAAGTTAATTTCCAAGTAATTATGTACTTGTTTTTGTAAATGGAATCATTCATTTATTCAATTCCACTTTTTTTGTGAGGGTAATGCCCACATGAGCTCTAGGCTTGTACGAGGGTAATGGGAGAGATGATGATGAGTGTTGATGACTACTTTTTAGGCAAAATCATATAGCGCTTCCAGAACAAGGTACTCAGGAGTATTGTTGATGCTCCATGGTACGTCAGGAGCTCTGATCTCCATTGTGACCTGGGAATGGCGACAGTAACCAGTGAAATACAGAGATTCGCTACAAAATATGAGGAAATACTAATTTAACATGTGAACGTGGAAGCAATCCAGCTGCTAGACGGCCATGGATGGGAAGACTGAAGCGGAAGAAGCCACACGAATTAGTTTAGTCTTGATTGAAAGTTAGTGCGAGAGTGAAAGTGAAATAGCAGACTCTTGCTTCTTTGGAACTGTGAAATTTTATTAGTTCCAGTTTTTTAATATAGAGAGTCTAACGAAAGGGTTGTACTTTCTCCAACAAACTTTAGAAACTTAGGTCAAAATAATCAGTGTAACGTACAGTGTAAATAAAAGTAAAATAAAATAATTTTTTTTAAATCAAAGATAGATTGCTATCTAGTCTTGAGACTAATGAACAACTTTTTTCTGACCTGAATTACTAAGCACTTTTTACAAGAGTAATCCTCCGTAGGCTCTCTTATTCAAATTAATTCCATCACACTTGAGTACACTACTGATGACTGTACTACAAAGCCAGGTTTCATTCATTAATTTGTACATTCATTTATACTTCAATTTGGCTCCCACCCAATCTTGCTATTTGTTTCTGTTTTTCTTTAACAAGCATGTGTGCATTAATTATCAGCCTACCCTCGTAGCTATCTTGGCGCATTTTTCTAATTTGCTATGATTTTGTGTAAGAGAAAATAGCCTATTCAATTCCACTGATCTGATGTCAGATTTTCTCTCGATAAAACTGTTCAACTCCTACAAATTAATTAAGGATTGTTTTTTCAACCTTCCAGATACTGAACTGTGTTGAATCTGTAGTTCTGACTGACAAATCTCCAGAACCAAGGCGAGCTGCTGTTCTGCTTGTCACTCTACTGCTTCGTGGATTGAGTAGAGATGCGTTACAGGTATGCTATCCCTTCAATCTTCACTTTGGCGCGTATTGCTTGTAAACGGTTTTTCTTATACGATGTGTCTATCTCACTCAAGTCATCTTATAAGATTACTTCAGTGGGATATATTACTTATAATATTTTAAGTTACTTCTATTCAATCATTCATTAGCATCCTTTGACCGCCTTTAAAAGGGGTAATTGTATGAATTTGTCCTACACCATGTTGAAACGAACGTCACTATGTAAGTGAATATTAAGTTATTTCTACTTAAAAGTGTTTTTCAAAAATAGTGTTATTCACCAGTAAAAGTATGGATACACAACTCAATAACAAAAGAGGATTCCACCAACGAATTGAACAATGAAGTAACAAGGGAATGGATTATTAAAAGGCCAAAGATAAAGGATGTACATAAGTGGATAAAACTTTTTTGAATTGGTTGCAAATGTCTTGGTTGCAACGGTTGGGTCACCACTCTCCCCGGCCCTGGATGGGAATAGTGGAATAAATACTGTCTGCACTCGAATACGCTCTGAGAAAAACAAAATAGTTTGTTCGTTTTGTATACGCTACGCTGCAATATGCAACTAGTGTGACTTACCTTTAAACAACCCATGATTTTTTGTTTTAAAAATACGATGTTTGTCTCTTATTACACTTAGGGCCGCTTCATGAGCTCGGGATTTAGCCAAGTCCTAGACTAAAACGGGTGGCTACCGTTGCATCGACAAACGTTTGTCTCAACTGGTTAGTGGGTTAGCAGCATAGAGAGCCCTTAGTACATAGTGTCGAGGCTAACGTTCGTCGATGCTACGGTGGCCACCCGTTTTAGTCTAGGATTTGGCTAAATCCCGAGCTCATGAATCGGCCCTTTGTATACTTAGATAGCAGTATCGAAGTGGGCGAGTCATTTATCATATATTTTAAAGATTTCTCTAAAGAGCCTTGAGATTACTTGGAAGTTTTTGGTCATTTCTACATGAGAGCATTGTGCCGTGCTATTCAGTATTCCCAATTAAAACAATATGACCTGACTTGCTGTCTTTTCTCTTTTGTGATTTTCTACTCTTTATATTGCTGAATAGAAAATCGATGTGATTTTATTTTTAAAATTTTTAATTGCAGGTTTTGGAGCCGATACTTGTACCGCTGTATCGTGCCTTGAAAAGAACTTACCAGTTGGAGAAGGACGATGTTACCAAACTGCATGCTCAGCTAGCTCTTCAAGAAATAGACTCCATTGTTCAAGACTTCCTCTGCCCTGAGCCAAACTTCAGTAAACGTATTTTTGTACTCGACCGACCTTCGTGAGTTATGAAGTTCAAAATAAAGCACGGTAGTTGTTTCATTTCAATTTTCAACTTATGTGGTGTAGTACGTGTATGTACAGTGACGTTTAAGTGATTTCATTTCTGTCTGTGATTTGGATAGTTTTTGTCGGCTATATTTACTCATTTATCAACTGTATGCAACTTAATAAGTTAATAATCATCATTCGAAACTAGTGTACAAATGTAATGAAACTTCATTGTTTGAAAAAATCTTAAACATTTGATATAATGGCGAATAAATTTATTATTCATTCGAATTCTGCACTTTTATTCCAGCCCATAAATAAAGATACTTATTATGGTCATCAACGGAAAAGTGGTAGAGAAATATTATTGAATAGCTTCCTGGATAGGTACATTGCATTACACTATACCTTGCATTTCATATACAGGCTGTCAGATATTCTTTGAGGTAATAAGTGTTCCCAAGTAGCCATCGAAGCCTCTTAAAACGACTTTGGAAGATTTTTGCACCCATAATACAGTCAATTCTACGAATAAAGTAGAGTCGCTCATACACTACTTGCAATAGCAAGTATTTCATGTTGCTAGCCTACAAAGGTAAACAACTATCAGCTCTTCATCACAAATCCAGGGTATCTTTCAGCACTCTTATAAGAGGTAAAAATAGGCGAATTGTGTGATGAAGAAGGTAAAGATGCCAGGCTGTCATGTTTTTGCTCGCCGACAAATTTGGTCTATTTTTCAAATCACAACATTAGTACAGTAGACTTTTAGTTTAAACGACGCTTAGTTTCAACGTAAATTGCAGAAAACTAAAAAAGGAACCAAAATTTAAAGGTTTTGGGCACCCTATATTACTCCGTACTCAGAAATTGTCGCAAACTCATATTAGCCTAATTTGGGATGCCCAAAGCGGTTTAAGATCATTTCCAGCCTTGTATTATTTTTTTAGGACCTAGAAGTCTTATTTGCCTGGGCTAGTTCATTACCATCAGAATTCAAAGTTTAAAATCCCACTCATTGTTCACGTGCCCATTTCCATCACTCTGATTGTATTCAATTGTAATGCACAAGACAGAAATTCTCAAAAAATGCCTACTTTGTCAAAGATTGATATTTTAGCTAAATATTTTAGATAAGAGCCGTAACTGGCCAATTTGTTGCAGTGCTCATCCATTCTATTGAAATTTTTATCACTTCTCTTATACTACTGACTGATGCAATGAATAATCTCATTCACAAAATTACCAATTGTTAATCAAAATTATTTTTTTCATGTGAATAATGTATCAATTTGTTTTTGCATACTTTCAGTTCAAAAGTCAACTTCTAATCAAACTTCTTGATCAACTAACACCCAGGAGTATTACATCAGCTTTCATTCCCCCTCATATCGGTGTAATTATTATTCAATTTGCCAGGAAATTAGTCGATCATTATAGATGAAGATAACTTGAATTTGGTATTGCCCTCTTATGAAAAACTTTCAAAACCGCAATATTCTGGAATAAATAAAATTTTCGTTTGTATTATTGATGAACTGTCTTTATCATTTTGAAGATTCAATGAATCACAACTGTCGAAAATAATATTGTAGGCCATCGAGTTCAATAATCAATTATAATAACTTAATAGGCCAATGTCATCTCAGGGCAAGATGTCTGTTTATGAATACTAAATGAATGAGGAAATTTCAAACTTTAGTATTTTTTGTGAGATTATTTCATCAGTATTGAGATGAAAGAATATAACGACGAGGGACGGCCATTGACTTCGAATTTAGCCCTGAATACACATATCCGCAACACGGCCAACAAAGTTAACTGCGGAAGTTATCGAAGATATGAACAATCGTTAGTTGCAGTCGCCTAAAAAGTCTCAGAGAATGTTATCACAAGCTGAGGAGTCATTAACTACAGCAAAAAAATTCATTTATACCTATATGTAGTGCAATAAATTTTGTAATTCAACTTTGGGTTGCGTCCTTAATGAAACACCCTATATATTTACTTCGCCAAAAGTACAAAAAAATACAAATGACATGAAATTCACAATTATGTATTTCTATAATTAATTAAAAATGATTTTTTACAATTAAAAATTAAATTTTTTACAATGATATATTTCGGCACAGCCAGCAAAGTAAAACTTGAGCCCTAGTTATGAAAAATGTTTATAATATTTTTCTCAATGTGGATGCTCCAGATCTACTATCAGGCGAACGTGTTTGACTTTCCCGAAAGTGTAATATTGCTGTTCCCTCATACAAATCGTAAGCCTCAATTCAATTGGTCCTAGGAAACTTCCCTTCCAGGTTACTTTAAGAATTATTTAAAAACAGAATTTAATGCATGAGAGGTTTGGAAAGTATCAATTGATAGTGTACTGGTTATTCATGTAATAATTTCAATGAATTTTTAGAATGACGTTTCTAACACAATGAATCTATTTGAATCCAGTCTATCTTGTTATGCTATTTTGTAATTGGTGCTAACTTGAAAATTAAATATGACTTAATAAACGTAGTAAATGCTATTTATTACTGTGCTCCTAATGCACTTATTTATACAGTCTCTGAAGCCTCATAATTATTGTTTTATTCAAATTCCAGGTCAAAATCCATTAGTCTACGTCAAACTGTAGGCCGATTTTCAAAAAATCCAATAAACAGTAGGCTAAATATTGTTCAATAGTTTTCATGAATGTGATAGCTATTTTATGGCAGTGTTTGAATTTACTAGCTCCAACTTCACTTGAAAATAGGTGGATTAGTATGTGAACAATTAAAAAATTTAATTTATTTTATTTATCATACTCTAGTTGAAGAAACAGCAAAAAAACACATTATCAGTTTTTCTGTTGTGAGTAATGCATCACTGGGAGCCTGTTTTTCTAGTATCAGTTGGTGATAACATTTTACAAGCTCAAGTGATATAAACCAACATCTTCAGAAATGCTAGGTCGAAGTGCAACTGTTTTGCCGATAAAAAGAAGAAATTTAAACCCGGTAGCCTCGTAGCGGCATTTCAGTTGTGTTTCAGAAATGATCGCCGCTCTTGAGTTTTCGGCTTTTTGCCGCCGTGTGCTTGCAACCTCTTGCCTGGTATTTTGCGTCTTCTGCTTGGTGCTGAGTTGCGCTGAGTCAGCTCCGCAGCCGCTGGTCGCTTCACAGGAGCCTCAACTGGATACAACGCCAGAACTAGAAAAGAAAACCATTCTTGGACATATACGAGAGAAGATTGTGAGTATGAGGAATACATTCTCAGTAATAATAGTTCTCCATTTATTTAAGTGATTAACGATGTATTTCTTGATGTTTCATGATAGCATGATAAGATACATGAAACATAGAAAATTATTGTTTATTCATGTTATTTTAATCTTGTTTCAGCGTTCATAGAAATACCTGTTAATAACAGCTCTCTAATATGACAATTTAGAGATTATCACACATTGTGATTATCTTTGTGTTCCTTAATGTACCATGGTAATTAACATGTAACATAGTTAATTATTGTATACCGCAGGCCCTATATATTATTTTTATCTTGTTAAGGCGTTCAGAGAAACATCTGCGAATATGATATGTATAATCGTTAAAAAAGTTATTAACTTTCAGTTTACATAGGCCTAATGACTATTTAACTTTTGAAATACTTTAGAAATCAACTATCATTGTGATTAAGGGCTTCAAATTCTGTATCCTGAAATCTAAAGAAAGGTGTAAATTGTTGTAGGTCTATACGTTTTGTGTGCATGAGGTTTTCTTATCAAAGATATGCATTTTTTATAGCTGTTATCACCAGTATTTGATAATAAGTACCTCCGACAATAATCCTGGCGTAGCACCTGATTTAATGTTGTGTCTATACTTTGATTAATTCAGTATTGGGCTATATGAGAAAAATCCCGTGAAATTTGTTTCCAAGAAATAGTAAAGGACCCGTAGTATACTAAGTAACTAGCTGTGTCTGGCAAACTTCTGTATCACCTCTCCTGTCCCACAAATGTTCCTTCATGCCAATAAAGCTAGTGGATAATAATCAATACAGACATCACCTATCTTTTATTAATATAGATTAACAGTTTCAAATATAAAATGTTGTTATTGTTAATCAGTACTACCTAGTGTCAAGAAGCGTTAAATGAAACTTAGAAACGTGTACACAACAAAGAATAGAAACAACTTACGCTATTGCTTTGAATGTGCAATTTTCAAATAGTTCTCCAAAGTAGTTTTACTCTTTGTCTTCGTTGGCTTTATTTTGTCTACTGTAGCGTCTACTACATTAACAATAACATTTCAAAGGTCATTCTATCGTGAGTTAGTTGTCATCATCAGTTCATAAAAATTTGACCTCAACAATCTTCAACTTCTGTTTTTTTGGTGAATGAAGTATTGTAGAAATTGTCACGTGACTAATGTTTACTATGTATTAAACTTTATAGTCTTTTAACCTTTACATGCTTATCATCAGTTTAAGACTTATGAACTGACCAAAATCCAATTAAAAGATATTCGCCGGTCATGACCCACATATATAAGAATATTTTTTTAAGATTCATAAATCAAAGCATTGAATTATTTTCTATTTGATAGCCTACTCTATTATCAACCAAGTTCGATGGTCTCTGGTACAAATATGTATTTTTTCTTTTTATATCAAATCAACGTAAGCATATTAAACAAATAAGGAGAATATATTTTCAATCTCTCATTGAATAATATTTTTTACTCATTGTTAATAGGTATTTTCTTTTTTGTTGTTTTTTCTCACTCTTCTCTCATAATCGCCAGTCGTTGATGCGATAGCCGCAGAATTTGAATACGGTATATATTTTTTTAAATCCGGTTTTAAACATCAGTTTTCCTGTTACCACCTTGATCAAAGTCAAAACATAGTTATAATTTCTTCGTTTGTATTTCTTAAAATACCTTCGAATACTTCGAGTTCAGACAGGACCCTTTGTGAATGATGAGTTTTAAATGCTAAATTCACTGATACAATCATCCTGGTTGGTTTTAATGTTTCTCAAGATGCTCAACGTTGTTACATGGAATTCTTTGTTAAATATCAGTTGAAACCTTTTAAAACATGTACACAAAAATCTTGAATATTTGTTAGCATAGTATAACTATTAATACAATGATATTTTTTTCATTTTTTTAGGCTCTACTGTGTCCGTACACTTGGGAATAAAGTAAATTACGCTTTTGGGCTTTATAGTGTACTAGAACACGTAGTTTGTCTTATGACGCTTGAGTAAGTATAATGTATTTTTGTTCTATGATAACAGTTTTCAAGAAAATCAGAAAGGTTCAGAGACAATAATTATCTCCATTTTTATCTATGTCAGTACCTTTATGGATATTTTATTAATTACTTTATATATAATTATTTCTACTGTTATATCTGTCTGTACGATTATGAATATTTTATTATTATAACGAACGAGGTCCGTAGTTATTAGATAACTTGAGATGATCAGTCAGTATTATGATTTTAAACGAACAGCTCGCTATATAGTAATTATCACTTTCAAATAATTTTTTTCAAGTTTTCATTGTAAATAATTGTCCTGTGATAGACTACGAGTCATTGAATGCTTTATATTAGCAAAAATCAGAGTCATACCTTTTAGATCACTGGATGTGTAATGTTTGGCTCAATAGAAAACCTTTATATTAAGTTATACTTTTCTTCAAAAAAGCGAGTTTTTCTATATTTTCCGTTCTCTAAACTCTCAAAATCAGTCATCACTATAAAGTGAGGTGTATTCACACTATATATTTTCCAATTAATATTATGAAACTATATGTCCTGATAAACTATAAAACTGTAAACTGTAACTCTTTAACCTTTTTAATATTGTTGAACAATGAGTTACATCTAAAGGTCATTTTCTGCTATAAAATGTATACCCTAATAGTATTTTTTAATAAAAAGTACAGTGATCGGAACAAATACTAGTTACCGTTTCTGATCAGAATAATCGAATCAATGCAATAAATTTTCCACTATTCTTTGTTACAGGAGCTGTTAATGTGATTTCACTTGAAGTATTAATAGGTTAAACTCTAATCATGTAAGAAGAACACACAGTATTGGAATTGCGAGTTCCTGTTAGTTGTAATATTTATGTATTTATTTAAATGTCCACTTCTCTTCTGATTTAGTTATAGAAATACAAATATTCCAAAACTGCCATCCCACATGAAATCTTCATTAAATATTTAATAATTGTGATAACTCCTAATTCAGTATTAGCAGCCATTTATTCCATGATCACTATGTAATATAAATTTTCTAGCTTTGACTTTGTGTTATAATTGAATTGTCACACTCCTTTCAATCCCATCCACTACCGTAATCGTTATTTTCACATTATTCGCAATAATAGAATGAATTGATGGTTAATAACGATGTTGGCTTGATTATTTTCAACTGAAGAAAGCTGAATTGATCGAGTTTCATACAGTGGTGGGCTTATTAGAGATACCATTTTACAATAATGTCATTTCACAACGTAAAGCAGGCATTGCAATGCATTAACACGTATAATGCATTCTCTGTTCTAAGAATACGCGTTCCGGTACTCATTAATTTATATCTATGCTGGGGGGACACGCTTTATCGAACGCTGACCTTTCCCAATAAAACTATGGAAATGAAGTTAGTTATTTCCAACTCACAAATACTTTATCCAAGTTCAACTTAGTTTGTACAAATTGTCGACTTTGTACGTTTCAGAATAATGTCGACTCTAAATAATTTTCCTTACAATTACCTTGTCCTATTCTGAATGACATTGAAATTTATTCAAATTTATAGTAGCCTATTCTCCATGAAATATTTTACATAGTTGAGTTCATGTTTCAAACCAAAGAGCTGAAGAGGTTTATCACTCAAGACCCAATATACATACAGATATTTTATTTTAGTAGATTTTGTAGGATAAGTGTGATAAGTGCAGAGTGAAAATGGAATACATATTACTCCTATTATCCTTAATAGGTATAATTTGGATGCACTGCCTCTGCCATTTTATTCCAAGAAGTGTAGTCGTGAGCCATTAAGAGCCACATCACTTGCAAAACTGGTTTACGACATCCTTGTAGAGCTTAAAATCTGGTACTATTGACGTGATGGATATCAAGAGATTCAGCTTATTATTTTCGAGAAGCTTTCTCGGGTCTTCGTTACTTCCATTACTTCCAGTTGCCAGTGTTGTCAGTTACAATCTTTAGCTCGAAGTGTTAAGTGAGGTGTTCTTTTGAGCGTTGCAAAGTGCATAATTTTTGTGTATTAATTGATCAATCATGCGTCCAATATTTACAACATTTTTGTTCATGTTTTTCTCGTATAGTCTTCTTTTTCCAACAACGGATGCTGGACTAATCGAATTAACAGGAGACTATATCAGCAAAATTTCCAATTTCACCAAGTCTGTTAATCCTTTTGCAGATTCATCCTCCGACAAAAATAATCCTGCAACTGCTACCAGTGACGTAAACAGTGATAATACAAACGTGAATTTATCTAAAGATTCGCAAGCTGTTAATGACAAAATCGAAGTGACAACTGCTGTCGGAATAAAAGACGATAATATTACTCCAAGAGTAACACAGTCTACGATCAGTGATGAAAAGGCATCTAGTGTCTCATCGAACAATACTGATACCGACACTAAAAGGGTTATCGCTAATGTTCCAATAAATTGTCCAAAAAATAAGGTTTATGATCATGATATCAAAAGGTGTGTAACACTCGCCTAGACTGTTTAGTCTACAAAGTGTCACAATATAATTATCCTGTTTGAACGTATTGTGTGTTTTATTTCAAATTTATTAATGAAACACCTACTTTCATTTCACCATTTCTAGAATGTTAATTCACTGGTATATACTTATGGATCTAAAAGATCCCTTGAAAGTCTCTATTGATTCTTATTCATATTCAGTTTTGCTGACGATGCCCACATAAGTCTATGACTTGTGCGTGGGTTATGAGTTAAGGAATACTGAAGTGTTAATAATTTATTTATATTCATATTAATCTTTGCTGATGGTGCCCACATGAGCCCAAGATTTGTGCGTGGATTATAATGAAGAGTGAAATGTTGATTCATTTGTATTCATATCAATTTCTGCTACTGATGCCCAAATAAGTCTATTTCTTGTGCGTGGGTTCTAAGTAAAGGATAAATTAAATTTTATTTATTTGTATTAATAGCCTATCAATTTTCGCTGATGGTGCCCACATAAGTCTATGACTTGTCCTCAAAATAAGTTGAGGAGTAAATGAAGTATTAATTTATTTGTATTAATATCAATTTTTGATGATGGTGGGTGCTCACATAAGTTTGTCGCTTGTACATGCGTTTCAAGAGTGAAGGAATGGTAGGTACCTGGTGGGATAGCCTATAGGCCTACCAGACGAAATGGGAATCGAACCAACGATCGTGATAGTGATAACTTATCAGAGCTGAACAAACTAATCCATTACGACTCGCTAATTAATGTCTGCATTCAAAATATTTGTACGAATTATGAATATCCTACCTCAGATCAGTAATTTCAAGGATATAGACCTTTTAAACCGCAGCAGCGATACCGGTATACCATTAATGCTGACTAAATTGTTATGGTATCTGGGTCTTGAGGAGTTGTAATGGATGACGGACTATTAACTAAGAATGTAGTAAAAAGTGTGTGCTATTTAAGATTTATTGAAAATATAGCGTCCAATCACAAAGTAGCGATCATGTTGTAGTCAGTATCATGTAGTAGAATACAAATGCCATTGATGATCTCAACGGCCGGTTTCTGCAATAAAATAATAATTATGTAATTGAAATGCAATATGGTACCTATTCATAGGATTATTTGAAGTATTGTACTGCAAAGTTGATTCAAATGAGGAATGACATGTATGCCTAATTTGAATATTAAATTCTCTCTAAATACAACTACTATATTGTACAGAGTGAACTATTAATACAACTATTATACAGTGAACCTTAACAGCTATATTCAAATCCAGAGCTTACTAGCTCTTTGTTCCAAATATGATGATTGGCATTATATACATTGTATAGATCTAATTTTTCTTTCATTCTCATGATATCTTCCCATTGTAATATTTAATTGGACTCAGTGGCGGTCCCAGGGGGGGATAGGAGGGATATATCCCCCCCAAATATCAAGATGGATCCCCCTAAAAAATGTACAAGAATTTCTTGTTCTTCTTCTTTATCACTCCCCGGTGTGCCTCACAGCGTCGGGGTACAAGAATTTCTTGTTAACTTAATAAATGTACATTACATTACATTGTTGTTTAACAATCTGGGTATTTTTTTAGCTATTCCTTCGTAACTTTCATGTTAAAAATAGGGCCTAAGTTTATGAAGAAAAAATTCGCAGTGAACACATCATTTGTTTTTTGATTTCATCATACGTTTATTTGACTAAAGTTTGTCATCATGCTGATTAAATAATCACATACGTTATTGACTTTGTTTATGCCCGGTTTTTCAGTCGCTCAATAGACAGTTTATGGATCCAATAGCACTATTGAATCAATAACCATGTGTTTTCAAATGCGAAAAAAAGTTATTGATTCAATAAGTTTATTGAACGACTGAAAAACCGGGCATTAGTCGAAATAATCAATTTTCTTTGTGTAGCTAAAGGGAATCAAAGGAAAAACACGTACTTTATGGTTGAATCCTATTTCACCCAGGTGCAATAAACTTTAGATGAAAAAGTATCTTATTAGCTAACATGAATACTACTGTATTAGCATGAGTATTGCCCGGTTTTCCAGTCGTTCAATAAACTTATCGAATCAATAACTTTTTTTTTGCATTTGAAAAATATTTTAGAGCTCAAATACGTATAAAAATACGTTTTTAGGCTTTAAATTTCATATTTTTCCGGGGGTGGGGACCCCCGGAACGAAGCAAAAAGAAGACGACTTCAAAAATTTGAATCATATCTGCGTGAAAATTGAAAAAATAATATGGAATAAAGTAGGCCGAATATCTTCAACCCAAAATATAACTTTAATATAAAATATAATATATCTGATTAGGCTACAACCATTATGATTCACTAGTCAAAACATTTTCACACCCTCCAATCCGGGCCCGGTCTGCAGTGGGGGGAGAGAAGTCATTCCACCAGCAATAAATTAATGAGTGAGCTGGTGAATGTAATAATCTTTGAAATGGTGTGATGGGAGACTTAGCAGGTAGGTAGGCTACTTGATAAGATCTTCTTTCATACATCAAAATAATCAATGAGTATATAAATAAATAAATTATATCTTTTAATGAAACTAAATAAAATATTAATTTTATTATGGGAGAAAATCTAAATATTTATGAATTTATTGCTTTGCTATGCGAGAAAGAAATATGTTTCTAGCTGGCACCTTTATGAGAGATTGAATGAGCTTTTATTATCAGGCTATATTAAAGAGATCCTTGTAGGTTCTATGATGATTCGAAGTAGGATGCAGTAGGTACACAAAACCTTCTCAAATTTAAAATAAGAACGTTTAATGGTATTTATCTTACCACATATTCTAATGTGTTATTTTTATATTCACCTTTTAAGCAGAAGTTTTGGACGATATCTTTGTTACCCATTATAAACGGTATTTCAAACAATGAAGAAAAAATCCAGCTGTACATCACATACAATAATGATTGTCACCAGCATTGTGATGTGCAGCAGGTCCAGCAATGCTTCATCAATCAACTTGCCAGTTTTGGCTTCCACTTAAAAATTAGAACAATATTTCCTGGAGATACGCATTTATTTTTGTAAAATTAATTTTTCTGGGTTAATCTTTCTAGGTTGACTTTCATTATTGTTTTGTTATTGAATCTATTGTATGTCAATAAGGCTCTTATTCATTGAGTTTTTCTGTGAGCTTTTGTATGTGAATAAATGAATAAATAAATAAATAAATTCATTATTGGTATTTTCTTAAATGATAATTATTGCCATAATTATATTTCGTAATATTGCGAATTCATATCTGAACTTCTATTTGCTAATATAATTTTTAAACCGGCAAAAAATAAAACAAATTCAAAGTTGATACAATAGAATCGCACAGTATAATGACTGTAATGTGCATCAATAACTAAAGAATGACAACTGAAAAGTCGACCTATCATAACTTACTATGCTTGAGTACTGCTGTTACCAAGACATTTCAGAATGATCTTGAATTGTAGGAACAAGAATAAAATTGAATAATAAAATATTGGAAAATTGATAGAATGCTGTTCAGCAAGTTAGTGTAACAATGGCATTGTTTTCAACATCCTCAATATTGTGCTTATAGCCATATTAGTAGAACATAATTAGTAGTAGACATTTTTGTCCATGTTTTTCTCGTATAGTCTTCTTTTTCCAAATATAGAGGCTGGAATAATTGAACTGAATTGGAATTCGTGCTGTTACTGACAAAACCAAAGTGGCAACTACTGTTGGAATGAAAGATTATAATAGTCCGATTCACGCCAAGAAGTCATCATTGTTTATATGAGGAGCATTGATGCCAAGTTTCATTGAGAGAGAAAGAGAAAACTGCACCAAACGCGTGTTTGTTGGGACTGTACGTGTGCAACAACAATGCTCAATGCTGCAACTATTTTTTTTTTTTTATCGTATGGCTTTTTATCGGTGGGGAGACCCTTACGGGTAGGTTCCACCTCGCCAAATTGCACAATTTTTTGTAACTATGCACAGTGCGAATAAAATAGAGACATCAGCAACTGCCTTGTGCTGAACAAGGATATAGCAAACTCCCATCTAAGCAATGCTGACTTTTCGACGTGACGAATCGCACTATAATAGGTAATAAGCTTATTATTACTCCAAGACTAACACGGTATTTGAACTACGAGGCAGCTGATGACACAAAAGAGGTAATTATTGCAAATGTTCCAATAAATTGTCCACCACGACAGGTATATGATCATGATATCAAAAGATGTGTAACACTTGCCTAGGATGTTCAGTCAAATAGAAATTGAATTTTATAAAAATGATTAATACAAACACTTACAATAGCTTTTCCAGAAGATTGATACTTCTCCAGCTATAAAAGAGCTAATCTTGAGAAGGATAGGATACAAAATGTACTAATAGAATAGCTTTTTGGAAAATATTTTTCACAAGCTCACTAACAATCCAATGCACTTTTAAGTGAGTAGTCTATTTTTATTCTTCCTTTGATGCATCTCTACAACATACATATACTCATATCTGAGTGAATTCCATAACAAATTCTGTGACCATTTCTTATAATTTTTCTGATGCATTATAATTACCATTAGAAGACTTGAAAAATGTGAATCATATCTCAGCATGAAGATTAAAAAATAATATGGAATAATGTACAAATCTCTATCCAGAAAAAGAAGGAAGATGATACAAGAATATAAATTTCAAAAGAGAGTGTGAAATCCATTACATTCAAGAAGAGAATAACCATCAAGGGGAGGACTTATTCAGAGTTTGTTTGAACTTCACCATCATTGATATTACATCCAAGAGAGGTCTCCTCTAATGTATAGGACCATTTGAAATTGTCAATGTGCTTCTTATTTCTTGCCTTGGTCCTTATATAATTAGAAATTAATGAATTTTATTGATTTAAAATAGTCTTATTTTAATTAATAAATCTATTTTCAAAAATTCTATTATCTTGCTGAATTTGCTAGAATATAAGGACTTATACACAGTACAAGGCAATGTAGGTACATTTTTTCTTAGGAAAATAACATCATGTATTTGAGTGGAAAATCTAATCATAACTTATGCTGGAACAGTGCAGAGTACCATTGTATTTGACATAACAAGCATGAAGATTATCTGTAATGGAAGAATTGAATAATATAAAAGACGTAAATTCTGGTGAATGAAGAAAATTGAATTCAGTCTACCTTATAGAGAATAATTTCATTACTTCTCCATGGTTTTGAATGTCACAAAATCATCAATATAAAGCAAGTGAGTTGATAATAATTAAAGATTGAACAAAGCCTGTTTTTATTAGCTGAAAAAATTGAATATTCAATGAACCTTGTGCTGTGGAAGATTATTACCTGATTAATTGAAATTTTTTTTGAATAAATGATCTTCTCTTGCATGGCTGGAGAACCAGTTGACATTAATTTTTGTGTCAGTTACAATCGTCAGCTCAAAGTGTTTAGTGAAGTACTCTTTTGAGCATTGCAAAGTGTAACAAGTGCATATTTCTTGTGTATCAATTTGTCAATCATGCATCCAATATTTACAACATTTTTCTTCATGTTTTTCTCGTATAGTCTTCTTTTTCCAAATACAGAGGCTGGAATAATGGAATTGAATTCACGTGCTGTTACTGCTGACACACCAAAGTGGCAACTACTGATGGAATGAAAGATGATAATATTATTACTCCAAGACTAACACGGTCTACGATTAGTGATGAAAAGGCATCTACTGTCTCATTAAACAATGATGATAGCATCAGTGGAAGGGTTATTGCAGATTGTCCAGATGGAAAGGTTTATGATCATGATGTCAAAAGATGTGTACCACAAGCCTAGAATGTTTAATCTATAATTGTCACAATATAATATTTATCATGTTTGAATGTATTTCAAATTCATTAATGAACACCTACTGGTTGAATCTGAAATCAAGACCCCTAGAAGGAATTTGTTGAGTAAACAAAAATCGCGCAATAACGATAAGAGCAATATTGAATACCAACATTCTTTCTCCTCTCCCCTTCAGACTTCAGAGGTCATTATTCCAGATTCAAAGATTATACTTGTTTTGGTGTTATACTTTCAAAATTTTTATAATGTTAATTCACTGGTACCGTACATTGTTATGGATTCAGAAAGATTCCTTAATTGTTTAGTACTGAAATGTATTTTTGCCTGCCCACAAGTCTGTGACTTGTGCATGGGTTATGAGTTAAGGAAATTCATATTCATTTGTCTTCATATCAATCCTCGCTGATGATACCCAGATAAGTCCATGACTTGTGCGTGGGTTATGAGTTGAGGAATAATGAAGTGTTAAGCTCATGCTCCTGTTATAAGTTACATAATGAGAAAGTGTCAATTTATTTATATTATGATAATGAATGTTTGCTGATGGTATATGCACATAATAAGCTTGTGCAAATGTTATAAATTATGGATTGGTATCAGCAGAGTCAATTGGAACTAGAATCCACTTGTCTTAGTCCACTTGTCTCTGGTATCAGGCAGATTATACCAGGCAAAATGGGAATCGAACCCACAGTTGTGATATCGATATAACTTACTAGGACATATATCCCAGGTCGATAAACTGCAACTAGGTAATGAAATACGAGTACATGAAATAGTTTCCAATCCAATCTTTTTCTTCTTCTTCTTCTTCTTCTTCTTCTTCTTCTTCTTCTTCTTCTTCTTCTTCTTCTTCTTCTTCTTCTTTAAATTCTTCTTTCTTCTTCTTCTTCTTCTCCTTCTTCTTCTTCTTCTTCTTCTTCTTCTTCTTCTTCTTCTTCTTCTTCTTCTTCTTCTTTTCAATCTTTTAATCAGAGATGATAGCTCTGGTTCCACTTCAATGTCGAATAAATCTTTCGCCTTTACTAAAGATTTCCGTGGTGAACACATGAACACATGATGAGTCTAATCTGAATTTTTCCTCGTGCTCTTCTTCTCGATCTTCTTCTTCTCCTTCTTCAACTCGATCCTCTTCTTCCCGTTCTTCTTTTCCTCCTTTTTCTTCTTCTCCTAATTTTTTTGTGAAGTGATCTGGTGAATGATGTCATAATCTTTAAAAAGGTGTGATGGGAGACTATAATTAAGGTACGATCGGTACTCGAAAAAATCTTCTTTTATTCATCAAAATAATTAATGATTAGCCTATATAAATAAATTATAGCTCCAAATGATATTAAATTGAAAATATCAATTTTACTATATGGAAGAAAATTAAAATAATGATACTTGATTGCTTTGCTATGTAAGAAAGAAATAATTTTTCCTAATATGGTAATATGTTAATGTTATGTTAATATGTTATTGAGCTATATATTAGGGTATACGGAAATCCATATAGGTCCTATGTTGTCTCGAGCCTTCTCGAGGTAGGATATGGTACACCAAAACCTTCTCGAATTTAAAATGAAAACTTTAAATTCTATTTACCAAATAAAATAATACCTTATAGACGTGTTGGGCGGTCTCTTTTCTTACTAGCTGGTTATTCTTTAAACGATTGAAAAATGTCCTGCGCATATCACATAGGTACCGTACCATGATTGGCACCTTAGGCTAATAATATTGACTATAACTGAAACCCCCTTCCTCCTAGTAAGTACCGCCTCTCGCCTATTTGGTACCTACTTCAGACTTTTTAGTCCTTGCCCACCCAGTCTTGTCTTTCCAGTCTGGAATCTGGAATCGTTACTGGTTCCCTGGTTCGCACAGTACCAACAGAAATGCACATCGACTAAAAATAGCCTTTCGACAACTAAAACGTCCCGTATCATATGCTTGGGTAGTCTCTTTACCAAAACATCTGAAAATGATCGTGAATTGTAAGAACAAAAATAAACGAGAATTTTGTCAGGATGCTGTTCAGCAAGTCATTGTAATAATGGCCTCTATATTGATTTCAATATCCCCGATTCTGCTCATTCATATTAGTTAAACAAAAATCGTTCTAGCTTTCCTAATATATAAAATAATGATAGGCCTACATATTATGATCATTCGAAGATTATGAAATACGATTGAAAGATGATACAATAGTATTTAAAGATACATATTATACATATGTATATCTTTAAATACGTTAACCAGCAATTTCAAAATGATACATTTCTCTTTTTCTCCAATTATCTAATACTAGTAATTGGAATGAACTAAAATAATGGACTCTTGCACATACAGAACGGTGAAGGCGCAATTCATGTGATCATCCACCAAAGGAGAAACCAGACATTCAATAATTATTATGAATTAATAAACTCATTGACAATAACAATACCGTGAAGCCTAGATGGTACTCGGCATGATGAGCTTGAAGATTATGAGCTATAAAACAAGTGAGTGGATAATTAAAGATTGAACAAAGCCTGTTCTTGATAGCTGAAAAAATTGAATATTTAATGAACCTTGTGCAGGAGAAGATTACTTAATTAAAAAAAAATTTATTTTTGAATAGATGACTTTTTCTTGCATGAGTGGAGGCTCAGGTGTTTGATAAATTGAACTTATCCAGCTAGCCTTTGTTTGGAAGCTACTTTTGTTCTAGAAAAACTACATACGGTACCGTAGGCTACTACACATATCTCGAACATTTCATAGTTTGAAAATCTCGCGATAAACTCGGAGTTTCAAAAATGTCTCAATTGAACTATTTCAAAATTATTCTCCCCATTTTACTATTACTGTTTGTCAACGCCTTCTGCTTCACGATTGACAACGAGGTGGATCGATTCAAACGGCAAGACGAATCGGTTAAGCCTCATTTTCTTACACAAAGGAAGAATGGGGCACCACTCCCTGACGAGGTTGACATAGAGTACGAGAATCTTTCTGATCTGGAGTGCATTACGCCGGAATGTAGAGCCACTGCCGTTCCAGAAACTGCGTCTGAGATACCGGAAGCGGAGATACCGGAAGAAACTGAGTAATTTCAAATCATGCAAAGTTGAAAAAAAAATTGAATCGTGAACACGAGATAAATTTTTTGATCAATATTTGTTAACTTACAATACTCATTCAATGCCAGTAAATACTCTGTATTCACAATAAATGAGTTATAAATAATTATTACTGTGGCTTTAAATGTGTATCATTTAGACAATTATTTCAACTAATATTAGAACAGGCCCGGTCTAGCCCGGGTGGGAGAGCTAGGGCCCCAAGCTAGGGGGCCCCCAAAACGAAAAATAAAAAAATACGTTTCAAATATTTTCATTCAAAACCAGTAACTTTTGTAACCAAAGTTTTTTTGCTCTCTCCAATGCATGTGTAGCTGAAGCCGATTTGTTGTTGCACTTCAATGAGATGAATTTTGGGATAATCGAATTTTTAATACACTCTTTGTTGAACCAGATGTTCCTCTCTGCTATGCCAAATTTCAGTTTCAAGTCCACAAAAAGTTTTTTCTGTTGCACCAGACTTGCACTTTTAATAAATTTAACACTGTTCTCAGAGAAATCGGCTTCAGCTACACATGCATTGGAGAGAGCAAAAAAACTTTGGTTGAGGAATGAGGTTAGTTTATGGTACAGACGACGTGATAGTTATGGTTTTCATCTATTTGTTGTACACACCCAGCTAGTCCATAGGTTATGTTCATGGGAGTTTGATATTCTAGATTATGAGAGTAGGGAAGTTGTAAGTAAAAAGCTTCAGAGGAAATCAGAAAAGCAGAAAAAGAAAATTAACTATTTGATTAAACAAAAGAAAGAGGAAAACCATCAAACATCTACAAGAAATGATTTCAAATTTGCACAGAGGGTAGTTAATCTTTCAACAACAGACTTCAACACAGAGGAAGTTAATCTTCTAGGCAAAGGAAAGAAATTTTGTAGTGATAACACAACAAAGAAGAATATTCTACTACTGGCAGCCAACATTGATAAACACAATGAACTTTCCAAGAACAAATTATTGAGTGCTAAATGTGCCTACATTATGAAAAATACCAAATCTGATCCAAAATCTAGCTTGGCAGGTAAAAAGGATAGAGCAGTTCTCAAGTCCATTCAATCAAAAGTATGTAATAGTGATTTAGTCATAACAAAAGCAGATAAAGGGAACTCTACAGTGATTTTAGACAGACAAGACTACAACAACAAAGTGATCCAGTTCATGGAAGATAACAAGTTTCAGAAGATTTCCACAGATCCAACAGTGAATTACAACAGATTAGTTAAGAAAACATTGAATGAATCAAACTGGTTGTTCAACAACCAGTGGGAAACTAAAAGACTAATGGTGATGAACCCACAAACTCCACGTTTTTTTGGACTACCAAAGATACACAAGCTGGGCATGCCAATAAGACCAGTAGTTTCAGGAATACAATCACCCACATCAAAACTAGCACACAAGCTAAACTCACTGTTTAGAAACTTCACTTCCTTCAAACCTACTCATGGAGTCAAGAACGCACAGGAACTAATTATGAAGATTGGTAATGTAGAAACTCAAAATACATGGAAATTAGTTTCATTTGATGTAAAAAACTTATTCACAAGTGTCCCGGTCCAGGAGAGTTTAGATATAGCTTCAGAGATTCTTGAGAAAACAGACATTGAGAAAAATAAAAAAGAAGACTTCATCAAGTGTTTAAAACTATGTACTGGACAAAATTTTTTCAAATTCAATAGTGAAATATATAGACAAATTGATGGCTTAGCAATGGGCTCACTGCCTCTCCCCTTACTAGCAGACATCTTCATGGACAAATTGGAAGTAGAAAAATAATGGATTGGAACAGAAACCCCTTCAGAAAGAACATAGGATACTGGCACAGGTACGTGGACGATATTCTATGTCTGTGGAAAGGCACGGAAAGACAGCTACACAAATTCCACAGTTTTTTGAACACCATACACAGTCATATTAATTTTGCAATGGAACTGGAGAAGGACTGCAAAATTAATTTTCTGGACCTCACAATAGACAATACAAACAACATTCACAAGTTTCATATCTACAGAAAACCTACAGAATGTGACACCATCATCCCCAACAACTCATGCCACCCAATAAATTACAAATTAGCAGCTTTCAACAGCCTAGTAGACTCCTCTCAATCCCAATGGACCTCACCAACTTCAACAAGGAGAAAAATATTATCAAACAGATTGCAACAAACAATGGTTATGACGAAAATCTAGTGAATAACATCATAAATAAAAGATTAACAAGCAAATTAATCAAATCAGTTTTCCCCATCAAAAATATTACCAAAGAAAATAGAACATGGATAACACTACCTTACATAGGAAAAATTTCTGAAAAAGTTGGAAGAACTTTAAGAAAAGGAGGTTTTGATATTGCCTATTTACCCAAACCCTTGCTGAGCCAAACACTGAACAGCGCTAAAGACAGGATAGATTTTGAAGAAAGAAGTGGTGTATACAAATTAAAATGCAGAGATTGCAACGCATGCTACGTGGGTCAAACTGGGAGAAAATTCAGAGAAAGAAAGAGAGAACACATAAACTCATTAAAGAAAGGAAAAACAGACTCGAACTTTGTAAACCACCTTGTAGAGGAGAATCACAACCTAGATAGTAATTTCAACATGGAATACCTACACTTTGCAGCAAAAGGACAACTACTGGATGTACTGGAAGCACTAGAAATAAGGAGAATAGAAAAAGACCCAACAGTAGAAAGCCTCAATGAACAAATAAATTTTGATAATTGCAATGTGGTGAACTATTTCGTTTAGGCTCACATCATTAGGCATATTACCATTAGGCTACTTAAGGATACCGAATTATCAGCTTATAGTTTTTATTTTTAAATATTTATTAAGTTCAGAATAGCTCATCAGTTTCTTAAGTATTAATTAGGCTCAGCTACTCTCCCCACCTGGCTGGATAAATTTTACCTCCATCATATTAACAGGAACATATTTATTCTAATTTATTACAATGTAATGTTTTTGTTTAAGCTTATTTTATGGGGTCTATTATCAATGTAGGCTACTTGTATTCTCTAATCATATTAATCAATTTTTACTATACTTTCAGAGTTTTGTATAATCAAATAATTTCCAAGTGCTTTTGTCATAGCATCATAGCTAACCACTTATTATCAATGTAGGCTACTTGTATTATTTCTAATCATATTAATCTAATTTTACTATACTTTCAGAGTTTTGTATAATCAAATTAATAATTTCCAATTACTTTTGTCATAGCATCATAGCTAACCACTTATACTTATATAACAGTTCTATTACCTAGAACAATTACTGTTCAACTTATATTTATTTTTAGCTTCTGTAACTTTATAAAATTAAGATCATCTTATAGTATTTTATTTTATATAGTATATATAGTATTATATTTTTATATTTTGTAGTATTTCTCATAGTATTTTATATTTTCATAGTATAAGTCATGGTTCAATATTTTATATTTTATAAGTGGCTACCCTGCAAAACATTCCCCCACCACCATCTGGAATTAGAATACATCTGTTACCAAATTTCAGTTTTGACTCAACATCCAACAACTGATGATGATGCCATGAGCATCGAAACATGTTTTGTATAAATAAAAGTTAGTAGAAGAAGACAACATCTGTGTTTTTATTTCATTATGGAGAAATTCTACAATATCTCTGAGAACAGTGTTAAATTTATTAAAATTGAAGATCTAAATTAATCATAATTTACCATAATTCAATTACAATCTTATTGTAATAGACTATGTATTCCGCCTTTATTAAGTGTTTACGTCAAGTAAATAGAAAATATGTTGCCTGTGTAATAAATTGCAATAAAAACTTTATATTGAGTACAGCGAATTTTTGGTGAAATAACTAGTAAGAAGCGGGTTTCTTTGTAAAAAAATTCTGGATTAGAGCCCCTGTATCCCTTGTACAAACTGGAGGTAGGCTATATTATACTCAAGGCTATCGCGTTGGCTATCGGTTTGTTGGCGCCCGGGGTGAGATTTTGCACCCCTCTCCGCCAAGTACCAAGTTATTCGCTTTCCTATCTAATATTAAACCTGTTATCAATTTTAAAATTATCCCTATATCTTTTTTCAACACTCATATCCTGAATAGTCAGGGGTCCGGCAGGTCCCCCGGGAGAAATGGATGTATAGCCTATCATTGTCAAAAAGAGATAAAAATGTAAAAGTTTCACTGCTTTCTTATTCAAAAAATAATTTCAAATTATCATTAGATCATAACCTTAAAGGATGTAAAAACTAGAATATTCAATGCACTACGAAGATATAAGCAAGTTTGGGACATCCATCCAGGATTTTTCAAGGTATACGTGGGGCCTGAGCCCATTCTCAATAAAGAACTGTGGAAGAATTGGAGAAGTGTGGAATTTCAAGATTTTAAGAGATTGTATAAATGCATTCACTTGTGTAAACGAGTTCTCTGTTATTGAATTTCAGCACATCTTTTCTGTTTTTCAGCATCGCGATGCTCTTTTAGCAATATTTGCTATTCTGATATATGGAAAAACTGTCTCGGGGATCTGTTCTCGAGAATTTACAGAGAAATTTATTTATTATTCCATCATTCATTTTCTAGAGATTTAAAAAAAAAAGATGGCGATCCAGAAAAAACTTTAGAGCAGTTTGAGAGTTTTTCAATGGGCAGTCAAAATTGTTAAAATAAGAAAACCTTTCTCATCGATTACATTTATTAATTCAAATAATTCATAAATCTAAACCTCCAAAATCTCCACTTGCTCCATTGGTTTAAAATAAATAAAATGTCAATGTCAATAGTTATTCTAGAATAATGTCTCATTAGTAGTGTTGGAGTAATATAAAATTTTAAAGTAACGTAAACCTTTAAGTTTTCGAGAACAATTATTATTTCCGAAATAATTATTAAAATCTTTGCAAAAAGCTTCAATAGCATTGTTATTTTAATTAATTTGTAACAATATGATAATGTGTTGTAATAATTTTTATTATATGACGATTTAAATAAACGGAATAATCTACCTATTGAAATATTAAATTGAAACAGTTTCCTTTGATCGTATGGGTCGTCCAATTATAACGAGGGTACCCTCACTGTCCCTCACGAGGACGGCAATATTGTACGGTATTTTTTATTGTTTAATATGGGAAACATCTTGACACATCAGGAGGTTTTCAGACTTTAAAAAAGTTAAAGAAGCATTAGAGACGTATTTCATGACGTAGGTAGTAGATAGGCTACTGTGTTATAATAAAATAACATGTGGATACATTTCTCTACGAATTACCAAATTCAGAATGAAAATCCTCCGAAGTTGACAACAAACAGGTCTGCCGGTCGAAGCTACGAAAATCAGAACAAGTCTTTTTTCAAATCTCAAGTGGTCGTCTGGAGATGTTAGATCGCTAATCTTGAACCTGATCAGAAGACCTTCACATTTGATCATCAACTTTTCAAGGTCCTCGGACTCTATTATTTGTGTATCTGTGAGTTTGATTATAAAATAGAACTTTCTTAAAAACATCTCTCCAGTTTGATTTTGTTGCTGTAGGCTACACTGCTTCGAGCTTATTCAAACTGTTGAAAATCTCATTCATCCTCTCAAGTAAGTGAGACTCATTTATTATGACACGTTTTTCTAATTTTTTCACTAATTCCCTAATTTTTATTCTTTTGTAATATCAAAGACTATAGGTACTTAGTTCATATAAGTATAGTTATATGAGTTATATATTTATATAAGTACAGTTTATTATAAACTATATAATAGTTTCATATCGTATTGGTAATATTCATCCAAAAAATTGCGATAGGAACTCCTACATATTTATATCAATGCATACCCTCAAACGTGATGGGGTACTTATTACATAAATAGGCATAAAAGTATTTTACTAGGCAAAAAACACTCTACATCTACAATATACGTGCAAAATATATTTTTGTTTGAAATCTCATTAAGTTCACTATAATCTATATATAATATGGGGCATTGACTTCCATATTATTGTCATTGTAAATATTGTAATGGAATTCCTATTAAGGTAGTTAATTTATCTATTTCATTGTAAATTATTGGATTTACTTGAATAATTCTGTTGTTATGCGAAACATGAGAACCTTTTGTTTGATATAAAACCGATATTTCATCAATAAAATATAACAGGCAAAGTGTACAGGATCAATGTATTGTACGTGAAAGAATGGATCAATATAAATATTCCAATATAAATATTTGGAGTGGTCCGTAGCCGAGGGCGATAAGCGCCTGTCTGATAATCCAAAGGTTCCAAGATCGAATACAGTTGCCGGAACGGATTTTGACAGAAACGGCCACTCCCGTCCTTCGGAGGAGATGAAAAGCCGTCGGTCCCGACTGCCTTAAAACAGTCGCCATCTCTCATCATCACCCCTCTCATTACCCACGCGCAAGCCTAGAACTCATGTGGGCATCACCTTAAAACAAAACAAAACAAAAACATTTTAAATTGAACTTATGATACTGGGAACAAATATTCTCCAGTTTATATCTGGACTGGAACCTGTTTTATACAAAAATTTAGTTACTGAAATACAGGAAAAGGACGCACACACACTAGACGTGTTATGAGTTTATTATAGGTAAATAGTATGCCGGCGAGGCTATTCATATTTAATAGGAGTCCGCCTTTTTCCTGTTATACAAAATTCTTCTAAATTTTTATGAAATGGACTGCAAATTATGATTATTTTAAGTCAAAGCTTATTTTTGCAATTTCAATTTTATTTACTGTTGATTTTGAAAAAATATATTTCGTATGTTCTATAAATTCACTGGATTTCGTTCTCCCTCCTTCTCTTAAATTATTTTGAAAAATTCTATGAAAAACTCATCTAGAATTTCCTGTAAAATTTTTCTATCTAACAGTTTTTCTTGACAAAATGAGAAACATTTTTAAATTGAAATAAATCACATCAAAAGAAACATGAGAACAACGTGTTTTATTAAGGGTACGCGATAGGGCCACTGTACTCTTGTTCGTCCGTCTGTCTGTCTGTACACACGATAATATCTAACGAATGGAAAATCGTATACTTTTGAAATCTTCTTCTTCTTCTTCTTCATCGGACCCTTCTGCCTCTCAGCGTCGGGTGGATACTTTTGAAATTTAGAATAAAATATCTGCATAGATCAAGTAAGAAGCCTATTGACTTTGAACAGTGGGGGTTGAATTTAAGAGAAGCTACAAGCAAAAAATAGGTACTGTAATTTCAAATACATGAAGTACCTATGTTATGGTACGTAAGTTACCTTTAATGTTAAGACATTGAAGTATCTAATTAAGAGTCTATTTTCATTGATAGAACGTTGCATAACAAAGTACGAGTTTGAATTTCATGAAATTATCCCTCGGGAGACACACTGGGGTGTACCAGACCTCAAGCACTTTTGTTCCAACTACATTACAACTTACAGGCCTGTATGAACAGAGGAAATTCTATCACTAATGTAAATTGAGTTAGTAGTCTTGATTATTCTTTCCAGAACCAGTTTCCATTAATTGTGCTATAATTTTGAAATTTCACACCAAATTAGTAAAACTCTAGAAAATTTGGGTTATTGAATTTTTCTAAATTTAATTTCTATGTGGAAAAAAGTAATTAATTCCATCGAATTTGAAAAGTTTCTCTCAATTGCAGCAAATTGCTGCTATGTTTACTAGTTGAGTAATTCTTAAAAAGTACTGTCATGTTTGTTGTGTACACTACAATATCGGCTCATGGGTCATTCAATAATACTCCTTTGTGTCGGTTTATTTTGTTCTCAAAAGGCGGTACCTAAAAATATATTCATCCACGTACCCCTTAATGAATTTTCCATTGCATAAAATTAATTTGATTCATCATTTCGCCGAACTTATTTCAACTAAGTTATTGCTGAGAAAATAAAAAATAGGCCTAAACAAACATTCTATTTCAATTGAATAAATTAATAAATAGGTATATTTATTTAAAGATACAGATAGAAAATAGAATAATTTGATTAAAAACTATATTAATCTACGATTTATTGTGCTGATTTTAGGAAGAATTCATTCAGTTCAGTTGAAAATGAGAATTCCAGTCTACAAATTTCAGCTATGGAAATAATATCATTTTATTTTGCTTTATTTCAGAATGATGAAAGTGTTGATGCTGTTGTTGCTGGTTGCAATCAGCGCTGTGGTGGCACTTCCCTTCCCACAATGGGGAGGCGGTGAAAGCTTTTCTGAATCACAATTCCAAGAACAGCAACAAGGCACTGATATTTCACTCGGCTTCGGAGGACCAGGCGGTGGATTCCAGGAAAATATTGACACTTTCTCACAATCCGAACAAGGTCAATCTGAACAATTCAGCCAATGGTAGTAGTCTGATGCGCCCCTGAGAAAGAGTAAACACTGTGATCATAAGCAGACTATCGAACTTCATTATCGTTCACTCCTATAAAATTTCTTCTTACATTTTCAAATCAACATCCAGTTTTATAAATTTTGCTCAAAATGACTCTGTAAATATAAAATTTTCACTTTTATCATCAATTTCTTACCTTATGTTTTATTTTTTATTATCTTATTCCATCAACAGAACTCTCAAGAAAAAATATGATGCATCGGAATCATGAAAAATATTCGGAAATTGATTTCAATTGGGTAAACATTTTAATAGAACTCAAATTCAAGTATGCGGATAATCAAATATTTATTGTCAGAGACGGATCTCATCTACAGATTAGTAGTTTAGTATTTGTTTCATACGCATTAGTCTCTATAATAACTGTTGTATATTATAAACAGTTTCTGTGATCCTACAAAAGAAAAGAAAATATTACGGTATTTTGGAAAATAATTTAATAATGTTGGCGCTGGTATCGAGTCACTCTAATCAAATAATTGGGGTATCTACTTCCATTGGAAAGGTAACCGCACAATTATTTCTACGCTTCATTACTTTTTGAATCGCAAATCATTATTATTGCTTGATCAGCCTTCATGGAAATTAAATTTCCTGTATAACTTTTTTTTATAAAGCTATCTACTTTTGTGGAAGTAATATTATTATTGAGTCAACAATTATGTTAATGGAGTGATTGACGTTGATGACAGGAGATATAATATAAATATAGAAAAATTATTTTGTTATTGGCGTTATCACTCATCAATTATACAAGGAATTAGGAAGACCTACTGAAATTTTGACACATTCTCAACACATTTTCATACTGAAACTGATAAAAATATCGCTTAGTGAACGTATTTTTTCTTGTTGGATACAAACATAAATTAATTTTTTGTCGATCATAGTTCGTGTGCAATTTGAACATTGAGTTTATTGGAATAACAGAGCAATTGTTTTAGCAGAGCAGGAGCAGTAGCAAAGTTCTTATTGGTTGCTGAATTTGACGTCTATCCAATCAAATGCTTTATCGGTGAGCATTGAAAAATCTTAATTGTTCACTTCTATATGCTAGTCTATTGGAGCTCTTTTTTTTCAATAGCTGTATGAATCTTCTCACTACAAAAGTCTTGACGAGTACTTCTATCCTCTATTCTCGGGGAAACTGAATTAATATAATATTATTCATAGTTTTAAAAACTGTAACGGTATTGAAAATCCAATTTAAGTAAAAAGCTCAATTTCTCAGTTCAAGTGGATAGGCTAGTTGAGAATGAGAACTCCCGTTTTCATGAAACCACATCATAGTAGAACCTTGATAATTATCTTACCCTAGAACTGGAACTCGGTGATTATTGACCTGAATGAGTAAATAAATCCACACTACGTATTTGAGAAAGCTACCGCAATTTAATTTCTTGTAATGAGTTTTTCCTGAAGTTTCTGAACCTGAAGAATATATAGAGGATTAGGAATAGAGATTATAATAGAGAAAACAATAACGTTCACTATTCAAACAAAATACAGTAGGTGGGTACTCAACTTTGGATCATAACAAACCAATAGGCTACTTACAGGAAGAGAAAAATCAGTTTTTCTTCAGAAACAAACCGCACCTATGAAAAGTAGGTACGGTAATGAAAACCTTATAAAACCAGAACAGCAACCTATAACTCATTTATGAATGGAAACTTCTGAGTGTTCATACAAAACAGAAAACAACAAAATTCTTATTCTCTCATAAGTTTGTATACAAAATTCTCGATACCTTTCTTAGAAAATAATGATATCCATAACAAGAAAAGCATATACAGTAAAAATATAAATCGAATCTTTGTTATTGAATTGCCAAAATCCAGGTGCAAATTCAATGTTGGATTCAAAGTCAACTTCTGGTGCTTGTTATGGACTACTTTGATTCTGTTATCACTGATGAATGTTGTATACGGCGAGGGAACTCAGATCTTTCCGGAAAAGCCAAATTGTAAAAATGGTGAGAGACCGGTTCAAGTGGAAGGAGGATGGAGATGTGTCAAATAGATTCAGGTAAGGATCCTACAGGTTTAATATTTTCTCCGAATACTCTCTATGGAAACTATATAGTAGCTTCCTTTAGTATACCTCATTTTACCAAGTATTACGGTAATGGTTTTTTTTATCCTTCGAATTTATATGCTGAGGAATGTGAGTTTTAACGCATATTAAATGTGATGGACACAGAAAACAATTGAATTCAACCACCGTAAAATGATGTCATTTAATAATGGGATAAATGCAAGAACAACCAATAATCGTCACGATGATGTCATTTTACGGAGGTTAAATGCAATTTGATCTTCTTGTAACTGTCCTATTAACGGCAAACCGACTAGGTTTACATAAAAAATAAGTTATAAAATTAATATAGGCTATGACGTAATATCTCGTACGGTATATGAGTATATAATATAACTCCTCCATTTGAAGCTTCATTTTTCATTTCTCCTTTGAGAAAATTTGCTTGTGTGCGTAGTTAAATTGTTGAACAGTTCTGTACATAAGTAGAGAATTTTGAAGAGGTAATAGATACCGGTAATAATTCTCAATTTGATTGTTCAGTACAAGTGACTCATACAAGGAAAAACTCCCATAATATGTACCAGTGCCCACTCTACTGTAGTCTGTCATTAACAATTAATTCCTTTTTCCATTGAAGGCAGAAGCACATTATTAATAGTCATGTTTTGGCTCTTTCTCAACTAGCTTGTTCAATGAATGTTCAAGTAAAAAAGTACATGTAAATATTTTTTCACAGTGATTTTTCGATAGATTAAAAATATTTCAACCTGTTCTCGCTCATTGTTAAATTTCAATTCAAATTAGTGAAAAACAATATTGTAAATGAAGAATGAAGTATCTGATGCCACTATTTAGAAGAACGAAATTTTGATTCGAGATGTCGTACTTGTGAGTACACCTTGTATTTCATTACAGTATATTCGAAAATTCTAATTTATATAATGATTATAGAAACATTTTCATTCAACAGTCGATTTTTTCTTTCTATTTGAAGGTGTAAATTTTGTTTGCCATCAAATAATGTTTCGTCTAATTAAATGAAAAAGTTTCAAATTCATTAAAAAATCATCATATTTCTTCGAATGCTATTAGTTTCAAATTCATTAAAAAATCATCATATTTCTTCGAATGCTATTAATACTCCCGAAATATTGCTTCAAATCTCGTCAAGATTCATGAATATTTGTTGCAAATTTCTGAATAAATTAATAAAAATTCTCGATGAGACTTGAAAATAAGTCTTCTCAAATTTTGAATAACCTTTGACTTGACTCTAGAATCTTTTTTAATAAGACTCTAGACTCTAGAGTCTTTGACTTCTATTTAAGAATTTTTGAAAAAGTCTTAATTTTCAAGTTAAAATATTGAAGAATTATTCCTTTCGAGTTTAATCTAAGTTTTGACAATTCTTGTGAAATACTAGAACAAGATCTAAAAATATGTAATTTATTGGATGGAGAATTTGATTGTGTGCATGGGAAATCGCCAATTTCCATTCGTCCCGGAAAATGCACTGGATCAAAAAAACTCTCTTTGTCTCCTGAGTCGGAAGTATAGCGCAGCAGTGCGGTCAAACAGTGAACTTCCAAACATTATAACTGAGTGGTTGGTACCATTGTGGCGGGGTTATTTAAATTTCACTTACCGCCACTGGTTGGCGTTGGCGGGAACAGCCTCACAACTTGGATACATATAGCCTACCGGTGCTCATTAATTTTTTAGGAGAAAACAAAAATGGAGAAGAATAATTGATTTAGCATTGCAACTCAGATGCTCACTCAATCAACGCAATCTTAATCTATACAATGGGAGGAAACGCTGGTGGAGAATATTGCTATAATGATACATTGTATTCTACCAGTAGAACTGTAAATTACACAGAATGCGTAGTTTATTCTTGGCCTTGAGGATCAAGTTAATCTACGTATAGTCTGGCAACAGACCAAAGAACCTTCGCGCATCGTATCACTGAAGTGATACAGTATCACATAGTACCACTACTCTAGTGAGCGAGTGAGATGAACTGCTGCATTGCATAACGTGCGCTCTCTCTGCGTAGTAGAGTTCTTATTTTGAAGGCTCTTTTGTTGCCAGACTATACCTATTGTTTGAATTTTTTAGTCTATTACTATTCCAATCACTATTAAAGTGGATGAAGTATAGCCTATAATTTTTTGTTTGTTTCAGAATTCGATAAGGTGTTTGTTGCGTGATATATTGGACAAGTAAATTGAGTTTGGCGGAAATATTGGATAATATTATATGAGCTTATTAAAAAAAAATCCAACGTAGAATAACTCATCGGTTTACAGATTGATTTGCAATTTTCACATCGAATTCACTTTTCACGACTCATAATATCAACTATGATAGGTAATATAATATATTATTCTTTAAATATCATCAGGCCAAATATAGAAGAAATAATAAATTCACAAGTAAATTAAAACGTTTCAATTATGAAATTACAAAATTTTAACTAAAAAATGTCTACACATTCATGGAAAGCAGTTCTGCTCCCCAGTGTAATTATACAGGCCTAGCAATAGAGGAAGTATAATAAAATATACGTAATACATGGGTTTTTGCAACAAATCATGCTGTTGAGTGTTGACATGAGACTTAAATATGGCTGCTGAGTGAAAAATGTTAATTTGAAGACTTTAGTACTAACTGAAAATATTATAATATTGGAGTTGGATTGTTTCCAAATATAATATGATGCATTTCTATAAGAGTTATTCAATGTTGAATGTGCTTCAAACTTTTGTTTCATTGGATTGGAAGCATTTTCATTTTATAACTCAACTAGCGGAATGATATCATGAGTTTTAAAAGAAATTAACCCTTGATAAAACTATCGAGCCCTTTTGAGTTGAATGCTACATGAATAATATGTAGACAAAGACAAGAAATTTAAGAGTGTTGTATATAGATACTAAAATTGACTTAAAAAGTAAGATTGTACTTACAGATTATTGTGTTAATGTAGCCTACATTTCGCAGTGCTGTGCTGCATCGTCAGAAAAGGATGGATCCACAACAACCTAAGAGTTTTGTATTTACATTACCTATTACCGTACAGCATTGTGTATAATATTTCCTCCACTGAATGTGAAATGAATCGTTAAATAAATATTTGAGAAAAAAATAAGTGTAACCTTGCTTTCAAAGGATTCCTGATTCCCTGGTAGAATTTTTTTGCCTCAATGACTCAATCTGACCCACATCGATATCAAGTCACTGACTTTAGGTAGCAAAATAGAGAAAGCATAAATATGCATGTAGGCCTATATAGTTTCTCTATGCTCCAGTAGTGTACTACCACGTTTTTCTATAAGCCAAAACAAACAGAAAATTTATTTGGCAAAATATCAATTTCTCCTTAGTTAGTTTTCCTGTAATCCACCATTTTGATTTTTTTTTTAGAGTTTATTACATCTTATCATGATAATGGATCAATATTTTCTTCTGAAATTTGATAGACTCACTAATTAGTATGGTATGGGGTCCACAAAATAGTACCGTAATATTTTATTCTCCCAATAATTTGATCTTTGAAAATGGCGGCTGAATTAAATTTTCAATTTTATTTTACTTGAGAAACAGGCCTAATAGGATTTAGAGAAAAATTTCCATAACAAGAGTGTTTATAGAGCCTTTCATTCTGAAGAAAGTAATACAAAACCTAATATTGTAGAACTCTGATAATAAATATAATATCTGAGATATAGCGATTTCTTTCCAACGCTCACAATTTCAAGCGTGATAATTCAGTACATACAAGACTAGCGATTTTGATAGTTTCATAACTGTGAACCGAGAAATCGCTATATCTCAGTTATATCATCGAATTTTACAAAATTAGGCATCATTTTCTTCTGAATGAATTTCTACATTATTCTTGTTATGAAACAAACTTTTGTAAATCCTATTATTCCTTTAGTAAACTGAAATTGAAAATTAAAATTTTCAGTCAGCTGCCATTTTGAAAAATTCATTATTGGGAGAATCCAATATTAGGTACTATTTTGTAGATTGCATACTTATTAGAAAGTCTACCAAATTTCACAAGATAATGTCGATCCAAACTCTTAAAAATGAAAGTAGTGGTTTACAGGTAAATTGCCCAAGGAAAAGTTATGAGCTGATGATATTTTCTGTTTGTCTTGGCTTGCAGAATACCGTGGTAGTACTGGAGTCACTATTTTTTGGGATACTCTGTATAATAGTGGGAATCCCATAAAAAACAATAATCATTCTCAGAAACATAACTAGGGTTTTATAGTGCTAATAAGCTTTGAATTTCTCTATATTGCAAAACCGTACAGAATTGGCAAAGTTTCACTCTTCCGCCTGTATATAATGTATTTGCCTATGAAATCAACAGTGAAATTATCAGAGTGAATGATTAGTGACAGTGGGTAAGATTACCAGCAATGAGCAATGGTGAGTGAGCCTAATTCATAAATTAATAATGACTTCATTAGTAATGCAGAGGATAATTATTATATTTTATAATTATTTTTATAACTAACTAAAAAATAAAAATATGGACCCACCTGGTGCCTATTATCATAATACCTAATAAAGGTACAATATTTATTCGATATTATTTAATTTTTTTTAAAAATTTATCAGCATATTCATAAGATAGAATGATCGTAGAAACAACTGGAACATCGATTTAAACTCTCTTCCTCACCACAGTAGTGCTCGCTTATAACAAAAGTGAAGTGCACACTTTCTAATAATATAGGTAGGCTATATCTTATAATAACCGGTTTGAAACGTGCAATGGTCTCATCGTTAAATTTTATGACAATTCCTAGTATACTGTAGTCATTGTGAATTCTAGTAGGCTACAGTAGGGTAGTCATTGTAAACACTGACATTGAACGTCCACGCCACATATTATCAATCATGTTTGAATAATAAAACATGTATTATAGTTCCAATAAAATAGATTCTATGAATTAGAATGCGGATGTAGTGGTGGCTCGTTGGCTGTAAGTTCTTCTTTAGGTATCTTCTCAGTTGAACAAAATCTTTCCGCGGCGCATCTCTCAAGAACAAGCGAGAGCTTCAAATTAGAATCCTACCAGAGAAAATGTGAGTAGACTCCAACCTATGTCAGTATTATCCAATAATTAATATTTTTAAATGTTTGCTTGTAATAATACTAGGTTACATACTTTGTCGATTGTTATCACATACAATGAGCCTACATGCGATTTAAATAGAATTCTAATTACCTCGAATTCATGGTTTACAGTAACGTTAACAATTTCCCATCGAGGAACATTGAGGTTATTTTGCCGGTGGAACTTCCTTATGGGACTCCCCACCAGTTATGGCATACGCTAATAATAATAATAATAATAATAGTAACGTTATTTCATACAATATACATACATACAATACATATATACAATACATGTATATACATAGTATGTATATACGTACATACAATATATATTATGGTACAATAAATTAGACTATATTTTCCACTATCGTACTGATGACTCATCGGTATGAACATAAAGTGTAAGTAAACTGTGGCATTTCAGCATTTTTTCTCTACAACCCATAATAATATACATATAGAATGTAGAATAATGACATGCCAGTGACAAAAAAATGGAGGAGTATATCACTCCTGAAGAATCAATGATAATTTTATTTTTTATGTGTGATATATATTGTAGCCTACCGTAGGAATATAAGGAATATTCAGTTCTAATTCATGATTACGGCAATAATAAGGATATTTTTATTTTCACATGAACGCGGATTTTTTAAGTGATTGTTTAAGTCCTAGAGATACCGTATCCAAATCCAAACTGGAATACAACAATAATATTATTATACAACAAGAATCACTGTTTGTGGAATTTTGTGTAAAAATTTTTCACGAATGAGTCGTACATAACATGTAAAATTTCATAAATGAGAATATGAATTCATGTATTATTCATCAGTGTCCAGTGGCTATGGGTATTAGACCTATTGAGAATCAGTTTTTGAACAGATAGCTGTTGATCCACAAATTGATTTACAATCACGACAGGTGTTGATATTATTATTGATAGATAAATTTGGATCAAGCAACTAGTGGTAGCGCACTATGCGTTTAGCTCTAAAAATACATTGTACATTTCGAATTTGAAAGTATATTGTAGAATAATAGTTTAGTTGAAAATAATTCAATAATTTATAATTCGCATTCATTTGAGAATATTGTTCTCTGGATGTAATATAATAATAACCTTTTTTCTCAATTCTTTCAGCCACTTCTCCGTTTTCTTAATTTGAAAAACCTGACAAAATGCGCCTTTGGATTTTCTTTGTTGCAATAGCTGCAATCATCAGTGTTGTTATTGGCGAGAGGTTCCAGACAACAAATATATTCAAAAATAAGCCCAACTGTCCTAGAGGACAAAAACCAATCAAAGTTCAAGGTGGTTGGAGATGCGTTAGAGCATGAATATGATAAGAAGGTATCTATGTCACAACCAGAATAATTTATATTATAATCAACACTAACATAATTTGAAACATTTCTAATATCAATAATGATAATATAATCATTACATTTTTTGCGTATAGCAGTTCTCGCTGCAATGGAGAATAACAAGAATAATATTTTAATATTTATTCTAAAAAGTTGCTGAATTCAGAAGTTTTTAATGCAAAATGGAGCGCTTATCATACGATTTCATCTCTTGATTATTATATCATCGCTATATGGGAAACTTATATTGATTTATGAAAAAACCTTCAAAAAACTTTTAATTTTCAATTTTTTAAGAGCAAGGTACCTACCGTGATTGTTGCTGGTACTCTCATTCTACTATCCATATTTATTACAAATTCGATTAAAGCATCAACAATATTTAATAAAATTATGACAATAGAGGAGTTTTTCACCAAATAACTACCTCTTACTACGGAGACTGCGTACAATCAAACTGATTAATAAATCAGTACTACTGAATGTAATCAGTATATACATATAGATAATTTCATTTTCCTATATTCAACACTATATCAGTATATATATATATATATACTGATTAATAGTCTCTGTTCCTCTTACTAAACTTCTTATTGTTATATTCCAAGTTGATATGTATATTATATTGTATATTATACTGATCAGTATATCAGTATATATATATACTGATTAATAGTCTCTGTTCCTCTTACTAAACTTCTTATTGTCATATTCCAAGTTGATAGATGAGAAAAATTCAGTTTTGGATTCGAAAATTTTATTTAGGGTACTGAGTTCCAGGAAAATGAAATTATCTTGTATGATAAGCATTTTATTTATATTTTGGAAAAGATAAATTTTGTATTTTTTGGAAAAATGTGAGAGGAAAATCATCTTACAGGTTGAGGAAAATAATGAAAATAATGATAGTAAGTTACTTTGATTGAAGTAAATAATTGTCGATTAAAATTAAATAAACAATGCATTTTCATACACAAAAAAAATCGATTCAACCTGGCGACTCAGTACAGATTCCGGTAGCCCTTCTCAATATTCACTAGGAGAAGAAATGGTTGGAGAATATAGTTGATTTAGCATTGCAAATCAGATAGCCTACTCATCAATCAACTCAATCTTAATCTTACAATAGGAAGAAACGCAGGTTGAGAATATTGCTGTGATGATATTACATGTAAATGTAATACCTGTAGAGCTGTATATATAATAATAATGCATAGTGTTTTGTTGGCCTTGAGGCTCAAATTAACTACCTACTTTGAAAATTTGTTACTGTTTCATTCAGTATTAAAGTGGATAAAGTATATTTTTTGTTTCAGAATTCGATAATATATGTTTGCAACGTGATGGTGATATTGGATAAGGAAATAATCAAGTTTGGCGGAAATATTGGATAATGAGCTCAATTACAATTTCAACTTATAATAACTCATCTCCCCATCTGTTTTCACAAATTGAGTTGCAATGTTTCACTTCGAATCCACCTGTCATGACTCAATATCACATTCAAAAGGTAATAGAAGCTACTTGTTAACATTATTATCAATAGAAGAAATAAGAAATTCATTAGTACAACGTTTCTATTACAAACTTTCAAAATTTTCACAGAGAAAGTCTGTCTTGCAACTCACTGACACTGACACAAAATAATGAAATAAATAAATTAGGAATATAAATCTATGTCTTACCTTTTAAGAAAAGCACTTTTGATTTTTTGCTAATTGTATATTGGCCTAGAAATAGAGCTACCAGGTACCGAAATATATTATGTAGGTAGCCTACAATATCGTCCTTACTTATTTAATCCGATTTTCAAAAAAACTATGCTGTTGACATGAAACTGAGTTATGACGTTATGACTAAGTACAAAATGATACCTGTGATACCTGATTCAAAGACCTAAGCAACTGATAATATTAAAATTAAACATTTTTTCCGAATGTATATGGATTGCTATTATTAGAATCATTCAATATTCACTGTGTTTCAAATTTTTGTTTTATTCAGTTCTATTGGAAGCATTTCTATTTTATAACTTGACTGTAATATGTTAAAATAATAATTATTGATAGATAAAGAGATCGAAAATAATATAGAGCCGTTTTGAATTGAATGTTGAATTCTAACATGAATTAGAAATTATTGAATTTGATATTTTTATACTGTTTTACATTTAAATTACTACATAAAAATTCAGCATTTATAATGATATTGCCTTCACTGAATGTCTTATCGGTTATTATAATATTATAATGTAAGAGAAAGATCAAGTGTAACCTTGCTTTTAAGAGATTCCTGATTTCCTGGTAGCATTTCGCCATGGAATGTCTTATATCAGACTCAGATTGAAATCGAGTAGCCTACCTAATTGCGACTCTAGACTGCAGCACCCAAAATCTTCCTACAACGTCCTGCTGTCCTAAAATCACACTTTTCTCCATTATTGCAGGGTATAATCTCAGTATTCGCGAGAGAATACCTCCATCACTAAGCATAATTTATTATTTCTACTGGACATTAAATATTTTTCCAAACTTTTCAACTTTTCCCAGAAGTCTACTGAATAGCGTCGAGCACTGATGTTTTGTGACTGCTCTTTATCATCACAATAAATCGAAAATATCAACACAGAGAACAATACGAAGTATTCCATTGTTACAACCATGCTAAAATTCCCTATTGAAATAAATAATGTGTCAGATGACAATAATTGCGAATATCACTCTATCAATGAGGTAGGCCTACAGTAGCTTACCGATGAATTCTGCTGTAGAAGCGAGGTTCCGTACTGTTGTAGGTACAGAACTTATACTCCAACTGCTTTAGGATTGGTGAACCGCTCTATGCCGATCCAATAGCAGTTTAAATCAAAGTATGTAATTATACTACACAACATTCATTGGTATATTTTCAAAACAGAAGTTCAATAATGAAAAATGATGGATATTAGTTCTTGAGATTGAAAAAGTGTCTTCTGAATGATAAGATCCTCCTTATTCAACAAGTAAGGACTCCAATCTTATTTATCGAACAATAATTTATCCGTCATAATTCAACTTAATAGAGTACCATTGTGTTCGATGTATATTGATAACTAGAATGAAGAGTTACATTTTTATTGTGAGCTTTTTTTATAACTATAATTTGCAGAAGGATAAATCTCAATGACTAAATAGGTCTATTGAAATATACCATTAATAAAGAAATATATGATAATATGCACTATATTGAATACTAATTTGTTACCAAATGTATTTTATTTATTATTCCTTATTATTGCCATTACTTGTATTGTATTATTATGCAATAAAAATATTATTTATTTATTTATTTTACCACATTATTCTTCATCTACATTATAAATCCCCGACCTCATTTTACACCTCATGTAAATTTAGTTCATGAATATTTTTGTTATGTAACAACAATTAATTTTCACAGTTCACTCGTTCCTTATGGTTATCGTCGATATGAGACATCATACCGAGCCTTGCATTTGTTTGAAATGTGGGTCACCAGTTTCTAAGTTTTTGCAAGAGTGTCTATGAAGGCGTTACGAAATTGACATTGCGGTATGTGATACAGAAAGTTAACTTTCAATTACTGACGAAGTGAAAATATATTATCAGTATACGCAATCAGTATACTTGACAGTTTTAGGAGGAATGTCAAGTAAATATCAACATTTGTGATAAAATATTGTGACTTTTACAACTTCTGAATAATAAGTTGTCGAATGCTGACTTGGCCAACTCTTCTTGTGCAAATTGCTCTTCTCTTACTCCTTGTGATTACTGTGAATGGTTATCCAAGTCGCCTTGATAGGTGAGTACCGGTACCTTATTACAATACTGTTATAAAGTTATAAGTTTGAATCAATGTAAAGATTATTGTTTCTCCATTTGGGAGACGTTTTATAATTATATTATTGACGATTTGGAAATATTGTTGTAGCTAACTTCTAATGACGTTCTATAGAATCCTATAAATTAATGGAATTTATATTAAAGGGTGATTTTTTCCCAATATTATTCAGAATTATAATCAGTGCTATTGATTTTGAGTTGATCTGAACTGTCATTCTTATCAGGAACTGATTATCTTATATGGATATGAAAAACAGATCCCCACAAAAAATGAGCCTGGAGAGATAGAAATAGTGAAGAATAATATTGTATATTGATATTCAATCAATTTGGAAACTCACTTTGAATAAACCTCGAAAGACATGTTTTTCTCTATATCTTGGTTGAGTCTCTCCAGAAATATCTGATTGGGATTGTATGAACTCTAAACGTTTTTTATAGACTCACCAGCTAATCCCACATCCAGAATGTCTTTAATAATTTTTTTGACCCCTACTCAATCTCTGCAATGTATTTAATGCAATCTTCCGACATTTTTATCTTTGTAGCAAAGTATTTAGGCCTCTGTTAAGTGTTCATGAAAATTTCCCTTTTTATTTCTATCAAATAAAATCGATATGATTTCCCATCAAATTTATTACAATTTTCAAAAATACCATCGTCTCATTCTTAATAATTATGATTGCAGTAGATGTTCGGCCAACTAGTCTTTGAAGAAATTTCATTTTGATGGAACATTAAATTTTTGCCCATGATCGGATTTGAGTACCTATTTGAAATCTTTATAAGGCAATCATCATTCTAATTCTCATTCTGATCTCATTCTTATACTCACGATGATTGATAATTCTTCTTAAATATTCTGTGTTTACACCTACTCAGCCAACCATTATGTTTGTTATATATTTCATGTACACAAGATGATACACCACAATATTTTTGTTGAAAATTAATATTTACTGAAGACATTTATTTTTATCCACATCTCACTTAAATATTTATTGAATATTATTCCATATGAAGTAAACTTCAAAGAAACCTGGTGACAGAAATTTTTATAATTGAATACATTTCTGCAGTAGCAGTATTTTGCAACAATATAGCCTATGCTATAATGCTATTGTAAGCTTGACGATGGGTGAAAATTGATTTTCTTCCTTTTTTCTTAGAATGAAAAAGGGTGAAATGAGAAGGGCTGAATGATAATTGCTCTGCATACATTCTGGGTGAAAGTTGATAATTGCAATTAATAAATCGCTACTTTGGGCAGGATTTTTTCAATCAAAATAATAATAAGTCTGATGAGAATATTGAGTGTAATATCTCTCATATTCGTATCACTTCCAAAAACAAAGTCTACCTAGGCTACTGATCAAGACATCAGTGAATTATGATGCTCAGCAGGATAGGCCTAGTATTCATTGAAGTTTTCTCCAACTGCTGAAAGCTTATTATAGAGCGTCTGATTCTTTGTATTTGATGAATGTACTTGAAATTTAAAGAGTTTTCCTGACAAGTTAATGATAGTTCAATATCATAGAGGAGACAAAAAATAGATGTCAAGGCAACTGGAGTAGTAGTTTAGTTTAATTTATCAGTGTTTACCAACAACGATTATTTACTTACCGTTATGAAGTACAATTTTCAACAGAATTGAAGTAATGACATCAGCAATCTGTACAATAAATTATTTTCATTTGAGTGGTTCATTACAAACACTGTTCATGATTTCCTAAATTATTGAGAATTATTGTGTACCGAAACTATATTATAACAAGAGCTTGATCCTTTTAGAGGAAAATAATTATCTTTGAAATAAAATTATAGTGAATCTTATCATGATGGAAATATCGGTAGGCTACCTATTTCAAGAGCTTGAGGGTATTCCAATCAAAGACAATTAGAATACTTAATAGTTTCCTATCGTCTTTGATTCCCATGGACGCATGGGGCCATTGATAGTGCTAGAATGATCCATTATTAGAGATGATGGCGTTTAAGCGTATGATATTTTTCAGTAAACCTACGAATTTATATGAATTATATCCCATCATTTATATATTACACTTTTTGAATTAACCTCAAATTATAACTAAGAACATTAAATTATAGGCCTCCACATCTTACATCATCTTTCCCATTATCCACGCATGAGACAAGAGCTAAAAAAAAAATCATTTTAGTAGGAAATAGTATAGGAATATCTATTTTCTACGAAAAAGTTCAAAATATTATTTCAAGAAGATTTAAATAAGTGACTACTCCTAGTTCTTATTAGGGATAGAATTCAACCTTATTGAAATTTCTAATACGCTACTAACTTCAGTACCATTTTTTTTTTTTTTTTCAATTGGGTTGGGCTTTGTAACCCTTAGCCACCGCGACCGCTATTCGATCTTTTGTGGCATCCCCTCTTTGGCTTATGCCATGTTCCATAATCCAAGGCTAGAGCAGAATTTACTCAGGGCCTTGAAGTCCAGTTCTCTTGCCTCCTTTGGTAGGAGGGTTGCCTTTCCAAGAAGTCTCCTCCTAATTTGCAAGAGTGCTGGACATTCCAGCAGCAAATGTGCTGCTGATTTCAGCTATGGACCCACCCTTCCGAAGCTGTTCAACTTCTATCAGGGATGGGTCTGCACAATCCTCAGATTCCATTGCGGAATCTTCAGTTGTAGTACCGTTTCCCGGCAGGTTTGAGTCAGCAATAACTCTGAAACCTGTTCCCACGAGTAGCTGGAGACTTATTTAGTCACCCTGGGCAGAGCTCCGCGTTCACCCAGGGAAGGCTTCTTAAAACTGGAGGTCGCCTGGTATCCAGAGTTCGCATACTTGATGTCAGGCACTCCCCTGACCATGCAGCCGTCGGCGTATGCTGTTCCACCATATGTTGGCTTGGCTTGCGCAGTTGATGCTTCAGGTGTTCCTACTTGAACACCCTACTTGAGCTGGGACGCAACGGTGTTAGTTGCCAACCAGCCTACATCTACCACTAGCATCAGGAACCCGGAGGATTGCCACACCCCGGACAGAATAAATTCTGCCCCCCTGCGGGGTAACTTCAGTACCATGCATTTACTAAACTCAGTTTGGAGAAGTCAACTCCTCCAGTTATAAAGTGATCTTGTTCGCAGGGCTTTTGTCGGTGGACCAGTGAGAGAGTGTCCATCTGGCATGAAGCATGATGAGAACGGCGTGTGTCGACCCATCAGCTCCAACTCGGCCACCACTCAAGCCACCTATATCATAATCAGGCCTGAAGCTAATACGGCGCCTGTCATCATCACAAGGCCTCCAACAACCACCACAAGTTCAAGACGTACCAGGAGACCCACTACTTATAATCGGCATGTCAAGAATTATTATCATTCTCAGCAATGATAGAAAAATAAGGATTTGAAATTTGTATCAATAGCAAAAATGTTATCAGAGTATTATGTATATATGTGTGAACATCAATAAAATGTGAAGACTTTTCTCTCCTAAACTTTCTTCTAATAGAATGGCTCCAAATTCATCTTCAAAAATTTATTCCTCAACATTTTGAGCTACCATCAAGCGTCAAAAAACGTTATTAACCATAAAAGCGTTGAAGCATAGTGTACCAGTACAATTAATCTCTATAACAATATTTAGCTCTTTCCAGTACAATATTTATCTCTTTGTGTTAGTAGCGTGAGAAAAGGCAAGTGACCGTCGCTTTTAACCATGAACCTACTTCTCTCTCTCTCTTTCTCTCTCAATTTATCAAGAACGTCGCGACTCAAAACTTGTATATTGCATCGTGTCAGCTTCGACTAGCCGGCGCTGGTCGATTTTTATTTCTCAAGCGTGAGAACGCAGACGTTGTAATTTCTTGTTTCACACCATCGGAAAATGGATTATAAAAATTTGACTCTGACCGAAGTTAGTAAGAAAGGCTAGGATTGGTTGGTCGCCTTCCGCCGTCCCTAACGTGCGTTTTGAAAGAGCCAATGAAGAGGCTGGTTGCTAGCGAGTCGCGAGGTTTCCCATAATGCAACGGGAAATAGTAAGGCTGACATCTGAGTTGTCGACCAGGAGGGTCACTTCGAATCTGAACTGAGACCAAGATGACAAATTTCATTTGTGGCGGTTAAAGTTGTTTAAACCATGGATTTTTATATTTTAACTTATACAAGTAATTAATATTGCTGTAGGCGCCTCACGCCTCAGCTTCCTTTTGTAATGTAGTGAGCTCGTGCTATATATATATATTTTTATAATTGGATATAGGTCAACCTCTCCGCTAATGTAAGGTACGTGAAATTAGTATTAAGATTGGTGTTTTAAGTTTTATTCATTTATAATCACAATCATTTATTGGATCAAGCAATACAATATTATAGGAAAGAAAAAACAGGCGTTAAATCAAAAACTTCTTGTGTTCCAAAATTTAGTCTGATTTAAATTGTTCAATTAAGGTTATGTACAATAGTTCATAGTGTAAACTTCACCTGAGATGTTAGTATGTTTTTGGGCCTAACCCAACCTCTGATAGGAAACGAGTACATTCAATATAACCTTAATCATTGTGAAAACACAAGGTATAATTCTTCCATGTCACAATTACCTTTTTAATCTTAAATTTTACTGTAGCTAAAGAATTACAATCCAAAGAAAATGTCATGGAATTACTTAAACTTCTAATTTTAGTTTTCATGTAATGAGATAGATCCATTCACTGAGTGTAATCGAATTAGATTACACAATGGCAAAGTATATTTTGATAATTGTTTTAAATCTTGTTCTTAAAGTACCTTTATGGCTAAGTAGAGTATTTCTGTGTTCGATTCAGTTGGTAAAGTTGTACTACCATATTGTTGGGTAACATTGTATTTATTTAATCACCAGTCTAGGTTCCTAGCAGATTGATCTATTGCTCTTGTGGAATATATATCAGTATACGTCTCAAATTATTTATTCAGGCCTTCTGCCCATGAATTTTGTGAACAGTAAATTGATTGTATGTATTCAGTCTGTAGTAGAATGTATTATTATTATTCTGTAATTTGAAAATTACAGCGGTCCTTGATTTACCCGGAAGTCTTCGTGATCGACTCTGATGTCCTGAACTTCGACAATTGCGGGTCTGAACCGTGACTCGGCAATGAATCTGTTCCTCTACACTTGGTGTGTCCCTGGCTTGAGTGACACCGACCTAGAAGTGATTACCGCTGCTTGGGCGTACAATGGGTGTACGTCGGGATAAGTGACCACCCTCGGGAAGGAGTCTCAAGTCACCAGAATTCGCTAAGTACCAAAATTCAATTTTATATTCGGCCGATGATCTAGTGCGTGTTATGAGTGACAGACTTTTCCAAGTTCTACTTAAATTCGTAATTGGGACCGTCGTAACCTATCTACGCACATATCAGCGTCTGCGACTAGTTTAAGATGTAAAAAAATGTAACCTAGCGAGTAAACTTAGTATAACTTATTTGTTTTTTGAAAAGTCCAGGCCTGGTAACAATATTTAATCAACTTCAAATTTTCAATCAATTTCAAGATTTTAAGTAACCTCAAAATTTAATCATAAAATTTTCTCCTTCTGAGATCAAAGTAAATTATGCAACTTTATTAAGATCTTTAAAGCACAGATTTAGGATGTTAGTTCGTAGTTTCTGAGATATTTGTATTGTGTGAATTTAATTTTAAAATTGAAATATTATAGCACCGAGTCTTACTATATCTAGTCGTATTATTGACTTCACCTCAATCCACTAGATAAGCTTATACAGGGTCAGACATGAAAACTGCGCTCACTTTCTTTTCTAGCATTCAACCCAAAATCAAAATTAAAATCAAAATTACTTTTCCAAATTAGAAGGGTTGTTTCAGCTGCGCCACTCTGCTCTTCAGGGTTGGTCCATCCCCCTTGAAATATAAAATTTAAAATTTAAAAAAAAAAATCTTAATTTTCTTTTCATGACTGACCATTGTTTATGCTTGGATTGAGGTGTACACTATGTTAGGACGAGATTGTAGTGAGTAATTGACAAACTCAAGGTAAATTAAGAAAATATTGTGTGTGTATTGTAATATCTGCCATGATGGGTTCACCCGTGCGCTCGCCTGCAACCGGCCCTGGTCCAAATATTAAATACTGGGATGTCAAAGCCGAAGTTGAAAAACATTTCGACTTATCCTTGTTATTTTCTCAGAATATTAACCCTAATCATTTAGTCCGGGGAACACTTCTTTTTGAACTTGAAGCCTTAGGCTTGCCAAGTAGTTCAGTCCAAGAGCTGGATGTCAAAGCTTTAAGAACCAAGTACCGCGAATTAAGATCCGTACCTAATGCTAAAGTTTATAGAGCGGTCTATGATGAAACTAGTGCTGAAGCAGAATTAAAGACGATTTCATCTGCTATCAGTACCTTTGATAATTACCTAGATCATTTCAAAGTATTGACTGAGACAGAAAGGAAAAATCATTTCCAAAGGAGTGTTACTCAATTTTTGCATATATTAAATCGTATTGTACACTTGTTGATTTATGCTAAAGGAAAACCTGATGATAATCTTATTGAACAATTACAGAGTAATATTGAAACGCTGAAGGCTGTCTTTGATATCCTGGTTGGAGTGCAATCTGTTGTCAAGAGTCGTGCCACGTCGCCTGTTGCTGGTATCTATGCGACTCCTGCATTGAGTCCTGTTGTCGTGGAACAAACAGAAGGATTGAGAGAAGGTGAAGACGAGTCATCCAAGGTTGATACCGTTGTTAAAACAGGAACATCCAAGGTCAGTGATGTAATTTGTACTGAGGCCCACGTTTGACTGTTACCCTTCCTAACTTGGCGACTCATAATCTTATTCCTGTTGAGGACAGACCACCTATTGCGTCGACAAATACTAGTTGTTTTGTGCCTGTGGTCCAGCCAAGTAGAAATTTGCATAATTCGTTGGGTAGATCGACTTCTGAACCTATGTTCAGCAACATATATAATCGTCTCCCAAATCCTATTGAAAATTTGTTGAGGGACTTACCCCACACTGATGGTTTGGTTATTGAAGATTTATTGAAATTTTTATCCATAGCCTTGAAAATTCAATCACAATTTAACTTAGCTGCTACTCAGCTATTCCATATTCTTCAACCCTTTTGCTTTGGACCTCTTGGTGATCGAATTAGTTTTGCTATAAATTCTAAATTTTCATTTGATGACCTTCACCGTGAAGCATTAGATTTTTTTATCCCAAAAAGACTTCTGTCCGTGATTGAACGAGAAGAGTTTTACCGTCTACAAAGGTCCGGTGAACCGTTGTCAGCTTATATAGTTTCAATTAAAGAAGCAGCTAAATTGCTGAGGCTGAAATTAAGTGAAAGTGAAATAGTAAACAACATTTGTTCCGGTTTAAATCCTGCGGAACGCTGCCGCTTAGTCTTTCAGAATAGGCCCCATACATTCCAAGAACTTAATGAATTAAGTGTACAAGCTCAAAACATTAGCTTCGCTGATAATGAAAGAAATCGTGTAGAGAGTTCGCGGAATAGTAATAATTCTAATCAGAAAGTGAACAATTCCAATAGTAGACAAATCTGTTTTCATTGTAAAAAGGAAGGACACATAGCTAGAAATTGTAGGTCCAATCCATCTAGTGCCGACTACCGAAAATTTCCTAATAATCAAAATTCTAAACCTTCCTATTCAAATAATCAGCCTAAAAGAGATCAAAATGTTAAGTGCTATAGAGCAACGGCCAAAAACAATAATAAATCCTTTTCAAAATTTAAAAATGGTTGTAATACCCTATCTTACAAGGTAGTTCCCAAAAATAATGAGATTTCTCACAATTCTAATTCCAAAACTCAAAGAAGATCATACCGTCGTAAAAAATTGGATAGGAGACATCCGGCTAACAGTAAAATTAAAGCTTTGCCAACCAATATTGCTCCTATTATAGTATGCAAATTAGGTGTACAGACGCTAAGTGCTCCTGCATTAATCGACTCTGGCGCTGTCAGATCAATTATTTCTAAACCAATTTTAGAAGAGTTACTTTTGAAAAACCCTAATTTGAGCATATTAAAAGAACATCTCTGTTGTACTACCGCCAACCAAAGCCAATTAATTCTTTCTGAATCCATAGTTCTTAAAATTAAAATCGAAAATTTTAGTTGGTGTTTCAAATTTTTTGTAGCTGACAATTTGTCTTTCCCTGTGATCTTAGGATGTGATTTCATAAATTATTCTAAATTAATACTTGATCTTTTCAATAAACAATATTATTTCGGTTTCAGACCTAAATTTAAATTTGAATTTGTGAATAACTGGAAGGCTTTATTCTCTAATCTGGCCAACACTATTACCGCATCTGAAGGTGAAGTCAGTCTGAAGTCTGAGGAGCAATCTCGTTTGAATGCTGTATTATCCGAGTTTGATGAAGTATTATCCAAACGTTTAGGTAAGACCAACCTTATTGAATATCAAATTCGATTAACTTCTACTGAACCGGTTCGACGTCCTCCCTATCAGTTGAATCCCATGAAGATGGCGATTGTCAATACTAAGGTTAAGAAAATGTTGAAAGATGGAGTGATTGAAAAAGCTATTTCCAATTACTCTAGTCCTTGCTTCTTGGTGCCTAAAGGTAATAAGGATGATCCCGATAGTGAATCTTGGCGTCTAGTTGTGGACTACCGCTATTTGAATAAGAAAGTATGTCTAGATTCAGTCCCATTGCCAAACATTGAGAACTGCTTTCACTTTTTCAATGGCGCGAAATATTTTTCTGTACTTGATTTAAATCAGGCATATTATCAAATTCCCCTAGCCAAGGAAAGCCGTCACCTTACTACGTTTTGCACTATGCAACAAACCTTTCAATTTAAAAGAATACCGTTTGGTTTGGCCACCGGAGCTCAAGTGTTGTCATCTGTACTTGACACTCTTTTTGAAGAGGTCAAATACAAGTTTGTATTTCATTATTTGGATGATATTGTCATTTATTCAAAAGATTTCGATTCTCATTTGTCCCACATTAACGTGGTCTTGTCTAAATTGAAAGAAGCCGGTTTCACAGTGAATCCTGAGAAGGCCGTATTTGCTAAGAAACAAATCTCATTTTTAGGTCACTTGGTTGACGAAAACGGTATATCTATCGATCCCAATAGAACAAAAAGTATACGGGAGTTTCCCACCCCTAAGTCCCAGAAGGGGATAGCTCGTTTCATTGGTATGTTAGGATACTTTCACAAATTTATTCCAAATTTCGCCGAGATCGCTTGTCCCTTAAATTCTCTCAGAAAGAAAAATGTTAAGTTCATTTGGAAGGAAGAGCATGAAGAGGCTTTCCAAAAATTGAAAAAGGCTATCACTAATCCTCCGATTTTGAGAACAGCTGATTTTAATAAACAGTTTGTATTGCAGACCGATGCGAGTTCCACCGCGATCGCCGCTGTGTTGTCACAAGAGTCAGATGGAATCTTACAACCCATTGCCTTTGCGTCCAAAAAGTTGACTCAACAAGAACTTAAATACTCAACTTATGAACTCGAGTGTTTAGCCGCCATCTTTGGTATGGAAAAATTCAGACTTTATTTCCAACATGCCAAATTTAAGCTTCTCACTGACAATTCTGCTGTCACTTGGATTTTAAATAACCCAAAACAAACTGGTCGTCTTAGTCGTTGGATTTTAAGACTTCTGTCTTTTCAATTTGAGGTTTGCCATGTACCTGGTCGTTTGAATGTTGTCGCCGACTGTTTGTCTAGGATGTATCAAGACGAAGGAGATACCAGTGATATTGTCGAAACTACAGATTTTGAAATTGAACCATTGTTTTCATTGTTCAACACTTTAAAGTTGACAGATTTTCCGCTGGTGTTCACAGACATAAGATCTCACCAGGAGACTGACCCCTTTTGCAAAGAAATACTGGGTAAAATTGAAAATAATATCGATCATTTTCCCTATAGTCTCAGTAAGGGCGTACTTGTCATAAAATTGAGAGGTTCTGATCATCTTAAGGTTGTGGTTCCCAAAATTCTTGTGCCCCTGGTCTTCAAATATTATCACCAGTCGACCCTAGGCGGACATCTTGGTATTGCTAAGACCCAATATAAGATTTTAGAAAATTTTTATTGGCCTGGTATTAGGAAAGATGTTGTTTGTTTAGTCAAATCATGTGATTTGTGTGGTAAAAGTAAACCAGCTCAGAGACAGAATTTCGGTTTTCTTGCTTCTCAGGTGGAAAAAGAGCCTTTAGGGCGTTTTATTGTGATTTAGTAGGCCCACTTGTAAAACCACTCAAGGTCACACTCAAATTCTATCTTGTGTGGATGCGTTCACTAAATTCTGTTGGTTAGTACCGTTGAGGAAAGGAAACACTGTAGCTGTTATCAATGCGCTCAAGTCTATCTTTGTCAATTTTTCTGTGCCTAAGAGGATTGTCACTGATAATGCAACAATTTTACATCGAGCATGTTCACAAACTTCTGTTTTCAGTTGGGCATTACCCATATCCGGACCACGCCCTATTATCCTTGTCCTAATGTGGCCGAACGTGTGAATCGCAATTTGAAGAGTGCATTAATTGCATTCCATGCTGACAGTCAAACTAAATGGAATGAAAGTTTGACTTGGCTCCCTTTAGCTTTCAACTTAGCTTCTCATGAAAGTACTGGTTGTACTCCGTTTTCTTTAATGTTCAGGTATAGTCCTAATCATCCCCTCCTCAATGCTTGGAATATTGAAGATGTACTACCCGATCGAGTGAATCAGGGCACTGTGCAAATGTGGAGAAAAGCCCGAAATAATTTGATGCGAGCACACGCTCAAGTGAAAAGAAAATATGACCGACATAGAGTGGATGTCCCATTCAAGATTGGTGATTTGGTATATTTGCGAGCACATGTCCAAAGCAGTGCTGTTAATAAGGTGTCTAGTAAACTCAGTTTTCGTTGGAAAGGTCCTTATGTGATCAAGTCTTGGTTGACTCCGGTCACTGCCGCTTTACATGATCCGGTTACTGATCGTTTCAGAGAGGCCATGTTTCTCAACTAAAGTTGTATAACGGTTGATTCGTCTCAACTTATCGTGTTGGTGTTGTTTCCCTTCATTCCTGAATTTGTGTCAGAATGTTTGACTTCAAGTCAGTTTCCGATTTGGAAGATTTTGAGTTGGTATTTGTACTGATTATTGTCGGTAATGCGCGCTACCACATAGTCATGTCGCCTGCACTCACAAGTGGTAAAGTTTGTGGAGAATTTAGCATAGTCCCTGTCGAGCAAACTATAGCTGTGTAGAAAATATTAAAGATATTCTGAAAATATTTTTTTTGGTAATGTAGATATTCAAATAGTTGATAAGGTAGTGATTTCGTCACTTATTGATAACTTAAGTCATATAATCAGTAATAGTAATAGAAACAGTAAGTCATATAATTAGAGATTAAATTTTAGAATCAGATTACTGATAAAATTTTCAAGAACCTTGAGAAATAATAATCATTATAATTAGGAATTATCATTAACATATGTCGTATAGACTCTGTTGACATTTTTTGATGGATATCTCTTTGTTTTTACCCCTCCAGTTGAGAGGATACCCTTTTGTCATCATTCCTTTTTTAATTTCAAACCCGGTACCGGTAATTATAATATCATTTGTAGTGTTATAGTAATATCTTTAGTAGCATTAAAAGTAATATCATTTGTAGTAGTAACGATAATTTCGTAAGTAGTGTTAGGGATAATATCCGCGTACGGAATGCTGTTGTATAATATTTTCTGTATTTGGAGTTGAAGTTAGGCTTTGTCACTTGTCCTAATCAGCAGAGTTCTCTGATTTTTTTTTCCTTTGTTGGCATTTTGTGGTGACGTTTGGTGTGGACGCACGCCAAGCTAAGCTCTTCTAAATTTTGTCCTTAATGGTTTTGTTGGGAAGTTTGTTACCTTTATCTCGGAAGAATGGCCACTTCTTAGATCGACGTCAATAAACTTACTCAAGTTTATTTCACTTTGGAGTTTTGTATTATCTGCTGCTCGGCTATTTACCTTATTTTTTTTTTTTTAGACTTCTATTTTTCGGTGTTTCACAATAACAATATTTAGCTCTTTCCAGTACAATATTTATCTCTTTGTGTTAGTAGCGTGAGAAAAGGCAAGTGACCGTCGCTTTTAACCATGAACCTACTTCTCTCTCTCAATTTATCAAGAACGTCGCGACTCAAAACTTGTATATTGCATCGTGTCAGCTTCGACTAGCCGGCGCTGGTCGATTTTTATTTCTCAAGCGTGAGAACGCAGACGTTGTAATTTCTTGTTTCACACCATCGGAAAATGGATTATAAAAATTTGACTCTGACCGAAGTTAGTAAGAAAGGCTAGGATTGGTTGGTCGCCTTCCGCCGTCCCTAACGTGCGTTTTGAAAGAGCCAATGAAGAGGCTGGTTGCTAGCGAGTCGCGAGGTTTCCCATAATGCAACGGGAAATAGTAAGGCTGACATCTGAGTTGTCGACCAGGAGGGTCACTTCGAATCTGAACTGAGACCAAGATGACAAATTTCATTTGTGGCGGTTAAAGTTGTTTAAACCATGGATTTTTATATTTTAACTTATACAAGTAATTAATATTGCTGTAGGCGCCTCACGCCTCAGCTTCCTTTTTGTAATGTAGTGAGCTCGTGCTATATATATATATATTTTTATAATTGGATATAGGTCAACCTCTCCGCTAATGTAAGGTACGTGAAATTAGTATTAAGATTGGTGTTTTAAGTTTTATTCATTTATAATCACAATCATTTATTGGATCAAGCAATACAATATTATAGGAAAGAAAAAACAGGCGTTAAATCAAAAACTTCTTGTGTTCCAAAATTTAGTCTGATTTAAATTGTTCAATTAAGGTTATGTACAATAGTTCATAGTGTAAACTTCACCTGAGATGTTAGTATGTTTTTTGGGCCTAACCCAACCTCTGATAGGAAACGAGTACATTCAATATAACCTTAATCATTGTGAAAACACAAGGTATAATTCTTCCATGTCACAATTACCTTTTTAATCTTAAATTTTACTGTAGCTAAAGAATTACAATCCAAAGAAAATGTCATGGAATTACTTAAACTTCTAATTTTAGTTTTCATGTAATGAGATAGATCCATTCACTGAGTGTAATCGAATTAGATTACACAATGGCAAAGTATATTTTGATAATTGTTTTTAAATCTTGTTCTTAAAGTACCTTTATGACTAAGTAGAGTATTTCTGTGTTCGATTCAGTTGGTAAAGTTGTACTACCATATTGTTGGGTAACATTGTATTTATTTAATCACCAGTCTAGGTTCCTAGCAGATTGATCTATTGCTCTTGTGGAATATATATCAGTATACGTCTCAAATTATTTATTCAGGCCTTCTGCCCATGAATTTTGTGAACAGTAAATTGATTGTATGTATTCAGTCTGTAATAGAATGTATTATTATTATTCTGTAATTTGAAAATTACAGCGGTCCTTGATTTACCCGGAAGTCTTCGTGATCGACTCTGATGTCCTGAACTTCGACAATTGCGGGTCTGAACCGTGACTCGGCAATGAATCTGTTCCTCTACACTTGGTGTGTCCCTGGCTTGAGTGACACCGACCTAGAAGTGATTACCGCTGCTTGGGCGTACAATGGGTGTACGTCGGGATAAGTGACCACCCTCGGGAAGGAGTCTCAAGTCACCAGAATTCGCTAAGTACCAAAATTCAATTTTATATTCGGCCGATGATCTAGTGCGTGTTATGAGTGACAGACTTTCCAAGTTCTACTTAAATTCGTAATTGGGACCGTCGTAACCTATCTACGCACATATCAGCGTCTGCGACTAGTTTAAGATGTAAAAATGTAACCTAGCGAGTAAACTTAGTATAACTTATTTGTTTTTGAAAGTCCAGGCCTGGTAACAATATTTAATCAACTTCAAATTTTCAATCAATTTCAAGATTTTAAGTAACCTCCAAATTTAATCATAAAATTTTCTCCTTCTGAGATCAAAGTAAATTATGCAACTTTATTAAGATCTTTAAAGCACAGATTTAGGATGTTAGTTCGTAGTTTCTGAGATATTTGTATTGTGTGAATTTAATTTTAAAATTGAAATATTATAGCACCGAGTCTTACTATATCTAGTCGTATTATTGACTTCACCTCAATCCACTAGATAAGCTTATACAGGGTCAGACATGAAAACTGCGCTCACTTTCTTTTCTAGCATTCAACCCAAAATCAAAATTAAAATCCAAAATTACTTTTCCAAATTAGAAGGGTTGTTTCAATAGATACCAGATTAGAATAGATAACAGATAACAAACTAGAGAGAATCGCTTCTCTATGGTTGAAGTGATGAACTTAAACTACTGGGTGGCGCAAAAAGAATGGATGGATTTGAGTAGTATAGTATCAGTGAACTAGAGCTGTCTGTGACCGCAGAGTGACACCATTTTGTAGGTTAAAGTATCCAGTTCTAGTATCAATGGCGCAATTGAGCTTGAAAAATCGCGTATTTGCTGTTGAACAATATTTCTAATAGAATGAATCTGCAATCGCGTCGATCAACGGAGCTTTAGCAGAAAGTTTCAAGTCGAGCTTATTGGCATGATATTCTTCTTTACTTGAAATTCAAGTTTATTATCGTAAATATCGTTACATTGAAGATTTGAATACTGCAATACATGAATGAATTGCTTCTATATCAATAGTTAAGGACCAATTTAAGGCTTTTAATGAGCATTAATGCATTTTAAGGGCACCATCTTTCCTATGTAATTTTTGAAATATACTCAAGTGTTTTGGAGTTTTTCATACAAATTCTCAAATTGGGTTATTTACTTAGTATTTTGGTGTTAGGAAGATAAATGTATGATTTAAATAAACTTTCTTATAACACTTTGAAAAACATCCGTTCTTTATGCGCCACCTTGTATTATTATGGTATCAATATGAAGAATTACCACCTTACGGTAATTACTATTACCGCCTTTACGTTAATAGTGATAGGCTAGTAATTATTATGAAGAGACTTGTATGGTTCTTCTTGAAGCAACCTCCAATAAAAATTCTGTACTCAATAATTAGGTTTCCAGCCTCTCATAGAACTGCTTAGTTCTTAGTTTGCGACCAGATCATTCGTGAAAGGAAAAGCTTCACTCAAATGAAAACACTCGTCGGCATATGAAAAAGAAGGTCGCTGGAGCAAAAGTATTTTTGTTTTACAACATTGAAGCGAGCGGGTGGCACTCGTTGACTGTTTCACAAGCAGACACTGTGACGAGCGTGGGGCCTATCCGATTCCTGGGGGGCCTGTTACGGGACCCCTTTCCCGCCCCCGACTCATGAGACCCGCCTTCCCCGTCCATCCTTGCCCCTCTCGAAATTTATTTACCCCTGTCACAGTTACCACAAGATCTCCACGACAAATAATGGAATTCACCGTAGCAAAAAGTCTCTACTCCCAGAGCGACATTGACTGTGTCCTCCGTTCTGATCCAACTAGAGTAACATGTGATGTGTGCCTCAACTCAAGTCAACTCTGGCCCCAAAAGTCGAATACTGAATCAACAGATACATACTATGCTCATGGATATTTTTTTCGTGGTGCAACACCCACATCCTACATCTCATGTCATATTATCGTCTTTTGACAAATACTAGGCTACCTATTCTTATTTCCAATACCGTTTTCCGTGTACGAGAAAAATCATTTACATTCTTCTTACTCTCAATTTACATAGTAATTATCCTCCTATGTATATTTTATAGGCTCTTCCATGAATTTATTTCTAATAGAATAGTGAAACAATAGTTACATTAAAACAATAGCTTCTATTCTATGTATGTGATTATAATCTACAATCATACGTATATATTCCATTCAATTGGATGTACATAGTATATTCTATTGATTGTTGATTGTAATTTCAGTAGTATTGTATACATCAATTATTGCAATACAAAACGAGGAACATGAATGCAATAATTGATCATTATTTTCCTTGTTTCAATTTCATTTAATATGCTCAGTACATCCATGCTTATTTTTCATGTGATGCGGTTCCTCACAACCGTGTGACTAATAACAACCCTTTAAAGTTTGTTGTAATTTACATTGGATATTGATGATGTATATCGTATTAATATTATATTGACCATTGACGAACCACTACTGACGATAAGAGCTTGGAGATCCTGAATTTATTACGATTAAAATATCAAACAATATTTAAGACTGTTTTTTAATTGGCTTTTGTATTATCAACCGTAAGAGCAACTTGATCTTATCGCTTCGTTCTATTTACCTCATCCATGATTTTGTCTTCACATAATTCAGTACTATTCTATCATTTTTCTAGAATGTGTGTTTTTCTGGTAAATATATGGTAGGTTATCAAAATAATGTGTAGGCTACATACAAAACGTTACTTTCGAAAAATTGGAACAGCTTGTTTTCGTCAGTAGGCTGGAAGCTTTTCATTCGAGGTAGAAAACATATTTTTAGTAATTTCCTCTCGAAAAATCTGCACATAATCTATGTGGGAGGAAAGAAAAGTTTGGTTATCACGATGAGTTTCAATCTGTACTTTCAACTGAAGCCTACATGATCAGAAATGACAAACGATTTACAATGGGAGTTGGGAAGATATATGAAAAATCAGTGGAAGAATGCTAGGATGAGAGACAAAACGTTTCGAAGGGGGGGTTGAGTTGTAGTATGTCATATAGGGGCGCGCTCATACCCAGAGTTCAGACGAATTCATTGTCCAACTATTGTTTATTTTTTCGTTGAATATCAGCACTGGGATTTACGACTCCCCGAACCATTCAGAGCTTGCTCAGCAAGTGAGTGCTGCACACACAGGTAAAATATTTGAATAGGGTCCGAAAACAAACCGACCCTAAATTCAAAACGACTATAAATTCGAAGCCTTCCGTTGCCGTTTGATGAGCCTTTATCTGCGACCCTGGCCTGGCCTCGCCCTGACCATCAGACAGCCGATTGTTCCAAGACAAAAGCCGGTCATCAAAAAATCTATCACTGCGGTGCCTGTGTGTCAGGTCGGGGCTCCTACTGCGTTAAATAGTTGATAGTGCCACTGGCCGCACTGACCAATGCACCCCCTCAATTCGAACCCAACCACACCTGCTGACTTGATTAGAACTCCACTAATCCAAAATTGCAGTTCTCTTCAAAGTGAGTGAAATAGCCATATCAACGAAGAGTATAATACTCTTCAATTGCAGAGTATTTTCAATTACTATATTATTGAGCTGTATTGAATTTTTCTGCGCTAGCCTACACAATATAATTATCATTCAGCTTGGACCCTATGTCCCTATTTATAGTCGATATTAGTAAGTTATCATTTATAAGGCTCCAATAAGTCTCTAGTTTATTATCTTCTTGAATAAAGTGTATTCAGCTACTTCACCCACATAGATAATACATCCAAATCCATACTTGTTTAGTCCATGTCTGAAGTATGTTGGGCCCCAAATTTCTGGCTGTCACAAGTTTCACGTTGTCGTTTATATTCCTATTCCTCTAAAACGTTTATCTACTTTCATATTAACAAAATAATATTATATATTCCCTCAGATCCCTCAACATGATAATAATAGAAAGAATTGAGTCATTTCATCAGAAAATGAATGAGGATAAGTTGAACCTGAACATATTTAATGATTAGAATATTATATAGATATGATCCAAAATTGAAATAGACATATCTATCTGCATATCAGTCACTGAGTTACCCTGAATTTCCCGACTAGGATGACGAAAAATGAGTAAGAAAGAAGAAAAGCGAGTTTGGAAAATTGGCTATGTTGAGAAAACGGGCGAAGAGCAAGCGGACAAGTGGTGAGGCGGTCGGTAGGTGGTGAGGCGGTCAAGGAGCGAGTGAGTGGCGTAAAACTTCTCAACGAATCCACTCAAGAATGTACGGCACGTTGGCAGCGACTCGGAAATCGAAGCCCCGTCTTCAATCATCGCTGCCCGCAAACAAAACATCTTACTCCCAATCCAACCGATGATAGGCTCTCCAACTTAACTCACTCTGCTTGTCTATTGAATCACCCACTACTCAATGATAATAATAAAGTTTACTCATCCAATTATCAATCGGAAAAATCAATATCGCTAACAATAGCACTGGGTATGAATCTTATCGACGCAATTCTAATAAGCATTCACAACCACCAGAACAAAAAGTGGTAGTAATGATCAAAAAATAATTTAGTTCACAAGCTACAGTTTCAAATTTTTTATCTTAATGGATGAAATAATTACAAAAATGATTGTATCCCATAAATTCTTTTGTTACTAGATTTTTACACTAGATGCAACCTTCGTAATGTACTAAAGTTGCTAGAAGACAATTGTAGTAGAAGATAATTGAAGTTGCGTTCTTAGTTCTGAAATATTCAGCGATGGAATTCCATAATAAATTCCATGATATCGAATTCAGCAAACCATAGACAATTCAGATTTATCTCTTAGCAAAGAAAGTTCTATAACTAAGATACAATAAAAACTTATATATATATTATTTTCAATGTATATCCATGCAACATTGCTTTTATTAATCCTATGATGTGAGAGAAAAATATAAATATATTATTCAATTCATTACTCATCGATGAGTTAGACTACATATATGGAGTATCACCATTATTAGAGAATAAAATGCTTCTGTGTCAAACTCCATCAATTTCTGCGAAGGAAATAATATTGCGATTCACATCTCACACCAACTCATCAAAGCAATCCAAAACTTTTGTTATTCACATCAGATCATGAAAAAAAAAACACGGGAGATGATACGCTCTGTATTTCTCATTTTTTAATTTCTGATTTCGTCGATTTTTTTCCCGTTGATTTCTGATTTTGTTTGGGTTTTTGATTTCGTCGATTCTCATAATCTTTTAATTGATCAATGGAGCTGCGAAGAGGTTATTGATATCTGGAGCGGAAAAGACAATGTACACAGTTGTATCTGAAATTAAACAAGATTTTCATCTCAGTGACGTAGCGAGGAGTGAGGAGCGAGCAGCAGCAAACAGCAACAGCACATCATAGATTGCGGCACACTCATTCAGGGCTTATCGGTATCTATTTACATGAGCGGCAGCTCCCACTCTGACGCACAGTCAGTTGGCGTGAGGCTCTCTGGCTTGCATGTTTAATCGGCGTTTTTCATATTTTCACAGTGAAGATAAATCGTTCTGACACCATGTATTTGCTGTTTTTATATGTGTGCATTCTCTTCCACTATCCTACTCTCTTATCGGAAGCCTTTTCTATTCATAGGGCACTTGCCAAATAGCGGCTACATTTATAACAATAATAAAAAGATCTCTCTCCAAACATGATGACAAACTCTGGCAATGAATCAAACTTTGAGGGTATCGGTTCAAAAGTGTGAGCTGTCCTCACGACATATAGGCTACGGATGATGCGAATAATAAGTCTTTGAAAGATATTGATTGCTAGCTTTCATCAACCTTTAAAATAATATAGAAAATAATTTGAAGATTATTATTTGAATAGCAGGATATTGTTGTTCTTATAAAACAAAATGGAAGACACTAAAATTATCTGAAAAGAAACACAGTATTTCATGGAAGAGATTCAAAAAACGTTTCTCAATAAAAATAAGAACGTGAGAGATAAGAGAATCAGAAAACTGAATTTGTATCAACTTAAAACTTGTTCATCAAATAACTTTATAATTTAACTAGTGCGGTCAAAAACCAGTATTCTTGGAAGAAAACTCTCTTCACACCTTGAACCCTAATTTGTTTCTGGGTTTTCTGCTAAGAATAATGCCCTAATAAGTTCTAGACTATGCGTGATTGATAGGAGGAATAGTAGTGATGGATTGTTGAACCTGAAATTTAAAGTGGCTCAAGCCACCAGTAAGTGATTTTGTAAGTTTACTTGATAAGCCGTCTAATGGGAGATAAGAGCCAAGCGAGTAATCATGCTTCATACTTCATACTGCAAGACCAACGGATTTGATAACAGTCGTAGTTGCGGTTGAGCCAAATATTCACAAATTAATTATTAGTCTTACTTCCAATGTGCTTGTCTGTAACCGATCTCAATTTTTAAAATTGACCCAATGATAGTGTCAATATTTCTTAATCAAGTTTTCTATTTTACTTTACAAAATTCATTTCAAAACGTGAGAAAAGACAAGACTGGTAGAGGACAAGCAAGCCTGACTCGCTTCTGAATTGAACCGCCGCGTTAGAGTGACTCTCACACGGTTAATATTGCGATGTGGCAATGACAATACAAAGCCACGTACATCGTCACTGTTTCGTCTGCGAAACGGCGAAACTGCAAATTACAAAACAAAACCGAGAGCGACCGCAGTGTTGGTGTGACCATACTCATTGATACAAGTAGGCTACGATTGGGGGTTTGCGGTACTCGTGACGAGGGGTGTACCCCAGTTAAGGGGGTATGATACCCCCCGATACGGGTGGGGGTGTCTCCGATCAGAACCACACCACGAACAGAGCCAGCACTCCCTTTCATTGTAACAGTATAAATACAGTCCTACGCAACTGCCGTATTATAAATATTCATTATTTAATTGTTACCTTCGTCATTGTATTCCCAAGTTGCCCTTGCCATGCAGGAGTTAGCATGTGTTTGATTACTATACGCTATGCTACTCGTGTGGGGGTGATGAATTTTTAATCTTTTTCGAAGTATCCATTCTCTAATGGATATTTTATTTGATTGAGTGGGAGTATCCACTAGCTTTTTGTATACAGTTTCATATCAACATCACAGTAGCCTATTCTTTCAAGTATATTATTTGTTAAAAAAATCGCTTTTTTTATAAATAAAATTGAATATTCTTGTGTTAACTAAAAGCTGAATTGAATTCAAACGTTTCCCCATTTCTTCCCGACTGAATAATGGAGTTCCAGTACTTCGACAGTTATTCATTGAAATAATAACAGAACCGGGACTTATTCATACTGGTTCAATTCGAGAATCATTCTACTCAGCTTCGATTCGGGTGATCCAAAAAGTTATCTGAGCTTCCGAGTTTGAAAAAGGCCTTTGAATTAATTTGAAAATCTTTATTGCTAGTGTGAAAAGATAGGAATCTCAGAAATAGTAAAACCAATAATTGGTCATTTTGATGGAACCACGTCACTGGAATAAAACGAAAACTAATCAGTAAAACTACTCGGTCAAATGTAATAATTATCATACTGTTCACAGCAATGCAATTTGACGTAATCATAGTGGTGTATCAAAGGACGAGTGATTGATCAATTCACAGCTATAATACATTATATAATACATTATTACCCTGGTTTCTCGTAACTCAAGGGACCGAGAAAAGAATTAGTTATTTCGGTGAATTTGTAAAACGGATTTGCAATATAGCCTACACTACCATAGATTCAATTCAATTCAATTCATTTATTGCCAAAAAAGTAAAACAAACAATTCACTCATACAATGTATGAGTGAGGCGTACTCATGTGCAAAAAATAAAAATGAATTATAATTGAGTAGTCTCTTCTCTTTTCCTGTGACACTACATAGAGTGTTTTGTACGTTGAAATGGTATTTGATATAAATACGTTGAATCGATACATTCGTTAAATGGGGCTCGTGAATCCGAGGTTCCACTGAATAAGATGAATTTAATGAATCGTTTTCAATATTGAGTAATGAAATCGTGTACATTGGAAAATTAATAGTCAATGATGAAAAGCAGAAGCATAATGAGTTCAAATGAGCACACAGTATTCAATCTTGATTGAATAGATCACAAAATCACACAGAAAACACAAAATAAATTAGTTCAATTGGTTGATTTGAATTACGATATATTACGATGAGAAACAATTAAGGCCTACTGTTTGATAAGACACACGCGCCGCGGTGTTGGAGCGAAATGAACTTGTTGCGAGATGAAGTGAAGCGAGTCTATGCTCTGAAAACAGATTTGTTACGGTGAGCTTTTAATAGTGCATAGGCGCAGAAAGAAAAGTATAAAGACGCCCGGCGTTGGTGTAAGGAAGAAGGATTGGCCAGGACGGGGGCGAGAAGTAAACAGAAAGAATGTCTTCAGGATGAAATACGAGGGGATAAATAAGGAGTTTAATCCTGTGCTGCGGCAGCCTCTGGGATTCAGGTGCCGAGCTCCTGGGATGAAATAAGGGATGTTCGCCTCCTCGCCCCTTCTCACTCACGCTAAAACTGCCACTGAAAACACACGTCGTACGCCAGCCGAGTACATAGACCACCGCACTCACACACAGCGCGCAAAAATAAATAAATGAAAGGATTGCAATTTTCTTGAACGATTTATACTCGGCGGAATATTGCAATGGATTGGCTAATTTTCTCGGTTCTTGCTCGAGTGCTTGACATTATAATCCCCGTGTTTTCTTGTTGATGATGAATTGAACAGTTTATTATTGGATACACCCTCATTTTTTGATAAACGTCATAGAAAAAGAAACAAGAATACATATATAAGAGAAATCGAAGAGATTAATATTTTTTTTTTTTTGAAATCCAGTTTTCTTCTCTCATGAAATAATGAAGATTATAGAAATATTATTCGATGAAGAAGTGATGGAGTAATGAGAAACGGTTCTTTTTGACATTGCATATTATTTCATTGTGATGGATTCAATACAGACTACAGCTAAAATAGAACACACAACATGATTTGGTATAGTTATGAATGTAACTTCTTCCCAAATCATACACTAAACATAAAACACAGCACTTATGTACATGGTAGAATGGTCAATAATATTTTATTATCTATCTGTCTTTAGTACTCTTGTGACTTAATCATTATTGTGAAGACAGTGATTGAGAATGTATCGCAATGGAGATTTAGTGAAGAAGTTAACAAGACAGTGTGCATGTTGGGAAGTGATGGGTGAAATAGGGTGGAATTCATTCGAAGTGAGCCAGTTCGGGAGGTTCCAGTCCGAGCTGTGCGATCGTTTTTATGTGAAACTAAATCATTCAGGTCTGTGCCGGCCTGTTTTATTAAAACTGCCCCTTTTTCAATTATTAATCAAGCCTTACGTTCCGCTAGAAAGTGAATATTGCCTGTAGTACGGCGCTTGGGGTAGGGCAGGCAGTGTGAATTATATCCTCAATGAAAGTGGAATTGAAAAATTAAACCCTGAGCAAATAATGTTTAGATCAATACCGATACCAATATTTGGGAGTCGAAAATATATATCGACAAGTACTGTTTTGTTCTTGTATAAAAGAAATAATTATCAATTTGAATATTCAAATAAAAATCTGTTGATTTTCTCATAACTTATTTGGATATTTTCAAGAAATTTTGAGGATCTACATAATGTAATAACTTTAGAGTGCTATTGTACATTATGATAACAGAAATAACAATGGAGTGTTATTTGTTAGACAAGACAAGACTTAAAAATATAGATTGTTGAAAATATAGATGTGTCATGGAATAAATAATACACATTAGTTTCTCTGACGATATCGAAGAAATCACGTTAAAAGAACTTTATTGATCTTACGGAAGATGAAGCGACGGTGTTTATATTAATATAGATGAATAATTGTTATAGAGAGAGAAAGAGAGAGAGATTAAGTCCGTGGTAAATTACAGAAACTACGAAACGTATCATAGAATTGACTCAGAGTTCGTGAATCGGATAATTAAAAACTTTTCTCAAAATAATTTTGGGAATCAAAATGGAATTGATGCGATGAAATGTTCGACTTTGACTTGACAATTTGCTCATCATTTCAATTGAGATTGTATTCACAGCAAGGGATATAGATCAATAAGCAATATTCTATTTTTCAAAAGTATTTTCATCACTTTACGCTAAAAATAATTATTATATTTCCAATCAGCAATACAATTCACTCAGGCAGTAGGCCTCTGCAACCACCAATGCGCCATTGGAGAAGGGGCTATGGAAATTCATTGTGAACAACTTTTCAGTGTAAATGAAAAACAATTTTGTTTGGAAGCAGTGTGCTTTCTGTCAATATCAATGTCTGTGCTCTCTCACCGGCAATCACATCCTCCTGCTGCCTCGGGCGTTGAATGCTTCATGTATCCACTGAATTTTAATTTTCTAATCATGCAATTGACCTACCGGTATACATTTTTCACACAGTTTTTTAATATCGAGCCAGAGATCGACCACCGCATCATACGTTCTTATTGCTCCAAACCTGCCCCGAATATGAAAAGCAATAGGGAACACAATGTTTTTTTCGCGATTTATAAATTCTAAATATTACAAGCTACCCAACTCCAACAAAAACAATTACTCCACGCATCAATGGCTTTCGGGATGCTCACCGCGTTATTCAATGAATATTTTCATCCATCCCTTATATTCTCATACCTTCTGAAATCTGACCATCATACACTGAATCGTTTATTTGCAGCCAAGAGGAATAAACAAATCAAATACGATAAAGTTTCACCAGTGAGATCAAACAGTTTATTATTGTTTGCATTCATAATACAGTAATGGTTACTCTGAGCCCAATGTAATCCCACTCATCGCTACTACAACAGCGATGATTATGATTTATCAAAGAGATTTCCTCAGTTTACACAGATTCGATCAGTCAAAACTCGTAGTAAGCAGATGCAATAGAACATAACTCTGCTCTTCTCTAGGCTCTTTATAAAATCAATAATACGGTGGTAGAACAAAACCCATCTGCGAAGAAATCGAAATATGCGAACATTGCGAATCATGCTAGGATCAATAATAAAACTCCATTAAAGTGAATACCGAGTTAATTCACTTTCAATACATATTTTTGAGTGCAGAGGCATCCAACAAGACGTATGGAGAGATAGAGGCAGATGGCGTGTTGAGTGCGGGAAACGGCCGGCAAGGCTGTAAGAACCCGCTTATAAGGTATAAGGTAAGGTAATACATATTTTTGAACCACTTACATTTTTTATAAACTCACCATTTCTCTGACTATCTAATATTTTGTATAGGCTTGAATCATGTTCCCAGTATTGTGATGTATTTTCTTATTTTCACAAGATCATATTCTTGAAATTGGATTAAACAAAATAAGACATTGAAATCATTACAGTTTACTCACTCTTCTCTCCCTCCAATACTATAGAATACTAAACAGTGATAAACCACGATACGTACGTGGATGAATCCGTTAATTGCAATTCCATTTAATCCTTACGTACGAATGAAGAGGATATCCGCCCCCGAGTAAGTTTTGAGGTAAGACCACTTACCAATCTTGGTTTCCACCGAGAGACATACGATCCTTTCAATGAGGAAATTATTTGAAACGCTGTTCTCGAGATTGTCAACAATGTTATCTGCTTGGATGTTTGAATGTGAAGCTCTATTGCGATACATGTAGTGTCTTCAAGCAAGCAAGTAAGCAAACATTGAGGCGTGTTTTGAACATAGCCTCCAGGAATTGGATGTTGTATTCGGTCCCAGCAAAACATTCAATGAGACAACCCTGAATGTAGTGTTGAAGTGTCTCATCACTTTATTGTAATAAATTAGATGTGATGAAATAGTGCTGTCGAGAAAAATATAAATCAAACCTGTAGAATTGTCTTATTTTCGTCTGTTGGGACTATACGCTGTGTGTTGAAGTTTTAGCAAATTTCATTTTATATGTTATGAAAAAATAATTTTTCGAAAAGTATTTTCAATACTTTTTGAACGAGGATAATGATTTACGAGAATAATGATTTGATGCTGTGATAAGCTTTGTAAGAGTATAATGATTAAATTGTGCTTCCAAATAATATATTATCATACATTGATATATATCTTTACTGATAATAATTGAGTTACTCTCGTATTTATAAGAAAATTGAGCTCATTCTATTCTATATTGATTGCTTTTTGTTTTTTGAGGGAAGACAAGATTGAAGCTAGAATGAGCTGAGAATGTAAGGGGCGTGTAATCGAGAGAAGATTGCAAGGATCACTCACTACAGTAATACTTTATAGTGAGAAGAGTTTCACGTCTTTACGAGAAAAACGTTTTCCAGCCAAGAAGCCCTCAAATAACAATCTCGGTTGCGACAGCCGGGGAATTTTCGTCTGCTTGAAAAATTAGTCTTTGATGACGGTGAAACGACGCCGATCGAGAAAACGGTGATGCGGTTTTGGGGATGAGGGTGGGTTCCGTGGGATTTTTGGGTCGTGATGGTCAGGAGGGGTGGAAGGGGGGGGGGGGAAGGAGCGCAGGTTGATTTGATCGGTCATGCTTGGCTGAATGCCAGTCAGAGCGAATGATACGAGTCGATAAATCCGTTTTAATGCACGGATATCTGACGATAAAATATAAAGAACATTCATCTGAGAGGCTGTCACATTCAGAAAGGAAAACTCAGATACGCTCCAACGATTCATCAGAAATCAACTCTTTCGGACCTCCCTTCCTCCTTCAATCATTTCGCAAAGTCCTGCTGCAAATTAATTACTGCATCGGGCATTCCCATCGATCTCACTTTTTCTGTTGACAAGCACAGAAACAAATCTCAGTTGAGCCCTTTTTTCTCTAGTTTTCTCTAGTTTTCTCTTACACTGGAAAATGTCACCGCTTTCCTCCGGGATATGAATATTAAAAATGAGTGATTTTTCTCCAACCAATGATAATTTTGAATTTGATCTAGCACTTCCAGAAAGATAAGTTATCTTAAATAACTATAGATTATTTCATCACATCCTCAAGTAGCTTGAAAGAAAATGCAAACTTTTCAATTATTACATGAGTATTTAATGTTATTCATACGTGTTCACCCGGAATATGAATATGGAAAAATATTATCCTATTAAATTGAACATTGTTCTGTTTGCTATACTTACTATGTGTATGTCAAAAATATCAAAATAAGTTGAATAAAGTATGTTGTGATATGAAATATATATGGTTTTAGGCACAGAAAGTATTTACTTTGAAAAATATTCTTGACTCACATCTCTCAAGAAAGAATAAAATCTTCACATACACAGTACAATCAATTGAGTTGAAATTAATTTCATAATAATATAATTTCAGGTAGGTTCTTCAGTTTGGTTTTTGTTTTTTCTTCTATTTTTGACATTGTGCCCATATTGAGTCACATTCGACAGTGATAACGCTTCAACTATCCATTATGAGCGATTAATTGCAGTGCTAAGCTATTGCTTGCTTTGGACTCAGAGTTGAGAATAGAAATTCCACTGGCTGACTTCCAAATGAAATATTGAATCAACAAACTGGTCGAGTTTTTGAACTCTGCTATGATTATATATATTTATATAATATATAGAATCCCTTTGAAAATCATCCAGAGCTTGCCACAGTAATAATGTTGAGCTTTCATTATTCTTATATTTGTTTAGTTTGGTGCTAATGTCATGATCTACCTACACCTGATCTCTTCTGAATCTTGTGATGATAGCTACCTTCGGGAATATTGATTTCTACACTTTTAAGTTTACTTCTCCAATCTGGAATAACAATGTCACTTTATGCTAACAATATTATGTAGGGTTGAGTTCTGTTGAAGTGGTGATAGTATGAAAACTCAACAATCATAATATTCAAAATAATTTGATTTTTCTTTATTGCTAATTATTTTAATTGTTTTACCATTTTAGCGAATTCAGGAGATATTGAAAAATGAAATAAAAGTTGTAAAAATTAACAAATTCACATTTTATTCTCCTTTTAGTCATTGTGAGACCAAAACGACAACTTGCTCGTGACAACATGATAATTATTTTAACATTTATACAACACAGTAGTTTGCTTAATGCTTGATTTACAGGTTCACACTAGTCCTGGGAGGATTGATATGTAATGTCTGTTATTGCAATTTAGATTGTTTCTATTCACAATAATATCGTAGTTGAGCTATCAAATGCAGTTTTTATCAAACAAGAAGAAGCAATCCTCGTTATTCTTCAAAAAACCTGCTCATGTTTGATCACTTCAGCTTTCAGCAAATTAAACAAATTAACATAATTATTATCCTACTTGATATGCTTATTATACAATTCATACAATATTGTAATATTGCAAAATAATATATCACTATAAGATTTTTGAAGGTGACACCAATCTTTTGTCTGAGACATTTTACAGAGAAATATTGGAGAGTCTCATTTGAATTTTAGAGAAAGTGTCCACTCAGAGAGAGCCTCCATTTTTGGAGAGTGGATTAATCATTATTCATATCAATATAATTCATGAGGATAGGTGGGAATATGCTCCAATTTTGTTTAAAATACTGTTGAAGGTTATAGGCTGGCTGTGATTAAAACAGACATGAATTTTAGTTATTTACAATAATAATTGCTGATTCCTTGAAGATGATAAATTCATCACAATCATTTGTTTGATTTTGTATAATGTATGCTATATATCATTTTTGCATTTACTATTTCGCTTTCTCAATAGGCCTAGGATTATCATTTCACATTGCTTTACAAGTGGATCACAAAGAACATAATTATATACAATATTGAAATAATTCTCTACTACCTTGAACGATAATTATTTCAGATTTGACATTTCACTGTTCAGTCTGAGGATTCGATCATACCTAGCTTATAAGACTGTCGCTTGACAAACAACAGCACAATCAACAGAGTTTTTAAATGTGACTAGGCCGTCAGTTTGAGTGATTGATATTTTTTTACAACTCGTTATATTCAGGGAACTCTATAAGTGGACTGCTGTCGTTAATGTTGCCTCCAACTGTTTGCTGTAACAGGAAAAAATATCAATAGTTTTTTGTAATGCAATTACTGTGAAATATGACGATTCTCTTATTTTTATGACTTACTCAATATAATATAAGAAACTCGAAATAATGACGATAAGATTTCAATAATATTATGAGTAAGCTACCTGATATAATAGAAAAAAAAACAAATCATTCAACCTGCGTGATTTACATAAATCTCATGAAATTTGTGGAAAAACGTATAAATACTTGTATAACTTACTTCTATCTATCCATAGTTATTCCATCCCAGTTATAGTGCCAAATTGGTGATCAACTTCGCATTGCTCAAAAATATTAAGATCTAATAGAAGGCCACACTGGCGCGGACGATCGCTACGCTACGGATGAAAATCAGCTGAGCAAATGATAAAATGATTAAAATGATAAACGTCACCGTCCGCATTGGTGTGGCCAGCACCCTTTGGACGGAGCTATGTAAATCAAATGGAGAAATACATTTTTTGGGGAGGCTGGACGTTGCTTGCATCCGTAGCGTAGCGATCGTACGCGCCAGTGTGGCCTTACCCTAAATCTAAATTTTTTCCACAAAGCACGTCTCAATCAATTCTTGATTATCGATTTTATTCTCCCATATGATAAAAATGATCAATAGATAGGATCTGATTACATAATCAATATTATGTAATCAGATCATTTGGCTTACAGTCAACTCTTACCTTTGTAGTACACCTCCTTATACATGCTAGGACAATACTTTGCTCCAGCCTGGAAAAAAAATAGAAGTAACGTGACAATCGCAATTAACGAAGAAATTAAAAACCAGTATATTGATTGATTCTTGCTCGTTTTATAAGTATAATTTTAATTTGATCACAGGATTGAATAACTTGATCAATGTACATAAATAAAAATCCAACTTGCATAATTGGATCAATTAAAACAATGAATCGTAAGGATTCATCAAGTTACATGATATAATTTATAAAATAAGATTTTAAGAGAAGATTGCTAGAATAGGTTGGATTCAATAGTCATTGTTTCTTATCCTTTTGGAGATTCTATTGGATATAATATTAGTTTCAGTACCCTTCTGAAGATTCTAAGTCTGAATCCTTCAATCTGAAGGATATTAAAGAAAACCTCACCCTCGATACGTTTCGAGAGACATTGAACGAGGAGTTCTCCATAGTAATTCCACTGATGAGGGAGGAAGAAGTCTGGCTTGAATTCGGAATGAATCACGAGATGTTTTTCAGGAGTGTAAGGGCAAGCCTGATATGGGATAAAGGTAGCCAGCTATTGGTCACTGAACGACCTCTGTCGCTGTGCTAGTGATAAAAACCCGATAAGGTAAGGTAGTCCTCCCCAGTAATGATCCCACAAAGTGCATTGAATGCTATTGCTTGTGTAATGGTCTGGAAGGAGCTGAACACTCTTCTTGTTCGCGATCTACTCAGCATTAATAAGGTGTGTTCGGTTCGGTAAATACCGGTTTTACATTGATCAGGTCGTGAGGATGCTACTACAAGCGCTTCAAAGTATTCCAGAAGAGTCAAAAATAAGATAATGCTACGTTTAAGAGGAATGACGTTCATGGAATTATAATTTGTTGAAAGTGAGCAGCTAAATTTTACGAACCCTGTGAATATTTTATTCTAGGAATAATCATGTTACTAAGTGAAGTGGATCATTTTATATGTGCGATGTAGTTTCTAAGAAGAACATGAGTCCATTATGTTTTCTATCAAGGAGCTCTTATTGAAGTTCCTCTAATCAGAATCAATGTTATAGCATAGGCTAAACAATAATATCAATTGATTTTGATAATCCCTAGTATATTATCTCTATGGATAATCTGTTTGGTATAGATATAATTTTGAGATTACCAATTTCCTCTGGTCTATTTCTCTTTAGCCTAGAAGCCTAGAAGCATTATATTTTCATTTCTACTGTACTTGTTATGTTGATAGTCTTGTGATTGACATTTCTACCATTGAAAATGGTCAAATATATTGAATATTGACTTAGAATATATTTATTGTTAAATCAAGTTTAAACAATTAGCTCATGCTTTAGAAAACACATAGGAAGAATATTGGTAATTCGAGCAATCACGTAATATTTCAATGAACCGATAAGTAGATCATAATAACTCGAATTGATATTCAGATGCTGCAGGAAGAGTTCTGTATGTGTGAATAAGCTATCCATTACAGCACACGTCTCGATGTCTCAGTAGAGCGAAACTTTCAGAATAAGTTCTCCATCACTGTCAGTTTGAATAAGTTAACTTTACTGGAAGTTTCCGCAGCAGACCAATGGATTAAGATGGTCATGGAAGAGTTAAATTTTTGTGTTTAGATGGTGAACATTGTCACAGTCGCGTCATCATAATAATCTATTAAATGTTCTTGCGTCTAAAAATTCAACATAAATTTACTGCAATGTTAGGAGTTGAATGGAATGAGGAATCAAATAACGAAATTCTATAATAGAGGAAACTCACAATAGTATGAATAGCTATTTCCTAAACAATATATATTTCATATTCTATCTCAATTGTCTATTGTATTATGCAATGATTGTTATTGCAACTCCTTCAAATAAATTCAAATGTTATTAATTTAATTATGAAGAACATTTCGTTCAACAGCTCATTGCCAAAGAGTCTTACCTCGGTGAAATGAAATAATTTAAAAGAGCTCACTAGGAATATCGTTGGATGGATTTTGTCACGAATTTCGTAATTTTTCAATTTTTAGGATTTCATCAAATTCGAAGCGGATAAAATATAAATTGAAATATATAATATTAGAAACAATATTGTAGCCATGACATCCGTTTCTACGTAAAAAATGGAAAATGTATGAGAAGTTTTTATCATTCAGTTTCAGTTTTTTGAATAATGACCCTAGATGACTAAATAGTATGACTAAAGTATGACTAAATAGTGCGTAATGTCCATGGATAAGTCATTGATGTGTAACATCAGCCAATACATTAACATTGCGCAGCTTTCTCCTTCCAACAATCGATTAAATGTGAACATTGAACGATCTTGTTGCAAAGGGAGTGAGTGGATGACATGGTGATCAGAGATGTCCTCTGCCAGCGAAGTTGCAACTCATGCTCCACTGATAACAGGAACAGGGGTGACTTCGATCAGGAACATTATGCAGGAGGACAGTCGAAGCACGCTTATTTCCATAATTGGGATAGAATCAAATCATATGCATTATTCATCAAACTGTGCCGTAATTAATTTTTTTGGGCCAGATGCAATTGTTCGAACAGCGAGAGAGTCCTCGGTAGGTTTTCGTCCCTGCATTTTTCAGGTCGGATGGTGAAATTGAATAGTATTAACATACAAATAAGCTGGGAACGCAGAATAGACCAATCGGTATGCTGCAGGAGCATCGTGTCACATTAGCCATTTCACTGGATTTGCCAGTTCGCCATTTGGAGATTTCTAATCGAGGTCGAACCTCGTGGTTTACCAGCGCTTTGACATCACAAATTACCAAAAGGGTGCATCGCTTCATTTGTGTCATTGCTAGTCAAACTGAATCGACTTCTCTCCAAAACTGTGATCAAAGTAGCATACTATTTTTACTTAAAAAAAAAAACCATAATTCAGAGGGAATAGTATGGATTTATTTTTAGAAGCAGCCTACTAATGATTTCAATACAATTTTCATAATAACAGTCGTACTTTTAAAGACTCGCCATTCTATGAAAATCAATAGTTTGGTACTGATAAGCAATAGGTAGTTTTTACGTTCTATTAATTTCTTATTATACACTGACAAAAATTCAATGAATACCGATTCCCGATCATGACGCTGTTTGATAATTTATTGGAGGAAGCACTGCGGAGAATAGTGAGGATTATTTCGATAATCCTGGGGTTTAGTTATGGGAAGAAAAAGCACTAAATACGTAAAATTTACGTACGCCAAGGCCATTTTGGGATTAATGATAGCGTATTGTAAATCTTGTGAAATTGATAGACGAAATCAAACACCGCGAAACTGGAATAAACATCCTTTGAATCGAATTTGGATCAGGAAGATGTGGGCTGCAGCACTGACACGCTAAAACACACGCAAGCAATGGAATAAGTGGTGAATATCATGAATACCATATTTCCATATTACCATAGGTAACAGATTATGAACTCCTATCTCTTCTCTATGCTATTACTCACTTGTTTGACGTTGAAGTCGATATTTGTACGCAGTGGACGGTGGTGAAGGGGCTGTGGGGGGCGACAGTTATTACCCAAAGGTGCTTTCGGATGTTTCCCACTACCTTGCATCAGTCGTCGAAGAGAGTGTAACTGCAAAATAAAATAAAAAACATTCATCAACTTTCACAAAATTTGCAAGGTGAATTTAAATGATAGTTTGATACCTTATGACTTATAGTGTATTGATGACTTTGAACAAAATTTCAGACTCCATACGAACTCCCAGTTGAATCGATTGATTCTTCGTTAGAAAGTTTCGCTCTCGAAACTGCAAAGATCAGTATGGAAGCCTTGCGCTGTAGCTGATTATAGGTTGGTCTTAAATCAACAGAGAAACCAAAGAAGATGCAACCGACAATCAGGCAATGATGGGAGCAAACAAACAGTTAGTGGGGAGGAAGAAAAGGGGAGGAGTGGGTGATGAAGAAGAGCGAGAGGGAAACGGTAGTGTGACGTGTTATCCGTTCAGCCAATCAAAGTTAATTGTTTGGTCACGTGACCAGCATCCACAATAAGATACTAGTTCAGAAAGAATTCCACTGAGTTTCGTCTCAACCTGATCAAACCATCCGACTTCTTTTGGAGTTCCGGGGTTTATTATGTTTACCGGAGAACGAGTGGTGAAGTAAACATGGACTTGACTCCTTATTTGACATGACTTTTTTTCGTAATGAGTGAGACTTGTCACAATCGTCTATGTACTCATAGATAGCAAATACTAGTGTTATGCAGGATGAAAGCAGTCAGGCTATTGGGGGAAACCTTAGTGGTCTGATTGAATTATTGATAGTAGATTTATTGATAGATTATAATAGTAATCTGATAGTGTTAAGGCCAGTTGCACGAAAATGGAATTGTCTTCAACCGTCCTAAAATAATGTAATTTAACGTTATCAGTACAACGATAACCGATGAACGTATTTTCCGCCAACAAAATCATTCAACGGTTGTTGAACTTGATTGGATTCTCGAGCTACCGGCCATTAGTCATTTCAATAGGAAAATGTTTTCTGTTTGACAAGGATTTGAAACAGTCTTACATAGTTTCCTCAGGTGTTAAGTCTAGTTTTGTTGATCTAAATAACAGCTGAGATCCAGGTTGTATGTCATCCAACAGTTTATGTGAATTTTGAAGAATTTTCGTATCGATAATAGAATGAATGCTGAGGATTAGCTGGAGAGAGAAGATTACGAATGAGGAGGTTTTCCAAAGAGTTGGAGAGAAAGGTTGTCTGCTGAAAGAAATAAACAAGAGAAGAGCACAATTAGTTGGTCATATTCTTCGGCATGTAGGACTGACAAAGAGAATAATAGAGGGGATGAATGAAGGAAAGAATATGCGAGGAAGGTCAAGACAACAGAACAACTTTTGAAGGATTTGAGATGTGCCACCTACAGCAACATGAAAAGGATGGCGGATGACAACGGCTGTTAACTTAAGAAGAAGAAGAATAGAATGAATTATGATGATTATTATCATTATCAGCGTACGGCTTCCATCGGTGGGAAGACCTGTAGGTAGTTCCACCTCGCCGTATAACCCAATTTTCCCTTGATTGGAAGCATGGTGAACCATGTAGATTGATCTAATTTTTCAGAATAAAGTGATTATGACGATTATAAGACGTATAAAATGATAAAATAAAAATAATATGGAGATTATTATGTTGGCAAACATGGAAGTAATCGGTCAACTTCTATTCTAAAACATGGCAAGCTTCCCTTTTAATAACAGTAAATAATGAAAGCGAAAGGTAAAGCGGGTGGAAGGAGAAAGGGCAATTATTAGAGTTCTGTGGAGCGTGAACGGAGCCGATTCGACAAAAGGAACATATTAGATTTTTATATCAGTGGAAAAGGGTGGCGCAGGACAAAGTTTTCTAATAGCGAGTTGAGAGACGTCGGCGCGAGGCCCCTCGCTAAGCCGGGCCGTGACACTATCGGCTCAGGAAATTGCATTTGACTGGCCTCTTGAGAACATGATTTCAGATTGAGCTACCGCTGAAGGACAAGGCGAAGGCACCCTTCTCTCGACAGTCTTTGTCGAGACTGGTTTTGCCAGTTGAAGACAGATTGTCATGGATTTTGTATCTTCTCGGAAAAAGTAATACGAAAATTCTCTAACAAATGTGTGAAACAAAAAACTTAGTAGAGAAGATATTTGATTATCTTTTCAACACATTTGAAAGCGCAAATTTTTGCTCTTTTCTGTTTGAGATTGAAACGAATAATGGAATCACATTCTTGAACAAAGAATCACTGAAGTATTAAGGAAGGATGTCTTTAGAGTATTTATTGGACCAGAGCTTCATGATGAAATAATACTGAATTCAACTGATTATCACATGAAATAGGAACACAACTTTTTGCGATAATTGATACATTTAACTAATTTGTAGATTAACGCATTTAACTAATGCGTTAATCTACAAACCTTCTAGAGGAAAAATCTTCTACAAATCTATAATATATAGGGAAGTTTTCAGCTTCAAATTTCTTCTATGTTTGTCCATAGACTATACAGTTGTTGTCTTTGGTTTAACGACTCCCTACATCACCCAAGAGTTATTTATTGGAAGTATTAATTCAATTCATTAGAAGTACACAAATCAATATTGAGCTCAAATAATAAAAAAAACCTAGTTTCATTGATTTCATGCATTTTGAACAGGATTGTTTTCCCAAGTCACATCCCTAGGAAGAACTCTGATTTAGATAAGAATCCCATCTATTCAGCCAATCTTCGAAACTTTGATGTCTAGCTCTTACCAGACATCAAACCTGGTTTTGCTTCACTCAAGTACTTACTCCCCCAAGGCATTGTGTACATTCTGTAAGTTTTGGGTGATTGTGAGAGGTTGGAAAATCTAGTCGACGAGCGATAAGATTAATGATTGGACCAAGTTGTTCGATCCTTACACAGTTTGTATGGCAGGTAAGGGCGGAGAGCAAATTTGTGCTTTCATGCATACCCTAGCCTCCCTCCCCCTCCCTCTGAGACGTAAGGGTTGAAGTGAATTAATTTCACGACAAGAACTCTTGAACACGAGCTAATATTGAATTCTAGGCCTAATTAGAATATCGATATTGGGGAATAATGAACTTTCAAATAAAGTCTTGCCTACAGTGAGTACTCCTGCGATTGTTGTTATTTACAGGTCTTAGACAGACGGTGAGTTATTAATTACTTTTGGTTGAAGTACATATTTGAAACAATAATCAATCATTAACAATATTGTAATACTTGTTAATGGGTATTGTTGAGAGTGAATGATGTTTTCTATAAATAAGAATAGGCTCCTTTTGTATAGGAGATTACATTACATTTACAAAAAAATAGCAATATATTCATGCATTGGTTTTCAGAACCTCGGCAGTTACTACGTAGAATCAGTAAAGACCATAACTGATAATGAATCATATTATTTTTCGTAGTCACTGCTTACGTACTCTACCAAGAGGAAAAATGTTTATTGAAGTTATCTCGTAAACAAATATTTTTTGTAAGAGTCTGAGTCTGAAGAGAATCTGAGTGATGTTTCTTATGCAGACTTTAAAATTTCCGATTAATTTCAAAGAAACCGAGTGCATTTAATCGTGCAATTCGATCACTCTAAATAAATTCCCCTCTTATCGAATCAAACCCATTACAGAGATCAATAAAATCGATGATAAAGACTTTTTCCGATACATTGGAAAGTTGGATAAGTTGGACAATTTATTATCTCATCAAATTGAAACAAGTGAAAGTGTTAAAGTATCGAGTAGAAATTATTTCTGAGTTCATGATGATTGTTTATCGTAAAAGGGGAGTGGAAAACTTAAAAACCTCTATTTTTGGGCACTGTTGTTTAGCAGGCTTTTTCGAGCTACCACCAGTTTTTCGAGCTATTTTTACAGTTTATTTGCAGCGAACTGTTAGCAGTACATGTCCAGGGTAGTTTTAAGTAATTAGTTGGCGTGTCCGGCAGCCACATATCTCAGGGGAATCCCCACCTCATACCTCATCCCTTGCTTAAGCTCTTCATGAGAAATGAGACCAGTAAATTTCCCACTCCTAATACAGGGCTTGCAGTTGTTCCCTGTCATTTATTCGACCGACTCAGCCTTCTTTTAATTCCTAAAATCCACGCTCATTTTTTAAAGCAACTTTAGCGCCGCTTATTCGTACATTTCATTTGTCTACCGAAGCACCACTGAGTGCAATTCGTTAACCGACTAAAATCATCCGCTTGTGAGCGATTAAAATTTCTCGTTTTCACATCGATTAAAAGAACGTCTTATGACACTCATTAATCAAAGAGGCTTGTCCTCTTATTCTTTCATAGCAAGGCCCCCTATCCCTTTCAGAAATCATTGGAATGGTAAGGTGAAAAAATAGCCAGAAAGGGTGTAAATTGAACTTGAATATTTGTAGCCTATAGATGACATAGCTAAGACTTATTTTTGAGCTTGGAGCATCCAAAAAACATTATTTATGATTGAGGTGATCCATTAATGATCTCATTTCCCATCAGTTCTGTAAACTTGTCTGAGAAATAATTATTGAATCACAATATTTCTCTAAATTGATATAATTTATAATTTTTCTTGTTTTCTTCCACTCCTATGTTAATTATTGCGATAATTAATTCAAGAATCATATCACATAGATCAATATAAGAATACTAATTATTAAATTATTATTAATTATTCCTTGATCATTATTCAAGGAATAGGCCTAATAGATAATTATAATATTATTCAGCCTTTCAGCCATTTGGGATTTTCTAATCGATTGAAGAGACATTTTCTTTTCAAGGAGTGATGCTGTACTTCATAAGTCGCTCCTGAAGTGTTCTTAGGGAAGACATGGGAGATGAGGTAGATATTAGAAAAGGTATTGAAAACAGATATCGTGATGATGCAGCGCGCAAATTATGCAGACGTGGGAAGGTGAATTATTAACAGGAGAAGATTGGAAGTTAACCCTGTTAGAGGACCTCACTCCCTGGCTCCCTCTTTATCAATTCCACCCTCGACAATTCCAGGTGCCCCCTCCCAGGGGGGGAAGGAGGAGCAGGAGGGGTGCCCCACCGTCTCTTCAATCGAGTGCCCTTCCTCGGAATGAAGCCCTCGCATCTATCAGATCGAATCCCTCCGTCGACTGGCGCCTCCTGCTCTGCTTTCCAACGTCTTCCGAATATATCGTACGTTAAAAACTAACGAATTATTTCCACCTTGAGGCGAACACGCGATCACAAAAGCCGACCGCAGGCCACACAATTCAACCACTTGCTCGCGTGTGATCGCCACTGCTAGCCAGCACAGCACAGTGCAGTACTGGCAGAATGGAAAGAAAGCGAAATGATTCATTCGCCAAGCGAAGAGTTGCCAGATGCAATCTCAATGAATGAATTTGATTCACATCCCCTATATCATGCACTTCCTCCAAGTAAATATATTATGCACTCTATATTTGCACTCTTGATCGAAGTATGTTCTTCGATAATTATTATCAATCGAAGAATAAGGGAACATCCATATCACAGAATTCTTAAAAAAAAATACATTTTGAAAATATGACCAATTACATTTCTCAACGCCCGTTAATGAATTTTAAAAATTAAGAAAGAACATTATCAGGTTAAAATGTCATGCATTCGATAAGAATTCATTGGTAATGAAAATAAAATATATTCAGAATCCGATCATGATTGAAGATGATCATTGCAACATTCTTGTATTAGCTTCTTGTCTCAGTTTATTTCCTCCAATATTCTTCTTGAATAAATTTCAGTTTTCTATCACCGATCACATTTTTGCAAATGAATCTTTTCGCCAGCGCTGTATCATTATTCCGAGATCTTGAATCACGAATTATTCGGCTTATTCTAATACAATCCTCAAAGCACTAATCGGATAAACTCTTGCTTCTTCATTCCATTGGTAATGAAAGACACTTTTCAATCATCTTTCAGGATCCGATCATGATGAAAGATTATCATTGCACCATTTTTGTACTGCTGATTACAGCGTAATAAAGAGGATTGCAGTTGTGATTATCTCATTCGTAATATTGTCAGAGGAACAAGAGGAGTTGATACAGTCTTGTTCTGTTAAAAGGATCACAATGAGACATACCGATACCATTCATAACGTGAAAATTAATCAACTCATTTCTCCATAGGGGAATACTCATTTGGATGATTAAGGATGCTTACTTTGATGAATTAGGAGAGATTTTATTCTGTAGCGTGATCAGAAATACGAGTAGAGAAATGTTGTACTTTTACATCAAATCACAGGCTTCAAGTAATGTCGTCATCTCACTCAGATGGGGATCATTGTAATTGTTCCCTCATGATGTCGTATCAAGTTTTAATTATTGAAGCTGTCTCATTGAATCATCTCTATTCAGCAATCAATTTAACTCCCTATATATTATACTGTTTTGACATGAATATCCTGTTCCCTATTTCTGTTTCTTTCATCAATTCAGATTGAAATTATAGTGTGTAATAATGTGAATCACTACGGTAGAGAAAAATATTGAGACTTGACTCGTTGAAAATAATATTATGATTATTAATCCTCGACCTTAGACGAATTAATTCATGACTTGAACTTGAGATTTTAGAATCTTAGTTCAATCGGAGAAGTATAGAGTTTTCAATTCTTCCTATCTTTCTGTTCACAGGGTCTCTGTTGAATTCTCTTGGAATAATTCTAATCATACTCGATCAGATACTGCATGAAGGAATTGATAATAATACAACATGTTTTGTTATAAGACTTTTTAAGAGTTTTTTTTATAAGACTACACTACTATTCTTTTCCAATCCTATCAAATTACAGTGAGGTAGTTGTTCAAGCCTTAAACAGTAGAAATGGTTGAGGTGAATTGAGAGTTACGTGGTGTTCCTCGTAAAATGTTTGCACGAGTGATTAAAATGGAGCAGTTTCAGTGTTCCGCATGTCGCTTACAAAGTTAATTAAGTAATGGCTCTCATTTGTGTGTGCATAGGGGTCTCGCGCGACAAAACTGACACTGTACAGGCGTGATGTTGTCCTTTACTTCTGCTCCCTGTTTTTCAATGTTTGTCTTGTGAAATAAATCCGGCGCTAGCTTAATTCGAGAAATGTTGTAGTCACAATCCTACCACAAGATTCAATAATTGCTCTTTGGTTGAGTTCCCAGTGTATAATCCTTTTAATGCTTCTATCTTTTCAGCTTTTAATGTCAAGTAAATGTAACCGTGAAACAACCCACACGTTGAGACAATCTTCACAAAGAGTTTGAGGTGAACACTAGGCTAATCCGGACATTCATTACCAGATATTAGTACGATTAGTTGAGCAAAAGGTATTGAATTTTGAACTAAAAATTTAGAGCATGGAATATCATGTTAAAATGTCATGTCTAATGAATATCATGTCTTGGCAACCGAAAGTCATAGAAGAAGTAATCTTGATTGAAAAAAAAATGAAGGTAACACATTAATGTTGCCACTAAAAGCGGGGTTCGTGAAAAGAATATTTTACTTGAGAATGTCATTCGATGCGAATTTTTGTAAGAGAAATGTGTTGTGTGATACTCTCAATCACACAATATATTTCTAGTTAGAGAACATAAGGAATCTCTCAAATGACTAATATTATTGGCTGAATAGAATATTGTCAATCACAACAATAGTAATTGTACTAGTTCTAGCAAAGTTTAAAATTATGTGTAGCCTTTATTACTTTTTTTAATCTATGTTGTCAGAAAAAAGTTTTCTTTGGGCTCTCATGAAGAACCTATCACATCATAAACAATAATTGTTGAGGTCAATTATTGAACCTATGATGATCATATGAAGTTCATGAACGTATCAATTACTACAATGAACAATTATCGTCGATTCTCAGTTTTGTAAGACTTTACTAATACTCACAGACTAATTAATGCTAAGAGAAAACCATTAGTGTAGCGAAGCTGCTTTTTGATGCAGTAGCGGTAACATTAAGAAGACACTGTACAACTGTTGCTGAAGTAATAAGTGGATTTAAATATTAAAGGTGGATCTGCAGTATTATAGCTCAGCTATTCGGGAAAGGTCTTCTATGATAACGCGTTCATTGTTAAGATCTTGGGGCGAGTGGAGTTTAGTTAGCAAAGCGGTGGTACATGTCTCGTTTCAAGCAAGCCTAAGCCAGAAAACGTATAACAAGACAACAAGACTAGCTTTGCCAAGAACATCGCCACCCCCTTGTAATCATCATCCAACGCAACATAGCCTAACCCAAGGCGTGTATTGTAACAAAAACACTCACTTCTGGCTTGGCCGGATTAGCTTGTTCCAAAGTTTCTATACTGTTAGTGACAATTTTTGCTGGGGGGGATAAGTTTCTTCTTGATCACAGTAATAATACATTCGTGTTAGTTTGGCAACTCGCATATTCCACAAGCTAATGTTATGGTACAAGGGTATCCCATTTTATTATTCATCTCATGGTTTTTCTTATAATAAAAGATTAATATCTCAGAAGAATATAATTAGCAGAATATAAATTTTTTTGATGATAGTACCTATTATCGTATTCCTATTACTTTTGCAACTCGCATTTTTTACAAGCTAATGTGATGGTACAAAGGTATCAAATTTTTCTATTTATTTCATGAATTCTTTCACTATAGAAGATAAATGTCTCAGAATAATATTATTAATAGAATATGAGTTTCTTCTTGATCATAGATACATTTATCGTACATTCCTGTTAGTTTGCAACTCGCATATTATTACAAGCCAACCTTTTTGGATTCTAACATTGCTATCCTGTTCTATGAGTTCTAATTCTGTAAATTGGTTTGGATTCTAACACTGAGGATTCTGTGTTCCATTCTTTTTTCTACTGGTGGAATCAGCGTAAAAATCATTGTATCAAAATCGGTATCAATATGGATTTTTACTCAACAGAAAATTATCATTTATTGTTGTTTATTGGCTGGGATTGAGTAGATTGCTTATCTTGCACTTTTAAAAATTAGGTAAAGTTCAATTTTCTAATTATTTATCATTACATAAATTATTTTGAAAAATGAGGGTTGAATGGATTTGTGAGTTCGGCTGCAACCCACTATCACTAAATAAAGATATTAAATCGAAGTTAATTATCGATTATTATGTTGAACAGAACTATAGTACACTAGTTGATCATTCAATCTTGAACTGGATGTGTGAATGATCATCCACAACTTTGAATTGAATGGTGACGATAGCATGTGAATTTCTCTCTCATCTGGATTTCCCACATGTGTCTTGGACCATTAACACCAAAGGACATTGGACTCTGGTCTATCACAACCTGACAAAGGTGCAATTTGCATATTGGCTTGGAGGGAATGGGCTGCGTCCCTCCTTGCTGTGCACCTATGATCTTTCGATCTCCCTTTTCCTGCTTTTCAATTTGGTATGGTGCAGGTTTCCACATGATTAAACCAGGAAATGACCGTGAAGCCTTCCTTTCTCTTCCTAAGAGATACGATGATGCTATCTAGAATTGTAGAATTGAATTCTATGAATTCACTTCAATGAGGCAGTGAGTTGTTCTTAGATGGAATTTGTGATCATAATATTTTTTATATAATATTATCGATCTGGAAACAGGTAGAGGTAGCATAATTATATGAATTCTGAGAATAGAATACTCCTTTGTGATTCAATCAATATGGTGATAAGAGCTATTTAAATATTTGATGAATGAATTACCATGATGTTTCATTGCATTATAAGGTAAGAATAAATTACCAGATTAACATTTCAGTGAAACTTAATTCTCCAAATTCTGTTCTGAGAGGAAGAATTGACTCACAAAAATCAACAACCTGAAATTCTTAAGTGAAACAAAAATGAATTCTCAATTTCTTAGAATTCTCTTTCTACAAAACGCACATTGAAGAAAAAAATCCAAATTAATTTTGAATTATTGACCACGAAAATGAACTAAAAAAGAATAATATTCAGTATTGTAAACATTTGAAACAAAGTTGATTCTTGAATTTTCTTCCCACCTATCGCTATAAGAATTCCCAGAGTGGGAGGAGCGCTGCAAGATTGCATGTCAGTGAATCTATTCAAATAGATTCGTCAGATAAAATCTCAGCACTTGCGACTAGAAAGGAGATATTCCGCAGTCGTTGTTGCTTGCTGAGAGGGAGAAACTGCGAGGGTTGAGAGCAATTATATGGAATAATGAACTAGAATTAGTTCCCCGTATGTTAATCACCGAGAACAGCACGCTAGCCTACCTTCCTCCCCTCTCCAGACTTGACTCTCTTATCGCGGGGTGAATCCTTACCGGCTGATGTATAGCCTTTTATATCCTGGAATCCCCTAAGAACTCCTGCCTATCTTCCACAGCAACTGTTTCCAACTTTTCAGTCGTGTTCCACATTTGAAATAGTACAGGAGGTTGATCTTAGAACGTTTTCGATCATCAACTGATATAAAAATATTTTATCAGGAAGTGAGAAAAATATTGTATATAACTCTTCAGAGTTGATGATATGGAGCAGGAAAAGAAATCTACAATAATTTCCTCTTGCAAAGAATGTGTAACTTTCTACAATATTATTTAACTTGATTTTTCTTTCCAGTATCGTTTGGCATAGTACGCTTCAAAACAATTTGGTAACGATATTGGTATTACCAAAAAAAAATTACGCTTGTACTAAAACTAAACTTTTAGAACCGTAATGAAAGTTCAAATTCATAAGTTCTAGCATAGCACGATCCAAAACAATTTGGTAACGATATTGCATAACAAGAAAAAGTATTCTTCTCTTAAAACTGAACTTTTTAGAACAGTATTGAAAGTTCAAACCCACAAATCTGTTCGATTTCTCACTGGCATGAAAAATTGTTCTTCGACACATCATTGGGGTAAAGAAAAATTGTTGTCAGAAAACCTAAACAATTCACATGGTATCAGCCCTTTAAACGGCCGTTCCGTTGTCCGTTTGTTTCGTGCGGGTCAGAACGTTTTGTTTCTGTTGAACGATGACAGATTGTCGATAATATTTCGCTTCCAATTGCTAACACGGTTATTTCTAAATCTCTACTTCTCTCTGACATTTCCCCCGCACGTGAGAAATGTTACTTCAACGGGCACCGGAAATTCTATCAACTTGGGGAAAATGTCAGCCCGCTCATGTTCATGTCGTACGCTGACATGTTTGTATTTCCCGATCTCTTCCAGACCTCAGCCTCAATATATTATTCATTAACAAAGAGAGGATTGTCTTCGGTAGAAATATCATATATTTATGTTTATCATAGGTTGTCCACCACCTGGGGAAATATGAACTTATTTAATCCTGATAAAACATCTTACAAATGTGATTCAGTATCACATACGTATATGCAAAACCCTACATGATGATCATCATGATTATCTTCACTCTAAGGATAAGATGATGAGAATGAATAGATCTTAAAGATCTGATTGAGAAGCATTACCGTACATTATGATCATCATAATCACCCCTATTCTTGGGATGAGGTTTATTGAAAAACCTGTTCCGGTAATCCGGTAGTTCTTTTACGAACTTCCTGAATATATTTTTCCAGAAGGTACACGGCATTCAGGTACCCTCCCGGTAGGCATTCAATTCAAGTGACACTACCTGTTTCGTATATTTTGTTTTTTTCTCATAAAAGGTGTGTCAAATAATTAAGTAAGTGTTATTAAGCTAGAGTCATGAGAATAATTGTCACATTAATAATAATCCGATTATGTTACCACAATCATCTTTATCATGGACAATGTTTTTATCAAGGGGAGTCCGATCTCACTTCAACCACGCAAATTGAGTAGTAATCAATCTGAAAAAACATATTCCATTTATACGTTCGAAATATATTCTAGTATATCAAAGGTAATCAAAGTATAGATCAATGTTTCTTCAATTTTTATTGAGTTATTCGGACAAATTCAGGTGGCTAGCTTGGAGTATAATAATTATGGCTCTCGTTGATTTCGATTCTGAAGAGTTCAAGTTCCATGAAACAGACTGAACTGATTCGAATAACAGTCTCTTGTTGGAACAGAGTTGAGATTGGAAAAGTTTCATTGCAATTTTCATGAAAAAAGCATTATAAAGATTGAGAACGCTGTAGGTGGAAATGTTTCATAATCTTTAGGATCTATTCAGACTTCAATAATGAAATGAGCGTCTATCTCGTTGAACTTTCAGTGAAACAAGGGTTGGAACGAATTCCTGGGAGACATCAGCTTTCGTGTCATGCAATATAACCAAGCCTGCGAATAGGGTCAGTCGTTTCTATCAACTAACTATCACAAACACATCTCTTATTTCAATGTAAATTTTCAAATCAAAATAATTTCAACAATTGAGCGCTAATACATCAATCTGAAACCAATTCAAACAAGATTCAAAATCTCTATAAAACTATTTTTAACTTAAATAGAACATACAAATGAGCAGTTTTTCACATGATGAAATATTATTTGTTCATAAATCAATTACATGTATTTGAAAGCTATAGATATGCTCCAAATAATATTATCTACGAAATTCAGCAGTAATGTTTTTCTAGAATAAATCACTTCCATAGTCCAGCAGTTCAATACAAATATTATAGATCTGTAATTGGAACAAGAAGTTGATACTGTGAATGTTCCAATACTTCTAAAAAAAGACTGTATGTATTCTGAGGTAGTTCTGTCAGCCATTTCACAATGGTAAGTTACATCATAATATACGTTTTCCAAGTGAACTGTTACAAAATGTACTATTTACTGACCTAGAGTTTCTTACTATCCTATCTATTTACTATTCTATTCTATTTTTCTATCTATTTTACTATCTATTTACTGTTGTACAGTTTCTCTCTTATTGTACTTATATACTGTACTTATTGTACTGTCTATTTCTATCTAGATCAAAAGAAACGATCCTGCCTTGATACCCGGGGGCTATTTGTTATTGAAACAAGGAATATCAGTAGATCAGTAGCTGATCAAAGGTCAAACTCACCTGTTGCTTAGTGATGTATATAGGCTTATTCAATATAATCCAGGTGACAGTTTCGTGGCAGGCTGGCATGGTGGTGGAGCCGTCGTATGTCATGTAGTACTCAGTGTCGGGCAGAAGTCCCATCACTGACAGCCGCTTCACCTCCACCTCTTCCCCTGCAACATCATGTCACATTAAAGTGAGCAAATCAACAACACTGTGTGACTGACATCGACTGCAGTCGCCTATAGCTAGGGAAAACTCTTTCATTGTGACCGCATTGGTTGACACAAACCTCAGTTTAACCGTGCCTAGGAACACTGGTAAAGCACAATAACAGAGAAAACTTCTCTTATGTGCGAATGATTCCCTGTGTTCATGAAAATAGGCGAAGGATGGATTCATATTATTTCCCTCAATAATAAATAATTGAGAAAAAGTGGTGTTATTATTTTCAGCTAGAACAACAAAAACTCTAGCATGATTTACCTACTGATTCCCTCCAATATAAGATCTATTCTATGATTTCGTTTCCTGTAATCGTTGAACATAATAATTTTTTATATCATATTATATCACATTATATTATATTGTATATATTATATACATCATATTACATTATATCGGTTTGTTTCAATATTCATATTCATTCGAGGTTTGAATTTTCTATTCAAGGACAACATTTTCTATTTTCAAGGACAAAATTCTAATATTATTATTTGATGAAATTGTTTAGAGAATAGCTGAGATTTTTGAAAACTTCCTATCAAATATCCATTAGTATCAACATAATATTGAGGAGACATGGAAAAAAGATAACTTGGGTGATTTTAAAGTTTGAATAATGACCTAAGATTAAACAACTCCGTGTGATCTGTGGTTGGTGCACTTACCTCCATATTTGATTTTATCGAGCTGATCTGTCAGAATCCTCAGTTCAGGATTTGAGAGATCTCCCAACTGAAAAAAAAAACAAAAACTTAGATGAATAAATTCATTGAAAAAAATTTCAACATCTTATCTGGAATTCTCCAGAGTAGTTCTCTTCTAATACTCAACTAAACCCAACGGAAGCTTCTTTGATTGGTTCTGGAAAACTTATTTCAGGAATGAGGATCAATACAATAGGCGTATTAAAGTTTGATATGGAAACTATCATATGCGGAGCCAGATGGCAAGAAATTTATCTGTTATAAAAAGGTTATTACAAGGAATCCATTTTGAGTTTGAGAAGCTATCAGTAGCGACCTCCCTCCAACCCTCAATAATGTCATCTTTGGGCCGCCAAATGGTGCTCTTCTCAAACGGTGCTCCTGCACTTTGAAGCGATGTTGTTGTAATAGCAATAGTTTTCAGTAACATCCTTCATCTCTAAACTCTCTTCTTCACTGTTCAATAGCTGTTAGACTGTTACTCTCAACACCTTCCAAAACTAGGTCAAACATGCTTTATGCTTTCTTATCTATACAGAAAAATAAAACTTGTTTCGAAAATTCGCAGGTGATTGATAACGATTTTCACTGGGATGGAAGACTTAAAGGAGATACATTATAAATGGAGTTGCTATAAGAGCATAGACTAATAAAAAAAGACTTCTAGTCTCATCTGTGATGGAAAAATTGTTTAAAACGAGACTTAACATCTCGCAAAAATCTAGAAGAAGTAATCTACTTGCTGAGGAAATTTAATAATATTTCTGCTTACCTGTAATAATAAAGATATCGCTACGATTCCTTGAGCTTTATGAAGAGCTTCAGAGAAGTTACTGTATAAGTGTGAGTTGAAACCGAATATTTGGATCTGGAAAAAGAACATTTCAATAAAATCACACTACACAGAATTGAAAAATATTTTTTTTTCGAAATATCTACATAGTTAAAATCCACAACTGAAGTTTGTTAAGATTTTTCACTATAGTAGATTCCTTTTTGTTTTTAAATTTGAATCAATTGTATAGAATAAATTTATATTTAAAATTTGTATACGTCTTTCATATTGATGGAAAAAATATGTTGAAGTCTTTGAAAAGATTAACGTATTTTTATGAATGATTTTAATATATTTTTCCAATAGAAATAGATTTTTCTACTTCACGTGAATACTATGAGTGGTTGACAAAATGTACATCATATTGCATCTCTGTTTCATAATTCATATTCGTTATCAAGCAATATTGTCCTGCTACTTTCAACATGCGTAAAACTCGGCTTTCTTGTAGCTGAGAAAAAAGATTGCCTCCCGTGTTGAGGTTGATTTGATAATACAACAAATTCTGGAAGACGAGGAGGTGGAGCGCTTCTGAAGATATGAGAGAATAATGTGGCAGAAAAATGAGCTGTTCCAGTTATCTTCACAGTTCGAGGTCTTATTTACAAGGGATTTTCATTCTTTAAACGGAGATAGAATGGGGTAAGGTGAATAGGCGGGAAAAAAGATGCCAATGTAGGATGTGGAATAATGAAAAGGGGGATTTTTCAAGACGGTGGTGACACTGTGGAAGATGAAAATGGAGAGGGGTGAGAAGGGGGACGTGGAGGGAAGAGATTGGTGGTGAGAAGGAATACGAATTGGGGGAGAAGGGTAAAGTGACGGAAGCGAAGAATTTGGAACCGGGAAAATCCTATTTTGCCGCTAGAGTGCCCCAGAAGATTATTCAAACTTTCTTAGCACCTGTTCTGGCCTCAACGTTCTGGCGGCATAATTAAAATTATTTGCCGCTAATTAAAGCTGCCGAGACTTAGTAATAAATCCTGCACTAGCTTTTGCCTAACTGCTCATAAATAAGCAACAGTTAGCTAAGATGGTTCTATCAGACTGATATGCGTGAGAAGCAACCGCTATGCAGCTTTCATCAATATAGCCATGATGAGAAGTGATTTCCAAGAAATAAATTTCTCTTAACAATAATCACACGAATCAAAACGTTTGAAAATTGAAAAACGACAAGTAATTAACAACCTGTCATTCATGGAGGATCTGATCAATCAGTATAACAAGATCCGGAGTTAGTAACTAACGAAGTTGGTTCATTGGACTAATTCCCATTTCCTACAACTACATATTCAATACAATTCACATGAATGATTCAATTGAAAGGACACTTGAAAAAAAATGAGTGAGCATTCTTATCAACAGAAACGAAGTTAGTACGGTATAGGTTCTGGGAAAATTATAATTTTGCTCTCGATAAAGTGAAAATTTAAAATCTAGAAGTGATGGTGATATCAAAGCAGTAGAAATCTTATTCAATCATCAAATAATTAGTTTTAAATTCCAGATAAGCTTATGACATCACAGATTTATATGATTTTAAAAATTTCAATAACAAAAACAAATTTGTCCAGAAAATGATGAAATTAACATTTTTATCAATAGTATTCTTGGATCTTTTGTGGTATGAACTACGAATATTCTATTTCCTTGGTTATCTACTTATGATGAGTTGGAGAAGTACTAGTTGTTGGAAGATAACTCGTAATTTTCATAGCTTGAGAAGTAATTTCGCCGGAGTTTCGGGCACTGCTAGTGGATATCGAGTAGCTAAGGAAGGTTCAAAATAAATTGTTGGGTTGCCTTTGGAAAGTAGGCGAGACAACGAAGTCCCAGGGGTCTTAATGAGCTCGGCCGATGTTCTTACTGCCTTAAGTAATCTAAGTTTGTTTCGCCACTCTTTTCACTACGTGTCCCAACTGGGAGCGTCTTTTCTTGTTACCCCTGTTCAACTTATAAGATACTTTAAAGCAACTAAAAACTATATTAGCTCCTACTCGAAGTTTCATGCTAAATTTTTTGAACAGAATCTTCGTGCTGTCTCGTTTTTTCAAGAGCCCCTTCAGAGAAGCTATCTTGTGGAATGAACTGCTGAGCTTTGAATTTTTAAAACTCTTTTTTCTTTCTAATAGGATCATTTATATTATTTTGATACCATTAAAGTCAGACCTAATTTTCATATCCATCTGGAATAATAATTAAATCTGGAGTGAAAAAGTCAAGTTTCATTTCCGCTTTCCAACGATGTTTCTAATTCTATATCCTTTCTAGAAACCATCACTGCTCTTAATAAATAATTCAAATTAGTTTAATGATGAGAGTGAAGTGTCTCCAATGTAAAACTAACTCAACTGATTCCATCAAATATTAGACTGAGGTACTTCACTGTTGATATGAGATCATTCTCATATGAATTATAATCATTCATCTTTCAAGGGAAATCCGATTCAATAAAATAGATTGTAACTTATAACATTTTTTTTTGGCGAATAACTGGGTAATTTCATTCATCACTTAGTACACTTAGTCCTGTATCAACCTTTCATCTCATCTCAGATTAATTAGTCATAAGATTTTTTAAACAATATTCGTAATTATCATTATAATCCATTCGCTTCCCCCATCATCAAATGGCAAGATTTTTATTATTGCGATAATTATAGACGTTACGACGTTGGACGTAAGATCAATTGTGAATTTTCTTTCCAAGACATCTCCAACGATCTTACATAGGCTAATTCATATTATTATTATTCAATCTTCAATCGTTCTGAACATCGCATAGGCTACAGTAGCTAATGACTTAGCAGTGAAATATCAACATCTACACAAATTTATTCGTTAATTGAATGTAAGTATATCACACAGAAGATCAAGAGCAGGTTGTTCATCTGTCGGAAGATTCACGAGATTGTTTTCACAAAAGGATAAGCCGAGCAGAAAATTACATGAAAAGTACAAGCTGTATGAGAGACAGACTAGAGGTGGTGAGGTTGGTGTTGGTATTTGTGCGGTGAGTAACAATATCAGGTGGCGGCTGTAAATCCATCTGGTGACATGGTCTGTGTCGTGACGTCACCAGGTGTGAGACAGACGCGAGAGTGGGGAGTGGGGTGCCTCCTCCCAAATTCGACGCTCTATGCATTCCCATCCGCCCCACTAGCCAGCCAGCCCTTTCTTTCCCATCATCACCCTTTTTCACGCTTTTCCTAACTCAAATATTTTCTTTGTTTATTTTCCAAGACGTTCGTTCGCTTTTCCAGCATGTTTGCTTGCCAGGCATTTCATTTTGACACTGTCTTCTTTGCAGCATATTCTTCAGGCTGCGCTGCACTTTATCGCAAGCCTCTCTCAGGCAAATAATGCTCAAATGCTGCGCTGCCGCCGCCGCCGTCCTAAACGCCTCCGAAAACCACTCAACCGGGCACACCTGTTCAGTCTAAAGTCAACACGCATCGCCTTGATTTCGCTGCTGCTCTTTGTTGTCGAACAACTCTGAAATACTTTTTCGCAACCTGCATATCAATTCATATTCCAAAAAGGATCTCCAGGATTAGTCACTCTCTAAAATACTCTCTTGCACTTCCAATCAGTAGATCAGCGAAATTGGTGTTTTTCACATGTAAACACAGTATGTATTTAATGAATAATACATTAATTTTCTGAACATAATGCTTAATTTCATTAATACATTTTGAAGTTGAATTCAAATCATTGATCTAATACTTGATACTGCAAAAGTAGGCTATTCTCGAATCATAATGAGAATTAAAGTTGCTCGGAGCTTATCTGGTACGGGATTGTACGGTAGTACAACCTTTAGCTTCTTAATTTTATCTTACAAGCTACAATAATTTATAGATTTCTATTAATTGAAAAATGTCCTGTTAGTGAAACCATTTGGCAAGGATCTTTGTATTCACAAATTAATACAAATATATTTCTTTCAAGGAATAAATTTCATCTTCAATTTGATTACTTATTTAAAATCAAAGCTATGTACACTCATTCATTATAAGCTCATGTTAGTATCCATCATGAACTTTCTTAAATGCTGAATCTGCTAATTGAAATCTGCTTTCATTCGGTCAAAACTGTATAGAAATAAAAATTAGATAAATATTTTCCCCATATCAATTTCACCTGAAAGTGACAAGGCTAACTGGGAAGAAACCCGTCATGTCATATCCATCACATTGTCCGGTAATAGAATGAGCGGATAAACAAGCTATCGAGAGAGGAAGCCCAGATTGATGATCCAATTTCGAGTTTGACAAAGCCGGACAAATATAATTGAAAATCGGATTATCCAATTCCACATGAGATAAGATAAGCTCGTCAAGACGTTGAAGGGATCTTGTTACCAGGTTGTCATCAATACGGGAAAGCTCCGTTCCGGCCCATTGTCAAACTGATATCAAGAGCCGTTCCAAATAATTGACCGCCGCCCTGACCAATGTAATTTTTCGATTATTGCACGCCGTCGTAAACTCGGACCCCGTCTATCGAAGGAGAATCGTTCGGCCACGAATCGCGCTCGGGGGAGCCACTCGAGATACTGTAGTCTGCACTGCAAGAGTCCGAACCAAATCTCTTTTTATGCGCTCCCAGCCATACACGATCCTTTCTGATATTCAAGGAAAATATTTTTATTAGCCTCCAATTATTGTATCTCCTACCATGTAATACGGATGCTTATCAAGTAATAATATGATGCATTCAAGATCAACCTTGGTTGCTGGTGAGGGGAGATTGTACGATTGGAGATTATTTCAGGCTTCAATTGTCATGTGAGGAAGAATTACGTAGAAATGGAAGAATGATGATGCCAGTATCCAAAACAGTAAAGTGAATGTAATAAATCTTAATTAATAGAAGGTAAACATTGAATAAGGGACTAAGCGTTGTTAACATCATAGACTTATTATGATGACTGAAGATGGTCAAGCATGAAAACTAAAACATTATGTGAAGGATTGAGCATTTCTCGAAAACATCTCAAGTTTGATAAAATTCAGATTCGATTGCATAGGTTGTTATTTTTTCATCGGAATTGATAGAAGTTCATGATTATTAGCCACTCATTTTTCAGCTGCTTCGGAGTCATCGAATGGAGCAAGGGTGTAACTGAATACAATATAAAAGTAGCTTACACCAAGAGTCAATAATAATATAATTGAATCTCTTTCCAACTGACTTGCTAAAAAGGACACGTAGTAGAACATCATTTTCTGTGCTGAAGAACTTCACATTCTATTATTATAAATTTCAAATATTTCTTTTGTAATTGATAATCTTTAAAAACTCTCATATTTATGGAGAATTATATTTTGCATGTTGAATTTATCCCTCAATTCTCAATAAATATTTCAGCTTTCAATTCGTTGAGATGTTTAAATCATAATAAAATGGAGTTTTAGACGCTTCTACAAACCTGAAATTGAGATGAAGTTTTGTACAGTGGACCTGTGGACCAAAGTTAGTTTCTGCTATTGAGTGAAAGTAATTATACTTAAGCTATATCCGAAATGCTAAGAGACAGATAATAGCCCCTAATTACAAGGAAACTATATGCTACTAATCAACGTGCTTTGATCATTCAAACCTGTTGGATCTCAACTAGGGACCTACTCTAACTCATCCCACTCATGTATGGTGGTATGTATGTTCTCATGTATGGTGGCTAGCGCCCAAACCCCGATTCAACCTATATGAATCTGTTTTTGAAGCTTGTCATCCCAATCATATATTCATGAAAAACATATTATGTTCTCTCTTTCAAGAGATATTGCTTCGATTATCCAAGCACTTCAATAGTAGTAGATAAGAACTTCGAAATAGATAATTGGTATTAATATAGAAATCATGTGTATATTTGTAGACAAAATAGGAATGTTTAGAGTTATAAATAGAATCTTTTATCATGAAGCTGCTTTAGAAGCTCATCATCTTGATATTATATTGATACAATATTCATGAAAAACACATTATGTTTTCTCTTTCAAAAGATATTGTTCTGATTATCCAGTAATTCCAATTTGGGAATATTTATAAAAAATAGATCGCAGGACTTACAACTTGTTTGCAATGGAGTCTTATTTCATCAGATTCATTTCATCAGACTCATAATCATAATTATTCCTATCCAATCTTTTCCATTGTAGATTTAGTAGTTGAAATGAACTTATAAATTGAATAGTTCGATCCAGAGAATAGCAATTATTCCAAAAATAAAGTTATGAATCCGTGAAAAGTATATCATCTGTTAAGAAAACTTGAGAGCGTAACAATAATTATAGTAATTTACTCGAATTTACTCCGGAAAGAAACCTCAAGTGGCTGTTGGATGAAGAGCAAATCATTAGAAACTGTTGGAATCGGAGTTGAAAGCTTTTCGTTTATACAATCAACGAGAGGGAGATTTATGGCGGCATGGAATCGAATACGAAGGGTTGGCAGAGCCTGGATGGGGAGGACATTTTTTGATGGAATTTGGCCTCGTGCCCTATGATTTCCAATTCGCAGGCTTTCAACAGACTATAGGATCGATTTTTCTAATAAACATATAACTATACCGGTAACTCAGCTTATTGTGTTCGAAATACGTTGATTGTCGGCTCTATTATTGAATGGGAGAGGAGTGGTTACTTTTCCTTTTCCAAGGTCTAGAGGTGAAGAAAAGAATTTCAAAAGGGAGATTACTGATGACAATTTAGTAACCCATTTAGTGTTATTCTATTAATTGAGGGTGAACGTTAATGAGAATTTAATGACCGCAATTAGTTCATCGCCTCCTTTAAGTACAAGAGTGAGAAAAGTATCTCAATATTTAGTTATTACATGAACTAACCAGTAATCATACATTATAATTAGAAAAATCTTATAATTTCTTATAATTTCAAGGATAAGATTGTTTTGAAAGAGGTGATGTACGAGTGAATTTTGAATCATCATGGACAAGAATTTTCACACCAATTTGAAGTATCACTGTTGGATTTTCAAATTGAGGATCTTCTTCATTGTCTAATAAGCTCTATAGTGCTCAAGCAGTTATCCCATAATTCAAACTTTCTAGAGCATAAATTATCATTTCGACTGAGAATTTATGTTGAAGTGGAGTGAAGACGTAACCTAATTTCAGACTAAATTCATTAACAAGATTCGAGAGAGAAACAGTTTTGAGCTAAGTATGTTGTTTTACCCCAAATCATATTGTCATGATTTGTGTTTTAATGAATGAATAAAATGTGTATTCTTTGAATTAATAATTAAACTTTATTGTAAGGATATATTTCACTTTTTTGTAGAAAAAGATCTGTATGAGACGAAATACTTAGAATATTTTTGTTCTATTTTTCAATTGATGTAGGGGACATGAATCCCTATTTATTTGAATTTTTAAATATCAATCAATATTGTGTTTGAGATTACTGTTGATAGTAATATAATTATATGATAACGAAAAGTGATAATTGTTTGTCACATGATTTCATTTTGATAATTTCTCAATACAATCATGATGACCTCTTCTACTATTTTGTAATCTAGGATGAAGCAGAGGGATGGAGGGATCAGATTACGAGCTTTGAATTATTAAAAATAGAAGAATATTGCAGCCGGGAGTAGATAAAGCACGTACCTCGGCGGGAAACGTATATCCGTTAATGGAGTGCTCGCTGCCAGTCTCGTCATGGAGTCCGTAATGAACATGTATCTCGTGGAATTGATATTTGTAGGACAGCGGACCCCCCGTCACGTTGATATGATGCCTAGTTGTATTGTCGACGGTGAACACAACACTGTGACCTGTATTTCCTATTAGTCCATTAACCTGCAAAAACATGAATTGCGAATTTCTTGATCCATCTACACACAATTGACAAATACTGCAGACTACTAACACAACCCTGTTTCAAATACACCCATCAATATAAATTAGTGCATGGTCAATTCATATAGGCTACCAAACAGTGAATCGTGAACGGTGTTGGAGGCTGTTCCAACGAATTATTCATATTTCAGCAGCATTGATGAGCACAGACAGACAGGTACATGCTCGAAATGATAATTATGGTACAGATGTTGACAAACAAATTTGTACGATGCCAATCAAATTGAAAAGGTGAAAGGTGTTTTTGAAAAGTGACTCAAATTTGTAGAACAGTGACTCATTTCTACTAACACTGTTCCATTACTATCAATGAGAGAGAGCTATCTCTACTTTCAAGGAGAGATTTTATCGGATTACGCCTATACTTTGTCTATTGTCTAGAATTTCAATTTGTCTATTGTTTAGGATAGGTTGTTAGGATGGCTGCTTGCACCAATTCAAGATAAAAAATCATTTTAATGAAATTTAATTCAATGGGACGTACCAACACAGAGCCTGATACATGCATAATGAACTTATTAGGAACAACACTCAACATCTTCACAACTATTTAAAAACTTGATGAAACAGTTTTTCCCTATTTACAACAGTATGATCAAGCAATCGAGATTAAATCAACGAATAGACTCACATACAAGTAGTTGAGTAAGTGATATAGGCTACTAGTATAGGAAGATGTAATTAGGCTAAAATATCCGAATAATAACCATGCAAAGTCAAAGAACAATATTAGAAGAGTTATTGGACATATCTTACTCACCCTGTGTTTGTCGAGCTGTAATTGACGGAGATTAGGATCATACAGAAGTTTCCCTGGTTCGAGATTGACGGGAGACTGTCTCCGGCCTTTATTACATAGACTCCATTCAGGATTAATCAAACCCCAGAATGCTGGACCTACGGACATTAGAAGAAAATAATAATTATGATTAAATTTGTTAAATTCACATTTAATTGACATGTGAATTGTATTTCTATACAGAGCTTTCAACAAAGTTGTATATTTCTTGGTTCGCTAGTGAAAGAGAATATTATGATAACTGAAGTACGGTTTTGAAATATTTGGTGATAATTTCAAATAGATAGGGGAGGATTATCCGGTTCAGTAAATCTTTTTCGAGAATGTAGGTACCAATAATTTGTAGTAATTCATTCTTATGTTCGATTTCCACTGGAAAACGTGATTGAAGTTGTGTAACCATTGCAAAAGTGTGCATAATCCATGAGGAGGTGTCTTCAGTGAAAGGGTAAGGGGGAAGAAAGAGTCTTTGTTTAGTGGAAAGCAATGCTTTTCAGATTTGTATTATTCAAACAAATCGGCACCGGGAGTAGCAACCGGAATCAGAGCGGTGCGTGGTCCATTATTAGGGCCAGAAATTGTTTCCTGTCGAGGCGACCATAATGTACACCGGCGCTTTTCTGGCAAGGAGCGTGATGCTAACGACTTATGTGTTTTATCTGGCATTGCTTTTGTTTCCAGGAACTACAAATGACGCCACAGTAATTCGCTTTCTCACCCTGCACTGCTAGTAGTGCAAACTCGTATTTATTCACTTCCTACCACAAAGGCAGTCTCCTACTTCAAGAGAGATGGCATGTGTGTGTTAATGAAGCCGGTCGCATGCAATTTGTACGACCGTCACTTTCCGGAGCCTCACTCAACAACTAATAACTTAATGCTCAATATAAACACTTGCAAGGAAATGCGTTTTGTGATTCATTTGTTTGATTCATCTAATTGCAACGCTGCATTCTTAATAATATTTATCATCCTACAATGGAATACCGTAGTACACCAAAGAAGAATCGACCAAAATATAGGAGAGCAACTTCACACTGCAATATCAATTTAACATCACTATCAATAATAAACATTATACAATCCAATACGATGATGATGATGATGACCTATCAACTATAGATCCAATAGAAATTACAGTATTAGAAATGAGGAAGAAAATTACCATTATTGATGTAGAATTATTAGTGTTATTTTATCAAGATGTGTTCTCATAAAAATCTGAATCATAAATAGTTAAGAAGAACTATTAAGAATAAAGTCTTTGTTCCTTGGAAAGCAATGCTTTTCAGATTTGTATTTTATTCAAACTTTTTTTATGTCCCAAGGGCACATTTTATTTCCGAAGATCCTTACATTCCTCACTTATTATTCATACTTAGTATTCCTATATTATTGGAAAAGGTTGATGTGATGAAATGTCACAAAATTTGTTTAAACTCGAGATTTTCATTGGAGTTTGGAAATGCCTTAAGATTAGCCGCCGACTTCACGACAACATATAAAGTGCTATCAATTAGTAGTTGAGGCTATTTTCAAAAAGTCTCAACCTTCTCCTACCACAGGAGCTATCAGTGTTATGGCCCGTTAGAATAGTAATTTTGAGGAAAATGATTTCAAGTAATTTGAATCCATAAATAGTTTAAAAAATATACCAAAAGAATCCTACAAAATTGAAAAATGGAATAATCACAAGACATTAAATGATTGGATGTCAACCATCCCAGATTTATGATTCGCGTTGTTTTCCTTGAGAAAGAATGTTGATTATTCAGTCATTCCCAGCTTCTGCACATTGTTTAATTTATAATGAAATATTGGTAGCAAGCCCAAGTTTGGAAAGAACCAAAGGAAGGAGAAGTATAAGCCTCAGCCTGAACCAATTGCTAACAAGGAGTCTTAATTAAAGATCAAAAATAATTTCCAAGTGAGCAGTGTGGGCTGTAATAGAGCACACAAGGCTGCGATGAGAAATGTTCACTGTCCGGAAAGGAACCACCGAACAGGCCAATAAAAGCATTAAGATGAACGACAGTGTCTGCTGAGATATATTACCGCTATTAATATCTTTTAGGACACTGGTTCACTCTCTAATGAAATCCTTGGCTAGGTCTCAGAGAAAGATTGTAAAAGTAGGGAAACTTAGGAGTTTTTCCATTCTTTGTTCGACTTACTTTCGGATGGCGGGAAATTGATGTGTTCGTCACCTTTTCCGATTAAAAACTCAGCCAATTTTCGAACTGGTCTTATGGGTTTCAACAGGAAACTTCTGACCTTCCTGGCTTGATGAGACCATATCTTATAATTCGATCTATGATTCTTAGGTAATTTTAAACATCAACAAACTAGAGAAAAATGAAAGTAATAGAACAAAATTCCTTAAATATAACAAAATTCAAGGAATGAGAATAACACTCGTATGTTTAATTTGTACACCCTATTATCGAATAGTTCGAGTGACTTCAGATATTCTTTGTTGAATCAATATTGAGAATAAGCGGAATATTTGAAACCAACAAAACTCATTCCCACTCTTCATAGTCATACTAGAGATATCCCATTCATGGTTAGTCCATAATCCATTTATTTGGTTAGTGTTTATGGTCATACTATATCAACTAAAAGAGAAAAAACCTATTAATCTCTACTTCTACAACAATATGTAGAAAATGAAATAATATAAGTGACACAGAAAAGGGAGAATAACAGTTGAAGATCGCCTATTCATCTACAAAGTAGTTTTTATCGACTTGAAATTTTTTGAGTGACCAATTTTTAACTGAAGAATTTGATAATAAATTATAAGAGAACTTCCATTTCCATCATAATTTGACATTCATGTGGAGAGTATCAGTTTCATGTGAAAGTTTAATTAATATTTGTATCATATTATGAGTTTATATCACATAAATATACATAATTATTCAACAAATGAATAGATAACTCCCGTTTCCACCATTATTTGACATTGATGCGAAGAATATCAATTTAGTTGGATATATTTTATCATGAATAGTCAATTACCTATTCCACGATGACGCTGAGGTGAAGCACTAGGTTGAAAAGATATTAGTTCTTGTAGTTGATATTCGAGTTGTTTCAAAGTGGGAAATGAGGAACTTAATTAAGACTCCTCTTGCTAGTTAGTTGTAGGAAGTGTATTCTTCGGAGAGATATTGGATTCAAGAAGTTGGATGCGAATGAAAGGTTAGGGGAGATAAGTAGGGTACGAGATTCATGAACTTTGTTGAAACCCACTTGAAAGATTGATCGCGAATCTAGTAGTTGCGGAAAGAATGGCAATTTGTATTCTTCAAGCTCTAATCAAAGCTATTATTATTTGTTGATTATGGTTCGTAGCCATCATCCAACATTTTTTGAATCAGCATAGCGCAAGAACTTGATAAAATCAACTCATTGAGAGAGGACTGAGAAGGGCAAAGATCTCTATTTTGAGTGACAGCCAGGCAGCCCTAAAGGCGATGCAGGCCTGTTCCAGCAGCTCAAAGCTGGTAACACAGTGTCAAAATTCCCTAAGGGAACTGGCTGTCAGGAATCAGGTTAGCCTGATGTGGGTACCGGGGCACAAGGGTATCTATGGAAATGAAATAGCTGATCGCCTTGCAAAAAACGGTGCAGATTCTCCATTTATAGGACCGGAACCAGGTTGTGGGGTTCCTTTTAGCTATTGTAAAGCTAAAGTCCGAGAATGGGAGGAAAAGAAGAAGGTTTTGATTTGGAATAGGACAGAAGGACTACGACAATCAAAAATGTTGATTAAACCCTCAACAAAGGCTTCCCGCAATGTAATAAGCCTGGAAAAGAGGGAGCTGAGGCAAATAGTAAGCCTCCTGACAGGACACGGCCCATTCAGGTATATGTTACGGAAGAAGGGACTATGTCAGGATGATGAATGCAGATTCTGCATAGAAGAAACAGAATCAGCAGAACATTTGCTGCTGGAATGTCCAGCACTCTTGCAAATGAGGAGGAGAATTCTTGGAAAGGCAACCCTCCTACCAGAGGAGGCAAGAGAACTGGACTTCAAGGCCCTGAGTAAATTTTGCTCTGGCCTTGGATTATGGAACATGGCATAAGCCAAAGAGGGGATGCCACAAAAGATCGAATTGCGGTCGCGGTGGCTAAGGGTTAAAAAGCCCAACCCAATTAAAAAAAAAAAAAGAACTTGATAAACGTAGTAGAGTACTTATTTGATAAGTCACCTAGACTTTGATAAACTTATCAAGAGCATTTATTTCAGAAAACGTTTCTCTGCAAAAAAATAAATACAAACTGAGAAATGAAAATGATAGCAAAGGAGGTGGTGTTAACAAAAATTTAACTCGTTATTTTCAGCCTCAGACAATTTCTAAGATTTTTTCATCCAATAAAATTTTATTATTTTACAACGTAACATTATTAATCTTAATTACACTTGTAAGAATTTCAAACTTAATTAATTCATTGTTGAATAAAATCATGAAACTGCTCAAAAGCAATAAGTACTATATTGAATATTAAATTCTACTTTGAGAGTATCCTTCAAATTCGAGATGCTGGGCAATGCATCGAGATTCTATGCAATATATTTCTTAGCAATAAAACAATTTATTATAATAGAATAATGCCTTGGAAATATTCAGAAACTCTGATTTTTTTAATGGTAAAATTCGATTTGAAGTAGGAGAGAACAGTTTAGAAAAACATTTCCGAGCTGAATATAAAAATAGGCCAAATCAATATCCATTCACAAATTGAGGACTCCAGTAGCCTACATTGAAAACCTTTTTATTGTGGCTAAGTTGTACGCTATGAAACCTTTTCATATCTGACTACTGCTTCCTTCTGGATAAGTTGAACTCCATAAAAAATATCAATCGATTCTCAGTAAAATTATAGATTACTCGGAAAAATGTGAAGCAAACATTATTTCTTCTATGTTCTGTGATTTTTCCACCACAAATTCCTGTTTCAGACTGGAGAGAAAAGACTTAATTAATGGAGAACAATCGCCGGTCCAACTTTTAAAGTACAATCAGACAATATATATCCTCAAGTTTTATTGTGTTAGCGATCTTTGCTCCCGGTGTAGCTCCAGCCGCACCGGAGAAACCGTATATCAGAGCCTCAACAAAAAGTTAAAGAGGCGAGTAGAAATTACCCTCCTATCCAGTTACCGTACTTCTTTTAATCAGGTCTTTTCCACCTTTCCGTTTTTCTTGTCTCGGCTGGCTGTTTCTTCCTCATTTGAAGAAAAAGAAAGAGTTTGCAAACTTTTCTCTCCAATGAGAGGAATTCATGAGACAGGAGAAAAAGCAATACCCAGGTGCCCAGGTACCCAGGCCACTGTACTCACCACAGTCAACGCGCCACCTGAGATCTCTGATCCTTCTTTTCTTCCTCCTCTTTCTCCTCTTATTCCTCCTCCTCCTCCTTCCTTTTCTCATCCTCCTCCTCCTCCTCATCCTTTTCAACTTCTTCAATCACAGCGCTACACCTCTCCCTCTCTTCGCTCTTATCTGCAACTCGATCTCTCATCTTTTCCTCTAATAAGCAGTCTCGATTGTAAACTCATTGTTCTGTTAACAGAGTTATTAAAACTTTCTCACCAAGTTATCAGATCCGATTCTTCGTAAATCGTCTTGCCTCAAATCAGGCAGACATTTGAACTTCTGAACCGTGCGTAATAATAACTATTATATTCAGCGTGTTTCTCTCAGCTTCAACGTCAGACTCGAGGAACTGCGAACAACCAACTTATCAGTTGAAGGCTGGAGTCGTAACTTTTCTATACTTATTGGAATTCTATAATGTTAATACCCTTGTATGAATGTGAATTTATTCAGTCCTAATTCTTGAGATTTCCTTTGTACTTTGTGAAAGTTGAACTTTGCGGTGGAAAATAATCCTGTTATTTCTGTTTATCTGCTCTTTAATTCAGAGTAAAATGATTTAGTACTTTACTGTATTGTGTTTGTTTACTACAAGCTATAATATTACTTTGTCGGGGGAATAAATCACGACTAGCTCCAATTTGTTGATAAATTGTGAAATTTTGGATTTTGCTTTTGAAACGCAATTTAGCCCGGCGGCTACCATGCTATCTGAACCAGACAAGATTAGGAACAAGTGTTCTGCTCTTCCGATGGAAGGTTAACCACCAACCCTCTTGAGGTGAGCTCCGCTAATCTGCCAGCAGAAGCTCTGGAAATCACATCTCCGTGGTTCGGAGCTCACCAAAACTTCATTAAATTTTCATCACCAACCTTTCCAATAGTCCAAATAGTGTATTATGATAATCATGAGAAAGCTATTTTATCTACTCGATTGAGAAACCAATAATTGGGATAAAATGATTCATAAAAATTATTGAGTTCTCATTTTCAAACGAAAATGTTGTTATAACTTTAAATTACTGACACCATACTGAAAAACTGATAAGAGGTTTCCACACAAAACTCAATCTGATTTAAAACCAAAATACCTCAATTCATTCAATCCTTAGAGGAAAGCTTTAAGATGATTGTTCTCCGGGTCATGACATAATGATTAAATAATTTTTTAACTCAAGTATTAAGATGTGTTTTCAACAGTCACGTAGAAGAACGTGACTCACTAATTTCCGTCGAGTACACATGCTTGAGTGACACTTTTGAATGAGATATGTGGATTAGGGTGGCAGATTCGATGAACAGAAGAAGCGAACAGAAGAGACCCGCCCCCCTCTCAAGGCTGGTGATGATTACCGCTACACTTGAAAGAAGCGCCGGTGAATCTGAAGATGCGCGTTGGCTGGAATTCATCCATCGCTTCCGCCTAACAAGATGCAACTCAGCTAAACTCTAATTACCTCTCATTCAGTTTACTTTTTGGAGCAAATCATGCCAGTTGTTGGCATACTGACTCGCTCCCTTTCATGCACAATGTTTACACAATTCCCGCCTAATAAACTGGCGCCGCTTCTGAATGATGTCGGGTCGCTCTCTTGATGCAAACGCATCAGCCGGAAAACTGCTGCCTGCGTTCAACGCGCGCCATTTCACTTCACTTTTCCATTACTCACTTTCCCTGCGAGGAAAATCTTCTTCATCAGCCACTTGAACATTTTAGTACAGAATCAGATCGTCTTGAGTGGTAAATAGTATTGACATCAAGTCAATTCTTGAGTATTGTTGAGTTTTTCTTCAATGCCTAAGTTTTTAATGATTATCATTCCATCGTTGGAATAAGCAGGGGACTGTTCCATGAAAATAGGGGTCATGTAGTACAAGAAGAAAGGCGCACACTGGACACATCGATTTATTTTATAGTATTCCGTGCTATTCATGTTCAATGTGTGTTCACCTTTTCCTGTATAACTACAGCACTAATAAACGTTCATGCAAAAGACCACAGATGATGATGATGATTCTAAAATGCTGATCACTGTGAATATAACTAGGATAAGAAGTAAATAAGATGGCTGGTGTCGGTAGTGGAGTGAATAAAAAGTTAATATTTATTTCATTTTAGTAGATATCGATATTATGAAACTATTTTATGTAATAATATTATAAACAAATAAATACATCAGCGCACATTCTTGCTTTGCTTTTATTTTTATGAGTAATTTTTATTGTAAAATGTATTCAACAATACACATACACATATTATTTGTATAATTTACTAAAACGTCATGTATCAAAATAATTGTAATTTAATGAATAAAACTTATTGATTCATTGATAAATCTAGCAGAAGGAACAGAATTAATTAGCTCACAGATTTTTGGTGTTTGTACGAATACGATTAAAGCAGGAAATAAATAATACTGTATGTGACTCAACATTATGTATCTCCTCTTCGTGAATTAATACAATTAGTATCAATTATGGCGTGGAAATGACATGAACAGGATACATCAACTCATACGCAAAGGTAGAATAGTGAATTCGAATGCGGATGAGAATGGAAATGGGAGTCGAGATGGCGAGCAAAATAAAGAGTTGGCGAGAGAGATGGATTGAATGCGTTTTATTAATGCTCGCCGAGTGTATCGAATCAGTGGTGTTTGAAATAGAGCCGAGAGAGCCGAGAGGGGCTGACTTTGTTGAGGAAATGTTTGCTGAGCGCAGAAAAACAGGCCATCAGTCTTGCAGGAAACACAAACCGATTGCACTTGATTTATCGAATTTGGATAGCAACAACAACGCAGAGGGTGAGTTGCCATGCCGGCTTACTTTATATTCATCCAAACGAGATTCCGCTTATGTTTGATCGCTGAAGACGGATACGTTGAAACCCAAGTCTTTGCTGTGTTAATTATTATTCTTATTCAAATACACTGATGTGGTGCCTAATCACTCATGTGGAGATTCAAGAGATGTGCAGAGGAATTATTATGGATCATGGAATGATGAGTTACTGTTTTGCCAGATTGCCTTGAGGTAATCCCTTCAGAATCTGCACAAATATATATATATATATATATATATATATATATATAGTTCAAATTGATTTTTTTTTAACGAGTTTCTCCACAACGATAACTATGCTGAAAGACAATGATGCAACAGGGATTTGAAGAGAAAAAGTGACACTCAACAATTTGATTTGTAGACGAGTCTCATAATCAACAGCAATGAGTATTTTCTATTCCTAATAAATCATTCTTGTGTCACTGTCTCCCATAATTATCATTCATCTCACTTTTCATCATCACTTTTATATTACAATATACTTGAACAAGCAAAGCTGCTCCAATCCAAAACTCACATTGAAATCATAATTTAGAGGGTATGTTCATAATCTGAGTCACATTTTTCTCATCGATAATTTCATTCAAAAACTGCAAAAACAAATTCACAAACCAAAAATATAAAACGAAATACTGCAACTAAATGAATGGTGAATGTTATAATTGGCGATGGCAATGATAAGACTACTATAATCTTCATTTAATTCTTGAGTCATAGAGTTCAATGACTGATAAAATGTAGTCTAATTTTCAAAACATAAATTTTCAGAGAGATCGGCAACAGTACTCTTTTATCTCAATTTTATCGTGGAAAAGGTTCGAGCTATTTATTTATTCAAGCCAATAATAAAAATATTTTGTATAGGTGACTTGAATTGATTCAAAACATTGTGTTTTTGAAAAACAAACATGATGAAATGATAATATTGTGATTGGTGCAATTGGAAACTAAATACTGCATACCAGTTGAAAATTGAACTACAGATGCATACAAGGAGAATTGAATGTGCAATTTGAAATTGGCGTACAACAAGCATTCATTGAACAATAGAATCGAGTAACAATAGAGTTGCCGTCACAGAATGTCAATGGTATACACACAAAATTGGTTCATAACATCAATTTGGGACGGATGCTTCGGGGTTGATCACCATTATGATACCATAGATGGGTTTGCAACTCGTACAAAATAACAGTGGAAGGAAGAACCAATAAAACATTTATACTGAATGTAAGCAATTGTAAGAATAATTCAATGAATGTTATATTTTCTATAATGAATGAGAAACCGGTCAATCATTGAAGCAAATTTCAATGACATTTTTTTTAAAAGATCAGTAATATGATTTGTATAACATCAACAAACTAATACTGCATATAATTATACAACTAACCAACAACATGAACTGCAAATTGATGATAATATTTTCAAATTAAAATGAATATTTTTCATAGCATTTCAATATTCTTCTTTATAAATATTCAATAGAATATCGTATAATTTAACCAACAAAGTATACGTAGAACATAATTTGCAACATTTGATTTTTTTGGATGTTTATGGTTCAATTTCTTATTCAACATTTTAGTATTTGAAAACTTTCGTCAGTGATTTGGAAATCACTTCCGAAACTTGGCACATTCAGAATAATAGTTCTTCATTCCCATCCAAATTACTTATCTTTTTTCTATTTCTTTAGTTATATGATGATTAAAAGTAGAGTTGAACATAATATCGTAGCTGTCAGAATAGATATTTTCTAAAACATCCAATTGACGTGTAATCTATTATGATGTGGGCTGAATATTCTCATCTCAGTGATGAGTTGGATTGTACATAATGATAAATTTATATTTTAAAATCCCAAAAGTGATGTTCTTCTAAAAAAAAATGAACACCGAACAAGATCATACATTATGTAATGGCCACATACCTGTTTTGAAATAATTGCTACTTCTATCAAATACATGGTTGTTGAGAGCGGACTGAAGAGCTGGGTATCGAGCCATCCTCCTACGCTATGGCAAATAGGACTGAGCCACAACAAGCAACAGTATTTGATAGGCAATGTTTGTGTTGCACACATAATAGGTGTTGTGAGCTCCTAACATGTTTACAGAGATCATATTATTTTGTGAGAAGGACACACTTCAGGAAGAGTTCAGTGTTTTCGAACAAAATTATTGTAGGTACCACGGGAAATATATTGAAATAAAACAAATATCATATTAAACTTGATCCCGTCTGGTGTTTAAATTTGTTGAGAAGAACATTTGGCAGGAATAGTGTAAATAACTATATCATTATGAATTATTTACTTCTTGAACAATATCAATTATGAATTTTAGAGTTTTTCTCATGATATTCTGTGTCAATAAAAGTATTTTGATGTATTGGAATCAGCTAATAAAGAGATGATTCATAATATGATACGTTTTCAAGAGAGATCCCATTCCGTAAGCCTATTAAATACAGCCTATTGTTTCTTGTATAGTTGCAGTATAGTATCATATCGACCTAAAATGGATATTTATTGAGTTTCATTACTATTATATATGATCATTCATCTTGATCTGCCATTTAATATCAGACTCCCAATTAGACGAAACCATTTGTCAAATTTGAATGAGAGAAAAAAATTGTATTGAAAGTCCTTTCTTTTGTATTGGAAGGATTAAATTGTATTGTTTTTGTTTATTATATTTATTGTTCATTGATGAACATGTAATTGATGAAATACTTAAATTAAATACTAAAAGTAAATAAATTTTAATGTTCGGATGATGACTGATAAGATAAAGTAGAAAGCAATTAAACAGCTCAAATAACTATTCGAACAAAAATCGCCCGAACGGTGAGTCATGTTATTTACAAAGCCAGAAACCGGTAATAGAGTGATGAAGTCCAATCATTTTTACTGTTGAGAGAACGGTACCGATCAAAATTGATATATAGGCCTGCAAGAAATTAATAGAACACAAAGTTTTATTTGATTGCAATTTTAATTGAAAACTAGCCCAGGCAGATGTAATTATTTTGAGAGTTTGATTTGTGACTTCAGCATGACGAAACTCGTGTTTTCTACATTTTCAGTAACTGATTTTTCCTGATTTTCACTCTAGAACCAACAAGGCTATTTCGATTGAAAATGGTTGATATTTTCATTGAATACAAAATGGAATTAACCGCAAACTTGAAAAGTTATAGCTATGGATGTTGTAGTATTATTTTTAATAATAATTAAAAGTAATTTTATAAATGAATTCATGACTTGCTACTGATTCGAATTAAGAAGAGAATATCAAGTAATTATTACAGATCTCAAAATTTTACCTAAGTAAAATGAATAAACTCAAAAAAATAAATGGATTCTCAATAGATAGATTTCCAAACTGTCCTCAATAATGTACATTGTATGAATGTATAATATTGTAATAAGAATCAATACTAACTAATTAAAATGTTTGATTCTTGTGATACAAGGTTCTAAATTATTTAAATACAGTAATCTTTCCAATGTTGAACGGAAGTCTCGGATTTCAAACTTGCCCATCTTTATTGCAGAGCTTTTAATCTTAGAAGCTTTCTCAGTCCTTGGAGAGTAATCCAAGCAAGTAGCAAAGGTCTCAGACAGGAATTGTAAGGAGTAATATCCATTATCATTAACAGTTCACAGCTACGAAAATGTCAAAGGCTCATTTCTTAATGAATTTCTAACTTGTTTCACTGGAATCCAGGTCAGATTATTGATGCTAATAGCATTGATTATTACTGTAACTGTACAGTAAATAGTTTATAGTACCATTTTATTACGTATTCATAATTGGGAGACTGTTATAATTCACTGTCACAATACAACTTAGAACAGATTGTAGCACACTCGAAAGTCATACCAAGATTATAATTTCGTATGATTGTGTTGAAGGTGGTAGTCCAAGTGAATTGATAATATTTTATTTTTCCCGTATACCTATTCAAGTTTGACCCTTCAGACTTTCACACGTTTTCCAACTCTGAAAGTTTTAGTCTCATTAAAAAGGATTTCATGTAACAGAATTTCAATTTTCAATGAGCCGAAAATTCATTTTTAAGCATGGTTTGTTATGTCTACTCGAAGTAACATGTGAGATTGAACGTCAGTATACAATGAATATAATAACAACACGAGAGAGTAAATTGTTCTTTAGTGTGGTAGTGTGGTATCTCGCTTATGTGATTTATGAACTCGATTAAGAGTCATTGAGTATTCAGAATTCAAATTCTCCACGTTACCTTGAGAATAAGCTGAGCGTACGACAATACCATTTGGAAGGATGCACGGTTGAGAGGGAGGAAAAATTGAATATCACAGAAGAAGCAGGGATAAAGGAAACAGTCTTTGCGCAAATATCATTAAGCCTTTTTGATCTGACCGAATATTGTGCGAGGTGATTACTGCCATTAGCGGGATAGACAATTAGCGCGCTCCAAGAAGATCCCTTTGTTTAAGATGGGGAGCGAGCATCTCAGGGCTGAGCCTGTTATCAGCTACGGCTAGGCCCATCTTTTGTCCCATTATTACTCCTCTATCGTTTCTTCCCCACTCCTCCTTCTCTCGTACTCCTCCTCTTCCTCCTCCTCCTCCTCCCTCCTCCTCCTCCTCCTCCCCCTCCCCCTCCTCCTCCTCCTATTCCTAAACTCGCACCCACTGTCTGCACCAGTTCGTCTCAAGCAACTCCACTTCACGCTATTTGTTTTAATAGAGGTGAATCTTGGCTCTTTGTTCAATTTCATCTACTTATTCGGATCCGCTCTCATTATATTGCCTGCTGCTTCCCACATTGCGGCTCTGTGTTTCCAACTTGGACCGCTAAGCTGCGTTCTTACTAAGTGGGTTCACTTCAAGGTCTCTTCATTCAGATGAGTGATGTATTGGGGCTTATTCATCGGTACTACGCAAACACACGTCGATTCGAACAATATTTTAGTAGAGCATATTATCAACTTCCTAATGGAATAAGTTGAAAAGATTAGTCTATTTTGATATACAGCATGTGAACTTATGGTGAGAAGCTTCGAATATCATTAATATGAATTCAATGTATATGCTTCAACTCAATTACATGATCTTCCTGAATTACCAAGATTGCTGAATAACAATACTTTCAATTTCTCATTTTTGAAATGAGAGGTAATCGAATAGGAAATCAAATTCAAGTTAAATTACAACTATGGATACAAAATCAAAACTTCACGTTCTCTGTAAGCAGGTTCCCTGTCGGATTCTGTTGATGAAACTTTTCTATCTTTCAAAAATGTTTTCAATCTATTGAATTATTAGAATTGAAAGGAATTATTAGAAAGTTTTATGGATTTGAAAACAAATATTCTCTTTTCCACAATTTCACCATTCAAACACCTATTCATATTATCAGTGATTGATTTCTATAGGATTAAGTCCTTGATTCTGTTCAGAATTTTTAAAATATAGAAGAATGGAATTTTTCATTTTAGAATTCTCATTCAACAAAATTGGTAATGTAATGATAAAGACAAGAATATTATCTTCAACTAATAGAGAAATTAAAGATACAGTGAAAAACTTAAATTCACACATTATCGATAGAGAAAGAACACACAGTATTCAGTTTTTGGAAACATTTTCATCCAAACGCAATAAAGTGAAATGGATTGTAAAACATCCACGTTGAACAAGACTAAGAATTCCATGGCAAACACGTAAGAATGGTTGTAGGAGTAGCTTCCGGATTATCGCAAAGCCTGAGAGCTTTCGCTCCGGCTGTGAGTGCAGGGTCTCGAGATAAGAGTCAATGATCGCTTGTTGGTGTCATGGAAAGTGTGAAGGAGCAGCATCTGCAGCCAGCAGCACACGCTTGTTGCAGTGGTGGTGGAGTGACGCCGTCGCGAGAATGAACTGTTACGACCTGCCTCCGTGGGGGAATAAATTGTGGCCAAGTGCAGCGCGGCAACGAATTGCAGACTAAATTGAGAGAAGATGCCGTCAGCCACCTAGCGACTGGTTTACCAGCGACAGACATATTTCCATTTTTATGATTCGTGGCTTTCTTTTTCCCCATTTCGTTCTTCCCGGCTCAGCAAAACGACGAGACTAGAAAATATTGTCTCCGTGCGGTATCCGATGGAATATTTTTGAAGGAGTTTTATGTGTAATAGATGCAAGATATCATGTGCCTTGACGTGTGTTGTCCTCCTGTGTACCGGCTGTACGCCAGTCCAGCATCCGAAACGATCATCTATCATTCATCTGTATGGTTTCAACTGCCGATATTGATGGAAGAACATGGAGCTTTGTCAGCATTTGTGCACATCAGAAATGGCCTACTGGATTTTTATTGCATACTAAGACTTGATATTTTTATGAATCATACCATTTGCCCATTTGCGTGGCTGTCTCCGATATTGAAACACACATTTTATAGAATGGGATGAAGAAGTTTCTTGGACCCACATATAGATCGCTGTTTGGGAGTTTTGGGAAACAGTTCTCGTTAATTTTCACTGCGATAGAATTATCTAAATTTATCGCTCATTGAAATATTGATAAACGTTCTCGCTAAGAAACCTTCGGAGAAAACCTCCAACATTACAACGTACGTCTAAAGGATATACTGCAAATGTCTCTGACTGTTTTTACACTGCGATCAATAATGTGAATTGAATACAGCTCTCCTTTCCTCTAATTCTGCTCTTTGTATTCATCTTAAATTCATCAATCTATTGCGAAGAAAAATACTTATGTAGTATCATACGAGCTTGAATCTGTGTAAGTGCAATTTAATAAACAAGGACACAAATTTGTATTAATGAAGCGAGAATATTCACTTTATAGATTTTTCAAACTGTAGAAATGTATCTGATATTCTCAACAACAGCATTCCTCTTATTTTTCAATTTTACTAGAATTCATTGTTATTGGAAACGTTCAACCGAGGAAATCCTGTTAAGGCTATAGAAGGCTATAAAGGTATAGGTACTTCAAAAGCTGGATTTTTCCTTATGTACCACAATAATGTGTTTAAAAACATAATAAACGTCATTATTACTCATTATTGAAACATCATTATTCTTCTCATCTCAAATTTTCATTGGAATATCCATGAGCCGTGTGAACTCATGAGAAAGTCAGATTTAAAAATATAATATTGATTCTCATTTAATAGAGCCTACTAAATTTGAAAAATATCATGTCGTTTGGGCAGTACAAACATGTACCATTGACAATATGGATGAACTATAAAAATGTAGTACATTATACAGAAGAAGAGCATGACTAGCTCACGGTTGGTGCTGAATCGACTGCCTCATCCCACATTTCATGTGGTTCTACCGCACATCGCTCAACCCTCCCATTTTTATTGTCCACTCCAGGCGATTCCCACGACTGCTTTTTCAGGCGATGAATTGAATTATACCGGGATGGCGATTCGATTTTTCATGGACGGAACAAGCGATAACTTTTTATCTCTCTCGGCTCCATGTTGTCTTCCACTCAATGAAACACATTTTGCAATGTTATTGACTGATATCATTCTATACTTTCTCCTGAACATCAAGTCAAGCTGAAAAGAAAATCTTTATGGGAGTATTTCTACTCCAAACTATTTTGGACTATTTCTCTATTTTCTATTTTTTTTTTAAGAGTAATTGCATCATTTGCATCAATACTATTGGTAAATATGAAAGTTTTATTAACCTTCCTCAATTAATATCTTACTTATTTCTTCAAATCTATATAAAATTCACTTATATGATCAATAAAATGATTATTTAATAAATCTACCGCTTTGGATACAACAAGTAGAGAGGCTCTCCCCTTGCACTAGAGTTCTACTCATGCCAAATCACTTCATTTATTTTCGAGATGAGAATATTTTTTTTCATTTTGGTTGGATCATGATATAATATAATATAATAAAATAATGTATTTGTGTGTGTGTGTAAAGGTATTTCTAGTGAACTTGATTACTCTTTCACAGACATTATCACTCAAAAACATTCAATTCCGAATATTATTTTTCATTGGAGATCGCTTAGATGCTGAATTTATCACTTGGAATTCTCATAGCCTCAGTTCCAATCTAATGGTTTTCAATGATTTTTTCTACTCCTTTCTCCCGAAGTTGAGCTCACATGAGCTCTAGCTTGTGCAGGTGATAAAGGGAGACAAATATGACCGAATGCTCCATGGACGGCTGAGACCGACGGCTTTACGTATCATCAGAAACACGCAAGTGGCCAGAGAAAAATATATTGGTCACAACTGGAATCGAACCAGGGCCATTGGCGATTAAGCAATTCTCCAGCTGTTATCGACTTCTTGTTCCAGTTCTCCATCTTCTTGAAAGAACATGAAATCAACTAGTAGAGTAAAGATCATCTGGAATATCGAACTGAAATTTCATCAATAGTGGTAGTTGTTAGAAAGGTCTAATATTAATCCAGCTCCTACAACCATAGGTAACATTGACAGTGAACTCATGACCATGAAGTAAGAAGCCCATAACTTGGTTCAGTTGTAAGGGCAATAAATTTGAGTTCTACTTCAACAAAAGCCATTAATCAGAAGTTCGGTTTTGTTTGTGCGATTCACAAGCTCTGTGCCTGACAGATTCACGTCTCACCACCACGACGAATTTGACAACACTACACTGAAAGCCTAGCGTTCTTCCATCCACCAACTCTCTCTTACTAACTATTGCTCTACTCTAACTTACGATCGCTCTTACTCTCTCATTCCATACTTTGTGTCTCGTTCTCTACACAACTATACCCTTCCAATTTGTATGCTTGTTCCCCTCTCGCAACATTGTATGACTGTCCATCTGCTTGTATGGAAATATCTTCTCCAGAAATAGAAGGAAAAAAGTTGCGATTGTTTTTCCTGTTACTGTACCTTCCCCAGCGATGCATCTGTCATTGATGTGCTATCCGCTGCAATCCTGTATGTTGACTTTGAGAATGATTGTTCAATCAAATCGAACGTCAAATCCAGGTCCTATATCCTTGGCAATATTATTTTGAAAATTATTCGTTATGGAAAACTGATACTGAGTGTACCGTACAGTCAGTGAAAATTAGGATGAATCTGATGATGATATTTCATCCATTTCTTTTTTCATACAGGACTTGATGTCTGACACATATTCTCGGAAATTTTAAAATCAAAACATATTTGTTTTTTTGAATTCTGAAAGATTAAGAAATCAGTTAGGGTTGATAGTATGGAAATTCCCTGTCTTTCGAATATCAGCATTCAACTACTCTTATCAGATCCTGAACGAAGACTAATTTTTTGAACTGTACAGGTATTTTTCCTTGAACAATATTGTAGCTGCTCTGATGAATTGTAAATACGACAGTAAATGCTCAAAATCCTATCAAATCAGGAAGATAGAAATAAGAAAATGATAAGATACGATAATAGAGAAATTAGGAGTAATTATTGTGAATCTTGGATGTGTTTTATTCAATGAGACATTTATTTTCAATTACGAATTTTTTATACTCTGCATTATCTTCTTATTTGATTGATAATTGGAAATTCTATTTTGATGGTACGGTAAAATGAAAAAAATTCAAAATATTGTTGAATTATCAAGTAATGTATTATCAATTATTAATTTTTTTCCTATCAATTCTTCCTACTCCTGTGATTATGGGTGAGAATAAGGTTCTCACTCTCAAGATTTGGCAAATTACTCTCTGCTGTAATCTTTGTTTAGCCTGCTAACAGGCATCTCCATTACGGAAATGTGATTTGTTTGAATTTTTTCCTGAAGCGCAGATGAAGGTAGATAGTGTAGAATGTTGATCCGAAGGAACCTGTTGGACTGCATCATGGGTGACGAGCGTAGCGTGTAGCTCGCGTGAGGGCACAAGATGAGATATCGACCACGTTTCCTTATTTCTTTCTCCCCAAGGATGGCTTAAACCCCATTCACCCCACATGAATGTCATCTCTACAGACGTCCCGGCCCCTCACAACGAAAATTCTTTCCTGCCGTTTCCTTCCTTACCTCGCTCGACAACCGAAGGCTACACACTGTACAGTCCAACTCTTTTCGCACAACAAATTACATCAATGTAAGTAGATACATGAATAGGTTTTGGAGATGATCCTGGTAGAAGATATTTGCAGCTTCCATGCTCATGATCAAGAATTCAGCAGGTGATAGTGAAAACCATTTTTAATTTATTCAAGAAAAGTCTGTTAATATTAAATTACTATATATATGTTTTAATATATAAATGTTTAGAACATTAACCTCAAATATCAGATACGTCATTTCTCGAGGATTTAAAAAGTGATCAACGAGTGAGAGAAAGAGAATTTGATGATTGAATAGTTCATTCATTCAAAAATTTATGCTAGAGGGTGAGTACAACTAGATCTGCTTAATTTGTTCCTCTTCCCGTTTAAGGAAATTCCCACTGAACTATAATAATTGTGATCGTAATGACTTCCGTAGGATTTGAAAAATAGTTTTTGTTGAGGCCAAAATATTTTAAATATTGATTCGATTGTTAACCAACTATGAAAATCATTCAGAGTCATTTCTCCAATCACTCTCCAATCATAATTATTTCAATCAATGAAAATTTTATTTCTGAGAAGTGGATGTTGGGTCATGCGAATTTGAAGGTGGTGATACTTCTGTTCGATCATTTCTTGAGAACTTTGAAGACAGGGATTGTTTTCATCTACTTGAGAAGTTGTTGTTTCTTCTAGTTAATTCTGAAGAAAGAGTTGTTGAAAGTTGAACAGGAGTATCAAGATCATTGTGTGGAGGTTGGTTGGCTGCAGTTCCTCTTCAGTAATATTTTTGCAAGGGACTAAATCAATATTGAGTCCTTGGTTGTTGAAGTCTCACTTAAGGATTGGCTGGCTCGTTTTGTCCCGAGAAAATAAACAATCGAGGGTTGGATGTTCAGCGGTCCGATCTAATGTCCTTGTTCAACGAAGAAGCTCAGGGAAAGAAGTAGACCGAGCATTGTGGGAAAGAGACAGATCTTGAAAATAAAGTCGCCCTCAACGACGGTTCTCTTGATAGTTGCAGCTGGATGAGATTTCCTTCCTTCAGGTTTGTTTTCTCCCAACCATATATAATGGCAAAGTAGCAACGATGCTCTATAGAAGTTTGAACCGCATCATTGGAAGAATAATATTAGAACAAAGTCACATATTTTATCTTTTTTTAGGCGATTAAGTGAAAATACTTGTTCAATAAAGATTCTGTTGAACTAAGGCAATTGTGTTCATGTTGTGAGTTGATATCCTGAGTATAATTAATCAAACGATTGACTACTAAATTGGCTTTTGGCTAATCAATTGAGATTAACAACTTTTTGGCTGAATGCTCATATAAACTGTCTGATCTTAAGAAATAAGAGAAAAAATTATTTAGATGTTGAGTTTCCTTTGATGGTGGCAAAAATATCAGACAGTTATTTGAAATAGTCTCAATTTTCCTCAAATTATTCTAAAATAACTCGTTAGAAAACTCAAATAGAGAGTTCAAGATAGGGGATTCAGAATGTTCTCATTCAATTTGTGTCTCTTTAAACCTTGTTCAAAAAATACATTTGGAAGCTCATGTCTCTAAGGTGAATCTTCATTTTTCACCTTATCATTATTTTGTATATGCGCTATTTCTTCACATACTCTAGTTTTTTATTATAGGACTCCTCTAAACTACGATAGAAAACCTCAATCGTGAGCATCCTTCAAGCCCTCAACTAACACGCCAACTCAATCTTGATCAATTTCGCTTCTAGCGCGCTATCAACGAAGACGGCTGGAAGATGGAAGCATATAACCGATCAAAATTGAAGATTTATAATGTTAATTTGTGGGTGTGATGGAGAGCATGATGGATTGGGTGAGAGGATGGACAGGTAGTTAGTGTTGAAGTTTGAAAATTTCGTAGGTTACGCCAAGGGAGCGGGAATTACGTGTTGGCCGGGATGGGGTGCTTCGTCTTTGTCAACCGGCGCGGCGCGGCGCGCATACAGGGTATGGGGTGAGACTCCATATCCCCGAGCTGATCAGTCAAACCTCTGTCCTCCAGCTCGCAACTCCATATAACCGTGGCCCACAACCTTGCTGCGAAATAAATTGTTCGTGACGTGAATCCCATGTAGAGTAAAGCATGCATCACACACGTTCACTCTCTCTCTGAGAGTCCCATGAGTTCTATAGAAGACGTTGTTTCTGATTTTTTCAACAAATTAATAAGATGAGGAAGTGGCTATTCATTCCACTTGTTTTTCTTTATCAATAAAGAGGTCAATAACAAACTATTTCTCACTGCTGGCGATCGTGAGATTGAACTGAAAATATCCATTTGATTTTGTAGCCTATTCATAATGTGTTTGTGATGGTGATGGAGAAGTTTCCCCGTTCTTTTCTGTTATATTATTGTTATAACAATATCGTCCTCATAACCAAATCTCTTCAATAAATTGTTTCTAGTACCCCACTTTGCTGACAACAAAATTTATTTGATTTTTTAATCTAAATTTCAGCTTTCAATCATTGATTACTCCAAAAAATTATGTTAAATTGGGATATTGGATTTTCATAGAACTGCAGTGCTGTGGTAAAATCAAAGGAGTAGGACAGCGATTCATAGTGCATAATGCATATAAATGACAGATCTGAGCAATAAATTTGGAACAAAAGGTCAACATCATAGTAAATAATATCCACTTTCAATAGATAATTGAATCTATTTGTAAACTTCACAGTTGAAAAGCTTGCTGTGGATTAAGTATCAAATGCCCAGGCTATAATAATAGTTTTTCAAAACACTGTATTATTAGTCATCTACTCGGTAATAAAGAATAGATCATATTCGAGGAGAGTATAGTACTTCTAGGCCTGCCACAATAATGATCTTCATGTAAAATTCCATCCATCCCATGATACGCACAACTTGGAAAAAACATTCCATATATAACCATCCCACAAAGAATTTCCTATTGGTAGCTATTTCTTATTGATATTTCAATAGCGAATTTCTCCAAGCTTTCAATATAGCCATACAAAATGAATGAATCGATTATACCTCATGGACAACAGTCAGTATCATTCTGATTGGAAAGCGATATATGAAGCAAATTCCATGGCTATTGAAAAAGGCAGTTGCAGCCTCATCTGAAGAGCTAGCTAATCCTGTCATATTGGTTTCCAATGTTCATTGGTATTCAGAATGAAGGCTTGCAGAACTCTTCTTCACTATTATAAAACGCTGTGCAATTCCATGAATACCCATCAATATCAGAGTGGGATTCCTCACATTTGACTAACATGATGGGGATATTATACATTTTACATAGCAGATAGGCAATTCATCTCTCATATCTTCATCCTTCTCATTACAAACGCACAAGCCAAGAGCTTATGTGGGCATAACTACAGGAAAACCTTACTATGGTGACGTGGAGAACGTTAAAAACACTGGAATGAAAAATTATCTTTAGGTTTGAAAGATATTAGCGACATTATAATGGTGACAAATGAGTAATGAGTGAATCTATTTCAAGAAGTTACTAATTTATCAAATTGAAAATTGTAAAAATTCGGATGTGACTTATGCGAGAGAAATAAGAAAATAAACCATCTGTTTTTCCAATTGGCAAGCTACGGATAATGCGCATTGAAATATCCTACACGAGGTGAGTGTTTTTGTATATTGTGTATTCATAATTCAGTCCGCTATGATAAAACATTTTTCAACAGAATGATCACCAATCAACTCCAAAATTCTTTCTTAGAAGACTATCACGATCATTTTTATAAAACTTTGATATATAATGGAGAAGTGCTGACTGCTATCGGATCGAATGGTTTTAATGATCTATAATAGTATCCTGTTAATACACTAGTGATTCATATTCAACCAAAATGAATCAAAACTTTTGTTGAATTCAAAATCACCACTACAAACCTCTCCATAAATAAAATCCTCTCCTCGCTGTTTACCAACAACTTTCTCATCTGAAATATTGCTCCAAAACATAATATAACCGAGTTGATAAGGCTCGATTAACAGAGGATCTGAAATGATACCAAACAGGGAAGTGTAAATTCTGCTGTTATTGAAGTGAGTAGCCTAAAGGAAGTTAGCATAATAACGGAAATGGGAAGCTCCAATGAATAATATGTTCCTACTTTGGAGGTTCGTTTTTGAATGAGAGGGTTCAGGGATATAGGGATAGTTGAGGAAGAGAGTGGGTGATGATTAGGGAGAGAGAGTGAAAGTGAGTAAGTGAGAGAGAGTAGATAGGGGAGAGTGAGTAAGAGAGATATGCTATAATTAGCTATTAAAGGTTGTGCCTATAGGCGTAGTGCTTAGCCTTGCTTTGATCAGAGCGGTCCTGTTCTGACAGGACTCATGCCCTTTGTAGCAATTCAAACCGCCCGTCCAGCTACTATGCTGACCGACGTAACTCAACCGAAAGTTTTTCTCCACTTACTTGACCGCAAGCATGCCTAGTTTGTTGTTCCACTATTTCCTCTTGTGGGAATGTGGATTGCTGCCAATTAGAAAACGCTCTCTCGATTTGAATACCCATCATTATTCATGTACATCCATTCTGAGAGACAAAAAAAGATTCTCTGTCTAGAATATGAGAATACACACAGTTTATTACTACCGACTGCAAGGCCTAGTCTTGGAGAAAATCGATCTTTAGTCGTATGTAAGTAGATTTTTAGGCGATTAAACTAACAAAGGAATTTAGAGTTCAATAGAATGATAGAGGACGATAATATTATAAATTAAGTGGTATGGAAGTAGATTTAGGGTTTTTAAAATTCGTGTAATAGGGTTCGAGAATACAGAATTTACATTTCTATTTTGACAGAAAAAATCGTGCAATTACAATAATAGAGATGATGTATAGAGTAAGATTCATTCACTAAGATACAAAATGATTAATTGAATATTAGTGATGAAGATTTTCATACAACGATTGAAATATAATGAAACTAGTACAAGTTCAATAATTGAAAAAAAATTGAAAAAAGAATTTTTGAAATAAAACACTTTTTGATTTTATCTCTTCTACTTTGAAAATTGAATGCCAAGGGTTTAATTAATTTACATCAAAAAATTTCTGAATAACACACATACTTAAATGTGAATCGTCCTGATTACTCCATGGAAATTCAAGATTTATGAAACTTATCCGCTTCATGGTCTTTAGAATCTGTGAGTCTTGTAGGGATGGTTTTGTATTCCTTCTTAGGGTGGCTTCACGGTCTAGAAATCCATTCCATGTTACGTTCGTAGCCGCTTGACCTGGAATTTAGATTTTCAATGTGCCTGAAAGGACTGTGGACTAAATTCCTCTGTTACACGTGATAAGAGCTGGTATAATTGCATTCATGTGATGACGAATGGTCACTTCTAGATGCAATACTGCGACAATTTATCTCCAACGTGGATGCCGTACAAAGCGTCAGAGGCTGCGAAACAAGAGAGCAGGAAACTGGACAGTCACTCTTGTTCTTTCAATAGTCATGAATCGAAGAACATCATTGAACTTTAACCTGACATTTTTAATTCGGAAACATCTCCATTTCATTATTGAATTTCATTCAGAAATTTATAATATATATAATGTATTATATTATTATATTAATTTTCTCAAATTCATTCCGTTACTGATCACTGTTACATAACTGATCGAATCGAATCATACAAAATATTCTAAAGGCTGTAATCAGCTTTGATTCCTCTCTACTAATATGAAAATATAAATGCCGACCATTATATTGCCGCTCTGCAGAATTACTTGAGTAAAAATTGAAATACAGTACCGTACTGATGAGTGTTGATAACTAATGAAAAATAAAATTCAACGCCACATCCTAATCGACAAGAATGTTGAACAGTATGTATAAAAAAAGACAAGTACAGAACTGAAACTATACGAACTTTTGAATGAGAATACGAGTTATAGATTTACAATAATAGACTCCAACTTCACCTAGCTGTCAATTTCAAAAGATCCACTTTAAATCAATCGTCAATTACGTTAAGACAATCGTCTTCTTATTGCAAAACACAACATAAGTTGAGAAAGACTTGTTGAAATTGTCTATTCCACTATATTGTAGAAACAAATTTCATTAACAACAGAAGTTATCAAAGTGGGAAATGGCAGTGGAGTACGAGTGAGGCAATTTATGTACTGCACATGGAGTCCCAGGGCATGTTAAATTCAAACGAGAAAAGAGGCGACCTCCTCTGCTCTGCTCGGTAGGGGCCCACAGACCACTCGCACGGCAAGTGAGGTTTTGCGGCGAGGTTATGCGATGCGGTGTTGCATCTCGAGGGAGTCTCACGAACACGTTTGCGGTCGGCCTCAGGATTGGCGGAAGCTGTATTAGCCACCATCATATAACACTTAACTTGCAATAAACTGTACCACTTGTGCAATACCAGCCTCGAAGAACGCTTCTAGTTGAATGTTTTAAACAAGAAATACCACTGAAAAGTTCATTAACTGAGCGTAATCAGTGAAATATGCAGGGCACTGCCCACCCTCTATAAATTTGACCAGTTTTCATTACAGCTGATCCGCTTACTTGTGTACGTTGAACACAAAATTCAGTATCATTGTTACGGAGCACATTGTTTCTTTGAACATGAATTTTTCATAAGATATTCCGCTACGTCCTTCATTTTCCAGAATTGGGTCATGTGATGGTTTATTAATTATTATAATAAAGTGCTGCATAAGGAAATGTACATTTACTTTTGAAAGTATCATAATTATGAATAGAAGTGTCATCATAATTATTTCTAATAATTTCTGTATTTTTATGGAATCTTGAAATATTTCGGTAATGTTGGGTTGCACCAAGCAAAATCAATTTTGATTCAGGACCAGTACAATGCTAATCAAACGGGATCATCTGATTCAAAATAGTTGATCGCGGTTGGTGCAACCCAACATAAATGCAGTTGAAATTTGTTCGAAACATTGACAGAAACAGGTGAGCAGCTCACATTACATGTCAGTTCATGAGGTTTTTCATCTGTTTTTTATCTGTTTGCCTGCAGAAATGAATCAAAAGATCGAATATATTGCTTATTGTTAGTTTTCAACTTGCGAGATCTACGAATCGCAAGCAAAAACTTCAATTATAATATTAAAAACCTTCAATCGGTGTTTTCTTTGCTGAGGTGATACCCACATGAGCTCTTGGCTTGTGCGTGAGTAATGAGAAGGTTGATGATGATAAACTAATGGACCGACAGCTTTAGATGGGCTCCGAGCCACCGGGAAGCGATTTTGATTCTCATGAATGAATGACATTCAGCGGAAAAGGCCTTAAGCTAAAAATGGTCACCCTGACAATGGGAGTAACAGGTGCACGTCTCCATAATTATCTTGCGATTAGATACCGGAACGACCACGGAGTCAACTGCTTCCCAAATTATAGTCATAACAAATTAGTGCATGTTATTATAGTCATCATGGGATCACACCTTTGGACCAAATGATTTTAATGGGAGTGATGTCTATTACACTAGTTGACAGCCCAATTGATTTAAAAGAGCAAATTGTCCAAGAGAGTATGACCCTGAGGATTCTGAAAGATAATTCTCATTCAATATCAGCAATATTGTACGAGATCTATTTCTTGGGATCTATTTCTTTAATCTTGATAAAAGAAAACATAACAAAATTCTTTCTTTGCAGGGTGAGAAAAGCTGCGAAAATGAACTGGAGTGAGAAGAAAATCCTGATAAGAAGTAAAAGCAGAGAGTCACGTTCTCAATAACTAACACTCCGGCATGACAATGCAACAAATTGCAATCTCTTCCCTGGCCTGTGAAAATACATCTCATTCTCAACTTGTGTAGCTCATGATGTATGTAGACACCACGCTGCGACCTAGAAGCAGAGGTTGTTCGCTACATCCATTCCAAACTGCACAACGTTGCAAATTAGGTCTTTGTCAGAGCTTATTTTTCTTGTTTCAGGCGACTCCAATTTTCTACAGTAAGTGTATCCACTTGAATCTCATCGTAATCGAGTTTCTAATCCAATTCAGGTTCATGTAGTTCTATTCATGTAATCTATTCATTGTGTGGCTACAAGAAGAAGAGTCAGAAAGTTCAAAAATGGAAAGTCTATTTTTATCTTCAGGCGAGGTATATCATTGAAATGTTTTGTTTACTATAACCTTAATTTTCAGTGGAACTACTGATAGTTCATCACCATGTTACATATGCATCTTACTAGCACTGTTTATCGAGGAAACAACTGGGGAGTTTACCGTTGATCAGAATCTCTTTGTCCATTATTATTTAGTAAGGAGGGTGGAATAACAGTGAGTTCTTTCACGGATATAGTTATAAAGATAATTATTATGATTTTTCTATAAGGACTGGAAGATGATCTTACCTGATATGCCATCGTATGTCCACCATTCCTCCCAGCTAACACCAGATGAAGCTGAAAAAAATTAAAAATTTTCATTTTCAGAAACCTTTGCAATCATAAAAGTAGTCAAAATTGAATTTCATTATAAGTTTCTCTAATAGTTATTGATGACCTTATTATGATCTTATCGATCAATTGAAAAATTGATTGGAATCAAGAACAAGTGAAAATCCGAGGTAGAATTCAACAAATGATTGGTAGGAGAGAACCAAACAACACGAACAAGAATAAATAATCGAAATCACTTTCTCTAAAAATGTTGAAGGAGACACATGAAGTGAAATCAATAAGTAGTGATATTCAACACAAGGGTGGTGAAGACCATCGATCAAGTAACGAGTTTTAAGAGACTGCTCTGTGTTTTTGTAAGTGTGTTCCAACATAGTTGGGCGATCTATTAGGTTGAAAAATGGAGTGTGTGCAGCAGCAGCCGAGTCCATCCCTATTTGTATTCGAATGTTTCGGTGGTGGAGACTCAGCGGATGGTGGCTGGGGGAGGAGGGGGTGTTTGGTCCATAAATTGCACTCAATGTTGGTGTACAGCGGCGTTTCGGCTTTGTAGAGCGCCAGGTTTAATCTTGACTGCCCTTTGTCCTGCGCCCTCCGACTCTCACCCTTATTGTTTTGTACAATTAATAAAAACAACTCGCTTAAAACTGGCCTCGACAAATCACCCCCACCCCCACAACTCGCAACCCCAACGCTAACCAGGCTGATCTCACAGTGCCTTCCTCCCCCACCAATGTCATATTGCGAATGCAACTGATCAGTACTTGTTTTCCAGGTATTAAAAAGCCCCGAGGCGTGTTCACTATTGAACACTGTTTTCCTCATATTCTCAAAGTATGGAGTATCACCATGTTGTTGATACTAATCGATGGCAATGCCAGAAGGTGCAAGATGATATCTTCAGAAAAGGAAAACTGGAAAAGATAAATGAATTTGAAACTGCATCTGAATGGCATCCTTGAAAATCAGTCATCGTGACAGTTTACAAATATTACTCAAAATAGTGAATAAATTGTATGTACTGCATAAATAATTTTACTATCATACCATATCAATATAATTTGGTGTAATTTCTTAATACTTTCGTATTCACTAACTGACTATACTTGCATTACATAGAGACATTCTTATTGTCGTGGTACGACGTTTTAATTTTGAAGTAAGAGGGAAAGCTGCCTTGTTGGCCAGTAAGAGCGAGAAAGATGATTCGAATTCCAAAATTCAACTATAGTTTTACCCTGCTGGCTGTTAAATGGTTTTTCAAATTTCATATAATTTTGTATCTTTGGTAAAATGAGATTCATTGTTATATGGATAGGCCTATTATACACCTGAAGACTTTGAAGACGTTTAAATGCTGTTGCTTGTTTTTCTTGAATAATTTATGTTTCTGCAACAACATTTTCTATAATTTATTCATATTTTCGAGTTGATAAGAGTCTCTTTAAGAGTTCAATGTTTCCAATCCCTATTGAATGTGGAGGGAACCTTACTCAAATTCTATTGAAGTGATAATGATGGAGATTCTATACAGTATTATGTCTACATATGCTGAGAGCCCATGAAAGGCTATAGATGCCATAAGGAACATAATTCAATACTGTACATAAGAGCAAATAAACTATAGAAAATAGAAAAGCCACCTCATTCGGGGCATCCGGGGTCTGAGAGAGGAGCTTGAAGTTGTCCATGGAAAATTTACAACCGTGTAAGTTCGTTTTTCCGGCAAGCCAATTTACACCGATGTTTACGTTGAAGATTGGCCATCGAAAGGACAAGTGCCTGTAACCGAGAACAGGGAGCCTCTTCACACGTGGACAAGATAAAAAAATCTCCAGTTCGCAAGAATGTAGGTAGCCACCGCCGAGATACTTTAGCACCGGGATAACACGATGGTTGGCTCTAAGATCTAAAAAATGACCCGCTCTTTTCTCCTGCTTCAGCTTTGCTGCTCTCCACTTTTATGCCGGCCGTCGCCTCTGCTCCTTGCGGTATTCAAGAAAGACTACCTTCCGTTTTTTACGACAGTCGGGGTTATTTTATTTTCTGCTCTGTTTATTGCTGCTCAGCAGTATAAAAATATAAATTGTGACCTTCCAACGGCCTTTCACAACTCCACATTCTTTTGTTTCATTTCAGGCAGTTATGAAAAATTCATAGATCAGGTCACCTACAATGTCAGTGAAAGTCAACTATCTCTGAATCTTCTTGATGCAGACCAGATGGAATTTTCTTCTCATAGCGCTCGTTCTTTCTCTTATTGGAAGATACCGTAGTCTTCTGATTCTGGAGGAAAGTAACAACATTGATGTATTTCAAGTTATTATTTTAATGTACATGAATCAATAATTTTGGGATGTGCTATTTAGAAACGTCAGTATAAATATTATAATCGATGATCATTAATCTATTCAGATTATTTATTCAAAAGAAACATGTTAATGTAATAATGTAAATTGCAAATTTGATGATGCCATTACTAAATCAAAATTCCAGATTTTTAGATCTTCAAGATCAATTGGATCTAAAAAAACCTGCATCAGAACAATTGTTGAAAAATAGGTGAAAGTATTCATTCAGAATTCATTCTATTCGGATACCACCTGTATTTCAAACATTTTGACCCCATAATCTTCACTCGCTTTGAATTCTATGTAAAGATAGGGAAGATTGATATTTAATAATTTTATCATTTCAGCGTCAACTTCCAGCGTTTAAAATTGATATTGTTTTGAACATAATCTCGAAAGTTTTCCAAGGCTACAAACCAACATTCCTTCAGGTTTGCAAACAAATTTATCATAAAATACCGCTAGGATAAGTGAACGCTGACAATTCTTTCTATTTCTGCAAACTTATGTGTGTTCACAAAACAAATTTCGTTGAGCCTCAATGTGAAAAAACGGTGTTGCGCAGGGGATACGTCAGCAAGCAATATGAATGTTTGTATATGAGGAAGTTGGAGGGAGGGGGAGGCCCGAGGGCCCCCGACTTGGATCTGGGGACTGATTTCGTCTTGTTACCCATAGCAGATTTGCTAGCGCTGCACGCCCAAGGCCTCCGCGAATCCATTATAGGTGAGGTATAACTCTCACTCACTCACTCTCACTGAGGTATACATACATCTCTTCACTCACTCGCACTCGCGGAACCGTTCTCAAACTGCAACTGGAAAGGTAAGCAACAGCACGTCGCTACGAACGTCTTGCCTACGCACTTCTATTACATCTTGCGCGACGCCGAAATAACCCGCCGCTTACAAAAATAAATAGAATCCAGTATTCCGGAACGCTGCCGCTGTGACCAGCGTTGTGCACGGACAAACAGTCTTTCAGGATTTCTTCGTTCTTATGAATAAATCTCCAGTATATCGCTTGCTTCTAGGGTCTCTCGAATAGGTCGGTTAGGGCCGTGGATAAGAACGTGGATCGAGTCCATGAATAGAAAGTGATATTTGTTGAGCGATTCCATCTTGATACCATTCTCGAGTACCTGAAAAGTTCACATTACTACAATTTCCAATTTTCCTGCTTATTCCGTCACCAACAAAATATTCTCGATGCGAAGGTTTTATAATGTTCTTATGAACGTTGAACAGCATTTTATAATCAAAGTTCATTCATCTAGGCACTAGACTATTTAACAATGGAATTGAAGAGAACGGCCGTATTCACAACTCATAATCAAATGCGCATTGAGAACAATGAATGAAATCCAATTTTTCGAAAATTCTGAAAAATAGTTCAAATCGAAGTAGTTCAAAATATCAGTTAAACGCAAAACAGAGCGTTCAACTAAATTTTTCGTGGAGCGTCAAGCATTTGAATCCATCTTTAAATTCCAGGCAGAATTTTTCATTTTCATTCAATCATTTTCTATTTCAATTGTGTTTCTTGTGATTTGAAAACATTCGGGACCCGATTTATATCACTGTCATGATCATAATATTGTCAGAAGATTGGCTGAAAGCAATATTTTTGCTCAATCTTCATCATTATTACTTGATAAACAAATCATAATGAAGAAAATAGTCTACTTGTACGAGCAGAATGGTCGACTTCCCTCTTCCAGTTTTTAATTCCACCAAGAATTTGATCTCTTTCTTGTTACCGTACATTGAAAATTGATTCATTAATGTTGAAGTGTGAGTGAAATCTAATACATGAATATTGGGAAAAAGGTATTTATTTGAAGTAAAAGATGACTTGAGTATGCTCATGACGGATTCCCACTGCAAAATAAAACTAACTAAAAAAGTCATTATTCTGTACCTTTGATGAGATTATACCACAATAGATCCAGGATTGTGAAATTGGAGAAGATTAGTTTTCCGAGTACGTGAATTTTTCAGATAATGTGGAAACATTTGTAGTCGCAGTAAGAAATGGACCGGAAGGCTAGATCGGGCTGGCCGAGCGAAGTCCATCAGTTCAGCTGTTCTGCCAGCAGAGGTGAGGGTAGACTGCCGCCTGTGATGTGTTTACAGTTGCGACTACATTGGCGAATGAAAATCGAACGTCGACGGAGAACGAATGAGAAGAAACGATCAGACTGAGCCGGCGAAACTGAGAGAGGATCAAGAGGAATGCGGTGGCTTCGCCAGGGAAGAGCGAAGTGCTCGCATTTGCCCTCAGCAGAGGATTGAGGACCAACCGGCTCGACATACAAATGGCCTCAAATAACACTTCTTCCAACCCCAACAGTCGTTCTGATCGAAATATAACGCTTACCTCCTGCAGTGAATGTTAAAACGTCAGGCATCCTATGATCAATAAGGGGCAGCCTAATTTCCTTACAAGAATAACGTGTGCTTCCGTAGTCGATTAGAGGCACTGTAGTGATGCGAAAGTAATGAGAAATGAATTTTCTACCTAAGCCTATATGAATGTTGGATATCTGGAATCAAATTTCGAACACTCAGGATAGTGCAGGTGGGATTATTATTATGAAGTTGAGATTATCACTGAAGATGATTCAACACTTACCATAAACGATAAATCGTCGGTGAATTTTCATTTGATTTGTTTCTGAATGTTTTCTTCTTCTAAAAATGGAGTATTTCATACAATTGATTGGAATTTTCCATCGAACGTGGGTGAATATTTTTATGAATGAAAATACTAATTCATGAAATATACTGTCAATAAAAATTGATGCATTGGAATAACTCATTTTTAATATCAATTTGAACCTACTTCCTTTCCAACAATCTCCAAAGCTATTCGCAAACAAACATTCTTCAGAATAAGAATTAATCATTTGCCATGAAATAATAAAGAGAAAGCTGATCTCCTTATGAAAAAATTCAATCAATATATTCAATTAATTCGGAATTGGAAACATGTTCTCCTGAATCACATTTCCACTATTCTCCACAGAAACAATGTACAAAAAGTTGAAAAGGTCTATCATTCTATAACCTGTTTATGTTAAATTTTATTTGTAGTCAACGTGTTTGAAGAAAATATTTTTATTTATTCACAGCAATATTGTTATACAATGAAACTGCAAACAGAAGTTCTATTATTATGATAAAATGTGAGGGAATTTCGAATCAGTACAAAAATTTGTAAAGTTTTCAAGGAAACCACTACTGATTGGGCTTTGATTAGAATTTTAACGTTTTTCTGAAATAATGAAGGAGAACGATTTCTTCTATGGAAAATATATTATTGTCAACGAAGAAACTCTTCAGGATGATCTTCACGGCTTAAAAACCAGCAACTTGGAAGTTCATCGCCATTCTTCCACAAGATGGCTCAGGAAGCGTGCACATACTACTAAGAAAATCTCCGAGTTGTTGAATAAAGCTGTGTAAGAAATGATCATGGCTGCTGGCTTCCTTCCTCTATTTCCGCTCTTTTTACTTCCGGTACGTAAAGTGATGCAAGTTCGTGGAAGCAATTCCTTTTGCTCATTCGTGGTTTTTGGAATTGTTTGAGGTGAACAACTGAACATACATTTAAAGAGTACCTACACTCGGCAGAAGACAAGAAGTGACTTCTCGACAAAATACATTAGAATTTTTTAATCACGAACAATATACTATAACAATGTCGAAAGATTCAATATGCAGAGACATTTGTGCAAAACTGTTTTAATTCTGAATTTCGATAACATCAATGATTTGAACCCGAAAGTGAAAAATTGCATAACATTAACCATTGAACAATTATTATTGAGGAGAAATTAAAACTCTGGATATGATTTTCATAATTATACATTACAATAGAACTAACTTATGGAAATCCTCCTGATATGGAGAAGAGAGCGCTATAACATAGCGATATAGGATATATTATGTATCAGGCATATCTGTCTTTTCCCCTGATAGCAAACAAAATACAGTACTATTATTGAACAATAGATTTTTACATGCAAATAAAAGCAAGAAGAGAATCTTCAAGCACTCTTGTGGAAATTGAATCTTATGAAAAAGTGTAATCTTCTTCTTCTAATATTTTCAAGCATTCTAAAGAACACATTCCAAAGTACATATTTGGGAGGAGTAAATACTCTACTACTACTTACTATTTATACAGTAGAAATTGAGCTCTCGTACTCACTCCACAAAGCTCATTGAAAGAATCTCCGATTTAAGTTTTTGCAATGAAGAGTTCCTTGATTCTGATTATTTATTCAATAAGGTATCATCCCTCAAAGTTGTGATTGTAGTACATCAACAATAGAGCCATTCGCAGCCTACTTAAAAACTTACAAGAAACACAGCGGTGACAAATATTGATAAATATTGATAACAGCACTTTAACCACGAAGATTATTGTTCAATCTTTTATTTTGTGTTAGTTCATAGTTATGATAATATATATTTTAGAATAACAGTGATAGAATGTGGGATTTGAATTCTCAAATTTTCCACAATTATTTTGACGGATCCAAACAGGATTGAAAGCTGTGATAGTGATAACCACACAACGGTTTAATTTGAGGCAAAATTCATGAAATTCTCACAGATCATTGGACAGAAGACTTTAACAGTTAGTTTGGTGCGAATCTGATTATATGATTTCTCAACGTGAACTCCTGTATCAAATCGTAGGGACAGTCCAGATTAAGTGAACATGGCAATTTCGTGCTTGGATAGTCCCCACTCCAGTTGCGTCACACTAATATGTAATTTTCACTCTGCATCCACGAGGAAGGAAATGCTTCCTGATTGAGGGGGAAGTCTAGGTCACCTAGCATGGTCACAGATTTTGCCGCTGACCTGAAGCACCGATGTGCGAGTAATATGATGACTCCTAGTATGATGGAGTCGAGTTGATTCGAACTCACGAATGTACATGCAACTATATCAAGTGATGAAATAGAGTAAACATGAAAACACGCACCTTGACAGATAATGCAAGGTTAAATAATCGCCATAAATTGAAGTTGATGAAATGAAGAGAGATCTTGTAGATAGGAAACTGATGAAAACTGTGCATAACTTGACAATAAGTTAGTGATGTATCATGCTATAAGCTATAATGTATGAAGGCGGAAATATCTATGATATTTTATAGAGCTCAATACTATCTGCATGAGTAACTTTATTTTAAGAAAACCTCTATTTTCATAGCAATAAATGAAACATTTCTTCAATTCCACATGTGGGAGGAACTTGGATAGGATCTTTCAAGGTACTAAGTATTGAAGATACTCACGAGATTATATATGAAGTATTTCTAATTTGAAGTCTTGAAACTATCATTCATCTCAAACAACGACTTGTAAGATGAATGAATGAATGAAATATTTTTATGCCATTAACAAAAATTATTTGAATAACAATTCAATGAGAAAGAGAAAAAATCAATGATAAACAAAAAATTTTCATACATAAATTAAAATTAGAAAATGAAAATGTCTTATTCAATAATATATGTTAAATATTATGTAAGATGAGATATTCCATAGGATCACAAACATAGCATGATAGGTGATAGCAGCAGTCCACCAAACCTACCAATACTAATATAATATCCTGTAAATCCTGTATGGTATACAGTACTATATCTACAAATTCATGCATGATTTAGCTGACATGAACCTGCAAACCAACGTTCTCAGTGGAACTATCAATCAACCCCTGATATTGATTCCAGTACATGACTCATCAATCCATTACAAAGTTATTTGTGCTACTCCCAGTAATCAGAACCAAGCAACCTGGTATTCCGATGATCAAAAATGGCGATCGTGAGAAGGTCCTGAATGTTGTCAGGGTGTGGTCCGAAGATCGCATCGTACTCGAGGTATTGAGTAATTAGGTTTCAACTTATCAAACCAGTCATCTTCCAATTCACTCAACAATGTCTTGGCGTGATAGCAATCGACCATCAACGGCTCTGATTTATTGACAATTCAAGTCAATGCCAGTGGTCCAATTTGTTGCCCTTGTTGATAAACATTCCATCAACTGAATAGTTGATTGTAAACCACGAATATTCACACTTTTCCAAATACTTCTCTCACTCTTATGTAACGAAGTCTTGAGTTGTACAAATGTACAGTATCCAAACCCAATAATATTGTCTGTCATTTACATAATCCATTAATGTGCGAAAATGTTAAGAACAGGGAATTCGAGGATATTCGCTTATCTTTCTCATTACTTGAATATTTCCAAAAGATTAGATTTTATTATCCATTAAAATCTAATCTTTAAATTCACTACTCAGTCTTCAATATTGGTATTTTCCACAATACACATCAATATTTGAAAGTTTTTAAGCAATTTCATTTCTGAAAAAAAGATATAAATAGCAATATGTGATTCTGTTATCGAGCAACAAAGGTAGGAGTGCAACCGTAGCACAACTAACTTTGTCATTTCTCAAGTTTTACAACTATCGGTTTGTTTTGATTTGAATATAGACTGTCAAATAATAACATCAATAATAAGGTAAGGAAGGTGGATGAGGTAATTTCAAAGTCGTCGTGCATGATGATTTTGAATTTCAAAATTAATTGTTTTGAAGAAATGGACTTACTCAGTTGAGCTAATATAACTGCAGCTAACAATTCAGTTATTTTCTGCTTTGTTTGTGTAACTAAAATGAAATTTTAGCAGGAGTATGATGATCCATTGGAGATCCATAATCAATTGCGGATGATAATAGGGAGAATAATTTTCTATTGAAAAGTTCAATTTTCTAGTAAATTGAAGCAGAAATATTCTCCAACAGTTCCATTCAAAATTTTAACAGGCTTGTTCAATATTACGTTTTGCAGATGGAATTGTAAATGAGTTCTCCCGTCCATTTGGCATGAGAGCAAAAACCAATATCAGTGATAGCAGCTGAAATGGAGTGAGATCTTGGTCGTATATCAATGTGAAAGAGGCACCGGAATCAATAAGTAATGTGAAATAAATTGGGGAAGGAAAGAGAGATTGAGGTCGATCTGATTAGACAACCAACCACAGCTCAGCTCAGCTCTCCTCGAATTGAATATTATTCCAACTATTGACTTTATAACAACTGAGGAGCAGATAACTGTGATTTACTTCTTGGATGTCTCCCAGTTTCTACTCTTCCACGCCAGGGGAATGAGAATGAATGTCTGCACCAGAAGATAGGCCACATCACTGATAAGGAAAATCCTGATAACTCAACTGCAAGAGGTTCAACTTTTATAACCAAGTAGCTCTTCACTTAACACATTACATCAATAAACCAATGATCAATGATTGAGAGAACGAAACTTCGAGAGAAAATTTGGTTTAGGGGAGGGGGGGGGGGTTGAAATAACAATATTTGAGGGGGGGGGTAGGAAATCTGTGATAGGTTTGGAAATAGGGAGCTGTACAATCACAAGCGATTAAAACACATTCACTAATTAGTTATATTTGAAATAATGGTGTTGAATTAATATTGACAGCATGAACAATATTCTAGATTCACAGGACGATAGAAAGATATTGGCTCAGTAATATTCTGATTGGTTCACAAAAACCCAACATTTCATTCAACAAATGGAGAAGAGTATAGATTCAGCCATTTTGTGTTCAGAATTATTCTGCTCTGAATTTGTTGTATACGTGGATCGATCAAATGTAGGACGAACCGTACAACATGCAGTGCATAGCCTAGAATACTGCAAAAAGCTACCAAGAGAGGATGCGGGTTTGAACAAATGTTAACCTATGGAGCGACCAACGCTCCAGTATATTTTGACGGGTGTTCATTTTACCGGAAATCTGTTTGAACCTATAAAATGAGAATAAACCAATGATGAGCGGCGTTCGATGTTTATACTTTGTTTTTTTTTCAAATTTGGAATTCTAAATATCCAGAGCCATTACTATTCGAGGATCATTCAAGTCTCAGCAATTATTGTGATTAAATACATAGGTAGTGTGTAATCTCTTTGTTGTCTCACTTTGTTTTTATTTGTACTCCCCTATGCTATGATGTGGAATCAGCAAAATTTCAAAAATCAATGAAGATATTCTTTCATATTACACCTCAAAAGAAGACCAATTATCAATAAACAAAGTACTGCAGATCGTTTTAATTTTAAATTCAGTTATTCATAATTTCTAACAAAAAATATTATTTTTCCCACTATAATTATGAGAAAGAAGTTATTATGAACTGAATTATTGTAAAATGAGTCATGATTCATCTTCTCTAGTAATGATGAGAAGAATGTCTGATTTTTTCAAACATTCCAACCATGTATAACCAAGCTGTGAATTTATTTATTGTTTTCAACTCTGGATACTGTTTACTAGCCTTTAACGACTTTCTGTATCAAAATAATGTGAAATAACCAAGATCGACAATTTACAACATACCCTTCAACTTTGTACCTGTATCAAAAACTTCGTCTTTACCGCAGCTACTGATTAAAATTGAGGTCACATGAGAGTTTCAGAGAAGTGATGTGACCCAATCGAGATGCAGCTAGTACAAGATTGCATTACCTACCTTCAGCCGGCGGCTCTTCTAGACCTTCTATAAATTATCTTTCAAATGTCGGAACTTTGGAAAGACATTTTGAGGCAGCTTAGAATCAGCTCAATAAGGAATTTGAGGCAGAAAATTCCACACAAATACAAAAATAAAAGCATTATTTCATACTTCAAAAAAAATTATTTGTAACGGCTCTACTAAATATTATGTTCAAGTCGGGATCAAAGTTCGAATAGGATAAAAAGTTCTTCTTAAGTCACAAAATATTGTAAACATTAAGGGATGATAGGAATATTCAAATTTCTACTGAGCTATAAGTTGCAATCAATCGCAATAAAGCTCACATTTGATTTGATGATGAACCAAAAATCACAACTAGAGGAGACAATCTTGTGTGAAATAATAAAAAGTTATAAAACAGCTATAAAAGGCGGCGATATTAAAGAAGCCCAACGCGTGACTGGAATTCGTTACAGAAATGCCTGGTTGTGCTGAGTTACTCCCAGTTCGGCCTTACAGTGCGATAGTCTTGGACCTGGAAATATTTTTTTCTAAAATCGTTCTCTAAGCTTGTTATTTTATAGGCTTTTTGGAAAATTAATTTGATAATAAGGGTTATAAATGGGTAATATCATTAAATAACCAAAGAATAAAATTTATTCAAGGGCTGCATCATATAAAATATGAGAAGTGAGAAAATGCTCCTTTATTGACCAACCTTAAAGTGGTGTGTACCGTTGAAATTGAATAAATAGATGAAACCTTGATGCAATCATGACTGCAATCATTCTGTTATGATTCTTATGATCCAATAACGATTATCATTGATGTTCAATTGATTACTGTGAGTCACTAACCATAATCTATTCTGTTTCTATAAGAATAGCATCTACTTAATACAATCTCTTCCAATTGGAGATATATTGTAGTATAACGTACCTTTAGATTATGGTGAAAACGTAAATTCTATGAATCTATCTAGTATCTATCCTCCTAGTTGGAGTAATCAAATTTTTGAGTAATGAGTTGGAATTATCTTTCCGGTTTGCATTATTATCAAGTTATTTTACTGGATAGAAAAAATACTTTTCGTCACAATTGAAGAGATTTTTTATTCACTCACAGTAGGGCTACATCTTCTTATATATGAAAACAGTTTTGTATCCGATTTTAAAAAGTTCGTGGGGAAGATGGAGTGGACCGATTTTTGATGCGGTTTGCGCTAAAAGAAAGATTTGAAATCGATTTTTTCAGGCTCTATTTGTTTTTCAGAGATAATCATTTTTAATGGGAGTATATTGATAGAAATATTAAATAATTTTCTGTGACACTATCTGTTGGCATAAAATGCACTAAAAGATATTGAATGTATTGAGTTTGATTTGTTAAATTACCCATAGATAGAGCTTAGGAAGTTTTATCTAAAAGTAGTACAGTGATTGTACAAGATAGGATTTTATTAGTACGACTGAGCTGCTGTCAGCTGCAAATAGTCAAAATAGCAACTACTGTATTTAAAACTTGAGAGTTTTAGAAAATTCAAATGAGCGGCGCTTTGCGCTGCACGGGGTGAACTCGTAACATTGAAATGAAGTTGTCAGATGAATACGTTGATGCTACTCCATCTGTATTACACAATTTTCAACTCAAATTAAATGCCTGTTGCAATGAAATAACACGTAGTTTCAGATAACATCGAAAATCGCTCACCCCGACATTGAAAATTCGAATAATAATGTTCAATGTGCTCATTCTCATTTGACTGCTCATTTCCATTACATTGTTTTTGACAATTCCAGTTGTAATTCTATTTCTATTGATATGTTACATTGAGTATTCACTCACTAATCTCCGATTATTCTGAAGCATTATTTCAAATGATTTATATATTTTGCCACAGTATAATATGGTAGCTTGTCATGTAAAGTTGATTGTGACCTAAATGATATTTCAGTTTCTGTGCATGTGTCTGGATGATTGAAAGCATTGTAACAGTCCATTACGTTTCAAACTATATGATTCCTGGGATGTTCAGCATGTATGCAAACCTATCTTCCGTCTATTGGATGGAAACAGTTCTATTTTTAGAACTAAGGGCAGAGCTCCATCAGATGCATGCTAATTTCGTATTGTTCGTAGCTTGTCCAACTGATTCCATGGTTAACAGTAGCTAAGTGCTTCATCTGTCATAATGTTATTGCATTTAGTAACATATCTAAAGCATTTGTGTGCTTGACATGATCTACAAAGTGCACGTGCACCGGTACATTAGGTCATCCATGCTTTAACAAGTGTAATCTCATCAATGTCTGTTTCCGTATGAAACACTTGTGCAATAATAACTCTCCTCAACTTCTTGTTCACGAATTTCAGATTGAAATGCATCATGATCTTAACAAGAAAGACATGGAGGATATTCCCACATTTACGCTTCGAAGCTTCACCTATGCAGAATACGGATTACGGATTATTTATCCTTGCAATATTTTGTATTATTAATTTATATTATATAATATTATTATATATAATTGTTCAATGTAAATTATTAATTGATAATATATTGTATTATATTATACTATATTTCATTATTTAAAGAAACTTCATTATAATTTTTCAAACGTTCAAAACGAATGTACTCTTAACAGGATCCCATGTGTGCTCTGTGCTCTCGAACATTTATGATGTTGAAGCTGTGTATTCGTGATGTTTGCGAGTTTCAATCATAGACTGCCGGCGCCTGACAAGAAAATTAAATATTCTCGAGGTGCACCGCACTGGCAAGAAGGATGAAGAAAGTTGCGGCGAAGAGCAATATTTCTCCGAGTTAGGCTTGAACTAGGAACCGAGCGGACATTTTTCAAAAAGCGTTTAAAAGCGACTAGCAGGTGTTACTTGGCGGCAGAGTTCGGGTGGCAGTACGACTGCTGAATAGAAATGCGCAAATCTTATTACCGGGTCGCATTATCCTTCGACTTGGACAGACTGCGTCGCCCGCAACTTGGCACATCCCCGCAAATGACTTCGCCAACAAGTAGTCCTTTCTGCTCTCAGGCCACGTCGCTCCTATGCTTCGGCACCCACTCGCTATACTACTGCTACTGCAGGTCACACTCTACTCACTTGAAGAGCCCCACTAAAGCTGGTCGGTTTGATCAGCCACTGTTAGAATGTTGATAGTGCCTTCGTTTTCTTTCTGGCTACACAGAAAACTGCACAAGTCACTACACAAAATCAGAAAGTCATTGAATATTACAATTTTTTTTTGCTGCAGATGATGCCCACATAAGTGTATTTCTAGAGGGTGGGTAATGAGGTGGAGAATGATACGATGAAAAAGTGCCAGACGGAACGGGAATCGAACCCGAGACCGGTGAAGCGACAGCAGACACAAGTTTGGAGAAGCTTCTACTTACACTTGATTCTTGTATGCCGTGATGAGGGAATGTATGTAAGATGTAACGAATGTATTAATACATTTTATTCTATGTTGAGATGTATTGGTTGTTGAAGTGAGTTTCATATAAATGAGTGTGATTAAGGTTTCTTAGGTAGTACAGTATACATTACACAATATGTTTGATACAAAGACGCTGCATTAGTTATATAGCCTAAGCTTGAAGTTTTGAAACTAAATAATAATTTGACAATGTCATCTTCAATGATAATCAACTTTATCAATTTTACATTACCATTTGATTTTGATATTGTCACAAAATTGTAAACACAAAATGCAATTCGAAGTTTCTAAATTTCATAGAAAAATTTATATTAGCTTGATTCCTGGAGTATTTCAACCGAGTAATCTAATATTTTTTCATCAGCTTCGCCCTCTTTAATGAGGGTGAATTATTGATCTGCCTGACAGAACTAAGTTCAGAGACCACCTTCTGAGCTATATTATACATTCCACCATCTCTTCTCCCATCCCTTATTTTCAGTGGCTGAGAACGAGGGTTTTCTTGATATTATTTTGTATTAATAAATAGTCTGCAATGACGTTCCGAAATAAAATATTGATAGATAACTTACGTCTTACAATTCAATTGCAATTGAATTGCCTCTTTCCATACTATGAAATTGACATGGAAATACTGTATACTTAAGATATCCTTACTACAGGGCTCAAGACGTTTATATCAGAAAAAATCAGAATATTTTTGTTTGATTTATTACTATATAATCTATTTATTTAGTCTATTTATTGGATAAAGACATTCAACGATCCCCCGGGTCGTGATAAAGTTCATAGAGAAGGATGACTTGAAATAATCGTGATGAATTTCGACGAAGTTGTCAAGCAGTGGGAGTTTGAAGAACGAATAATGTCGACTGTCAAGGAAACGGGTTTCTTGGTCTTAGATTTTGATAGCGGCGTTTTTCTAATGGACCGTGACTAAGCGCTGTGTAGGAATTAGGAAGGATTGTTCTCCGGGGAGCAAAGGAAGGCGACAGACTGGGGACGGAAGAGGAAATGAAGTTTTCGGCAAACAACGGCCACCGCTGTCACTGCTCAGAAAAAGCTTCCCACTGCTTCGGAATTCTTCGAGAGTTAGTTCGAAAAATCTCACTAGTGAGGTCACATTTTTCTTCTCCACTTAAAGTTTTTCGGAATTCTGAGGTCAACGAGTTTGTTGATGCCACTTCATGTTGAGTGAGTTATTTTGACCAGTATAGTAACTATATATTATGAGTGATGCTGAAGATTCTATTTAAATTCATTCAAAGTAAGATTGTTTATCAACCCTTTTTGACTTATATTGACAAACCCCAGTCCGTTTGATGTGTAGAGCTGAATAATGGGTTTCCATTCATTCCATACCTACGATTTCTTATCAAGTTACTTGGCTTAATATTGTAACAATAGTTTATTTGATGTGTGGAACTGAAAATTTGATTCTCATTTCTTCAAATTAAGACTATTTATAAAAAAATTGGCCTATTAAAATGGATGCAGCTTACTAATATCTATGCGTGAAAATGAATATTCGATCTCAATCGATTGAAACTACGGTTGGAAGTCAAAAATTTGACGTGTATATCTTGTATCTTGATGAAGCGTAACTTACTGAATAATCTTATTATTTGAATGTGATTACAATTTGACGAAGACTCTGGAGATATGTTATTTATTATTATTCATAACAATAATAGTGGACTTATTGTGATTATTTTGATTGTGGTTTTGTGTTAATCTGAATACAACGTCAGCAGCAATATTCAATCCGATAACAACACAGAGTTTACGAGTGAAATTAAAGAATGAGAGGTGATGCTGGTGAAATAGAGCTGGTTGATAAACTACCTCATTTATTTTGGTCATGAAATTTCCAATGTTCGAGAATAATTCGTACTCTCTTCGTCTAGTATTATAGAAGAAAAATATAATTTTCTAGTAGCCTACTCAGGCACCTCACTATATAATTATTTTACTGGGTAGAAACTATTAGGCCGTTGTTTGTGACATGAACGCTGATGTTATCAGGTGTGCTCAATCTACTGCCTATGTAGTTGTCAAAGTACTCCCTATGAAAATCTTCTGAGAAAACAAATTATCTCAATCGGTTGAGCTACTTTTAAAGCTTATAAATGCCCGTCGTTTTCTCTTCTCAATGTAAATATATTGTGGCTATTGTGTAAATAATGAGGCTATTTAATTACATCATTGATCAAAACTCCCATTCCTGTTTGTATTATAAGCATAATACAGTACGATGCTAAGCTCTGTGTCTCTGAAGTCTGAAGCGGGGAGACGAAGATAGAACTCTTATGCACTGCAAAAACCGGTTTTCGATGACGTATCGCAGTCCTCCCAGAGACACGGAGGTGAGCATCGCACATTACCTCTGGCTTGATTTCTGATCCATCTTAATTCATGATTGGATCAGTTTTGCCCGTTCTTCTTCACTCATTGTGAGTACAACTGTACTTACAATGAATAAATAAATGTATATTGTCAATAAATGAAAGTGTATTTATACTTTTTTATGTCATAAAGCATATTTATGATAAGTGAGAAGTAATACTAACAATTGCATCTCATCATATTTTCATTAAATTATATTTATCATATTTAATGGGAATATTAAGAGAGTTAAATCATATGAAAAGTGATACTAATGATTGCTTATTCCATCTCATCATTGCGTTCTATGATAAGAGGTAAGAAATAATAATGTAAAAGGTAGGTTGGAATGTTGAGGAAACAAGTACACAGTATTATTGTGGGGTGCTCATGAACATTTGATGACTGTTGGAATTGGGACGCGTAGGCACCTTCATCGCTCAGAGTCACCCCGGCAACCTCCTTCTCATGTGTTATATGGGCTTGGAGGTTGAGGGGAGTCTCTGTGCAAGTGTATGCAAGTGTATGGCTATGTGCAAAAGCGTATTTCTTTACGTTTTCCCAGAAGAAATTCTATGAGCCTTTGTGTTGGAGAAATAATCTCGCTTGTTTAAGGCCCGAGGGTTGTTCACGGCGAAGGGTATCCAGCATTTTCGGCTCGGACGCCGAGCAGAATGCATCTTTTATCCTCAATCTACGAACGGGGCATTCTGCCTCTGCTGCGTTCACATTTCCACGACTTTTCTCCCGCAAGACCAGCCGGCGTCTTATTCCCTTCCCTCTCTCACTCATCTCAATCTCCCATTCCTCTCTCTTTCTTCTCCCAGCACCATTTAGTTATCAGCACTATTTACTATTTATTACGGCAACTACAGCTCAGCATACTTCAGGTACATTGGTTTCTTCTCTTCTACGTCGATTAGATGCATTAATCTTAACCCCTTTGATTTGAAACCGAATACAGAGTAAATAAATAACAGGCCGATTTAGCTTTGTCGACAAATTCTTGTAACTTTCTTGTATTCTTCTCAACTTCATGATGATTTAACTGCTTATCTCCAATCAAGTTTATATATTATCATAATTACGGTATTGTATTTTCAAAGATATGTTATAAGTATATCAATCTTATAAATAATGATCATCTTGAAATATCATTCTTAAGAATTTCTTAAGAGCTTCATCCATGATGACCGAAATTCACATGTTAGGATAAACTGGGAATAGATTATAATTATATAGACTGGAAATGAATAAGAATAGACAGAAAGTGTAATATTAGCTGTGATAGTATCCACACTAGTAAGTGATACATGCGTGAGAGAGTGATGGAAAGAGATATTTGAATTGAACTATTTCATTATTTTTAGATACTAATGTAGTACGCATTTCTTGAATGATATCAGAGATTTATTCAGAGTTTCTCTCCTCTTCTGTGATAGTCACAATGTTCAGATTTAAAAATACGGATTTATTATGTCGATTTATCTCCACATATTTTGAACTTGTGTTGATAGGCCTACTATTGATTCTATTGGACGAGAATAGATTCATGCAAGATGATTTCAAACGTCCAACATCGAGTAGAAACAAATAATTCATTTGCATTTGATATAATGTAGATGCATAACTTATCTCACTTCCACAATAATTTACAATCGTACTAACCTCTCAAAGAGGTGGAGGATATATGAAACGAATAGACGGCTTACGTCTCTACATGTACAAGCACCTGTATTAAACGTACGGAATGACTTTAATAATGATCGTGAAATAGCTTCGTCAAGCGAAAAGCACGTATTCTCATCTGCATTCGAATTGTAATGTTCACAAATTCACACGCGTTACAAGCTGGGAGCACGCGACATAAATTCGTTTCCCACCCAAACATTCCCTGGGACGCTTTCCGAAATATGGACGTATCATTCGAGGCAGAATTGAGGTGATTCTGTGTGATATGAAAATGTCGAAAGATTACGGGAGCGTGAGACATGAGAATCACACTTCAAGTGGAAATGAGAGTCCAAAACGTGTGGAATATTCTGTTATGATCACTGTTCTGATGTGTACAGTTACACCAAAGCGAACAGGAGCGAACCGAACGTTCACTGGTGTTCGCTGTGGTTCTGTGTTCGGCAGCATTCGCGAACACCTGCGAATAGTAGTCACACCAGAGTGAACACAAACGAATCGTCTTGTTCGTCACGTCGTTCGCTTGTGCTCCAACAATCTCAAGAAGTCCACATTGACCATAATCATGGAGGAGTTTTAAATATACAGAAGTTCAATTATTCAGATTATTCCTCCAGTTTGTGAAACTATTATTAAAGCCCTTGACGAGTATATAAAATAAGAAAAATAGAAATTAATACTAATATTAATCTCTATTCAAAATATTTATTCTTCATTCATGTACGCTGTACTGTTTTTAACCATTTTCATAATGAAACGGATCAGTTTCTAACCTCCAATTTTAGTACGTCTTCAAATCGCACTTTCTACAGCTGACGTGTTAGCGCTGCTGCTGACCTAAATGGCGTGGGTTCGAATCCCATTCCAGGTCACATTTTTGACAAAAAATCGAACTAAAATTAATATTATCTTTGATTTTTTTATCAAAATAGAATCAATTCTTTGTTTGTTTCAATTTATATGAACTATATTGATTTTTTACCTTATAAAACAATATTTATTCCATTTTTAGCTTATAATATTATTATTTTGCTGATAATTTTCAACTTGATGCAATATAAACTTTTTACAAATTGCTATACACTATTATATTAGAGTGTTGAAATTACAAATTGGGAGATAGAACCTGATCAAACTATTATAGAATTTGCCAAGTTTAGCATTCTATGACAGCAGCGATAAAAATTACAAAATTGTTATGGAATTATGTGATGGAATAGATGTACTGCAAATTGTGGTAAATTAATGAAAATTTGTAGTGAAGGAGGTATTCACGGGGATCTCAGTTGATTCATAATATTCGCAGTTTAATAACCTTTTTGTCTGTGGCATTTGAAAAGTAATGAGGTTAATGCAGGCCATTCTTACAAAATGCTGTCTGCTAACGGGAATATTGAGCTTACAGCTAACTTCCCGTGTAGTGGGAAGGGGCGAGGAAGAAGAAGAAGAAGAAGAAGAAGAAGAAGAAGAAGAAGAAGAAGAATTTAGGTCCAACGGTTTGCAAGATAGATCTCTTCAAAGTTCAACAAATCGGCGAAGGCGGAATTGATCATTTTATGTAAAATTAATTCTGTGATAAAATTAATGTAAAATTCTAAATTAAATAAATGAAACATTCTTACATTTTTATGGTTTTGGCGGTGATACGAAAGGTTGTCGAGGTCAAAACTTAGATTCAATTACATAATAGAACTTGAAAACCCAAACATGCCATTTCAGGCAAGGTAAAATCACAGAAAATCACTTAGTAAGTAAGACTAAAGAGTATTGCTTATTTATGGTGAGATGTACTATTTTACTGGGCTACTTGAATTTTGTACTACATTGTTCAATATTCCCAGGAAATTGAAGACATTAGAATTGAATCGTCTTGTTCTGTAAATCTGTGTAAATTCAACTGAATTTCACATGTGCTTCCTAATTATTAATATCGTATTTGTATAAAATCAAACCCGCATTTAAACCGCAATAAATCTACTTGCTTTTAATTTTCTTACTTAATCTGACGGTTATGTACTGTGTCCAGTACTGACCGTCTGAGCACATTATTTTGATACTTGTGAAGCCCCAAACCAAAGTCTGGGTGCGCCCCTGCAGTGGTCACACCGAAGCGAGCATCAAACTAGAGCAAATGGAATTTCCTTTGATCATTCGCTACAAAACCGACACTGGATGGAGCAACAGCGACCGCGAACTTGCCCCTCCCGACCCCGTGTCAACACGGCGGATTGTTGAGAAATTTTTCTAGATGGCGTTGATCGTCATCCTCGCTTGTTGCTAAAGAAAGGAATTTATCTACAGGAATAGGTTAGATTGATTTTTATCGAGCATCGAACTAGAGCGAACGCGAATTTCCTCTGATCATTCGCTTCAAAACCGACAATGGATGGAGCAACGCGAACGCGAACATACCGCTACCGAACACGTGAGAACACGGGAACACGGCCGATTGGTGTTCGCTGCCGCTCGTGTTGCTGGTCACACCAAAGCGAATTTAGCATTCGTTACTGCTCGTTCGCTCCTGTTCGCTTTGGTGTAACTGTACCTTGATCAATGTGTGTGTGTGTAAGAAGAGAAATAAGTTAAACCTTTTTGTACCACCTCTCATTATATTTCACGGATAATTTTCACCTTATTTACTGAAGGCTTTTCCAATGAATTCTATGTTATGTAGGATCATCAACTCAAATTGAGTAAAGCAGTTACTTGCTGTGTGAGTTAGGCCACAGTAACTGTTATTGTTGATGACAAATCGCAATCCTTGTCAATGCAATTTGTCTTTAATGGGTAGAAACGGGTTGGTGGATATTCTTGATTAATCATCAGCTCATAATATAACTGTAATGATGTTGAACACTTTAATGTTCTTTGAATAGGAGTTGTTGATCATTGAGCCTTCTTGTTCATAATATTAAAAGTATGAAAACCAAGATATAATATTATTAGACTGAGAACCCATAAGATTTGATTGACAGATTTGTTTTACCTTGTTTCACTTTTTTTTTACAATTCCTATGTGAATTTTACTCAAGATAATTCTCTATTCTGTTATAATATTATATATAAAAGTTCAAAATGTTCATTGCTCACTGAAGAAAGATCCATGTTTTCCAAACAAAACTAATACCTTTATTGTGCGATCAACTCATTCATTCTCAATGAAGTTCAATTTCCTGAACCAACAAGGAACTAATTTGAAACGAGGAAGTACCAGTAGGCCTACTTGCAGACAAGTTCGTGGGTTCCATTTGTCACTTCGTCAGTTGTAGCATGACAGGAACTTGTAGTTTTGGAGGGAGACCTGCGGCATGAATTTGTACAGCGGAGATCAAGTTTGCACAGACGACAATCATGCACTTGTAATCTCCTGGGTTTGTCAAATATTTCTTGAAAACTTTTCATAATCGACAGCAGGAAAGTAAGACGTACTCTTTTGTCGCTTATAAATATGTCCCGGAATCGAGTTGAGTTTTCTTTTCCCGATGGGAATGGATTTTCCTTCAGGAAAACTCGGCAACAGAATGAGTTGACCTGAACTTTCGGCCTCACCCTGTTGGAAAAGCGAGTTCGACGCATTTTCCGCGACAACATTTTCTGATCTCACTTTGACGACTTTGGGGCGTGATCAGCCGGAGCCGTCTCGCCTTAGCCGTGCGTCAACTACTTTCCAAACTCGCCTTTTATTGAGGCTTTTCCGCCGCAACCATGATAAAGGTTAATGTTCAACTAAACCGTGGTACACATGTGGTGTGAAGTGGGACGTTGTAAGAGCACAAACCACCTCTGCGGTAATCATTGATTCTCCTATTCCAAGACAAAGAATTGAATGGTAACTTGCATTTTATCTGCAACAAAAAGATCCCAAAAGATATGTTCAGGTAGAAGAGCACTCAGCAGTGAGAAATAAAACGTTGAGCGATAGATTCCTTCATGTTTTACGCATCTCAGCTAGGTCTGCTCGAAATGTTGGTGACTTTATCCATTCATTCCTCCATTTTATCAATTTTGACGAGACTTTTGAAAAATACTAGAGCAAATATTCCAAGCATATTACAGTTCTACACAGGCTAGTCAGTTTTTCTTGCTTCTCCTACAAGTTGGCGTCAATATTAATATTTACTGGTATAGCAGGATCCATTTAACTTGACATAAAACATATGTTCGACGAGCATATGATCACAATACTTAACCTACAAATGCTGAATCTCGCAGATTATTTAAAAGGTCTTTTAAAAAGTTATTCTTTGAAAGGTCTTCTTTAAAAAGGTCTTTTAAAGTCTTAAAAGGTCTTTAAGACTTTTAAGCCTTTTGATTATTGTGTCGAAATCACTGTTTAATTATTACTGGAACAGCTGATTTCTGACAAGTTAATTGGATCCTGCTATACGTGGTTTGATATAAATTTCCATGATTGTCGAAATCAAATAATCTGGTTCATCAGATTAGATGCAGGCAAATACCAGGAAATCATCTGTGAAATTGACTAATTGAATTTGAACAAAAATTTGGAGTAATAATATGCGAAATCATTCTGATTGCCATGACAGATAATTCTGACTCTGTCGTGGGGTTATAATGGTTCTCTTTCAATTCAGCATCTAGTCTTTCTAGAAATAATCAGAATTATGTTTTTGAAAGGTGATAATCAATTTTGCACGAAGCCACCTTGATTCAGCGAATATTATAAATGGAATATTTGTACAGTTCCAATAAATATGTGCATTAATAGCCTTCCTCCATAATTCATCCATTTATTCTAAATTCAAACTTTTCCGTTTCTATAACTCGATGTTCCTACAAAAAAGTTTCAGCGATACAGTTCAATACAGTAAACCCCGAAATGAACAAATTTATGTATTAATTCATTTGCTAACTCTACTTAAATATTTTATATTGCTAGGGGAAAATTATTATTATTATTTCTATTCAAATCTCCCTCTATTGTTTCCTTCTAATGAAATTTATTCCTTTCCTATTCGAATTTTTATAATTTTGTGCATTTGATCTGTTATTTGATGGCAAATAAATTGAATTTATTCCATCGCAGTTCTGAATAGTAGAAGTGAATGAGTACAATGCTCTTCGGTAGATTCATAGCTATGAAGGTAATATGCCACATGACAAACGCATTCTTACGGCAGAGGAACAAATTTGTACGTGTCATTTCCTGAAAACGATTCCCTCTCCAGAAAATGCATAATTTATCACCTGAAATGAGATTTGATTTTGTGTGTTTGAGAGTCAGAAAACGCAAGGTAGCGTGGGGAGCTGAATGTCTTTCCTGGAAGGATGCAGCGGTGAAATAAGCGGAAAATATGAAACGGGGCGTTTGTCATCAATCTGAGACGTCGTCAAAACTGTAACTGGAAGTTAAGTGATGTCACAATCAGGAAGTAGACAAATACATCAGTGGAGATGTCTCCCGGGATGTCAGCCGGACCCACATAATGTGTATTTTATGTAAATCAGTCGACTTCAGCGTTTCCTTTTCCTAGGCATCTTCCTGCCGCCCCAAGACGAATAAAATCTCTCTCCCGCAGCGTAGCGTGGAGTGGAGCGCCAGCGTCGGTTGTTTATTATCTGCGAGAATTATATTATCCTGCTGCCGCCGTCACCCTATCCCTATCCCTCTCTTAATAATATATCCGAGCTAATTTTCTTCTCCTTCACGTGCTAATAAATTTGAAAACCCTTCGCCCCGTATAGACAATGAATTCCATGCGGTCCACTTCCACTCCCCAATTTCCCTCACACCACTTCCATCTCTCCTAGCCTCCTTGATAATTTGCTTTCACAATCTCTGATAGAAAGTCGCCAATAGAATACCGATTCAACATTCACACCATTTACCAGGAATTGAACAAAGGGAATGCGGCTTAAAATGTAGGATTGGGAAATACCTTTGCCTGAACCTACGCATCGAAATGCAATTATTGTGTAATGTGAGTCTTCCTATCACTTTGCACTATTCGAAGAGGCCCTTCTTCATTGACTGATTTTCAACTTGGGGCTGTATTTATAAAATTTTGTTTCGTGATTTTTTCGCGAAAACACTGGATTCATGAAATTTTGATTAATTCATTATATCGTTTGTGAAAGTAACAGTCATTAAAAGAATATTGAGATCTTTTTGATGATTTTGTTTAGTGCAGAACAAATTCATGAATCTTTTTTGGAATTAAATCGATTGAGATTGAGACGAAGAAATTTCATGAACTTACTGATGAACGATATCCCTCTATCTACCTTAGAAGAGTTGGAGGTCATAGGTAACTTTATTCCCGAGTATTATCTAAGCTTGAAAGAAAAAATTTGCAATTAAAGCTAACTTTTGCTATGCAAAAGTGCAGCCGGTTGAGCACATCAATTTCTGGATTAATTATTCACCGATCTTCAAGAAAAAGTGGTTCTGAACTGTCTAGCAACAAAATATGCTTTTCTACAAACGGAATGAGAAGTTGTCATTCTGTTTCTTTTCTTTCTGACATTCGAGGATAATTGCAATGGAATTGGAATTGCGTTTCCTTTGATAAATTGCAAAAAATGAGAGAATCAAGCGATCGAACGTCAGTTGTAGATGAGATCAGTGTTCCCTTTCGATATTCTCTTTTGAAGTTCGCCACGGTGAGGTTTATTTTCCATTTCCCGAAGTAGAGTAGCTTTCTTAATTCCACCACAGCGTCTCTTAGCACATTCTCAATATAATTTCCGCAGAGGGGTCGTTCGACAGAAAGTGGAAGGGATGTTGAAGCTCTTAAGCCACGTGATATCCTTTCACGGACGTCCTACATCTTTAATGTTTGATAAAAGCTACATGTACTGCTTTCTAAATAATTCAAAAACTCATCCACAGTTCAAAATTGTTTAGAGTGGACATATTGTTGAGATGCTAATTGCATGTACATGTGGCAAAACTATGATTGTGAGTTTTTGTTTTGAATATTATTATTTTGAGAACTATTATCGCGATGAGGGAAATACATTACACTCTGATCATTGAGCTGTTGTTGAATATAAATAAATATGAATAAATATGGAAAAGTATTATTATTACTTTCAATTAACTGGAATGTTAGATCAAAGAAGAATGAAAATGACTGAAGAAATTTGAAAGAGGAAATGCAAAAATGAAGAGGTGAATGCTCACTATGAATTATTCAAGTATTTGATGATTAAATCTTATGGTTATTGGCGAGAAGCAGAACCCTTTTATAATCAAAAACATTTTTTGTTGATTTGTGAAGGCTATTTCACATATATTTAGTCTACTACTTCACTCCCATTCAGTGCTGATTCATGAAAGGTGAAGTGTTGACTTCAGAATCATCAAACAAGTGAATTATTGAAAAAGCATCATCCTTTTCTATGATCACTTTCGATAATCTTCATATATGTTTTGAAATCATCGTTTCACTGCCCCATCAACATTGTCAACTTCTTTATAAAGCTTAGGCAAAATAATTATTCCCCAAGAAGCATAATCAAGAAAAGCAGATTATAATTTTTAGATTTAATCGAATATTCGATTATATTAATTTGATGTACAATGCAAATAATTTACCAACATTATTTGCAGGCGATGTATACAAAATTATTTATACCAAATCTGATTTCGAAGGAACAGATAGTCTGAGAAAGTCCAATATACAGGTAAATATTGTCGTTGATATTGTGTGGTGACTGAAAATATTACTCAAAGAAGACGTGAGCTTTATAAAACGTGGAAATCAAATAACAAATGAAAATTTCATATCCAGGGCACAACAAACGTGGTTGGTGGATGGAAAACGCGACAAAATTGGTTCAGCAGAGTCTGAAGTGGCGAGCTCTCCCTCAGTTATTCAAGTCTCGTTCTTATTGTGTCTTCTGGTTATGCTATTCCTTGGCAGCCACCTTCTGCCTCTGATATTGGACTACCATATTTGTCAGAGATATTAAAAGCCGTGGAAATAGCTTCTCAAGACTCACTCTTGAATGACGCGGCTGTTGCCTTGAAAAAATTCATCTTCCACTCACCCTTCGGGGCTCAATCTCGTTTGTCTCATGAATGTTTCGAAGATTTTGGAGAAAAAACGCTGACAATACATCGCGAGATATATTAGTCGAATTCTGGAGACTGTATAACAGGCATATATCAAGCAAGGTAGAAAAGTTTTAAAAATTGTCTTCTATAATTATGTAGAAAATAGAGTTTGTAATTTTTTGAAATTATAATGAATGAGGAACCAGAAACTTAAAGTAGAGATAAGAAATCAAGGAATAAGAAAGAAATACACGTGAATGCGATAATTTGGCGAGGATGGTTTATAGGAATATTCTCTGGTTTCATTTACATTCCAGAAGATTGCCTGATTCTTTTTTTGCTTTGTTGATGCCCACATAAGCTCTCAGCTTGTGCTTGGGTAATGGTGCGGATGATGATGATGATGAGAGATCTTCTGATACATTTGTCTGATAATTGAATTGTAGTTTACATTCCAAAGTGATCAGTATTGTTTTTGAGAATTTGGATGTTTTGTTGTTGTCTAGCCTGCTCTACAGTTTTCCCTTTTAAAAAGTTTAATCTCTTTATAAACTTTCCTCGATATAAAAGATTGAACTACAATAGAAAGACAATAGAACGCATGAAGATCTTTAAGCATGTTTACTATTTAAATAATGGTTTAATTCCACGCGTGGATGGAACGGCCATTATAATTTTCCGTTAGAACCTGGAAAAGAGATGTAATTTAGAAACTGGAAACTTGAAAACCCCTACTTTTTATTGTTAAACTGACAATGTTACACTGTGTGTATTTAAACACACAACTAAGATAACACTCACTTCTTTCACGTTGATAATGGTATTGTTAATGGCAAGCACAAATCTGAACAAGTTAACATACAGTTCACAGACGGTTTGTGTATTATGTGTAGACGGATAGTATGGTTTCCAGATAATCGCTATTGTATACTTCAACTTGGCTCCGAACATTTGTTGCCCTGTGGGCATTTACACATCATACATCCATACAACAATCAACTAATGTCGTGATCAACTATCAATCCTGCCTCGCTGCACAATAATGCTATCAAATGGAGAGATTTTTGACATCAATGAATTGATTCCAACAATGGCTATGATCCAGCCATATGATAGGGAGTAATCTGATGCCTATATGCGTTTCGCAATGGTCAATTCACTGACGTATAACGCAGTGTTGAGTATTAGTTGTCAGGTAGCTTTCCTTGTGGCTCACAGTATGTTGCAGTGTGGTGGCTTTGACCAGTGTAGCCCCTTGTCCCATTAGCCAATTGATATTGCTCGCGGCATTATCAATGGAAAGTTGACGTTCTCCATTTGATTCCAGCTTCATAACATTTCATAATGAGATTGCGGATCAACTTACACTCCCATAGTTCCTGATCAGAGTTCACTACCCAGCACAATGTATGTTGTACATTCCGAGAAATGTTTTATTTGTCTTTAAGCATGTGTTACATTCATGACATTTCAACTTTGTTTGGGATTGGATCAGGAGAAGGGAAATTTTTCCAGTTTGCACGTTGAGCAGGCTGTCCCGGCTGCCGGAAAAGCATAAATGTTAAATTCATTACTTATAATCATCCTTCACGTTACACATGTACAAGCCTAAGGCTCATGTGAGCATCATCTTTAGAAAGCATGTCATGCCTTGTTATATGCTCCCATAGTATCTACATTAGAAACTGAGAATGCATATCCTGTGTGATACGTCATAAAGATTCCGTGCTCAACAATTTAAAAGACAATAATAAAATTTATTCATGATAAAATAATGTTGGGTTACTTTGCCTGCCTGATGCGATTGAATCATCAAATCAGGTGAAGCTTATAAGTCTGAAACTCTTGACAGAGGGTACCAATTTCCTAGATTATTTTTATTCTACTGATTCAACCAAAATACTCCACTGTATAACTAGGTACGGTACTGGCTTGTTACTGAGAAATGTAATTTTTCAATTCATCATTCAAGGATGCTGCACATTTATAGATGAAAAAATTACTAAATTTTTTTGAAAAGAAGTTTTGTGAAATTTCTGTAACAAAAGCTAATTATCATACATGGTTTGAATAGAAATTGATCTGATAATACTGATAACGTAATTTGACATGGAATGAAATGAGATAAGTAGTTTGTGTTCGGCTTCATTTGTGTTCGGAAGAATGTATCACATGGTTTCAAGAAGAGCAAGAAAGGTCAGTAAGCCCTAATTGAATAACGAAAAGGACAACTGAATAAAACGTGAAATAATTGAATAATAAATAGTAGAGATTTCGGGAAAGTGTAATGAATGTTGCAAAACAGAATGATTTTCTGATCGGCTGATTGCCGAGAAAGATAGCCGGATGAAATGAATTCAAAAGCCAATTGGAACAGAAGTTATTGAATAACTTTCCACATGATTGTATTGGTAGCTGTAATTAATACTAACCAACAAAGTAGGGGTATTTTTTCCAATGGTAAGTTTTTTGATCGTAGAGCTCACCATTCAATATTGAAAATTGGAGTGTCCGATACCTGAGAACCGTGAATGTAACGGAATGTCAGCTAATGAAATTGTTCGTTTTTCCCCGCAACGAGAAAGATCGGATTAAATAACTAAGAGCACTAGGAGTGGTATCTGTATCGATCGTGCTGCTCTCCCCCATTTCAGAAGTTTGGTTTGTCGATGGCAAACTTAGGAAAATGAAAACAAAGCACTAAGGATCGTTCACTCTTCCACCTCTGAAAGCCACGACATTGCTGAATTATAGATGTGAAAGGATTTCGAAGCACTAAGAACCAGTTAGGGTTTCGAAAAACGGCAGCTGGCACCATCCAAGCCACAAAATGACATCTCTAATTGACACTTCAAATAAGCAGGTAACATCGGATCTCCATTCCTCTTTCCAGGCCACGCACACCGCAAAACAACGGCAGCGGCTGTCTCAAGATACGCGGTCGCTATCTATGCTTTCTGAATCTCGTTCAGACATCAATTTCAGACTTTTTCCATTAAATGGCATCAATTCGATAGCAGTTTTCTTCTTGAAAATCCACTTAATCTTCCAACTCTCAAGTACTCTTCCTAAGTGGGAATCCAGATAGAAAAAACCCAGTATCCACAATCATGATCTTGAATAATAGTTAATACGAAACTTTCTTAGTTTTTATTCAACTTTTTGGAGGTTGATTCCAAAACACCAAGATACCGAGGACAGGAAAAGGTGGAAATTGAGATGCGAGAGACGGCCTGATGCTGTATAAAAACTCGCTTAATGATGATGATTCCAAAACACGAGAGGTGACACAGGGATGTTTACTTTGGGTTATGCGGTGAGTAATAACTCGAGTTACAATTGCCTATTCTTATGCAATGGATTTTGTATTTTTCTCAAGACTATTGTTTTTCGGAAGCAGCACATAATTCTGATGAGAGAATTACAATGGTTTCCCTATTCTAGAATCTACATCTTGGAAATACTGAAATAAGGTATAAGTTATGATTGAAACTAAAAAAAGTGCTAATGATTCAATATGTGAGGGAAGTTTCCTCTTAAAAAACGGTTGAAGTTCAAACAGAAAAATCAATCAGTATTGAAGAACATTAGAAATCCGATCCTTATAATCGGGAGAGAACGAAAGATGAAGAAATTAATTTTTGATGTTAAGGATAAATTGAATTGAAATTAGTTCATCGATTGGTTGAATGAGAGTTTGTAAAAGAGGTTGAATGGACAAAACTATAAACAAGTAGCTGCGGTTTGACACCGGACAGCTCTGTAATTCAATCATCAATTAATCCTATGATGTGGCTCTTGTTACGGCTCATTACAATGTGATTGTATCGACTTGATAAGCACTATTCAAATCACAGCACTGTAGGATCTTTGATTGATTATACAAGGCAAGTACAATGCCAAAACAAACAATGATCCAGTTTGATGTACTCAAGCATTGTCGAATTCCGCTCGGGGTACATTGCCACATTGTTGTATAAACTTCATATTGATTGTTAATAACACTTATATGGAGTAATAAGCGTGAAATAAACTGATTTTGGTAGTAAATGAATAAATAAATGTGATTCTGATGGTCTTTCACCATTGGAAGCTTTTCTTAATGTAAATTGTTCAAAATGTTGAATGAATTCTTCACAACCAGTTACACAAGAGATTTACTGAGATATGTCATTCCCCAGCTAAGCATTGCAACTAATAGTTTGTACCAGAGTCGAAAAGATTTCTATTTCCATAGAACATGAAAATGTTGTAATAATTATTGTTTTTGATTTTTGTATTGGAAGTGGAGTAGTATTAGGATTCTAAATAGGATTATTTTAAGATGATATGTCTGAGGATCAGAAGTAGGATAAGTAGTCTAATTCAGATTAGAACTTGAATTAGCCTAGAATATTATTTGAACTCAAATATTGAGTATTGTAGGAAATAAAAGTACAGAGTACAGTGTATGGCATATATACAGTATATGACGTATGATACTATGATGAGTATGGGAGAAACAAGTCATGATATCAGGATTCCTCAGCTTTTATTACATGAAACAACTGATTCCACATTCACTCTAAGCTGCACTTCTCCATACATAGGAAGCAACTCCCTCCCAGGATATTTTCAACCATCGATTTCAATAGAAGTGTGGGCCTATTCTATTGAGAAGCCGAACAACTGCTAATAAAAGGCTTTATCAAAGACTAATCCGTAAATCTGGAATCACGAACATGAACAGGGAAGCTGGAAACTCCTGCATTGATATGTGGCGTGCCGTACTAAAAACACAATGAAAAATATGCAGTTTCACTGGATTTTGAAGTAGATTGACAAGAGATATCGAAAAAGTGTGGAGATATTTGATTTTGCTGACTGTTAGTTCGTTGACATTGTTTCAGTTCGAAGAACTGTTGAGATTCGATTCAAATATTCAAAACTATAATATAGTGCTTGAAGCTCTTCTTCTAATTATTAATCCAGGATGTAAATTGTAGAAGGTGAATTTTTCTTATTCAACCCAGGAGGTAAATTGTATATATTTATCTATTGAGAAGTAATACATTATAAAACAACGATTAAGATAATTATTTAAATTCACATCACAAATTATTTAGAAATCATTTCTAAGGGATAAAGACATAATTTATTAATTCAAGATTATTTCAAGAAATAGAGACAAAATTATTTCAAGATTATATCATATTATCAATAGTACCATATCACCGTTTATCATATTGGTATCAATCCTGGATTATCACAGAAATCCACTCACATATTCAAATTTTATTGGAATTTGATAATTAATTAGAATTTTCCACTACCAACAACTAGAATAGGATAGTGTGTCCTTGAATGAAGAAAGTTCAAGTTGATAATATCTTGACTTAATACAAAACCGAGCTTGGATTAATAGTTTATATGAAATGAATTGGGAGCAAGCAGAAGAAAACTAACAAGAGTTTCTTAGATGAGAATCGAGATTGCTTTTTGAAACGTCGAGGGACTTGGTGCATCAGCTTGCAAGTTGATCAATCTAAAATGAATTGGATCCTGGTAGTTTCATGCTCCAATTAGCAGAGTTAACAGGTCATGTCACAATTCCATTAAAAACACAACTACTGGAGTCCTGACATTGACTACTCGAGTTGGAAAAATATCATAAGACAAAGTTTATTTACATCCAACAAGTTGATGTTATAATATGGTTGGTTGGGGGTGGGGAAAGGGTAGTATGTGGTAGTTGGAGTGGCAAATAAAATTAAAACTTGTTCTTAGCGTGGATTTAGTGGCGGGAAGGGATTAGACGTCGCACACAAAGATTGTCGCAGAGGGAGAGAGACAGATGCGGTGCAATAAATCCGACGGTTTTTGAGGTAGATTAAGATGTGAGGCGGACAACCGTGAAATGAATTCCAAGGGTCCCCCCTGGGGTCAGGGGCCAAAAGTTCCAGCAGACACTTGTCGCTTAACCAAATGCCCCCCTTTCCCTTCACTCTCTTTCTCTCTGTCATTATTCCCTGCTGTCGGTTTTCCGGCACTTCCTCTTACAACTGCGGGAGCACGTCAGTCTGACTGCAAACAGCCCCAAGGAGCACTCAGTGTCTAAAACTAGAGATATCGCGCTCCCCCATTTTTACCCACATAATAGAAACGTTTATTGCGGAAAGCGGGCAGTGTCCGGCTGTAGAATATGACAGTTATTGCCAAACAGATATGACATTGAACATTGTTGAAACTTTTCCTCATAGATTCGAAATCAAATGTATAAGAATTTTTCATTATCATTTTAAGTTTCAAGTTGATTGTCTATCTATGGATGAATCAATAAATAAGTCGATTCAAAAGAGTTCAAAAGATACTTGAATTCATTTTATGAATCATCAACAATGTTACTGTTCATATTCGGTTGTGAAAATGAGTCTTTTGATAGAGCTCAAATTTTTAGCATCTTTCGTTTTTCATTTGCCGTTGCTTTGTAAAATTCAACTTACAAGTTTTAGGCTATACGGAAAATGACCATAATTTCCTTCAAAATTATATCCAAAATAACGCCTTGAGATAATTTTGTAGCCGGAAAGATATAATGCTATAATGTTATATAAGTCTATCTTATTCGTTCTAGTAAATGATTGCATTTCAAAATTTTCCGACAATCATTCGAGCAAAAAATCAACTCAATAATTCTATCATCTCATCATCGAAATAACTTTACTTGGTGAATACACTTTAATCTTCTTATTCTACTAAGAAAATAGACTGTGTATGTCGTTATTTCAATGATAAATTCATAATGTTAACTTCGCAAGTCGTATCAATCAAGACAATCACAACTCAATAGTTTTATGAAGACCACCTACTTTTAAGACCCATTGCATTGGTGAATCACATATTAGTGGGAATATGTTTCAAGCCTCAATCAATTTCTGATAGTCCTAAACTCAATAGTAGATGGTATCATATCCATCGAAAACATTTTTTATTAGTCAAGTCATTCACCCATTGACCTTCATCCAATCCAAACTATTTGTTCAAAGCAGATAAGGTTAGCCGAAAACAGGTTGCTTTTATTGATAGTTCGATTTTATGATATTTCAAATTGAAATAATAATATCAAATCAATCTATTTACTCTTTTCAGAAACATTCTGATTAGATACATACGAAATTCATCTTTGCAGATATTATCTTTTGATGTATTATGACCAGTTGCACAAAAATCCAATAGAATTCAACCGCCGTGAAATGATGTCATCAAACGGAACCATTGAACAAATCGGACGTCAATGCAGCGAAGTCATTTCATGGTGCAAAGTTAAATTAGATTTTCGTGCAACTCCGAGTTATTCCCCTCCCTTGAAAACGCTTGAAACCCCAGAGAAAATCACACAGAGTAATCAAACAGACCTTCATTTTTTTTTAGTACTAAGAAACTAATAATGTTTCAGTTTCATTCGTACTTCATGTTATTGACTGAAGCAATATCGATACAATTGTTCCAGCAAACTCTATGTGTTTCTTATTTAGATAACTTTTTTAATATGTTGGGTTGCACAAACCGGGATCAACTAATTTAAATGAGCTTATCCCATTTGTTTGGAATTGTGCTGATTCTGGATCGAAATTGATCTTGCTTGGTGCAACCAAACATTAGTGATTTGCATAAAATTAGTGCTACGATCCATTCTATGCGTTCTCATTCATAACAATAATATTTTACAATTTTTTGGCCATAGTCTTCCTTCCCTACGAGTCACACAAGACTCTGGAGCACAAGTTATATACATCACTAAGAAATATCGGAGCAAATTCCATGTTGCGGAATACTAAGGAAGGAGACCTAATGCACAGGGCAAACACCAAAGTATAAACTGCATGATTTACAGCATCCCAGCGGTGCCATAGCCCCGGCTGTGGAATCGAAAGAAGTCGTTACATGCATTACACCGTCAACACGGGAAACATTCGCTGCTTATGGCAAGCATGGAGATTCCTCTGGCTTTTACAAGACTTTGAAATCGAAAATATAGAAATACGGGTATGACTTTCGTGCCTGCAAGACTTTTATGGCGACAGAAGGGGGCATCTTTTCAAAATTGAAGAGTCATACGAATGCAGAACGTGTGGCTGTACGATGACTATCAACCATCTCGAATTTAGTATGAGAGCTTGTAACATTTATCATGCGTCTGTGAATGTCACTTTTCAAATATTACTTTCAATCCAATAGTTCATGGAAAGTCATTTTTGTTCTCACGTAGCATTGAAATACTTTTGATGCTCATTTCAACCTTGATCTTATAGGATCTCAACGTAATTTCCAGAATAAATTGGAATCTTGGCTGCAAATAACATAAAAATTGAAGCTTCAACCAATGTGACACTCACAACAATCACAACATTCAGCCCTGTGCTGAGCTAAGAATTTCGTTACATCATGGAATGAAACTGTACTTGAAATCAAATTTATTTCAATATTTTCTCAAATAAATTGGACATTCTTTGCATACTTATTCTGAGGATTCAAGCTATAAGTATATATTGTGTAGCAGGGGTTTTGTTGTAGGTTCAGCGGAATCTCCCAATTTTGTTCATAGCTCAATTCTAAGAGGGTTAGAGAAATCAAAAACTGACGAATTTATCGCTTAGCTGAAAACTTCCCTATCTTTGATTTTTTTTTTTCAATAATATTGTCGACGATTTTTTAACAACATTAACATTGAACGAGCCTAAAACGGTGATCCGAAAGATGAAACCCCTAATAAAATCAGCTCTGAATATTCAACAAATTTTCCCCAAATATCCGAGAATAAATTTTATTCCAGAAAAACAAGCGAAATATACAGTGTACAATTCACCACTTTTTTGAAAACATTCTTGCGAAAACGCATTCAGTAATTGGATCACTGTGATTGGAATATCTTATGCAATAGACAGGGAGCTACTATTATCAAATTTTGATTAATGGGTGATAGAAAATTCTTTCTATGAACAGTTTTAATACAATATATATTATCTCATTTCATATTTGGATGACTAACTCAGATTGAAATTCAATAATAAAACACCGTTCTACAATAAAAATTTCCAAGACGGAAATTTCAAGATTCCACTGATGCCTTTCAAACTCAAGAAATCATTTTTCAGGTGTTGGATCAATATTGATGAAAATATGAAAAACAGTATCAAATTAGATTTTCACTGCGCAATATTAATTCACTGACACGATCTTCAACATATACTCTAAAAATCAGAGCTGCTTAAGAAAATCATAGAATGAAACTGATAAAAACTCACCAGAGAAGTGGATTGTGATCTGTAGAATCAGTGATATGGCTGTTTGGTAAAGCGCCATTCTTTTCTCCGTATTCTCAGCTGCACAGTGCCAGGTAGATGAAATCTTCTTGTTCAGCGTGCATTCTGAAACAAACATCAACTCATCAACTTTTTCATCAAAATATCATCCGTTGAACCAAACAACAGTTCATCTACCTTCGGATGGTAATTGCACCAATCGCATTAGACAATAAATAACTTAATCGGTATCATAACCCGAAATGTTACATTGAAAATTTATCAGCAACTTGAATAACTGACAATTAGAAGTGACATGGAACATGGGACTAGAAAGTGATTATGAAACTAGCATATACATACAAGAATGAAATTAATAACAAAGTGACATTTTCACTCGTTTATGCAGATCTAGATACACGGAAAAATATTGGGATGTGTACGTTTCAATATAATTCGCATTTATTCAATGAGTACGCCCTGTAGCTCTCAAACAAGGACTTAGTTTGGTTGATAGATTCACCAACTTAAGAGCGAAATGTTTTGAGTTATTTATGTTTAAAACTTAATTGAAAAACAGGGAAGTAATTGATACTTGTTATTGAATCGTTGTTCGGGGTTTCGAACTCTTTTCCAATTGTCTAGATTCATTGAACTGGAATCATTGATGAAAATGAGTATGACAAATTTCTTCTTAGTATTCTCCTGTCAAACTTGGGACAAAATTTTTGGAACTGATCGAATCAATTTTATATTTAGCGGTGAGCAATTCAAGGTAACAAACTACTGACTTGAAAGATTGAACTGTTGTAAGTTACTGTACAACACTTTATTGCACAGAATTGAATTGAGCAAAAAGCAATCAGTGTGAATATTTTTCAACTACTTTTCCCTTAACCGAAAGTCCTGATTTTAATTATTTCCAAATTTTCCCAACCAACGAATCTAATGTTGAAAGCACTTCTTTATTCATGTTTGTCAACTTCATCTCAAAATCATCACAGAAGGATTGCTAGTGACTAATGCCTATAGAAGTTGTCAAGTTACTTAAGAATATTTTTAGTGATATTCACATTAATAAGGTGAGGTGATTTTCTAATTCATTCATTCTGGAAAATTCAATTGAATAATATTCAGACCAATTAAAACAGAACTACTAGAAGTTAAATTGCGAAAAGCATTTTCCGATAAAATATCTAGAATTTTATATTTAATTTGTAGATTATGAAAGCTATATCCATTACAATAGAATTTTCAAACTGACTAGTCACAATATTGATAATTTTCTATTGAAAGACCAGAAAACGCATGCTTCTTTTTTACGATAGACTAAAAAAATGTTTGGCATTGAATGCCATGATCATTTTTAAGCGGCTTACACTTACGAGCATTGCACGTCGTGCCATTTTAATATTGGTTCTCATATCTATATAGCAAGTCGTGCCATTCTATGGATATGAAAGCCAATATAGAATATGGCACGGCGTGAAATGCACGTAATTTGTGAGTCGCTTTAGAATAATATAACTTGAATATTTGAAGGGTGAAAATTATTTTTAGATCACAATCCAGAAAGCATTCTCAATAGTCTGATCCAAAACAGATATTACATACAAATTTCACTCCCTTTTTTTTAATGTTTCTAAAAAATTTATTGGGAAGTACTAAATTACTGATTACTGATTATACGGGATTAGCATTCGATGAAAGTTATTGGAGGTATGATGGGAAATAAAATTAGGTATAATAGAATAGAGCCTATCGTGCTGAGAATTGAGTTATTGTAACAAGAGAAGGTTTAGTAACACGTGTAGTCCAGCAAGTCTTTATAATTGCTATATTTATTACTACTTCGAATTTCATCAACATCAGAAAGTGAGGAAAGTCTAAACTTGAAACCAATCCGCAACTAGGAATATTCTTCCTGTTAGGATGACATTTACATCATCATGTATTTGAAGTGAGTTCATGGAATTTGTTCTTTTTCAACTTAGTAGAAGGTTGAAACTTTTGAAGTTAGTATCGCTTTTGACGTTCAGAGTTATTCAGGTCTAAAGGTGAACGGAGAACGTTTGAATTGAAGAAGAAAACTATTCGAATATTTGTGTTCAGCGTGAATGGAATGTGAAATTATAAAGCATAAATTAGGTTTGCGGAGGCTTTTAGGAGAAAGCCATCATGACAAGTTCTACCGGGAAAAGTTGTGTGTGCAATTGTCTAAAAGGCGGAATAAGTGCAGTGTACAAGTTCATGAATAAAGAAGCTCGCTGTCTAGTAGGTAGGAAGCGTTTTAAACTACTTGAAACTACTTACACAAGTATGGAAAATCGTGTGAAAGTTTCAAAACTTTCAATTAGAGTGATAAATTTTGCTAGACACGCACGAATCTAGAATGAGATGATGAATGTGATTGGTGTGAGTTTAGAGAGGCGTCGTCCAATAGTAGCCGGCTTGACAAGAATGAAGTTGGTTACTTATTACGTAAGTTGGGCAGAATGAAGAGCTGCAGCCCCATGTGAATGCCTTGGCGTACGCACGCCGAATGAAGATTTTCTCTGCGGCCGCTCGTATTAGTATCCGTCCCTTTCCATCATCCAGAGGGTGGTTTACCCCCAACTCTCCACCGCGCATGCGCTTTCATCCTGCGGTCGGCTGTGTGTTTACCTTGGAGCACTTGGCAATTAGGAATTGATTAACACGATTATATAAGTGTTCATGCACTCTGCTCCCAGAACAGCATTTGCCAACATTGAATTAAACCATCCCTTTTTTGCTCTTCTCAACCGCTGTGAAAATATTTGATAAATCGAATCAGCCTACAATCGCATTAAAAAGTCGTCGAATTGATGCCAGCTCGCAGCTTTTTAATGCTGCAAATCTGTCTACAGCAACAGTTTGAACGAACTGAGAGTTGAAACATTACTCGAAATAGCTTTTAAGACATCTACAAATATTATTCAAAACATTAATGAGAGTTAAAAGACCTCCAACCTCTTTTAAAAGTAATAGAAGAACTAGCATTTACCTCCTCCTAGCTTCTATGGAACTTACTACTGAATTACAAATATACTTAGACAGTATGATGAATTTTAAGAATTGTCTAACACTTCAAATCAGTTTATAAAATGGGTTTCATCTAAAGTTGACTTTTCTCACCTCTTGCAATAACCAATGATAAAATCGATGTGGTCCAATGTCCATGTATAGTGGCGAAGCGTGGTATGCTTATTTGGTCATCGCCGGGTTATATTTCCCATATGAAATATACCCGGCGAAGACCGAATAAGTATACCACGCTTTGCCACGGTTCATGTAGTACCGATACTGTAATGAATGAAAATGGAAAATTAATCGAAGAATTCATTTTTTAAATTATAACTTATTGAGTTGTCATTCTAATAATATTCTATTTTTATTTATAACTTGAGTCTCATTGATTGCCAGTGATCAGCAATATACTTTCATATTATCATATACATTTTAAATCGATCAATCCAAATTGATTGAACTTGAACCAATATTGAATACTCAACCATAGACTTGTTAGTTTCTTGTCGGAATCCTCATCGGTCGCTTGAAGTCATTACATTACTATTTTGGAAGACGTTGCACTTTCAGAAGCAGCTGAGAATAAATAAGCCATTTCTCCCCATTTTCAAGCACGATTATCAATTATAATGGATTCAAACTCCAAAACCAACTCAATTTCGACAATATGTACTGTCTTATCATCTTCAATAACACACATTAGAAAAGAAGTACAAATACTTCTCAGACACGAATCGCGTGATTGTTGAAGCTTTGAAGTGTTCTGCCCAGCCTATTCATTCCCCGTTACCGCAAATGTCGATTGCCGTGAAAATGCCTTACATGCCCTATTTATGACATTCAATTATATTATCAACCCACCTTTCCACAACCCATAGTACTGTGCCGAATTTGGTAATACTCATTTTTAGTTGAGTGATCCGTGCAAAAAATGTTGAATGAAAATAAATACAACACAAGTTTGTAATGTTAAATTGGTGATAACTCAAGATAATTTCAATGGAATGGAGTATGAAAATAACATTGTTTGTCTTCCTGCATTGAAAATCATCCATCAGACAAACAGACAAACTTAGAGGTTGCTCTTAGAATGTTCTCGACTAATAGGACTAGGCCAAGAGCTAGTTACCATTTGTACTCTTCTACTTGTTCACACAGAACACAATGCATGTTCAGTATCAATGGAAACTAAGGTACCACATTTAGAATTTGATAACATCTTCAACTAAAGTCTTTATTAGCGATGGAAGTGTTATCGAGGCGCAGGTTAGGCGTACACTGAAAGAAACAAGAGCCAAGACAGATTTATCATTGTTTAGAATACAGTAATTCATTATGGTTGCTTATAGCTGTTACAACACCGATGCAATGACTAATCGATGTGTGTTGCTCATGAGCAACTTTGTGAATCAATGTCACTCAAACGAGTAACTTCTGTCTTGTCTTGTCTTGATCAACTGGTGCACGCCTAGCCTTATCTTTGAACATATCAAAACATCATTATCATCAATGAGAATACCTGTTACACCACTTGGAATAATAACTATTGGTGATAATCCGTTTACCACTAACTACCAGTTTACGGACGACTATTATTGAACACACGAATATCAATAACAATACAAATTGCATTCAAACATTCATTCCCCAGTTGGACCGATCAAAATTCTTTACAAATCTTTCCTTTTCATCAACTTTCCTACGCATTCTTAGATCATTTGACGGTCTCCAAAAGTGAACAAGTCAATTTTTCCAATTTTTTTTTTTATTATTGAAAATCGAATTTTTGACAGCTGAATTTTGGGTATAAGGGAATAAGTTCATACTCCTATAAGAGCTGTAATTACCTATGTGAACATTAGATTATATTATAGATAATCTTTTGTGAGGGTAAAGGTAATAAGCTTTTGACTTATTCTCACCGGAAAACCGGTCCATTTTAATTATGATGATGTCTATTTATATTCTATACACAACCTATAACACGATAATTTTGAGATGGGCCAGATTCGGCTACAGATTAATATCTGTTGAGGCGTGCGAGGTGATAGAGGTGCGACCGAACCCAGTCCAAACCGTTAGTTGTTAATTATGCGCCACGATTGAGTGGTCGGACGGTGGCAATTAGGTAGGGGTGGGATGGGGATGGGCCCACTACCCCTGTCATTGACTACTGTCTCTATGCTATCAGTCTCCATGCTACAGTACGTCCCCATACCTAACCCATACCTACCACATACTCCAAAGAGACAGCCGGGTCAGCCCGTCGCCACATCCCTCAGAAAATGCACCGCACCAGCAACACATCATAAAATGCATCCGGCAAATGCCCGCCACTATAAAAGCAAATAGTGTTCATCGTTAGTTCCTTGTTACTGTTGTATTATTGTCATGTTGGCAAATGTATCGGTGGCGCTGTTTGGTTACTGCTAGAGCTGGACGTTTGTCACAATACAAGTCGTGCATAAACAGGCAACTCTTGACCATTATTATCGACTGTCAAATTCAATTCTCTACAACAGCTCGATGTGAATTCATTTATTATTAATCATTATTATCGACTGTGAAATTTAAATTCTTTACAGCTCGATGTAAATGTAAACATAACATTCATTTGAAATAATTACCAAAATTATTAGGAAAAGAAGACGTTTTGAATTTTGTGTCTGTGTGTGTTTTCATTGTTGTTGAAGTTAATTGTACTTTCTTGAATACATAAATAAATCTAATTATTATCTATTATCAAATTCCAATTCTTCACAGCTTGATGGATGGCCTTGGACTAGTTTGAGTTCTCTAAATAAAAAATTAGTCTTTACAAAGTTTTATTGCTTTTATCTTATATCTCCAGCAGAGTTTCAGAAGTTTCTAATTGTGGGGGATATGAGAACTGCGGAAGGAGTTATACCAAAATTCTGATGAGTATTCAGAGGATGCAATGGAAATATCGCGAAATGGATCTATATCATAAACCAGTAGGATGAATCTTCTTTATTTTGAATATGAAGCTTCTTTAGGCATCCTTGATGTTTCAGGGTCAGACTCAATTATTAAAAAAAACGCATGGAATATTCCATGCGTTTTTTAAAAAATAATCAATGCTGATATAAATAAATAATGTTGAATATTTCATAAAACTTTAATTTTTTTTATGACTACGGAAATTGATAGTACTTTCTAGAATGATTTCTTGATGTGAACCGCTTAAAATTTAGATTATCCTATAGAATTTGGTCGTGACCACAAAAATGTATAGTAGGTACTATCTTAGTCCCTGCGAAACTAAATAATGATAAGGAGCTATAATAAAAAGCTCTATCATCTATTTAATTGGAAACTCTCATGAATTTTACCACTTCAAAGTGCTTTTTCCTTAGATTTAAGAATCCTGAATGAATTCAAATTCAAATTCAAATTTGTTTTATTCAAATAAATAAACACAAGAAAAATACATAAAAGAAATATTATGAATAGACTCCTGCTTGATGACGTGTCCAAAAAGTGGGGAGGAGTCGCATTAGCAAACACAACATATTTTTAATACAATATTAAGTTTCATTATTAATTAATTGATGAAGCTAGTAAACTGATACAACATTTGAAAAACAATACAAAATATTAAATATAATGGATAGAAATTATAGAGAAAATTACTTGCAATTGAAAAACTTTCTTTCTATTCGATGCGCAACTAGTAGAAATCACAGAGAAAAACTATAAAAAAAAGCTAATTGATTTGTACAGGTTTGTTATAATGATGTTATCAAGGGATTATTTGAAATATCTATTTTAACTAAATTTTTAGAAACCATGATGAGTACTGTGTTTGTACTTTGGTGAAGAAGATAGAGGAAAGATTGTAGATAAGCAGGCTCAATTCAAACATAGGAGAATAGAGTAGAGCATCCGCAGCTCAAGCCCCAATGCAAAGAAGCCACCCACTAACCCTCTTGTAGGCAATAGTGCAACCTCTATTTGGCACCAGTTCTGGAGAACATTTCTGTAGAGCCAGTGCCAATGAAAGAATTTGAAAGTTGGATAGGAATTATTCAGGCGAAAAGCTGAAGTATTTGTATTGAGCCCATTCCTGGTCGTGTAGTTATGTTGTACTTCTGTGAAGTTAAAGCTATTTTTCCATAGAAAGGTTAGAAGGTTTTTTATAAATAATTGTTTAACATTCAAAACTGGAAACTCTGCGAAGATATATTGGAAGGCATTTTGTTTTAGCAATGTTGATTGATAATACGTTGTTATCTAACCAATTTTTCACCTTCACTAGGTCTGATGAAGCATGTTCAAATGCTTCTGTCCATGAAGAGCCTGATGACACAAGAGCTGTCATTCATGTAAAAAGGAACAATGTCCCTGAAGATTCTAATGAAATGTTACTGATGTAGATAAGAAGAGGAGTGGTTCAAAAAGGCTCCTGTACTAGCTAATTATAATCTGAAGATGATAGAGTCACTTTCTATGCCATTTAGACAATGTATGGTTTGTTTTATTGTTAAAATAACTTTTGAACCAATCAAGTGTTTGGTTCCTGAAACCTATTGCTTGAAGTTTGTAGAAAGTTTGTTTCTGGTCTATTGAATCAAAAAGCTAGCAAGGTCTAAGAATGTAACCAGCAACTCCGTTTTTTCTGTTGCTATATTGATCTGAAAATGTGTTTTGTAATATCAAAGAGAGCACGTAGTATTTTTAGAGGCACCCAAAACCCAGCATTACTGTCTGATATGCACAGTTATTGTTATTTAAGAAATACTCTGCCTTAATTTTAACACTTTTTTCAATAATTTTAGTTTAGGGAAATTGTGGAAATGGGGTCTGAAATTACTAATAACTGTTTTCGTGCGCTAGACTGCAATTGGAATGACCTGCAATTTTACACATCCGGGAAAAACCTGAAGATAGACTAAGATTAGTGATAAGTAGTATTGAGAAAGGAGTCCCTGCAAATTGTCCCTCAGCAGTCTGGCAGGAATGGAGTCCAGCCTGGTGCTGATTTGCCCTTCATACTACTAATTATATTTGTCATTTCAAGCCCAGTGACGGGACGTAACCAAATGCATTGATTACATAATCAGAATCATTAATTCTGATGGACCAGGTGGTTGAATAGCCCCGCCAGTCGCTCTCCACAGAGGCAAAGCACTTGTTGAATGAGTTAATATCTCATAAGCTCCTGAGGGACAGTACTGCTACCTTGAAAGCTTTTAATTGGAAATTCTTCATTACGCTTGGGCCGCCCCGGCAATTTCATTAACAACTGACCAAAATTTCCTAGGTCTCCTCATTGAATCTATTTATGTTTGTAATAGTTAAATTTGGCACGTTTAATGGTTGAATGCAAAGTATTTCCGTATTGGATATACTTATTACGAAGGATGATGTTAAATGGTTGATTGTGTAACTGTTTTCTCTCAATTTATCTTGTCTACGGATTGAATTTACTATACTGGCTGTGATCCACGGTTTAATCTTTGAGCGTTAGCGTCGTACCATGCTTATAGCGTTATCACGTGATAATTGTTTGAATAGTATCAATAAATTCAGATGTACATAACATTGTCACATTAGTTACATGGTCCCAATTTTGATTTAAAAATAGTAGATCTTATTTTTGTTCCACTTGTAGTTTTGATCTCCGTGACAAGCCATTTTTTATTGAGTGCACAATGGTCCTGTAGCATAATGATCAGTTATTGAGGACCTGATAATGGAAGGATTTTAGCAAAAATGTAATTGTAGCTTTTAAGAAAATGTGGTCCAAATAACTGTTACTGTCTGGTCTTATAACAGCCAATACATGAAATCATTTTAGCTCTGGCTGTATATCCAAATAATGATCGTGTATATTCTGACTCCTGGTTGTACAGATCGCACCTATATCCCCTGCAAAATACATAGATTCGAGCGACGGATGTCATTACATAGTACGTAGCAAGGCCCCTCACCTATGAGAGAAAAGTTAGAATTAGGACTACGATAAACGCACACAACAAATCACATTTAACCCCTCCCAATCGAATGTAAGAGATAAGCTGGTGGACACCCGCCCAGCAAACAGCTGGCTGCGTAGTAGCCGGACAAACTGCTATCAACAACTAAATAATTCATCAATACTGTTCAAGCTAATATAAGAATTCAAATAGATTATAACCAGGAATGTTAACTAGGGTCACTATCATCCCTAAGCCATGCTTCAGTTAAAATTAAACAATCGAACTTGACTTGTGTTCATCCAATAACACAAGAAAAAAAGAATCAAAAATTTTTATTTTAGCTTCGAATATTTTGATGAATAACCGAATGCCGGGAATTACCGTTATCAATATTGATAAAAACTCTTTAACATCACAACAACCTGCCACATTCCACTAATGGAATATCATACGCATCTGTCGTAAGGACCATACTGAAGACACTTGAGAAAAATGTATAAAATAACTGTTTGCCACCACTCTTGCATTGGAAATTGAAAAATGAAATAAGAAGTTTAATCTATTACCGTATTATTCAATAGATAGCCTGAATCCTTAAGACTAGTTTTCATTATAAAATACCTACAACTAAAATATTTATTTCTCTCTCTTTGGTATCTCATTATAGAATAATATTACCACTCATACCTTTTGTACCTAGAACTTTATTAGATCTATCTAGCATATTCTGTTATCTACTGCACACAAATAAAAACCACCCATCTTTCCTTCTACCTTTACTAATTACTAGTGGTTTTTGATTGATCTTTCCCAATAACAAATAATTAATAATTTAGGCTATACTTATTGGAAAGTGACAATATGATTCACCAAACTTTCTTTAGGTAAGATGGGTAATTATAAATTATAAAATTTATTGATTGAAGTCAAGTCGTGGAGATATTTATATTATTACACATCAGATAATTATTTTTAAATGCCGCTGAGACGACATAATTGAATGAGAATGGATAATGACATAATAAAATAAAGGAGTAATAGTATAACGATTGAAACTACGAATCATATATAAATAATGCTATGCACCACGTTTCAAATAGAAATAGTACAAAAAAAAATAGCAGGAGTATTGTAGTAAAAGATTGAAACTATGAATTATAATAATGTTAGCACTACTGTTTCGAAAATGGGTATTGGTTATTATGTTTGTAACAGCATAAGTTCTCTTTACACATCAGTATTTTCAGTTTACTTTTTCGTTTTTCTTAGAAGGAAAAGTTAGCCAGGAAAAGGAGAAAAAGCAGTTGTAGAAGAGAAGTGAGAAAAATTATTATTAATTAAATATAATAATGAAATATGTATAAGAATAAGTTCAGTATTTATCATCATGCTACCCAGATAATGTTTTATGTTTATTGAGCTGGCTTTGAAAGGACTTGACACTTGTGGGACTTTCAGTTGTAAGAGTCTGTGAGGTCATATCATCCATTTATCCATGAATAATACGGATGACCAGTCCCGGTCTGATTTCTAACCAGGCAGAACTCTGCCCTGTTGACCCAAACGCTAGCCAGGCTGCTAGCCTTTGTAGAGAGCCCTTGCATGGTTGAAAATAGACTCAGTATGAGGGAGCCAAAATGTCTGTTGTCGTAAATTACTTTGTCTGGAAATGAGGCGAAAGATTTTAGCGTATTAAAAGTTTTCGTCTGCCTTTCGTATATAGCTACCCGCCTTCACAACCCGCGAGTACGAAGCATACAACAATTGGAAGGAGGAAAGTCTTATTTCTTACTTCAGTCTGTAAAGCGCAGAAATAGTATATCGAATAGAAAAGGATGAGCGCAGAGTATAAATTTGAAGTATAGGCAATATATTTTCGTCTTTCGTTACAGGTATACCTGAGATAACAATGTTGTTTTTCATGTTTGTTGCTGGAGATTTGCTACTTACTTTCAAGTCTTTAATTTACCAGATACTTTTACGAGATTATCGATATAGTCAGTTTGTTTTATTTTCAGAGTTTTAATGCACTTAGCCGTTACCTCCTTGAACTGTTTTTTAGATGACTAACATCGTTACTAACCTTTAGCTCCAGATGAGCTCGTTACCGTCAAGTTTTTCAATAGCTCTTACGAATGCAGTAAGCATTTCCCCCTAAGAATGTTTTCGAGATTGGTCAGAACGTTATCTTGTAGTGGTTTTGTTGCATTGTTCACATTTCAGTTTTAATGCAGGGATTGCTTTTTATTTAACCCACGTGGTTACAGTTCAATTCAAACAGGTAGGTGGAAAATCGCCACAGCCAGTACACTTCTGATACTATCCTTAACTTGCGTGAAACCGTTATAATTTACATTTATCTGCCATATTTATGTCACTGAGAATATACGTAACTCAAAAATAGGACTAAATAACTTCTAAATAACTTTAGCTACCTAGTTAGAAAGTACATGGTTAAGCACTGAGCGACAAACAATTCTGGTCAAGTAGAAACTGATAAGCTGTACACAATCAGATGTTTACTCATCGGCTGACCGATAGCGACTGTCAGCTGGGCAAATGATAGGCTCTAATTTTTTATTTTTGTACTTGACTTTATACTCATTCAATCAGCAGTACTGATGCATGCATTGTATTGAATTAACGAATGGTAAGTAATCATTTGTCAAATTATTATGATTATTTTTAGAAAGAAAAATATTATTATGGCAGAGTATTGATTGACAGAAATTTGATACAGCAAACGTGGAACTACGATACAACGAGTCAGCAAAATAAACAAAGGTTGCTCGAGAAGAGGAAGTTGGTGACTGTTGGGTTGTTGGAGAGTGGGGGGGTCAGAAGGGTTGGAAGGAAGGGGTGGAGAGAAATAGTCAAGATTTATTATGATGCTTCCAATGTAGACTTGAAGAGGGCTCTCTGACCAGACGCGGCTTTTTTCTACGTCACGAACTCCATTGAAAATCGGGAATCAAGGCACTAGCTTATCCGGGCACCATCTGATCAAATGATAGTCTCCGCTCCAGTCACCACTGGACCCAAAAGCTTCCTTCTCATCTCCATATTGATCTGATAATATTACTTTCCTTCACATTTATAAACGACAATATATCATTTGAAGGAATAACTGAATGGATAAATGAGTCTATCTGTATATTTTTGTCCATCCATCACTTTTATTGAACTGCTCATGGATTCTTTAAAGCTAGCTTTTTTCTAATAAAAAGTCACAGTAATTGATCACAATTATCTGTCTGATATATCCAAGGAACTACAGGTACATAACTACAGTGCAAACCACTGTATAATCATAATTAATTCATCATTGTTGTTTGTTTGGTAAACTACTTGCAGGTTTACAGAGCCCTAGGTGCTAACTATACTGTACTTCAGTTTCAAGTTTCAGCAACAAGAGTACACACAAAAAATTATAATACGCGAATGTTTTGTTAAACACAAAATAATTGAAAAAATTATGTTGAATTAGAGTATTTTTATTTTTCCGTGATGATCAATGTTCTTTGAAATGGCAAGACCTATGAAGTATTTCAATCAACCATTCATTCAACAATCATCTCAAACAGAATAATAATTGAATAGAAATGGCAAACTAAGTAATGGAGTGGAAAAGAAGTAACATTGTTGACAACAGTTCAGGTAGGAGTAGAACATACATACGATCATACGTATGAAACCAAACATCAATTGAGGTCAGACTAAAATTGATTAATCAATCTCTCTAACATAAGTATTCTTAAAATCTCTCGAACACAAGTATTTTTGATTGATAAAAAAAAACAGAATATTCTATGTGAGCTTACTCATCTTTTTTTTTCATGATAATCAAGACCTAAACTTATTATTTGTGGAGATGAAAATAATGATGTATGAGAGAAAGGTGATTAGAAAAGTGAGAAATCGGTTGTTCGGCATACATCGCTCCTCAAAGTTGAAAAAGGAAGCTTTTATTATAGATGAGCTCATAACAGAGCCGTAACTATTGTTGTGTTTGAGCTTGCATCGTTCTGTGAAAGGCACGGAAAAGGCGTTAAAATGAACTGTGCTCAAGTAGACCGCTTGTAGTTCCTCCAGGGGAACTAATGGGTTGTAAAATCTGAAGAGCAATTTCATTTTTCTAATTCCTCTTGGGGATTTCCAAGCAGAAGCGAGAAATTTATCTTACTGGGACGTTGGTATTACGCTTTCATAAATTGCTTCCCACTTTTTCTCTGTCGTATGACAAGCTACTCACTTCTGCTCCACAAATCACTATCAAAGAAAGTATACAGTTTGAATTGCATTTCAAGTGAATGCCCTGTAGTAGAAGAAGAAAATGCTTGCAATTAATCAAGTTATTTCTATTAAATAGCACCCAAAGTTTTAAAAGCCTCCTATTTTTGTATTTCTGACTCTCTCATCACAAGAATTTTGGATTGAATATTACATTATGTTAGCAACAAGTTTGAATTATTATCAGAGAGACCAACTTGAACGATACTGTGTCAGTGTCTTCATCTTATGAGTTAATTCGGCCTCCTTGAATATGTTCATACATCTGGAATTTTTACTCTATATTTGATCTTGTCTGCTTTATTTCTTACGCATTATCAAGTTCTACTAGCCTTTATATGCTGAATAGAAAATTCGATTCTATTCCTGTACAAAGTTTCATTCATAATAAAATCTATCGCCATCAATTTACAAAAGTTCATTTCTACTAGCCTTTATATGCTGAATAGAAAATTCTATTCTATTCCTGTACAAACTTTCATTCATAATGAAATCTATCGCCATCAATTTACAAAAATTATCGATATTTGATTCATCTATCTCACATCATCAGCTTCGATATAAAATCGAGTAGAAGTTTTGAAGTTTTCCTTTTCAAATGATGAAGGAAATAAGATTATCGTCGAAAAAGAGTTGGACGTGACGGAGCTCTCTCATTGTGAATGGAACTTTTTGACTGGTATTGCTTTTTTAGAGATGCAGGTCGACCAGTGACCACTGAGCCAACGAATGTGGAGCTGACTTCTCTCAATTATTGAGTCAGGCTGACCCTCTCTGGGGACTAGGTGCTTCTGAAACTTGCATCGTGGAGTTTGCTCGCTCTCTTAACGGTGATATCTTGTGCCCCTTAACATTTATTGTTCGCACCATTCTTTATTTAAGCACAAACAGTACTTTCTTGTACAGTGGTAAGTAAGCACTGAATCCCACTGCAAACTTTCTCTCTAGCCAGGATGTACGCTCTTCAACTCTTACCAGTAACATACTGTAGTGCTATTCAGTGCTATAAGGGTACTCTTGAACTTAAATTAATTCATGAAATAATAAAGTAGATTAATACTTGTTAATCTAACGAACTTGTTAATAGGATGAGAAACTATACACAGACTTTCAAAATTATTACGGTACCTTAATTTTTTACAAAAGATGGGTGTAATCTAGATTGATGAAGTCTGAGAAAATATAATCTGATGCTTCAGGATACATCAATTTGAAGCTTCTAGAATATCTTAATATGCTGATATTTTTAATCATTATTTCAAAACCTCTCTCAATACTGACATCATACACAATAAAATGTGAGGATTATTTTAATGGAGCATCCGTATCAAATCAAATTTACCTATTCCAGTCATCATTTTCTTGATAAATCGCGATAAAAGAAAGAATCTTAATATGATCACGCCGGTCAATATCAGGGTTACTATACAGTATAGTAACCTTGATTCAATATCCAGCAAGCACTCGATTATGAGATTGTATTAGATATTCCTATTTGTCCTGAATGTTTGGAGTTGAGCTTGATTCCTCCCCAGTGTGAAAATAGATAGTGAATGTTGTCTGAGAAAGATTTTGCTCGAAAAACTGTGGAGGCCGGCCTGTCCTCCTTAGCTGATATGACCCTTGAAGAGTAATAGAGAAGTCGGTGAAAATGGTCTTCCCCAGCATTATCATTCATACCCAGGATGGTGACAAGCTTGAAATCGGCTTTAGGCTACTCGATGAATAGCCAGAAAATATTTCAAGCTCAAGAGAAAAGTGCGTTGACAAAGAACTAAGATATAAGATTAGGGGTTTGTGGCAGCTTGAAGGTAGCAGCAGTTTGTGAAAATCATTGAAAGTCAAGTGTTTGGTTTATGGGTAAGCGGGTTTGAATGTCTCATTAACCAGTGGATTATGCGTAGAAGATTCAATTTTCTTAGAATTCGAAGAAAAAATTGATAAAGTCATAACTTCATCAAAATAATAATATTAAGAATATGAAAGAGATTACATTTTTCACATCACGAGAAGTTTTAGCTCAATTCTTTACTTCAGTATTAGAATATTTTGAGTATTCATATATTCTTATATTCAGCTATTCTTGTATTCATAGTATGATATACATACTGTATAATAATTTTCAGAACAGAAACTATATAATTTAATTGGTACCAGGTTACTGAGTAATCTAATCTTTTTTGCATTACTTCTGTCATTGTTCTTTTCATTGGATAGTTATCATTTTTACTATGGTTGGATAAAATTGAAAGTATGATATCTGTTTATCATTATTCAACTGTTACAATAACATGATGGTTTACGGTACAGCCTGTCATAACACCCTCAATCTAACATCAATTTGATCAGCATTGATTGGTCAGTAGTTGAATTATGTTTACACTAACATCAATATTGTTATCAGTTGCAGTGGAGACTTAGAGGCTATATAGATGGACTATTTCATGTAACTTAATCTGGAAATTGAAGAAGTTTTGGGCGATTGCCAGTTTTCTTCCCCAAATATTGTATTCACTTGAATGAACAAATAGAGATAAAGATTATTGGAAAAATCTAGTAAAGTTTTGTACTGTATTTTGAATTTAAAACTCACTGATAGATAGAACTGGGACTCAAAGCACAAAGCTCGGTTTTTCGTAAAAAATTAATTAAAATCGAAACATTGAAATGGAACGAGCCGGAAAAGATGAAGAAGGAAGTCGAGAGGAAAAGTTAGATAGTGTTTGTCGAATGAGGGGATAAAGTTGACATAGCCCCTGGTGACAGGCTGAAGAATTACACAACGAATTGGTGCCAAAGCGTGCAGCCGGATTGCTTTATTTAGGTCTGATACAAGATTCATCCCGTCCGCCCTGCGGCCAACCATACCTCCCACCTTCTTCTTCTTCTTCTTCTTCTTCTTCTTCTTCTTCTTCTTCTTCTTCTTCTTCTTCTTCTTCTTCTTCTTCTTCTTCTTCTTCTTCTTCTTCTTCTTCTTCTTCTTCTTCTTCTTCTTCTTCTTCTTTCTTCTTCTTCTTCTTCTTCTTCTTCTTCTTCTTCTTCTTCTTCTTCTTCTTCTTCTTCTTCTTCTTCTTCTTCTTCTTCTTCTTCTTCTTCTTCTTCTCCTCCTTCTTCTTCTTCTTCTTCTTCTTCTTCTTCTTCTTCTTCTTCTTCTTCTTCTTCTTCTTCTTCTTCTTCTTCTTCTTCTTCTTCTTCTTCTTCGGCGGCGAAATTCCTCACTGCTGGAGCGTCTCTCTGTCTCCTATGTTCAATATCTCATCCACCTCAGTCGCACTCAATCTGTTTGTTCATGATACACTTCAAATAGTTGCAAGACACGTTAATATCAGCTTCTGTATACATAATATCTACAAGACTCGAAAGATGATGCATCAACAAGAAAATATGAGGATAGGATAGCTCTTATATCGAGAGTGAATAATAAGGTGATCCGAGGTATCAGGTATGCTACAATAAAATAATGTCATATTAATAATTATGTCAATGGTGTATTTAGATGGTTGTCAATGGAAAGAGTTTGTTTTTTGTATATATGTACTTTTCTGTAAAGTGTAATTTACTGTTATATTCCCCTTCAAATATGCAATACTGCAAAAATTATGTGAGTTCATTTTAAAAATCATTATTGCTGTGGGAATCAAAGGTTGGTTTCGTTTAAAATATTTGAAAATTAAAAATATAACTGAAATGTAAAAGAGTCAGTATTACAAAGAGTCAAGTATTTTGGAATGCATATTCTACGTGATGCGTCTCGTTATCCAGTTTCAGTGAGGAATCAGAATACTCCCTTATTATGTTATTCACTGGCCCGTTGCTCTTGGAATTCAGGTTTGTTAGTAATATTGCTTCTGAAGATACATAAGATCATTTTCAAAATTATATTCACTGGTTGAGCATGAGCTCACTCTATCATTGACTTATATAGAGTCGATTGCACAGAAGCCAATTCAACCGCCGTAAAATGACGTCATTGCAGATCTAAACAGGGACCTTGTATTTGTCCCGTTAGATCTATTATACCGCTAAAATTCAATTGACTTGTGCTACTGATAGACAGATATTCAGGCGGAATTGAGTATACCTGAAATAGCTTTTCAATTCATAAACACAAAATTGCATCATTAGATTCCTATTTAAATCGCAATCGATTCAAAACCAGCTAGTGTTCAAGAAAAAGATACGATAGGCCCTAGTTGGAAGATGTAGAATACGCAGGACGAATTCAAGTGTGTGTGCCTGATGGTCGAGAAAGTAGATTCAGGATGGGGATCGGGAAAGGAAGTTCCACAAAAGAAACCCACAATTCAGTAGCATCTCGTGGGAAGTATCACCTGCTCCCAGTTCCATTCAGCTCTGCAATTATTTTCTTGGGGGATATTTCTGTCTGCCCTTTATCCCGTAATATGAGTTTTCTAGTTCCCACCAAACCATGTGCAATCTTCGATTCTTCCTCATAAACCAGATAAGTTTTCCTGTGTGATAACTTCAGGATGGAAGAATCACTTACAATTACTTATTTACTTATAAGTTTTTTTATCTGAATGTAATAACTTTCTGATAGTATTCTTCATTGACAAATTATTGTGTTAATAATGTTTTAATGACAGTATTTTCTTGTACGACTTTCTCAAGTTACCCAAACATGTCAAATATATAAATATTGATGGATATTAATGGTAGATCAACGATACAGATTATACTTTGGAAACAGAAGCGTGAAAAAATTACTTATGATTGGCCTTTGGTTGGGAGTAATAAGTGGAAGTCATCAACTGGAATCAATAGGATCATGATAATTTGATATCTTGATGAATCTCGTTCATTTACAAATTTATTAACAAAGTTTTTAGTATCTTATTCAACCAAAAAAATAAACGACATGAATCTTCAATTTCCACGACTCACAGAAATTCTATATCATTGAGATATCAAACAATAGAAAATTTTGTGTAATTGTATAACTTTTAGGGTGGATAGAAAGAATCTCGTCATAATAATTATATTATTGCCTGGGGTGGAGAAATTATTAATACGAAAAAAATTTCATTCAAAAATACAAATACCGAAGATGATATAATTTATTAATATAATTCATAGACATCTTCCACTAGTCAGATTTATTTCTTTTCTTGCTTATGAAGCCCTTTAAATTATTTGAAAGTCAATTAATTTGAAGTAATATTCCAATCAATTTTGAAGTTATACTTCATCACATGTTTTGTTTACTTTGTAATGATTACTGAACAAACACAAAAAATAGTGAAAACTGAAAGAAGGTGTTGTGTTGAGTATATCAGATCACAACTTTGATACTGTCAATATTTCCGAACAAACAGATTTCATCACTTCTCAACGATTTCTCTCGAAGAAAGTAGCATTAATTCTGAGGGTGGTCCAGCTCCGACCACAGTCTATGAAGGGGTGCTGCCGCTGAGGTAAAGTGGCTGGATGCATTAGCAGAGCAGCGTCCAGCAGACGGGAGGACGCTGCATTAGTGGGGCTCCATCAAAGCAACAAAAGCGGACAAATAGGCGACCAAGCAATGATAGATGGTGGACCAGGCAGCCTGCGCACTCCACGACCCAACGACCCGGACTATACGAGCCTCTCGCATGCAACACCAAACGTCGACGCTCTTTGAGAATGCTGCGTCTACCGGACGGAATACTCTACTACCCTAACCTCTATACACCGCCTTTGAACTCCGCTTGATCCGATATAAACATCGTGATACATACACCACAACCCTCTCTGCCCCCGACCTGAACCAATAATTCGATAACCGGGCGCAAAATAAAGACCTCGCTCATCAAAGAAACATCGATTGCATTATCTCTGTCTGCCATTCCATTCAAGACAACAGATCGATTCACGTAACCCAGTTACTGCAAAATGGATTAAAAGATATGGGGTTGATCTTGGAATTGGATGGTATTGTTGGAGAGGTAAGCGTGAGCGGTAGAAACAGGTGGGAAGTGAATGGGACTTTTGTATTGATGATACTAGTGAAATTTTCAAACATTTTTATTGATTACTATTTTCACAAGAATTTGAAACTGGAGATTATGGCTTGATTCTATTCTCAAAACTTCATCTCGAAGTGACATGTGCGGATGAGTGGAACTTTTTGATATTATATAAATGAGATCTACTTAGCTTAATTGATGAAACTCTAGTTTAGTTAAATTATCTAGAGTTGTTAATTGATTAATAATATATTTAAAACCCATATTTTAAATTAAAAATATTGAGATTGTGGCTTGTTATTTAATTTCGAAGAGATAGAATGAATAATGCAAGGTTCAAACTGGTTTCTATCTATTTTTAGTTTAATTTGATTAGTACGAGAGGACTTCTAAGTTAGAAAAATTTTATATCTATATGTTCATATGAACTATTATGTTCATATGAAATGAGCATCAGAAAATGTTTATTCAAAGCATGAAAATTCCATGTCAGGCTACTGCTTTCGTGAATGAAAATTTATATTATTGCCAAAGTAGGTCTTCTATTCCCCTTCGGACCTCTAGCGGCCATTATTGGATATCAATCATTTGCTAGTCGCATTTGTCGGATGGCCAGCATGTAGAACAGAGCGACTGCTGAGTGAGAGCCAAGAAAAACGTGCCACAGTTACATTGGACGAGCGAGACCAGAGTGGTGGATCGCATTTGAGAACAGATGTGAGCTGGGCGAGAGAGACGCCTCTAACCATGTAGCAGCATGTAGCTGCCGGTGATATTTTGTTGCAACCCTGGCATCCGTCTTGCCGCACACAAATGGATATCTTAATTACACCTCTCTCTCTCTGCTCTGCTCTGCTACGGCCGACATTTGTACCCGATGAAAAGTATAGCTTTCCGTTTCCTCAACCTCAGTCTATCAATCTTGTTCTCCAACTGGAGTCTCGCATTAAAACTTCAAGAGTGACGATTGTGATTCTAGAAGAGTAATAGAATATCATTAATGATGATGTCAAATCAATACTGGATTGTAATGGACTGTATGGTAGAAACCAGTAGATTGGCTCATTCATCTCATGTAGTTAAAGTACAATAAAAGTACTACTTATTGTACACCAAATAGTGAAAATTTTATCTGAATTCTGAATCCGTATTTTTTTTTATCCTATGGCTTTTTATCGGTGGAGAGACCCTTACGGGTAGGTTCCACCTCGCCTAATTGCACAATTAATTAATTCGTAATTAATCTGAAGTCATTCAGTTATTTAAATTTTCTCTCAAAACTATAATTTTTACTTTTTATAATTAGAAAGTATTAAACTTAACATATTGGATACAAACGATGGAATTTTGAGTCTTATCTTAGAATTATTTTGAATCATCTTACAACTCATTCCTTATTATAAATATTTCAATATTGAGTATGGAGATTGACTTCGTGAATAATGAATTGAATACGTGCGCAGATTGATAATATATCAATATTGATTCTTGTAATAGATTAATAAATTTTAATAGATCAGCTGTAACGCCATGATAAGGGATTGATAATACTGTTTGTTGCTGTTTGTTGTTATTCTATTTTTCTCAAGCAATAAATAGAACTTATTATTATCCCCAGTGCCTGTGAGACGTAGAATAGACCAACATTGATAAAGTGTGGACAAATATATGGCCAATTTCTACCACATTTGCAAACACCAATTCATGGGTATTGTTCGGTAGAGAACATTTTCAATTGTAGTTGAACTGCGAAAGAACGTGATAAACAATTAGACCTAAGAATGGTGGTCGACGAAAGCGGGTTGGGTAAGTGAAAGGAAACATGTGTGGTCTAAGAAAGTGAAGTGTTAATGTATATGTGAGAGAACTGCAGCAAGTGGCTATTTAATGGGTCCGAGCGCAGAAAGAGGCCATCAGCTATGTAATAGATTGTTTTGTGGACGGAAAAGGTTTTCTGCGCGAGGTTTTCTGGATTTATTCGAAGGGGAAGGCCGACTAAAGCAGCGTCTTGACGGCTGATGTGGAAAAATTGTGTGGAATCTTCCGCCCAAACGGTTTTTCAGTTACAACAAAAAAGCTCCGCAGGAAAAACTGTTAGCCTACTTCCTGCTTCCAGAGCGTGAGGCATCTCTCACTAATGACAGCATGCTTCTTGAGTTGAACTGAAATGCTTTCAAGCAACATTTCAAGAGAATGTTATTGGTAACAGAACAACAGGCAACGTTTGAAACATTAGATGCGAGTGTTTTCTTTGTGAAAGCATATGGGTTTCATTATTTTTCCTAGTGAGATTTATTTTTCAAGAAAAAATAGCGATTGAAAAATTCTCCGGTTTGAAGTTTCAAACTTTATTTCTACACATTATTTATTTCCAAAAACAACAAATTGGATTCAGAATACTATGTACTAAAGAAAAATAAAAAAACGTATTGAGTTAGCATAAGAATATTGATAATTTAATACGTTTCTCTCCATGTAAGGTTCCTTTTTCAGGCTCATACATTGGATTTTAATCTTAAAAATATTATATTTTCATAATGATTTTTTATCTATACTCTCTATCCTTCTAATTCTTCATGAGTAATATTATTTTCCGGAACACAAGCAACAAATAGCAATTTGATCATAAAGATTCGAAAAATTTACCACATTCAATTAATTCAAAATCTGATTAATTTTGATTTTCAGTCAAAAATAATTTTAAAACTTTTGTCCAAACTATTTTTGTTTAAACTATTTGTCTATATACTATATGTATTTCTCTGTATTACTATGCTTTGAACGTACAACATCATCTCCAAATTAAATCTATTTAAATATTATTAGAGAAAACAGAAAGTGATGTGATTTGCTTCACTATTGGATTTTTTCCACCATTAGCTTTACTATTGAATGAGAAAATACTCCAGTTTTTCATTTTTTCCAGTCGTGTCAGTCTCAACCTAGTCTTCCAGGATAAATGATTTTAGAAAATCTTGCCACCACTTGAATCATAACTGATTCGAACTATTTGTCTCCCACAGCGAAAACAATACCCTCTCAGATTTAGAATCAGTTGAGAAGGAAGGTGCCATTTGAATAGATATTGGATTTGTTTGCAAGTCTGAAGAGCGTCCAGCAAGTTTCTGAAGATTCAACTTGGAATCTGAACAGAAGACGGGTACAATATCTCTAATCTTGTTAGACCTCAAGAGACAACCAAGTTGCCAACAAGAGATGAGACTCGAATACAGACGATGCATACGATTCAGGTCACAGTAATCTATTAGTGACACTCGTATTGCGAGTTGCATACAAGATAATGCAGAAATAATCACAATCACAGTCATATAGTTTCACAGCGAATGTCATACAATATCCTGTGCAGTTCCTTCACATAGTTTGTTGTGCATAAATACGTTGAATAATTGTTGAATAAGTTCAATAGCTTTGAAAGAAAGATTAAAATTTGAAAAAATTAGTTTTCTTACCTTCACCGCAATTTTTCACTGATTTTCTTGTCACAATACTTATACTTCACTAAATTTATAGTTCATTGACTTCACTTCCAGAAATTTACTTCTTATCCATTTTAAAACTTTTTTTATAAGTTCTTATGTACAAATAATTTCGCTTGGAAGTTGCTTGTTCATTTTCCGGTGTAGCCTATAACAATCGTAAACGGAATAAACTCTTAAATAAAGTACGATTATTTCAAGTTATATCGATATTTTCCACCCTTTTAAGAGAAGATAATAATTGGATAATACTGATATTTTCAATAATATTAACACAGAGAACAGAATTAGTAACAAGAGAGTATCGCTTCTCTATGATACCCTCTGGGAATTTTGTGATATTTTTTGTCTGATTTGTTCTTGGGTGTGAAAAATACCAAGAACATGTTGGGTGTGGAACATGTTTGTTCCAATATGAATGGATGAACATGAAACAAATAATACATACAGGTGAATTCCATGGATGATAATAATTATTCATCTATCAATCAATATTTTCATTACATTATTCAATGTTTTCTAATTGTAAATAACTTATCGACTATCGATTGAAAATCTGCAATTTTTTCTTTTTCAATGCTAAGGAGGTGGTTATTCTCTGAAAGCTCTACAGATTGGATTGAGGTCTACTTCTATCACAGGAGGACGATATCGATTGTTACGTTGCGGTTGAGATTGACATGTTGTTACAGCAAGTTTGTGTAGCATCACATTAGCGTGTTTATTTACTTTTGCCAGAGGCCCTAATAGTGGAGATCGACTACCTGTGACATGTCACTTGACAGTTCTTGTCCATTATTCTGCTGTTGTTTCGATAAGTAACGAAGATGGAACAAACTTGACATTTGTTTTGTACATGATGACACTTTCAGTGACGAATTGGTTGTTTCTAAGTTGATTATTTTCATTCATGTCGTCAGCAGTTCATAGGATGGTCGTCTAGATAGAATAGAATAGAATGACTGCCTTTATTTTAACCTGGAAGGCCGAAGTTAGGGCGCAGTCGGCCCTCTCAACAGGAGATAGGAGAAAGGAGATAGGGGAGAATACTAGCAACTCAAACTCAATTGAAAAATCAGTTAAATATCATGTACTGAATGACAAAGAATTAGATGAAAATATGAGAGTAGGAAATCAATAATAGAGATTGAATGTGTGAGGAATTAATAAGAAGGATGTGATATGAAACTTCAACATTTCGAACATCAACAAGTTAAAATAGGAAACAAACAAACCATGTCAATTTACCGTGGAATTTCCATATCAATTAATTCTATACTTATTCAATCTTATGTTTTCAATCGCATTATGATCACATTTTCCTTGTAAAAAATTATACCTATTCCATTATACATGGAATATTACATCTCTGTTGAGTTGATGAAATATCGAGTTTTAGGTGAGGGTTGAGGGTATATCCATTACATTCATCAAAATACATACATCATTTGTAACTGTATCGAAAAGTGTGTTATAGTTATAATCTTTGGAAAACTTATCAATTAATGAAACAGAATAATATTTCTTGATTCAGGTGTATAAGTAAAGGCTTGAACATTTGAACAAGGCTTGAACAACACTTAATATTATAATATGTTGCTCTCGGCGTTTCTTAAATTGAGAGGAAATTCTTGATGCATGACCAATATGGGGGAACAAGAGTTGGGCTGAGAAAGAGACGCCCAAGCTGTTCTGTGTTACGGATTTTCCATCAAATTCCATAAAGAATCAAAATTCATCATTTTTGTTCGCTTCAATGTGTTGCTGGAAGATGGAATCAATAATAAATTTTTACAATGCAGACTATACTCTAGTATTTTTGATTATTCTTGAGCAACTCTCAAGAATCTAAAAATTTTGTCACAAAAATCGAATGTAAACATAATCCATTACAGGAAGCGATCTTCTCATCATCCAATATTCAAGTGCACTCTATCGTTTCAAAAATTTTAGCTCTCGATAACGTGGAGTCAAGAAGCTGCAAGAAATGTTGTTCTTGGCCTGTTACGATTACTAGCAAACTCTTCACACTGGTGAAACATGGTGTATGGATAAACATATGAAAATTCTCAAGTATGGAACCATATTCTTAAAAAACTCCTTATTTTTCATCCCCCACTTCTCATCCAATCCACATATCTTGCTTACGCTTTCTCTTGTCACCTCTTACCCAGTTTTTTCTCACTATCTTTCACAGCTTCTTCTCCATCCTCTTCCTTATCCATCCTCTTCTCTTTCACTTGTCACCTATTTCTTATTCCTTTCACTCTTTTCTACAGCTTCATCAGATTTTCATCACATTCCATAAAGAATCAAAATTCATCATTTTTGTTCGTTTTAATGTATGTTGCTGGAAGATGGAATCAATAATAAATTTTTACAATGCAGACTACACTCTAGTATTTTTTTATTATTCTCGAGCAACTCTCAAGAATCTAAAAATTTTGTCACAAAAATCGAATGTAAACATAATCCATTACAGGAAGCGATCTTCTCATCATCCAATATTCAAGTGCACTCTATCGTTTCAAAAATTTTAGCTCTCGATAACGTGGAGTCCTGCAAGAAATGTTGTTCTTGGCCTGTTACGATTACTAGCAAACTCTTCACACTGGTGAAACATGGTGTATGGATAAACATATGAAAATTCTCAAGTATGGAACCATATTCTTAAAAAACTCCTTATTTTTCATCCCCCACTTCTCATCCAATCCACATATCTTGCTTACGCTTTCTCTTGTCACCTCTTACCCAGTTTTTTCTCACTATCTTTCACAGCTTCTTCTCCATCCTCTTCCTTATCCATCCTCTTCTCTTTCACTTGTCACCTATTTCTTATTCCTTTCACTCTTTTCTACAGCTTCTACCTCTCTCATTTCATCCATTTTTGTCCATCTGAGAGTCTGACAAATCATCTCTTCCCCTTACAAACCTCAATATCCTTCCAGATTATTGCCAAATCAGTTTATGGCCGTAGGCACAACAGAGTACGATGTGTGTCAGCGGTATGAGATTTTCGTGAGATTTGCGAATATGAAAGTGGAGATATAGTAGAGGAAGAGAGTGAGGGAATAAGAGTGTGAGTGCGAGATAGAGATGTGTGAGAGTGTGTATTTATTACATTCACTCAACAGATTGGTTTCTGGCAACTCTTCATCTTGCCCAGCTATCTCGTTTTATCCCCCACATCCATTCTGGCTTCAGGTGAGTCATTTCTCCCCTCAGATGCAGCATTGCTTCCGCCCCTTATCCATGCTACTCAGAGTGAATCATTTCTCCATGGAACACTTGTCCCTCTGAATATGAAATGACTCTATAAGAAGGATGTAGCCTATTCTTTACTGTCACAGATAGCATTATAACTGGAGGTTGAATCATGGAGAGTTCGAAATAAAGGACTAAATCAAATATACTGATATTTTTGGCACTGGAGATTGGACTATGAAGATTTTGAAGTGAATGATCAAACTAAAACACTACTGATGATTCTGCGAATGTTAGCTGACGCGTTGAAAATCTTGTTGTAAATTGATAGCAAATGTTCATCATATAAACCAAAATGTCTCGAGGGTATGTAAAGAATAGCAACAAAAAAGTAATTATTTATTCTCTATTAAAGGCTGAGGTATCAAGGTTTAATTGATTTCGAAGAGGACCTGTGTGTGTACTGCACCAAAGTTTAATAAGAGAAACTGAAAAGGTGACTCATCAATACAATTAACAGTGAACTCCTTATTGACTTGACACTTAGCCTACCTTATAAGTAGGACAATTGCCCTTATTAAGGACTACCCTATTGCCCCTGTTAAGGACAATTGAATAAAAAATAATAAATGGCATCATCATTTCAAAGGGCCGATTTTGGATTAAGTTCAATATTTCATGATCAATTTTTATGGTGTATTGTAGTTTTCAATCTCCAGCAGGCGTCTATATTTTATTAATATCAAGTTCTGCGGTTACGACCACGACCTTGTTTCGCCATTTAATTTATACAATATTCTTGTATTATTAAGATTCAATTTATTTTTAAATATGTTTTATTGTACTTGAAGCTACTAAATTAATGTTAATATAATTCTCACATATATGATGTCACTAATGTAACGACTTATCGTAACTTTATTCCCAGGATGTGAAGATTAATAGAAGGAAATGGAATCACTAACGCGATTAGGGACCATCAATAAATTTGTTCTCCGCATTTTTCTATAGAAAGAGGAATAGAAAAGAAAGCATGTAGTTTTCTTTGCTTAGCCAGTTTTATCTGATGTGGAGTCACTCAGATGGAAAGTATAAGATTTTTCCTTGATCCTCAGGGAGCTATTACAAAGCCCCATAGTCGGTAACCTATGCTGCCAGACGACCGTTGAGCCGACTGTGTATGGTTTTCCGTACTGATGGTGAGGGCTGAGGAAAGTAAAGAATAACTATCAAATCTCTTGGAAAGAGGCTGATTTTGGAAATAGACGAGAAATATGCATTCTCAAATTTAACAGGTATATTCTTTATTCTTTTTTTTCTATTCAATTGACCCATCAATTTACCTTCTTAAATCAGCTAGTTGATAAGATTTTCAACTATACAGTATAATAATAGTGTATTTCTGAGATGTAATTCTATGCAAATGTTACTTTAATAAAGTTATTTTTATAAACTTCAACTCCTCTACAAAATTCTCTACTTACATACGAAAACTATACAAGAGTACACTTTCTCACAAGCTTTAATGTTTTCTCACAACTAGCATTCGAATATCGTATGCAAAACCCATAGAACTAGATGAAAGTCATTCAAGATCCTATCTAACCCCTGACCGACATTCCTCTATCCTCAAAAGGGTAATAAACCCATATTTGGCATTTTTATGATTATAATAAGTTCAATATTTGTAAATGTACAGTTTGTTTTTATACCTTACATTCTCTAGTATCTCAAGTCTGATAACGTAGCCTATATTAACGTTTTAACGTATATTTCCGAGATGTAATTCTAAGCGAAAAGTTACTTTTCATAAACCCTACCTCCTCTTCCCCCCAAAAATAATTTTTTACATACAAAAACTATACAAGATAACACTTTCTCTCAAGCATTAATTTTCCCTCACAAGCATTCAAACAATAACAATACAATAAAAACGTGAGCGGAGTCGATGGAATCGGAAAAACCAACCTGCTAAAAGAGATGTGATTCACGGAATGACAAATTAATGTGTGCATTAATCATGAATATTATAAATTATTCCCATTTTCCTATCATCTACCATCACAGATTAAGTACTAAATAGTTTCGGACTTGAGATTTCTGAAGATCAATTGGCTTTTTGTTCTAGTATTTACATTGTTATATTGTATATACATTTATATTCTAGTGTCTATATTGCATATTGTTTCTTCTGGTACTAATTAAATTGTCTTATACATCCATCCTAATTACCTTTAACATTTTTGAACTCTCTTCCAGAGCTCAAGCATTAGCTTTTCTGGGAGAGCCCATTATTTCAATATTAAAATAATAGAAAACATTCGTTGAATATGTTTTTAAATTAGTTTATATTATAATTAGTTATATCATTATAAGAATGTTTTTGTTTCACTTGTGTGTAAAAAAGAATCCTATTATATTAAGCGAGCAATTTCTGTATGTTTATCTAGTGGAACGGTCGTTCCACCACCCGTCCCCCCCGTGATACGAATGAAAGACCGGGACCACTATATATTCTGTAACGAACTTCCCTTTGATGTTCGCATGCCGCCATCTCAATTTACGCGGAAGGTAGTGAAAATTTTAAAATGTTGTAATGACATTATTTTCTTAGATTTTTGAGCGCTTTCATTTAAGATCAGAACGAACTTTCTACGATATAAATTCGCTAAGATACTATATACGGGTATTTTGTCATTTTACTAATTTTGGGATTTTTCAATTTTTTTCAACTTTGAGCACTTGATGTGAAAAATCTGTAATGAGTTGAGATTTCGGACTACCAAAAGCGATTGAAGACATGTTTAAACTATTTACATTTAAAATTTCAAATCATTTAATGCCCGATTAAGCTCTGTAGCTCTGTCCGAATAAAAATTAAAGTTGCAATTTGAAGTTAGAATTTGAAGCTTTTTATCGAATGTAAACAGGGCCACCCAGGAACATGGCCTAGACACTCGAAATGTGACGTCACGGCTAAGAGGCCTACCACTCCACTATACTGTTCATAAACAGCCATAGGCGTCATTTGGGGGTGGCAAGGGGTGGCAGTTGCCACCCCAAAATTCCCAAACCCCTTTTTTTGCTACCCCAAAAATCGTATTATCAATTGGTAATCAGGCAGTAATAATTTCAGTTATTTGCAAACAAGTGAAAAATTACAGTTCATGAACGTGGCACAATCTTGATTGTTTATTTAACATTTTCACTGGCACACAATAATAGCTTTCATGTTCAAAAACAAAGAGGAAGGTTGAGACATGACGGTCCCGTCGCGGTTTTCACGCTCGTGTAGAATGGGTAGAGAGTATTATTTTTTTTTTTTTTTTTAGCGAGTTTTTATACAGCATCAGGCCGTCTCTCGCATCTCAATTTCCACCTTTTCCTGTCCTCGGCATCTTCAGGAGTCAGCTGTCTCAATATCATGGCACCTCTTATGGCTTGCTCCCATTGCTTGGGTGGGCGTCCTCGTTTTCTTTTCTCATGAGGCATCCATTCCATGATTGATTTTGGCCATCTACTGCTCCCCATTCTTTTGACGTGGCCATACCAGAGTAACTGTCTCTTCTCTATGCATTCAGCAACTGACTCCTGTTGATCCATTTTCCTCCTGACAAACTCATTTCTTATGTGCTCTATTCTGGAAACCCTACAACTGCGCCTCAAGAAATCCATTTCCACTGCATTAAGTCGGGCTTTATTTCTTTCTGTTAGCTCCCAAGTTTCTGCTCCATAAGTGAGCACACTTCTAAGGATAGCAGTGTTCAACATTCCTTTTGTCTTGGGGCTAATCTCTTCCGACCACAGCAGTGAATTAAGTTGTCCTATGACTTTCTTTGCATTTGTTATGCGCTCCGTGATCTCTCGTTCACTGTTCCCTTTTCTTGATAAAACTACTCCCAAGTATTTTACTTCATCACAGCCCTCTATAATTCTTCCGTCTACATCCAGATCGTCTCGTCTCCCGCCAGCTACCAAGTAATTGGTTTTGTTATAATTCATTTTGAGACCCCATTTTTCATAGGTCTCTGTCAATTTCCTCAACATATACTGGATGTCAAACTCGTCAGATCCTATTACTATTTGATCATCAGCAAACAGAAGCGTGTGTAGATGTTTGTCTCCAATCTGTATCCCCATCTTTGAGCATTTATTTTGCCACTCTTTCAACGCTTCATTGATGTAGATCTTGAACAAAGTTGGAGACATGCAGCATCCTTGCCTCAGACCTTTTGAAACACCAAAAGCAGCAGATATGGTATTTCTCTTTTTGATCACACTCTTCTGGTTGATGTACAAATCTCTAATTGCATGTATATATTTTTGATGCACATATTTTCTGAGTACCTGGAAAAGCTTCACAACCGGCACATTATCGTATGCTTTTTCCAGATCAACCAATACTATGTGTGTCTCCATGTTTCGGGAAACCCTCTTCTCCACTAGCTGTTTTAGCGTGAAGATATTGTCTATGCATGATCTTCCTGCAGTGAACCCACTCTGCTCTTCTCCAAGTTTTATATCTACTTCCAATCTATTTTTTATAATACGGCCATACAGTCTTCCAATAGATGAGGTGACACTTATAGCCCTATAGTTTTTTAGGTCTTTCCTTGATCCTTTTTTGAATATAGGCGTGATATAAGCCAATTTCCACTCTTCAGGGCAATTTTCTCCATCTATCAAGCACTTGTTGAAAAGTGTCACCAATGATTCTTTTACACAGTCTGGACTGTTTTTAATCAACTCTATTGAAATACCTCCAGGTCCGGGTGCTTTTCCATTTTTTGTTTTCTGCAGAGCATTTTCTAGTTCTTTGATTGTCACTTTGGAGATAATCTCTGTTTGATCCATTGCATCACCAATATCTTCTTGCGCTTCATTATTCTTGAACTGGTTCCTTGTCTCTTCAAACATGTTCTCATAGTGCTCCTTCCATTCATTCAAGGATATCATATCAATATTTGCTCTATATTTGGCGTTATTCCTCATTTCTTTTATGACTTTCCACGCACATCTACTTCTTTCCCCTATCATGCATCTGTTTACTTCGTCACATTTTTCCCTCCATGCTTCATCCTTTGCTTTTTTCACTTCTTTCTTCACCTCAACTCTTACTCGGCAGTAGTTCTTTCTGTCTTCTGGCTCTTGTGTTGTTAGCCACCTATGGTATAAGTCTCTCTTTATTTTTATCAATTCCTCTATATTGCTTTTCCACCAGTAAGTTCGCTTCTCTCCTGACTTTGTATCCACTCCAAGAGCCTCTTTTGCAGCCTCATGTAGAACCATTTTCAATTGATCATACATTTCCTCTGGAGATCCTGTTATCCCATCTTTTACTTTCTCTGCCACCCTCCACTTGAATAACAGTCTTGTTGATGGATCTCTTAGTGCTTGCACCTTGTATCTAACTTCATTGGTTTGATGCAACTGACTTTCAAGGGTTTCAGATTTCCTTCTTGCTCTCCAAGGGAAGAAAATGTTGCTTCTAACCAATGTATGATCCGTTCCACATTCAGCTCCTCTGTAAGCTCTAACATCATTTGTTTTTAATCTGGAATTTTGTTTGAGGATGACATAGTCCAGGATAGATTTCAATTTCTTTGTGTGTTGGTACCATGTGTATTTATGTATGTCCTTGTGTTGGAAGAATCCGTTCATTACTTTCAGGTCGTGTGCTTTACAAAATTGTATGAGTCTATTTCCATTATCATTAACAACATTTTCTCCAAAAGGTCCAACCGTTTCATCATTCTTACTGATTCCTACTCTTGAATTGAAGTCTCCTGCTAATATCAATTCATTTCTGTTCTTTTTTGAGGATATTGTTTCGTCTAGTTCCTTCTCGAAGGAATCCTTCATTTCCTTATTTGAGTCATCTGTGGGAGCGTAAACTGCAACTATTGTTGTATGGTGTCCACATATTTCCATTTCCATCTTCATTAATCTCTCGGAAATCATCTCCCAGTTCCTTATGTGTTTCTTGTATTTGTTTCGGACCCAGATTTCTACTCCCGCTCGGGCTCTCTTATCTGTATCCACACCACTGTAGAATCTTATATAAGAATCCATATTTTCTGTTCCTTTTCCTTTCTTTTTTGTTTCCGTGAGAACAATTATATCAATTTTATATTTTCGTAGAGTTTCCAGTATCTCATTTGTTTTTAGATTTATTCCTTGCACATTCCATGTTCCAATATTCAAAGTCCATTTCCGATTTCGTTTCCGTTTCGTTCCTAAATTAATGCCGTTAGTTCCAGATCCGTTGTTCCGAGGCTTGTTATTGAGATTTTTAGCAGTAGAATTTTTACCAATCTAAGGGAGCTGGCCTTAGGCTTGAACCCCCTTCCAGGAGGACCAGGATTTTCTGTCAGGGTTTACTCCCTTAGCCTTTGGCAAACCAATGCCGAACTACAAGGCAGCAGTGGAAAAGTTAAAGTGTTATTTAATTAATAAAAACAAATAAAATAGGAAAGAATGAAAAATAAAAACGTAGATGAGAACTTGGGATTAAATAAATATACTGGATTAAATAAACATAATGGAATAAATAAACATAATCATAATGAAAAAAAAACGATAGAAAGAGTGGGGGAGGGGAGAAAGAAAAGAAGGCAGGGTAGGGACAGTCAGTGCTGGAGATAAGAAGTGGTAGGCACTGACTGGCTCGGGGTTCGGAGGGTCGCGTACCTCAGAGATAGCTGGAATTGCTACTCCCCCTACGATAAGAGAGTATTATTTACAATACAATTTATGCTTGAAAATACACTGTAAGAATGCATTCACAAATATGATTGGTTATGTAACGTGCAAATCGGGTAAATGCCCAGGAATTTATTATTTTGGGCTTTTGTCCAGGAATTCATACTGGACATTAGCCCCAAATAATAGATTCCCGTGCATTTCACATCACTGTGATACCCTCCAAGTAGTGGCGAAGCGTGGTATACTTATTTGGTCATCGCCAAAATAAGTATACCGTTTCCTATAGGAAATATACCCGGCGATGTCGGGATAAGTATACCACGCTTCGCCACGGTCTCCAAGCCCCGCCCCTCCCCGCGGATCCCTGGCAGACCTTGCCACCCCATTTTAAAAGCTGAAATGACGCTCATGTAAACAGCCACTGATCACAACCAAGTTTCAATATTTAAATTTTTATTATTTAAAAATAAATAAATAGACCTACTTACCCACCAAAAGGTAATTGTGCAGTTGAAATAAACTCGAGACGAGAAAAACCAAACCCGAATTCCAATTTTAATGCTGGGATGAGTTGTAAACATGAGTTGTTATGGACACGATGTGATGACGTCAGCTGCACGTTTAAATTCAGTGTCTAGCTAGACCATGTTCCTAGGTGGCCCTGATGTAAATGTCGCGATCCTAGCGGTTAAAAACTAAAAGTTTCACACTGTTGCCACCGCCAAATTCGACCTTTTCAATAATAGCCCAGTAAAATTGTCATCAAAAATAGGGTCTGCCTTGTATGAAATGGGATAGTCGGGTTTTATTTTTAGTAATGTTTATGGTAGTCCTGGGATGCTAAATCCAAGTTTTAGACCTAGGCAAACTACCGGTTCATCTCCAAAAATCGTACAAAATGGCGGAATTTTGCACTTTTTTTATGTTTGGCTAATTTTCACCCTGAAGAATCTGTTTTTCATAGAGAACATTGTGCATATTTCTCAAAGTATATCAAATTACCTTCAATTTGAGACCAAATTTATCATTGTATGCTCAACCATTTGCGAGATACAGCTCTTCAAAGTTCATAAAATTAACGAGAATTTTGACCCTTTTTTTCAATTTTTCGCAATTTTGACCCTGAAGAATCACTTTTTCATATAGGACATTCAACATAGGGTTGAAAGTAAATTTAAATACCTACAATTTGATACCTGATTGGTTATTGTAGGCCCAACCGTTTGCGAAATACAGCTCTTCAAAGTTCATCAAATTATCGTAATTTTTCACTTGTTTTTACATTTGGTCAATTTTGACCGTGAAGCATCACTTTTTCGAATGTGACTTTCAGCAAAGTTTTAAAAGATAATTTAAGAATCTACAATTTGAGACCAAATAGATTATTGTAGACCCAATAGTTTGCGAGATGTAGGCCTTCAAATTTTATCAAATTGTTGAATTTTTCCACTTTTTCTACATTTCTTCAATTATGACCCTGAAGAATCATTTTTCCATATAGAACATTCAACATAGTTTTGGAAGCTGATTCAATTACCTACAATTTGAGACCAAATTTGTTATTGTAGGCTCAACCGTTTGCGAGATAAAACTCTTAAAAGTTCAATAAATTATCGTAATTTTTCCTTTGTTTTTAGGATTGTAACCATGAAGTATCACTTTCTCATACATGACATCCAACATATTTCTTAAAGTATATTAAAATACCTACAATTTGAGAATTAATTGGTCATTGAGGGCCTAATAGTTTGGAAGATATAGGCCTTCAAGTAGATTAGTAGAAGTCTATTCACATTTAAAATTTCAAATCATTCAATGTCCGATTAAGCTCTGTAGCTCTGCCCGAATAATAATTAAAGTTGCAATATTTGGAATTTGAAGTTTTAAAGAATGTAAATGTCGCGTCAATTCAACAATTTTAGCAATTAAAAGAAATAAAACTCTGACAGGAAATAGAAAAATTGAATCGTTCATTTTAGAATCATTAATGGGGAAAATTTGAGAATTTTGTTCCTGGAATGTATAATAATGGTGTTGGGCAACTTTTTACAAGGATTTCATTCTTCGATTACAAAATATTTTTTTCATCAAAAGTGGTCATGTGACCTATCGTAATGGGTTAAAATTTCAATCTAAATTCAAAATCTCAATCTTATTTAACAAACTTTGTGGATAACTGCTTATACATGAATTAATGTTGCTACAATGATATGTCGTTAAAGTCTGGATAGTAAATGATAAGGTGTGATGCAACAGACACAGTCACTACGTCTTGTTTGTTCATCAAGTATTAATCATAACTGGCTAACTTATAGCTAGAATAATTTTGTAGCACCCAAATAGTGAGGACAAAATATCGTTTATCAAATAACATGGCATTTCACTGTTTAACAAAAATTAATTCTCTCCCCATCCATTGTGTTTGCAGTGTTATACCTCTATAACAAGAAGGTGATTGTCTGATATCTCTCAAAATTCTCCAAACACTGTCACCATCCCCTACCCCCGACCTCGACTTGTGGAAACTAAAATTTGTGTAAAGAAAAATCAAAATTTTATAAGCTTTCAGTAAGAAAATGTTTTGATATAGCCTAAATAAGAAACCCGTCTCCCTCTGCAATATACATTTATACATTTATACATAAAGTTTAGCATATTTCTAATTCGTGATTTTAAGTGGGTGAGATTGAGCGCCCTCGCCCTCCCCCAAAATTTCTTCCAAATTTTTTCTCAATGTCAATGGCTTCCAGAACAGAGTTTTCATTTTTGTTTGGGTTGGCTACACATAATTATTATATTGTATGTATAAATGTATATTGCAGAGGGAGACGGGTTTCTTATTTAGGCTATATCAAAACATTTTCTTACTGAAAGCTTATAAAATTTTTTGGATTTTTCTTTGGTACACAAATTCCAATTTCCACACCCGCGTTTTCAATAGGGCCGGGGTAGACGGGTGACGAATTCTTTTGGAGAATTTTTGAGAGGATATTTATTTATGTATTTATGTATATATGTATGTATGTCCAACGAATCTCAAAAACGGCTCTAATGATTTTGACGAAATTTGGAATATACGAGGTTTGTGATACAAAAATTAGTTTGCGCCGGGTCTCATCCCTGGGATAACTCGCTAAAGGACCTAAAAAAGGAGAAATTGATCCTTTAAAGAATCAGCTGACAGAAGAAAGAAATTTCCGTGGGCTGTAAATGATGAGAAAGAGTGAGAGCGGTGAGTGTGGGAGTGAGACAAGATTATTTCAGCTGCTGAGACAGTGCATTTCAATCACATGATCACTCGTGAAATACACAACTACACTAACTTTTTTGGTAAAACCAGCTGTTCCATTACTAGAATTGAGAAAAATATCGAAACACATAAGCTGCTCCTATTCGCCTTTTTATTTCTGATTTTAATTTTTTTAGAAAATTAAAAGGAATTTGAAATTTTGAAAATATTCCATATTGTATTGTTATTTTTAAATTTGAGGCATGAAGTTAGCCATGTGATCTGTTTTTATTTATTTGAGAAAAATCGTCAAGAGTTCATCAAAACAGCTGAGCTAAAAATAGTTATCAACTCATATTATTATTTCTATGAAGCAAAATTCTACCACAAGTGCGATTTTTCAAATGATATGCATTCAAACTCGATTGATCATAATATTTCGAAAGCTGAGATTAATTTTTTTATAGTGCAATGATTCAGTGCATAAGACTGAGTAGCTTTACAAACTTCTCATTTAAGTTTTGTTGAAAGATCGCATGACTACGAACGGGAACTGAAATCCATACTTAAGAACCTACGCAGAAAAAAAGATTTAAATTTGGTGGATGACTTCACTATCTCAACAATTATGCAACCAAATGTGAACTTAATGACAATGCTACAAACAAGTGTACCGTAATCAAGTATTGTTCGCAGCTCGATTCAAATCAAGTGGAGAAACGAAGCAACATTTAAGGCTTTTCTCCTGCGTGGGTCCTCTGAAATTTCAAAAATTTAGTTATAGCAGAATCGAATATAGGTGTGCGAGAAATCAAATAAAACAATGTTCTGAAGTTTGAAGTATCCAATTGAATTTAGAAGATCTTTGATGCTGCTCACATATAATAGGAGATCTCGCAAATAATGAAAAAATAACACCCCTAGGCTGCAGTAGAGCCTGAGTGAAATGGGAAAATATAATAAACTATTTTCACTAAATAAAAACATAAAAGAAATGAACATAAATCATGGATTAATTTATTGTGAAAATAATACCATTGTGACAGCTTGAATACATACCTCTATTCATGGCATTTCCAACGGTAGCAGTAGCTAGGTGACGATGGTATCCTGTTTTTACAGTTCCGTAATTCAAGAATATGTTCCCCTGAAGAAGCATGGATGACACATAAATAGTTATCAGCTCGCGTTATTATTCCAACTAAACCACGATACTGCTACTGGAATTCCTTATATGCTGCATGTGATAAACTGCAAATTTTTGTGCGGTCAGGCTTGTCTTGCCTTTAAAAGCTTGATTTTATTTAGGCATGTAGTCTATTCCTGTCCCTAGTTGGAAAAACTTGAACAGGTCAGCTGTTTATTCCTAATAAAGTATTTCAACTTGAAAGAATAGTAGGAATCTGATAGTGTTAATGATCTGATAGGGCCTTCCAAAGGGAGTACATGTTATGTATTGTTCAGGTTGTCATGAGAGCTAGTTTAATCTAGATCAAGATGAATCTAAATAAATAAAGAAGGTACGGTTGCGTGTGTGTGTGTGTGTGTGTGTTTATTAGCAACGTGCAAGCTTTCAATTTTGTGATTGTGTTCCGAAAACTGAATAATCTAGAACTTGAAATTTTACAGCTTCCAAAAATATCAATGTTATACCCTCGAAGCCCAAATTTCAATTTTCCCTTTAGATATTTCAGAATTGATGCTCAAATATCACTTCATTCGCTAAGCTAAAATACTTCCTGCAGCCATTCATCATAAAATGAAACAAGTCAGTTTCTAACCTTCAATCTTAGTACTTCAAGTCGCGTATTCTTCAACTGTCGTGGTAGCGCAGCATGTAGCACTGTAGACAACAGAATCCCACGACCAGAGTGGCGTGGGTTCGATCTCAGGCTTGGTCACATTTTTTTTTGCAAAAATTGAACTGAAATCAATATTATCTTTAGCTTTTTATCGAAATAGAATCAGTTCTTCGTTTGTTTTCAATTATTTATGAACCATATTGATTTTTACCTTATAAAAAATATCTATTCAATTTTTAGCTCATAATTTTTATTTTGTTGATAATTATTTTCAACTTGATGTAATTAAAATAAACTTTGATTTTTATGAATTGCTATACACTATGATATTAGAGTGTTGAAATTACATATTGGAAAATAGTAACTAATCAAACTATTATTGAAATTTGAAGTTTAGTGGTCTGATAAAATTACAAAATTGTTAAGTGGAATTATCTGATGGAATAGATGTAATATACTGAAAAATTGTGGTGATGAAGATTTGTAGTGAAGGAGGAGGTATTCAAGGGGATTTCAGTTGGTTTATAATTTTCGCATTTTTAAAAACATTTTTTGTCATTTGTGGCATTTGCAAGAGTAATGAGATTAATACTGGCCTTCTTAAAAATGCTAACTGCTAACGGGGAATATTGAGCTTACAGGTAACTTGCATTTGACAAAAGATAAATATGTTTACTGTAAAGTAGCATAAATACTACTACATTAAGTAAATACAGTTGTGTTATCGTGTTTTGTTTACCTGTCAAGAATAACATGGAGCTCTATGCCACAATTATACTTCTCCATCTCCTTATATTAATATTTTTCCCATTAATTTCTGAATTGGTCTAATTTATTACTTTATTGGATGAAATGAATTTCTCAACAAATTTGAACTATTTATTCCTCCTTATGTATATATATTCAGTTTTAGCATAGCATTTGGCTATACAATACAAGGCCTAATCCAGAAAAAATAGGCCTATCTTTGATACACTTAGTAGAGAATAAATCAATTTTAGCTTTGTTTTAGGAGCTCATGAGAGCGCTCTTAAGCACTGTAATTCTAGTAGAATATAAAACCTCACTGTTATACTCATAGAGGACAGTTGTTTATATTGGGGTGGAAGTCTACAATGAAGAAATATTGAAAATGAGCAGTGACTGTGGCCGAGTTAAGTTATTGCTGGTATGATAAACATAAACCTAAAAGGTCCTAGTTCGATCCCAGTTGAGACTTGAAAATACTTTTTTCGGGCAACTCCCGTATTCCGGAAGACACGTTAAGCCATCGGTCTCGGCTTCCCAAAAAGCAGCCGTGAAACTCATCTCTCATTATCTCCTTCCTCTTACCCAAACACTAGCCTAGAGCCATTGAATATATACACTTCAGGAAATATATATTCAATGCTAGAGCTCTTGGAGGTATAACCTTCGAAAATAAAATTAAATTTATCCCCCAATTAACTTTTCATGATCATTTGAAAAGTGCTGACAGTGCTAACTGTTGAGAGATTTCTATCAATGACATCATATTCCAAAGAAGGTCGGAAGCTGGTCTTCTCGTTTCAATGTGAGCAAAGTCTGAACACCTTGATAGCGCACAGAGATTGAGGTAAGAGTTATTGGCCGCGTTGTTTTTTCCATGCAGATAAACGAGAAATTTCTCTGCAAGTGTGATTATTCACTAAGCGCTCGTAGTTTCGAGCGACTAGAATCCAAGACCATTTTTGTCGAGTGAAATACAATCCTCTCGTGACCCATTATATGTATTTAAGCTCTAGAACAAGGGTTGACTTATCGAGCTGCTCAAAGAAAAACGAATCGAAGAGAGGATGCACAGAGCAAAGGCGAGAAAGCAAAAAGTTACTCAGATTACAGGGTGCTATAAATTCAACACCTTTGGACTGCTAGATTATATTCATGCTTATTATAAACTAGCGCTGGCTATCGGCAGTTATGCTTCTTTCTCCATGCCACAACGCCTTCATCGGAGACTATACAAAGCAGGCTGCTGCTTCTCCCACATTGTAACATTTTTATTCGTCGTCCAAATCACAAGTGGATCCTCTCCTGCGGCCAAAGATAATGATCGGGTTATTCCGAGATGTGCTCCCAGCGTTCTAATCTGCCATTTATCCTTCGATTTTGCACAAGTCAGCTGAAGCTACTATCACGTTCTTTTAACACCTTTCAACACCATCGTGCTTTAACTAGATTATTTCATTTGACTTATTTACAGAGATAATATTCTACTAATTCATATGCCTACAATTCCAAATTTCTAACGGTAACCTCACTTGAGAAAAAATTTACGTGTTTGATTCTATCTGATTCCGCTTGCTGAGGTGGAGATCATAATTACTGAATTAGAGGATAAACCTTTACAAGCTGGACTATAGCGATTGAATGATAGATCTGTACCCAAGTGACAAGTGATTCATCTTTGTCTAAGTGTTTTTTAAAGTATGAGCATCGATTAACTATACAGTCATAGAGTTAGTCTATGGTATGAGTGATAGCATTCACTTTAAAAATAGTATTGAAAAGAAAGAGATAATGTTCTAGTTATTTACTAAGCTGAAAAATTGGCAGAGCAAAATTAAAAAGTGGAAGAATCGCTGAACAGTAAATTACCAATGAACTTCCATGGAGCGGCAGTTTTTCCACTTGAACCGGCAAGGAAATGTAATAAACTTGTGAAGCACCAGCTCTTCACTCTTCTTCACGTCTTTATGGCGCTGGCTGCTGTCAACACGAGGTTGTTTCGAAAGAGTAATGGGCAAATTATACACCTCACAAATGTATCTCACAACTCGCAAGATCAACCTCAAGCAAATTACACCAGTGATTGTTTCAGAATGAATCATTTTGCCGTTAGCTGATTATTGCGGCAATGAAATTTAATAATTCCTCTCAACTTTTTAGAATAATGCTTTTGTACTACAGATGGATTTGCCGTTCAATTGAGATGCTTCACATTCTCTCACTAAAGTATTGTTTGAAAAACAGAAATGTAAATTTTATTTTATTCTTTATTGAAAGTAAAAATTGAGATTATTGTTGAAAAAAAAAACACTTGACTGAAAACGTGTTTTTCCACTTCTTTGTTTTACTTACTTTTTTGTTATTCTACTCATCATGTTATTTCTTAAAATATTTACCTATCTTTTGAATGAAAAATAAGAAAAATACGAGTAGAGAATGACGAGTAAATCATAATAATATACCTATATTTTGAATAATCGATAAAAAAATTAGACAGAAAGACGAGCAAACCATATATTATATAATTATGTAGTTTATATTTTGAATCTTCACTATAATTCTGATTCATATTACTTCATATCACTATGACCAATGACTATTGCATAGAACTGATTAGGGACCGTGGTTAATTATACATTAAGAGGGCGATACGAAGTTCGCCGGGACAGCTAGTTATTGATAAAATATCTTAGTGTTGATATTACGATATCCTTTCGCTCATGACAGTTTCATCTATAAGATAATTCTTATTCATATTGTATCATGTCTCAATAAACTTGAGCGCAAGTTTTTATCAATTTTGATGATAGTATTATGCGGAGAGTTATCTAGTGTAATCCAAAAAACCAATTGATAATTTCTTCCTAATTCTCACTAAATTAGGAAACAATATACACATTATATATGTATACAATATAATATATTATGATACAATGCATTTTTGTATGCTGTTTGGATCCGAATGTCGACTGAAAAAAGATCAGCATGAGTTGTGTATCCGCTTGTTTCCGTGGGCCCATCACAACTACGGGAATTAGATGAAGTTGTTGGTGTAAAAGGGAATGAGCCGATGAAAAACCTGCATCCTAATTGGACTGTGTTGACAGAAGATCTGCTCCTTCTTTTGTATTCAACTTTAAACAACAGTTCTGCTTGAATCCGAAATGAGACAAGAACGAAAACATTCATAATAAAAAGTGCCGAATAATAGGTTGATACCGATCTTACACTTCAACTAACAGAGCTATACTGCATTTTTCAATTCACCTGGCTGTTTAGATCATTTTTTCTAACAATTTCAAACAGTACTAGACTCGATTAACTGACGTCTATTTGAATTGGGAGAGAGAATCTAGTTTTACGAGCGTTTAATTAACAGGTTTTACCCGATTTCGAGAAACAGCTGCATCTTCTTTTGTAGAGATCATTGATCGCTTTTTTGATCGTCTCCGTTTCCAGGTTTCCACCCAAATCAACTCTACATGAGGATCAGCCAGCTGAGCCTTGCCTACCATTGTCTTATCTGAAGAAGTGTTCATTTAATTCCAGTGATATCAAGTGTGACAGCCAACTAATTCCAAAACTGAATCAGCTATCATACTTGACACGAGTCTTTTTAATAGCTGTGTCAAATCTTACTTAGTAAGATTACAAATAACTAATTTGTTTTTAGAAATATGTTAAAAATGGTTTAAAGTGGGTCTTGAAATTCATTTCAAGTTTTGAACCAACTACCTATTTTAATAATCCACAATTAATAATGCTGTTTTCATTTCTAGTCCTGGAAGTAGTAATTCTTTCTTTTCAGTTGCAATTGAATAATGCCTGTTAAACAAATGACTATCATAGTGGAACAAGAGCATGATAACAAAATAAGTAAATTGGATCCAAATAATTGGGTTCTACACTATAGTTGAGACATTGCTCAACAGTAATTAATGGTGGTCAACCAACTTACAAAATGGCGAATGAGATTGAGATTGAGTCGAGTGGTGGGCTTTCTATGTAAAAACGATTTTCGAATTACTTTTGTTTGGTTTTTTCTTGAACGATTGTCTACACAGAATCTCCCACGTAAAGGAATGTTATTTGAAAAAAATATTTAATATTACTCTTCAAAAATCTACTTGTTGCAATCCTTATTATACAAGAAATATGGAAGAGTAGGAAAACATTAAGGTTGCACATGTAATGAATATAAAATTGAATAATTTTATATTAATAGTTCACCCGGGTCAATTGTTTGTAAGATTCAAATTCAAAATGATCAATCTTAGAGTCAAACTATGTAAGAGGTACTTGATTTCATGAAAATTTCAATTGTTGAGACCTATAATCACGAACAATGTTTTGCACTCTAATCAGATTTATTTTTCAGGCCTATGTAAATTAGATCGAGTTAAGTACGTCTCAATAAGAGATCAGATTTATAGTCATCATGAACAAACACTTTGCTTTCTCTGAAATCACTAGCTTAAACATAAATAATAAATGAAAACCTTAAGTGGGAAAATCTAATGTTATGTATCTAACATCCTACTGGGAGGTATTTGCTTTGCCATTCCAATATCGATAAGAGCAGCATTAGATCAATATTTTAAGAAATAGTACCAATTTTCCACTTGAATTGCCGACTTTTAGTCATTTTACAAATGCAGATAGATGAACGATTTTCACTGACACTGATTGTAGCTCACTATGAATTCTTTGTCAAAAGTAACATTGACTGTCCAAGATGGTTGAAAACTTTTATCTGCATTTTGAAAACTTTCCTAAATGGATGAAAAAGTTCATCTGCAGTCATTTGAGTCCATGAACATCCAGTGATTTTAGAACATGACTGAATGTCTAAAATTAAAGTGAAAAATCTATAGTTCTCTCTACTCAGTTCATCGAAGTCTTAATTAGAAAATCTTTCTTTCAAATATTCATAAGCCGGTTCAACTATTAATTAACAATTTAATCGAAAACTATCATCATTAACTAATTTTAATCCTACAATATCCCCCTGAGTATCGGCTCTTCTTCGAACCATGCTAGTACAGACGTTGAAAGTTTAATGGAAATTACGAGGTCCACTTTGATCAGAAAAGATACGGGCAGTGAGATGGAAAGCAGATGTAACCGTTTTATAGCCAGCAGTGTTCACTTATTGAAAAAACTTCGAATTGTATCCGGCAGTGAATAAGATGAAGAAAGGTTTGAAAAAAGGGAAGGATCATTGATCCATCGATCTCTAAATAACAGTTCACGAAGTCCGGTGAAACAATACAAGAGGGCGGGTGACGATCAAGCCTCGCGTCCGGCAACCATTACTTAATTTATAACTTGCATCTGAACTTGACAACCGGTTGTATCTGCCCATTCAAATGTGAGTGCACCTTGTCTCGAAAAAAGCCCACCGCAAGTCCTTCAAAGATTTTTTCATTGTAAGTTGAATAAATATGTACGCAATCGTGCATATGACTCCACAACATCGTCAGCTGCACTAAAACAAAGGTGATATCACTTTCATCATTAATTTCAATACTGGTTCTGAATTGATATGTAATGTAAGGAAATAAAGGGACGCAAGTGACAGCCATTGATTGATATCTTCTATTTAAATTGGATCTTCATTTTAAATATTCAACAATACGAGTTTCTTGAATATTTTTGGTTTATTTCCATGTAGCTGCATACTACACAGTTACATGTGATGCAATTTAAAGAGGAGCTGGAGCCTACTCTGTGAAATTTTAGAAAGATGAGGTTGATTTTGAATTTATAAAAAGTAAAAAATAAAAATTAATGGTTAGTCCATGTTATTAGTTTTAATAAGATTATCAACAAAATAATAAAAATTATTCATGAAAATTCATTGTTTAAAAAAAAAATCAAATATTTGAATGTATTATATTCAAATGTTTACCCTACAATAATGGTCGATATGATGTTCTTTGCATCATTCTGTTAGTGCCCTGTGAAATAATAATACAGACAGCACACCCAGAGAAATTGGTTTCTTTTTGTGTTCCGATTTATTTTACACACATAATATGCTCATATTATGAGCATGCAATTAAAATCCAAGATTCAAATACGAATAAAACATATCGATCAACAGGTGATGATGTAGGGAAGGGTGAGAAATTTGAAATTTAGAGCTTTCTAACTATGTTTAAGGTTACCCATGAAATAGGAATGTCAAAAACGTGCGATAGTAGAATAATCAAGTTCGGTTTCTACTGACATACTCAATTACTCATGCTGTTAGTCCTTTCAAATATCAGATGAGATATTTCAAATCAAAATCTATTGAATTTTACATTAATGTAAATTATTTTATTATTATTATTGTAATTATTATTATTGTAAATTATTTGAAAATTCAGATTATTCGGATATTAACTTGTTTCATTACATTCATCTCTCATCATCATCCTTCCCATTACTCACGCACAAGCCAAAAGCTTAGATGGGCATCTTCTCAGCAAAGAAAAGAAATTACAATATAAGAGAATATGAATAATATTGTATTCATGCTATTCATGCATAGCCTACTCAAATTAATGAGTTACTCTGTGAGAAGAAATTTGTGGAATTACATTTCGAATCAAGAGCATTCTAGAACTCCCACTTCCAGCGGAACTCACACCCAGAACGCGTGAGGATTTAGACAGAGCCCTACTTAGATTCATACATGCCTGGTGTTACGGAGGAATTGATTGAATCACATTAAGAGCTTCCGATCTTGTTATCCAATTACACAAAAACTAACGGTAGGAATGTCGAGTATCGACGAAAGCTAGGTAGCTGTATTGGGTGAACAACAAAGGGTAGCAGTCTGTGAGTAACATGATAGTTGCGCCGCGAAGTGTTGAGGCCAGCTAGGGTTTCGTCTAGTTTTGGGAATTCCTGACGCCCTTAGAGTTAAATCGGGTTGGTGATGCGTGGAGCAGTCGATGCTTTGGACCAGGTGTTGATTTGTACACCGGGAAAGGACAAAATCGGTAGGAGTCGAGTGAGGCGGAATAAAGCTCCTGCCGGGAGCAGGGTTCGAGGGAGCTGTTGCGGCTGTCGCTTCGATATGCGGCCCCGCAATCACACTCCACTGCTCGCCAACCGAACTGAACCAGTTCAACTGAAACGCGGCCGCCGCTGCGGCCAGTACACGCACCCAACAACCACTTAACGTTTCAATTCACTAACTCGACGACTTCTCGCATTTTCATGCGGATTTGCTGATGCCACACGACACTGGAATTACGGTGCCGCCGCCGCCACCGCTCTGTGTACATGCTCTCCAGCAGCTGCCGGCCAAATAAAGCACGAGGAAAGTCTGCTCGGAAATTATTAAACTTCGTTGAATTTGAATGTGAATATACCGCTTTTGAAGCTTTGCTGAGCCTCTGTCAACGGAGCGATCGTGCTAAATAATCGGAAAGATCACAAGAATGTAGCTGCATTAGCTGTAATTCAATAGTGATTATTATTCGTATTCGATGTACTGATCAACCTCGAAAAGATAAAATAGGCTAGTATTCTCCTGGTGATTAGTAATAACAAAAATTTGTAGGTCCTATGTTGGAAATATAATTTTTTTTTAATTCTTAACAATATTTTCACTTGAAGCTTGAAATATTGCTCTTCCAAGAGTTTAACGCATCTGATTCTCACCCACACATCTCCAATATCTATTTTTCAACTCGAAACTATTGATTAGTCAGCAAATTTGTAGCATACTGATCATTCGTCATCCATCTTTGAGGAACATTTGATAATTCGGCAGAGCATACACCCGAGGAGGTCTCTTCGCCATAAAATCCTTTAGCTTAATGAAATTAATGGAGTACTAATTGCCGAACTAGTGGATTGTTGATATAGAAGTTTTACTCGTATTATTACATACGTTTTCAATACCTATCATTCCAACTCTAAAATTATTCTCAGATTATTAGCTTACTAATTATTTGTGCCATCCCAATATATCCGCATTACGTATGGCTAGCGATGTGTGATTCAGGTAAGTTTACTCGATGATTGGTGATTACCATCTTGCTCATCGCATTGGCCCACAGCTAAGGCATGATGACGTGCATAGCGTGTTCAGCTAACCTATATGAGAGAATCTAATACGAATACAGGAGCTGAAGATGACCGACCCATCCTTACGCGTTATACTAAGCGAGTGCGTGTCGAATGTCACCCATCTCTATGTGTGTGCTTTATGAATAATTCAGTAGCGGTCTTCGTTCTCCTCCACTTCCATCTCTTCCTTCTCCTCTTCTTTAACTTCTTCTTTTTTTCTTCTTGTTCTTCTTCATTCCTTCCCTCTCCATGATCCAGTTGTTCTTCGGCTCAACTTGCCGGGCCATACATTCCTCCATAATATCGGATGGCATCAACTCATTTTTCAAGATGAACCCCTCCCCCTCTCTCTCCAGGCTAACCCTTCTCCATAGCTCACCGGCAACACTCATGCCAATATCGACGAGCATCCTAATGGGATGTGATACCTTACGAAAAGCTGAGACGCATCGGAGACACAACGTCTCAGCCATCCATTCTTATGTGGGAAAGATCATCGTGTGATCACTTCTCAATAGTCCAGGTCTTGGAAGAGGATTGAGCTCGTTTTTTGGAATCTCATTTTTTATGAATTAGAGTTCTGGTTTGTATGAGACTTGGTTGTAATCATTAACAGTTCACGCCCCGGTGATACAAAAATGAGCAATTACAGTTTTATTCCATCAAGATTGAAAATGTCCAACTGAAATGTAAGTGCCAATGAACTTCAGCTGCGAATATCGCAGCACTCAACACTGTTGTGTTGAGCAGCTAATTGAGACGCTCGAAGAGCAAACTATGACTGGACAATGATCGAGCCACGATACGTACTTTATTGCTGGCCGGGCGATATTTGAACGTATGAGAACCGATCGGTCTTTAATCTTGTAATTAAATTTATGCGAACAATAAAGCGTTTCTGAGCTTGTAGGTGACAGGTTTTACGCGTCGAGGCGTGTGAGTGGTGATAGTGTAAGTGTTGTGCAGAGCTGTTAAAAGGAATGTGAGAGCTGAGAGGTGAGAGGTGGTGGAGTTGCAGAGAGCAGAGCAGAGTGTACCCGTGTGGAGGAAAGGTACCTTGTGATTATGTAGTTAGTCTTGTGAGTTATAACCTGACTTCCACACTGTCTCTATCTTTCATTCGCCAATCAATTTATATGGCCCTTTTAATGTTACCCTAACCGTACTTTACTGCTTTTGCTCTCGGCTCTGATCTTTGGTCGGTGTTTACGAGCCGAGCTCCGCCCCCCGTCTCCTCTCCCCCCCTTCCCCGGCCTCACGCCCGGCTATGTCTCAATCACGATGTGCTCGTGATAATTCCTCCCCTGCACCCGCCCCAACGTCACTTGACAACAACTGTGCACGCGCACGCTCGAACTCTCCATTTCTAAAAATTGTAGCACGTTCTACCAATTTTCCAGCGTGGTAGAAGCACTCTAGAAACAATAATGAATTATTCGGGGGTTTTTGTTGGAACTATACTTCTCAACACCTTTCATCAAGCTACCAATCTTGTTATCGAGTAAGAGTCTATCACAGAAATTATCAATTTTTCATCTGCTCCTTGTGTGGGTAGGTCAGATCAGATGAAGCCCTCAAAACATCAATGGTTCTGGTCAATTCTATGAAAATTCCTAGTGATTATCAAATACACTCCCATTCAATTACAGAAATCTCCGTAATCCATCAATACAGAGGATGAATTGATAGAAGCCAGAAATGTCTGGAACAATATTTTATTTCTTAGGAAGAAGATTAGTTTTTCAATAAACCATGAGTTTTGTTGAAGTGAAAACTGTTAATATTTTGGTATAATATTTACATTATATACAATGTATGTCTTATTTGGCATTATGTATTGAAATACACTAAAGAGATGTGTAAAAGAATAATTTATAAGTTCCTGCTTCTTAAATCACATAGAGGCTTTCTACTTTATTAGGTGATTAAGAATTATGCAATTTTAATTTATCTGATTACTCCCTGAAATCAAACTTCAAATAATTATATCAACTTCCGAAAACTGATGAATTCTTATTGCAAATGAATATAAGTGATATGCTCACTGAAAATAAAAAAAACAGTATCTTCAAGAAAATTTCCGCCCTCTTCTCGATTTTCTCAATTTCAAATTCAGGTCGAGGAAACACTGCGGTAGGCCAAAAAAGATAAGGGATGGCTCTCGAAAGGGTTGTCTCTAGTCTCACAACCAAAACCAACTGTTGATTCCACTATTTTTGGAAGTAACAAAAATATTATCGAAGTGCTCCTGAACAAAATAATATTATGATAAGTGGTGTAGCAGCTTGTGACAGCTTAGGAAGTTGTATCGATCTATATTTACAAAAACACAGCCGATGACAGGATAAAAATTGTTGTTGGCATTATCGGGCCATGTAATCGGCACTGATGAGTGGAAGGAGGTGGCGGATGTGCCGAGAATACTGATTGCCGACCTGAGTCGAGGGTGTGAACAGCGAGTGAGACACCTGCCCTGCCGCCGAGCGAGCCACCTGAGCTTTTGCTATAGCGCCCAACTTGCCACTCAGATAGCATCTCTACATCCTTGTTCCGCTTGTTTCAGAGATATTAAACGAAAGCCGAAAACTGAAGTTACGTTATTGAGTGACCGAAAGTGTGGAGGATTTGTCTATTTGTATTATTTTATCTATTGGGGTGACTGTTGGGTGGAAATCCAACAAAAGATTATAAAAGATATATGATATATAGATATGTATGTATAGATATGTATATATAGATATATGTTATATATTATAAAGATATAAAAGATATATATACGATAGACTTGTACTTTCAAGGACCCATCAACATCATATTAATTATATTCATTTTTCTCTTCTGCTGAAGATGATGCTCACTTATAAGCTCTAAGCTTGAAGAAAGCGTGAAGGATGATGATGATGATGAGAGATGAATGGACCCACATCTTTAGGTGGGTTCCAAACCACCAGGAAGCGATTTTGCTCATAAAAGTATTAGGAGCCAGTCACCGTTACAACCGGAGTGGTAGTTACCACTGGGACAACTGCTTCCCTTAGAAGAAAACTATTAGGTGAGAAATGATGGATTGATACTCCAGAAGCAAACGTTTTTTTCCAAGGTGATGTCCTCAATCATTAGCTTGTACGTAGGTAATGCGAAGCGCGATGAGAGATGAATTCAACGACTGGGTAGCCGGGACCGATTTAATAACAGGATTTTTGGAGATCCATATCACATCTGTTTCGAAGTTCATAGGGTAATACTTGAAATTTTAACGTGTAATAATTTGTGATCGAGTATCGATTTCCGCAATCCATACATATCAAATTGAGCAAATACACATTCATTCAAATTAATATTGATTCCGCAATCTGTTTGAATAATGAATTGGAATTTCATTCAATGCAAATCAATAATCAATTCACACACACCGACTCTTTCAATAATAATGAATAGTTTGGAAATGTCAATCAGGAAATCGTCAATTAATGTAGCTTTTAACGCGACATTCACATACAATCTATTACGACCACACTTCAAGTTATGATGAATCCAAATGACCCATTCAGCAAATGGCTAGACTTGATTTGACAGATTGGAGTCGTTAGCTAGTGACGAGGATCTTCGATGTATTTTCGAAATTAGCGGGTAAGGATGCAGTGCCGCCCCGCCGATGCTATCGAGAGGAATGTTGCTGCCAATTATTAAATTGAAAAAACGATCGAAGTGCTAACGATCTAGCAAGGAGAAGGAAAAGAAAACGAAAAAGAAGAAGAGATGATAGAGAAGGAGAAGGAGGAGAAGAGGAGAAGGATAGCTTGTCCTGATGGCCGAGTGACAGCGATCGTCATTTTGTGAAAGCGACAAGACTAGATTGATGTTTTCGGCGAGACTAATAGCGATGATGGGTGGTTGTTGTATGGTTTGGCTTAGCCGTGGTGAAGAGGGGAAGGGTGTATCTGACGCTAAAGTGCAAGTCAGGGTGATTCTATTACAATACAAATTACTAAGCAGGTTGATTAGCCAAGCTTAGCTCCAGTCGAGCCCACACCGCTCTTCACACCGGGTTATTGATTCTCAGACTTCTTCGTCCCAGCCGCCACCACCACTGTTATAAATGGTATACCGGAGAATACTATAGTTATACACTATTATAATAGTACACCACACCTCATCACAAAACTACAATGCATGTCCGCGTTACATTATAAAGGCACCCATTGCCAACATGCAGAACACGTCTGTCCATTTTAAGAATGGCCTTTCCAATTATCCAGTGCATGTTCACTGCCTCTTCGCTTTATTGGTGTCCAATTGGGCGAGTAAATCCAACTAAGATGAGCACCTGTCCTCCATGCACGTGTGTCTTGTGCACTCAAATACCTACTATAGTACCGGGTCCGTTTGATAGAGCACGTGAAGAAGTTATTTGTCTGGAAAGAGGAGTTGACTCAGAGTGTATTTAAATGATTGAAAATCATTAGTTATGAGGGAATTTGAATATATTTAGCATCAAGTAGAATATTCAAGTAGTAGATTGGAGTAGATCATTATTGTTAATTTCTAAAAATTCCCATTATTGTATGGATTGAAAAATCAGTGTTCCAATCAACTGGACAATGTTGGTCAAACATAATTGAGGGAATCACTTTGGAGTTTCATTGAATTGAATTTTTTCTAATACACATAAGTAGCCTTCTTCCTATTTTAATTTTTTTCAACTCTTCTTGCTTTTTTTCACCTTTATGGAATCTTTTTTATTTTAATGATAACAATTTTCATCAGCAAACAGAACTTCATCTGTATTTTCATAGCAGGTGCTCAATATTGGGGTAATAATAGGCTTGCCTATGGCAGATCTCGTAAATTCTTCCTGATGATAAAAAAAATAGGATCCATTCGGTTCCTATATAACTCGTGTTACACTTCGGCTTTAATCAATCACAATCATTAACTTCTTCTGTTTAAATCCGCCCTTAATTAAAATAAATTTCACATTATAAGGAAATGTTGTGATAATAATCTCTTCCAACTATAAATTAGATTGTTAATCTGCACCTATCGTATCCTAGTTCTTCAGGAGAGTTTGCATAAATTTCGCTAGTGAATATTAGCGGCTAATAGTGGAGTGATGATAGACTGATGGTAACGATGATGTTTGTAATAGTAATAACAATAAATTCAGCTCTAATAGAAACCGGAGAGATGATGTTTTCTGAATATTATATGAGCCTAATAGTTGGCTGGAGGCTTGCCTGTTGTTTGGTCACGTGACAAAAAGTTGCCTAGACCAAAAGATAAGATTACAGCGATGACCCACTTGTGTGGTTTCTGTCCTAGCACTAGCCTACGTCTATTATAAACTAGAACTATCTTATTAGAAGCGCTATTATTGTCAAATGTTTGAGTAAATTTGTATTAATTAGACGACAATTAGTGTCTTTTTCGTTTCTTTCGTGCAGTTTGGCCCGTTCTGCAATCCACTGTGTTATTAGTGAGGAGAGCAGATGAGTGTTTAGTTTATGCAGAACAACAGTTTCGGAAACATTCTTGTTAGGCCGTTCCAATACTTCGCTAACAGCCAATTTCACCTCAAATTAGAATAATATACGACCAAAATATTCTGAAGTGCCTTTTGTTATAAGCGTAGATAAGTGTGTTGTTAATGCGATGAATCCAGATCTAGGAATAGAGGGATTTGATCACCTGCTGTCTGTATAAGGAGAAGCTACAGAATATGGAGATGATGTTATGTTGGAGAAAATGAGAGGCATGATATCATGAAAATGAATAATTTTTCAATTAAAAGAATAATATTCAATTATTTGATAAATAAATTATACTGATAGGGCATTGTGCAGAGAAATTTTTGTTCTTCAAATTACTTATTCTACATGGATGGATTTGTATATAATAATAAATATAAATTATATCAATTCATTTTTGAGATGAGAAAGATGCCATATCAAGCCTTCATAAATCTTAATCCTATTGTTCCAAAAAGTTCACAGTGAAGTTTGATGCTTGCGGCCTACCATACACACTATTGAACTCAAGAGTGTTGTAAGTTAGCCTAGCATTCGAGAGTTTCCTTTAAGTCGAGGAACGTTTCTTGATTATTTGTATTCTGAAACTTTCAGTTACTCGTGTTATCTCACCTCCACTTTAGTACTCTAGAATTTCAATTATCTAACACTGGTTATGGACATTCTACTACCTTTTCTATTTCTTCTCAATCTCCAATATTTTCATTTGAAATTCACAATCGTTTGGCCTTTTTTGATTGGTAAACTAACGATCATCAACAGCGATCAGTCACGATTTTTTTCTCCACCCAATTTATTGTTGCTTTGGGTTTGAAGTGATTCTCTACAAATTGATCCCCTGAATATGACGGTGCCCTATCCTGTAGTCTTGTTTAATTCTTTTCTCCAGAATAATGATAGAGATAATATTTTCCTGAATATCGCGGTGTCTTATCTTACCTCAAGTTTTGTTCCAATCTTCATTGATAATTAGTTCTCTGAACTATCGACAAAACATGATCACCCAGCTATCACCAAAAGACAGATAGGTGTTCTATGTATTTGTAGCGTAAAGGACAAAACCAATGAGTTTGTTGACTCAGATCACGGCGGTATGAATTGAGCCGAGGCGTTGAAATAAGAATGTATATCGCGGCCAACGCGGCCTCGTTTCACGACCAGGTACCATTGATTAGTGACAGCGACCTGCAGGGTGAAATGGATGGATGCTTTGTTTGTCCTGAATTAGAATCCATTAAGTGGGAGGGATCAGGCGATGATCACAAAGCTGATCACGAGGCAACAATAATTAATTATTGTTTTTGAACAGTAATTGGAAAATATACTTAGCAATGATGACTGGCAGAAAGTTCGGAGTCGATGATTCGATGGTGGGCCGCTGCTATCAGCTAATCATCGAAAAGCCTTATTATTCCTCTCCACATGAACGTTCAACTTCTTTTTGGACACGGTGTTTGAAAAATATTCTGGATAGCTTTTGGGATCTAATTTTTCAATTAAGATCAGCTTTTGTAAATAGATTGGATGACGATGCGAAAAATACCAATTTCAACCTGACACGTTGCCTTCACCTTAGTGACCTCAACCGAAAAAGGTTCCTCATACAAAAATCATAGCTAGTTGGATGATTTTCTTCCACATTCAGGATGTGAATCTTTTATGTTCATTGAATTATTCACTATTTCATTGATAGAATCAGCTGTATAATACTAATGCTGTGCAAATTAATTGGGATAAAGTAGAAAATGTACTTTTTTATTTCACATTATAAATATTATAATCTCGGTGAGAGCGGATGCTAAGTAATCATGTGGTTAAGTAACAAGCATTCAAGACTGCTCTGGGATGGGAGACTGACTCAAAAAATAAGGCGAAGTGGAACCTACCCGTTAGGCTCTCCCCACCTATAAAACGCCATTCCATAAAAAAAAAATATTATATGGTACAGTATAGAGTAATACTTCTCTCTAAAAATTAATCAGTACAAGCTATTTTCAACTGAATGAATTTCTGTGTAATTATATCTACCACATTTTTTCAAAAAAAATTTTCTACTTCAATTTTCTAGTGATGTGAACTATATTTCAAAATATGATTTGTAATATGATATAGACTATATTCTTAAGCTATACGATTAGCTGATTTATATCTAAATTTTGAGATTGAAAGTTTCTATTGTTCGAAATAACTTCATTAAATAAATTTCACAATATTGTATCGGATTTGTATTATTCAACGCTAATTATGGGTATTGGTATGGGAGCATTTAAATTCTAGTATGAAGAATGATTCAATCATCTGATCCTTGAAAACATGGAATAATGAGTGATGGAACACATTTTCATTTCACTCAAAATGAAATCTACAATCTATAATATGTTGTACCAAGCTTGATAAAATTCACTCATATTTTGGTTCATGCAATCAATCTTCCACAATAGATTCGTGCATTTTAGGGTCGGTCGGAGTTCTGAATTGGCTTGAAATTCAGGGGACTCAGACTGTGAAATTGGAATGCTCTTCCTTCACAAACAAGCACGGGCAATCTTTTATACGCAACCTTTAACAAACAATGCTATTGTGTAGGGTGGAATTGAACGGCTGATAGGCAGGTGAGAAAAGTGATAAGTGGCAACATTTCCACTGCCAAAAGCTGGAGAGTACTAATTGCATATCTACCCTACCCATTATCTATATTTTCCCTGAATCAGGTATGTTTATTTCTATAATATATTCATATCCCAATGATTAAGTCATTTTTGACAATTTAGTATTTTCCGTTCTGTCAAATTCGATGCTGCCAATTATGTTGAAAACTTAAGCCTACATTACTCACAAAAAATCCTTCAAGTAGAATAGAGCTTACTCCAGTTAGGAACTCAGTAACCGTTATAAAAGAGTTCAGGAAATACAAGTATTCACTAAATTATCAGCTCATTCAGCCTGAAAATAAAATACTGAGTAAGGATTGCATCTATATTATTGTTTACTAGTTTAGTACTTAAATAATCAATATTGAATTAATTGTGTTATGGAACTGATAGAAGGGCTCCATCAAAGATCTTGGAAACTTGCAATATCTATAGATAGAAACTAAAAAATTAGCACATTCTGGAGCTCATACCCAGTAATCGTTATAATAGAATTCAGAAAAGTATTCACCAGATTTTCCGCTTATTAAGCCTGGAAATAAATCACTGATTAAGGATTGCATCTATAATATTGTTTAGTACTTTAATAATCATTATTAAGTTTAATTGTGTTATGAAACTGTGAGAAGGGCTCGATCTTGAAAGCTTTCAACATTAGAGACTAAAAAATTAGCACATTCTGTTGAAAAATCAGTTCAGGCAATGGGAAAAGATGGGACTATTGACTAGACACAAAAAATGAGTCATTCATCGGGCGAAGCAATAAATCTTGGCTGGTTTCTTTTGTTGTGACAGTGGCAGTAGTAGCGCGGCGCAACCCGACAACAGGTGGCACCCATTAATGCCTCGTTTTGGTTACGTTTGATATTGAAAAACATGAATTATTGCTTTTTGAAAGAGTGACTTTGAGTGAGATGCGTGAACTTCATTTTTATTCGGCGGCTCACTCCATAAATCACTGATTTGACTGCACTCGGTGAGCGACTGTGACTGGGAAGAGACAAAATCAAATTTTATTTCATTTGTAGCCAGTGTTTGGCTTTCACTTGTCTGAGGAAAGTCCACGGATGTCATTCGGTGTCATCCCCAAGCTGTGTTTCGCCCGTGTCTGAAAGCGATTAACTCTCGTTCGAAGTGTGACTTGTTTAGACTTACAAATGAATCCCCATTCAAACATAATCAGAGAAATGTACAAGTTCAATACACACCTGTTGAGCGACAGATTGATTTACTGCTCGCTGGGTGAAATGAATTGATTGTCATTACAGGATATGACCAGCTTGGAACGGAAGGATTCAATGGACAAATTAATGTTCCCACTATTCATGTGTTCGATTGATCTGAAAAGCATCCCTTATCTTCATGCAATCTTGTATGTCGTTCAAAATGAATCAATAGGAAGGATATGGTTATTATTTAGAAGGAGTTCCTCTGTTAAATAACAGCTGTGTTCTCATAGGAATAGCTTCAGTAGAAATATCTTGATATTCTAATATAGGGTAATTTAAATATGTTATATTTAAATATTAATATTATTTTGAATGTTCTCGGGTCTGGACGCACACTTCAATTGGTTTGCATGAAATCACAAGGACATGAGGCAACAAAGCAACATCCACTCAAACAATCATAAAAGTACAAATAAATATCATAATAATATCGTCTAGCAATAGTTTGTATCTATCATTGCACCTTTGCGGCACAATGTACCGTCTCAATTGTGCGCGCCAGGAAAAAATTGTAAATTGTAAACCTTCTGTAATCAAAAGCTTCATGGTAGGAGAGGAATTTCCTGGAACAAGTATTTAAGAGAAAAATTGCAGTCAAGCTTAATTCAGTTCAATACAGCCAGGATAAAACAAATACTTAAGCCGGAAAGGCACAGAAGCCATAATATAAATCGTGAGTGTTATCGGATGGTAGTGATAAGAATTGTTATAGTTGGAGTCAATAATTATTATCGTTTGTCTTTGTTGTCGTGCCTACACAACATATTGTGATGTGAATCCAATTGCATTTTGATTTGAAATCATCTCCAGTTACATTTATTAATTAGGCATACTAATCTTGGTATCTCAATACTTTAATTCAGACAATTCAACTTTGATGACTGCTAAATCAAGTTGACTTGGATTCGTTCTAGCCTACTACCGGTAACTTAACCTACAATTCAACTTTGTCTTGTGGTTTCATAAAATCATCCAGCTCTGATGACTGCAAAATCAGACTGTTCTATTTGTGCTTTGTTTGCTTCAAATCTATAATCTGCTGAATATACGTAATGCAGTTTTTAATAAATTGAAGTACCTGATTAATTGAACATTGATACATCTCGATATTTGGCAACTGCAACTCCATATTCAACATTCTCTTAACATATCGTAATTGAATTTTATTCTCAACATATTATTTTATGATTAAATACTTTGATACATTTTGATATTTGGCTACTGCAACGCCATATTCGATCTTCTTGTGACACGTTTTTATTAGACTCTTGTTCTCAGCAGTACACTAATCCATACAACAGAGCAACAGCAACAGAGTATCAACAGAGGAACAATCATCAATTTCAGAGGTCGTCCAATTTGCACATTTTCCTCGATAGTTATGTGCTGGTCAATTGTCCCCACTACTACCAGTTGTAATACATTTCGAATAAGTCCAACTTGCTCTATTTGTGGAGGCCACTGATAACATGGTCGTGTTGAGCCTGATTAGACTATGCGGTTTTTCATAACTTTCTACCTCTCATTAATTTCACCGATTTCTACCGATGTCTTTAAATTTCTTATTTTCTGAATTATCATGTTAATAGTTGAGAGTCACGTTCTTGTAACCAATTCTGGGAAATTATTAATTGAGTCCATGAGAATTATGAAGTTGGATTCAGTTGAAGAAAATCACTGAGCTGCAACAACCAAATTCTCAACGGATTTTTGGTAATAATATGCGTTGAACAAGTGTGCTCTTAGTTGCCCAATTACTATAACAGGAGCGAAAGGGATGAATTAAGTAAACCATAGTAGGAGTTTTGTATGACAGGTGGATTAATTCAATTAGAGAAAAGATATATTATTAGGAAGACGAAAAAGGGGTTCTGATTCACAGCACAACGGAAGTAGCTATCATGGTGTCAGTTCTTCTGTGACAAAAAACGCAACACTCTTGAACTAGTTTTTGGTAGACCAGTAACATACAGAGCAATTAAATTCTTTGTAGAAGCTACTTTTTCATGAATGCAATCGCATTAAAACTGAAGTAAATACTATTGGTCTCGTGAGTTTGTTCGCATACTCTCAATGATAAATACACATCACAGATATTGAAGAGAAAAGCATTATCGTGCAGGAATATTGTTATAATACTGTTTAGTATTTTCCTCCTCTTGATGAGTTGAGCTACACCACTCCTTTAGTGATCGATTTAAATTTCAATAATGAGATCCCAAAAGGAATAATCATCACCATGTACAAGTTTAACCTTGAATTCGACAAGCACATTAATACCATAAAAAGTAGTATTTTATTCATAAGCTAATATACACAGCTACTTGATTTTCAATTTGAAGATTTAAAATTCATAGCGATGGTACTCGCATTATGAAGACTGCGAATCTTGAAGAACGTATCACTTCTTTGAGAAGTAATTTGTCGGAAATAGTTCTCTTGAGCAATTTGCATAGATTACAGGTGATACTCAACCAAATTTACATTGTTATTAACGCTTTCAATTTGGTTGTTGCTCACCTTACAACTTTAAATTGAATTAAGGCGTTCTTTAACAGCCGATCAGTGGCTCATTAAATTATCATAATGATATGGTGAAAGGATAAGCCTTGTGACTTGCTTCGGGCAGCTCACAGCCTTATAGGCCGCTTGCTTTGCACGTGGTTTGGACTGTAGCACTCTCACTTTCCAGGTGATAAGTTGACATTTTTGTTCTCCAAAAAATAAGAATTGAGAGATTTTATTCAATGCCGAATTATTATTATTCAGCCACCAAACCACGAACCTCAAAGTAATAAATTAGATTTTGTAAGTAGCCTATAGTATGAGCCTTAGGTTTTAATGAATTAAGTTTAATTTATTGCTGTCTAGAAAATCGTGAAACGCATTCAATTTCATGTTGTCTGGAAATGAATGAAAACGACTAAGAAAATTATTGCCAAATCTCTATTTTAAACTAATTACAAATTACAGTATCTTATAATATCTACACTATCAACGATATCTTAGTTACTTTCATCCATTTTAGAGGAATACCACAACATCACTTCAAACGCTACTTAATTCTTATCTGAAAATAATCCCCAAGAATTCACGTGTCAGCCATCCTTTCTAGGAGAAACGTTTATCATCCAGCTAAGAGTTTGTAGCATTCTAGCATATTTCTTTACTTCTCTATAGGACATAATCATCAATACATACTATAGGCCTACTAAAAAATCATATTATAATTTCATCAATAATCTATTACCTGACAAGTGTACAGAAAACCGATTCATTTTCTAGCAGGTTGACTGATTCATTTCATTTTATTGAACATGACGTCATGTCTGTAGAAGATAATATTATTTATCTTAATACAAGAGTCTTATTTGAACGAAAAATGTTTAGCCTATATTTTCATTGTTATTTTAAAAGTCATAATAATGAATATCTATTTTTAACACAACATCATTCTATCAGAAAAAAATCAAGAATTAAATTAGTAACAATTAGAAAAATGAATTAGGAATAAATTAATCATTCTTTATAGACTTTTAAGAAATGGCTTCTCCGGAAATTTTTGGTGAAATCTTTTATAATTTGGCAACCCTAAGATGTTACATGAAAGCCTTATGAGCTCAATACAATTACGCTTTTCTTTAAGAGTCTAAGAGTCTAGCTCTCAAGAATCTTGAGAGCCTTCACTTTCACAAAGAAAGGCCTCCCAGCAGGCAGGTAATCTAGTAGCACCGAAAATTGTATCCAGGCAGAAGGCATTTGCAAGGAAGCCTAGTTACAGGTGTCAGCAGCATTTGATAGATGAGGCTAAACTGCTCAATGTGGAATTCAATTCGAGTTAGTGGCCACAACGAGCGCGTTAAAACAATCTAACAACAAATTAGCCACGGTTGTCATTCAGAACCACCGCTGAGTTTCTTCTGCCACTAATATGCATTCACTTTCCCATAAAGGTCAGTCAAGTTATCATATGAGTTGCGGATGGAGGTGTGTATACTAATAGTTGATGGAGGTTTAGGAATCCCCACCATCGCCATAAAATCTACAAAGTTGCATACATATATCCTTTACTCATGTAGAGAAAGCAGAACATTATCAATTAGTATAAGAATTGCCAGGTAAAGCTTGATTCAATAATGTAGTTCATTTTTATTCACAAACTTTCTTTACTCAAACTCAAGTCTATTTAAAGGAGCCTTAAATTAAACATTGATAATTAGATTCATAACTTCTGATCCTACCACCAGTTTTCTATCTCCTTTCGATTTTATTTTGTATTTTATTGATATAATTTCAGCTGTATCTATAAATCGACCACCTTCATGAGAGAGACAAAGGACACCTTTTTGTTCATTCTAAAACTGAAAATCCTTCTTTGCTTTATTTTTCCTCCTTGTTGCTAATTTCTCAATGCTTGTTTGAATTCTACTATATTTTCATAATTGGTCCATTATCGTAAGGAACTTGGATTGACAAAGAATTACTTGATTACTACGTTCAATTGTATATTCATCCACTCTAATGCATACTATTGTGGATGTATTCTAATACACTTCAACCATAGAAAAAGTTTTAGTTCAGTTATTGATTGTCAATCCAGTTTTCTTAGCAAAATGTAGTTCTAAAGGATTAATTCTTCAAACAAAATTGGATACAAACGATTCACTACATCATATAGTATTTTCCAGATAATTCAGAGCCAACCAGAGCTGTTAGAGAGAAAAGGCTTGAAAGTGAAGCAAAGCAAAGGGTGGACAGAGAACCACTAATCACTGGTAGATCCAGTTCAGGCATCCATCGTATTATATGAATCCATGATTTGTTGATATATGCCAATTTTGCAGAAAATATTTGTAATTCTCTAGAAGATAGATACAGATAGAACTTTTACACTAATAGCGATAATTATTGAAAGGATTATCAGCTTACGACTTTTGCCAATTAGCTTGTCATATTTTTTCCATTAGGCTTGTCCGAAAAATGGATAATTCTATTCTGAAGAAATCATCACTATATCTTTCAGTAGATCAACGATGATTATGTTGGCCACTGTTGATACTAGTCAGACCGATGGGTGGTTTCGCAAAAAATTCTCAAACGAATAGAATTCCAGAGCAGACAAGTGATTCGCGAACGCTATAAACCTTCAATGAGGGCACACACACAGAATGGCATTGCAATCTGTATCTGTTGAAATGGGGAAACAGAACGAACGTTTAAAAAGTTAATTTCACGTTGTTAATTCCGAAAACTGAGAGTCGCACTGAACGCAGACCGGTTCAGATGTTCAACTAAGTAATTGCCAGTTTCAGAGTTCCATTCCATTTCGATCTCCGTTGACGGAGACACTAATTGCATGTGTGAAACGTCAACCTGTAACCTTCATTTTGAGGCCGGACTTGCATGATTGATATATTTATATAGAAAGCAGTGTTTCGCTTCTGTTCTTACACATGATTACCCTCTCACTCGCTCTCTCGCCCATTCTCTCTCAATCTCTGGTTTTCTATTATTCTAATTCCAACAACGCCTCACATGTTCAGCACCTATTAGATTAGTCTTTCTGGTAAAAAAAATAGAAAATGTTAAAAAACAAGAAACGGCTACCAAATCCGATTACAGCCTCTGTGCATACAAGAGATGTATAATTCGATGTGCGTGAGAAGGATTCAAGTATAAAACAAAATGTAGTTTGTTGAGATTTCGATTGAAGTTCACGCGACAGCGAGGCCTGATATCGCAAGAAAGGAATTCGCATTGTAATTGGCTATCTAGGCAGAGAAATGTGGTGAATTTCCTTGACTTCGATGATTTTGAATGGATCTATATAAATTGTATCATCCGTCAATGTAACACGGTACCTTTGGTTTATCAGACCGGCGCTTATCGGCTACGGACCTCTCTAAATTCACTTCTTTTCAATAATTTCCCCCTCATTCAATTTTTTTATGTTTCTAATCAATCAGAGTAGGTTAGGAAGAGATACGCCGTGTTCTGCCTGGAACTACGTGGTCTTCAATTCCTTGCTCTGCTGAGTAAATTCGGCAATATTTTATCATGAAAGAGAAATTTCGAGGAAAAATCAAGAGATTACACATGTAGCATGGCGCCTTCTAGTTCTATTACTGATATGAAATGAGATAATCCAGCCCGAAAATATCAAAGAAACGCGTGTTTATCATAGATCTATCACGTGGATTAGATATTTTCTATCCTTACTGATTAATAATCCAACCCAAAATTTAAAAGACGCCCAAAATGTCACCAACGTTTATTGCTGCAAGAGTGTATGATAGATATCAATCAGAGAAATATAATATAAAATACTATATGGTACATAGTGACGTAGTATATAGTAACTATTCAATGAGTACTCAACCACAGGTTACAAACTGAAGAATTATTGAATGATATCAATTCATGACAATATGATGGATATTAGTAGTCTATTACTGGTATCAAGAAGTAACTATATTTTCAATCAAGTGGAGTCTCTTTTTTGGGGGACATTGTAGCAAACCCAATCGCAAATTAATAATTTAACAAGACGTGGACGTACACTTACTTTAAACAGAGAAACCAAAGCAATACTTTAATTAATGATTTTAATTAAAAATCTCCATACACTATTACTCGTTTACTTTCCAAATAATTACGCAGTTGTGTTCTAGCATGGTATTCCGGTAGCTCGCTAATCCTTCAAGCAGGAAAGCAATGATAAGGAATGGAGGTGGGGGTCTGTAGTTGAAGTTGAGTGTGCAGGGAGGGAATCCGAGGCTAAGCCTGAACGACCTCTTTTCCAAAGCAAAGGCTCATTAAGTGTTTAAGAAGGTGCTATTAGCATGCTGCCGAGCACTCACACAAGCTCACGGTAGCCGGTCGGGCCTCACACACGAGATGTGACGTGACCACGTCAATCACACTCATCTCCATAAGTAATTGCGTTTATACCCCTACCATCACTGTCTCTCTCCAACCTCACACTTCAAATGATACTTCTCTCTCTTTTAAATGTGCTCCCGGAGCAATTTACGTAACTCGGCAACCGCGGTCGGTCTCGAATCGAAACAAATTCCGCGCTCCACTACAACTCAAACACGATCGCCCAGAGAACTCCCCTCCCCCCGCTCCCCTCACCATCCCATTCAACCCCGAGGACAAACAAATCCCACCCGAAAGCCAACAAGGGTTCTCCACCTCGCGCTAATTTAATAACCATCGTTCATCGTAGCTTTCCGACGATGACTGAGAATGATTTACATTTCCAACAAACATTATTCTCAAGAGCCGGGTAATCACGCTCGCTTTTCGTTACCCTTATCAAGGTGGAATTTCTATTCATTTTGTTACTGAACAGTCACTCGAGGGAAAGTGAGTATTGTTTGGGTGTTATATTGGACTACAAAAATGTCAAAATAGTGACACGCTAGTGAAGAGAATGTGCTTTAGTATTCGGCTTCTTTTTGAGTTGATAAATTGGCTTGGTTCAGGAAGATATTTGGGCCTCACTGACATCGCTTTCCAATCATGTCATACCTTTTAAAACTTGTACCCCCTAGCATTATACTTTGATATTTTCTATCTTGAATTGAATTCAATCTTGATATTCTTTCTTTTGTAGTCAAAAACAAGTCAGAAATAGCTAAGAAGATAAAGAAGGGTATTGAGATAGAAAAAGTACAATTTCTCATCTAGCTTACCTCAAAAATGAAGAACATCTATTTATAAATATGATAGTATCAAGTTGGATAGAATACATCACCTTAGTATCACTTTACATAGAATCACCTTACGGAATTACCTTATCCATCAACCAGTGGATTTTATTGTTAATGTCAATCTAATAAAAAAATACGTGAGCCGGCGTAGCCTAGTGGAATGGAGCATCACAACTTCACTCTACTATCGCTGTATCTGGTCATGGGTTCGATTTCCATTCCATCTGACATTTTTTGGGTATAATAATTAAACTCATCACCTACGCACAAGTTATAGTCCCTGGCTGGCTATGTGGGCTTCACCAGCAACTAAAAAGTTTTGATTCTATGTCCTATGTTCTAATTAATTTAATTTATTGGCAGGCTATTATGTATTCTCGATCTTCAATGAATTTTTTTGCAGATTTCAATTACCCGGAATGCAATTTGAGATTTTGTTATTTTGACTTACAATTCAATTATCTTATACAAGCTGATGCTCTTTGAAGTTTGAACCATTGATGCTTGGTCAAATATTTGACCGCTGTCACTTATTCAGTCTGAGATGATAACTTGAAGTCGAATTGAAGATCTAAGTTCTATTATGAAGATCTGAATGCGTTGAATCTCAATCCTGAGAGTCCGCTATAATTTTGTCAAGAAAGTAAGAATTTTCTACCAATTAAGTAATGGTGGAGCTCATGGGACTTTAATAATCACTCATCTTATTATTCGAATATCAATCATGAAACATGAAGACCAGGAAAAGACTGCGTTATTCAGAGAAATGTGTAAGACGAGGAGTCACTCTGTTGGAAAGTCGAGTGATTGGGGTAATTGCTGTGTATTAAATGTTCATTCCTGTGGAGAATTTGGAGTTAGTTTAGTAGTATGCGTGTTGTAGTGACAGCATGTAGTGCTGGGCTGAGAGCGGAGATGATCAGCGGTACTAAGAGCGATACAGAAGCAGAATCCTGGCCTCTCGGGAACAATTAGCCTAGTCTGTGGCATTCGTAATTCCTATGATTAGGCTTATCGTCCAACACGAAAGCTAGCGAAATTCTCTCTCACGCCATTTTGAAAATATTGCCGGGCTCTGTCACTGTCGCCATCTGAGAAGGAAGTGCTCACATTTCCAGTGGGAATACGTCGACCTGAGCTTCACAAAAAAGCCATCTCAACTTGAACTTCAACTGCTAAAATTGAACTGAGGCAGTTGTTGTTGGCTGTTCTCAGATTGAACCGCCAGCTCCGGACACGCCAGTTTCATTTGATGTTTGCTGAGATTTTCGTGCAGGAAATAGCATGCGAAACTCACATTTCTACAGAAGCCCATCACCCATTTTTGCAATCTGGAACGAGAAGTTGAACTTGAACGGACAAGCAACGTTAACTAGGAGTGACAGATACTGAACACAGTCTATCAGACTGGTCAGTGCTTGAGTATTTATTTGTGCATGAGATTGATCTGATTATTCTTGTTGTCATCGTTGGAAAATTACATGTATTTGTCTTTTTCTCTGTCTATTTTAATTTATTTTCTTATTATTCATTTCCAGAAGCAATTTCTAGTTGAATAGCTTCGTTCAATAGGCCTAACTACAAAGTGTAGTATATCAATGAATCTGTCAAAAAGGGTCATCTCAACAGCCCATGTGAGCTTTAGGATCTGACCTAATAAACATAAACAGCCACCTATTACAAGGCCTGGTGAAGATTGGTTTTATATTGAAAGAAATACAGTTGCAGCATTTGTCTCTCACACTGCATCGGAAACTTAAAAGTTTCTTGCTGTGATTAATCATCCAATAAGGCATGAAATACATTATTTCAGTATCTTTTTATTGAAAAATAGTTATTCCCGTGTATTCAACCAAATGAGTCTGATTTTTCTCCCAGATTTAGGTTTTGTTTAAATTAAACGTTTTCAACTCTAGGTACGAATCATTACTGTTGTCCATCTAATGAGTGAACAAGAATAATTTCTCCTCAACTGAGAGAAACAAAAAAAAAAAATGCATGAAGGTGAATTGAATTATCTCATAAACCTACATCAACAAGAGGTGATGTTGAGTAACAGAGCACAAGCAAGTAGAGGTGTTGAAAAAATGTCTCATCTTGTTGAACGGATTCTGATAATTTAGCGCTCAACACTCCGGTGAGTGTCGAGAATGGGCAAAAAAGATAAGAGCTGGCAAGGGAAGTAGAGCCCTAATACGAGCTATTGATTTATGAGACTACAAGCTAATATGCACATGTTCAGATAGGCGTTTGCCTCACGGGCATCGATTATGCTGTAAAACCTATGGAGAAAATAACAGGTTTCGAATACTTTTAGCAGCTTTGTACTGATGATTTACTAGACCGGACCCATTACTCAATTACAAGGTTACCGCAACCTTTCAGTTCTTCATCCAAATAATTCACAATAGCTTACACTCTAAATTTCCCGGTTGAAACTCGATCGAAGCTTATTATAGTCGAGCAGGAAAGATCTGAATGGTAAAAAGTGAGTGTCAAGCTAATCCATCTCAATTCTGTATTATTATCATCACTCTATCAAGCAATCAAAAGTTGACGGTTCCACATGCACATCTGGCCATTGATGCATTTTCAACCATTTTTCCCTAGTAAGTTTGAATTAAGATATCCCCAATCCCCAATGTGTAAAATAAGACAAATTGGAAAATATAATGCTTTCTCAAAACATGAACACTATATACAAACATGCTTTGTATAGTCACTATAAATAAATTCATAGCTAAAACTGGCAGCATTGACGAAAATAAGAAACCTTAGATTATGAAACGAGAAGAACACAAAATCATGGGGGGACGTGGCACAGTTGCAAGAACGTATCGATGTGGTTAGAGCTCATTCATCAGTTCGTTTGTGGAATTTAGGAGTAATGTTACATGAATCACTCATAAAGATTGTCAACTTGATTCGAGGTGGACTAACTATTTTCACAATTCTCGTATTGAAAATAAGTTGTACAAAGATCATAAAAAGTTGGTATTTATAGGAAAAGTTGATTGAAAACTTAATTAAAGTGAGGAGAGGAGAACGAAATGGGAAAAATTGAATCATTCTTCTTGTTCGATCCAGAAAATTTGAGAATCAGCTATGAGTCCTTCAATCACGAACAGCATTTTCTTCACGATATGATGGAAAATAGAAGTAGTGCATCTATTCAGATTAATCTGAATACAATCTGCTCTCCAATCAACAACCAGAACAAGATGAAATTTGTAGCACTAATAACTGAGATAATATAACATGTTCCGTGGCGAAGTGTAGTATGCTTATTTGGTATATTTCCTATAGGAAATATACCCGGCGATGACAAAATAAGCATACCACTTTTCGCCACTGAACATGTTGTGTGCAGGTATGTGTTTGTGATCTATACTAGTTGAATTAAGAATAGGATGCCGTTTATGAAGCTATCAAGAAGCTTGAAAGTAGACAGAGTAGTGGTGCTTAGGATACTGTTACTGGAGTCAGAGAAGAAGAACTGGGAGGAGAGATAATAATTGATCCGGGCCAAGCCGAGGTGAAGATAATGTTCGTGGGATTTATGTTGAGTTTATGCGCTCGAAACATTACGATGTGTTAATTCACTAAACAACCTGATAGACTCCGACCTGGTCCAGAGCACGCTCTCGGCATGTGAGTGAGAGAGACTGCTGCTGATAGAGAAAGGAAAAGATAAAAACGTTTTTCCCAATGGAATACAAGAACACGCACTCACAAAAAACCAGATCGAAGCAAACTGCAGGCCTTGTTGCTTGTTAGTCCTCCGTGTTTTAACGCCGAATTTCATTAGAGCTTGTACCTCGGAATGTCCAATAATAATTCAATCTAAATTATTTTACACCTAAATTTTCGATGTTCCGTTGAATTTTGTCTCATCTCTCTCTTACAAATCAAAACGGACAGTCCTCAGATAAGAGACAGCGAGTAGGCCTTAATTGGTTAGTAATTTCAGAGCTAATGAACATGGAGAAGAGTGGACCGGTTATTTACGATCACAACACTTCATTCGATGATTTTATGAACACAAATTTCGATCCAGATTCACGTTAATAGACGTTTAGAATATGTTGAGGAAAAGTTTTATAGTTTGATCTCGTTCTTTTATTTTTTTCTGTTTTTTATTTGTGATATCCAATTTTTTCAAGTTCAGAAAATTGAAATTTTGAACAGTTTCTTGCAGTCAATTTTGGTACAAGATTGAGTTGATGACAAGCTACAAAATAACTCATAGTTAAAATTTGATGAGGTAGAATGATACTGCAGATATTCAAACACAAGTCAATCATTAAAATTGGAATGTGTTAATAAAACCTATCGAATACTCCAAGAAAAAATTCTCATTATTAATCGTCCTATTTAGTATTCTCTCGTTTCCAATTCAGGCAGTATTATCTTAGAGAACTTTTTATTTTTGTTTTAGCAATGAAATACCAGAAAAGAAATAATTTTTCTGAAGAAGCTGGCAAAGAATTACCAATGAATTAATAAAACGACGCGTTTTCTCGCGTTGACTTTTGACGTGGTTTTTCCCAATTAAAACTTTTAAAAATTCTATAATCAATCCTACATTGCATAAAAGCAGAAATAATCCAAATCTATTTGGTTAGTCTGTGATAGATGTTTGCCACTATTCCATTCAAATGTGCAAACCACTCAAATTTACAAATGATAATCCAATAGCAACTGCAAAGAGAAATGTACATAGACAAGAATGAACATACTAATTGAACTCATTTGCACTCATATTGAGGAGATTCTCACCCTTCTATTACTTTCTTTGAAATTCGAAAAAAATCTAATCAATTGCGCTTACTATTTCAATATTAACTCGATATTTTAAGAGCAGAATGAATTCATGACTAATGTATACGTGCTTGAAAATGCAAATGTTTACTCCAGGTTGGAGAATGGAGATGCATCACTCAATATTGATATAACCCGACTATGTGAAACAATTTAAGTTTTTAGGAGCAGATGTCACCAATTCATTGATTTCACAGCAGCTGAACTTAATTGTATTGATGAATTCTGTGGACCTGATTCCGTATTCCATGTCCGTTCATTGAATTGCATTGTAAAGGTGAAATCATCATCACATTTCTTTCAATCAACATGATTGCTCCGCGCCAAAAAAGGAAGATCTGACAAATTGCTGAGCTCTCTACAAAGAGTTGTCATTTTTTCAACAAATCGATCTTTCTTTGTTTCGTGACAGACTCAAGCCCAGCTGTTTGATTTGTATGCAAGACTTCAATCGCTTGACCCGTATACCTGGATTGATCCTCTTTTTTATTATTCTTTCCGGAGATTGTAACGTTTCTGGCTCATTAGGAAACATGTCCTGTTTTTATACTTGGCTGTTGTATGTTCTCGATGTTATTACTTTGGTGGTCTTTGTAGTCCATACTTCATGAATTGACTCATTTTCAATTTTTCTGACAAGCTGTACAATTCTTCAATCATTTGAATTCATTCAAACCCTCATCTCTGAGTGTCAAATAATATAACAACTGTAAATTGTATGACCTACTCAATTATTAAATAATTATAAGACCTACTGTCATGGTTGACCCACATCAATATGAGGAGAAACAAAATTATTTTAAAAAAAAATACATTTTCTACAGACTCTAATCTGAAAATATTTCAACATATTTTTTAATAATCTTGAATAGTGTTGAATAATGTTGACTCATAGCTTTAAAAGAGTAATTATTATACTTCTAGCACGAAGAAGCAATGCATTTTTTGGTGTTAAAAGGATGATGTTTGTATTACGTGTATTTGTATAGAACTACTGTATTCGAGTTTCTTATATTCGTATATTCGAGCCTCAATATAGGTTATTTTCTATGCTAAGGCAATTTTTCTATGATCGCATCATTATAATACTGCAACATGGGCGTTTTGCATGATATGAAAATGTGTCATGGAATTTGTAATGAATATGTAGCGTTTCGTCCGACACCCAAATTCTTGGAAATTAGTTTTCGCGCTTCTGTACGTATTACCAACGAGTAGCGTTTCGTCCGATTTTTGAGTCTTCTACCTGACTTCAGAAACCCTTCTATTACTGGCTAATTACTGTTGTAAATAATCAGTATCAAATAAAATTTAAAATCTGCTTCTTCAGATTCTATAGCTGCAATAGTTGGCTATTTGTATTGCTTCATGTGAATTATTTCTATCGAAGCCACTGATTCGAAGTCAAAGCCTATTTATTTGGATGTAATTACAAGTTTTCCTCCCTATAAAACTGTATCCAGAAGAAGCTCATATAGAAATTTATGCCAATTCATAAACATTGGCAGAAGTTGAATCAATCCAATAATAGCAATGAATTGTGGATGAGTACATTTTAAAAATGGTAGCTTGGATGAAGTAATTTAATCTACTTTCGGCTTAACTTGGGGGATTCACTTTGGGTAGAACACCTCTGACATCTAGACGGCTGAATAATGAAGTTGTAACTTGAATGACCCAGTAACTGCTGCCATCTTACGACAGAATTCAGAACTAGCTGCGTTGTGCATTGCCGACCAATCAGGGGAGAGAGGCGGAGCTTGGAGGCGTGTCTGTAAAAATTGAAGCTGTAAATCACCCAGTAACTGCAGCCATCTACCGGTCGAATTCAGAACTAGCTGAGTCATTCATTTCTGGCTTATCAAGAGATAGTAGGCGGAGTTTGGAGGCTACATGATTTACAAATTAGGCTACGATTCATGGAAGAATTTTAGACACAGTCAAGCATTGTTCAAGTATTTTCATTGCTGAATAAATAAATAGGAAAAAATTTGTTCTGGAAAACACAATAAATGATTGAATCACCGTTTCTGAAATATGTTTGAATTGTTATCATAATGAAATGATTACACCCCATTAACATATCTTCTATCAGATGTTGTTGAAGTTGAAGTTGATGTTGAAGTTGAAGTTGATGAAGTTGAATTCCAATTCTCTGATCATAACTCCAAACTCCTCCACTTCCTTTCCAACGATTCATGTGATTCAAAAACAAAATGGCCTATCAAAAAAATAAGACATAAAAGTATTTTTGAATTCACCTCAAAGTTTTTTCACATGCACGAATCCAATTCACAATCACTTAGTTCATATTACAGTGATGCAAAAATAGGCTTTCTGTTTTTCCCTTCATCTTCATTTTGACTCAAAACTGCTGATAATACGTTCCTTGTAATTTTGTATATGATTTTGTGGGGAAATCTTAAACCCCATAATCACATTTTAGTCCATAATCACACCTTATAAGTCCTCAACTATTTTTGTATACTTGAGCTGCACTATATGGTTTATTATTTATAGTGTGCTGAGACTATTAATTTTCAAGTTGAGTTATAGTTTCACCTTTGAAGTTCTATTATTAATTTATAAATCGTATTTTCAAACTCCATTTACTAAATCGTCTCTATTATGCATTATGCCAGACATTCTTGTTTTTGTTATTATTTGTCAGAAGTTTTGTCGGACGAAACACTACTCCTCCAGGTATCCTGCCTAATCCCAAAACTACCTGATACATTGCTGTCGGACAAATCGCTACTCGGACGTAACGCTAGAGGACCTTTGTAATATCCCAACAATAGCCTCCCTATTTGAACAAAACTGATTTTATCAATTTTTTATAAAAGTCAAGGTAATTGATTTTCATAAGGAGACTACTTGTCTGATATAGACATGCAAGAAGGTAAGGTGCTAGTAGTCGTATAAGAATCCTGACAGATTGGAGCTAATTGCTGAAAATAATCGAGGAAGGCTCTGAAGATTTTGGGAAGACGAATTGGACGATCTCACAAAGGCGAGGAATCTTGAGAGGTGGTTAGAGCAATGACCAACTGAGGTGGAAAATATCCGACTCACGAATCCAGTCCGAATTCCGGATGAAAACTGTGAATCATACTTGTCTTCATCACTTAGGCATACTTTCCCAATATTGAATATTCTAATATTTCAAGAGTGTGGAATAAAACCATCTTTTATCTCACCCAATTTCAATCGATGAAAAAATATAACAGAATAATCTGTGGTTGAGCAGGTACAATAATGTGAATGAAACACATTGGTTAACCACTTAATTTCTTATCATTCGATTGTCTCGTTAATTACTAATCAACAATTACCAACACAACTATTAGTGAACATCACTGAGATACAAACATCTAAATCCCAAGTAAAATATATTCACTCTGCTTTGTTTATTCCAGCATTTGTTAATTTGTTGTTGGGAGGACAAGCCCAGTGTGGAAGTTCCAATTTAACCAGAAAGAATAGTGAGTGTTGGAAGAGTGAAACACGAAATAACTTCTTTCGAAGAGCAAAGCGACAAAAGGTCGAGATTGTTGGGGAAAATTAAGACGTTTGTGCCGTCGGGAACGATCGTTTTACTGGTACGTAGGTGATATTTAAGGAGCGGTCGCCTATCGGTGAGCAATAAAAGAGCTCACTCTCAATCTGTCCCCAGAAAGCTCAGACAGAGCCATTAAATACTAATGGTCGACTCGAGCTGTTTCTCCCAACAGACTACTCTGCTCATTTCCCTTCCAAATATTCTCAACACGTTCTCAACAACTGATAAGCACAATTCACACGCGCACGCGCGCTCACCAGCACTCGCATCCCACCAAATTCAATGCTCACCACTTAATTCCACGGTTGACATTTCACTCAATCGAAATCGTGCGCTCATTCTCAACACTAGTAATGTTTTACCGTGACAGGTTAGTACCGGATAATTGAGGCTAGCCGTAAATCAACAGTTCCAATTGATTTATCCATTCATAGTTTTATTGACAAGTTGAATAGAATTATCAATTAGTTAATTATTCTTTCCGTTTTGGAAAAGTAATGATGTGACTGATTCATCTACATTCACGAAATAAAAGATTTACATGAGGATTAGAGTAAGGTTATGAGTGCACAGATGTGGAAATCGGGGTATCCAGTATGTTTACGGAAAATATAATCAACATAAGCGTATCACAAAAATGTGATAAGTAGGCTAACGTTCGAGGATTATAATATTTATAATGCCAATAGAGCACTGGCAGGGTAAAATCGATGGAAGAAGACCAGCAGGCTGTAGGAAAACTCTATGGGGTAAAACTCTACGCGAATCGTATGGGGAAAAATCAGGAGACCTTTTCAGAGCTGTGTCCAAAGTTTAGGTTGCCTTGATGATAGCGAATCTTTGTTAGAAGGAAGGAACAAGAAGAAGAATAATGCCAATGAAAATTGGTTTTTCTTACTAGGAAAATTAATATTTCAAGATACTAGAAACCTCTTTTATGCCACCAAATTTCCATGTATTGTAACGTGACGTGTAACGTGTAACATTAGCATTGAATGATCTCAGGCAAAATATACATTTTCTGTGCAAGACTATCCATGAGACTTAAGAATCTGGAAGACCGATCACCTTGAAATCTTGAAGAGCACTCAATAGATTCAGACTCGAAGATTGTCAGATAAATTTGTGGAATTTCCTGAATCGTAAATCAACTACTATCGATATCGATCAGATCGACCACTAATTTCTATCCACTCTCCCTCATTTGTGCTGAGCACATGACGTGTCATGTTCCAAATGCTATTATTCGTTGTCTCCAAAGTCAGAGTGTGGTGATTGAGCCGAGATTTATGTCGCCGGACTTGAATGCTGATTTGCGCGAGTGTTAATCGTTCACGAAGAAGAAGAGGATAACGGTTATTTTCATTTCATTCTAGTTGAAGAGTAGGAGGAAGAAATGGGGAGAGATGAATAAAAGAGCAGTGGACTAAGAGGTGGAATCAATAGGTCTGCTTAATTGAGAGAGCTCGATCCAGAGTTAGCATTGAATTCGCTGTCATCGATAAGAACTATTAGGAGTATCACTGGAAAACAAATACAAAAACAAAACCAGTCTCACCATTAGCAGATTGAACAGTCAAAATGGCGTGATCATTCTCCTCGTATAAATAGCTTATAAACTGAAAACATACGCAAAAAGGACGCGCTGTTGATGTTCACCACTTTTATCTTCTAGTAGCTGTTAAACTAATGTCATTTCGCTAAGACATATCTTATCTTTTATTACCGCATTCAAAATAATATTCCAAATGTAAAAGCCATCGCGATCATCCTTAATTGAGACCTGCAAATAAGATACGTGCCAATTTTATTGCAATATTATGATATTAAACCTAATACATTGGAAGGTGCAAGGATAAGGTTTTTAGCAAGAACTTGTAGGATCATTGAATTTTAATGGAGCCTTCATGAACACTCTCTTAGTGAATGTTTCCTCTAGAATGAAAGCATTTCTCTAGAGCATCAGACGAGCTCTTAACCTAACTAACTCAATTAATATTATGCTTATTGTTTTCTTTATATTTGTTTTTTTCTGGCATTGAGACCCTCTTCGAGGTTCCACTTCACCCCAATGATTTGGGAAATACGGTGAACTTATGAGTTGAGTAGATCCATTACTTAATAACAGTATTTTACTCATCCCATGTCACGATAGCAATAATAAGTATCATAGGCAGGTATTTTGATGATTGGATGAGCAGACACAGTTCGCATTATAAAAAGCTTTTATTACAAATATTTTGAATAATCAAGGGATAGTAACGTTAGTGGTAATGAAAGTACATTTCAACTGCATTCAAGCGCTCTGGGGGGCCTTCATGCATCAAATTCGCTTCAATAACATCTCACTACTTTTTTTGCAATTGTAAAAGACAAAAATAAAGTTATTTGTTAAGCTACTGTACTCCAATCAAAGATTAATCATTCGGAAAGTATAGCTTTTAAATTCAGTACGGTGTTTCTGAGTTGTTTCAGTTTCGATTTTCTCCCGAATACGAAAAAGCTGGTTGAAATTACGAGAAGGTTAATTGAACTGAAATTGGAGCATGCGTCTTGAGCGTTGTACAGTACACAAATAGAAGCATGGTCATCAGCAATTCAAAAGTCTCACTGACACGAAAATTAAGATTAATATTCTTTTTCCAAGGTATTTCAGCGCTATTAGACGCATGCAACATAACTAGGCTATTCATATTACTCACGGTTGCGTATTGGTCAATAAATGCGACCGTGTTTTAGCATATTACAACGGAAACGGTGGATTTACCATGACATTTGGCCCGGACATGATACACTTCGCATGAACAAATTTAGGAGATTCAACATTTATGTATAATTTGAAATTATTCTGGCCTCCACCTTTATTAAGTCAAACATTCGTTGAATTTAGCTATTGATGAAACATTGATCTCGTCTATTACTCTTGTCAGAATCGGTCCAGACTGCACAAATTTTATGAAAGAGGCGTTTCCTTGTTCTTCATCACGTATTTCTTATTTTATCCATAAATTCTATCAAATTATATGAATGACAATAATGTTCAATTTTTATTGAAATTTGCACATGGATTTAATAGAATCATTTAATGTATTTTAAGCTTAGCTATGATTGTAATCCTTCTAATTACTATACTAGAATTACCTAAGCGAACATTTCTAGATCCTCACAGTTCTGGTACATACTCTAGTTAGTTCAAATCGTTGTATTTGTTCGACTGGAATATAAGTCGGCATGCAGAAATAATTGAATGTAGAGTTCCCATTATTTTCACCATAACCAATTCTTAACTGAACTCAGAGCTAGTTGATTCTCAACTAGTTCACAATTATTTCTAGTTAAAATTGAATGAATATCATAATTACTCGCAGGAATTTGTTTGAAGATAGAATAATAAGGAAGTACTGCATTGTGAAAATACTCCATTTCAAAAACGAACAGAATAATTAGTGAATGTTATGAATCAATGGGCTCACTTTTTTTAAAAGATGAAACAGACTCAATTTGAATGAACAGGTTCATAAAAAGATAAGTCCTATGTATTTAATAAGCGTTTCAGTGTTTTAGAACTCAGTTCATAGCTTGTGAGTCTGTTGCTTATCGAATAGACTGCGTATCGAATCACAGCAGCTTCACATGACTCACATAAGATGCCTTCCGTGAATGGTTTGGTCTGACATGATATGCCGTGACAAGATATGAAATAAGAATTAGATATGAGACAGAGAGGTAGATAGAGGCGAACTTAAAAAAGATAGGTCAACAGAAGCTGCTGTCCTTGTCATTAAGAATCCTTCTCCAATAAACGCAACTATCGCTTTACTTAATAAATATTATTAAACGTAATTATAGGGTCTGCATTCGTGCTGCCCTTTTGATCGCAGCAACTGCTTGGCTATTCTGGCTTCTACATTTATTTTATAAACTGCGTCCCTCTGGCGTGAGTCCCCTCACCACTCCTCACCAATACTATAGAGAGTGTCTCTACCTTTATCTCTCTGACTTTCTCTCTCTCTCTCTTTTCCTTCCTCATTTTTTCTCTCTCTTCGACTGCAACGAGAGAGAGAGAGTGAGAGTTCTTCTTCCCATTCTTTCTCTTTGATATCGCCCAGATCTTGAACTGGTCACCATAGCATGAATCTCTGCTTATGTACATGTTTTTTTTGGATCTCAATCTGATCGACTATTATTTCTTATGCCATTTTTTCAGAAATTATGTGATGTTTTGAAAACTATAGTTTTTTATCAATACTTCACGAATAATATACACTTGAACCGAGAACGTCATATGTGATATATAGAAATCATTCTTTGATTGAGTAATATCAATCCCATTTATTTTACCATTTATCTATGGCATTAAACATTCTCTCCTCATTGGGACGGTAATCAAATACAAATTATTACCATTTATCAAGTTAGTATTATAACCACTGATTCAGACCACTTCTGTGACAAGAGGAATATATAGTTCTAGCAAGGAATATATTATAGCTCTCATTGTAAGTTTTCCTACTTGTATTCAATTTTGTAAACTTACTTCACTCTCATTGTTATAAGCCAAGTTATCGTAGAATACTTCTTTAGGAGTTGAGTTGTGGACTTCTTTATCTGCTGCAGCTATATTATGATTAATCTGATCGCTAATCTGATCCCTGTTATTGCTATCACTTACAGATTCATCGAAGCAACTAAGTTGACAATACGAGAAACCAGTTCTGATGAGGAACAATGATGTGAAAAAGAGAGAAAGAGAGGGTTTGAGAGGGAGCATGAAAGAGAAAGAGTAACTTGTCACACCTGTCTCTCTCCTTTTTCTACAAGAGTCGCTCTAATTTTATTCGTTTCTATTGCATTGTAGTTTCTATCGATTATTTTCCATTGTTCTAATGACTGTTGGTTGCAGTTCTCTTGAAAAACTGAGGTTGGAATATACTCATCTTTCTCTCTCTTTCCTCACACAATTGGATGCAGTTCTCTGTCTCTTTCTCTCTCTATTCTTGGAATAATTTTTCTACACTTCGTCACTCATGTGATGATTCAACATAGCCGAATATAGACTGGACTGTAAATTTAATATACAGTGTCCGGGTTATTCATTTCCAGTGAGAGTCCGCCTTATTCCTGTATTACAGGAATACTAGAAATACATAAGACAGACCTCAGGTCTTTTTGTCTCTCAGGAAAAAGAGGAGATGAACAGGGAGAAAAGAGTATGCAATGAAAAAAGATTATAATGTAAACGAATTTGTATTTATTTACAAGTATCGTGCATAAAGCTTTTCACTTATCACCTAGCTTTGTACAATTGAACATAATCACCAAGGATACAAGAATCACTGAGAAAGACTTAACACAGAAATAAATAATTATCACTATACAAATAAATTTTCACCCGCTAAAATGTGATGCTTATAGTAATTTGAATTACAGAATTGATTTCTATACAGTAAAAGTTGAAAGTCTTTCAATATTATTTTACACTATGTTCAATAACGTCTATTTGAAATGTGTATGAGTACAGATTCATCGAAGCAACTACGAATAATGAGAACTACTGTGTCTGGAACATTAAAATGTGCTTTGCACCATATTAAGCATGTAAAATTTGAGGTATCTAGATCAGAATATATAACGTTTCAATTTTTTTTCTTAAAAAATGTCACAATTTGAAAAGGACTTTTCAAATCATGATCATCTTCAGTCATAGATGTTGAGACTAGAGAATGGTTCATATCTTGGAAATGAGTAATTCAATTTTAAGGATATCATATTATATTTCATTGCAGAATGAGGTTTCTGAACAAGCCGTATGTTATAATGCTAACTTATTCTAATTAGAGCTGAAGGTATGAAGTCCTTAGTTATATTTCTTATGACTATTGTGGTTCTTCCATCACTCTATCAATTTTATTTCTATTTCTTGAGAGAAAAATTTTGTATTGTAGAAAATGGTTCATACAACATTATAGGAATTTATGGAGCCATGTATTCTCCTGAACAGCAGAATCAGTCTATCGACAAGGCAAATGAAACATTATTTCAGTACAGTAGTAATGCTTTACTAAAAAAATATTGTCCTTTATATCATTACAGAATAAATATTGACATTAACCTCAAGATTATTGGAATTATATAACTGTAGGCCTCATAAATTTATTATATTTTGCTACATCCTTTTATCAATTTTAGTGCTAATGTGTTGAAACACAGTAACCTTCGAGTACATTTTGTTCATCTTTATCGGTGGCTATAGGCGTTGCGTAGGCCATGAATTTGGGGGAGCGCAAATCAAAATTATGGTAATATGAGCCAGGAAGTATACAACAAAACGGTACTTTTATATGTTAGTCTGCTCAATAAAATGCTTAGAAATCATTTTGTGTAGGCCTAAACAGAATCAATTAAGGGTCATTGAATATTTATTTTATTTAGCAGATCTCATAATTTTTTACCAAATGTTTAGGGGGCACGTGCCCCCCTGTGATTCCCCGGCGCGACGCCTATGTACGGTGACATTTCCAAATACATGGAAATGGAAGGATGTCAATCACTCCTTCCATTGAATTTATTCATTCATATGGAAATATACTATAATAGAATACTTTATTGGTCATTTAATGAACAATTTACAACAGGCATTGTCATTTCAAACAAGTTTAATTTAACGTTATAATTGAGATAATCCAATTGTCTGTGCGGAGATACTTTAATCACTTGTGTCTCACAATAGATTCTCTAAGTATTTACATAATTTCACAGTAATTTATTATACAACCAAGTTTCTGGATAAGATCTTTCTGTAGTTGAAATAGTTGCTTATCGAGGCGTTTGAGTTTGTGCGATGATTGAGCCAGCAATTGGCGGGAGATCGAGAGAGTGTCGTGTGAACGGGGCGGGGGCCGGGAGTCACAACCGGTCCGGATCGTATTTGGTGAGTTGGAGCGGCTGTTGTCCGGCGGGCGGCCACGTCCGGACGACCGGACCGGACGATCCGGACGCTCGGAAGCACTCGTCGTCCTCATCCTCGGTGGTGACGTTTATTTCCTCGGACGTGTCCGATGACGCGTAGCCCGAAGGCGGACGATCGCCTGCCGCTAGCGCTTTGAACGCGCTGTGCTCGCCGCCCCACCGACCGCCACTTGCCGCCTGATCGCCGCCTCCAAGGCCGCCGCCCCCACTAGTCTCGCTGCCTCCTGCCGCTTGAGCCCGCCGCGACTTCAGCAGGTTCATGCGCTGGTGCCGCCTCCACTTGGCGCGTCTGTTAGAAAACCACACCTGAGAGGTCAACAATATATAATCAACATTATAAAATTAGCTAGCATAATATTGATATTTCATCATAACAACATCATAGATTCTAGATTCCTGAGAAACATTATAAAATTAGCTAGCATAATATTGATATCTCATCATAACAACATCATAGATTCTAGATTCATAAGAAACATTATAAAATTAGCTAGCATCATATATGCTAGTTAATGCACCAAATACTCTGATCATAACAACATCATAGATTCAAGATTCCTAATCAAAATTATGAAATTAACTAGCATAAATTATTATCTGATCATAACAACATTATAAAATTGAGTGAATAATTAATAGGTTAAGTGTGAGACAGGACTTGTCCTAACTTAACTCTATTCATGTAAACATCACTGATCACTGATTTGTATTACAGGCTTCTTCTCAAATTCATAATCCATTTCAATTTTTACGACACTCATTGTATGAGAGACATTTTATTGTGATAAGAGAATGCTTTTCTGTTTATTGTAAAAAAAAAATTGTGGATGAATAAAATTTATTTCATTTCATTTCATGTATTCTTGATCTCAATTCCATTCAACCCATGATTTTCAGTGATGATGATAATACAATATTAATGTTAATGTTCACTATCATTCGTGTAAGACCAGATTTCCTAGCTGCATAATATTGCTACTACTTGACGCTGTGGTATTATTCGGCACCGACTGAACCCACAGGAATAAGGTACAGTCATTTTCCTAGCTGCTAATTTCGGCAGTGACTCTACGCCGCTGTAATAAAGTGCAAATCTGTAGTTTTATTTAGCAGCGGTTTTCGGCTCTAAGGAAATCGGAGTGATTTTACATTGTAATTTTACATTTTGATTACTTAGCATAATCATGTGATTATAAAAAACGAGTCATTACAATAATAGCAGAACGTTTAAAATTTGTTATTGGCCGTAAACATTTCATTACATAATATAACAAAATACTCAAAGGGCCGCAAGCACCATCTTTTTTCGATTTTCTGGATTGCAAATAGAAATGTTTATTTATTTATGAGAGATTTATTATCAGATTATCGGGATGATTGAAATAATTCACCATTACTACCTGTCATTCTCACGGAACGTGTTTACAATGCTCGAATTGATTAGCTAAGAATGCAGATGGTAAATTATTGGAGATTATAGAAGTGCGTGTAAGAATAGAAGAATGCGAAGAGAAAATAATACAAACCTGAACTCTAGCTTCGGAAAGACTCGTTTTGGCGGCGAGTCGTTCCCTCGTGGCAACGCAGGGATAATGACTCTTGTCAAACTCTTTCTCCAGCTCGTCCAACTGATCTGGACTGAACGTCGTACGGTTTCGTCTGAATTTCGGCGTTTCTCCGCTCTCTCCCCCACTCTCGTCATCTTTCGAATCATCTAGAAGAAATAATTCAGTTTTGATGTTGATATTGAAAAAGTGATTTATAGAAAATTATCTGTTTGATAATTAAACCGATGAAGATCGATTTTATAAAAAAGTAGAAGATAATAATTGACGACGAAATGACGATGTCCTCGAAATAAATCCGGCTCATAGGCTCCTGGTTTACATAAAAAATCAGGGATACCTATGGAATCTGCTTTTTTAAGATAAATTAATGACAGTAGTGGATTAAGAATCAATATCTTTTATTAAGAAATTGTACATTTTCTAGTCATAATGGAAAAAAATTATCTTAAACTTGAAGAATTATTCTTCTACTTTTTTTTCTATCCCAATTGTTCTCTCAAGCCATCTGTTACAACGATGCAAATATATGATAGTCCTTAGTATTGGTAAGAGGAATTTAATTCGATTTTATTTGGTTTGTAAAGAGAGTCTCCCAAATGGAAATAGAAATTCAAATAAATTTCACCATACTACAACTTGAATAATGTTAATGAAGACACATTTGGAAGAATAGAAATGATAGCATGCTATTGTATCCATTTATCTATCGATGAACTAGAAAAAACCTTCAATAAATAACAACGAAACTTCGTAGTTTACTTGATGTTTCTGTGATGATTCTCAAGGAATAGATGGAATACAGTAATAAATGAGTTCATTAATAATAAATAGTGTTCATTGATAAATCATACCAATTAATGAAGGAATTAATATTAATCAATTCATTTGAAAAATAGATGAGAATAATTCAACAAGGAATTTTTTAATAATAATCCAAGGAATTCTTAACCCAACATTATGGTTAATATATACAGTATGATAAAAAGATTTGACTGATCGGAATAATAGAAATATACTAATCAATCCATTTTTTTTTCAGAGTGAGTTGACGGATTTGCCTTACCGATGAGCCGTGGAACAAGGTCGCCGGGAGACCTGGGCGCTCGTCCCTGGGGACCACCGGGATGCGCCTGCAGGGGCCACAGGCCGGGCGCCGGCCACGGAAACGAGGCGTACGGATGCAGCCCGTAGCCGGCTGCCCGGGCGAACTCGGCTGCTGCTCTCTCTGCAGCTCTGTTCCTCAGAATTCGATTGATGCTACTGACCGAAGGCGCTGTTCCATTGGTGCACACACCTGAAATCAAACAACAAATTGAAGAAATGCAGACATTGGTTTCATAAAGAGCATCAAAGTGAGTTTGATGGACAGGGACACATGGAAAAAAGGACTAAGGCTACATGAACTGTAATGGCACACGGGGAACAAAGAGGTAGAAGGTTTTATAAAAAGTCGATGATATTGTCTTTTCATTAATTTTGTCTTATGGTTCTCCTCGACATCAATAATAAGTTGGGTTTCTCCTATAAAATACGAAACAAACTTGTATACTTTGAAAATCACAAAAGATTTTAATGATGTTAGGCTGCAACTATTCCAGTTGAATCGAACAATGAGTATTGCAATTGCAAAGCAACATCATTCAAGTGTTGAACATGGAAATAACATGATTGGAATGGAGATTTGATGGCAGTATTTATCCAATTCATTTACTTGCTAGAAACTATGTGTGTTGCACATTCCACTCAAATTGAAATATTAGCGTTGAAATTGTGAAGCAATGTACTTGTATTGCGGTGAAGGACATAGTGAATGAGTTAACACATTTTAGATCTGTAGAAAATTGGAAGCAATGTGAACAACCTGAATGTTCAGAGTCAGAACAAATACTTTTCCTCGTGATTCGAAGAAGATGATTATTAATTGGAAGAATACGAGTGATCAAATATATTCATCGAGTTGTTGAAAATAAGATTAATTCAGAACTTTCATAAATTTTTTTGTGATAGATTTTTCTACTCAATGAAACCAAGAAGTGAGTATCCAGACCTTGGTCGAGAAACGCGATGTAATGTGTCTGTAGTGGAGCTACACTGATTCATTGTGTTGTAGGTGGTCACTGGGCAGCAGCCAACGTGTGCCTTCATAGGCGGCAACAGTGATATCTTTTGTTCGATATCTTGTAATCGATTTCATCTGAGCGCGTGACTCTCGATTTGACACAGAGGCTTTTAGGTACTCTTCTTTTGCCGGTTTTTCTATTTTTCGGCAGCGAAAATGCTTTTTTCGAATCAAATAACAAAGGAAGTGCCGTCATAACTTGAGCTCAGCACCGGAACAGTTGTTCGTGTTGTTTTCGATTGAATTCTTACCCACGGCGGCGATTACTCGATAGAAATCAATTGACCAGCGGCGACTCACTGTGGACGGTTGCCCCCTGTCAACCGCCTCCGCCCCCGCACCCACAAACAACCTTCCAACGAATTCGCTTTACTTCAAATCATCACCACTACAATGGCTCCATGTAACCCAGATAAATGAATGAACAAAACTTTACTCATCCTAAATCAATCACTCAAAGCCTATAAGTAACATCTAACTGCATTGGCTGTAACCCAGATGGATGAATAAACAAAACTAAACTCATCCTATATCAACAATTACTCTCAGCCTGTAAGTTATATCCGAAACATAACTTTCTTGATTGAATCTTCATGTTTTAAGAAAAATCATTCATAATAATATAATCATTATTCATAAATAATATATTACTACAAATTAATATTCTGAATAAAGTGACTAATGCTGTACTAGATTTTTACTACTACATAAAAACCTAAAATGGAGTTTGGATGACGTCATTCGTAAATAACTAGTTAACAAAATAACTACCACGGATAAACTTTCTATTGAATAATAATGTTATCGAGCACCACTCTTTCCTCCTGACATAAATTGAAGTGAATTGTTGTAAAATGTGCTGATAATGTCGGAAATATACTATTTAAACATACATCCATACTCACTTTCAATAATCACATGACTGAAGCAAATGAATCATAGATCCAATAAATCTGAAGGTGTAGTTGAAGAAGTGAGTTCTCAGAAACTAACTTTAGACTATGTAAATTTCACTGACTCTTATAAATAATACTCTTATGTTGAGTTGTACCAACCGGTATCAATATTATTTTAATTAGCTCATCCCATTTAAGTAGCATTGTACAAAGAAAGCATTGTTGCAACCAAAGACAATTTAACTAAGTAGTAGATTGTATTTGGTGCAACCCAACATTATGGTTAATATTGTCCAAGACACTTACGGATAGTTATTTATACAGAGATTGTATTATACAGTCTCTGTAGTTATTCACCTTTCGTTGATTAATTTGGGGAATTTCGTAATTAGTATCCCCGAACTAGCGAGTAGAAAATTCACTAGTAAGTCGAAGTTTTTTACAGAAATTATGTCTGTTCGGATTAGTTTAAGTACCGTACTTGTAGACCAGTTAGTCGAATTAACTATCTTCTTATTACAAAAGAATGTTGGCACCCAGGCTGAATACGTAGGAAAAGCACATAAGTATCAACCTCACGAATATTGTGAAACTCCAGGTGAGAGAATATTTATTGGTTTTGCGGCTAATAGATACATTCCATTTATTTTCCACTTGGTTCTTCAAAGTATGTAATACAACCTACAATATTTTAGCGTTTTTTCAATGCCAAGAATTCCAATAAAAAATTCACAAGCTCTTTCCGTTTTCTTTGTTATTGCCCTGGAAATAGCATTTATATGTTATTATTTGCTTTTCTGCTTTGCGATGAACTAATGTTTGCTTTGTGCGACTACTCTATTATGGCAAGAGAAATGCCAAGCGGCCAATAGAAGGGTGCCGGAGTTGGAGTTGGTAACTGCATTACCGTTGAAAAGGAGCTGTTATCTAGTTGCTTACCAGTTAGCACTCGGCATCCACAAGAAGGTGTTAAGCTGCCAGATTTATTGGCCGACGAAGCTATTATCCGCCTAGTCCGTACACAACTGGAGAGTCCTCGCAAAAAATGTGCAGATAGATCCCAAGCATGACGCTATGCTTTTTTAACTTATTGTCCGGTTTTATTGGGCATAAATCTGCTTCGAGCCGAGGTGTGTCGGTAGCAGAGTATATAAATTACACTTGACAAGCTGATAAGTGCTTTAGGGGCAGCAAAGCTGCCATTCTGCACAAGCAAAGCATCTCTCTTTCTACCAATAGTCGTTGAGGGATTTCTGGAATCGAACAAACCTGACTTTTCCCCCCTAATCGTGCAGTGAGTACCTACTTGCAATGCTGGCGCATCCTGTTCAACAGTGCTTTCCGACGCATCTAGTTTGCGTGGGAAGGATGCTTCGGCAAGCCTGTGCAGTGCAGTGCACTGTATACTCCAGCTAAATAATACACCCTTGTGAGCGCTGTTCGCCATTATTGATATATCGACTCTTTCAAAGCAGTTTCGCACGGGGACACGGACTCATGTAAATAACTGTTTGACTTCCATTCACTCCTTTCTGAGAAAACAAGTTACTAAAACATGGATAAAAACAAAAATATGGGAACGGAATAAGTTAGTTTTGTTAGCTTTTTATTATGATGATGGTACCTGAATTTCTTGAAAGCTTGATTTTTTTACGAATTTGAGGGAAACCGGGAAATAGGCTAGATTATCAGCTAGTACGGTATCGAATTCAAATTGAAGAGTGAAACAACATGTGAATGAACTTCTATGTGTTTCATCAATCTCAAACTAATAAAACAAATACAAAAAAAAAATGTTATTGACCGGACTTTTAAGAAAAGTCTTGAATATTAATTTTGTGATGGCTAGACAGGTTTCGGTTTTCGAGTATTTATGCATGAACAAAAATAATTAGTCTGTTTACAGTCAAATAAAAAAAAGGAATCTATTTACCTTCTGATATCAGTCTTTCTCTAATCTCCCAAGCGAATATTGTAGGGTTCTCTCTCTTGTATTGTTCTATCTTGGAAACGACGGCAGGTGTGGCGACTTTTGGTTTACTACCACCAATGAGACCTGGAGGTCTCAAAGTACCTGCAAAAAGAGATCAAAAATTATAATACACATATCTACAGTAAGGGAATTCAAAAATGTACAAGAATTTAGAAAGCAGGTACTGTAGTTACAAATTAGTGGAAAAGACTATCCTCTCCAAAAAATTCTCCAAAAAGAATTCGTCACCGTCCCTACCGACCCTATTGAAAACGCTGGTGTGAAAACTAAAACTTGTGTACCAAAGAAAAAATCCAAAAAATTTTATAGCTTTCAGTGAAAATGTTTTGATATAGCCTAAATAAGAAACAGTCTCCCTCTGCAATATACATTTATACATACAATATAATAATTATCTGTAGCCAACCCAAACAAAAATGAAAACTCTGTTCTAGAAGCCATTGACATTGAAAAAATTTGGAAGAAATTTTGGGGAGGGCGGGGCGCTCAATCTCACCCACTTAAAATCACAGATTAGAAATATGCTAAACTTTCAGGAATCATACTCTCAGTGTTTGAGCTGGCAAGTTTTTATGAATTTTTCTAAATTATTGAGCGCCCTCGCCCTCACAAAATTTCTTCCAAATTTTTCTTCAATGTCAGTGGCAGAACACAGTTGTTCTTGTTTGGGTTGGCTACACATATTTAATATGCCTGCTATAATATGTATGTTAGAGATAAGACAGATTTCTTACGAAGCATTTTCAAAACAACTAACCTCGGCCCGACATTTTTTAATCACCTTCTTGTTATGGTGGCTGCAAACACAATGGATGGGAGAGAGTTAATTTTTTAAAAGTGAAATGCTATATTATTTGATAAGATATTTCATCCTCACTATTTGGGTGCTACAAAATTATTCTAGCTATAAGTGAGCCAGTTATGGTTAATACTGAATGAACAAACAAGACGTTGTGACCGTGTCTGTTGCATCACACCTTATCATTTACTATCCAGACTTTAACGTCATATCATTGTAGCAACATTAATTCATGTATAAGCAGTTATCCACAAAGTTTGTTAAATAAGATTGAAGTTTTGAATTGAGATTGAAATTTCATCCCATTACGATAGGTCACATGACCACTTTTGATGGAAAAAATATTTTGTAATCGAAAAATGAAATCCTTGTAAAAATTTGCCTAACACCATTATTATACATTCCAGGAACAAAATTCTCAAATTTTCCCCATTAGCCTAATGATAATGTTTCAAAAAATATTTTCATCGGAATATTCGATTTTCTCCGTGAATTTTAACCCACTTTAATAAATCATATGACCACTTATGAAATGAAATTATGTGTACTCACTGCAACACCACTTAAGTGCAGAAAAACTCTATTTCGTTGATCTACAAATGAAATGAACTAAAGTTAAGATAACACAGTGTACCTATTGTCAAACACTGTCTCTGGCGGAGTATGCAAAAATAGTGTGATTATTTGGTTTCACTTGATTTTGTATGATATAATGTGAGACAGTTCAACATTACCTATTACTTTATCAATCTACAAATAAAATAAAGAACGTAAACACCTTCATACCCTCTCACTTCTATCTCTTTCTCACTATTTCTCACTATTTCTCACACAGCCTCCTCCTGGCCCAGATAAATGTAAACATGACCTAATCTGTTATTTTCAAATACTGGTTACGCTGCTTATTGAAAATGTTGAATGTTGCCAAGCTTTCAATTTTTAACCACTAGGATCACGACATTTACATTTGATAAAACTTCAAATTCCAAATATTGCAACTTTAATTATTATTTGGACAGAGCTACAGAGCTTAATCGGACATTGAATGATTTGAAATTTTAAATGTGAGTAGACTTCTACTAATCTACTTGAAGGCCTATATCTTGCAAACTATTAGGCCCACAATGACCAATTCAGTCTCAAATTGTAGGTAATATACTAAATATGTTTAATATACTTTGAGAAATATGTTGGATGTCCTATATGAAAAAGTGTTACTTCATGGTCAAAATTGACCAAATGTAAAAACAAGTGAAAAATTACAATAATTCGATGAACTTTGAAGAGCTGTATTTCGCAAACGGTTGAGCCTACAATAACAAATTTAGTCTCAAATTGTAGGTAATTGAATCAGCTTTCAAAATTATGTTGAATGTTCTTTATGAAAAAATGATTCTTCAGACGTCATAATTGAAGAAATGTAGAAAAAGTGGAAAAATTCAACAATTTGATAAACTTTGGAGGGGTACATCTCGCAAACTATTGGGTCTACAATAATCTATTTGGTCTCAAATTGTAGATTTTTAAATTATCTTTCAAAACTTTGCTGAAAGTCACATTCGAAAAAGTGATGCTTCACGGTCAAAATTGACCAAATGTAAAAACAAGTGAAAAATTACGATAATTTGATGAACTTTGAAGAGCTGTATCTCGCAAACGGTTGGGCCTACAATAACCGATTAGGTATCAAAATGTAGGTATTTGAATTTACATTCAACCCTATGTTGGATGTCCTATATGAAAAAGTGATTCTTCAGGGTCAAAATTGCGAAAAATTGAAAAAAGGGTAAATTCTCGTTAATTTTATGAACTTTGAAGAGCTGTATCTCGCAAACGGTTGGGCCTACAATGATAAATTTGGTCTCAAATTGAAGGTAATTTGATATACTTTAAGAAATATGTACAATGTCCTCTATGAAAAACAGATTCTTCAGGGTGAAAATTAGCCAAACATAAAAAAGTGCAAAATTCCGCCATTTTGTACGATTTTTGGAGATGATCCGGTAGTTTGCCTAGGTCTAAAACTTGGATTTAGCATCCCAGGACTACCATAAACATTACTAAAAAAAAACCGACTATCCCATTTCATACAAGGTAGACCCTATTTTTGATGACAATTTTACTGGGCTATTATTGAAAAGGTCGAATTTGGCGGTGGCAACAGTGTGAAACTTTTAGTTTTTAACCGCTAGGATCGCGACATTTACATCAGGGCCACCTAGGAACATGGTCTAGCTAGACACTGAATTTAAACGTGCAGCTGACGTCATCACATTGTGTCCATAACAACTCATGTTTACAACTCATCCCTCCATTAAAATTGGAATTCGTGTTTGGTTTTCTGTCTCGAGTTTATTTCAACTGCACAATTACCTTTTGGTAGGTAAGTAGGTCTATTTATTTATTTTTAAATAATAAAAATTTAAATATTCAAACTTGGTTGTGATCAGTGGCTGTTTATGAACAGTATAGTGGAGTGGTAGGCCACTTAGCCGTGACGTCACATTTCGAGTGTCTAGGCCATATTCCTGGGTGGCCCTGTTTACATTCGACAAAAGCTTCAAATTCTAACTTCAAATTGCAACTTTAATTTTTATTCGGACAGAGCTACAGAGCTTAATCGGACATTAAATGATTTAGAAATTTTAAATGTAAATAGCGTTTAAACATGTCTTCAATCGCTTTTGGTAGTCCTGAAATCTCAACTAATTACAGATTTTCACATCAAGTACTCAAAGTTGAAAAAAATTGAAAAATCTCAAAATTAGTAAAATGACAAAATACCTGTATATAGTATCTTTTGCGAATTTATATCGTAGAAAGTTCGTTCTGATCTTAAAATGAAAGCGCTCAAAAATCTAAGAAAATAATGTCAATACAAATATTTTAAAATTTTCACTACCTTCCGCGTAAATTGAGATGGCGGCATGCGAACATCAAAGGGAAGTTCGTTACAGAATATATAGTGGTCCCGGTCTTTCATTCGTATCACGGGGGGGACGGGTGGTGGAACTACCGTTCCACTAGATTAGGCTAATCATTTCCAGAGGATACAGAAAAAACCTGGAAAATAGGTCGGATGATAGAGGAATACAAATGATTAAAAAATAAATCGTGAAGTTTGATTTCTCTTTACCATTGTTGAAAAGCATATTTGAAGATCGTGACTAGCTCAAAACTAACAAACATTCACTTCAAATTCATTGGGAAAATATTGTTCGCGAAGATGAAGTTGAGGATCAACTCTTGGGAAAACGTACTCCAATCACGGCTTTTTTATTATTTTCAAGTCGAAATGATTCTCATTGACACTCATTTCTGACTATATGAATGAGTTCATAATTATGAAGGATAGGAGGCTATGGAAAAATAAATAATTTAGGTGTGATTCCCAATACTATTGGTATAATAATGTCAGTTATTCGCTGATATATAATTTCTTGAAAGTTATAGAGACTTTATAATCAGATTAAATAGAAGGAAATTCTTGCATACTGATTAGTGATTGGTCTCTGTTTTCAATATTAACATTATGTTATTATTCAATTATAATTATTACTTATTAAAGTTGATAACGCAATGAAACATCGCCATGTTTTCCATGCATGTTCATTCCATTTTTACTTGTTACCATGTAGTCATACGTTTTTCATCAATATTGGGCAAACATGCTATTAGTTTGGAATAGAGGACAGTTCGGTACTCTAAATAATGTAAGCCTTGTTCCAATTAGTGACATCATGTTGTCAGATTTGATATCGGAGTATGACCGCTTATGAAACTAATGATTGCTGTAATGCAGATCGGAGTAAAAAACTTTCGAAAAACCAGTTTCTGACAGTTGAATTACAAAATTAAATCAGAATTTGTAAAGAGGAGTGGGAAAATTGTAGACATCCGTTTGAAGCGAATAAATAGGTAGCCTGGCAATGAAAGCGGCCGAAATAATGAATATGATGAGCTCGATAATTAGTTTTAATTGGATATCGTTGTTTGCGCAGCTAGTTGGCTGGTTTGTGCCTAGCCGCTGAACATGGAGCAACTCAAAGTCCGAGTCCGAATCCAGCCCGCTCGTTCCATTATTCGAAACCGCAGTCTCAAAGTCCGTAACGCTAAGTAGCTTTGTGTGACTCGACGCAAACAATAATTAATATATCCTGAAGACAAAGCTGGTGTATGATTAATTTATTAGGTATTGTAAAAGATCCAATTAGTGGAAAAGGAAAATTACGGTAATCTTTTTGACAGTAATAATTATTGTATGGACAAGCTCCAAGCATAAAACTTACATAAGAGAGAAACTAGGAAAACCGAGTGCAACAAGCATCTTGTGGAAATTTTGTCAAATGAGTTCTGATTCGAAGGAACTGAGGTGTGGATTCAGGTAACATTAATCAGTTGAAAATGAAATACTTATGGCAAATTATTTCGAACGTAGGGCGGTAATATTTTGATGGACAGGAATTCGAATGATCAAGTTCTGTTAATGATAATACGGGGTTTGAGAATGTTTCTGACTCATCCAGGAATGAATTTTTCTCCATTATGAATGAACACTCCATAATGATTCTTAAAAAATGATTAACAATGTTGATCATCATGTTTATGTTCTCATCAATGAGAATCATGTTCTATCATGAAGCTTGAGTAATTTTTAAGAGGATTATGACAATTTTTTTAAAAAGACAAACTTTCCGTGGAGTAAGTTCTACTAGGACTATAAGCATGAAAATTCACAAAGCACAGCTCAATAAATCTTTCTCACTCACTTGTTTGTGAAAAGTAACTCATTTTTTGAAAATAACATTTTATTCACGATAAGTGGGTCCTTCATTGATGAAACGTTTCTGAATATTACTCATGCAACTACGAATACTAGAATACACAGAAGGATCAAGAGTGGATGCGCAGTAACCTTCTACAAAAATGATGAAGCTCTGAAGCCAGTAACCATGAAAACTTTGAATAACAGTCACTTTTCTACGGAGTACTGGTCAATATCTTCTACAGTGACGAATAAATACTCAATCTCATGCTATACTTAAACCAGCTATATCACTCGTTAAAACAAAAAAGGCAAAGAAGTCGCTAAGATCACGCTTTCTGGCTTTGAAGAGTATAACCATTAAAAGTCTCAGGGGTAAGCATCTCTGATATGAGTTGGAGCTCCCTTAGTATTCTCTTCTACCAGGTTAATCATTTCTCAAATTATAAACTTGTCATTTGATTCTCCATCTAGCAACATGGCCTTTGATACTTCACGGGGCAATCTTGTCTTACAGCTTTTAAGATAAAAATAACTATGAGAATTGAAGTAACTAAAATATATTCATTTTAAAACTTGATTCAGTTTTTAATACTTTTAGTAAAGCAATAATCAATTCTTTTATCAATTCTTTTCTCAATAGGTCACAAAAATCGTTTCAAGGGACCACGTATAACCTGTGGACCACGTAATAAGTTTCCTTGCTCTAGGTCTAGGTAAACTCAAAGTTTCACTCTAGATAGTACTCATAAGTGAGTAGTTTTCAACCACATAATTTATTCTAGAATAAATGAATAAAGATAGATGAGAAACATATCTTCTGAAGAATACGCAAATCTCGAAAGCTAATAATATAGTATCAAAGTAGCTCGATGCACTTTTCTAGGTAAAATGTAAAAAATATCCATGTAAACTTCCTTTGCTATACCAATTATAGGTTACATGTAAATAGGCTACATCAATTTTTCTAGACAAAGAACGTTTCATGAGAAAACTACCTCTAATTGGGGTTGAAATGGGACTGAAATGGGGTTTGAAATAGTTGTCTCGATCAATAGAAATTGTTGAATGATTCCTTGTAGACTAAAACTTCTTATTTCAAACATTCGCCAAAGTTTCTAAAACAGAGATCGCTGAAGTTGGAAATGATTTTGCAGCTGTACCGTACTTGACACGCGTTACCGGCCAGTTGCAGTGACAGGTGCTTATTTAGCTGTTGACAAGAAAAACTCTCGCAAGACCGAAGAAGAATGATCAAACAGTTGGCCAACCGTGAAGTTATTAGCAAAGCGAAACAATTACGAGTAATCCATCAAGTTCGAGAACGAGTCGTTCACAGAATTCATGATAAGAAGAACAGGTGAAATCCCAAACAGGAAGTGATGATGATGTGTGGAATAGAAACCGAGAGAATCGGTATCAATATTATACAGAAGAGGTAACGGAAAATATTCTCACGTCTCACTTTTTAAGAACAATGCTAACTTTTGTGAAACGGTGCATTGTTTTTTTCAGTACGATGAGTAGTCCATGGTGTGGTCTACAACACATCAGCATATAAGAGGTGTGTTGCTGAATCTCCAGTCCATTCAATATCAAATGCATAACTCATCGTAACAATAGCTGAATTGATTCGAAATAGTGAATACTTCTGATTCCTGGTCAAAGATCTGTTACTACACTCCATAAGGATTATGATTATTCATTTATTGCCGTAAAAAATTAAAGCATAAACATACACATACTCATACACATACATATATGAAGAAAATAATAGCAAAGAGACATCAAAATGTTGAAAAGTTAAATTATTTTTTATAGACATCCAATAATATTATCAATGATCGCAAGAAAAACAACAACTGATTCATACAAAGACAATTTTATTATTTGAGATACGTTGCATGAGTTCTTTACATATTCTACATTATTATTATTCTTACATGATATGTGAGGATTCTTCTCAATTGAACCTGTGATCTTCGCCCTCATATAAACTTTTAGAAATAACAGTCAACCTAATGAATGGATTTCCTAAATCCCTATGCAATCCCCAAGACAAATGAGGGAATTATGCTCATACATGAGCATAAAATCCTTATTGCCAGCTTGATGAGATATATGGAGGATGATAGCATAATATAAGCGGTCCTTTTTGAATATGGAGATTCTTCAATTATTGATATATAAAGTTGTGACTAATTATTTCTGTAATTGATTAATTTTCAGTCATGTTTTCAAATAAAAAATTCTGAATCCGGATTCATCACTGACACTTTCCAGCAACTCCTGAAGCTCAAAATTTATTGGAGCTCTAGAAGCTCTCTAGTGGAGATTTAGGATCTCATTCAAGAAACAGTGAATAGTAAAGTCACAGAAGGCTACACTGCTTTGCCCCTAGGTTGCTCAGTCCATATTTCAAAAGGACACCAATTTGATAGTTGATAGTAATAGTTTCTCTATTTATCTGAATTGACGATCAAGTCAGAAGTATGTGGGTGTATATTGTATGCCTACATTATTACATGCTTGCATGATAGGGCAATTAGATAACAAAAAGAAGCTTGAAACAGAATATGAGGCTTTCTCAATTTGGTAAGACATCTGTCAGACTGACAACGTGATGTTTATTGTTGGCTCGCGTGACAAACCGAACTTATTCCAGTTTTTTGTGTTCAACAATAACCCAGAGATCACTCAGAGATTTTCATCACTGATGAGAGCATGAGAGTAGTGCTTGAAATGACAGGGTTTATGCATGTCCCTCCATTCATCGCTTTGAAGTATCTTTACTACTCCTGAGAAATCATTGAAGAATTAATTAATAATAAGAATAATTAATGAGAACGTGTGAGTAGGGGTCCAAAGAAGAATACATCAAGTTAATGCATAGACAATAAATTGTATGACACATGAAACTACTTTGTAATAGAATAATTTAGAAATACGTTGATTGAAAATTATAAAGACATACAGCCCAATGCACGATGGACGATTGGGACAAAAGTCGTAAAATAGCTCCATCTGACGACACAAATCCAAAGAAATAGAATTCAATGAATATCCCTATTAAGCTTCGTAAAATTACGTCATTTACAACGGCTGAAATCAAGACTTTTATATGAACACTCATCTAGTATCGAGATGTCGTTGAATTGGAACGTTCAATTTCAATTGATTCAAATATTATGATGAATGCCGAATCGTGATTCTGTGATAGTAGATGATGATGATGGTGATATAATTTGAATTATCAACCGATAATTCAATAAAATTCGAAAGCAAGCAGTAATAGTCGTCAGGTAACAGTTTCGAACCAACTTTATAATTGCAGCTATCAAATTCAATCTAATCGATGAGCCTCAAATAATCATAGAGCACCAAAGTTTCTCAATTGTCTTGGTGAATTAGTTGAATGTTTGAGTTACTAATGGGAAGCTCTTACTAGATAATTAGTTCATTATTTGAGGTGGGAGTGGAAAAGTGAACTTTGTGGAATAGTAAATCATAATGGAAATGAAAAGACTGTTAATGTTTGTCTTTGCGACTTCTTGTCTCTTCGAATTTTGAATAATTTGGCACTTTCTTGTTTACTGACAGTTCAAGTTGCTGGTGCTTGTTTAGCGTTCGGCGGCTATTTGCTTTGCAATGGCCGCCCATACCAGCGCGGTATTGGAATACGTGATTCGAGTGAATAGCAAAGGCCGCCCAATGGAAGTTACCCTGTGTTTATAAATTGATTATGCCGACCCTGGCCAAGCCCGAGCCGACTCGTAGCCATCTTGAAAATTATCCCCTGAATTATTCAGAACAAAATTGCTCCCCAACCAAAAATGGCTGCCAGACGGGTAATGGGCTGCGTCCTGTCCCCTAGTCGACACGCGATGCTACCCTCTCAAATTGGGGTGCTTCACCCCTCCACTCTCCCCCACAAAACCACCTTCAAATTTTATGTATTGTACGGCAGCTCACCACGCCAGCAGGATACAACGATTTTCCCAACAATTCTCTCCGGTCTGACTTATTGTTCATCAACCACACTTCTTTTGAATAAGTCACCGACTTTAAGAAAAAATGAACCGCAACACACACTATTATTATTTCCCTTCGACCAGTTCATGATTTTCATTTTGTAAAACATCGTATCTTATAACTAATGACCATATATTGAGAAGACATATTGAGATTATTATCCCTACGTTCGGAGAAAAATGTGATTCACTCCAACATCAAGTGCTAGGAGATGTTAAAAATGTCAAAAATGAACAATAGCTATTATGTCACGGAAATGATTTTGGATATGTGGGAACTACAAATTTACCATAAAGTAATACGAGTTGCAAACAAGTCATGAACCTTATAAGATCTATTGAGTAAGATAAATAAGATAAATATATGGTCTATTATCAATGCAATCATGAATTTTTCGATGCAGTAATCGTCGTGTTTTTACACAAAATTCATTTTTTTCACGATCAAATGCTTACTTTGTGTTGATGAGCTGGGATTTGTCAAATTTTTGTGGATATTCTCCAATCATCTATCCATTCCAATAAATGCTTTTGCGTCGTATTGAAAAATATTTCAGATTGGGAAATCACTTAATTGAGGAAATTGTTAGAGGAGGTACAGGCATACTTGACCGTGATTGGTCGAAATTCGAGCTTCAAATACTCTTAATGTGTCCAGAGTCTAACAGACAGTTACACAAATATCCAATGTACTTGAACCGCCGTAAAATGATGTCATTTAACGGAACCAGTGCAACGAGAATCAATGAACCAGTCGGACGACAATGCAACGACGTCATTTTAAAGTGGTTAAAGTCTCACGGATTTTCTTGCAACTAGCCTTATGAGTTTGTTAGATCTTAATTGAATCTATAGCTAGTTAGATCTACATTTAGTCTAGCGTATATTGAATAGTTTGGAAAATTGCTTAGCAAAATCAATGTTCATCAACAAATAGATATTTCTAGGATAAAAAAGAGTATTTACTATTACATTGAAATATATAGATATAGATATAAAGCTATAGATCATCTAGTCGTTTTTATTTTTGCTTTCTCATCAGGATGAAATGACAAGGAGTGAAAAATATAATACTTTTAAAATAGAATGATCCTATTGGAGGCCGAAATCTCTTTTCTCTTTGTGAAAACAGTTGGGTAGTGAATTCTTTCTTTGAATCAATTCAATTTCACGGCATAATTAACAAGTTTCACGGTGGAATAGGACAGAGCCGTTAGCGGTGTCACCGGAAAGTAAACGGTGAGACGGGATATTGGAGCAGAACATAATCCCAAGTGTAACTTAGAGAAAAGATAGCTACAAACGACATTGGGTTCAAATTTAAATCAGTAGTCATTATATAGAAACTAATGTAACTTAAAAAGTGAAAATATTACTCACATATTAATTGGTCATGGCCATTTCGCATTGGTGTAGGATAATGCTTGCTCAGAACGCGTTTTACAGTGAATTCTATATCAATAGCCTTTACCTATTGGATTCTATTAAAATTGTTTGGCGCACTGTAGTTATCTTTTATATTCATGTTTTTCATATTTCACTAAGAACACAAACAAGACAAAATATTGCGATTTGATTCCCGATTCCATTAGTAGCCGGGATTTGAAAAATCATGTCTATACTTTGACGTCATTTATAGTTTTCTCTGATACAGATCTTTTGTATTTTTCTATGAATGCTTCATCTATAGTAAGACTTGTGATGGAAGAGTTTTTCATTAATCCTATCGTCGCTTATTCCTCCTCACACATTCAGACTGGAAAATACTTTATCTACAATGTTTAGTGAGTATAATTTGCAGCGAGCATTAATTTTTCCAATTATCAATCTGCACTTCTATTTCCTCTCACGATGTTGAACTCGGCGATCATAAAATAATCAATAAATGTAACTTTTATTAGTCATCATATTTATGATACAAGACGTGTCTGCCAATAAATTGGAAAATTGTTAAGCACACAAATAAGTGAAATAAAATTATTGCAGTTCATTATTTCATTGATCGTTAAAACTTCTAGTCGATAGTTGAAAAAGAAGAGCCGACACAGAGTAAAATTGAAAACCCGATGAGTTTCTTTCGCCTTTTGCTCATATAAAATCACTGGCTCACAATGTTTAAAACGTCGTTTTTATTTCGTCTGGTATAGTGCAGTCGTCATTATGACATTATAATTTATCAAGACAATAAAGTGGTTTGTCATTAAAGTAACATTATTTGCGTGAGTGAATGGAGTGAGATGGATAATGAGTTAGGTGTAAAGGGAAGGAAAAGAACCTATAAAAGAGAGGTAATCGTGTAATTTCTTCTTTTTGGCTTCCACTGTTGACTTTTTTCAAAGCACAACGCAGGGATTAAGTTGTTGAGAGGATTGCCTGGACGGCGAATGCCGGCTTAGAAATTGAAATATATTGTATAGCATTCGGTCGAGTGGCTGCCTTGAAGTCGAACGAGCGCCGTCGGTTTTGTTGTTCTTTTACGTCTCCGACGACTGCAGAATCTTCTTCTTCTCCTCCACTTTGCGATTCTTGTTATTTGAGTGCGGAAAAAGCAATAAGGGAGTGGTGTATTGTACAGTATTGCCGGCTGGCTGGCGACCGCCTCTAATGACAGTTTAAGGGCAACGGCTACAGCTCAGCTCTCTCGATGCCCTAACCTACAATTTCTCCACTACAATTACAGAGTTTTTACGGGTTCGACAGCACGTCATAAAAACCATCGAGCTCCCAGTTTACGGCCTCAGTTATGACGCCTTAACTGTAATGGCACAGGCAATGCGCAGTGCGACTCTAGCCCACTATCCTCACCAACCCCGGATGATCTATCACGACATTTCAATACTCTTGGCCTCTCGAAACAATAACTTACGACCCGCGGCGAGTACTTATTAAATTCCACTATGTAAACTTGTTTACTCGCGAAACCTCAACTCGTCAAGCCATAACACTGAATGCTTCGCCTGAAATAACTCAATTATCCGCACGGTTTATAGCCAGGCTTGAAGTGAAGTAAATTTTTCTCATGTTTTCTCACAACTCCCTCTACAGTGTTGTATCTGGAAATACATGAGAACTTGGATATTGTTGTGTGGTTTATTGTTCAATTACACCATAACCCGAGAAGGCAAATCCTTTACTATAAATCTTACTGTTGAAGTCTGTTTATTCAACATACTATTACAGAAGAAAATCGACCGATCGAAACTTTTCCCCCAAGATATGCTTACACTTTTTCATTCTTCATGCAGTGCAATCTCAACTTGTCAGTTCTACTTCAAGCCAAAACATTGAATCATAAAAGGGAATAACAAATGAACATTATTTTTCTAATATATTAAAAAGAATTTGGTAGAATCGATAAATGGAATACGATTCTCTAAAAAATACGTTCACATTATTTTTAATCTCAAAAGTATTGTGAGCTTTCACTTTCTTAATCAATTTATTACCCCCCCCCCTCTTAGTTCATATACACATTATTTATTTATTCAATTGAAAATAATAATTTCTTGCTATAAATATATTAATCTATTCCTCTTCAATGTAATGGGAAGGAAGGTCAACATCCTCCCATCAAGGAATAATGCTCGGTTCTTTGCTGAATAAAACGGAATTATGTTTCGTATATTATTGATATCAATCGTTTCAGGATGAAGTGTAATTATTTTTCAGCAAGAGTCGTCTCATCATCACTTGGTAGGATGATATAAAATATGATGAAATATATTTCTCCCACTTTGAAGCTAGAAAAGAACTGAAATTCAAAAACTACTTAGATGATCATCGATGATTGAGATAATGGGTGAGATTGATTCCAATGTGAGTGGACCATCAGCATACTGAAATTCCTTAGAAAGAGCAAATTTTTTGCAATTAATATTGTAGTATTACAACTCACCAAGTAGTTTAGTGACAGCACCCTGTTGGTGTGAAAGCAAGTCGAAATGCCTGAACCGGGAAAGCTCCAGCAACCGTTGCTGCTGCTGTGTGACCAATGACGCCAGGGGCTGCTGACTGGCGGCTAGGGCGTACAACTCACGCAATGTCGATGGAGCAGTTCTCTCTGAAATCAACAACATTCATTCAACGTTATAGCAAATATTCGGCTGTCAACAGACAAATCAAATTGTTCTAATTCGCCTATTTTTAATTAAAAGTGTAGGCCATACAGGTCCACATTCTTGAAAGCGAATAGAATCCAATAGAAAATTTCGAATTTACACTGTATGGGTTTGCTTGTGGAAAGCGATTTTTGTTTATGTTTTTTGCATTCTTGTTGCCCGATGAAGAAATTTATGCAAAATTGGGGAAATTCAAGTGTTTGTCCTTTGTAGAACTGTATTCCTATCAATTTCTCTTTTGTAAGAAATTCATGCAAAATGAGGGAAATGCAAGTGTTTATCCTTTGTAGAACTATTTTTAACCTTGGCCTATCAATTTCTCTTTTATAAGAAAAGAAAAACTTTTCTTCTTTATATGGATAAATGATCGTGAATTTATTTTTAAAATTGAAAATATTGAAGTTTAAGATTGATTGACGGGGAGAACTGTGTAAAAGGGGATTGGCTAACGTGCTCAGTATATTCATAAGGCAAAAAGATCTGAGATTTTATTCACGGAAAAGGTTTGAAAGGGAATGAAGAAAAGCGAAAATCAGTGATTGAAATTCGAGTAACAAGACTTTAATCTTGTAATAGGCCATGTAATTTTAGCTATGAGCTTCTCAATGAGGAAAAAAGCACGATTACAAAGATATTAAACCGAATTACACTCACCGAAATTAGTGATAGGCCTAAAATAGCAACTTAAATGAGGGAAATGCAAGTGTTTATCCTTTGTAGAACTATTTGTAACCTTGGCCTATCAATTTCTAAACTTTGAAGACTTTGGATAACTTTGAAGAATTGTTGAACTAAGAAACTCATTCAGTGCTTCATCAGTTCAGTTGCTTTTCTACGATAATAATTATTATGATCCCTTATCAGTTCAGATGTCTTGAAAATATTCCACTATTGAAGATGAATGCTAGTTGTATGTAGGGTATACTTTGGGAGCTGTTGTACCAAACGACCTCCTCTTGTACACGGGGGAAATTCATGACAGCTGAAAATATCAGCTGTATTCATCAATCCTCACTGTTTAACCTAAATAGTTACGTTGGGGCAAGGTTATTAGACAGATAATTACCTCAAGGTTAAGGAATCATTTTCTGGATTAAATGAGCTGATATAATCAGTAGATACGGCGAAAAGGGCAGGTAACCAGGATAACCATGCTTGAATGAGAATAATCATGCAAACCATGTTTGAATGAGTGTGGATCTCAATATTTCACTCCTTATAACTGTTCAACCTAAACAGCTACGTCAGACTATCAGTTTCTGGATCTAGATGTGATTGTACGAGTTATAATCAATAAGTACGGCGGAAAGAGCAGGTAGCCAGAATGATACGCACTGCACCCCGTTTACATTTGAATGAGTGTGGATGCTGATGAGGTTGTGGTGATCCTCATCTGATTACGTTTTCACGGCGAGACGAGACGTCCTGCACTGGGTGAGTAGCCAGATTTGTTCCGGATTGTAATTGATTGCCAGTTCTTCCGGTGGTCCCACGGCCTCCGAGACACGAAAATTGTTTTGTTGGTCGCTATGGGGCGTCCCATTATGGAAATTGGAGTCCCGAAGACAGCATCATCCTCCAGGAGAAGCATCCTCGCGATGGGGAGCCTCTCCTCTCGACTTTGCATGCTTCCAGCCTTCCGTTACACACGTACTCGATGATAACGCATGCCGGCTAGATAACGCACCCGACTCGCAATCTCTGCCTCCATTAGTCGATAACGCAGCGGGTACCTTCCCCCCCTCTCTCACTGCCATTCACGACAATTCCATCGAATCCGTTATCTGTCAAACGGCAGCCAACATCAGTTCGCGATGAGTAATGTGCTCGCATTTTTTACAACATCAGTCTATCTGGATTAACTCCAATAGAGCAAGTTGCATCTGAATTAGATTGGTAACGATCAAGATATCAACCATTAATGATAGGAGAGCAGTTAATTCCGATGTAGTTTATTTACTTATTTCACTGAGCACAGAAAATTTGTGGGTAAAACCTCCCTATAAGAGATCATTAAGTGGGCGATTAAGGAACTAATCATATTATCATTCAGAAATAACAGATTGGTAAAGATTGAAATATAATTTTTCAATCATTCAAAAAGGAGAGTACAAAATTATTGTGTCCTGGACTGTTTCTCTTCCAATTTATACAAACAGTCTGAATTCAGGCTCATGTCATTTCATCTTATTAAATCAGCAATTTCCTCTTCGTAGATAAAAGCACAAAAATTTAAGAATTTTCAAGTATTCCATATCATTACATAGTGGGGTATCATAATTAATTATGATCAGAATTATCTTTAGCAATTATTTGAGTCGAGATTCTCTTTGATATCTGTATTATATATGTATGTATTATATATGCCTACCTGTATTTGTATTATATGTATCTGTATTATTAGATCAGATCATTCGTTGCAAGTAAAACCTCAACCTATTTGTAACGTAGTGGAATTGATAAGAGATAAATGAATTTATATCTTCTTCTATCTTGCATCTTTAGATAGTGAAGACTACGTGAATCAATGAATTGATATGTCATTTCATCTTATTAAAGATAAAAGCACAAAAATTTAAGAATTTTCAAGTATTCCATATCATTACATAGTGGGGTATCATAATTAATTATGATCAGAATTATCTTTAGCAATTATTTGAGTCGAGATTCTCTTTGATATCTGTATTATATATGTATGTATTATATATGCCTACCTGTATTTGTATTATATGTATCTGTATTATTAGATCAGATCATTCGTTGCAAGTAAAACCTCAACCTATTTGTAACGTAGTGGAATTGATAAGAGATAAATGAATTTATATCTTCTTCTATCTTGCATCTTTAGATAGTGAAGACTACGTGAATCAATGAATTGATAGCTTTTTCATTAATAGGGAATTGGATTTAAGAATCTCATGCACCGAATTACATCATTTTTCAATTGGAGTGTGAATTGAACTCCATTTAATGGACTGTGAAAGACGAATGAGAATGTTTCAAGTTCATCCTGCTCTGGTTTCTTTGAATCGTTCATCAATATACGACATAATGCTGAATTTGGTTAAATCTACTGCCATAAACTGTAGTGATGACTGTGAATTCATCAACTTTGAATCCAAAAGATGTATAGGGATATCTCATGATAATCCTCATACATGTTTGTTTTCCCCCTCTCTCTTATCATTTCAGCAACTTGTCCTCTCTTACTTGAATCCTTCGTTGGATTTTTATGAGATCTGTATCAGACAGGTCACGGTAAAGGGTGTATCTCGTAAAAATCCCTTATATGTTCCTCTCTTTCTCTCTCAAGAAACTTGCCCACTACGAAGTTAATCTTAGCTGGATTGGTTCAATGTCCCTCTCGACGACGGAAGTGATCGATACAGTTGCAGAATCGACTACTATTCTGTCAAAGCAGATCAAAATCAATTAGGCCGAAATCAGTGAGAAGCGGTCGTCACTTTTTGTCGAGCGATTGTTATTGGGATCGATGATATTGTTCGGGTGGGAGAGGGTAGTAGCCGTGACCAGGCTAAAGGCCGGTTGGGGAGGGCAAGCGACCCTGGTCCTGAGCAGCGGGATATTGCACGCTCGGCTGCTGCAATACCATCCGCGCGGATATATGTACCGGCTATTGACGCGGCATGTTTACCGGAATCGCTGTAAAATAGCCGCGGATCACAATCGATATGACTTATTACCGATTAGACTCGTCACGTCCAAATCTAATGACGAGCGTCTTTGTTGTTGTCCATGTGAAATAATCCAGTTGCCATTCGATTTGGTTGCTAGTCGGAGTTCCAGATGGGAAGATCAAGCAGCTGAATAAGCTAACGACCGCGCCGACCTCCGTTCGCACTCTTGATCCACGGCTCAGGAATGTCGCAACACCTCGACCGACGGTACTTGACTTCTTCCTATCACCCTCACCCCTCTCCCATCATCAACAGCACTACATTGATCCATTTGACCGTGCGATTCATACGTCACTGCGTCGTGTCTTCCTGTATCTGACAAGAACCTTGATAGGTTTTTATATTTTGTATTCCTGTAACAGCTCCAGGTATTCTACAGCCGTTATTAAATGTCGTATAAATAGTTGATAAAGTGAAGAAAAAAATACCGCCTCTATAATCATTTGAAGAGAACCAAAATTGATTTAAAAACAACTTTCTCTCATTGTTTTTCTTAGTGCTTCCTTCCTACTCGAATTTCGATTGAGTCTACCAAGACAGCACTGTACAGTGATTACTATAAATTTTATTAAAATTTTGAGTTCTATTATACTATTCAAAATTGAACAGAACCATCAATATGAGGTTACTTCATGGTGGTTGAAAAACAAAATATTGTATTTCAATTCCTGAAACATGGAACTTTACTTCGTAATTGGACTTTTCATGCGAGATTATTCTCCAAAAAATCTTAGAAATATGATCGGAGATAAACTCTAATTTGAAATTATAACGGTTAAAAGCTGAATGACTCACTATTTTCAAGTTTCCATGTTTTTGATAGAACAAACCATAGCGGAATAACGTGAACTCTCGTCTTTGGTTATGCATTATATCACCAAATCTTGTTCGTCTAAAGTTTAAACAAATGATTGAAATCATCATGCTTCGTGATTGTTAGCCTCATTGTTTTTCTCAATGCTTCCTCTCTACTCTAATTTCGAGTGCATCACTATCAGCACAAGTACCCACATGATTGGATTCAACTAGCCTGAATAGCCTATCAGAAGCCACGACTTGACCAGCAATATGCAAATAAGGCGAATAAGCTGTGGTTCTCAGTAGCCGCCGTTGATGCATTGAACCAGTGTACCGAGTTCACTCATCAGCTCGTTTCGTATAGCAACCAGTTTCTTCCCCCCAAGAAACCAATCTTACTGGAAAAAACGCCAAGTCTAAGGAAGTTTGTCTCATCGGCTGGTGTAGCTCTTGCTGGAGCTTAGCTCTTCTCGAATAGGCCCAGGTTAATGTGATGGAAAGGAATGGATGTAAGCTTCATCGATAGAGATAGCTTCTAGCATCTGACTGGATAGTAGTTCTACATCTTTATCCAAGTTCATTTCATCAGTATTTCCATTTTCTTACAACATATTTTTTCATCCAACTTACTGGATGGTTCTACATCTTTATCCAAGTTCATTTTATCAGTATTTTCATTTCGTACAAAATATCTTTTCATCAACATTGGCAAGCACAATCTGAACTCTCTGAAAAAATAATTCTCCATCAATTTCATAAACAGACTAACTTTGTGATTACTATATTTATCATCTTTTCATCCACATTCTTATCAGAATGGCTATTTTTTTCGAAAAGTCTATAGTAAATCATAAGTCAACCGAAAATCATTATTCTCTCCCGATATTCTTCATTTTGAATATTTGAAAATCACGCGTTTTCCCATATCAGTACAATATTATATTTCTAACAAAATGAAAATTCATTTGAGAACTTATAAAAAATATATTAACTTACTAGGTATAACATAATACCCAATGATTATAACTCCGTAAACAGGAAGGGATATAATAATAAATAATATCGCGTATAATATAATAAATAATATAGCTTACCATTTTTTTGGTCAGCTATGAACCGAGTCTAATATCAAATAATAAAGACGACAAAATAATTCTCAACTCTTGATACTAATTCTTGAGCTCCTACCAATATGTTTTTCTATCCGTCTAACGTCTATTGATTCGTATTTTGTGAACCAATAAAACCGATTGAATTATTCTGAACTCTTGTTCTCCTTCTGGAGCATTCACTAATATTTTATATTTTACTATTGTCTATTAATGTGTATACAGCGAACAAATTAACTTACATCCTTACATGAACTCATTTCATCAGATTCAGTTATTCCACATGAGCCCCCACCCACACATTACCATACGTTGAAATAGCTCTCCAATATGAGAAAAGTATGCTAATCAGTCTCATTTAGCAAAACATTCGTATTCATTGCAGTTAGTAATTGGAAGCGTGTGTCAGATACTAAAAATTTTATCACATCATAAAATCACTAACTCACTTAACACCTCGGAATATTATCGTATATATTTGTATGAAATAAATCTATTGAATTCAGAGATGAAACGTTGAACTTCAACATGTGTGCGTAGGCAGATCTTGTTTTATAAATCACTTCATCACCATCCTTATCAATATAATGATGTGAGAATGACGTTTATTCAGTTTATATTTGAACACATCCCTCAGAAAATGTTAACCAATAAGGCCCGTATTATCAATCACATTTTAAAATTCACTTAACTTAAACTCCCTTTGGGCCATATTATAAAAGCGGCATTAATTTTCTGCGCATGTGTCAATTACGTCGGACCCATCACAGAGCACAACAGCTAGTTGAGATTGATAGAAAAGGAGTAGGCCTATATATTATAATGAAATAATTATTTTAGAACAGAAACGCATTGCACCCAATCTTCATATTTAGAAAACAAGAATCTCCATGATATGGAGATTCTATGAGTTCTTTCAAGCTAAAATTCTAGAACTAATAATAATGAAACCAGAATTTCGATTGAAATGAATACATGATGAAACACTAGCGTTAGACCTACTGCATTCTATCTGAGAATGGAATTTCGTTGCTGGATAGTTGAGTACTATGATACTATGACACAATTAAAACTCAACTATTCTAGTGTACAGTACTCAGTGTATGACATTATACAATTGCTTTCAAAATTTAGAGAAAGTCAGAAAAATTTCTGATGTATTTGAATAATGAAGAATAACCTTTACTGGTTGAACTATCTCACAGGTTAGTTTTAGAATAAAGTTAAGTTTCATGTGTCATTTATTCAGGATTCAGGAATAAGTTTATATTTGACGTCAACTTTCAAAACGTCCTCGAGGAGTCCAAAAAGGAAAGTTTGGTGCTTGAAGCCTTTTTATCTTTTCCCACCATAATTAAAATCTATATAATTACTAACAAAGTTTTAATGTTTTATCATTCACCTCATACATTAGTCGATGGAATATTCGAAGTCGTTTCATGATCACGTGACTAAACTTCTTGTGAACTTTTTATCCTAGTTAAAATTAAACTGAATTCATATTTATTCCAAAAGTGTAGGTGACGGTTTCACAAGAATGAATTGAAGTTGACCGGCGATTACTCATAGAATTGACATCATAATTGGATATCAACACATCTTTGTGCAACTGAGACTAGAGTTTTATAAGACCTTTTCCGGTGAACCCAAGTTCAACCTACGATTACTGATAATAGTTTACATTATTAAATGATTGCTTGAATTATTGAATGGCTAAAAACTAAGCGTAACAGACATTTTGCAACTGAGACTAGGAATTTTATGAGGTCTTCCGGTGAACTTTGATTTCGATAGACGAGCTTCCACGTTGGAAGCTTGGTCTGCTGACATTATAGCGTGGCAGTAGGTGGGCGTTGTGCTGTTGAGGCTGAGTGTACCTGTACAGTATAGATTGAATCCGGCCGCCGGTGACCGGGAGAAGTCACGCCTTTTGAGCGCATGTACTTAGCATAATTCAACAATTGAGGAAACGGGATAGGAGCATACGCGCATTCATAGTACAATGCTCTCCACCAATGCTCAACAACGATCCATCCGGACTTGGTGAAGAGGGAGCACCGACTGTAATTTTGTGAAGAATTGTCACAGAATAATGTTGTTCTGTGAAGAATAGTCACAGAATACTTTGGAATTCCATTTTTGACGTGTACTGTTATCGAACACATTTTTCTACGAGAATAATCAAAAACTACTTGGGGTTCTATTGGAAACAATATTCTAACTAGTAGCACAATGTGCAGATAGTGTAGATTCCAAATGCATGACAGATTAATTCTTGATTCTGATAGTTGAAAAATGAGTTGATTCAACGATCAATTGATTGATCAAATCAATGATTAAAAAAAAGGTACAATGCAGATTATTTTTTTAAGAGCAAATATACCCCTCCAGCTGATAGCTACTTGAGGGGCATTAAAGCATACAATAAGGAATTATCCAAGGATATGAAGCAATATGACGATGGCAACTATGATAATTTAATATCATTGTGATGTAGAATGGATTCGTGTATATATTGTGATGTATATTATATAATCGTGTATATAGATTCCAACATGGATCGGCTCAAATCGCAGATTCTGATAGTTTAAAATATAATTAGATAGTTCGATAAAAATCATTCAATCAAAATTATTGTCCTAAAAAGATAAAATTAGATTCTAATTTAAAATCTTTTTGAAGCGTTTCTATTCCTAGTAATAAATTAATTTATTCCTTATTAGTTATTATTATTTCTCAGTTACAATTGAGTCTATAGGCGAGAATCTGTAAAATATTGTTTTCAGTAAATTATTATTGAACAAAAAGTTGTTATTCAATACTTTTCAACTTGTACCATGGTTGAATAAGGAAAAACCTTCTAGACAAATAAAATCAATGACTTCTGACACGGCTGAGCTCGATTGAGATCACACGTGGCGTAAAACAACGTTCTTCAAGAAATATGATAGGCTATCAACACAACAAAATTCTGCATGATATCAATTACCCAGACACTAATAAAAATTTGAGCTTATTTAATTCCAAATATTTATTGTTTTGATCCTGCCATAAATTTTTAAAATTTGTTACATACCATGTTGATAATCTTAATAGAAATCGCCAAGGAATAATATTATTATAGTATAGAATGATGAAAATCACAGTTCCATCTTTGAATAAGATTGAGTTTTCATATCGGAAAACTAGCTGATTTTCTCTTCTTTTTGAGTTAGCCTCGTCGTCTACTGGAACCGTTTCCGTCCAAAAACATCCGAACGTCCGAAATGCTAACATAACCAAATGGCTAGCAGCCGGACATTTTTGAACTAGAACGGTTCTTTAGGGTGACGAGGCTTAAGCTGCAGTATATAAATTATTAACAAGAAACAAATGAGGCGAGGTGGAACCTACCCGTAAGGGTCTCCCCACCAATAAAAGCCATAAAAAAAACAAGAAACAAATATTAATTTCACTAATAAATTCGTTAAATAAAAAATAGCTTTCTTCTCCCGATTAGACAACAGTTAGTTCATTCATGTTAAAGGTTTGTGAAGAGAACAAGTACGATGAAACTGCTGATACAAAAATTGACATCTGGAGAAAGTTATCAGGTTCTCGAGCATCAGAAAACATTAGCAGCTTTGGTAACTGAGCCCCAAAATCGATTTGCATTAATTAGGTGACGACTGGCTGCATAATTTTGTTTTGTAAGCAATAATTGTTTTATTGTTGCCAGCCTTGAGAGTGAGAAACAATCGCTAAGAGAGAAGACAAGAGAGGTGATTATTGTAACAAGGAGCGAACTAATAGAAAAAAGAGCAAAGTGTGGAAAATTGAAGCATTTGAACGGCGCAGGCGCGGCTGAAGAAGCGCGAACTATTACAGAGGCGTGAAATGAGGCAGGTGAATATTTATGCAATGCCACTAATGTGTTGCAAATTACAAGAGAAAGAGCTCGTTTTATGAACTTGTGCTCGAAGGAGTCGAGTTTTATGGATGTGAGCGACTGTTTCTCCTCGAGTCGTCGCCGGGACGTTGCCTGCCTGCCTGCCTGTTCACAGTCCACTAATGAGAGTAATTTGTCAGTCCTGTCTGTTGTGCTCTTGTTTAGGTTGATGGTTGATGTTACACTTTCTCGTTGACGCTGCTGCCTGCCATTGCCACTCCTCGAGCTCAGCTTGTCTTGTGCTATTCAGTGTGTTTGACGATAATATCAAACACAAAAAATGATCTGTTCACGTAAACATTCAAGTGAAAATTATCAGTTCTATGTTCAATATTAAATTATTGTTTCAATTTAAGTGAACTAGTGAAGATTCAAGTTTTGATGATTTTAAAAAATGAGAGATATTATTGTTAAGAAACCTGTACAGGAATTTGAATCGTTAATCTTATCATCACACTGTACTCACATTTTGTGGTAGAGTGGATTGAGCTCAGTGGGTGGATTTTGAGAGATTTGTGAATGGTTTTTTGAATTGTGAAAGTGTGAAGTCTCACTTTCTTAGCTATTTACATTCGTCATACTTTTGCCAAATTCCTTGAGTTTTGTATTGAGAAGATAAGTGAATCAAAGATGTTTTGTCGAGTGATAGATATCTAGGTGTTTGTTGATGCCATGTTTCAATCATAAACAATATCAAGAATAGAGAGACTCTTTTTGGAGTTGGAAGAATGATTTTCAATGTTGTTCCTCTTTTAAAGGAAGTTTAACAATCGAGTGAATGGGTTTCAGTTTGACTTTACATATCAGAAACAAGAATATTGGTAAAAGTATGGCAGTTGCTCAAAAATAATGTTTCAACACACTGTTATGGATCCTTTCACACCAATGGCCACATTGTGATTATACAGCCTCTGTAGTCATGAGTAAGATAATTTGGCACACAACAGATTATTCTCGAATCAATCAACAGGTTGCAGGACGATCAGTAAGCAATCTGTTGTCCTAGACCGAAACACGTGGGCAGAAATTAAAATGTTGTTAGCGGATCGTTGGTCATCACCCATCATAATCTCGTTTCCGGCAAGCTTATAAATCATAGAGAAAGTCTAACGAGTTATTGAAACGATGTTCGTAGCCATTAAGCATGTTCCAGATCATAGAGTACACAAATAAAGCACGAACTGAAACTGTTTTTCAATGTCTTGTACTCCCATTCATTCAGTCAGTCAGTGAGTATAGAAAAGGAATCCATCCGCTGTTGATTCAAAGAACGTGCACCCAACGTTTCTCGTTCGTGAATTACGTGAGTTGGTTCGGTTTCAATCATTTTTCTACAGCCGAAAGCTTATTGGTAACAGATCTAACGTAAACTTCATGTTGCAAAATCACCTTCCAAAACTAGTTATTCCCTCTATCATATTTTCATTCAATAGGGATTCTTAGAAACTTCAGTGTTAGAATTTTGTATGATATAGGAAACTTAAGGAGAAGTAACTTCTATTTAATAAACTTCATTCCATCTTTTATGAAATGAATGGATACTTATTATTCAATTCTATTTATCAAATTTTATAACAGTCTATTCACGTATTGGGAAAATACATACAGAGTACCAGGAGTTGGAATCATATCATTTCCCTCATAGCGAAATGAAATTGTCCATAGTCCAATTGAAAAATAACAAATAAGTCAAAATTATTATTCACTAGAACAATGGTACCTTGGAATTGAGTGTGTGAACTAATAGAAAAAACAGGTGAGGCAAAATTAAATATCAACACGAATAAATATGTGAAATTAATAGACATGGAATCATGGGAGAAGACTTTCGACTCAAATTCTATAAACAAAACGGCAACACTATATCGGTTTGTTTGCTGGGACAATATATTACTAAACCTCTACCAAAAGCGTAACTTTCCAATATTGTATGCCTCAACGTTCGACCAAGCCAATACAACCAACTGGTAGCTGGGGCTATTGGCGACGCTTATCTACGTGATCAATCGAGACGAGCAGATGGAGGGAGACTCGGGGCGGCAATGGAGGCGCCTGATCAGAAATAACCCAGTTGGGTGGCGTTACATCGGAGAAGACGCTAGCCGGCCGCTCAGTTTCAATAATAAAGGGCAATAAGCAATTAATTAAGGAGCCGGATTTAATGCCTGCTGCCGTATTTGAATTGTTCATATCGAGTAATCCACCGTGCGATAATAAACTGTGTCGTCCGGTAATTGCATTCCTGCGACCGGTGTTGGAGAAACAAGGACCGCGCGGCGCGCATTACATAGCAAACATACATGTATAGAAACGTAAATAGAAAGAAACCTATTAGACGCGCCGCCAATTCAGCCACGATTTCAAATCGCTGATAAACAACGAAAGCTACCGGCTGACTTTTACCCTTGGATCACTTCATTCCCAGCTAGCTATTAATTCGTGTGAAATTAATAAAAGTAACTGCCGCCGCCGCCGCCTATTATATGAGCTTTTCAAGCCACATTTGTTTGATAGCCCGCTTCACATCGATTAATCGTTTTAATTGTTGATTGAACATCTCCAATATCACTTATCGATAACCTACCTCGTCTTCAGAACTAAATGGCTGAGAAAGAGAAATTTTGAACACACTTATTGGAAGGAAATTCTTCAATCACTTCCCTTGTTCCGTTTACCAGTTAGTTTAAAAGAGAATTTGTATTCGAGAATACACAGACGTACACTCTTTCTCGAATTGAAAACCTCTCAGTACTGGATTAAAGTACTATTATTATTAAGCTTATGGCTTTTTTGGCGGAGAGACCCTTGAGGGTGTTCCGCCTCGCCGAATCATCCAATTTTCCCTAATGGATGATTAAAATACTGGAAAAGACCTTTTAGTTTGAAGGGGATTTTGGATTAAAGAATCACACTCGTTCTCAAATTGGAAATAAAGTTTTGTACTGGATACAGAAAAGTTTGTAGTACATGTTCTTTTGTAGTACCGCACATTCTCAGTATAGTTTTGAATACTGAATTTTAACAACGGTTGTAGGCTTTGATTGGGAGGTTCAAGACTATAAGCAGATTTATTTGATTGGCACTTGATTGTTATAGTATGGTGATGAAATGGAGAATGGATACACATTGAAAGTCTTCCTAAATCGAGGAAATTTAAAATCATCAAAAAATAAAATCTTCTTTGTCATTCAACAATCTCTCCATCCATTAGAAATATATTCTTGATTGATTGACATATTGACAAGATGATTTTACTAAATACACAAAAAGGTAACTCAATTCAGCAATCGATCTATAAAAAGCAATATTGTTTCTAGCATTTTTAAACCATTAATTGTTTCAATAAAGATTACATCTCCTCAATTACTCAACAGTAGTTGAAGTTTCACTCAATTAAACATAATTCTCTATTTGACAATAAAACAAAATAATCATTTTGTTGGGTAAGATGCCCACATAAGTCCTAGACTTGTGAATAGTGAGAGAAGGTATAATTTCAGCTAGATGCTAACTGCAAGTTACATATACAGAGTTGGTGAAAAGTATAGAAACGGCTTAATATTTCTTATACGAAGGTGATTTGACGGTGAGTGACATTGGGAATCTTACTAAAATTGAAAATACTACTTTACAGTGACTTCAAAAATCTGTTCCGCCATCTTGGATCCACCATATTGAATCTAACTTCATTTTTTAAATGGGAAGGTTGTCATGTTATACATGATTTCGATACAGATTTTTTTTAAGGCAAGGTGAAATGGCCAAAGCCTTACATCGATTTCTCAAACTGTTTTAAGATATTTCAATTATTAATCAGACCTATCAATGGAAGTCACAAGCGGTTCAACCGCTAACCTGGCGGCTCGTACCGACGAAATAGGTGTTTGTACAGTATAAGATACGGGCACTTCACCTTACGAGCCGCCAATGCTGCTAAGTTAATTACTTCAGAGAACGATTCATTAAATTCAGCAGTTAAGTGTGTAAGCAATTACTTTTGATTTATCACAATCACAAAGAATTATGGTATTGTACTGTAGTTGTGAGTTCATTTGACTTAACGTGGTTTCGATAATATTGAATTTCATACTGGAATTATTTGTCTAAAGTTGAAGTTGAAGAAACGTATGACTGACCAGTAACAGTGGGCTGTTGTGTGGCGGCTGAGACGGGCGGAGGCGGCAGCGGATCAAGCCTCCAGTTGCTGCCCCCTACCACCACCGCGGGACTGTCTTCGCTGTCAGAGGCGGCTGACTTCAGGTCTTTCACCAGGCTGGACACGGAGAAGTCGCTGCACTTTCCCGACATTCTCTGTTCTGTCAGCATCCTCTACACATGATATTTATCTGCAAACAAAATTGAAAAGAGTCAGTCGATTTTACTCATAATCTCTGGTCACGAAATTGAAGAGCAGCCAACAAATATTTCTCCATGAATTCAATCGAGTAGATGAGCACTTCACATGATACGAGAAAATTTATAACTGATAGAGTTTCTTCCATTTGCACCAATTAAAATTGAATTAGCTTCCAACATACACCAATTCAATAAATAATTTTATGAAATTTGTTGTGTGTGATGTGATGTGGTATTTCTCCGTAACATCTGTGTCTTTTTCTTTCAAATTATTTTATCTCAATGAAGAAGGCATGACAGAATTCCAACTCTCATGACATCTAATAGCATATGAGATGTCAATCATACAATAATACTCAATAATTATTAATGAAATGTCTACTGAAAAACCGAAAAATTAGAGGAAGGCTTTCATGAGCTTTGAGAAGAGAATTAAGGATTTTCCTTTAATACTTAGTTTACTGAGTATGTATCCTATTCATTTTAGGTTGAAATACCTACTACGAATTTAACAATAAATTTAAAGAAGACTTTTATGAGATTTGTGATGTAGGGTTCACGACTTCCCTTGCAATCCAAGATTGGATTATGTATCCTATTCCAAATTACTTTTGGGAAACTGAAAATTGATCGATATGATACTATAATTATTGCATAAGGTGCAATTCAAATTGTTTTGAGTAAATAAATACTTATTCTTATCATTTTTTGTTATTCGAAAATATTTTACAACAATTTTATCTATCACGTAACGTGTTGTTCAAAGCACATGAAACTTTTAGTGAATTTTGAAAACGGAGCCTCAAATTTTACATTATGATATTCATGAAGAGGAAGCCCCTAGTCGAACAAAGGACTGGGAAATCACCATACAATCTTTACTCAGCAGAAACTTTATTCCTTTCCTAACAAGATCCAGAAATGAGAACTAAGGAAACGTCTAGCCGCGTTTCCATGGACCGGTCACTCTTATTTAGCAGAAGCGTCTTCTTCGCAGGAGAGTGGTTACTTGTAGTAAGGTGACGATGACTGACAGAGATAGGGAGGTGGCAGAGTCGGACACCAGAAAAGGTCAATCGTTTCTTCACAGTTCGATAATCACAATAGGAGATCATAGCTTCGATCGATTGTTGTTTTGATTGCCACAACAACGAGAAGGCCATCGGACCCAAGTGGACGACGGTTCAAGAGGCTGTGCCATCTCGACTGAGTGAGACTCACTCACTCCTCTTCACCGTTCCTGATTGAGCGAGCTAATAAATCACACATTACTCGCATCGCTCGCACACCAAATCAGACACTCATTAAGGGTCGCCCGGCAGTCTGTCAACTTGGTGTTATCAATCATGAGCATAAGAGGCAAGCACACCTGTGTATGTATGTACCTTCAACCTTGCTTCTTCTCAAACTCAACTCTACTATCAATATTCCCTTCCTTCTTCAACTAACATCCTTCAGTTCTGCAATCACTTCACTTCTCTTTCTAGCAACATTATTCCCAATCGTGGACATTACACCCACGTTCATGTGACATTCCATTCTTCGCATTCACCCTTCTTGCACAATCTTCTAGCTTCGCAGGCCACAAGAGCTATTAGGGACTGCTTTTTATTGCCTGGCTTGCCGAGCCCTTCCAAATCAATCATTTGTGATTGGTTTTATTATATGACACAGTGATAGGAGATTGAGGTTCAAGTTCTTATAAAAACAGCATCGAGAGTAATTGCTGAATGAATTACTTTAATGCTATTGACTCTACGAGAAATAATGTTTTTATAATGAAGCAGAAAATTCAGAGTTATTGCTGATTGATGACCAATGTCGTTGGTAATGATATTATTCTTTTTTTTTGAAGGTGATGCCCACATGAGCTCTAGGCTTGTGCGTGGGTAATGAGAGGGGTGAAGATGAGAGATGTCGACTGTTTCTTAGGCAGTCGGGACCAACGGTTTTTCGTCTCCTCCGAAAGACGGGAGTGGCCGTTCCTTTCAAAATCCGTTTCGGCAACTGCATTCGATCTTGGAACCTTTGGATTATCAGGAAGGCACTTATTGCCTTCGGCTACGTACCACTCCTAATTATCACAAATTAGAACACCTCAAGTCATTGTATGAAGCATTATTACAAATTTATTAAAATAGATTTATTAGGGAAATACACTTTTTATGGTGATGAGCCCATATCAGCCCTAGGCTAGTGCATCAGTGATGGGAAGGGTGATGATAAGAGATGAATTTAACGACTATTTTTTAGGCAGCCAGGACCAACAACTTAGCGAGCCCTCCGAAGCACGAGAGAAAAATCTTATAGCATTACTCGGTTTAGACACTTCACATGAGGAGAAAGTAAAATCCATTACTTTTGAAATTACTGAGATGAGATTTTAATTTGATTATTTATTGTTAACTGTTTACCCATCTAACTGTTTTGTCCACTAATTAAAAATCCAGAATCATCAACAAAGTTTGAATTCTAATTTTCGAATCATTAACAAAATTGACTGAGGGCCGTCTTCAAGAACGATCCCAACGTGAGAAAATTTCACGTGGCTCACCCGGGAGAATGTTTGTTTCTAACCACAAATAGTAGATTGTCCATGAACCAGTGGCTCATGGCCTTATTGAGGGATAAACCCCCAGAGCCGAAAATGTTGAGTTGAAAAATCGTTTTCAGGAGTTCCCTCAACTCTAAAATTCCCTGGAGCCGCGGGCCCTACGGGCCCATATTACCTCCATTGCAAGCTTGTTGATTATGATTCTCAGTGTCAATAGTTCATGAATATAATTCGCTGAGATTAGACAACAACAAACAACAGATAGGACAAATATATCAGTGAAAAACTATTTCTACCAAAAACCTCTCCCAGAAGGAAGTCCTGGGTGCACCACTGCATAAACTACTGATAATAATGATTACTCGAATCTGGATTCTTGTGAATATTGGTTTCTGCATTATACTCATAGTAACGTAATAATATTGATTGTTATTAATAGTAATAATCATTTGAAAAGTATTGAAATCTTTTCCGAATCATTCGTTTTGAGGTATGAAATAGAAACATTGGAGAGTTTTTTCAATTTCCCTTGTAAGTTTTGTCCTAAAGTTTTTCTCAAACTCTAGATCTAGATTGAGTGGTTCAAACATTTTTTTTCTCTGTAAAATTTTGCCAATCCTGATTCTGACATTTAACTTGCAATACTCATCCCAATTATTTATTTGCAGGCCTTATTTTATATTTTTGCATTCCTTAGTAAAATGTCTTAGTTGAAACTTCATTATAGAAAAACTAGAATGAAGAACATTGTTATTTCATTCAGAAAACTTTAAAAATTAGAAAACATCAAGAAATCTTCTCTTATACCATAACAATGAGAATGAACTTCGAATTTCGTAATTTTTATGATTAAAGTTCCTATTATTTGGTGCAGTTTCAAACTCCAATAACCAACATTGAAGTTTAAATCTAGATAAATATCTCATCTGGTAGTTCAAGTTATAAATTAGTTCATATTAAGACATGAATTTCAATTCCGAAGTGAGTTGTAATCAATTTTTAAGAGAAGAGGGAGTTTGTAAGAACTATAGATTATTTTTTATCATTATTTCGTGAACATGATAAAGCGTTCACATCATACTTCACAATATTGAGAAAGTTATAAACATGAGAATGAATTTTCTCACAATAAAAACAGTTGTCAATATCAGAGAGGAGCTCCATTATTTTTAATGTTGAGTGAACCATGAAGAACTTAGACTAATTTTATTGGACAATATTCAATAAATTGAATCACTTATCAGTTTCAATGTTATGTAGTTGGTGGGAACAGGCATGAGTAGGACAAAAAGTACGATGATTGCGTAATCAATTTTATATGTGGCCTAGCCATTAAAGCACTCTTATCAGCTCATCAAAATATGGATTACGATGAGATTTCAGAATAAATTTATAGTTCATGCTATTCGCTAGATAGCGATAACCATTGACACATTTTTAGACATAAAGATTGCTAGATAAGAACCTACTGGTCATGAGTTTTTAATAAAAGGCAATCTTCATTAGAAATAGCCTACTACATCTCTTTACATAATTCTCAGTTTTCCAATTGGTAATTTGCTCTAGTAATTCTCAGATTTGAAGTCATGAAAATTAACATTCAGGCTCAAGTTAAACTACAAAATTCGGAAAACAGGTCCAAAACATTTTAGAGGTTGTCTTGAGTCCTTCCACTTGATATGCTTTTGCATTAGAGGATCGGAAACAGAGAATATTAATTTTCTTTTTCGAATGAGAAAAGTGATGCCAGAGTGGCTTTCTGATTCCAGAAGATAATAAAAAAATCTAAATTATACCGAAATGACCACTGGCTACAAAATTCACAATGACCACTTTAATTTTGACAATATTAGAGTCGTACTCATAGCGTCCAAGCTCAGTGAATGAATGATAATCTATCCATATGAAGCCGATGAATCAAACTTTTATGAAATAATAACTTGCCTATTTTCGATGGTTGAAGATAATTCTATTTTGATATGAGAAAAAATTTAAAGTTAAAAGTAATGTATGAAATTAATTTATTCAGTTCAATAATTGCAAATTCCATAGGAGGAGCCTTCTTTGAGACACCTTTTGAAAAACAAATACGATAATAATATTGTATTCTTGGCTGTTGGGCATTATTTTGCATTGAAAGACTACAGAGCTGCTGGATGATTAATCGTCAGGTAATAAATAGAGAATCGCCTGCCCAATGACCGCTTCAATTTCGAGTGGGTCTGGAGATTGTGTGAAAAAAATAGAAACGAATTACTGGGAACTGGCGGTAGATTAGGAGTCACGAACACTGGTCTAAACACTTTGAAAAATCAATTATAATTGATTACTAGGTGTCGAATAACACTCAGACTGAATAGAAAGAACAGGTTCCCGACCACATACAAGCCGAATGAGAATGAGTTCGAATGTTTTAATCTTCATTGATTTAATTAACATTTATAGAATTGTTGCACCTCCTCCCCGACTTATTTATGGCGATCATTAATCGAAGGCGCCTTATCTAAGCGGGACTCCTCGGATTAGTTTCGAGACTATTAAAAACCGTTCAGCCATGTTTAATCAAATCGTAATTGCTCGAACGTGGACAAAATTCGTTTCCTCTTCAAAAGCAAAGACATCGCGCTGAGAAACTTTTGAATCTCATGAATAAATAATATTGATTAACTTCATAAATTGAATCATCTGGAAGCCATTTCTGACGTGACTGGATTCCTTTCGACGTTTTATCGAAATGTACGAAATTAAAAACACACATTACATTTGAATATCTCTATTCCAGGTAATTTTCAACTGATAGCGGAATGGAATCATGTTCGACTGGAGCAGCATAACAGCTTTGAATAACAATTATGGTACCAGCATATCTCCAACTCCATAATTATGCCTTAAGTCTAGATGATCAGCCAACACCTTATTTCAATTATCAATATGCTTACAACTCAATTGGATATGTTATTGATGGCTGGAAATTCATAAATAAATTGCCTTGATTAATTAATATACTGAACACTTTTATTTTCAATATCAGTTCCCCACAATAATAATTAAATTTAATGACAAGCTTTATTTTCTCTTCTACATGAATTATTATAGAGTATAGGAATAAACTGTATTCATGCTATTGAATATTGACAATTTGCATTTGTGTTTTTTCTGACAGATGATGTGATTCCATGATTATGAATAATACTAGTACTAGTAACAAATACTAGTACTAGTGATACATAATGCTATACTAGCTAGATTCCTAGCTCGGCTATTACAATACGAAAAGTAATTTCAACTGTAATGATGAACTTACTTCAAATTGAAAATAGAAACTCTGACTCTAATTACACCAGTGAACAAACTTGTTCATTATTTGCTTCTGTCCATTTTTGAAATTAATAATGATTATCTTGTTGGCTGGAAATAGCTTCTTTGATGGAGTAGTAGCTTGATTCATGAATGATAGATTTCATTAAACTCATCAAAATTGGTATGAAGCTTCAGACATAAATGACATAATGAATAACAAACAACAAAGAAGTTCACCGACGGTAGGCTAGCTACGTAAGCAAACAAAGTAGGCCTATTGCAGTACAGCCATTGAAGCAAGTAGTAAGCCTACACGTAACCGCTTCTAGTGTTTCGTAAAATCAATAATAACGCTTGAGCAAATATCTCTCTGCCAAGTTGAATTAGAGTTAGGCCTACCCTTGTTGTATGGAGCTGTTTTTAAACGCATCTCTGAATAAATCATAACATAATCATGCTTTGCGTTTCCGGTAAGTAACAGTTAGCAATTCAAAATGCCAGCCAAACTGCGCAATTGGTTGTAGTTCAAATAATGTCTCATGCATTGGGTTCAGAATTGTCCTCTGTATCAACAATAACATTATTCTCGTATGAGTATACTTGCTTATGTACCCTGCTTATGTACCTTGCTTATGGAGGTTTCACTGGAATACCAGTTGTTGTCAATATTAAGTAGAGAGTATATTTTTCTATATGAATACATCTCAATAATGATAAAATGATCCATTAGAATTGATTGATTGGAGTGAATTGATTTATCACGTGTGAAAATTCTAATTTGAAAAAATAATGTTTCTCAATTCTTTAATTCCACAATTAATCTATGTAGATGTAGCTCAATTCAATTTTTTCCATACTTCAAAAACTAATTAATTTGCAGGTCATAGTTATAGTAATTAGTTGTGCAGGTCAAGTAGCTAGGTCGATCAATTGGAGATGTTGACTAAATTGGAGGTTGTTAATTAGAGACCTTAATCTTCACTTAACTAGACCCAAGAAAATCTATAACTTGAATCATACTACTTTCACTAATTCTTCTTGAATTTAATCACTCTTTTAATTTAGTTCATACATTTGGTGTTGCATTTCCACTGAAAATGATGATTATGACAGACAACTACATTAATATGATCGATTGATGACTTATTTGAGGAAAACATTATTCATTTATTAATGAAGTTTTGCTTGAAAATAATTCATAACAAAGTTATACTACAGGACAGGAAGGAGTGAGTTCGGGTAGGTTCTCTTTCCAGACAATACATTATTTCAACTTCCAAACTTTTAAGCAATTGGAAAAGTGAATGAAGGTGGAAAATAGTTGTAAATCAGATTAATAAGCCAATTATAGCAATATTATTTGGAAAATCTGGAAATTTGTTTATGAACAAATATATTTCATCCATTAAACTTCGGTAATAATTGATCAAAACTGAACAATGTCAATATTTATCCATGTATTTGTGTATTATATTATTCGATTTTTTCCATCAAGCGTGAAAAGAGTGACCAAGGATTCTTCGCATTTGAATTCCAACATATTATACAAAGTATTACCCACCCAAGATACATTAAATTACTATCAGTTGTCCACTAGAAATGAATAATATGAAGACCATATTGCAAAGTTGAATATTAAGATACCCTAGAAAAAAAGAATATTAAGATACACTAATAAATCAAGTTACTCAGAATTAGAATCAGTCTTCAACTAGAAATGATCTCAATAGTTATTGTCCGTAGGCCTATTTCAATATTATTTCTGCTGGTCCAATAATTGATATTATGCGTCTATGAGGCTCATAAGCAGCTGGGCTTAGAACGGAAGTCTACCGTGCTTGATACTTACCCATGCTAATTCCATTCATGCTTACAACTTGAATAACAAAGTGTTCAACACGTTTTCAAAATCATGGTCTGTTTACATGTAAACATCAAAATTAGGATGATAATCTTGCACCTGTTCACACAACTCTAGCACCAAGATTTGATCAACACTATTGACCCTTGTTAACAAGGTGAAGTCTCCTAATAAGATTGATATAATCGATAAGCAATTCATTAACAAACTCGCCAGATGGAGAAAACTTGTGGATTGGAAATTGAAATTACTACAGTATCAAAAATGATAAAGAAGGCTCTACATATCTTTTCTTGAAAATATTGATAACTGAGGGAATTAATATAGTTCACATTCATACCAGACAATTGTTGACTAGTCATTTATGAACATTTCTCTTTCTATGGTTCAACAATGTAAGATATTCCAGAACAGGAAATCTATCACCCAATTCATATAAACTTATAATCTACGTTACTTCAATTTTTCAAACAAATCAACTAAGTGGACATGTGCGGAATCTAAACCCATTAGTATCAATCTCACTTTGAGGAAAAGAGAAATACTCAGAATAACCAGTAAGTTGCACGTGCAATTGGATAGATTATTGCAAGACTTGTTATTGGAATATGGAACGTTTTATAGTATAGTATTTAGTATTATAGTATATTATTATTATAGTATTGTAGTATTTATGAGAGAAACGTATAGAAAACTGAATCAATGTTGAGCACGATAGGACCTCAGCTTGAAAAATGTTTAATTATTGTGGTTGAGCAGCTTCCTTCATCAAAGTTTGCAGAGAACTTAGAATCCTTCAAATAACATTTCATAATAGTTCATGTATGGGACAATTTATTAGAAGTCTCAATTTATTTACAAGAATAGATTAATAATACAAGAACTATCACAGATATAATTTTGACACTACATTGTTTACTCCAGCTGCAATATTTATTATTTTTGCACTAGCATTGATTCTCTATTCAGGTGGCCTAAGAGCCCTTTATATTCCTTAATCTATCTTCCCTTCCACTAATATTTCAATTGCCTCTACTTTAATAGCTGATACATTTCTCACAATCTAGAATCTAGATCTAGTTCTTTGTTTTTTCTAGACAGAACAAGGTAGTCTACAAAAGCGGAGACCATGCTTTGCTTGTTTTATTGGGTCTTTTATTTTCCAGAGGTTGTTTCCAAGGTGGGTCTAGACATCAATTGTTCATAACCAATTATCCATCATTTATTGTATGATAAGGATATGTGATGAAGATAAAACTTCATAAAGTTTCTAAATAAGTATAGGGCTCTATGTATCAAAATAGATCCTCATTTGATTTCGTGAGTGCAAAGGGCAAATCATGTTTCCCTTACATTGACTAGTGATCTAATTTGATGTGAAAGCAAATAGAACACTCAAGAACTCTCAGGGCTTTCGCTGCTTCTGATCCCATTTATTTTAATCTTCAGTAGAATCCTGGTGGAATCCTATTCTGAATAATATCACTAAAATTATATTATAATTATTCCTTTATCCATATATATTAGACCAAATCCTAGATTATGATAATTGAAAATTATAGAAATTCCAGTATTTGATTGATTGAACAAAGCATGAACTACCAAATGAAAGCTTTTTTGATTATATGGATATAAAATTCAATATTCTAACGGTAACATGATTGTTCTGTATCTATAATTCTACATAAAACGACAGATTGAAAATATAAATATACATTCTTGGAGAAAGATATACAAGGGTATCCTTAGAGGAGTTTCAATTAAGAGTTATCAGCAACACTTCAGGTATTTTGCCGAAAGTCAATGTTGCTTTATTAGTTGATAAAGCATGATATTATACACTAAGGCTTTCAATACAAAATTTGTTGAAGCATTATGCTTCTTTTCCACCACTTTGGTACGGGTCTGGATCGGATGGGGTGGCCGGAGTATCTTAATGGGTGTATCCAAACTAAATCATCTGATTACACCCATCATCAGTCGAAAATGTTTTACCTTGACCGATCCTGACCCGGTCCGCACTGGTGTGAAAGAAACTTTACTGGCTCTCGGGCTTCCTTGCTATATTCTTTTCTAAGTTGTTTTCTTTGTAAACACTTATTCAAACAATAAATTTCCAATGGTCATGCTTTTCACAACAAAAGCAATAGACCTAAGAAGGTCCACCAACATTGGAAAATTATCACAATAATATAGAAAAAGTGTAAGTTACTCACATAATCTTGAATCGCAGCCGGCACTGGTGCTCGGGAAATTTTAACGAACGACCGAAACAGCAGTAACTATTCGCGTACCCGCGTGCTCTTCGCAGACTCAATCCAGGAAGCGATTTTTCCGCAAGTCCAACTAAAAGTTACTAACGTCCACCAAAGTCCACAGACACGATGCACTCACAGTAAGCAAAATTCCCCCTCCAGTGAGGGGCGACAAAAGGTCACTTGGCGCAGGACAGAGCAGAGGAAAGCAGTGCGGTGCGGTGCGGCGCGAAGCCCAGTGAAGACCACTTGACGGAATGGTAAGCGCGTTCGAGCTTCAAGCTGAAGCCCACCGCTGCTGAAGATGGAAGGGACTCCCCTGTCCCCTCGCAACGCTTTAGCGGGCGGACTCTATCCCCACCACTCAAGCACAGGCCCTTCCCTTGGCCAACCCCCTCCCCGCTTGCCGCAACCTGACCACAACTCTAGTTACCGATCGCTGACAAACTATTGCCCCCTTCTTCTCTGCTCATGACCGGCTTCGGCTGCCGTGGGAAAAAATGCTGCAACTGACTTCAGCGAGCCTATAGAAATAGCTTCTTGAAAAGGTAGTGAGACTGTTCGTTCTGCTTCTATAATGAGATATGTCCTGGTCTCAGGTGATTCAGCAGTCTAAAAACAAAAGATAATAGAGAACACATCGTTTACTCATAAATGTCCCAATATGCAAATGGGTGGAAGAGAAAACAAATGAGCATATTATGTAGTCTGTATGAGCGTATAGTCTTTTGCTTAATGACTGGTACGAATTTTTCAATAGTAATTTATTCGTCCCATTATGTAGAGCAGCTACAGCTTGTAAATGAAAAGTCTAGCCTCTCTAGTATTTTTGTTATATTGGAATTTAGAAATTCACAAAGTTTGATGATTTCCCAAGTTTTTCAATAACATTTTAGCCTACAGTCTTGTTTAAAATTATTATGATATAATATAAAAATATAATGAATGAATGAACCCATAAATTCATTGATACCCCCAACCCCAATTTTTTTCTTAACAAGAATGAGGAGGCTATTCAGGTTAATAATAGAGTGTTTTCCTAGTTAAATAGTTGTAGCTAATGAAGACATTGAACTGATAAAGATAGGATAGCTACGAATGGAAAAATTCATACATCAAAACCTTTTGAATAAGAGAGAATCAGTGAAACCACAAGAAAATATTGTTGCCTCATAACTTTCAAATGCTTTTTGTATTTTAATGTACGATGAGTATTGAATAGCTTAGATTATCCAGCTATAAAGCATATTAGTCTGTTATAAGCACTTTGTTGATTAGAACTTGTAAATGGAGTTTAATAAAACTATAGAGAAAGCATTACTTGTAATGATTTCTCTATGACAGAATTCAACTCTAGCATTATGCATTCAAGGAGTAAGATAGGCTACCCGCAATAATTGTTGGTCATGATTTCAATTTCGATTTGCATTTGAATCACTTCCTTTATTTCTCTACTGAAACAGGGAGAAAGTTAGGCTACCCGCACATCATACTTCCAGTACTAAAGTAAAGGAGATTGATGAGCACAATAGCCATTATTTTCATGATAGAGCCAAGGATTGTTAAAAGATTTATTTTCAAACTTAGTATTAGGCCTACCATAAATACCACGGATACTAGAATACACGGTAGGACTCATGAGTAGGATGCGAAATGACGTATCTGAATCCACTGAACCCACCACATCGAAACTAGTTACCATGGAAACGTTGAATAACAGTCATACGCAAGGCGCTAGCCTAGAAAAATCCCAAACTTGTATGCTGAGAGGCTTGACTTCACCCTAAACCCAGAAACAGCTGGGATGAACGTGAAACATTAGACAGACTAGAATCAACGTCGAAACATTAAACAGCAAACTAGAATCAAACATTAGACACTTGTTATGGATTTTGTAATAATATTAACCGTAATCAACATAATCGGTAAAGATAATGTTGAAGAAAAATATCACGTATAAGGAATGAATGAGCTTGCATTCTCTTCAAAGAAGATCCAAATTTTGAATATGAGCTTTCTACCAATGAAACACTTCATCATTGGGTTTCTATAACTAAATACTTTACAAACTCTGGCTTTCTATAGTCCGATTCACGTCAAGAAGACAGCATTGTTTATATGAGGAGCATTGATGCCAAGTTTCATTGAGAGAGAAAGAGAAAACTGCACCAAACGTGTTTGTTGGGACTGTGTGCGATAACAATTCTCAGTGCGGCAACTATGCATAGTGTGGATAGGATAGAGACATCAGCAACTGCCTTGTGCTGAACAAGTGTAGCAAACTCCCATCTGAGCAATGCTGACTTCTTGACTTGAATCGCACTATAGATTATTATGCTTTGAACAGTTGAAGACTATTTGATGTGCTTTCATTTGTACTCGTAGTTTTTTATATTGACCACAGAATGCAGTGAAAAAAGTATTAAACAATATATTAATATACTTATATTTCAATACAATATATTAATATTATTTTGAGCTAACTCAAATAGCCCTAATTTACAACCTAATTGAGACAACTACCACAGAGCACTAGAGAAATTAACTTAGTTTGAACCAAAACCTAAAGTATACGCCAATATCGGAGTATACACCAATATAGGTTTTACACACATTTTATGATCTACTGACTTAATTGAAGCTGATATGAGTTCAGACGAGTCTTCAATGAGGTGTTAGAAGCTGAAAGTGCATTCCTCCTAAAACAACAGTTCACTACTGTATTACATTAAGATGAAAATGTATCCCACAAGAACATTTTAATGACGAAAACTGAAATTATTATGAAAATAGTCTGTAATTCATATATTTTATTGATACTACGTTGACAATACTTTCTTATACACCTTCATTAAGATCTTGTGGTGAAGAATTATTTAAGAGGCACGTCACAGACCGAAGAAGCAGGAATGACAAAGAAACGTCCGTAGAACGGAAACCGAGCGATCTCAATTGAATGGCACTCCAAATTAGAAACGGAAACCAAATAATAAACTCGTTCTGACAAAATAGTCACCTCAGACCACGGCTGCGAGCCCACCTTCCCGATTGATATGGCCTTTCCTCCGGCAAGGGTTGAGAAAGAGCCAACAGTATAAATTCAGAGATAGGACGTGAGCAACGGAGAGGAAACCGAGCCTTCATCTCTTCTTTCTCACTAATTCATTGATTCTTTATTTTGGGTGTGGCGTGGTGCTCTTAGTAATCACATCCTCTTCACTGACAGCAGTTTGAAATGCTTATCATGCATAAATGTAAAATTTTAGGTATCGTTTAATTTGGTTTATTCTGTTTTTTCAATGAAATAAAAACGTATGTTGATTCATACGTTTTCTAACGTATTCATACGATTCATCACTCATACTACCCTACTTTTTGTACTTTTTTTTTATTTGATGGTGACCGACACAGAAAATTGTGCAATTAGGCGAGGTGGAACCTACCCGTAAGGGTCTCCCTACCGTTAAAAAGCCATACGATAAAAAAAACTTTTTGTACTATGAACACGACACTAGTGTGACTGAAATTCTTATAGTTTAGTGAAATGTGTCAACTTCTTATTCTGTTCTTTCAGGATTAGACTCAACCAATCTCCCTTAAATACTTTATTAAGTTTCAAAACTCATACGACCAATAGCATCAATATTCAACTAATTTCAACCGCCATACATTAATGTCACCCAATGATACCAATAGAAAGAGAGACAATGAACGAATCTGACGTCAAAATACACTAAAGAAATTTTACATGTTAAATATTGTGTTAGCTCTGTCTAACAATAAATTATTTTGTATCAAATTGCCTACTGTGAAATATTTTACCACTGGACTCTCATGTAACTGGCTAATGGATTAATAAGTAATAGTTAGTCAATGATAAGTCTCACATTAGTATAGGATAAGCCTTCTTTCTACAAATGTATCTCATCTTTTGAGGATTATAGGATGAGGAGGATTTAGGGACATAGCGTAATAGTTTATCTTTGAAACTATATTTTTTGAGATGTTGTTTATTGATCGATATCAATTTAATGACAACCCTTTCAGTCCGTGTGCTCAAACATTGGACGCTAACTTCTGAATTTTTTTGAGCTCCATACTACATATTACGTGATATGCGCTACGTGCTACCTCATAATTTGGAAAAGATTGATAACTCAAATTTGAACTTATGTGATAGAGGAGTCAAATGACTTCTACATGCTACTTGCTCGCTCGTTTTTACCCGATAATCATAACGTGACTGGGACGCCCCGCAAAGTGGGGTTATTACTCAAGTTGAGTGTATTCTGCAAATATCGAGTCGTTGGTTGCATACGAAATTTTCCGGTGATCGAAGAAGCCTAACACAGTTTTACCGGATGGGTTTACACGGGCGATGGTTATTACAAGACGAGTGGGAAGTAGGTTAGGGGTCCGCTTCATTGTAAATGAGCATACGTCGAAGGGCCCCGATTATAAATGTGGCGGAGCGGCGCTGAATAGCGAATGCATGGCTCATTGTTGAAGCTGCTGATAAAAGACATGTAGACTATGGAGAAAACGTGGGGCTCATTTGTTTAGGAGGCGCCAGTCACCGAATATGCGAGAAAATCAGGCGAACGCTGAGCCGTGAGTGATCTGTTGTTTGATCGACCGAGCACCGTTGCGTTTATATGCTAGGTAACCTGATTATTTTGGGTTGAAGCTGCTTAGGCACGTAATTTCATGTGAAAGGCTCATTCGGGAATTATTTGTACGTCTGGTTAATGGTAACTCCTATTTAGTGGTAGCGAAGCATATGATCGAATAAGTATACGCCTGGTAGTCTATGGCCGGATTCTATCAAAGTCGCTCAAAACCTGTGGTAATAATTAATATGATTTTGTCAAATTTTTATTGATTAATAAGTTGGTTTTCAATAATAGCTTATTGGTTTTTATAACCAACTGTCGTTTAAGATCAACTGTCGTAGATCTATTTGAATTTAACCGCTGTGAAATGATGTTAAAACTGAACCAATTCATTGAAACCAATGAGTGAATGGGACGTCAATAATATTACGTCCCATTCATTATTTTACTTAGGTTTAATTCAAATGGATTTTCGTTGAACTGGCTAATAGTGGATACTTTAAAAGTGGAGCTACAGAAGTTATGCTTCTCATATTTATTATCAACAGACTATTTTACTACGATTTTACTTGTATATTATTAACTATATTTTTCAGCTCATTATATTATTACTCCGGTCAAAATTGGCTCAACTGAACAGGGAATGGAATTTAAAAATACTAGCCTATAACAGCTTCGAATTTCATTCTTAATTAAATTCTATCGGGAGTTAATATAGGCTCGTATTTTCGTTCAAACTAAGCTCAATCAAGCGATATTTCAAACTTCATTCAAACTGTTGATTCACAATTTGAATCAAGGATACTACAGTTTGAAGCTCAAACTACATTTTTATAAGCTTAGTTCGAAAGGGCCTTTCCTCTGTTTACAGATTTTTAAATATTGGCAACTGTGAACTTTGTTTTAGAAGTTAATAATTTTGTTCAGAGGAATGATTTGGTTCAAACGTTTTACACACCTCCTTAAAGCAGAAATTTGTTTGATTTACATGACATTCTTAAAATTAATTCACAAATTTTGCTCCAATTCGTATATTCCTTTATGCTATTTAATTACTAGCTCATATAGAGCTTTTTAGATTTAATTTATAGGGTGCGGCACGGCATTTTACTTATTTGAATTACGCGCTACGCAGCGGCCATCGGTCGTAGGAGGTTGGGGCCATTTGCAATCAGATGAGTGGAGTTTAAAATTTCACTCAGTCTAGGTTAGTTGCGGCCATGCAGTGGTCAAGAGGGTAGCGAGCGTTCGCAGTGTCTGCATACTTTTCCAACAGTCGTTTGATCATTGCAACCCAGCGTGCGTTTAGGAAACAGTTTAATGTCGCGCCCAAAGGACGTGTTCCTGGTCGAAAATCAATCATTCGGTGGGTGGATATTTTTAAGAATACCGGTAGTGTTTGGCAACCAAATCCAGGTCCGTCAAGAACCACTAGAACACCAGAAAACGTAGAGAGAGTAAGGCAGGTGGTTTTGCAGATAGGGCGGTACAGAGACGATAGGGCAGTTACAGTCACTTCGGAACGGTACACGCGGATGATTGAAGAGTTTTTTTCACAAAATGTGTGGTTTCAGCAAGTTGGTGCCACTCCTCACACGGCAGGCATCAATGGATCTCTTGCGCGAACACTTTTCACGACGGCTCATCTCTCAAAGGGGTGATCTCCAGTGGCCAGCAGGCTCGCCGGTTTCAGCCCTCTGTGACTATTTTTTGTGGGGATATCTGGAATTCGTATTTTACGCCAATCGTCCGAGGACCCGAGCTGAGCTAAAGAACAACATTCACGCTGCAATTGTCGACAATGGTCCAGATATGCTTGAAAAGGTAGAGCAAAACTTCCGATCTCGCCTTACAAAATGCATTGAACAACGTGGAGGTCACCTAAAAGACATTATATTCAAGAAATAAGCTTGTAAGTGAACCAAACAAAACTTTAAATGTAGCATTTTGTAAAAATAAAAAAATTAAGTTGTTATCTTTAATACTTTTTGACTTGTGGTTCTTTAAAATAAGTAAAATGCCGTGCCGCACCCTATATGAACCTAAAGGACCTAATTTAATAGGTCAAGGATTTTGAGCAGTCACTCTAACATGGGTATTTGCTGGAAATAGAATGTTATCTGAAGCTTGAAGCCATAAATATGTGTTATTTTAACACTTTTATAACTGAATTAGTTATGCAAACTATATTCATGCACGAACCACTGCTGTGCAGCACTTCCTCTTTTTGTGCTAAAATGTTGCTTTATTACTTCTTGCTCGCTTCAGTTCATTTGATTTATTCAATGATGTTTGACAGAATTTTTTAAAAAGGAAAAGCACTTTGGATTAGCCTATTTTTAAAACATTTGTTCAGCATGATATCGAAAAGGGCATTAGTATGATGCATTCGTGCTTTTATCATTATGATATCCTAGTCAAGTACATACATATATGAAAACTTGTTCCATGATATCAACATTTACTATCAGAAATAATTTTCATCGATGGGGAATCCATAACATGATTCCCAGGCATCACAAATTAATGAACTAATTATGAGCTAGTCTCAAGAATACAATAGTTGTAACCAGATAAACGAAACTGAGCTTCTTTCAATACCCTCGCGGTTTTCCGGCCATTGCCATAGTTTGGTTTGGTTTAAAATAATTGTGAACCTTGATGAAATCTGTTAAAATACAATAAGAAACACCATGAAGCTGTAGTAGGCTTATCGAATCTCCGTATTCTTCTCAATTTCATCAATTTTTGTTTCGTGGAGTAATCTGAAAGAGACATTCAAGAATGGGTAAAGAGTGACATATTATACAAGAAATTGATTATCATCAAAGTGAGCTCGCTTATATTCATGAGTGAAAAAATTTTATATAATGCAATTCAATTTTCAATTTCATTGCCATTTATAAAAATGATACAAAATTTTTGTATAAATAATATGTTTAACATGAATATTCACATAAGCTACATAACAAGAGATGCTCTAAAAGCTTGGAAGCAATCACTGCTTCATATAACTACCGGGCCACTGATGAAATAATTTCATTATTCATGATAAAAGAATTCAAGGGGAATTTGCTCATTTCAATACTTAATAAATGTGAAAAGAGCTTGAGATGCTGTAAAAATTGATATGAAACAACATTGAAGCGGATACGTTCTCAAGTACAATAATTGTACTTGAGAACAATTATTGTTGTTGTTATATAATTATTATAGTTGGTAGAAATTATTGTAACGCATAGGCACAGATAACGTAAATTACAGATTTACGTTATCTGTGGCATAGGCTTTTATATTATTCAATTTCTTAACAAAAATCTGTTATCCAGGTTGTAGTTTTTAGAGATTCAAACTGACTCCTTTGCATGAAATATTGTCATCTAATCAAAATGACGGCGAGGAGTAACTACTCTTAACAGTAGCCTCTCCATCAAAAACTCCATTCTAATACATACAAATATTGTTTCGATCTAAATATTTTTGGAAATCAACGAAATTATTCTAGTTAGTTCCCAGGGAAAGTTCACCCAGCTATCTACAATACATCATACTAATATTCTTATAATCCAAGGTTTTTTTGGAAATCAATCAAAGTCATACAGTTCAAGTTTTCTGAGTTATCTATTAATGCATGCTTCTCCAGATATCCACTGGAATGCAGTACAAGTGGAGTGCTTCGAGACAGTTTAGAGGCAATAGCGTTAACAAGGCAGGACAATCGGAAATAAAGTGGAGGCAGATGTTGCCGTGACTGAGACTGGTCTGAAAGGCAAACATGTGATTTGCGGCGCCTGTTCCAGGGCTAATTAAGAACATCAGCTGGACAATGTTTGTGGGCGTTGTTGTAGTAGTACTGGAGAACTGGACGACGGCTTACTTCGTGTATATATATTCGAGGGTCTGTGACGATTGCTGGTTTTGCTGCTGCTGCTACTCTTTTTGCTGCTTATGCTTTTTCTATCCACTGCTGCTTCTCTTTATTTAGCTGCTATGTATACAACTGTGTAGCTCGCAGTGGTCTTGTTGCTCGCAGCCGAGACAAAACAGTCTCTTATCGTTTATATCTACTACATCCATCCTCCTACCCTAACTTTTGCAGTTTCGCTACTAAGTTATGGAAACAGTGTTGTTCCTGAGTGGTTTGTTATTTGGCTGTTAATAGCTTTGCAACATAAATATATGATTGCGATAGATTAAATGAATACAGTAGGAATCGAATGTGGAGATGTGGGTGTTGAAGATTGTGATCATTGGATATTATTGGTTTTAAGTTATTTGTTATTTGCAGCCTTCATTAGTGCTTTCAAGCTGAGATTTTCGCAGTTGATGCTAAGAAGAACCAGTTGCTAATATGTTGGAATAATAATTGGGATGGAATATCTATTAAAGCCTCCATTTTGCTAAAACCATCGCTGGAGAAGCTGAAGTTACCCAACAAGCTTTCCAGTTTTATTGTATGAAATTTCACAACAATGAATATAATATTGTGGTAAGAAATGATGAATTCGATTGTGAGGAAATAACATTATTATGTTTCCACCTGCAAGTTGGAGCCAATGAGTTAAATACGCATTGAATTAAAACGCGAATGCAAAGGACGAATGAAGCGAAAACTCCAAGGGTTGAATTACAGTAATTTAATTAATTTTCTTATATCTCCACAGGATAACCAAATTAAAAAATATACATACCCTAATAATGTTCATCTACAGTTTGAAATCAACCACAAAATCTCAACTTCGAGAATAACGACTGAAACAATATAATGCAAAGTGCGTCTCCTGTTTATTGGCAAATGGTATTCAATTTTGTAAGAGTTGAATGTTTTACCAAGGCCTCATTTAGTGGCGAAGCGTGGTTTGCTTATTTGGTTATCGCCAGGTATATTTCCCAAAGTAAATATACCCGGCGATGACCAAATAAGCATACCATGCTTCACCACGGGCCTCATCATTTTCAATGAAATGCTCCGACAGTTGAATATGCCGAAAAGCTATGTGATCTTGAGCTACATTTCTAATGCTTGGGATTCAAAGTAACTCTCAATCACTAATTGTTACCCAATAATAAGGAAAATGGATAATAGTTTATACTAGACTTATTCTGATTGAAATTGTTCTAAATAGCTTATTACTCTGAGTGAATGATAAGGAACAGAACCAATTAGAATCACACAATTGCTATCGCAATTGAAGGTGTGAGATTGGATATAGGCGTGGCCGATTATAGCTACAATTTTCCATTGGATGTTCTCGATAAATCAAAGAGAACGATAAGAGTTCGCATGCAGCTGATCATGGATACCAATACAGTGATAAAATGTGAAATGAAATCCTTGTATTTTCTCAGCAAAATACTTGTCTGATTGACACTAATTAATCTTTGGGAAGCAGTCGTTGTTTAGTTACAGCTCGAGCAACCTCCAATTATGCAAACCTCCTCGCCTATTACACGGCTATTATCTTTAGTTTTCTTCTTTTTCCCACAAGAATATCTGCCGCCGTTTAAAACCAACTCGTTGCTGCTCATCACATTCTGATGGCTCTCTTTTTTCCAACATCCTCATCGCAACGCATCAACTTTTCCATGTCTCCGCCACGCAATTTCGTGATGCGAATCCTCCGAACCTGTTTGGCATTGGTTCGTCTTGTCAATCTTCAAGATGGAAGTGATTCTCAGAATGTCACATTTCCCGTTACTCACCGTATAATTTGATCATTAGCAAACCCCAGTCTCAACCGACTCAGTTTGTTGGCTCGTCTTTGAAACAAGAGAATGATTTCATGACATTAATTGACAAAATGGTCACTTGAGTGGATGCAGCCAGTTGCAGGGAAAGCCGATGGCATTTAACCACCGTCAAATTATCATTGCATTGATGTCCGATTAGTTCATTGGTTCTCAATGCATTACCTTCGTTACATTTAATTGGATTTTTGTGCAACTGTCCCATAGATTGTATTGATAATGATTGTTGGCAAGAATTAACGAGAATGGCTACCCAAAACTAAAATTAGCCTTTCTGCCTATCTAAGCAATATTTTACAGTATTCTATATCTACAGCATTACAGCATTTCCTTACTATCTCGTATTGGCAGAGCCCGACGTTGTTGAGTTTATTTTTTGTCATCAAATGCTTTCATTAAATTTTCAAAACTTTCATCAAATTTGCAAGCACGCACACCGTAATGCTCGTAAATTTCGTTATAAAATGAAATTCTGCTAGAATTTTTCCTTTGATATGATAATCAAGTATACGCTCAACCTAGCTTCAAGGGTAGAACTTGGTCTCGATTTACTATTATTTATAAAGTTCCAACCTTTAAAATCACAATGCCTATTATAGATTGTAGGAGGCAAACATCTCTTAATAGATCAGATGAAAAGCGAAAAACAATAACCAATTGCAATGTTTATTCAGTGGAAATGCAATGTTTATCCAATTGCAATGTTTAAAACCTGGAAAAATACTGTTTTAGGTCCATGAAATTTGATTTTCATATGCATTCAAGACATGCTTTACGTAATACTGGGCGTAAGATTCACGTATGAGGTTTAAAGAACTCAATTAAATGAATATCAGGTGCACTCTCACCAAACCTTATACTATGTCATTGAAGACCAACTATGCAACTAACCAGTAGAGGCACTAGTGGCTGGTGAATAGTCAGTGGTGGAGGTTGCAGAAGGAGCCTTAAAACAATTTCTGCTACACTTGAGCTTTACGTTAGTAAGCTAGGATTAAGTAAACATTAGCTTACCGAGCTTAATCTTATATCATCCATTGAGTCCATACGTTATCCATTTTGGGCTTCTGGGAAGCAACATAATGGGGTTGGGGCGAAATGGATGGCTTAAAACAATCTATCTAAAAAATTTACAGATCCAAAATTCACTCAATACTAAGATCAACAACAGTCCAACGATGTACTATGTACTGTCAATGAGCCCCATATTATATTACATCATCCTTTTTTTCTGGTATATAGTAATAGTTTAAATAGAAATCCTGCTCACTTCACGGTATTCTACAAGCTGAAACGAACCAAAATGTCCTCAGAGGAAATGCTATAATATTATGCTCTGTGCTAATTCTATAGGCTGTAAGAAATGGTTTTAAATTGCCTACGTATTCTGCCATTTTCCCTGCAATCCACCATTATGTTTACATAGTATGCTGTTCTTCATATACTTGGGTGGATTGTTGAGTTATGAAAATGACTTGATCTCATTTGGAATTTGCTGAGCAATCCAATAAATCAGAGACCAATGGCTACTATACTTTGATCTTAATTCATATAATAGGTCTAATAGAAGATAAGCAGCAGCAATGATTTTTTCTATTTCATCATTTGTCTATATATTCTTGTGATATTTTCAACGAGTACATGAAAGTTCTCCCTTGCTTTTTTCTGTATCATTAAAGGAAAAATGGAATAGATACTTGAACACATCTAGCGTAGACGTGTTGATATTATTTATTGGTCTAGGTTGAAGCCATAAAACATCAGTGTGGTAACATCAATACTCATGTATATGCCCAAGAACTAGCCTATATTCCATTAGTTTATTGAAGAGTGAAATTTTATTAGTTGATGATTTTCACACCTTTGTTGACCCAGCCCAACACCTATGGCAGCAGAGTAGTTGAATTTATGCAACACAAAGTTTTTGTGTAAAATTTTAGAAGCTAGATCCATACGAGGTTTCAGTTTACTTGAAGTTTCAATAAGCTATCATAGTACACGTAAAGTGTGGTCTAACCGCATCTTTAACAACTAGCTTTAATATTAGCCTATCACCTATCGATTTCAGGCTTACTTTGAAAATTAAATTTTTCCTCGTCTGATAAATGTCCTTTGAAGTTATTCACGTCATTATTTTGTTGTTGATAATATTTGTATATATGTCATAATGAAAAGAATCGCACGAATTTTCCTTATTGATGGGTATCCAATATCTTAACTATATTGTTATACAGCTAATTCAAGATCCCTTATTCCCTATTCCAACACAAAAAAAGTTTTTGTATTTCATCTGATATCGGAATCAGTCTGTTCTATCTCTAATGATCTTTTTATAACACTTGGAGTTATAAAAAATATGATGTGTAATATTATTTATAATAAATACAGTATTATAAATCTTTTTATAATCATATAGACTAATAATAGTTTTGTAGAAGATATAAGATAGATCAGATAATAGTATGATATAAACATTTTCAATGAAATACTGAATCTAAAAAGAAATTTTGTTAATACATTACGTAACTCACATAGTATTCCAAGTATAGTCTGCAAAACTATATCATAAATAGTAAGAGTGTAGTACTGTACTAGCATATCAAGATAAAAAGAAAATTTTAATAGACACATCCCTCATAGGTTTTTTCTAACCTGTAACCTGTATGTATGACAAGACTATAGAGTGTGAGTTATCGGCTTGCATTTTGCAAGAGCCAAGAAAAAAGGTAGCACAGGATGAGTATCGAGATGTATTTAATCAGTCTGGAAATAGGTTTGTATAATGTGTGTATTATTTGAACCAGCAAAGAAGGATTCTCTTATTTAATTCTTCTTTCCATTATGATTCTCAGGCCTTTTCTAGTCATGTTTACATTTTAGAAATGAAATCATGTAGCACTCTAGTTCTTCACAATAGTCAAGAACTCTACTTAAACTCGATCTATTTAATATAATTTGTCAAGCAAATAAGACAATTAGAAGAGAGAAAAAAGTCAATCGTCAAAAACATTTTCATTCCAGAATCTACGTACTTAAATAAGGTCCTGTCTTGAATAGTTATGGCCTGTACAAATTCCTCTTCTTATTGAAAATTTCCTTCCATCATCTATTATGAATTTTGAAACTATGCTAAACATCCTTAAAGACAAAGAAGGTCTCTTCAAAAATTTTCCCCCATACAATGAAAAATAATGTTCAATTTTAATAATCAAATTCAATTATTTAAAGTTAGTATGATGAAGAATTCTCAACTCAATTCTTAAATTCATTGTCTATTAAATTCAAAACTAATTTAATTAATCTATGCTTCATTGAAAGTCATTTTTGTCAATTGATGGTAATTGACTTTTCTCATAGATGTGAGTCTACAGGCATTAAGTAGTATTCAAAATTACAGTTCTCGCTTGATATCAATATAGTTTCTCCAACTAAATTCAATATTCAAGATGATTTTCCACTTTTAATCGCAGGCATCATTTTTAATTCTGAATAGAACAGTATTTTGGTTGAAAAGATGAAGTGAGAAACAACAAACAAGAACAGTGGAGAGAAGTGACAATAAGTGTGTGATGTACCTATTAATTATCGAAACAAATATCAGTTTTAGTATGTCGTGACGAATGTTGAAAGGCCTTTTGTAAGCTGCTATTCAAATGTTGATTATTCCGAAAATTGTATCGGGTACGTTCTCTTTGAAATTACTGTCGAGTGAGTCGAGCTGAACTTGAGAAGCGATCGTCGCGCTGGCGTGTTATTATGGGGGAGTTGAGGCTAATGGCAGTAAAGGAGCAAAGCCTGTTATTATGGTGCGAGAGTGTAGTGCAATATAAGGCTAAAGGGTGTATTAATGTAATGCAGGCAGTCTTGCGTGAGTGTGCAGTGCTCATGTGACCGAAGACTGGTGTCGAAGGGAGCGGGTGAGTGAGCTGCGCTGCCATTGGTCAGCGCCGGCCAATTGGGAAAAAGGGGCGGGGCATCGACTGTGGCAGATGTCGAACGGAGACTGCTTGCCGCTCTGTACGACACATTCGGTGGCATGCAACTTTTCTCACATACTTGACGACTATTCAGCCTGCATCACACATCGCTGACTATTTAGCCTGCAAAGTGGAGCGTGAGACACCAGTCTGCGACTCTTTCTTGAATTGCCTGCATGTCGCTTGTGAAATATCGAGAAACCGCCGATCACAATAATGTTGTCATTAATATCAATCTCTGCTCGCTGTAAGGAGCTGTTCAATGTGTTTCGAAGGATATGTAATGTCATTAAAGATGTCTCACATTGGGTCTGAACCCACGGTCTACTTTATTTGATAAAGCTGTTATGCGTGATGAATGATGCATTAATACCACAAGAATGAAAATGATATTTGCACCTCATTCTTGAAAGAAATCTACGGTGGTAGTTTTTAGCTTCTACATTATCTTGACGAGTATGAAATTTCTAAAAGACGGAATTAATTAGTCAAAACATCTTATGAGTATATTCATTGTTTGGTTTGAATGAGAGAGAACTCTCTTATTGAACTCATTCAAGATCTTTTTCGTAATTTTTAGGTAAGTTTGGAAAATCTGCAACATATACTTTTATAGTATATAACTCGTTATATTGTTATACGTAGGCCTATATCATACTATAGTAAACTTACAAAAGAGAGTGACAACTCACTAACTGACAAAAATTCACAGCCAAAACCGCTGATCGGAGAGAGAAACTGGGGTCACCATTAGATAGGGGGCCAATAGTAGGTACAGGGGAAACTCCAAAACGGTTAAAAAGTCCCACCCCCAGGGGGGTTGATGGCCCCCAAAGATTTTCTGCAGAGCTAACCGCTCATCGCACAGCTAGAGCACAATGAACGTTTTTGTTCAGCACCCGGAGATACCCTGATTTCGATTTTAGTAATACAATTTTAACCGGGTTCTTAGGGGGGCCCGGGGGACATTTTCATTGTTCGGCACCTGAACTAGCCAAAACCGCTAATTAAAGAGAAAAACTGAGTTTACCATCAGATAGAGGGCCCAGAGTAGGTAAAGGAAAAACTCCAAAACCTTCGAAAAGTGCTCCCCTCAGGGGGGATGTGGCCCCCAAAGTTTTTCAAAATATCAAGCTATCAGTCTATCAAGCTATAAAAATGGAATACTTTTCAGAGGAAAAAATGTTTTTTTGTTCATAAGTTCTTGAGGTATGGGCGACTAAATGTAGAAATTTTTGGAGCAGGTCATCTCAAAATTGGTTGCAAATACAATCATGAAATTTTGATCATACATGCTTGAAGGTATTGTCTGTCACATGACATAATTAGTTTCTCAAAATACAGTAACCAATTTGGTAAAAAATATTTTCAAAAATAATTTCTTCAAAAAAATAACTTAATTTTCAATTAAATTGAGAACTCGTAATTTTTCTCAAAAGTTGATATTTCGAGAAACTAATTAAGTGATAGACATGTGATAGACAAGACCTTCAAGCACGTATGCTCAAACTCCAACTCAAAAACTGGAATACTTCGGAGTCGTAGCTCAAAGCGCCAAGGATGAACATCATTGTTCGAAACGCGTCCGCGACTCAAATAGTGTAAGTACTGTATAGCAAGAAGTTATCTTTTATTCTGGGAATACTTCACCAAGATCTGACATACGTCAGAGTTGTTAAATTTGTTATTGCTATGCTATCTTATGGTTATTTCAATCAGGAATCGGTTCAACCAGTAACAAAATTTGAAGTTTCGAGCATTCCTAATGGCTTCTACAAATGAATCTTCATGCACAGATTAAAGCCAGTACTTGGCAAATGGAATTGAAGTGGCAATTGTAAATGGCTGTTAAGTATCCGCTTACATTTGAAAGGGGAATTTAGATTCCTCTGGTCGGCCACAGTCAGTTCAGAAGCGAGAAAGCAGGACTAAAGAGCACGTGATGCCGTGACTGGCGGCAATGGATTGGATTGTGGAAATCTGCAATTCCCTCTAGTTTCCCCTCTGCGTTATGCAGATTGGCTCTGCCCAGGTATTTCCCCTAAATCAGAGTGTACCTACAAAACTGTGGCGTTCAATGGCAACTCGAACTCTCCCTTAGCCTACCACTCCAAACTGAGCACCATCACTTTGCAGGGCGCTCCGCTCAGACCTATTAAGACACAATTACACTCTACGGTCATCAACCACTCCAGTACGACACGCAAACCGCTACTCTCTACCCTCAAAATCCCCCCTCTATTAAATTCACCAGCAATACGGCCATAAATCGTGACCATCACAGTGAATTTCTTTCTGACAGCCTCTTTAAATTACCCCCATAGGCCTATGGGTTCAAGTCATGCACAAAACTAGCAGCTAAGTAGAGCATGAGATAAAGTAGATAAAATTAATGCGGTTTATAAATATGAAAGCAAGGTGAAGTTTTTCTTTTCAAGTAAGCCATATTTCACTGATCTTAGTTTTATTCAAATGAAAGTGTCATTGCTTTTGAATGAATAGTTTTTAGGAGATTTTCAAACTGTTCTTTATCATAGTAGGCTTCATAAGAGACCAAGATGAATATCAAAAGATGAGAAGAAACATACTAGCAGCTTTTAGAAGAACTTATATAATTCTTCAAGAGTGCACTTATCAGCAGAACCGAAAGTTTCTTGAGTAGTCACCTCAAGTAGAAAACTTGAGGTGAGTATCCCAATATACTTGTCACCTACACGTATTATCAGTGCTAAATTTGTAAAAACAAAGGTTTCGGTACGGAGGGGACAACCTAGGGGGTCTGGGGGTCCTCCCCCGGGAAAAAATGAAATTCAACTACTCAAAACTAGTTTTTAGAGTAATTTTAAAGCTTTCAGTTGTGTATTTTTACCATCATTTTTCCATATTTTCAATAAAAATTAAAATTATTTACTATAGGAATAGCGAGTAGGTTTAAAAATAGCGACTTCTTAAGAAAAAGAAGTAACTCCTCTCAGAGGTACCGGTACGCTGTACCGGCGCGTACCGTCACAAAGTAAGCCCTGCCTATTATACTTTTTGTCTTGATAGGATGAGATGAATAGGAGATAACTTTCTATTTTTTTGTGAGCCATTGAATAACGAAGATGCATCTTGATATATGTGAGAAAATATATATGAGTATGAATCATTTATTAATATGGTACAGGTTTTGATTTTATTCAGTATTGTAAAAAAAGCGTGAACTACTCGATGAGGACGAAGGACATTGTGAACTTGAAATTTGAACGTGAAAGTGCTCATTGGAAAAACAGTTGTTAGACTCTGAGTTCGCCGGATTAACAAAAGAAATAATTGATTAAGCCAATAAAAAGTAGGCAGGTGCAAGAGTAAACTGTAACGTCCAAAGAACATATTTAAACATAGAATTATAGCTACTCTCGATTCTATTTGAGTTTTTGTAATGGTAAATGATAGCTTGATGCTGTAATGATACAGTTAACCTATTAGATAATAGCGGGTCATCGATGGAACGTGAAAAGCGTTCGAGATGCGACTACCCCGAGGTGGTCCATTCCAGCTTATTATGAGGTGTGAGGTCAGATCGATAGCGTATAGAATAAATAATAGGAAATCGATAACCTGGCTGCAAGAGAACGAACACTTGCAAAGTGGTTTGTTTCCAGATTTGTCTCGTTATTGTTGGAGGGTAAGTAGTTTGAAAAGGTGTCGTTAGTGCGGGTCGTGCCGTGCTGGTTGCGAGCGTAAATTGTCGTCAGTATCCGTCCACACCTGCCGGTCACGGGCCGGTTCGCGAGGAAAGTAAATTACAGCCGTTTAGCAAGCTGATCGCCGGACGCAAAGCGATGCGATCCCTGGCCGCGGGCGATTCGCGTGCCACGTGCGCCTCATTTCAATATAAACCACCGTCGACGTTTATATCGGAGAAAGAAAAGACCGAAGAAAAAAGCAAGGCCTCGTTAGATGTTGCCCGCTGCCGCCGCCGCATCCACTTGTCTGTTATTTATCGTCCGCTGAAAAAAGAGCAACCGCCTCTTCACCTGTGCAGCTGAACTCTTGCCTCCTCTCGCTTTTAGAAACCCGCAAAAAACCGAAACGGCCTCCCTCTGCCCTGCTCTGGCCGCTGGTGTGTGTGCTTATCACTTCATCTCTCCAAAACAGTAGACCGCTCGATTGAGATACGCAAAACCCTTTCGCTCCTGTGTGCCTAATTTTAATGAATGATTTATGTTTTTCAAAGTTCGTTTCATAGCAATTGATGGTGATTAACCCACTTCATATTCAACATCATTTACGGAAAGGATACTTACTTCGATCAACTTATAATTCTCATTTGTTTGTAAACTTTTGTATATTTTGCTATTATGTCTTTATATTCGTCCATCTATCCTTTAAAGAATAGTCGAGGAAGGGATTAAGAGTAAAAGAAGTAGAGGGAAGAGTATGCGGGCGTCGACTTACCAGAAACTTTGGGTGGGCTCAATTGCTCCGGGGAGGCTGGGGAGTATGGAATACCTCTGAGGAAAAAGGAGTTTCCAAATTTTTCAAATTTCAAGGTGCTTAGAAGCATTTTTAATGCTTCTATTGGATGAAAAAATAGGTAACAAAACTGACGGTTACTAAGAGGTTCAAAAAAATATTAAGTTATTGTATTTTAAATGTATGTGTGTTTTTGTATTTGTATTTCAAACAATAGATTTGAATTTATACGAAACAATTTTTATATATTTATACAATTTTTTATTTTATAATGTTTTTTTTCTAAACATTGACATTGATTAATAGTAAGCAGGATTTAAAACACATTTACCTAATAAATTGAGGATGACATGACTATTTTACAGTTATTAATACGCTGTTTTCTGTTTCATATAGTTTCGATACTTGGTCAACACTATACGTCAACAGATGTTTTAAACCTTTGAATTATTTTTGAGTGGGCTTCAGCCCATGCACCCAGGCCTTATGGAGTCGGCGCCCGTGGAGAATCGAGAGACGATTTGGAATGTCGGCAAACATCTAGCATAGGCGGCCTTACGAAGATATCAAGGGTATTAATTTGTTGAAGATCGTGGCAAGTTTGTTCTGGACTGTCTTCGAACAGTTTTGCAATATAATTATTATGGTTATTATGGTAATAAATTATAAATGTATTAATTGATCGATTGAAGTCTTTTATGTGAATGATGAAGGAAACTCAAGTCTCCAGTCCATAATATATTTTAATAAACTGTTTTTTCAAGATAAGTTGACTTTGAATCAAAATCAGAATCAGGGCGACAAAGAGGTAGTGGAAGATTCATCAAGATTATTGATTATTGGAAATACAGTTTTTAGAGTTTTTATAGGACATTTTTGCTCTTAATATTGAATCTGAAATATCTGACACTGATGAATAATTTCACGTCAGATAAAAAGAATTAGGCCTATCGTTGAATGTGAGTGGAATCGGATTTTTAAACATTTGAAAACCTGTATTAGATACCTATGTGATGGAGTTACCAACTTTCAAGAAATGGAAAACCAATCTTATTTCAATAGAATATCATTATGGGATTTCAGTGAGATAATGAGCAGAAAAAAGATAAGGATGAATGAAGTTTGTTGAAATTATTGACAGCGTGGAAGAACAATTCAAGAGTCAGATTCATAAACAATATTATTTTCTCACATTTCTTTTTATACTACATTAATTTTTTCTCTCATGGGTTCTCTCTTGCTTTAGACCTTACAAATTAACACTTGAACTGATAGAAGTGGTAAAGTATAATTTGTTATAATGGTATGTGAAATAATGAATACTTTATAAATATTATCTGTTCAATCTACTTTGTACTCGATGTTTCTTTATAACTCACTGAACTTATACTTATCAATTACAATGCAATCATTCTTAATAGGAATCATTATTTATTCTCAGAGGTTCGAAAACAGACACTCATCAATGAGAAAAGAATGTCTGCTGGGCTTCATTGTGGCACATGGGTCGAAAGAATTTCAGACATAGGATGATGTCTTTGGGAACCACACTAGTTGTACAATACTGTCAACATACTGTGAATATTTCAAAGACTATTCATGCAGAGGAAGGAGAAAAATTATCTTCAATAGTTCAGAAGACGTTTCCCACACTATCAGGCATAGTCCTAGTCCAAGAGATCTAAAAACAAAGCATCCTTCCAATCCTTTATGAACAGTTGGCATTTTTAATTAGCTCAGAGTCTTGTTGCATGAGTATGACAAATTATAAATATGCAAATGCACACTATCTTGTTGTAACAGATATAATGGTATGAACTTGAGTTTAACGTTATTTTCTTTTTTCATTTCAGGCAACTAAAGGAAAGATTTACCAGACAATATTGATGATATTGAAGATCAGTAGGCTAGGTACTATGAGTCAGGAGTAAGTTATGCAATAGGTTACACTTCTACTTTATTCTACGTTTCTCTTATCAGCCCTATCGTTTTCAATTATAATTATTGTTTTAAATCATAATCTTGCTCTCCAAAGAGGAATTTGATAACACATGTTTGTTTAAAGTGGTGAAAACTCACCAGAAGACTATTATTCAAGAAGACGAGGCCTAGCCAGAGCCAGAAGAAATAAAGATATTGGCAGGCCTAGAATAGATGGGTAGGAACAAAAAATTAATATAAGAAGTTGGCTATTCTATCTAGTAAGAAAAAATGACGACGACTATCACAATATCAAGAAAAATCTACTCATCAAATAAAAGAGAACGTAATTGAATTGATACATAAAAATGTTTGCTAAAATCATATTTCAATAATAATATACGAGCATAATGGATGAATGATATCGTTGACAAATTTCCAATCATATATCCGACGACAGATTTTTCAAAACAAGAATGAAGTAATATAATTTTGAAAACAAACTATCAAACTGAATCTTTTCCCAGACAATGAAGCTTCCAAACCTGAGGTTTTCAAGAACGCATACGAGCACTAGAAAAAATTCTGAAGAATACATTAAAGCAACAGACATCCAGCATTTCCCAACTAGAAAGTGCTGAGAATGAAGACTAACAATATGAGTCTACCCGCCGTGTCAATTGATGATCAGGTGAGATAGCCTAGTTGCATCTGAATGCAAGACTGTTGTTGTAGGCCTAGTTGTTGCGATTGTGGCTGTGTGGAAAATCTTTCATAATAATTGCAGAGAATGGCAATTAGACGAGAGCGTGTATGGCCGGCTGAGGCGGCCGGCCCATTGTGAGGCGATTATATAAAAACATAATTAGTCGGCTCTTATGAATGAACAAGCGGAGGAAGCAAGTTTGAGCCTCGGGAGTCGGTTTGTCGGAAGTACCGATGGACAAGCACACCGCTACTGATTAAACCTCCCCCCCCCCCCACAACTGTTACCGCTCTCAGCGGTCGAAACGGTCCGAGATAAGGTCGCGGCACAAGCAGATAGAGCCGCAATTATCAGAACTGGAGCTCACATCCTCTATCTATTTGCTTTGCTGTTGAAGAAGTTCACAGACGTTATCTTTCGCGTGAGTCCAATGCACATACGAAATATTAATACAGTAGTCCTCATTCAGTTTTTTGCTTTCCTCATTCTTTCTTCTCGACCTCCTTCTCCTTCTCCTCCACCTCCTCTTCCTCTTCCTTCTCGTTTCTATCTTACTCTTCATCATTCATCCCTCCTCTTCGACAATACAATGTGGGAACGATAAAAAAATGTATAAATGTTTCAAGTGTATTTCGAAATCCTAGTAGGCCTATCCTCTCTATTTCAATAGCATTGCCTATTTCAATCTTGAAGTTATCTGATTGAGCTATCAGAAGTTATCAACACAAAGCTCAAAAAGAAAATGTTCCCTTTTTCTTGAAGGTATCATTCCTTCTAGCATTCTAATTCTTTTTCAATATTCAATATTTATTTTGTTGAATTTAAATTCCATTGCTGTATCTATTTATCTCAATATGGGAATTTTCCTATTGTACTTCTTTTCCTATAATATTATCACCATTATCAAATATTATATTAACCGTGGGGAAGCGTAGTATACTTATTTGGTCATCGCCGGCTATATTTCCTATAGGACCAAATAAGTATACCACGCTTCGCCACTATATATTAAGTTGAAGTAAATATACACTTTAAAGTGAAAAATTACTCACGTATTTGTATCAATTATCAGTAAAAAGAAGATGGATCAACAACAACATACATATATCACGTGATCATATAATTATTATCATAGCCCCCTCTAAACTACATGGCCGCGGCCTTCAATGTGACAACGTCGCTGCACCGGCATGAGCAATGCAAATCGGTCATGTGTTTTATAAGTCATGTGTTTGTAGTGTTTTTTATAAGTATGATTTTATAATGAAACCAGCCGGTATTGCGAGGTTGTCACATTGAAGGCCGCGGCCATGTAGTTTAGAGGGGGCTATGATATTATCATTCTTGAATGGCATTATGCTTTGATATGCAGTATGGTATATTGTGCATGTTTAAAAATTGTGTTATAAAAAGTATTCATTTTCCTCAATCTACAGCTGGTTAGTGGATGATAGCTATCAATTTGGTTTTCTATCGATGGTTTTTAATCTCTACACACACATAGACCCACAAACGCAACATGAAAACTGTGAGAATCGGGCTTAGGCCTGATCTTTCACACAGACCTGCAGTATAAGCAGGGCACCCATCAGAGGCGACACCCTAACTTAGTCGTGGGATCTACTGGTGTCTAAAACGGCGTGACAATCCATCCTTGACGGCGCTGCCCGAATCAGTAAGTCATCTTGAGAAAACAAGCCGTGTAAGTAGAAGACGCGGTCCAGCTGGCAGGCAATTGGTCATGCAGTCACAATGTTTACCTTCTTACATACGGTACACGCCAAATCAACGATTCCGGCCCACCACCAGTTAGCCTACTGCTTTCCCAACAAATCAGCCATATCGCTCGACCATGATTGGCATTGCAGTGCTAACTGTACACAACAATGGACTTTTTCCATTTATGTTTCGTCGCCTCCACACTGAATCCCACATTAATCCACAATTTTACACCTCAAGTGAAAAAATGCACTTGTAATATTTTTCAGCAATATGATGTTTCAAATCTGTTGGATATCTGCTTTAACTGAGAAAAAAAAACTAAATTCTTCTCGCATAGTAGTTTTACAGCATCGTTCCTTGATGTCTTGTTTTGTTGGCATAATGGAAGAGCAGAGCAAGGGAGCTGAAAATACTCACGAGCAATCATTTTTGTGAACACCTAACTTTATAATTATATCAATAAGAAATTAATTGAAATATCGAACGATTATTTATGTCATCAATGATTTTCAATTGGTGACAACGAATGAATAATCACTCACTTTTTTACACCTTACTGACAATAAGCCTCACTATAACAGTGTGATGTTGCCAAAACTATATTCAAGCCCTTCGGTGGTCTGTGACTCTTGTTAACGTTTTTTCAACTGATGATATTGATTATGGACAGGCACTTTAATATAATCTGAGATTTAATATGAGCTGATAACTTGAGTACAAATTGAATAACTATGGAAGCAACTTGAATTTAATTAGATTTGGAGACGTGTTACAAAATTGGTCAATACAAATCACAACCCTGAAGAACTAACATTTGATCTAAATGCTCTAATATTGTAATTATTACAGTAGAATTTAACAAGCTTGATTCCTTGAAAAAATTATGTAACCTATACAATAATACGAGTGTACTAATACTTATTCTTTATAGAATAAAAAATTCAACCCACATGATGACCCGTTTTAGAAAATGTCAAGGACGTAACACTAATCACTCTTGTCATTTCGTACTGTAAAAATCCTCATCATCCGGGAAGGCTCCTGACTGTCTAGAAAATTGCTATGCAGATTACAGTTCAGATGAAGTAATGTCAGTTTAATATGACTCCTGTTTATTTCATGATGATTGAATGAATAAATATATGAGTTGGCTGTGTTTCATCGCGCCTTAAATTAATGCACTCTGAACGTCAACGTTTTGATCTGACGATCGCCTTGAAGAATGCCCTCCGGCTGACCTGTCTTGCATACTGTCAGCTTCTGCGGGTAGCGCATGCCATTTGAAATCGCAGTGCATAATTTTGTGAAAATGAGACCTACATGACTGTGTATTTGTAGCTAAAAATATTCACGAAGTAGATCATTCCAATTCAATTGCATATTTTACACAGAGTGCAGCTGAAGTTAGTTCAGCTTTTTAAACATCTATTTGAATAAATACAAATCTAATTGCATCCTTCACGTTCACATATTATCAGATGATAGATTTTTCAGCAAATCATCTTCAGTTGAGCTTTCCTCAAAGAGGAGTATTAATTGGCACCTTTCTTACTTAAACGAATATAGATATGCAACTTGTGCAATGATTACACTGTCATTTAAAATTCAGACTTTTTGTATACACACATAAAATATCATCCATTCATCCTCATATAAACATGTATTTTTATGATACAAAATTCCTTGTATATGTGGAATCGAATCTATTTTAAAATGACTCATAGGCTATTTTTCGACCTTCTATAAATTTCAGAAACATAAGTTTTGTTTCAATCACTAAAATGGAATGTAGCAAATGAGATGTAAAACGACATGATCAAATGATAATTAATTTTCTATTTTTCAAATTTTTGTTTGTACAAACCTTAATTTCACTTTTATTTTTCATTGTTCTACCTTAATTCCAGCTTTAATGTTGGTAGGTTTATTTTGAGAAAGAATATCGTATCTTGTTGTGATAATACTACTTTTATAATAGCGTATCCATATTTATTTAATTGTGTATCCATACTTTTTTCTACTGGTAAATAACACTATTTTAAAAACACTTTTAAGTAGAAATAACACTATTTTCACTTACATAGTTATGATCGTTTCAACCTGATATGACACCAGGTTGGAACGATCGTAACTATGTAAGTGAAAATAGTGTTATTTCTACTTAAAAGTGTTTTTGAAATAGTGTCATTTGATTTGATTCAATTGTAAGGTTTAATGAGGCCCATAACATAATTATTTTGTTGTGTTACTAATGAAAATAATAGACTAATGACGAATCAGAAAACTCCAATTAACTATAGAACAACAGGTAAATGGTTACAGTGGATCACGTTTTCACAAGAAGAGTTGCCTAAGATTCGGTAAAGTAATAATAGTTGGCGTTGAGTTGAGTATAAGAAGTCTGCTTTCCCATCGAGTTGGATGAGTGTGATCGACTAGACGGACAAATAGGAGCATCTCATCGATACGCTGATAAAATCGTGTGAATCTGCCGACCAACTGAATGTGGAAGACCCATATAGCTGCGACCTGACACACGGAAATCACAGAGCAAGATGAGAACACAGGAAACGTCCAGCATTCTCGCATTTCCTTTCACTTCTTATCACACTAATCATGATGGACTTGTTCTCTTCAAAGACCGTGTAAGGCAATGAACCGTTGTCTTACTTCAGATCAAAGGTTTGAGAAAATAAATTATCAATCGATAAAAAAATACATGATATGCGAATATTAATAAAATTATTTCAATTTTGATTTATTGTTATTCACTTCTTCATCTCCTTGATTTTAAGGATTTACCTGTTTTGACTCATAACATTAACGATAATTATTCTTTTTTATAGCAATTTATATGTTCGATCGTTTTATTGGTTTAAATTCATGCAATTAAATGTACATGGAATGTAATTAAATACATATACAATACGAATACATATTACATTTAACATTATATTTGAGCCTCTCTGATTCTCATCTGTATGAAATGAGGAGTTTGAAATCACACAAGGCGCCAAACCTGCAACAAAGTGAAAAATAAAGACACAGATTTTAGAATATATAATCATTATTAAATTTGGACCATTTCTTAAGTCATTAGCCTGTTCACATGTATCTTGTAACAAAAGTTCAAAGTATCTCCAATTTTGATTAGTTAGCATAGTCTGTGTAAACTGCCTATTGAAGGTGATGGATTGTAGAATAGCAATAGGTAGGGATAAGTATAGAACTGTCGCTTCTATCGTATCCTTCTTCAACTGTACTTCACTTAGGTTTGAATACAACAAAACCTTCTGGTTGTGAGTACATGGCATGTCATTATTTTTTTATATTTTCCAACGTTAATGTGAAGAAAGTTAAACAATGCATTAATTATACTAAAAAACCTCTAAATAGTTGGGATGAGATAAGATTAGGTGGGAATTCATTTATATGGAACATTATTACTTAATATTACCGAAAATTTAACACCTGGAAAAAGTTATTGATCTCAATTACTTGAGATTAAGGATTAAGGATGAGAAGGATTGAATACGCTAATAAAAAATAAGTGATGGCTATCATGATGTTTGAAAAAGTTGATAGTTTTCTTAATAAGTTAAGAGTTTCAAGATGTTTACTGGATCTGGAAAACAGGAAGTTTCCGATTGACTTGTAACACATCTCATCTAAAGCTGATTAATACAAGCTACTACCAATTAAAGAGTTACAAATTGTTACACCTGTCAGAGAACAGATAGTCTGCCACCTGCACGCCTTTCCAATATGTTCCTTTCATTGTATTTTTCATCATATAAATTAATAATCATAGAAGCTGACTATTTTTCGCGGTCGAAGCCTTACCATGAATTGAGTAGTATGTAGTTTTATTTTCATTTTATCTAATTATAATTGGTCTTCCAACAGCCTACACTTTTTTATGAGAGGACTTTGATGAAAACTGTGTAAATTTCATGATCTCAAGCTTTCTATTGGTGTGAGTCTTCAAGAGAAGAAAAAACTCAACACTTCATTGATAGCTTATATTATTAGGATTACGGTACTGACTTGAGGAGTATTCAGTTCAGCCTCCATCTCGCCATACATCAGTTCAGCCTCCGTCTCGTCTTAGTTCAGCTTGTTCTAAGCATGCGTCAATAGCATTGATGCAAGCAAAGAACAAATTTATCAATACAAGACGGAGACTGATCTGATATGTAGGAATAGTCCTTCGTTCATTACAGACAATATATTGGAGATTTTTCTATATTGAAGTCATTTTTAATATATTGAGGACTATTCTCAAATGTACTCCAAGCTTCACAAGACTAATGGATTGTCTATTAGAGACTTGACCGTTACATTTTTTTATTTATTCTTTAGTCTGAAATTAGCCACTACGACCGCTATTCGCAAGCTTACCGGTTAGTTCCTCAAGACAAGACAAGGAGTTTACTCAGTCTTGAAGTGCAGTACTTCATAGTTGGTATGAAGCCAAACACACCGATTAGTCATTGCATCGGTGTTGGACATTCCTCTAGCAGCCTGATTACTGTGAGCTGAATCTTCGTTCAGCTCTTGTCTCTTACCGCGTGTGCTGCTTCAGGAAAGGCTGCTTAAATGACCGTGACTAGAACTCATTCAATATTTGGTCTTAGTCTTGCCTTGACTTCAGTGTACGCCTAGCCTAGGTCAAGACAAGACAAGAAGATTAGTCACGTTTAGTCGCAGTAAACCTGCTTTCTTTCGATTAGTCATTGCATGTTGCTATAAGCAACTATGTGAAGTACTGTTAGTCAAGACAAGACTAATCACGTTTAGTCACGTAAGTCACACACTTGTTTGCTTAGTCAGTCATTGTATCGGTGTGTGCTGCTTCATAAGCAACTTTGTGAAGTACTGTGACTAAACGTGACTAATCTCGTCTTGTCATGTCTTGTCTTGTCTCTGGTCTTGACTAACCGGTGAACGCCTAGCCTAAGGTTCAATTTACATTCTCTTCCACTCACTCTCATCACTGATAGTGCCAAACACTTCTCAAATTATTATTACTATCCCAATTATTACCAAGTTCTCTCAACGAAAATAGCTGCTGCGTGCCACCTCCTCATTCATCCTCCAAGTTTTGGCTTCTAGACATCCAACGCTCGTCACGATTGATTGTGGCTAATCGGCTTATAGGAGGCGTTGTCGCACAGTTTTAAGAGCACAGTAAAGACTTGTCTGGTGGACAACTTACCGCGACGCAACACTTGAGCGCGTGAATCTATTATGTGCGAAGTGAAAAATGGACTTGTTGATGCCGTGAGAGAGGAGAAGAATAAAAAAGTTGGAAGAAGAAGAGGGAAAAAGAAGGAAGGAGGAAAGGAATGAGACGGGAAGGAGAAAAATCTGAAGAAAAAAGAAGAAGAAGAGGACAAGGATGAGGAGGAGAAGAATAAGAAGAAGAGGAATAATGAGAGGAGGAGGAAAGGAATAAGAAGGAAACAAGAAAAAGTAGAAAATAAAGAAGAAGAAGAGGAGATGGAGGAGGAGGAGGAGGAGCAGAACGAGGAGGGAGGAGGAGGGAGGAGGAGGAGGAGGAGGAGGAGGAGGGAAGAGAAGAAGAAGAAGAAAGAAGAAGAAGAAGAAGAAGAAGAAGAAGAAGAAGAAGAAGAAGAAGAAGAGTAAAAAGAAGAGGAAGAAGGAAAAGAAGGAGGAGAAGCAGAAAATGAAGAAGAAGAAGAAGGAAGGAGGAGAAGGAGGAGGAGGAAAAGACGATGAGGAAGAAAGAAAAAGAAGAAGAAGAGGAAGAAGAACAAGAAGACGAAGAAAGAAGGAAGAAGAAGAAGAAGAAGAAGAAGAAGAAGAGGAGGAGGAGGAGAAGAAGTTAAGGGGAGAAGAAGTGAAAGAAAGAAGAAGAAGGGGAAGAAAAGAAGAAGGAGAAGAAAGGGAGGAGGAAAGAAGAAGAAGGAAGAAGAAGAAGAAGGAAGAAAGAAGAAGAAGAAGAAGAAGAAGAAGAAGAAGAAGAAGAAGAAGAAGAGAAAGAAGAAAAAGAAGAGGTGGCAGAACAAGGGTGAATGGGGTAGGATGTTCGTGTTGGAGCAGTTCTAACTCTTGGCTTCGGCAGATCGTCGTCGTCGTGGCAACAGGAGAAGCAATTAAGGTCCGACACTGTTGTGTGGGCGTCGCATCGTTCTCATGTAATTGTGTTTATTGGCGCTGGACCGCGAGCAGCAGCGGTGGGAGGGGGGGAGGGGAGAGGGAGAGGCTAATAACTGATAAGAGACAGCGAGAGTTCGATAACTGAATAAAATAAAGAGCGCGAACGCTGATTTAATGATGCCCGGTACCGGTACTGTGCCCAGTGTCAGCAGAGCGGCGACTAAACACAGTCCTCTGTCCTCTGCCTTCTCAAAAAGCTCGTCGGCCGCAATTAAATTATTTGTTTGGAGCCGTGTCTGTTGAAAGTGAGAAAGAGAAGTCGGAATGTGAGAGGCACCCGTACAACGTTGCTGGGAACGGCCAGGCTCTCTAAATTATAAGTGCCCAGGGCTCGAGTTATCACCGGGCTGAACTCCTTCTGTTCAGTCAAGCTCGCCACACCGTGTAGGCTACGAATGCTAATGAAGACGTCGCCTTACCGGAACGTGTCACGTGATTTCTCTTCTTTCTCTGTCTCACTCTCCACACTCTAAACGATTTCAACCGGAAATCGGACATTCCTGCTCGTAAACTGTGAACTGATTTCTTTTACTTCTCTGAGTTTTTTCAACAACTTCACCTTCCATAATCTTGTCTTCCAGAGAACAGAAACACACTCCACCAATCAATAGTTGAAATACAAGTGGATTGTGATGGTGTGGACGTAAATTTATACGAGACGATTGAAACGCTCACCTGATGTTGTATCGTAATAAAATTCCAGTTTAATGGAAAAATTGAAAGATTCTGGTCTTTTTGAAAAATTACATCCACTTATCCCAATTGTATTGAAATATCCCTTTCTATTAGGGTGTTCTGAAATATCTCTATCCTCCTCGTCCAATTCATCATTCTAAAAGATTATTTGATTGATCGAGTGAGCTTTTTCAATTCATATTACACCTTTAAAACCAAAAATAATTCTATAATCGTATAACTAAGGAGTAAAGCTTACATCATTTCATAATACGGCATTAACAATTCGAGGAAACCTCATAATCCAGAAAAATTGAAATCTGTCATACCAAATCGTTTCTTGTATTCCAAAATTGCCATCATATTGTATCACTCAATTATATGCAATGAATAATTCTACTAATAAGATAATAAACCTCCCCCCTCCAACTTGTAATTCTCCATTCCTTCTGTTCCTTCCTTCCTTAAAAATACTTTTAGAATTTAAAAATGATACTTGTTAATAAGATCTTATTCATTCTTCTCAATTTCTAAAACTAGTAGTGTGGCATTAATAATTAAATCAATAAGTAGATCTATTTGCCTAAACAAATAATTTTCATATTCCTCGTGATTTTCCGTCATTAAATCCGTCAACTCTACTAAATAAGTCATGGAGGGATACCATTGATGGGATAGCATAAAGAGGATACCTTTGTACCTTCAATTCTCCTGTGCTATTCATTTTCTAAATCAAAGTTCACTTTACCATTGAAGTCGTCCAAGATAAGGAGCATTTGAATATCCTGTCCAAGAAAAAATTTGATTTTTATTGGAGAGAGTCATGAGATTGATCGATGGTGAGTAAGGGAGCTTGAAGACTATGAACATAAGGAAGGGGGAATTATAAGTGTGGGGGGGGGCGTTATCCGAATTTCTAGGAGACCGGCAATTGGACGAAGCGGAGGTGCCTCGGTAATCGCGGCCGGCATATCAGCAGTGCGGCTAATTTCCTCCATCAACGGCAACGAATTATGTAAAAAGGCTTGCAGTGAGCGTGTCTTATCTAACAAAAGCAGGCCGCGAAACAAAGGAGAGGGCGAACTAAATTAAGGAAGAGGAGAACAAAAGGCGGTTAGCTGATATCGATTGCGTCCCGCTTCCCATTGGTCAACGCTTCCCCCACCCCTCGCCTGTTCACCTCCAATAAAAAATGATAATAAGGCAGTTAATTTGCATCATGACTTGTGCGTATGGCACATGAGAGAGTAGGCTACTTGATGCAGCCTGATAACAGTGATTTATCGCCGTTGAAGACCACGCTAACTTACCGTATACTATACAACAGCAACACTTATTTCGAAAATGTTCGTCTGTGTACGCTCAAAAGCGTTTCCGATTTCTCACTCGCTATGTGATTCTACTCTCATATCTTACCAGGCTACACTTTAATCCACCATCAATGAGAACAATGTTAGATTGGATTTATGTACATGCTTCTGTTAGGCTACATCTATGTCTTCTCCACCCACGTTCATTTTTCAAAAATGTTCCTCCTACAGAATAGTTTCTGATTTTTCACTATCTGTGATTCAACTCACACATGTTTCCATACCACACGATCATTGAGAACAATGTAAGTCAAGAATGGATGTACATGCTTCTGTTACATTCTCTGTTTCCGTCAAATCCATCATCTCCTAATGAATGAGAAATATTGCAAAGAATAGTAGAATGCTGAGACTCTTTAAATTGCTCTACTTGGTTGAAAATGATTTATCACAGTATCTTTCATTCATTCATAAAAGAACAGAGACTTCAAGGAAGTTTCTACAATGCAAATCGTTATTCTTATACAATTTTTTCTATATTACAATCATACTTGGCAATCATTTATTAACTTATTATCAAGGTCTTCACATTTTATTTTACAATCTAGTCAAACTTGATCTATATTGTAACAGCAATTCTACATGATAGGCTACTTCACAGAAAATGAGAGGAACCTGAGGATTTACTCTATTATGAAACTATTGCTAACTATATGAGACTATAATTATTATTAAACTACTCTATGATTTAACTATTTCACAGAAAGGAACTATTGTGATTTCAAGAAGTGGTAACTGCCCTGGAATACTTTATGATTTCAGAACTTCCTAAACTCTTCTGGTAACTGAAATTCAAATAGAGAATAGGCTGCATTATTTTTTCAAATTTTATATGACCATTTTCTTAGAAAGCAAGTTTATTGCGGGTGAATTTTATTGAAAATTTCTCGCAATGGAATATTGCTGTCACTCATAGGAATAATAATAATATGATCTGGCAATAATTACATAAAGAAATAATGCTGGAATATTCGACAGCGTATCGGAGTCTCAGTGCTTCAAATCTTATTCCAAAGTGAAATAATTACAATTTTTTGTAACTTGCGATACGCTTTCATTGTATCTATGTGAAAGTGAAAAGGTAGACATGGTTTCAATCAACTGGAAAAGACGCCTATGGTTGATTGCTGTTGACAATTCTTGTCACTAACATTTTTTTCAATCTATATAATTTTCTACGAAATTTTCTATTAGTCTATACCAATGTAGATGGAATACAATTCTAATTAGTTTGGTCTATAGTCTATACCATTTTGAGTCTACTATCTCATTTTCCCATGCAATTTTATTACAACATTGAATATGATTTTGCTCTTTTGTCTTGAGTAACAAAAAATGAACTCGACTAATCGATTTAATGTTCAGCATGGTTTTCTGTTGCATTTTCCTTTTTTATTTTGATAGGAATAGAACAGATCATATTCATATTCATATTTGAATTTTATTCAAATAAAAGAATACATTTGAATTTTATGTTCAGCATGATTCTGTTGCATTCTCCTCCTCTATTTCGATAGGAATAGTATAAATCATGAAAATAGAACACTATTTTGTTTGACGGGGTGGAAAAGGAATGTAATGCCAAACTCTCAATAATATTTTCTAATATTTGGAGGCCATGGAAATCCAACTTGGAATTTCTGGAAGAAATATAAAGGAAAAGTGTTCGCTTACTCACCGATATTCAAGTATTCTCTTCATAACTTACTTCTTTGATTGAAGATTACATTCCCAAAAACTGTTTGATGAAGCCTCAGTGAATCTTTCAGTTTGTTACGCATGGTGAAATTCGGAAACATTCTCCACTGAGATAATAAGCCAAGGATTAGAAGTAGAGTGACTAGAGCCGCTAGTTTAGGGACCCTCTTCACGATAATAATTATCTTAATTGCTTCCGAGTTATATTGTTCTCTTATCTGGATCATTTTCACGTCGGCTTAGTCAATTTTGGAAACAAAAACAAGAATAACACAACGGATCTGTATGTATTCTAATCAGAATAATTGTTTTTCAAGTTGAAAAAACAGAATGGCTGCTAGCCTGGCCTTCTTCGTTGTGTTATTGCATTAATTTTCTCTGCTTCACCTCCTACTTAACTTGCGAGCAAACTTGAGCGTAACGAATGTTCCGAATTTCAATTCCCGCTATATCCTGACAATACATCAGCATAATGGTTCACAAAGGAATTAACCAATTACCATGAAAATTCACACAATTATCTGTCAATCTGACAGCAAGCTGCTTCAGCAATAAGGATATTTGTTATTCTCCCAGAAACTCTCAACTTTGAATTTGAAATAGATCAGATAAATAGATCTCTCAGTTGATAAGTGTCTGAAAATGCAATCAATAGCGCCTACATGAAGCTCTATGTGGATGGTTTTCTCAAGCCATGAAATTTTCTCAGTTTGAAATGTTCAAATCTATCAATGATGGAGCATCCATGGTGGAGCCACCACCTGGTATCATATGGGAACATGACACACTAGGCATTGGAAGCTCCACAAGAACTATGTGATCCTAGAACTCATGTGGGCATCATCCTCAGTAAAAAAAAGAAAAGTGTAATCTCAACGGGTCCCGATTTTTTGATCCACCATTGGTGGGTGGTGCCACTATGTCACTACATTTCTTGGTGTCGGTCATGTCTGTTCAACCAGTCTTTCAGATTCGCCACCGCTAAGTCCAGCCATTCCTACTATTTGTTTACTGTATTTTCTATGATTAGTTATCACTGGACTCTGTGTTTCGTGGCTGCTTTGAAGGCTGAACTCGTGGAGTATTTTAAATAATATATTTTGCCACCAGAGAAGCGCGGACCTGAAGCAGAGAACCTGGTTGGTGGAGCAACCAGGGTGGCCTAGTATGGCATTGACCGTAAACTGTAGGAAACCAATTTTTGCTAGGGATGATGCCCTATTTTGCTTACAGCCCATAAGCTGTAAGCTTGGGCGTGGGTAATGGGAAAGATGATGATGATGAGATATGAACAAATAACAATATTCAGTACAATGAACAATAAAATGAATGTTTAGTAAGATAGTCTCAATATTCGTTGATCGCAAAGCGTTAAGAAATTTCTGAAATCCAAAAATGCCCAATGTTCTCTCAAAAATAAAGTTAATCTGTGGATCAATATCATAACAAATCAATATGAATAAAAAATCAACATAACGGAGTCCTAATTCAGTTCGATAAAGAAAACATCAACAGCTAGCAGAAGGCCTATTTCCATTGGAAGAGTCTTTTGGCATGAGCGAATAAACAGGAACTGTAAGTAACCAGTTCAGTGCATGTTCCAGTAAATTAAATCTATAAAAGGAGAATACAGAACGTTCAGGTCGATGAGCAAAAATTAATTGTATTGTTATCGAACAATCATAAGTCCACTAATAGCTGGAGCTGAACTACTCAGCGTGGTTTGCCTCTCTAGTTCTTTTGATGAACGCCGGGTGGATCACTGAATCCACCAAATGTTATGCTTGTTATTGCTATTATGGGCACTGTGTGGCGAATTCCACTTGGGCTATCAAAAGTACTGTTCTTCTTACCGATGAAACCACTTTTGTTCAAATAATTATTATTTTTCCACCTCTTCTATTACAATAGTAACGGTCCACAACTATTCAAACAGAATTTACCATGATAAAATTGTGCAACATTACGTGAAAATAAAACAGATCTTTTGCTTATTTATGGTATAAATTCTGACAGTTAGATCACTGAACTGGCAGGTGAAGAATTGCCGGAAAACACAAAAAGTAACCACCCCTTGGTACCATAGTTTTCATAATTCATTATTTCAACAGTTTTGGAACTTGATACTTCATGAAATCTGTTTGCGTGTACTCTTTATGTAATAGTGCTTCTGGAAGCTGTAAATTGTGGGTAATTTGTTGAAATTTTATGCTCAATACCCGAAAATGTTCTTTACAGGAACATGTTCATCTTCAGAGGAAAAGTCTTAATGAAAAGAAAAGAAGGTCAATTTGAAATCGTTAGAGAGAGATTGTGAAAGAAGAATACAAATTAGAGTATAGAATCATTAGAAAATCGATCACAAATAAGTCAAGTTGTGAAAAAATTTTATCAAAATTTCGGGTATGTTATTGTATACTGTGTGGGGAAATTCTCTCAAACTTCTTTCAAGATTGTAGTATAATATCGATCACTATCCACAAATAATAATACTGTATAAAAGTTCATGAAGAACCGGCACTGAAATAGTGTGACACTAAGTTATGAGGTGAAGTCGTCTCTCTCTAAGAAAATTACTGAAACAGAAATTATTGGAACAGAGAAACTCAAATTCAAATACGCAGACATGCTGCAATTATGAAAAAACCTGAGTAGATCGAATAATCTACAATAGCGTTGAATTAGAAGAATGCGGTTTACAAAAATTATCATCACAACTCAACTTTTGGTATGAGTTTATTGTGTTTCATTGGTCGTAAACTAAATTTGTACTCGAAACAGTAGAGGCAATTAAATCATTATCCTATTTATCAAATCAACATTATCATACAGCTATAAAATAACAGTTGGGAGATTCGGCGTGCGATGTAGAAAGCTATAATTATGCTTTCAGCCGTTCCGCTTATCTTAGTTACTGTTAGCAAGGAAAAAGTATTCATCACTTCCCTTCGACTAACAGGAAATCCTTTTTTCAAATATACCGTCATTTGGAGAAAAATTATTCAATTCACAGCATTGCTTGTGAAAAATATTTCAGTTGGACATTCAAGTTACTGTCGATCTCTAGAAGTTGAATTGAACTACTGTAGTCACTTTGGTGTGTGAACTAGTAGAGAGAACTTCTGGAATAGCTGCCGGATTGTGTCGATTGGAGAACATTCTAGTTCATGAATCAGAGTGTGAATTTTGGATTGAAAGAGATTGTATTTCGAGTGAGAGGGTAGAGATCAATATGGTTATTATTTCATCAAATATGTAGACTGTTAGAAGAAAGTATTCAGCCCACCGGGAAAACTCCAAATTCCAATGACAATAGACGCTGAAAGCAAAATAAATCATGGAAAGGAAGCCTGAAGTACCAGTGAGTGTGCAATGCATCTCATATCATCTCAACAATATCATATTATATCACCATCTCATATCACAACAATTTGCAGACATGGTAGGAATCAGCATAGCATAGTTCATCGTCGTACTTTTGTTTCAACGTTCTATAGTATGTTTGGGTATGTCAACAATACAGAATAATTCTGTGTTTATTTGTGCTGCCTCGACAGAAATTCAGAAATTCCTCGCTGCATATTCAGTAATGGTTTACTTGAACTGAAGTGTGGGTGTGATGAGTATATGAATGACTATGAGGATGGTGATCGGGAATGAATGACTCAGGCGATGCAATGACCGTCCTTGGGTGTCACACCGTGGAAGCGTTCTCAAGCGGATGTCGCCTGCGTTTTGCGTGCTTTTCCGCGCTATCCAACAATAACCGTGTGTAACTCACTAATGACCTGTGAGGGTGTCCGGAGTGTCCAGCCTATTGCATTACAATTCCCGCCAGTCCGCCGCTTAACGACAGTTTAATTTCAGTAATTTATCGCCTCCCCTCTCACCATAGCTTTTCCTCTCCTCTCCGATACAGAAAGGAAGAAGGTGAACAAAAGTTGTCAAAACTGTGAGATCCCAGCCACCTTCTTCAAAATCGAACCGTATAAATTACGTCTCTCATCCGGAATGTGACAGCTATCGCACCAGAGCATCAAATGACTGCAAACGCGACATCCTCTGCTTCAAGACATCAACATTATTAAAATTTATTGTCAAACACATTCATACAAACGTACAATGATAGTTCAATAAATATTATTGTCATACAAGTTTTAACAGCTTTGCGAATATTCAGGATTAATAGGCTTCCGTCCTGTATATGATGCTCTCTCAAATACGGTTTCCCAATACGTTAAATGCCAATCCAGCATCAGTTTCTCAATAAGTCCAATGAAGTGGGATGTATGATCTTCAGTTAGAATGAAGCTTTATGGGAAGTTGTAAGAAAGTCAATGAATTAACGAGAGGAAAATGACGTTATCCAACGGAACCAATGCAACGAGTTCTATATTGATCTCGGTAAAATGACGTGATCTCACGGCAGTTAAGTTTGATTATTTTTTGGTTCAATCGTCTCTATTTTTTATTTATTCTCTAATTTCTAATATTACTCAATCAATTTCACATAATCACTGCTGAAGATTCCTCTCATGTCTTGGAAATTTTCTAATATTACCAATCATTATCACATCCTAAAATTAATCAAGAATTTAAAATAATAATATATGCTCGTGAAGAATGGATTGATCCGGATGAAGCATTTAATATATTTTATAATGAAGTTTTCAAGCGAAATGATATGATGTTGTATATTACATCTCCGAGGATGCTATCAATATTGAATGAACTGAGCTCTCATACAGTCAACAAAATTTTGAAAACAAGCAGACCGGTGTTTCGCCATAAAACAGCGTAATTAAGACTGGAGAGGCGAAGAAGCAAGCTTTCTCCACCTGGTTGGTATTTTAGTGGCAGAAGTGCGCAACAATGAGAAGTGTACAATAATAATTGTTGTAATTGTTGTTGTTTACTTGAGTCAAGCAGCTAGCTGATGGTGAGTAACAAGGCAGCCAAACACAATGAACACTAGTAGTACAGAGGTGAGAGAATGGAAAGAGAGAAAGAGACAGAAGAGGATGAGTAAAGGAAGAAAGTCACAGAGAGCGGTCGTGGACAAGCAGTTGCTAAGTGGTCTCTTCCTGTGCAACCATTGTCTGAGTATGCAATTTGGCTCCCTATTGTACCTTACACACAATATATTAATGAATTATTGTTTTCACATCTTTCTCACACTATTAATTTCACTTCCTCAACACGTTCACGTCCACCTTCCCCTCTCCTCCTCCTTTACTCCTCAAGACCCCCAGAAGTTTATCCCACACACGTCTCACACCTGTTCTCGACATAAGCCACCCCAATTCACCCTCTTCAAACACCCCAGTCAACCAACCCTATCACAACAAAAAACTGTACAATATGCGATCAGGAGACCATGAAAATGATGGAATAAATTGTTCAATGCTATTAATCACATTTAAATATCTGCCCCTAAACACCTCATGATACTCTTTTCACAAAATATCCCTAACAGTAACATATCTATCGATAAGACTGTTTAGTGTCTAGTTTGATTTATCAGTGGATTGGATTCACCCTTATTACAAATATTAATGTCGATTCACAGTAGATATCGGGAAAAATACTAACCTATTGCACCTTACCTATTACAGACTGAGTAAAGTGACCTACAGTGCTATTGGCCACTAAACTCATCGTGGTCCAAAAAACTACTTTACTTCGCAGGTAAGGCAGGTTGTTTTCATAACAAATTTTTAACCGTGGAAACTCTCATTAAATAATACATTATAACATGATTTTCAAAGAGCTAGGAGGAAATATTCAGCATGTACGTTGTTATAGAATACTTCTTTTTAGATGGGTTAAGAATAACACTAATTCCATGGAAGTTGCTATGAGTCACAGTCTTGTGAAAGTGAGGTTTTAATGAAGAGATTGCCTGATGAGGTAATTTGTGTAGATAAAATATTGCTAGGCCTTCCTCACTACAATATATTTTCAATAAATTATTGCTTCATGAAATTATGAAAGCTGACGCCCTTTCTTAATTTAAAGAAATGATGAATTTCAAGCATAGGATACCCATTTCATAACCTTGGTCATGATTCTTAACATGATCTATTAAAGCTGTTCATTCCACTGTTGAATATGGTCCACAGTGTCATCAAGCTGTTCATTCACTGTTGAATATGGTCCAAAATTGTATTTCATCTTCAGGTCATCAACTTCAGTACTTCAGGTCAATTTTACTACTTCTCTTTAGGTAATCTATTGATTTTTTAATCAATTGTAATCTATTGACATGATTCTTACATGATAGTTTTCCAGCTTTTTATCATTCCACTCAATGAAGGTACTGTATTATGAACCGTCAGAAGATTATTACTTGTCAAGCTGTTAGTCTTATTATCATGGTTCATTATCGTCGTAGTTAATTCTATAAATTCTATTTTATTATTCTTTTCCATTGAATGGAATATTCTGATTGATTTGCTACAGAGAAGCCTGTAATAGTTGCAACGGTAAGTACATTATACGGCTTCTTTGTCAAAGCTTGTATGAAACTACTCATGAACTTAAACATACAGGTAGGCCTCTAATCTCTAATGTTTTTTCTTGTCATCGATCGTATTAGCCCTGTACGGTTGGCTGTGCCTCTAGGCTTTTTCTACAAAAGGTGTTAAGCAAATCAGATCAACATACTTCTCTTTGAATGCAGTATTGTTTGGTAGTAGCTTAGCAATCACAGAGTCTATAGAGGCATAGCTCTGAAGAAACGTTCATATATTTAAAGGTCATCCATTGAAGGGATTCGTGACGTATTTGGTTTCAATAATAGTAGGTACTTGACAACTTTTTATGAAAGATTAGGTATAACCATTGACTATTAACCTACAGAAGACGTTCCATCCTTATGGGCCGGTTGTAGTGTGAGCCAGGATCTCGGGAGCGAGTAGTTGATGTTAGCTGCCGGTAGGCTTTCACACACTAGACTGCACTTTTATTGCAATGTACGTGATATCATTGATGCCTAGTGCGTGTTCACCTTTTACCAGTTTAACAAGACTTTTAAACTTTCATAAAACAGACCACTAGTCTGAATGTTCCATGTTGGGCTATCTGATATGAGTCGAACGAAGTTTACCAAAGGATGAGTGAGAAAGGGGCGTAAATGTAATCGTGCCGAAGGGCATAAGTCTACTTTATTTATTGCTACGCATCTGTTTATCAGCTTTGTGCTTGCTCTGAAATCAAAGCACGCTTTAAAACGTTTCTTCTTTCATTGAAGGGTACCATCACCAAAACGAAAATGACAAAGAGGAACTATTAGCAGACTGTAGGTATACGAAATTCGGTAGCTGCTTTCTATGCACGTTTCTATATGAATAATGAGCTATAAGCCTTACACTATGAGCTAATAATAAAGAGCTGTAACATCATTTCAATATTATAAGTTATGTTCAGCCTTGCATTCAATTCAAAGACGGTTGGAGTGTCCAAGAAGAGCTGAACACTAATTTGAATAGAAGAGCAGCAGCTCAGTTCAATGATACCGCGTTCTGGTCAACAGTCAAGACGAAAAAAGACAAGATGAAAAAAGATTATGAGGAAGGGGAAGACGAAGATAAATGCATTAATATTTTCGAGTCTTGTCTTTCCATGCGTGAGTCAGTAGCACAAAAGCTATCATAATAATTACAAGAATATTATATTCAGTCATTTCCATTCATTCGCCTAGTGGTTCCTTTTATTTAATCGTTTATCGCGAAAACGAATAACAGAAGGCTAACATGTTTTTGATCCTCGGAAGATGGAATCATAATATCTGACACCTGAAATTAATAATTCGGTTACTTATTCTTTTGTTGGTTCTTGTCCTAACCCCTTCTTATGCTCTACACGTTCATCGTTATCCTCGCTTAACAAACCAATACCTTTGTGTGTCATCCACAAATCGAATTTGAATTGCAATTGCGAACAATTAGACTTCAAGGTTTAGGCTATTGCACAAAGATCTCTTCTTGCTGGTCTTGCTGGCAACTAAAATAGTCTGAATGAACTACTGTTGTACATAAACTAAAAAACTCCATCAATGAACTACTGTTTCTACATAAAAAACAAGAAGTCTGTAGACTATCACTGACATAAATCATGAGAATAATAATGATTATAATACGAGTGGGATCTCGAAACCTCTCTTAATTTCATATAACGTTAGCCTAAGCTTCATCGTCCAATGGAACGAAATAGCCAGCTGATAGGCCGTTAGACGGACGAAAACGGTTTCAGTGGACAATGAAGCTTAAGCTAGCGTGTATGTGAGTAGGCCTATTATTTAGTGCTATCACCGTCAGCAAAGCATCCAACTTTATTCAAAGAGGTAAACTAATATCATAGCTATATTTAGTGATTGTGAGAGATATGTATCTAGAGATGGCTGTGCTAATAACCATTCTTCGCCATATTTTGGCCAATTATTTGATTGAATAGTTTTGTTGCAATGGGGCGTGGGTTGGGGTAGTGATGGAGGGGATGGGTGCTGGTGCGTGCGTGCGTGGCTTTACCTTCCAGCTCCTGGACTCGCGGCATCTTAATGTGAGAGTAATCGAACATGAAAGCGTACAGAAGCTCCATCTGCGACTGTTTGTCGGGCGAGGCGAGCGCACAAAAAAGTGGAAAATATGAATAATAATAAATTCGATGCCGCCGCAGCCGGAATGTCTTTCGGACGAATTCCAGCACGAAATGTCGACGGTCCATATAAGAGGAGGAACACCTGGGTGCCCGCTCCTAGCCTAGCAAACGAGCGGCATATCGCATGTCTCTGCTACCTCAACCTCCTCCTCCTTCTCCTCCTCTTCCTCCTACACTTTCTTCTTCGTCCTCCTCCTTTTTTTTCTTCCTCCTCCTCCTTCTTCTTCTTCTCCTTCTTCTTTCTTCTTCTTCTTCTTCTTCTTCTTCTTCTTCTTCTTCTTCTTCTTCTTCTGCTTCTTCTTCATCCTCTTCTTATTCTTCTTCTTCTCCTCCTCATCCTCCTTCTTCTTTTTCTTTTCCTCATCGTCGTATCCTCTTCCTCCTTTTTCTTATTTCTTCTTCTACTTATTATTTCTTATATTCTTCTCCTTTTCACCTTCTTCTACTTCTTCCCTTCTTCTCTTCTTCTTCTTCTTCTCCTTCTTCTTCATCTTTTCTTGTACTTATTCTTCTTTCCCTTCTTCTTCTTCTTCCTCTGCTCCTTCTTCTTCTTCTTCTTCTTCTTCTTCTTCTTCTTCTTCCTCATCTTCTTCTTCTTCTTCTTCTTCATCTTCTTCTTCTTCTTCTTCTTCTTCTTCTTCTTCTTCTTTCTTCTTCTTCTTCTTCTTCTTCTTCTTCTTCTTCTTCTTCTTCTTCTTCTTCTTCATCCTTCTTCTTCTTCTTCTTCTTCTTCTTCTTCTTCTTCTTCTTCTTCCTCTTCTTCTTCTTCTCCTTCTTCTTCTTCATCTTCTTCTTCTTCTTCTTCTTCTTCTTCTTCTTCTTCTTCTTCTTCTTCTTCTTCTTCTTCTTCTGCTTCTTCTTCTTTTTCTCCTACTACTTTTTCTTGCAAGTTATCTCCAACAGTGACTAGTCGCTCATTAACTACACTGTAGTCTAGTATAGTAACCAATATAGTATGGAGTTCAGTGGCATTGAACTGTTCAAGAAAGCTTTGAATAAAGCGTTTCACTGTATCTTGATATGAGCTGTGGATCTGTCGTTTCTTTGAAGTTAGTTTGAAATACGAAGAAGCTAAAATCGGGCATAATAATTCTAGATTTCTAGTTACGGAGTTCTATATAGTGATTGATTCCACCATCTTTTCTACCACAATGTAGACCCGATAAAAGCGCTTTATAGTATTTTTGCACAGAGAAGACATATTTGGTTAGTTTATTGATATAGTCTCAAGAATTTGAACTAATCATAAAATTAATTTTCTCTTAATCAGGGACATATGAGATTTGGTCAAAGATCTTACATTTATACCTTCCAAGCAACAAGCAGAATTTTAAAAGTCAAGCCTGATTTACTTTTTCTGGTATCATTATAGGTGAGAAAACTTGAAAAAATAATGTCATACATTGTCATCAATAAGATTGTGAAAAGTTCCGTTTAATTGATTCACATTAAATTCGAAATTACTGTTTTTCATCGTTTCAATTGCACTCAAATACGATCAGTTGAGGGTTATATGAATAATACTTAAGTTGAGAAGTATATGAATACTTTGGTGTAACAGAACTCGAATCAGTTATCAAGCGTATAAATCATATATGTGTCCGACTATTCTTCTATAGCATCAAATTATACCATCCTACCTGAGTCGAATAATAAGTCAATCAATTTGTTCGCTTCATTCCTGTTAATTCTTTTCGGCTGATTTATTGACGACTCCATTGAAGTTGGAAGCCGGTCTAGCATTACAATTTCGGACCTGGCAGCTCCACGGCAACCTATTCAACTACCGCTATTAACATATTAAACTCAAATAAAAGAACCATCAACGCTGTTCACTCTATGGCATTCTATAAGTCAGTCGGCCAAGCATATATATTCATTTCAATAGACTCTTCTTCATCACCCATGTTAAACTAGGTTTAACGAGACGATGGTTATTTAAACTAATAGTTATAATCTAAACTTATAGTTACCGTTTAACTATAGTTTGGTTCGAATGAGAATCGTGCATACAGGCCTTAGTACCAACCGCTTGCCAATCATTGAAATAGCTTTGAATGTAACAATAATATGAAATATGATAAAAGATTGTAATATAATATCTCTAATATGATAATCCATGTATTTATAAACTTCAATAATAAAGTAGATTTATATAGATAACTCCAATAATATTATAAATCCATATAGATGACAGAGATCTCTATTCACTTTGTCGTGACAAGATTAAAGTTTCACGTTCGTTTTTTGAAATCAAAGCTTTGGCTAGCTACTTGGATACCTTCCAAGTGTATAGCAGTATAAGGAACCTGTTTCGGAATTGAACGAAAACTCATACGCTACTTACTTCACTGAAAAACACTATTGTTTCCAAAAGTTGGAAACACTATTTTTTAAATGGCCGGATGAACACAGTTTTCTCAACAGAGGAGGCAGGTTTCTTGAACTTGAATAATATTGAATGAGATTGTTTAAAAAATATATAATTTCATTTTCTCTCATAAATATTGTGTCGGAAACGAAGACATGAAATGAGAAAATAGTTTGAAGTCGAAAAATTAGCACTGATACATCATCAGCATTTTCTAATTACTCATTAAAAGTCTGCTTCTCATTATAACTCATGGAATATTGCGAAGTGAAATACTATACATTTTAAACATAATAAAATTACATTTTCTCTCATAGATTTTATGAAATGTGAGATAAAATAATCAAAATAGGGATGAATATTTCAGGGAAGATAATAATCATTTGAGGATTGACTCTTGACTATAACAGGATAATATTACCCAAGATCTTTCTTTTTTTATTAATAATTTTAAATGTTGATCGATAACACGTTGTATCAAGAAACTTGAAAAATCGCTCATTTATGCCTACTGTGATTCTGAACAAGAATTACAATTTATCAGAGGCCCATTACATTTATGTAAATAAACCAGGAGCATGAATCACTCACTGTCTGAGTCCATCGCTCTCAGTTCAGTGATAGAAGTCCTGCGGAGAGCAGTGTACTAGATGACTAATGTCTCTCATTTAAGTAAGTTATAGCCTTAGCTGCTGCTTGAATCATCGCCTTTAGGCTATTACATGCATTATCATGTTGAACCTCAATTTCCCCAAGTCAGCCCACATCTCATTCTCACTCTGAATTGAGATATTCCAATGCTCGAGCTGGCCTCATTGACCTTTACACATGCTGGGCAGCTTCACATTTTCAATTAATCAATAAGGTGGATTGAATAAATCAGTTGAATACTCCTTACAAACGAAGACTATTGTGATTGTGTGATCACGTGACGAATATAAGTTGACAGATTATTATTGATTGAAATTAATTTGGACACAGGCCAAATATTGAAAATACCAAATATAATTGTTTTTGCTTATAACAATTTATTCGCATTCAAATCAAACATGCTGGGAAATCAAAAATAAACATGTAAATCGAAGTGATTTAGGCATCACCTTCGTTCAAATTAAGATCGATTTAACATAGTTGAACCTTTTTTTTAAATGCAATGTGCTTAAGATAACAATAATTAAACTCAGTTTAAACGATGGTGCATTCGGTTCTCTTGGTGTTCCAATGTATAGCAGTGGAAAAAAGAAAAAGATTAGGCTAACGATATATTGGAACTCTGTTTTAAGAATCTTTAAAGTATACAGAAATACCATACACTAACCAAATAATAGATTACCTCTATGAATGGATTATCTCTCGTAAAACGTACTCGAGTTTACTCGAGTTATTAGGTCTAGAATAATGAGTGCAGTCTTTCTATTTGTTTTGCCACCTCGAATACAGAGTCAGCGAGGCGCCTTCTCAACACTGATGCCGATTTACATTATTATTATATAAGCGAGTAGAGTGGAGTCGATAGCCATCTGTCGGAGGGTGCAGGGTGCGGTGCGAAGTCGCATTTGATTTACGCCGTGCGGTATCTGTCAACGGTCCAATAGGCTATATATCGATGGATGCGGCCACGAGATCGCCGGGGCAAATTACAGAGTGTCTGGCCGACGCCCCGATATGTTAGTTTACGATCTGTAATCGGACCGTCAACACCTTGGAAGTAATGCTGCCTCCACCACCGCTTGCCTCACATCTAAAGATGACTACACATTTTCCTCCACTAAATTACAGGCAACGCTCTTGCTCAGAACGCGCAATTTTCGCCAATCACCACCAAGTCCTGCGAGCTGTCCACTCGCTCGCAGCCAATACTGACTCATTATACATTAGATCTACATTCACTCATTATTCATCTGGTTAGGTCTGTTCCTAGAGTAGTGTTGGGCGATACAGGCCGTTGTATCGATACGTATCGTAAGCCAAAATATCGATACGCGTATCGTATCGCATAGTATCGTATACGTCTGTATCATATTGAAAGCTTAAGCTGTCCCGGCAAACTTCGAATCACCCTATACCCCCCCCCTCAAATAACCCCCTTCATGACACCCTCAAATACCCCCCTTCATGTCACCCACCTCTTCCCCCCCAAATGTTTTCCCTTCATATCACCCCCCCCACGAAAAAAAAATGTCACAGAAGTAAAATATCTATATCCACTCCTTTATTGATGGGAAAATTAAAAAGAAATCTGCAATATACTAATTTTATATAAGCTAGTGGATAATAAATCAATATTAATCAATGCTGAAAGTTGCCAAAAAATTTCACCAGTCTCAGGAATCAGAACCCGAGAATTCTGCGTGGACGGCAGCGTCACCTAACCAATAGACCACCGCGGTCGTTTTGGGAAGACCTATATTGTAGCTTCTTCAACTACATCGTTTTCATAGGAGCATTATTGTTTTGGACTGGATCAAAATGGATGTCATGTTTGATAGGTTAGGTCATTCATTTACTAATTATTTATTATTAATTATAAAGAGATTTTCTTATATTTTAATACATATTATGTTAACCAGTGCTTTAGAAATTCAAACGAATCCAAAATCATCTAAATCGGTTCAGCCGTTCTCGAGTTATAAGCGAGCGTACAGACATCAACTCTCTTTTATTAATATAGATAGAAGAAGAAGATATCGTATACTGTAGTAGAGTAATGATGGCGCGAACCTGCTTACTGGGGGGTGGTGCTCTTGCTCTAATGGCGCGGTTTCACGATACCAGTAGACGTGTAGGTTACTGGCAGGCAGGTTGGTCATATGATCTTATGATCTTCCACTCTATACAAACAAATAGTCCAAACAAAATGCACACCAGTCAGTGTGCATTTTTTTTTTTTTTTTTGAGGGTGATGCCTACATGAGCTCTAGGCTTGTGCGTGGGTAATGAGAGTGGTGATGATGAGAGATGACGACTGTTTTTAGGCAGTCGGAACCGACGGCTTTTCGTCTCCTCCGAAAGACGGGAGTGGCCGTTTCTGTCAAAGTCCGTTCCGGCAACTGTATTCGATCTTGGAACCTTTGGATTATCAGACAGGCGCTTATCGCCCTCGGCTACGGACTACTCCATTGCCCTATTTGTTTGTATAGAGTGGACTATCATAATATTTATGACTAACCTGCCTGCCAATAACCTACAACACGTCTACTGGTATCGTGAAACCGCGCCATTATTGAGGAGTAGCTGATAGATCATTATCAGCGCGCTCTAGTGAGAGTGAGTGGGGGAATTTAACCATTGTGAGATAGGAACAAAACACGATTTTGAGATAGAACTCAATTAAATCATTAAGGTATCATTGATACTTCATTGCTACCTATTATTTAGTGTTTTCAAGGTGTTTTAATGAATATATTGATCGTATTAAAGTATTTTTATCAGAATTTTTGTCATCTTCTTTCTAGACTCTTCTTGCTAGGTTATGATGTTTGAAGTTTAAACTTCCCGCTTTGTGCAACAATCGATATCGCAAGTATAATAAACATTATTATTTCAGAGACATCAACTATTTCACACAAATAATATTTAATTCAATTACAACATTATATTCACATATCATATTCCAACTATTTACGTTCAATATTATATTTTATATCACTACATATCCCACTCTTTTTTGGAAAGGAAGGCTTTTGGAAAAAGGGTCAAATTATCATTGTTTCTTTTCTCTTCATGTGACTACTGAAGTGATCTTAAACATCGTAGCTCTGATTTTATGAATTACTGGGATATTTTGGCTGAATATTTTTCAAATACGATTGGTTTGAAAACAGGCGTTTCTACATTTTAATTTTGATTCAATGATAACCTAGCTTCAATCCCCCCCGGTTGTTCACTCTGTATCTCACTTGAGCGCGCTGGTGTTCATCAGCTACTCCTCAATACTGTATCAGCTCACACTCACAGCTGATCAAATTCTGAGCAATTCATCAGCTGTTCATCATGAGTTCTGAGACTGAGTTGAGATCTTGAATGCTTGAATCAGTTTGCAGAAGAAGTAACAATGAAAAAATCTACAATGACTGAATGTGATAAAAATTGTTATAATTATTAGTCTTAAACATTATAAGGTTATATTTTTACATTTAGTGTTTCACTCAATGATTTCACAATGGTATTAAGTTGAATCTCAATAGTGTTGCATATTGTTATTGACCAGAATTGACTCATCATTATAGGTGATTCATCTTCATAAGGGCTGATATTGAAACGGGTCGGTTTTAAAAAACGTGAGTAAACGATTACTTTTACAAGGTTTTATTTCTAGAGAATCAATTTCGTATTGATTTTTTTACTCCTGTGAATCTGTGAGGTCAGAAAACAAGGTAATAGCCTACTAGATAATTTGAGAGAGGTTACTTGAATTCGGATTTCTTAAAACTCATAAAGAAATAACGTTTTAAATGAACAGTTCTTTTTTTCAATCAAATTATTTGCCATTTCATGGCCAAACTGGGAAGGCATTACTATCTTACACTAGTTTAGGGGATTAGCCCTTACCAGCGAGGTTATGTTTTGCAAAACAAGATGCTGAAGCAACAATGCCTAACCTTTACCCACTACTAACACATGGAAACTTGACATCGAAAAGCAACTCAGCGATACAGCAGTTGCTTGTCATAGCATACTCACACCTGTCATACTCACAGCTCACAGCATACTTGTCTATTGCTGTCATAGCATACTCACAGCCGCTACTTAAGTTGCCAGAGTTGCAGTTCGAATACTATCACAATATTCTCAAAAAGTAAATATTTTGAAAATGTTATAACTTATCTCCGATATTTTATAAGTTGAAGTTACCAAAAAATGATGGAATACTACTTTTTAAAGCAAATAATCCTACTTTCGGTTTGATGTGGTTAGAATATTACCTAACCTGACTTTCCTGTACATAGAATCTATTCACATCGCTCGGCGACCAGCATGTCACATCGAAAGCAACTTCGTTGCGCGGCGATGTCACCTGGGCGACATTGCCTAGTCTAAGCGTCGTCATTTGAAAACATATGCTGGGTCGCCGGCGATGAGTTGCTTTTCGATTTTGAAGTTCCCAGGTCTGAGAAAATGCCGTATAGTTGAAGTGAAGGCAGGCTAGGTAAAGGTAATTATGTTACATACCGAGTATACCGGTATGTTTCATTCGGATACTTAAATGAGGATTTTCGTTAACCAAACTATGAATATTCATTAACCCAAGAATGTAAAAATAAGCTATTCTAAGTTTCAATCGCATCGAAGTTTTTGAAATTAAATTGTATGAACCAGCAAGTGGGATACTCAGTTCAAAACCTCTCATATTTGTATTTCTTTTACAGATGGGAGACTATCAGCCTCTACAATGTGATGGTGACTTCTGATCAGGATGGTATCCACGCTGCAAGAGTTTTGCACCGAACTGGAAAGATGCTTTGACCAAGGATGAATTATATTTCAGAAAGCCAATGTCTCCACTTCGAAAATTGGCTTTCGTATTTTCAGTTCTTGTATGCTTTTGACTATTGCTGTTTTCTGTGGGTGATTCCATGAATGGTCCAAATGCCCATCCAAAATACAGCAGCTTGAGATGGAGGAAACCTTATATCATCTAGGTAAACGTTTGTTTATTAAGCAATCAATGAATACATTATTGATGTTTTCTTCTTGTTACCCTCAAGCCAGTTTCAAACGCTACAATGTTGAATCAACCAGATTGAGTCGGTGATGAAGGACGAGGTGGCAAACCCTTCAATCACCGACTTACCTAATCTGGTTGATTCAATTATAAACGTTGGACCTAACTTTAAAATGTTTCTATTTATTGTTTGAATCTTCCACCCTAGAGAAGTATAATTGAAAGTGAAATATTAAGGATGGAAGGTAATCGAGACATTGCAACCATACAGTTGCTGTTAAATCATGATAATTAATTGAACGAAATTCGTAATTATTAATGCCATATAATATTCTGAAGACTTTTGCTTTTGCAAATATTGACAACAGATTAATAGCTAGTATGAATTCGATGAACGCTACTGCACAAAAAACCTTCCTGGGAGAAAGTTTGCAATTTATAGAAGCGTTTGGACCTGGCTTTAAAATGTTTCTATTTATTGTTTGAATCTTCCAATTCCCTAGAGAAAGTATAATTGAAAGTGAAATATTAAGATGGAAGTAATGAGACATTGCAACCATACAGTTGCTGTTAAATCATGATAATTAATTGAACAGAAATTCCTAATTATTAATGCCATATAATATTCTGAAGACTTTTGCTTTTTGCAAATATTGACAACAGATTAATAGCTAGTAAGGAATTCGATGAACGCTACTGCACAAAAACCTTCCGCCCGGGAGAAAGTTTGCAATTTATAGAAGCGTTTGGACCTGGCTTTAAAATGTTTCTATTTATTGTTTGAATCTTCCACTCCTAGAGAAAGTATAATTGAAAGTGAAAATATTAAGATGGAAGGTAATGAGACATTGCAACCATACAGTTGCTGTTAAATCATGATAATTAATTGAACGAAATTCCTAATTATTAATGCCATATAATATTCTGAAGACTTTTGCTTTTGCAAATATTGACAACAGATTAATAGCTAGTAAGGAATTCGATGAACCGCTACTGCACAAAAACCTTCCTGCCGAGGAGAAAGTTTGCAATTTATAGAAGCGTTTGGACCTGGCTTTAAAAATGTTTCTATTTATTGTTTGAATCTTCCACTCCTAGAGAAAGTATAATTGAAAGTGAAATATTAAGATGGAAGGTAATGAGACATTGCAACCATACAGTTGCTGTTAAACCATGATAATTAATTGAACGAAATTCCTAATTAACTTAATACCATATAATATTCTGAAGACTTTTGCTTTTTGCAAATATTGACAACAGATTAATAGCTAGTAGGAATTCGATGAACGCTACTGCACAAAACCTTCCGCCAGGGAGAAAGTTTGCAATTTATAGAAGCGTTGGACCTAACTTTAAAAATATATTTCTATTTATTGTTTGAATCTTCCACTCCTAGAGAAGAGTATAATTGAAAGTGAAATATTAAGATGGAAGGTAATGAGACATTGCAACCATACAATTTGCTGTTAAATCATGATAATTAATTGAACGAAATTCCTAATTATTAATGCCATATAATATTCTGAAGAAGACTTTATTTGCAAATATTGACAACAACAGATTAATAGCTAGTAAGGAATTCGATGAACGCTACTGCACAAAGGCACTTCCGCCCGGGGAGGAAAGTTTTGACGCAGTGGCGTTCATCGAACTCACTACTGCTGTGTCTGTTGTCAACATGCAAAATATATGGCGTGTTCATTGACAGTATCATGAGTGAAATAGGCTTAAAGCTATTTTACCGATGTTGCTTCGATTAGATCCACCATTGTATAATTCTCTGAATATCATTGCTAGTTTGAGGATTAATTGTGTTTTATACACCGGTGACAGGGCTAGTAGCTACAGTTTGAAGCCATGTATACTGACAAATGTATTATAGATTAACGGAATTTTTCGTAAATGCATTTGTCTTCATTTTTATGAGTACTTCAACACCTAGAAGTAGCCTATTATAATTTTGGGTTTCACGAAGCAGGGTCATTTTTCTTGAAAGATCAGCATCCTTTAAATGATGAGAATTAAGATCAGAGGTACAGTATCCCAATTAAATGGATTCAGCTTATTCAAAATAGTTGGTTCCAGATTGGTGCATCCATCATCAAAGAGTTCTCTGGGATTTTCAGGTAATAACATCCATTTACTGATAATATGATTGACTCTTTTCTGCATTAATATTTAAATTTGAGAATTTCAACTAATATTAGCAATTACTAAAATACTTTCATTTATTTGAAATGCTGTCAGCTCCCGCAACTCCTGATTATCCATTCTCACGACCAACTCCGCGTTCTTATCGTCCGATGACTGCCATAGCCAGATGTAACAAAAGCATTTAAGGAACTTGAACTTTTGTTTTGTTGAATACAGCAACACCTACAGAAGTATTTTCAGAGCTCTTGTACACTACCAATTTATTTTACGGTATATGATCATATATATATTATACATATTCATTTATTTATAAAAATTACAATAACAAGAAAAGAAAACACATGCATTAGCCGAAAACTTTTATTGCCAAAATCCGGTACTTTCCTGTTATAGGACTCGTCTACTCATCTAGACATATCGATTGTCGATATCGATAACCTGTAATAACCAATAAGGTTATTTTAACCTATAGGTTATGTTAATAACCTATATTTTTTCTCATATCAATGAGTATCGATACTTTTGAAGCTCGATATCGACTATTGATATCTCTATATAGATGAGTAGAGCGTGTCCTATATCTGTTCAGAAAATACCTAAGCATCCATTGAAACATGTGTTCTAAAGTCAAGGTTATTTCAAAAAATCTTTTGACTAATATTATAATATTAGATTATATAATTATGTTAATATAATGTTTTTGGTTCAGAACTGATGATGGGACCAGTGCAATCAGCCAGTGCACACTGAGAGGCAGCCTGAACCTGTATGGTGTCCAATGGTGCGCGGAGCGGTGTGGAGTCCGATTGGCACCAGCAGCCAACAGCAACAGTTCGAGGCCAACAGCGGTGGGTGATCTGTCTGTAAGGACTGACGGGCGGTGGTGGCCTGGTGGACCAGGCTCACCCAGCTGCCCAGTCGCATCTCCTGTTCACTGCCTCGATGTCGACAGCAATGGAGTCAGTGACTGTCTCGTACAAGCAGATCCTCGGCTACTTTGGTCGCCATCAATTCAAGAATCAGGTGAGTAATAGAATAGAACTTCTTATTTCCAAAAAGAAACATTACAGAAAATTTCAAAACATTGCATACAATCCTCAATAGTACAAAAAATTCAAAATCATGAATAACTATCCAATCATACAATGTTTTGACATAATAAAACAAAACCAACAGTGATTTCAAAAAATCCAAATTATAGGGTTTGCTATAAAAGAAAAAAAAAAAAAGATACATAGTAATGATACTGATAGTAATAAGTTCTAAATGACAATCACCTAGAATAACATTCCTTCACTTCAACGCCTAAATCTGGAGGAAGTAATGCTCCTGCATAAGCTGTTGGCTAGTGCGTGGATATTGGAAGGATGACTGTTTAGACTGAGACGTTTACTTCATCTATATGCAGACTACAAAATATATCGGTCTTTAGAATTCTTGATTGTGATAACAGTTGAAAATAATTACAGTATTTGAGTGAAGTTGAACAAAGTACAGATCACGGATATCAAGTATAACAGTATAATCCTATCCTACTAACGTAACCTATATACAGTATATACGGATGAGTTGGTTTATACCAGAGCCTGCCCACGGTGCGCGCGGTCGATTCAATGTGACCCGCCATGTTGGCGTAAAACATATGATAAAAGCTTTATTACTTTTGATTTGAAACCCAGATTATTAATTTCTTTTATATTTTAAAGATTCACTATAATGATTCCTACAGTTCTAGATGTATATAGGTCGGCAAAAGAAAATTAGAGCCAGTAACAACAGAATAAAAAACTACATTAACATGGTGTTCCAGCTAAAACAAAAAGAAAAATTCACATTAACTTACAGGAATTAAAACGTGGTTTTATGAGGGTGAAAATTACAAAATTTCCTTGGGAATACCCCCCGGCCCGGCCTTAACTTCTCTTGAAATATTTGGACAATGTGGCCTTTGATTAATAAAGGATTTGGGCACCCTGGTTTAGAGTACTACTAAGTAAGTTTATAATCGGATTTAATTTGAAATACACGGTAAGGTTAACGTTTATTGACATAAATTTGGTATTGTAGCCATTTACCAAACATATAGCCTATCAACTTAAAAGCTGTCTCGTATCTTCATCGAGAGAGTGCTTCTGGGCTTTTCTCAAAATCTCATACTAAATTGTCTATTGAGTAGTATTACTTAAATTTCAAAAATTTTCACTGGAAATTCATGAACATTGAAATTTATGTTCATTTTCCCATCTGAGAGGAAAAACATTTGACATATCGTACACTGTTAGAGCTGTGCTCAATGAATATGGTTTTATGAAACGAAATAAAAATTATGATTAACGCTCTATAAAGACGGGGTAGACGCACCATATTGGTCCAGTTTCGAATGTAATCCTGTTTTAACAGATCTTGAAAGTTCGAGCTGTTTTCACTCACCTTACTCAAGCTATTTCATAAACAGCTGTCTGAAGTCTAGGACCAAAACGGAGGATGCTGCGTCTACGTGGTGTTTATGAAGCATTAACGTTCATATTGCAGCATTGATTTAGAAGTGTGACGTTACCATGAACCGAAATGGACAAGTGTTGTTTACCGTTCCCATGGTAAGCTGTTCGCTGGCTCGTCATAATCGTAGCTGACGTCTGCGCATCCTACTCATCCTACCGTGTATTCTGGTATCCGTGTGTAAACTATCACTGCTTAATAACGTGGATATGATATTCAATCTCATCGTTTGGATACTAACGATAATATGATTGTGCTGTATTCTGTATCTAAGTACATGAAAAGGTGGAGTTTGAACATATAAATGTACTCGCCGAGTGGGATTATGCGAAATGAGTGGATATGAAGCTCATTCACGAAAATTTATAAACATCTCCATGCGTTGAATCTCCTTGAAAAAACCATTTCTTATTTGTGAATAAGTTGATTGATTGATTTTATGGAATGAGTCCACATGAGAACTTGAATCCCAATGATAAAGGCCATTTGCACTAAATCCAATTGAATTCAACCACCGAAAGTGACGTCATTGCAATGACACCAGATTCGTTCGATGACATCATTTTACGGTGGTTAAATTCAATGGCCTATATAGTGTCAGATTACTCCAATTTGAAAAATTTCACAGAAGAGCTAGATGAGTGAATAAGAAGTGTAAAATCCAGTATTCGAATTGATGCTTAGAAAACTAGTAACCTTTTTAGCATATCATAATTATGGAAGATAGAGACTTTTATGGTTGTATAGATGTGAGAAGAGCGGAACTGCTTAAAATGTAAATCACAATTTGGAAAAAAATGTGAGTAATTCGATTAAATTGTGCATATCTCATCCATTCATACTTTATCAACATCCATGAAATATTTGTCAAAATTTTGTAAAAGAGATGAATTTTCCATTTTTCTGTTTTTTTCTCATTCCCAAAGGTTATTTGTTCTTCAATAAAATGAATGAAGTTCGTGATCGACTGAAATATCTTCTCTGATATGGATGAGTTAGTCTATATGAGCATGTGGTCTACACTTACCATTCTTTGTAGTTTGGATTATTCGTACTTCTTTCGTCTTTGTAGTTTTCGTTCATCGAAGACATCACTTGATAATAATTTCGCTCTTCATATGTTTTTACAGGGATGAAAGTGTGGAGATTTGACTTGAAACTGAATGAAGGAGAGACAATTGAACGAATCACGTTCCCAGTGGTTATTCCAGATGTGAACGGTGATGGAATCAACGATTTGGCTGCTTTGTGCAAATGTCATAGGCCTACTGAGGCCGGTCTGGACAAGCATATCAACTACCTTGTACTCATATCTGGCAGAGATGGAATTTCAATTGGCAGTCCTTTGAAGATCACTTCATGCTCTGACATCTACGGACTGGCTCTTGATGACGACGGCTCTGCTCTCTACTATACCTGCAAGAAACAAGATTGTGAGTAACTATTCAACTATGTTTAACCTCCCAGGTTAAAATAAAGGCATTCATTAAATTCAATTCACAGAGGTTTTCTAGAATTGTTCCATAATGAAATAACAATAGGTTATCAAACTCTGCTGAAATTATTTGATCAGTACCAAACTTCAGTGAAGATTTATTTATTCCATTGATTTGTTGTTATCAACACCAGTTTGAGAGCTATTCTTGTACAATCATGAAATCAACACTAGTTTGAGAGCTATTTTGTATAATCATGAATCTCCATATCAGAACTAGTTTATTCGATTGTCTCAGGCGGCTCGCACACCAGGGATACGCTACCTCGACGCGACGTCGCCTGTACAAGTGAATTCAAATAATTATTACGTTTATCAGCACGCTCCGGCATTATAAATCTACCAACTGAGCAATGTTTAAATTTGAACTAATTAGTACAGGCGATGTCGCATCGCGGTAGCGTATCCCTGGTGTGCTAGCCACCTTAATGATAACAGATTACTGTACCAGATAGTCCTCGATTTCAAGAAACCTGAATTTTGTTACAAACCAGCTATTCAATTTGATAGTGTACAAAAGCCTTAATATACATGCAGCTTTAACATTTTAGGTGATTTATTTCTATGTTATTGATTTGTACGGAATTTGTGAAACTCTTGGCAATATATTTCTCTATACGGATTTTATATTTGTATGTATATACAAATCCGTATAATAATAACCGCTAATAATATGAATTTTGTTCATTAATTCTAATTATTATTTAATAATCTTCCGTATTTATGAATCTTGACTGAATACGCAGTAAATTGTTTATGTATTGAAGTTGATGAACATTCATCGTTGGGAGATTTTTTTGCAAATACGCTATACAATTTACTAGAAATTTTCAGTTTCTTCAAGTCTCTAATAGTCTTTTTCTATAAGATTATCTCTTTCCAGCCTATGAAAATGAAGTCTCACAAACCCTGAGCGAACTTCTTACTCGAGCTACGAATAAAACAGTTACCCGAAAATGGTCTCACAAATCAAGATTGAGACAGCTTATTTTAAATGACGGTGTTATGGAATTCAGGGTTGGAAAGCACAGATTGAGTCTGCTCAATTCTGGCCATTGCCCGACTTCATGTACTGTGACTGTGAATGTCACCGACGAATTGAACCAAACTGTTTGGAACTATCATGCCAACTACACATATGTAATGAACCCTGTTCTTATTCATTTCAATCATACAATCACCGGGTTTGTTCTCAAGTTCTGGTATTGGCTCTATCCTCATCAGGTAATTATGCTTCTATTCGTCTTATCATGCCTTATCTAGATCATATCCATATGTTTAATATTACTATAAAATGCCATAGCTCATTGTTTTTCTCTAGAAACGGAATAGAAAACTATGCGTTTATTCTGAGAGAATGCTTGAACTATATCGACCATGATAATAATACTGTATTTTCAAGTCCACAGATTCTAGTTTCAAGTGACTCAAACACTAAATAAACAGATAATTTTTTTGTATCGTATCAATTTGGTTAACTATTTTTTCTGTATGAATGCCAGTCCACCAGTTACTCCTGTAACTTCTATTTTTCAATAGTTATAACTATAGTTTATATTAGTGATTCAATTATTGTTATTGGCTTAACTTGATTAAGCTTTATAATAGTTTATAGTAGTAATAGTAGTAGCTTTATAGTAGTTTTACAGCTTTATAGTAGTAGCTTTATAGTAGATTAAGCTTTATAGTTCTCTTGTTGAAAAAATTGCTTATTCAGTTTTTAAGACATTTAGGATAAAGGTGTGCTTCCGTGTATGTTTAAAGGCGTGAGAATATGATTTTGTAGAACAATTAGTACTTACTTACTTAAGCGAGGTATCTTACAGCTCAAGGCCGTTTCTCGCATCTCAACCTCCATTTAACTCTATCTTGCGTATCTGCAGGATTCAGTTGTCTCGAAGCCATGGAGCTTTGTATTTCTTGCTCCCATTGCCTTGGAGGGCGTCCTCTTTTCCTCCGTTCTAGAGGCTTCCATTGCATCAGGAATTTTGGCCATCTGATATCCACCATCCTCATTACATGGCCATACCATAACAGTTGTCGGCTCTCTATTGTCTCAACAACTGACTCCTGTTGATTCATTTGCATTCTGATTTCTGCATTCCTTATGCTCCATCCTAGAAACTCTGCAGCTACGTCTCAAAGTCCATCTCCACAGCATTGAGCCTTTCTTCGTTTCTATTAGTTAACTCCCAAGCTTCTGCACCATATGTTAGTACACTCCTAAGAATGGAATTGTTTATCAGTTTCTTGGTCCTGAGACCAAGAGATTCTGACCAAAGGAGTGGATTAAGTTGGCCTATAACCTTTCTGGCACATGTGATACGCTCTGTAATCTCAGACTCACTATTTCCTTTCCTTGACAGAACAACTCCGAGATATTTCACTTCCTCACATCCTTCAATGATTTTATTGTTGACCTCCAGATTTTTTACTTGTCCTCCAGCTACCAAATATTTGGTTTTGTCATAGTTTATTCTCAAACCCCATTTTTCAAAGGTTTCAGTCAATTTTCTCATTAAATACTGGACGTCAAACTCATCTTCTGCAATGACAACCTGATCATCTGCGAACAGAAGTGTGTGGAGATATCTTTCCTCAATCTTTATCCCCATTCTGGAGCATTTTTCTTGCCACTCTTTTAATGCTTCATTCATATATATTTTGAATAGAGTTGGGGACATGCAACAGCCTTGTCTGAGACCCTTGGTTATAGGGAAGCACTCTGAAACCATATTTCTACTTTTAATTACACTTTTTTGGTTGGTGTAGAGATCTTTAATTGTGCGTATGTATTTATAATGTACATACTTGTCAAGAACCTGAAAAAGTTTTTCTACTGGGACATTGTCATATGCTTTCTCCAGATCCACCAACACCATGTGTGTCTCCATGCCTCGTGAGACTCTTTTTTCTATTAGTTGTCTAAGTGAGAAAATATTGTCCAAGCATGATCGTCCTCCAGTAAACCCACTTTGCTCCTCTCCAATTTTTATTTCATTTTCCAATCTTGTTTTTATTATACGACCATACAGTCTCCCAATAGAAGATGTAACACTTATTGCTCTGTAATTTTTAAGATCTCTTCTTGACCCTTTTTTGAAAATTGGAGTGATGTGAGCCAATTTCCATTCCTGCGGGCATCCTTCTCCATTTATCAAGCAGTCATTGAAAAGTGTTATCAATGATTTTTTGATACAGTCTGGACTGTTCTTGATCAGTTCTATTGGAATACCTCCCGGTCCCGGTGCTTTACCGGTTTTTGTTTGTTGAAGAGCATTTTCAAATTCTTTGAGAGTTATTTTCGATATAATTTCGGTTTCTTCCCTTGGAGTATTTGCCTGGTCCTCATTTCTTTGAAACTGGTTTCGTGTTTCTCTAAACATATCTTCATAATGGTCCTTCCATTTATCCATGGGTATCATATCGAGATTTGCTCTAAACTTGGAGTTATTTCTCATTTCCCTAATGACTCTCCAAGCACACCTACTTCTCTCTCCTATGAAACATCTGTTGACTTCGTCACATTTCATTTCCCATGCTTCATTTTTCGCTTTTTTAATTACATTTTTAACGTGAGCTCTTATCCGGCAGTAAACCTTTCTGTCCTCAGGATCTTTTGTTGTCAGCCACTTTTGGTAAAGTTTTTTCTTCTCTTTTATTGCAATATCCATGCCATCATTCCACCAATAATTGTTGTTTCTCTTCAAGATGCGTTCTTCTCCTAAAGCTTCTCTAGCTGCTGAATGTAGAATTTTGGTTATTTTTGTATATTTTTCCTCAGCAGTGCCTGTTATTCCTTCTTTTGCTTTTTCAGCAGCCCTCCATTTGAATAACAGTTTTATTGATGGATCTCTCAGCAGGTGCAAGTTGTATCTTGTCCTTTTTGCTTCTAGCATCCTCTCTTCTTCTTTGTAATCACCATTTTTTCTCCAAGGAAAAAATATTTTACTCAATACCAAAGTATGGTCGGTTCCACATTCGGCTCCTCTGTATGCACGGACATCATTTGTTTTCAACCTTGAGTCTTTTTTCAAAATTATATAGTCCAGAATTGACTTCAGATTTCTGGTATGTTGGTGCCATGTATATTTGTGAATATCTTTGTGTTCAAAAAACCCGTTCATTATTCTAAGGTCGTGGGCTCTACAAAATTGGATTAGCCGGCTTCCACTATTATTCACAGTATTTTCTCCAAACGGACCAACTGTCTCATCTTGTTTCTTGTTCCCTACTCGTGAGTTGAAATCTCCTGCCAATATAAGCTCATTCCTGGATTTCGTTATAGATATCGTTGAGTCCAACTCTTTTTCGAACAAGTCCTTCACTTCATTGTTTGAGTCGTCTGTAGGAGCGTATACTGCCACTATTGTTGTGTGATGGCCACATATTTCTATTTCAATCGTCATTAATCTTTCAGAAATCATTTTCCAGTTCTTAATAGATCTTCTGTACTTCTTTTTTACCCAGATCTCTACTCCGGCTCGAGCTCTCTTATCTGTGTCTACTCCACTATAGAACCTTACATACGAATCCATGTTTTCTGTTCCTTTTCCTTTTTTCTTCGTTTCTGTAAGAACAATGATGTCAACGTTATACTTCTGCAGAGTATCCAGGATCTCATTGGTTTTTAAATTTATTCCCTGCACATTCCAAGTTCCAATATTCAAAGTCCATTTCAATTTGCGTTTCCTTTCAGTTTTTCCGTTTAATCCAGTCCGATTTTTCCGAGGCTCGTTGTTGAGATTTTTAGCGTGAGTAAACTTTTTACCAATTTAAGGTTGCTGGCCTTAAGCTTGAACCCCCAACCTGGAGGACCAGTCCAGTTTTTTCTACGGTGACTATTTTATTTCGCCACTACCCGCCGACGCTGCTGGCGTAACAATTAGTCTTGATTGATAAAGTGATCAGGTTTTGATAACTAAATTTTTTTCAAACCCCTTTTTCAAATCTTCAAAACAATCAATGATTAATAGTAAGAATCAATGAGTCTTCATAAATGAGTCTTCATAATAATCAATTATGGAATATTTTCATTGCATTAGAAGAGTATAGTATGTTATTTATACACTTATTCTAAGTTTTTAATTAAAAGTTAGTGACCTTCTTCATAGACATACGAAACTTTCAATAGGGATAAATTAGCCTACCCTTTAGAAGTTATTAATTAAATTTCTTGCAAAAATATCAATTTACATTCATAGAAAATGCAACCCAGTCCAGTACAACTAATTTAGAAGAACAAAAGTATGTATTCCATCAATTAAATTGTATTCAATATAACCTAAACTCCATTGACTAACCACAATGTTGATAAAAATTACAATTGTTTAAAAAAACGACAGTTCCTCTGTGCTTCGACTGAAGTGCAGTACGTTCAGTACATTTTCAGTACAATACGACTGAATTTTTACGGAAGCACACCTTAATCGTTTGACAACATTATATGTTTAGCAGTGGAACGTATATTTGTGCCTTCAATAAGACGCCTTTTTCAGGAATCTCATGATCTCGACAATAATACAAAGTTGGAGAAAATTCGTGAATGCATTATACTGGTTGCTTTCAATGCGTCTGGGGAGCCTCGTATAGTCAACGCAAGCCAGACTGACGTTACAAGGATTTGTGGCTCCCTTGGCTGTCAGCCGGAACTGCGCTATCAAACTAATTCCTGTGAGTATTGTCGTGTTAAGCGATATTAGCTCAAATATTAGTGACAATCGTCTTTTCCCCGCCTATGTTTTATAAAAGTATTGTCATGATTGAACCAATATTGTCTAAGATATGGCAGCTTTAGTGATAGGTGACCGCTGGAGGCTGGTTGCAGTGCATCTTGGGCTTGCGGCTAAAGTCTGCTACAATAATGAAACAGTCTCCGTTAGCTTTGCATGTTATTTTCAAGCGATTTTAGATTATTTTATGTGAATTTTAAAGACAGTAAAAAGGAGTGCAAGTAACCTCCAGCGGTCACCTATCACTAAAGCTGCCATATCTCAGTCAATATTGGTCCAATCTTCACAAATAGGGTTTCAATCGATTTGTAATCAAATTTACTAAAAAAAGTTATTCTTGTAAAATTTTTCTAATATCAACGGTTTCCGAGTTATTCAAGACTTTTTATTAAATGGCCGCCATTTTGTTTCATGGATTTGAAAAATTGTCATAATATTAGAAAATTTGTAGCTTTGACTCGTTGTCATGAATGCTGGTGCGAAGTTTCAATTCCATATGTTTCACCATTATTGAGATAAAAAATAAAGAGTCAAAAAAACAAAATTGCAGCTGTGTGAGTAACTAAGGACTTCTGGACAATTTAAATATGATATTAAAATATGGTTTTTACCCAGGAACAATGCCCTAGGGAGTTCTGAAACACTCTGTATATGATTTGGAGGATTCTGAACAGTATGAAAACTGGAGTACCCAGATGGAAGTCCAATATGTTGAAATGAGGAATACTTCCTGACGGGAACACTATGTGAATGTAGAGAAATACAGGATCCGGAGCATTTGATGGTTTGCAGGATGCTTCAAGAGACATGCACTCTTGATGATTTGATTACAGCCAAAGGCGAAATCAAATTATTAAAGACAAAGGCGTAATGGAAATCTAGCGTAAACTGGAAATCTAGTATATAGATTGTTCTGTATTTTATTTTTATTGCTACTATTATTATTATTGTTGTTATTTTTAAACGATTAAAACAATAAGTGGTCAGACCCAGACACGGAAACGAACGAACCCAGTTGCTCCCTGTATGTACGCAGCCAATGTAACAGCCCAAAACTCCAATGTCCAGTTGCAAGAAAATCCAATTACATTTATTTATTAAATGCCTTAATGGCATTGACTTGAAATTAGTTCATTCGTTCAATTGGTTGACATCATTTTACAGCAGTTAAATGCAATTGGCTTTTCGTGCAGCTGGTTGCTAGTTTAGACTAGTTTGTACACCTAAGTTCTTGTTAATGTCAGACCCTCTAGTTAATACATCTAAGAGTAAAATTATTAGGGTTCAATCATAATTAATATTGTGAGATACATTAATTTACTACTGTGGTTTTGTCAAAATGATAATTAATTTGATAAATTTTAATTTTTTACTCTCGGTTTTCATGGACAGTACTAATCGATGACTTGGACTTGGATGGCTATCAAGAGTTGGTGTCTTGCTCGGTCTCCTATCATCAGCTGACGCCTCAGGACAGCGAACCACAAGATGCAACTTCTCCAAATGACTTTGAACTGCATTCAAAAGTGCAGGTGATTCGCCTTCAAGCCGAACTTCCAAAACTGTATGAGGTGATCGGTCATCAGTAACCTAGTGTTATTGTGCATTACTTTTTCTAATTACTTTCCATCAGTGATGTCCAGAACCGATTATGGTTTGTGATACGTAAGATCATTAATATTGATCCACTCTAGTTTCAAAACGAACTTGGCCTTTTCAATCTTCTTCCGTTTTGAAATTTTTACTACCTCGAAGACCAAATAGTGTGAATCTCCCTACTCTAGTCTCAGTTTTTCCGCAGTAAACCTGGCCATTTGCTTGTTAGTCAAAGGCTCATAATATTATCAATCACAGTTTTAAAGTCGCTAAACTTAAACTCCCTATGAGCGGTAATTTTAGCCGGCTGGTAAAACTGGACCTGGAATACCAAACCTATATCAACCGCATTCAAAATGTGTTTAGAATAAATGAAGAAGGAAATAATAAAAAATATAAAATCGGCGAAGAAAAACTTCCAGTGAAAGTGGAAGATGAAGTTGATTCAAAACTTTCCCCATACATAGAATTTGCAGATGCAGACTTTCTTCCGGACTTCCTTTTCTGTACATGCGTCGATAACGCCGGACTAATCATAGATCATCAAAGTGTTCTGTGATTGGTCTGACCTCATTGACGCATGCGCAGAAAAATTATTAATGCTGCTTGAATAACATGTGCTCAAGGGAGTTTAAGTTGAGCGACTTTTAAAGTGTGATTGATAATACAGGCCTTATCGATATCAGTCATAATTTGCTAGATTGGCTTCCAAAGTTTGTATACTTTCATTTAATTGTCAATTTAATATTATTTCAAAGTTCATAGATTTAAAATATTGAAATATTATTAGAACCCGTAACTCATAATTATTATAACAAATTAGTTATCGTTAATTTCTTCTAAATACTTTTTTTAATTAAGTTGTCCATTTTTGTAATCTCCTTTCTTCTACAAAAATCTCGCCTTTAATGTTTCTTGCTCTTTTTATAGCCCTCTAATAATTTCAAACTATTTTATTGCTACCAAACAGCCTCGAAAAGTCTGATATAAAGTAATTATTTCCTTTTTTGATCATCTCTATCATTATTTTATACATTTCCTTTACAAGGCCTCTCATTTCCAATGTCTTTTTCTTCCTTTACAATCTTACAATGTATTAAATATTTTATGGCTACCTCTTGATTATATTCTCTAATAATTATTGATTCTTCTATCGACGCACTTGGTCAGATTGTATTATATAAGCACATTCAATGTACCATCTGATCAATATTGGAGTTTATACTATGTCATATTCATATCATATCACCCGCTTTCCAAATTTATGCCTACTATCCATCATACATGTATATCTACTCAGTCATTATATTATTACCCAATTATTGGAAACTAGCTCTTGAAATAATCTATTACTCATTCTTCGTAATCTATTATGTATGTAAACCAAAGTTCCTTTGTCTAGTCCTTATTAGTACCAAATTAATTTCTATTAATTATAAGCACTTTATATAATCCCGATTCAGTATTATCATAACTTTCATTTTTGAATTTAGTTCCATTCAAAGTTATAGTTATATGCCTTGCAAGCACCCTGTGATTTATTTTTTCAAATGCTGAGATTTTAGAATAGGAAATGCTTATTACATAGCTGTTTTTTCTTTTATTTTCATTTTTGTGAAATAATAATATAATTTTATTTATGAAGTTTTTTGTAGTTGAAAGCTGCATTCTAGTTCTAGTTAGATATCATCGAGAAACAATAGTTCTTAAGAACCATGATATACACCAACCATAAATACTTTCTTGTGAAAACAATCATTTTCAAAGAGTCTCCTGATAAATATGTGATAATGAAATGACTAATTTAATAATTTCTCAGAATGTCATTGTTTTCTCTCCAATCTACAAAATAATTGTGAACATACTGAAATGCAGACTGACTATTTTTACATTCAAGTTCGTAAGAATTATAAAAAATGTCCATATTTCTAGTATTCTGACTTAATCTTCAGTTCCTGCATCTTTCTAAAGAATAATGTAGTTTTGAATAACATCCTCAGCTTCATTTTTTTACTTTAAGTATATTTGTCGAAATTTTCCGACTGGAAAAAGGTTATTGTGATATATTTGCTGTTTTACAGCTTCAATGTTAACTATAAATTGTACTTATACCATAATAATGACTATTTACCATTTAGTTTAGAGTGGTAAAACTGATAATTTATCTTCTTAATATAATTTTCAGGAATGTTTGATTATTCAACCTTTTCATTTACAGAAACTCATGTTCTAGATTTATGAAAGAATGACTTTGAAGTTGACCACAATTTTATTCATAGTAGAAGTTAGGATAGACCTATGTTGAAACGATACCTACTAAAACATGAAATGCATTTTGAAACAGGCTCTGGTCTTTTGATATTTTAAAATAAATGGAACTCATTTTTCGTATTCTTGGATTAGATGAAACTTTTCTTATTCTAATATAATTTGTAAAAGTTATTATAATGAAATAATTGAAGATAACCGTATGAAAAATACGAAAATATATATTTGTAGAAGTACAAAGTTGTCAAATTACCAATATCTCGTGTTGAACCTGGGTATCAGGTTTGAACGTTTCGTTCTTGAAATATCTGCAACAACGCATTGAAGACAGTACACACACGTCATTATAACTCTATTGTTCTCAGCTCGAATAACATAAAGTTGCTGGAAAATGTTTGGTGCTCTTTTGAAGGTTCCATCCATGAACCACGTTTGGGATATTTTTGGAACAGGTGCTGCACATTTTCTTTTGTTCCAAAAATAACAAATCTGCTATCGGTGCCAGATCCAAAATCGTGCAACAGAAAATTTTCAGGAGAAGCTCCACCCGGTGTCTTCCAGTCTTCTGGAATATCTATCTCCTTTGCAGATTTGGGGTTTTCAGGGAACTGCTTCTGTCTTGTTACTTGTACTGACCTTTTCATGGCAGAAAGGGCCCCCACTTTTATTTTTTCACCATCACTCAGCGTATAGGGCTCTGGCGATAACATTTATTGCAGACTTTTGTTTCTTCCGCTGTCCTACGGAGGTTGACTCTCTTGATGATTACCTCCATTTTCTCGAAGTTTGGTGGATGGGTATGCATCCCAAATGTTTCTGGGCTTGAATACTGAAAACGTTAGAAAGTTTTGATTTTGCGCTAATTATATGAAAATTCAATATTTATAATTCATCCCAATTATTAATAATCGAGAATTAAAGTTCTGTAATAATTGGTCCGGCGTCGTTGACGCATGCCATGCATAGGAAAACTGATGCCCGCCTCAATGTTGCTCATATAATTTGGCCCTAAATCAAAATCGAAACAGACCAAGGGACCTGATCATCAGAAAAGATTTTTTAATTTCAATTAATGATTATAAATGTGAAATCTCAGCTTATGACAGAGCAGTGGATGAATAACATGAATGTTGGAATTTATAGTTGTCAAAGCATTAGCTGAAAATTTAACATTTCGAAATTAAATCATTTTATATTCAAGTAGCTTGAATGTGGGATTGGAAATTATTCTGGTAGTCAGTATAATACTGTAACGATACAAATCAGTACCTTGAATAAATGAACAATGCATGGAATAAAAAATAATCGTTTATTGTTTTAATTAATATTGAATATTATTGCGAGCTGATTCAATAAATTCTCCAAATCAGTAATGCACAAGTTGTACAGATTAATTTATTTTGTCTGGCATAGAATGCTTCTTGAATTGGTATTTTTGGCAGCGGTTGTATTTGTTGAAGGTCAAAACGTAGTGTGAATGAATCGGGTACATCCTCTCTTATATGACTATAAGCCTTTGCTCCTTGAATATGAATCCTTCTTTCAGTCATGTATTGTACAGAGCAAGTTGGTGACTTTTTTACTTTCTCCTTGAGCAAGGTACATGTACTACATTCATCAGATGCAGGTGAACTAAAGCCACAGTTGAATTCTAAATATATTTGTCTAAACATGGCATCACTCACTTTCATTTCTTAACTCACTTAAATTTCTTTATTGATAGTTCTGAACTGAGGTAAATACGCTTCGATTTTTGTCGGTTGTAGTGAGCCTCAGTTCCTTTTAGAGATCTTAGCTCTTCTAGTTTGCTATATCTGTCCTTATTAACACCATTTATATTCAAATGCATTATACTTTACCTATACTATTTACATTATAATGAGACAACAAAAAATGTTCACCTAGCCTAGTTTTATTTATTCTGAAAAAGAGTTTGTATTTGGTTCCATTGAGGGTATGTCTGCAAATTCTGTAAAGGAAGAGCTGAAACCAAGGAATGGGCTGCCACTATCAATACTGCTATCAGCTGGCGCTTGATCCTCCAACTGAATCAGATCTTCATCTTGGGCCTCTGCAGCTGATGAGGAATTCAGTGTTACAGCTTCATCCATAGGACCAGTCTGCCCATGTCTTGAATCATGAGCAACGTTGATGTTTGATTGAGTCCTCTGTTCATGCACAACCAATGCAATTTGGCTTGCTGATTCACGTTTACCTGACCAGTTGAGATGAAATCCATTTGTTGTGTAGTGATTGCGTTTAAACAAACTGGATCTAATAACACATACATTGTCAAACTTTCATCCACATAGCATGACTTTTATTTGGAATTTCCAATAAGTCCAATTGCTGGCTCCTTCCAACCTAATAAAGTTGGTTGTATTTCCATCCATGTTGAAAATCGACTGATAAAACAACCGTGTATGTCCACGTCTTATACTTACTGTACTTTACCTACCGTGATGACCTCACGTATTCAAACACAAAATATTCGTATTTTGTTTTCCATTAAAAGTTTTAATAAACACCCATTAGTGTCCATAACCTGTTGAAATATTTTTAGACTGAATAAAATAGTATATTCTTCATTTACAAACTTTTATTCAACTCAACACTTTCAGCATACTCACAGTACAACCGTATTTATTCAACGTTCAAACACCAACTGACTTGGTATGTTATTTACAATGAAACCATAGAAACATAAACATATCAACTATGATCCAATACTTTTTCTTCTTTCTTAACAATAGTCATAGTTAATATAAAACATTATTTATTTTGTAATATAGAGTTACACAATAGCCTATGCCCTGTAAAGACTAGATTAATAAGTCATTATACCACAGACCATCCATCAGAAAGTATTATACCATCAGAAAGTAAATTGTAGGCTATTGGTTACTTGGAATATACTAGATAAAACAATCAAAACATCAAAAGTTAACAACTTTTATACCAAAAAAATCTCTTCAATCTCATAAAAAGTATGTTCTACTTGTGAGTTATATAGCCTAGCTTTAAACGCAACACAGCAGGCAATGCTCATATGACTGAGAATGTAATGCATTAAACATCAACTTCAAACTCATAATGGAAAATTCATAATTCACAAGTCTAAATTAATATCATACCCAATTTCATAGCCTATTTTAATTTACTATTAGTGAGCACCATAGGAAAGCCATTGAAGTGGTAGCCTATATATTACTGATGGTTTTGTTATCAATTTTTTGCATTTCTCAATTGTCATAAGAATAACGTTGGAGTAGGGCCTCACTCATCAAACCCCACATTAACTTATGATTGGTTTAAACTTTCCAGATTCAGTCCAGGTCAATTTTGTATTCTTATAATATCAGTATATTAGAGACCCACAACCCTGGAGTTTGATATCCTGGAATTTTATATTTAACTTTATATCCCAGAATTCCCACAAACCCAAACACAGTTTAATACTTATAAGTCTGGGTTAGTGGGACTCTGAAACATATTTTTGTTGTTGTAAATGTTCACTAATCCAACCTACGGCCAGTTGTAGAGACGAGCTGGTAATTTAAACAGGCTATAAATCGAGGACAGCAACAGATTAGGATCGACGACAAACTGAACTAGTTTGAAATGAAAAATTCAAGTGAAATAGAGTTATTTACCAGAACAATCTATTTTAGCTAAATAACTAGTAAAATCAACTGCATTAACATTCACTAATAAATTACATGTTTATTCGAAACGAACAAGCTCCGAAAATTCCATTGAGCCACAATATTACAGACTTTTGGTTGGTAAAACTGAAACTTGTACTTTCCTATCTGATAAATTTCTTGCTGCACTGCTTTATCGTCCATTGTTAAAATAATTCTGTCTTTAATCATCCTACTTTCATAACCTTCACTGCACTTTGAACATTTGAAATCACACAATGATGCCTGTTTTTTAAGTTCAACTGAAAATGCATCAAATGACTGTCCTTCTTTCTTTGTAATCTGATTGAACTTATAAGTTCAATCAGAGCGTGGGCTGGTGACGCATGTGCAGAACGAAAATGTCGTTGTTGTTGTCGTCAATGTGTGAATTGACCTTAAGTCTTACTGTAACAAATGTGACATCTAGTATAGATGAAGACCTGAAATAAAATTAATGATCTAAGTGCCATTTTCCAAGTTCCGAGATAATGAGGTTTTTCTCACAGTAAGTATTTATTTCAATCAATTTAACTTTTTGATCAAGTAATTTTGTAAAATGCTCCTAGTTACACATGTATGAGTGATATCTCCTTAAAATAATAGTTCTGCAACAGCTACTCTTTTAGCTATGTCATTCAAAGATGGATTTTTGATCTTGGTGCTCAGTTCCTCGCATGTAGAACAAACATCTACTTGAGGCCTTCCAAACCTGTAACCGTAGTTAGTATTGTAGTGTTTGACATAATACTCATATTTTACTATTCCTGTTAGCTCAGGGTGTTTTAAAATAAAAAGCTCATGCATTTTTGCCTTAGTTAGAGTTGAATCTAAATACGTTGTAGGTGAGCTTGTGTAGTGTGTCACCTTCTTAGGGAATGAGGAGATGTGTTCGTCTATTTTGTTTATTATGTCAGCTTTTAAAACATTCCCTCGGTTCAAATGTCTACCCCTCATGTCAATGGGTGTCTGATTGGATTCAGCAAGCTTATTCAACCGGACCACAACTGAATTTGAAAGACTATGAAGGCTCATGTATGCTTTGCGACAAACTTCAGTGCGAACATTTCCTTTAAGAGCATTGTATTTGTAAGAGGATGTGATTTGTTTAGATTTCTCGGACACAGAGCGGTGTCTTGCTACTTCATGCCTATCAATAAGGCCTACAAGGAATGTATCTCTCTCATTCTCAGGACGCCCACTATAAACACTCTTTATGATAGCCTTCTTCTCATCATCAGTGAACCCTTCCATGCATTTCTTCTTGCAACCACAATTTGTACCTGTTTCCTTTTCTTCAACCAACTTCCCTTTATAACTTACAAATTCTTCTCCCCTTGCCCTCGCTAACTTCTCCATCTCTTTTGTATGCATATCCTTGTTGACCTTACCTCTTTTTCTTCTAGGCTCCTCAGCACCAGACTCGGAGTCAGATGACATTGTATAATCAAGAATGTGGCGAACTTTTAGAACTTTGAACTTGTAGAACCTAAACAATGGTTAAAAATGTAAACTTATCTTAAATTACCAGCACTTCATACTTCACCATAACTCCATGAGCAGAACATAACCACAAACGTTGAAAACAACAAATGTATCATCTGATTTTAGTGGAAAATCAGCAGCGCTGTGGCAGGCACTAGAACTACACAGAATCACATATGAGTGGATTAACAGTAATATTCCTGGAATGTTACTTTTCTTCCACTCAATAGAAACTTCTCAGCTGTTTCAAAAGCATTGGATAAATGAGAATGTTACTGTTCTTTGACCCAACAATAGACCTACATTTAAGCTACAAAATGGCTATCTCAGTTTATTTTTGGAATTTTTGGAATATTACTGTTTTTCCACTCAGACGTTCAATTCCACCCCATTTTAGAGATTTTAATTTTTCAAATCTGTAAATCAAAACAGATCAATGTCCACATTTATCAATGGAAATAATGATTTAAGTGCCACATGCATAATATTGCTATCTAAGTACCACATTTTTCCTCGGTCTTATAAGATATATTATATTATTTATAGCGTTATTAACCCCTCACAGGTTAAGATCATGTAAGAACATGTAAAATCCATATTAATCATGAAACATTATACCTGCAATCATGAAAAAGCCGTTAGGCTTGATGTTGCTGTAGTCTATTTTTTGATCCAAGAAAACAAACAAAGCTATAATTTAATGGGCCAGCTAGAGCCTAGGGGGCTATAAGAACTCTCATCAAATCGAATTTTAGTATTGTTTATTGTGCAGAAATAGTATTAATTATAAAGGAAAGAACCAAACAAAATCAAAGTTTTTTTGTCAAAATTATTAATAAACTTAGTCTTTCATAGCTCACCTATAATGTTAGATGTTCATAGAACTCTTTGTGTCTTTGCTCATTCAGAAATGGTATCATACTCTTCAAATCAGTCTTTTTTGCTTCTGATAATTGGGAAACACACTCAAGTCTTGGAAGGTCAATGTTCTTGATGTCCTCAATAGAAATGCCTGGTTTAAAGACATTGACTGTTGTCCATTGTTCGAGTTCATTGAACGTTTTTTTCACTTTGATTTTCCCAGGGGATGATGCATCAATTTTCAACCATATTAATTTAGAGATGTTGAGCTTTTTGGTATTCAAAAATTTGTCACAGCATTTTTTGAAATTAAAGAAATCATTATCTTCCATCATGTTAACTACAAAGGGATTTTTTTCACGAACAGTTTCAATCATTTTTTTCAAGTCATGTGGAACGTAGCACATAGAAACACGTTTCCTTTTTTCTATGACCGCAAAATCGCGGTCGCAGTCAAGAAAAGTATGTCCGGCTACTAGAAACTTGTGTTGCACTTCTTTGTATACACCAATTGCTGTGAGATAAATCCATAAAAAGAGCAGCATCTGGTTTTTATTTTGCCCAGCGCAATTGTCACTCCAGGCAATCAAGGTATCTGTTGGGGTAACATTTTTCAAAACGTTTAATAAACATGATGCCACTTCATTGCCTCCTCTGCAGGATTGGCCTTCATGCCACAATGTCATAATGGATAATCCATTGTGAAAGTGAGCCCCTAAATTGTAAGCAGAATATTGCTCTGAGTTAAAGTTGGCAATGAGAATACTTGCTGGAGATCGAGAGAGAACACATTGGTGTTGCTATTAATTCTTTGAGCATTTTTACAATCTCCTTGTAAGTGCCACCTAGGAATATTCGGCGCGAGGAACAGTTTTGGCGCAAGGCACTTGGATCATTATTAACTTTGCGCTGCAGGGAACATAGAACTGACGCATTCTCTTGGCAACTATCTGAACTAATAGGAAAAGAATTGGTACTTTAATCATAATACACATTAACAGGCCGGGTTCATAGATCAATAATCCGGGGTTAACTAAAAAATGGCACTTAGACCATAATTTACTTCAGGTCTTCAGATGATGTCAGTCGATGCTCAAAGGTTGGTGTATCTCCCACATTGATTCATTCAAAATTAGGCCTACTGTTTGAGCAATGGACTGTAAGGATTTAAATATTTAGATACAATCACAAATAGATTTATTTGTAGATACAAGCACACATGACAAGGAGCCGCTTTGGGCACTGATCGAGAACTAACTAACATGTCTACGTACTTAGTGTCTATTAGCATAATACACACTTCCGCCACCAGGTGGCACCTTCCTACAGTCTCAACATACCGCCCGCCAAAAAATTTATCAATTATTTTTTATAAACACACAAAAAAAACATGTAAACAATTGAATATGAATCAATACAAAAAGAAACAAATTAATAAAATATGAAAAAGTTGTGAAATGACAGTCATTGTTATTGTGATGGCAATAGGCATAATTTAGTGATAGGCTGTTTGATCACATGATTGTCAGTCAGCACTGAGACAACACGCACAACACCATCACTACCTGGATGAAGAAGTTCAACTCTTCCAAGCTTCCATTTAAGTGGTGGGAGATTATCTTCTTTGACAAGCACAATTGAATTGAGTTCTATGTTGGGTTTTGAGGTCGTCCACTTTGGTAGTTGCTGGAGTGCACACAAGTAGTCTGTAGACCATCTCTGCCACAGTTGCTGGTTGAGCCGCTGAATGTACTGCCATTGATCCAATCGATTCAGCTTGATATCACTCAGGTCAGGGTCAGGTAAGGTGGTCAAGGGTTCTCCAATAAGGAAATGGCCAGGGGTTAGGTAGGTTAAATCAAAAGGATCATCTGATACTTTGCACAATGGTCTGGAATTCAGAGTTGCTTCAATTTGAGCCAGTAGTGTAATTGCCTGCTTGTAACCAAGAGAACTATTAGCAACAATGCGATGGAAATGATGCTTCATGGATTTAACTGCACTTTCCCACAGTCCTCCCATATGTGGTGAGCTTGGTGGAATGAAATGCCACTGACAAGATACAGATGATAGATTCTCTGAGATTGTGTTATTTTCCTTCTTCAACATGTCATACAAGTCTTTGAGTTGTCTTGATGCTCCAACAAAGTTTGTACCATTATCACTGTAGATATTGGCACAATTTCCTCTTTGAGCTACAAATCTACAAAGTGCAGCCAAAAATGATTCTGTGGAAAGGTCACTTGCTAACTTCAAATGTACAGCTCTTGTGTTGAAACAAATGAAAACACACATATGCCTTAATCTTGATTTTACTGCAACAAGTCTTCAGAAGTATTGGCACAGCATAGTCCACACCTGAGTTCAAGAATGGTCTTGCTGGGTTCACTCTCAAAGATGGCAAATTGCCCATCAGTTGATTTTGTGTATCTCTCTTGAATCTGAAACACCGGATGCACTTGTGAGACAGAATAATATCTTAATATCCTCATTTTCCATCATTTTTTTGATTTCAGTGCTATTTTCAATCAATTCTATATAGGCTTTAATAAATTAGGATAAATAGGATTTAATTGTATGGAAATGACAAAAGGAATGATATATAAGGTAAGAGTGATAAGCCAGCTGATAAGAGTAGATCTTACTTGAAGTAGCGCCGCCCATGGATAGGACCACCAATGAGCCACAGGAACCTCGCCCCGTGGAAGACTTGGAGTAGGGCTGATGTGATAATCACAATACACATGAGATGTGTGGAGCCGAGCACTGCTAGTGAGTGTGAGTGCGTAATGAGATGTGAGTCAGCCAGGCACAGTACGTGGTTGGCAAGCACTGCTGTTCAAGTTCAAGGTTGCGTCAATCAAATGCAATGCACAACGCAATAATTTAATTTCTTACTTCACGCACGTTCTTCCATATTCACTTTACAATGATTGCTTACTGATCCACTGTTTCACAAATTTGGCCCAGTTGACCAAAATGTTTGAGCAATGGACTGTAAGGATTTAAATATTTAGATACAATCACGAATAGATTTATTTGTAGATACAAGCACACATGACAAGGAGCCGCTTCGGGCACTGATCAAGAACTAACTAACATGTCTACGTACTGAGTGTCTATTAGCATAATACACACTTCCACCACCAGGTGGCACCTTCCTACAGTCTCAACACCTACAATCCTCCATAATCTCAAGCAGAAGTGCCATGCACTTTCTCTTGTATTCAGCCCCATCATTGGCTTTTTGCATTGAGATCTTCTCCAACAAGGATGTTGTTCTGGGACCCACAAATCATGAAATCAAGACTGCTCATTACATCTGTAAAAGCAGGAATTGAGATATTTGGAGAGATATAGATGTTTTAGTTGATGTGGTGATTAATTATCAACACACAAATTAGCACTGAACATACTTTATTAATTATTGACATGACTCTAATAATAATGTAGACAAGACTTTGTGACCAAGTGAGACATGACACAGACAACCACATAACCTCAATGTCTGCTCTTGGCGCGTAGACAGAGAGCATTGCCAACTTGCTCACAACAATAGATACTAATCAGTAATAGGTTGCTGAATTCCAGGCAAACCCATCCAGCACTTTTATGTGCATTGAGGACCATCATTGAGTTACTGTTTTGGAGAATAGCTGCATCACAGTTGTTATCAGTGAACCATGTGGCAGAAAGATCAAGGCTTTGTTGGGTCCTGACACCAGTAAGAAATCTGCATTCCTCTGGGCTGGAAGTGCCATGAGAAGTGCCATGATTCTGTCTTTCAAAACAATTTTAATGGTCATGTTTCTCGATCTGACAAACCACACATAATATCAAAATATTGGGAGACCAAGCTCTGCTTGGGGATACAAAGGCGCAGAAATGGAAATTTTAATTATAACTCATACTTACTTGAATCACTATCGATTGGAATACAAACGACAACATGCAATGGCTATGAGCCCCCAGCTTTGTGCCGTATTATCTGCTCAAATTGCAAGGGTATCATTGGCGCCACCCACCTCATTGTAGTTCAATTTTTGTCATGCAATCTTGTATGCTATTTGTTGATAATTTTTTCTCAGTGACACTTGCAGATAATCAACACAATCGATTGGCTATTCTGATGTGTTTATGAAACAATACAGAAAAACATATAATAATATTATCAACATGAACATCAAATGATTTTATCTCCACATCACTTCTGCCTGAGAATAATCTCCAACATGGATGTGAAATGTTTGAAATTTTAGGCGGATATGTTATAATAAACCTACATCCTCAAGGGGAACAAATGTGAACTATGTAATCTCATTCTACAGATATAAATTACATTAATAGCATAAGTGAAATGGTTGCAATTAGATACGAATGTGAGAAGAGCTATTTTCAATTATTTTATTTTGCTTAATCAGACACGTTTCAGATAAGGCATCTTTATAGAATTATTGAATTATCAATGGGAACTTCAATATTATTGAAAAATAGATAAACACTGTAAAAAATCGAAGTATAAGTCGTTGTAAGATTTATTTCTAACAAATACATTAAAAATGTGATTGCTATCCAACTCGACTGCACACTTCTGAGAAGCAGCCTCACTCACAACTTGCAGTCTCTCCCTCCTCTCTTCAGGTGTTTCTTCTGCATACCTCTGAGAGGCAGCCTCCCTCATTCCTTGCAGTCTTGCCCTCCTCTCGTCATCTGTTTCATCTGCTTGCCTCTGAGAAGCAGCCTCACTCACAACTTGCAGTCTCTCCCTCCTGTCTTCAGGTGTTTCATCTGAATACCTCTTCAGATTCATTATCCAGTTTTCTTTGCTTATGATTTTTGGCATCCTCTGAAGAATTGAAAAGAGTGGCTGTCTCTGCAATTTTTTTCTGCTCTCTGCTTTAGCTTGTCGTTCCGGTGCCTTTTGAGTATCTTGATCATCATCGCTGTCTATAGAGCTCCTGTAGTTGTCAAGTACATCTCTGGATTTACTTGGTTGGTTTTCATTCGTCTGGATCCTCGACTTTTGAAAGTTGATTTGTTTTCTTATTTGGACGAACCATGGTGATAATACAGTATCAATGATCTCTTAGCATGACCATTATCAACATCATCATCATCACCATCTATGATTCATTATTTAACTCAATAAATCATATAGGAAATTGAAATACAGTATAAGTAATAATATATGATTAAGAAACACCTTTCACTACTCTAATCATGTACTATCTGTTTCTTCACAATTGAAAGACATTTTGCAAGAAAATTATTTGATGTTTTCAAATACTCAACCTTTTAGAAAGAAAATAATTTTTATAGCAATATTCCTGGTTTTTCTTAGAATGGAAATATATGGAAAATAAATGTCATAGTGTAGAATGTTTGAAAAAATTCTATTGATGAATTCAGTGTGATAAATTTTATTATTCATGGTATTTAAATTTCAAAACGGCTCTGATATGACCGACTTATTTACTGGTCACGTTACACCACTACAGACATTCAAATTAGTAACTTGAAATATGTCATGGAGGATAATTTCAGGGTAGAAGCAAGTACAAAGAAAGGTTTTTGCCAAATTTGAATTGAAGGGAATTTTTGGAGAAATCATTGTTCTGCTCTGACCTTTCAAACTGTTATGTTGACATCTTATCTACTTCAATTACATTTTTTATCATTCTTTATATTTTTCAAAATATGAAATTTTACAATTAGTAAGTGTTATTAATAAATCAATATTAATAAATCAGAACACATAAGATTAGTTATAATGTAATCTCCAATTCATTTTGAATTTTAAAATTTTCAATTATTGAATTTTTTGAGAAATTACCAACATGTTACACAGTAGATCAATAGGAAAATCATTTAATAACATATTTACTCAACAATAACGAAATATTAGTCTATTCTTATATGTATAATATGTGATTGAGAAACACCTTTCACTACTCTAATCTTGTACTTATAGAGCTGTTTAAATCAATTTTTTATCTGCGGAATTAAGCTAAATTTCTTCCATGCATTGGTTCTAAGATTATTTTGTTTATTCTAAGATTATTTATTTAGCTGACCCAGCGAACTTGATATTGCCTAAAAAGTGAAGAGTCCAGGGGGAAAAAAGATGAATGTCCAATCGAACTCGTTTTGAGAAAAATGGAATATTAACTTTCAAGACTCTGTGTTAATTGCACAATAAAAAAATCAATACAGCTCCACTGCCAAGCTATAAAATACATATTGCTTAACTAGTTCAACTACACATTATGGTTTTTAATACTAATTTATTAGGTTGATTTAATATTTTACAATACTTACTACCGAACATTGTATGTAAAAAAGATGAGGGTCCATATTTTGTACCGAACATTGTATGTAAAAAAGATGAGGGTCCATATTTTGTTCCGGGGAGAAAAGGTGAGGGTCCAAAAAAATTCAATGTGCATGTGAAACAAGTTGTCGAAATTTATTACATATTATTCATGTACCGTATATAAGGAAATAGGACATAAATTTGAAAAATAATTAATAATGTGGCAGACTATTGAAATACTCTTGTGCAGCTCCAGAGCAAAATATTTTTAAATGCTGTAAGTCTTTGAACTTTGCTGCGGAAATGGGCAGTTTACTAAAATACAATTGCCCTGGAAGATGAAAAAGTCCTTCCTTCAATGACAGTCTCTTGCGTTTTGCATCAATTACCACACTCTCTGACTTCGGTCCATTAAAAGATGCTTGATGCAAAATGAAGCAAGGGTGATGCTCTACTACTGATAGTTCTCTGACTGGGCGACTTTTGAAAGGGCACTTTTTAACATAGATATCAGAAAGGAACTTACTCCAAGCTTTGAAAATTTTCTGATCATCACAAGAGACAACCTTAAACGGTGATGGTTTGGCCCTAGCACTTTCCACGACACTATTCCATTCACTAGGTAGCTCCACTCGAGTTTTTTGGTTGATTAACCCCATGTTTCTGTCGCACTCTAAGTACGAATGTCCCCGAACAGGAAACACGAGTTTTATTGATTTTAGTCTTTTTATGAAATGTACAATGTAGTGAATTAATCGAAAAATTGTGTAGTTTTTATTTTGCCCCCCACATGAGTCGCAGAAAATGGTGAGCTCTTCTACTTGAGGGTCTAAGTGGTTGTAGATAAAGTCAAAAAGTACAGATGACACATCGTCTGACCCCTTTTTTCCACAAACTTCAGGATATGTGTAAAACACTGCTTCTGCGGTGGACAACACATGTACATTAAACATGTAAAAAGATAACTGTCATTGATAATACACATCATTAGTTTGAATATTAGGAACTGGGAGTTTTTTTTCAAAATCCATTGCAATAGCTTCTTTTTGAGGGTTCTGTTGTGCTTCTTGCCTAGCAGCTCTTTTCCAATCATAGAAAGTTTTTGCTTTGTGTAAGTGTAACTCCTTTTTTGTTTGCAGGGACTCTAATTCATCACTTAACTCCTTGTACTCATTCAAATCTGGATTGGTTTTTTCAATTTTGTTATTTAATGCATCAATTTGAACCGATACTTCGTCACAAAAACTACAGGTATCACTGCGAGGGTATCCAAAAGATATGTTGAATTTTGAATTGAATATTTCTCTGTATTTCTCATATGAAACTTTGTGATCTGGAAACTTTTCCTTGTACATATTGTACATTTTTTTGACATTAAGATCGTCGGGCAAGTACAGCTTCTTGGATTTGGCTAAGCTGTAGTGCGATTGTCTTGCTTGAAATGACTTGATGTGCTCGAAAACCGAATCAGCTACTTCTTCAAGAATTTTTTTGGGCCTGTTCTTGTGTTTACCACGTTTATCAAGGGGAGCCTTACCGGTAGTTTTGAGTGCTTCTTGTAGGGTCTGCACTCTTTTAGCAGTGATCCCATGAAGGGATAAAAAAGCCTTGTAGCATACAGGTATTTCACAAAGATCATTGTTCTTTAAGGCTCTTACCTTGTAGGTATAAGAATAGGAATGAAAGTCAGCATCGTTTTCTGGTTTTCTGGGACGATGTCTTGTAACTGGTTTGCATGCAATAAGTCCACAAAGGGCTGCAATAACTTTGTACTCTCATCTTTCTTGCCTGAAATGGATAGCCTATCAGATTCTACAGGATCAAGTCTATAAGAAATAACCTCTATCTCAAAACCGACAAAAATTGGACCCTCATCTTTTTTCCCCTGGCCTCTTCATTAGTTATAAATGTAGTGATAGCTTCAAAATTATGATTCTAATTGAGGTAATAAAAAATTAGAAAACATTTATTATGTTAATATTATTTTATTGAAGAACTTTATGATACACAACATTTTTTATTTGGTTTCTGGCGCAAAAACAAATAAGGTGGATGGTTTGCCAACATGTTGACATGCCACGTACAGTTGTCTGTGCGAAAAGCATGCATTTTCTAAAGTTAAACCACATATAGCCAAGGATTGTCCTTGCGATTTATTTGTAGTCATTGCGAATGCAAGGCCGATTGGAAATTGAATTTGTTCAAAATCAAAGGGCATATCGGATTGGATCATTGGAATCCTCGGAATAAGGACTTCTTCACCTTTGAATTATCCTTAAAGAATCATTGCTTCAATCACATTGGTCATTAATTTTGTTATCACCAAACGTGTTCCATTGCATAGTTTTGGTTAGTTTAGATTACACAGCATGATGACTACTGAGCCAACCTTTATTTGTAAATTGTACGGTGGTAAGCCAGGCACATTCAGGTAGTTTAAAAATTCCGTCGGATAATTGGTAGCTTCGTTTTCATCGGTGACACAGTCAACGGATTTAAATGAATGGAGAGTACCAACCAACTATTACATTCTGAATTGCAAAGTTTAAGTCATCTACATCCTTACTCGTAGCCGCTAAAATAGCTCGGTCACTCAGCCATTCCTTATTTTTGTGGTTAGCAATTGTATTTGGGAATACATTCTCAATAAGCTCCTCTTTCGATAAGCTTCTATTTCGAATAGAAATATTTATTAATATAGTTTGACAAACTTATCGTAGCGTCTAGACCGGGCTTAATCCTTGGAAGATATCAGCAACTGGTTGATCCGTTAACCCCAAGGAATCAATCAGTTCATTCGCATCATCTCCTATTACCGAATGAAGAATAGCAGTTTGTACCTGGGCACCACGCTTAGTCAAATTATTAGCAGTCACATACAGTTCAAATTTCCGACGAAATTGTTTAAGGTTAACTGCAAGGTTACCGTCCGTTACATTCAACTCTGTAGGTTGCGAAATTAACGACTGCGCCATATTTTAAAAGTTTGTATTATTAGAAACACTGTTATTAGAAAAAGCTCACTTTTATTAAACACATTTCAAAGAACACTCACATTACATTTATTAATAATTAAAAACCATACTTCCATTATTGTTCAACATCTTACGACCAATAACAGTAATCCCTGCCAACCTGATTGGCGCCTTTTCACTGCCTCCTGTAACAGTAACAGTCTTTCTTATTTTAGTTTGACATACACCAGGGGCAAACCCAGAAATTTATTCCAGGCGAGATATGAAATATTTATATTACATTTGCATTCACCCAACAAACATTGGCTTATATATGAAGACCATAAGTAAAAACCGGGCTAAGTACCAATCACTAACTTTTGAGAGAAACAAGAAAAACTGTTTAAAATCTATCTCGCTCAATATTTTGTAACTTCAACATATTATACTGAAACAGATTACTTTCTCCCATCAATCTACCACAATAGTCTTATCAAATATTGAGAATTGGATGGAGAGAAAAAAAATTATTTGAAATTCAAGAACGGGGTAAGTCCAGACCAATTTTGGTATAAAGTGAGCTAAGTGCCAACTCTTATTTTTGGCAAAAGTTGACTATTTTTTGCAGAGTGAGCAAACACTTGGCTTGAAAAGTATTGTTAACAAGTGAAATGAATTGAAGTCAATATTCACAAGGAGAAAATAAGTAGTTTATTGAAAATACACAAAAATAAAAATTATAAAACATAAAAACATAATCATGGTGAATAGAAAGTCAATCATCTTGTATTCAAGCAACTAATTCATTGTAAAATTCTTTGCTTTCTTCTTTGAGATAAGGGATCATTTTTTTCAAATCCTCCTTTTTTTATTGTTTGATGCTGTTGACAGTGTTCAGTTTTTGCAGGTCATTTTGAATAATATGTTCTTTCTTGACGCCTTTCTTAAACACATTGACAGTGCCCCAGGGTTCAAATTCATTCAATGTATTTCTTACACTGATAATACCAGGATCAGCTCTTGAAACTTTTATCCATTGAAGCTGGGAAATTTTTATTTTCTTGGTGTCGAGAAAGTTTTCGGAAGCTTTTTTAAAATTAAAAAAATCGTCGTCGTTCATTAATGTTGTTAGAAAAGGTCTTTTATTGGAGGCAGTCACAAGCAGTCGAACTATATCCAGGGGAACCTCACATTTATTCAATCTTTTCTTTTTTTCAATCAGAGCAAAATCTCGGTCACAAGAAAGATATGAGTGCCCTGACACTAAAAATTTGTGCTCGATCTGATCAAAAAGTCCTGTACAAACTAAATAGATCCATAAAAACAGAATCATTCTATTCTTATTCTGTCCCCCACAATTGTCGCTCCATACTATTAACTTTTTCTTGTGAGTAATTTTGTTCATTATCCCCTTGAAAACACATGAAGCTATTTCATTACCCCCTCTTCCTGAAATACCTTCATGCCAAACAAACATGAAGGATTGATTGTTGTCACCCATGTTGATGCCAAGATTATAACATGATATCTGGCGTAGATAATACATTTGAGAGTGTGTAAGTGTAGGTATTGAAAATACTTGTTGTAGATCCATTTAAATGACGCAGGATAATACAATAATTATTGTTCTCGGTTTCACATGTTTTAAAATCAAAGGAAAAGGAATCAATGTTGGTGCGTCTCGTTCATTATTGGGGCAAATTTCCAAACGATAGCTTCCTCCCCTTCTTTCCGCTCTACTTCTATTAATATTATAACATTTAATTCCATCAACCCTTACACTCACACTCCCTCAACCAATCTTTCCTTATTATACTTACTCTTACCAATTTTATACTCATCAATCTCAACAACTCCTTCACCCCCTAACAAATCCTCCTCAAATTTTTTATCAATAAAACAAAAACAAACTTCTCTACAATAAATGATAACCAATCAGCAATCGTTTCACTGCTTGTTTTCGATATTGGTGTACTCGTTTCTCGTATTCCATTATTTCCAAAAAGTGTTTTTCAGTGCATTCTTCAAATAAGTATATCCGCCATTGACTAGTTTCTAACATTGAAATCTTATAGAGTAGTATTACTGTGGTAACATTAAACAGTACTTATGGAATAATATACAATTGTATATCAATATTAAATAATGTTTTCATTTAACTTGGATACATAGAGAGAGAATTGGTCTATACCGTGTACGAATGGGCAATCTTATAGAGGTGTTCATCACTAATTTCTTAACATTTCCACATATTTCACAATTTGGAATAGAAGGGATTAACTGCTTTTCTTGTAAAAACTAACACAATTTTCAACTGAATTTAAAACATTTTCACTTGAAAAACAAAAATTCTTCATGATCAACTTCCATTTTTTTCCAAAAACTTCTATTTTTAGTACATTAAATGAATAAATAGTTACAAATTATAATTATTATTATAAACATATGAGTATGAAAAATTATGAAGAGTATTTACAAAGTAAAATTATCCATATATTGAATTATTAAAATTTGATTATTGAATGGTGGATCAATTCAATATAATTATAGATATTTCAAAATCGATAATAGTATTCACCAGCTATGCCCGTATGCACGTTTTTCTAATCAATATGAACATGATTGAAGTAGTTCCTGTTGAGAAATTGTTTTTTACAATCATCTAGTCTCGAAATGCATTTCTTGTTTTATAAGTAATGTATCATACATGTATAGTAAAAATCTAGGGACATCAATTATTTTTCTTCATAATGATTTTTGTTTCCAGTCGTCATTTCTCAAAGTTCATTCTATGTTATATTTATTTGAAAATCATTTATACAGAAATAATAGATTTGTGACTTCAAATTTATATTTGTTTTTTGTATATTATTTTTGACGAGAATATATTTTATGTTGATGATAAATTTGTAGTATTATACTCTGTACTTATCACTTTGTATCCAATAATTTGTCATAAATTACATTTCCAACCAAATAATTATTTATATGTACTAATCATCTTGCCAAATTATATTTACCTTGAATAAATTAACTTTTTATAAAATTGTGATGGTATCTAATACTTTCTTCAATGACCGTCTTTCTTATTTCTGCTGCATAATCTGAGTTATGTGTATTTTCCTAGACTTTTTGTTAATAAAACCAATTTCCAATTCATGAATGAACTTCGGTTCTCTGTATCATTTTTCGCTTATTTTCTTCTAAGTAGGCCTATATCACAAAGAAGAATTTTAAGTAGCCTATCATAGATTTATCAAATTACTATTGATGTATCTCTGAACATCATGTAATCGATTATGTGTGTGATTGTATTTACGGTATTGTCAAGGTATTTAAGAAACAAGGCTTCAAATTAATCAATTCAAATAATTCGAAATATCAAATAATCAGTAGGTGATGGCGGTTTGATGGAGATGGAGTGGTCCGTAGCCGAGGGCGATAAGCGCCTGTCTGATAATCCAAAGGTTCCAAGATCGAATACAAATACAGTTTGTGTTACTAGTGCGAAAAAGAGAGATTACTGCACTGAAAGAAACAGTGCAGCCACAATATTGTCTCGCGAATTACACTTCAAATTTGAGTTTACTTGAAAATGTAAAGTATGTAAAGCAACAAACCATATCATGACATGAATATACAACCAGACAATAAAGCCGTGTGTGTACCATTAAATTCTATCCAATAAAATAACATTGAATTGTACAGATGGCTGTGTGAGGTTCTCACTAGACATCCATATCATGGTTTGCCTCATTATAACAGTCAATTTGTATGGGGGTCCAACCAAACTAGCTATTTCATTCAAGGTCCTGTCATTGGATGGAATTTTATGATAAGTTTGATCGGTGTATAATATAATATATAAGCCTTCATTCACAATATCTGTTCTTCGAGCCACATTGGTCACAACAATTCAAGCTGCTTTTTTTTTTTTTTTTTTTTTTAAATTGGGTTGGGCTTTGAACCCTTAGCCACTGTAAGTGACCGCTATTCGATCTTTGTGGCATCCCCCTCTTTGGCTATGCCATGTTCCATAATCCAGGCCAGGTGTAGAATTTACTCAGGGCCTTGAAGTCCAGTTCTTTTGCCTCCTCTGGTAGGAGGTTGCCTTTCCAAGAAAGTCTCCTCCTCATTTGCAAGAGTGCTGGACATTCCAGCCAGCAAATGTGCTGCTGATTTTCAGCCCTATGGACTCACCCTTCCGAAGCTGTTCAACTTCTATCAAGGGATGGGTTCCGCATTACACTCCTCAGATTCCATTGCGGAATCTGGTTCAGTTATGCCATGCCTTCCTCTGCATGTACCGTTTCCAACGGCAGGTTTGAGTCAGTAATAACTCCTGAAACCTGTTCCCACGAGTAGCTGGAGACTCGAGTTCAGTCACCTCGGGCAGAGCTCCGCGTTCACCCAGGGAAGTGCTTCTTGAAACTTGGAGGTCGCCTGGTATCCAGAGTTCGTGAGCATACTCATGTCAGGCACTCCTGACCATGCAGCCGTCGGCGTATGCTGTTCCACCACTATGTTGGCTTGGCTTTCGCAGTTGATGCTTCAGGTGTTCCTACTTTGAACACCCTACTTAAGCTGGGACGCAACGGTGTTAGTTGCCAACCAGCCTACATCTACCACTTGCATCAGGAACCCGGAGGATTGCCACACCCCGGACAGAATAAATTCTGCCCCCCTGCGGGATTCAAGCTGCCTGTGTGCTGGGTTTTACTGTGATACTATTATATCGTTTTATAGAATCCTTTCTATTCTCTAATCAGCACTGTAGTAGTAGACTACTTGCGTAATGAAGCAGGATTCTAACCCAGTTTTAGAAGTACAATTATTGTATTGGAATGCATCTGTGTATCAGGTACATGTTCACTATTTTGTGTTGTTAGGTTGCATAGGAGTGCAGTATTCTTCCACAAGGTTGGGAAATTAAAATAGGCTTTTTCACAGTCTATGTGCCAGTTACACGAAAATCCAATTGAATTCAACCGCCGTAAAAAATGTCATTTAACAAATCAAATTTAACGAGAATCAATGAGCGAATATGATGTCAATGCAATAACGTTATTTTACAATTGGATTTTCGTGCAACTGGCGTAAGTACAAAAATGAATAAGTTTTATTTCTGAGTACCGAAATTGCAGTAAAAATCATTTTTCTAAAAAAAAAACAAGATTTCCAACTTGGGGAAAAAATAACTGATAGAAATTGTGAATTGTGATAGAATTATTGTGCAGCATTGGGTAAAGAAAGAGAAAGAGTAAATAATAAGAGAAGCAATCCAAGCATGAACAGAATTGGCCGGTCGTTTTGTTTTATCTTATTTGGTCTATTCTTTGAGGCTAGGAAAATTTTAAGACGTGGTTTTTTTATTGAAATTATCATGCATTGTTCCAAGTCTAATTGCTCTGGAGATCATCAATGTTCCATTTTTGGCACAGAGCAATTACTTCCTGTAATTACAATAGCCGAGAAGGATGACTTATCCAAACCTCTGTTCTACTCGTGAATCTTCATTTCATTTCACACTTGTTTTGGTGTCTCTCAGAAGGTCAGATAATGGCTAAGCAATTTATATTTCTAAACAGGATACCTACAGAATAGCAGGTATTTATGTAAATTTTATTATTCATTTTTGTCGAATCAATAAGATCAGCAGTAAAATCTCCAAGTATTTACTGTTTTGTTTCATGATATATAATTTCATAAATATCTATTTAATAATTATTATATAAATACATTTATATAATTATTAGAAAAGTACTGTTTGGTGAAGTTACTCATTTGTTGTTTAAAATCTTCCTTCATCATTTTTCTTATAAAATTCTCAGGTTGAAAGAAAATTCATCTGATTAAAATTGAGTGTAGTAATAGTCGAATGAATAGATTTTTCAAGAATATGAAGTATACACATTTGGTTTTCAAAAACATGTTTTTGAGGTTTGAAGTTAATCTTTAAAAATAAGTGATAAGTCTCTTTATTGAATAACATCATAATTTTATGAAAATTACAAAAAGTATAATGATCTGTTATGAATTTGATGCGTTTAGAGATAAATGAATTTTTATTCGTGAAGAGATATAATTCATCTATTTATGTGGACCCATATATCTGCTCATGAATTACTTTCACCAATTTCACTCATAACCAGCAGAGTGAAATTCTAGATGGGTCTATTACTGATGGGCCCAATCCAATAGAACTTTCTGAGAAAACTCCTTATGTTTTATACATGTAGTTATTATACTTATGTTATTATACTTATGTTATTATCTATATATTTACAAAAATGTAAGTCGTTATACCCTTAATTCCCTTTGGGAGCTGATAAACAAACCAGAGCAGCCTCCCTTCCCCCCCCCTGTTCTAATTCTTTCTAATACTTGTTCCAGTTACATACTGTTCTTGAGAATGCAAAACCCAAAAACATAGACTCTGGCATTCAATAGTTCTTATGAGATTTTGACACATTCTGTCTCACCCGCAAAAAAGTCCTTCTTAGTTCAATCTATATGTATAAAAAGTTTTGGTTTGTCATTCACAAAGAAAGCTGGAAAACGTAGATTTTGATTTAATTTTTTAGAATACAGTTATTGAAACCACGGTCTTGGTGCTTATATCTAGAGGTGGTCCCTGAAATGTGTTAGGATTGTTTTAACGACCTTAATAATACTACAATAACTATAGATTTTATATGGCTACGATAATAATTTTATTATACATTGTCAGTGTAGAAATACCAAATGTTATTATTATTATTATTTTTTTAGCAGATTTTCCATCTTCTTAAAATTCTATTAACTAATTAGAAAGCTGCGCTGGCCCTCAGGCCTTCATAGCAATTTTAGATGTAACTACCTGGAAACTAATTTTTTACCTTGATATTTATTCAGCTCTGAGGGTTAAACACTATAAACGTTTTGATGGGCCGGTTCATAATCGTGGGATTTAGCCAAGTCCTACACTAAGACGAATTTGGTTGGTCACCATAGCATCGACGGTAAACGTTAGCCTCGACACCATGTGGTAAGGAGACTCTATGCACAATAACAGTTAACCCACTAACCTGTCGAAAGACAAACGTTTGTCGATGCCCAAGGTAGCCACCATTGTTTTAGTCTAGGACTTAGCTGAATCCTTTGCTCATGAACTGGCCCTGAAGTGTGTATTTCTCATACACGTACTGTATTCTTTTAGTGGGACAAAGGAATAAATAACTACTAGTCAAAATTAAGTACAAATCAATGCTTTATAATATGCTTACAATATTCTTGTATCATCTTATACCGGTATGCTCTTGTAATCAAACATTATTTACCTCAAAACATAAGGAACATGAAACGTGCTTGCTTCAATGATATTCAATGATTTATTTCCGCCAATAGATACATGCAGTACATTAGGCATTGTCATATTACAAAATTCATCTTTTAACAAAACATAAGCACTAATACATTCAAATACATTTGCTTTAACAAATAAGCAAATAAATATAATAATATACTAATATAGAAAATATAAAATAATCATCACAGATGCAGTTAGTACTTATACTGTAGTAATAGAATATTTAAGTTATATCATCATTGCTACGGTGGAGTAAATGGCTTAATGTAAACAATTTTCAATTTGTAAAACTCAACAATATTTTAAAATGAGGACTAGTAATAAGTTGAAGATGTGGGAGTAAACTTAACAACAGCTTCTATTTGCTTTCAAGTTATAATACTCTCATACACTATTTGTGTTCAATTGCCTGCTCCCATCAAGTCCAAGTGAGCCAACAGGAAAAAATCACCGGTACCGTACTCGACATCGAAAATCTTGACCTTGTGTCAGATGCGCGACCGACCAGCACAACAAGAACTGGTTTACAGTGCATAATGCAAAAAGTTCTTCTATCTTCATACGATATTGGTTAGTTGAGTAGGAAGAGTGTGAGCTCTGTTTGTTAGATACATTACTGCTTGAAAAAACCTGGACGAAAACTCTGCGAAATTATCAACTCTTCATCAGAGCGAGTTCAATCCAATTGTTGAATAATCATCATCTCTCGAGGTTCCCTAAGTTTCAGTAAGTAATATGCACAAACTTTCCACATGATTTTAATCTAGTTCAGTACAGAGACTGTATATAGCAATAACAGTGTGGTCATTGGTGTGAATGGGTCCATTACATTGTATTTGGAATATTTCGATATCGGATCACTGGAAAACATGAATCTAATCACTCATTTTCAAACTTATTTTGAGAGAAAGAACATCATATAGATAACTTCTTACATGTAAAATGGTCCCATCTACTCTTGCTATTGTGTTAAAAGCTTTAAATAATGAAAATTAATACTCCGCCAAAGGCAAATTGTAGGTAAGAAGTGAATTACTCAACATAACATATTATGATTTGCTCCTCATTTCAATGAAAATCTTATGGGAATTGGAAAAAGTATGGTGGATTTATCCGAGGTAACCAATCAAAAGTGTGGAATCAAATTGGCACACTGTTTTTATACCATGGAGGAGAACCTCCTTGTTTTATACAGTCTCTGTAGAGTTCAAGACCATTATTACAAAATAATGTCAATTCATACCGTTTTATTCCTTCCGCCTAATCTTCATTCATCATTCGCTATTATTTATATTATATCAACTCTCAGCCATATTTTCAACACTATAAAATTCTCACTATCAGTCCCAAATTGTTGACGGAAATAATTCAATCATTCATGTTCTGAAGAAACTTTATTTCGAAAATTTTTCTAGTTTGTTTCTGTTGAACTTGGAGGAGCTTGGAATTATTGATTAAACTGTAAACATTTGTATTCAATTATTCAACAAAAATTATAAATAGTGAAACCAAATAAATTAATATAGAGTATACAGTGGATGAAATTTTTGTCCATTACAGTATTTTTGCTAGGGATGATGCCCCACATAAGCTCTAAGCTTGTGCGTGGAGTAATGGAAGGCTGATGATGAGATGAATGGACCTACAGCTTTAGGGTTGGGTTCCGAACCACCTTAGGAAGCGTTGATTTTAAAGCTCATAAATTTTTACTATTTAGAGGAGCCGGTCACCGATACAAAGGGAGTGTATATATACAATTTCAGAGTATATGTCAGAAATGTGTTTCAAAAGCAAGTTCGTTGTGAATTATTGACTTGTTGACAAATATGTAGCAATTTAATTTGTTGTAATTACTTGTTATATTAAATTTTCACAACGCATACAGACCAGTAAGCCTTTTATTTCTAGTGGCATGGGTTTTTTTAGTCTTTTCTAACTTGAGAACCATATATATTTTGTTAATTTGTATAAAAGGAAATGAATCACACAGGAAATGTATAATTGATGGACATATCAAGAAGTAGTATTCATGAGGGTGGTTACGACATTTTCTTCAGTTTGGTTTTAATATTGTCATCTGCTCTATTAATCCAGTAGATATACACTTTTTACCTGGAAAATATTCCGAAGTCTATGAAATTTTTACATGGTGTCTGGGGGTACTCTGGGATGTATATCCTGAGTTTATATCTTGAGTGTATATCTTGTAAATTAAGCATATTTTGTGTACCATTGTGCATTACAAAGTTGTAGAGCATAAAATTTGCTAAATTTTGGTTGGTGAAACAATTTTGTAGACTCAATATTAACTGGAATACAGCCCACCAAAGTTTGAATTTTTTATTAAAAATGTAAACAAATTATTAAAAACTGAAGTTTTCGGCCCTGTAACTATTTTTATTACTATCATATTTGTTATGTAGTTATTTTAATAATTCATCAATAACAACCAATATCTTGGAGAATATCACTATCAACGATGAACCTCCCCCCCTTTTAATTCTTGGTTAGTAATTCTTCATCTTTTGAGAATAAGATTCAGGATATTGAGCATGTTACGGGTTGGTGAAAATGATGGAAACGGCTTAATATTTATTAAACAAAGGTAATTTGACGGTAGGTGACATTGGAGATCGTACTAAAATTGAAAATACTACTTTACTACAACGGAAAAGAAGACTTCAAAAGTCTGGTCCGCCATCTTGAATCCGCCATATTGATTCTCAACTTCATCGCTCATTAAATGGGAGGTGGTCATGTTATGCATGATTTCGATACAAATTTCAAGAGAAAATTAATGGCGAAAACCGCACATCGATATGTGTGGAGCTGTTTTTAAGATATTTCAATTATTAATCGAGACGTATCAAATCGACTTCACTTACTATCTAAAAACGGTGAAAAACCAATTCAAACTTTGGTGGGCTTTATTCCAGTTAATATTGAGTCTACAAAATTGTTTCACTCAACCAAAATTTAGCAAATTTTATGCTCTACAACTTCCTTAATGCACAATGGTACACAAAATATGCTTAATTTCACAAGATATACACGAAAACATAGAAAATGACGAAAAATTTTAAAGTTTTGGCCCCTCCCGAAGTTAGCTTTACAGAGGTACTGGAGGGGGAAAACTCAGGATATACATCCCAGAGTACCCCCAGACACCATGTTAAAATTTCATAGACTTCGGAATATTTTCCAGCAAACCCACTTTTTTTCATTATATCGACTGGACTATATGTCTTTGGACTACACGAAAGTGAAGTCAAAGTTGACAAATTTATATTTCAAGTTAGATATAGGACTACAGCAATGAGGGTTATGAGAATGCATATTCTAGTTTCATAGGCCTATCTCTGCTACAAATGGCGATTTCTACCAAATCTTAGCTTCTCGTTCTCAAAAAATCTTCTAACAGTGAGAACCGAAATCTTTCAGGAAAGAGAAAGTTCTAATAAAAGCATGATGCATCAATTGGTGTTGCAGTGAACCTTTTCATTTTAAATGGCCTAATGGGTGTGTGTGTGGCTTTGATGAAGGAAAAATCGGAGATGAACATTCCAGGTGGTGCTAATAATATTCATTTTCTATTGATGAATGATGATTTTTTCCAACAGGTGATGAAATTCTTTTCTGATTTCTCGGATTGGTTATCTATTCCACAATGCTTGGAAATATTCACTGCTCGCTTAATGCCTTCCGAGAAGTCACGCTCCTCAATACACCAGGAAGATATCTAACCAGACCCAGTACACTGAGAGAGGACCCACACACTCTCCTCACACCAAAGATAGCGAAAGTCTCGGATCATGGTGAAATAGAAGCTCCTCGTTATGAAGACCATGATGACAGTGATGAGGAGTCATATCCCAGTGAAGATCCAGATGACATCAGTGAGGAGGATAGTTCTAGCTAACAGTGAAGAAAATACTAGACCAAGAACAAATCATAATACTCCTAACATTACCTTTCTAAGGTAGGACCCCACCAAACAAAACAATAATCCTAGGGATATTGTTCCTTCTCTGCTTTTATGTAGTAGATGATTTTGAATGTAATGAAAACGAAAGACTGGACAAAAACGGTATATGCAGACCATGGCGTGCACGTAAAACGGGATAAACTATTATTGTTGCCTCAATTCTAGAGTAGCCTACCATTATCCATTTGTCAATAAATCTTTAATCAGTTCATTTGAAAGGGAGTCTTTTTTCTTGATTTTTCTTTTTCAAATATCAAAACTGCATATAACTATGTTTTTGTACCATGTATAGCAGGTCTCTTTTAACTTGTCAGAAAACATATGATCGACGAGCATTATGATCGCAATACTAACCTACAAAGAGCTGAATCTCGCAGATTATTGAAAAAGGTCTTTTAAAAGTTATTCTTTGAAGGTCTTCTGTTAACACAAAAAGGTTCCTTTAAGACTTTAAAGGTCTTTAAGACTTTAAAGCCTTCTGATTATTGTGTCGAAATCAATGTTTAATTATTACCAAAACAGCTGATTTCTGACAAGTTAATTGCATCCTGCTATACCTAGCTATATGCTAGGTGAGAAGCTAGCATTACTGTATATAATATAGGTACAGAATCTAGGTACACAAGCTATCAGCTATAGTCTATTCTATAGCTTCCTGGAGCAGATGTAGATAGAAATAATTAATGGTGGACCTTGTAGGGCTACCAGGCTGTAGTGATGAAAAGATGAAAAAATCGATTCATATTATTCCACCTTGATAAAATAATCTATGAATAATAATCAATCTTTTTGTTGCCATACATCCTAGTATAAGTTACAGTCTAGACAGGCTTGTTGCGTAAGTTCATCCCCATCTCTATTTCAATACTTTTTTATGCTTTCAATAACAACTTTCGCGATTATAAAAAGTGGCATTACTGCATTGGTGAGCAGTGTATAAGATAAATAAACAAATCGAACAAACAATTTACGAATAAAAAATTAAAATAAGTGTGTTCAAAAGTAAAATTAAACTCTTTTGTAATATACCGTATACTTACTTTATAAATGTACAGTAGCCTTTGAGTAGGCCTTCAGTTGAAAAAATTGATCATATTCTGTAGCTCAAGCATTTTTTATGTTAATGTTGTATAGACTAGTGACAAATAATTCCAATAGAATAGAGCTAATAATTCTAATTAGATAAGGAAGGACTGAAAAAATAATATTAAAAGCTGGGCCACAGGTACCTCATCTGGTGTTGAAGATATTTTAAAGTTAAAAAAATGAATTTGAATATTCCAAAAGAATAGTAATAGCCTCAAAACTCACAAAATACAAACAGGCAATGAATGCCACTCTATACTAAAAATTATAATTTTCAGTTTCGTATTTGTTTACAACCATACAACTATATTATACCTATATAATGAGTCCAGTTCTCTTCAATTATGTCAATCTGATGATAGTAGACTCTGTATAGTTTTCACTGTAGGATGTGTAGGATTGAATTTTTCCACAGGATCTTTCAATTTATTCATCATATGTACCCAGCCTGATTCTTGATCAGCATACAATTGATTAAAAACATTTTATTAACATTGATTTGAGATGAGATGAAAAGGCTTCAATTCATTGTTGTTCCTCTCGCCCAAAAAATCTGATACAGTACAAGAATCGCGTACATACAGGCTAATATTTTTTTTTCAAAACCCAATGTAGCTGATAGGGCCGTATAAGTTTTCTATTTTTCTGGTATCTTCCACAGGTAATGGAGTCTTCACATACTGTCCTACTCGGATGTCTCATCTTTCTACAATGCACTATTCTATTTGCTGCCAGCTTAGAAAACTCTGCCCGTGGATTGGTAGAGGAAGGAAATGGCGGCTATGAAGACACAGGTGCCCTGATTGAAGGAAGTAGTGACGGTGGAAAAAGTGTAGTAATTATTGAGGGGATTAAGGATAGTGGCAAAATTAACAGAGAAAAGAGTGATGTTGGGGAGGGGAGTGCTTCGTTCGAAGGTGGTAGAGCTACTCTGAAAGAGAACGAAGGAAGTGGTAATTTAGGTAAGAATAGAGTCGTTGGCGGGAATGAAGGCGGAATAAACAGGAAGAAGGATAGTGAAAAGGAGGAGGAAAAAGAGAGCGAGGAGGAAAGTGAGGAAGAGAGTGAAAAAGAAAGTGAGAAAGAGAGTGTATATGTTGAAGATCCGGAAAAAGTCAAAGTAAGTACGAGGTGTATGAAAATCTGCAATGGACTCCCAGAGGATTATGTCATGTGTTGTTACATAAATTGTCTACGAACGTATATCCATACAGGACTCACAGAAAGACAAGTGTCCCGACATTGTCCAAGCGTATTGTCCAATTTGGAGTGGTACATTAGGTTTGGCGTCCGGTTTTAAGAATCATCCGAATTCTTGTAAAATGAAATCAATAGTTGATAGATGGCACGCCCACCAAATCAGATATCACAGAAATTATACAGAATGCTAAGAAGACAGCACTGCAACAGTTAAATTCAAATATAAGAAATATTACAAAGAATTTCAAGAAGCTTTTCAATAGATGATAACTTATTACATTATAATTTATGTACTATTTATGAATAGTATATTTATATATAATTTACTTATATATTTATAATATATTTTATATTAAATAATTTTCATTTACAGTACAGAATTTTCTGAATTCCATTTTTAGTTTTCACCCTATTCCTATATATCTCTATTTGAAATTTGGTTCACCTTATAGTAATGAACACAATACATTATTGTGGGCTACTTCATTTATAGGATTGAGTGTACAATTATAGGTACTATACAATAATACAGTATCTATGAATGGTATTTTTTTAAAAATATATATATATATCGCGTACAATGAAGTCAATAGTTGATGGATGGCACGCCCACCAAATCAGATATCACAGAAATTATTGTGATATTATTATTATGTGCAATAATCCCTGTTTATTTAGCCTTCAATGGAGTGTGTATAGGCTTTTGTGGAAGAAGAAATTTGAACTTTTGCTCTGGTTGAAATTGATTTGTGTGGAGTATAATCATATATAATCCATCATGAAACGTAGAATCTGAATTGCTCAGATGAAGAAATAAATCTTTATTAGCTTACACGTCACAAAACCATAAATAAACAGTCCCTATTTTGTTTTAAATGGATTTTCATAATCACTTGGAATCTCAATGGGAGTAACTATGGAAATTCATTCGACTGGATTTATTTCCATTACCTAGCATTATAATAGCATAAATTTATTACTATGACTTTTCCTCAACTGTAAACTTGGCTCTCCCTTCCTATAACCTTTTGGCTTAACGTTTCCTCCGATACACCGGAGTGGCAGTCTGAATATGTTTTTTCCCAACATAGCCAACAATTATTGGAATGATAATAAAGAATATTTGATTGCCATTGAATGTATTTAAAAATTATAGAGTGATCGGAAATTAATTATTCAGATGATTACACTGTACACGAACTTGAAAGAGTCTATTGCGAATTGATGTAGATTGGCTATTAATAATTGTCGATCAATAGAATTCAAACCTCTAGAAACATGTTTTTGTAGAAGATATTCTGTAAGCTATGATATTTCGAAGAAAAATATATTCATTGAAACTGTTTTTATTTATATTCAACAATAGCTTCCTGACTTGTCTTTTTTATTATTTGCTTTTTTCCTTTTTTTAAGTGATTTCAAATGCCCATTTACGATAGGTTCATTTTCTCTCTAATTTTGCTATCTTTCAACAGGTGATGGCATCTTCTCACATTTTCCTACTCGGATGTGTTATTTTTCTGCAATGCTCTGCAACATTCTCTGCCAGTTTGGATAATTTGCCAATTTGGCCTGCTAAAGACAAACTTGTCAATGAGGATTCAGCTAAAGTGAATAATATAACTAAAGAGTGTGTGAATACAGTTCATGCAGAAAAAGAAGGGAAAAAAGATGGTGAAAAAGTGGAAAAAAGTGACGCAGAATATGCCTGTGTGAATCTCTGTAACGAGCTTTATAGTTGTACTTCACTGGAAATGGGTCTGTTTGAGCTTCATTTCAAGGGAGATAAATGTCTCAATTATTGCGGCAAAAAATTGGTTTGTAATGAAATTCAGAAAGCCAATTCAACAGAAGATGAGTCTGACATTGATGACAAATTCGGTATAACTGTAAGAGAATTCAGTTGTGCTGAAAACCAAAGATTGGACAGGAACGGCATTTGCAGGAATTATAAGAAATCATAGTTACCATTCTCAGTTATTATTCTAACATAAAAAATTTATGAATTGACATGTGTTTTTTAAGAATCATGCAAGATTTCAATAATTTTATAAATGAATATTCCTGTTCATTATAAAAATACTCCTATTACAATACTGAGAAATTACAATTCCAATCAATAAATTAAATAAGTTTTTCAATCGTTATATGATTTTATAATTGCTCGTTCATTTATTCAATGCTGTCATACTATCATGGATCACTTCCAAAGACATGGAATGTGATTCTATTCATTTCTTAGGATTAGGATACAACATACAAAACCCATACGGTATTGATTCATTTTCACTAACAAGAAGTTACAGATTAGGCCAAAGAGTAGTTATATACATGCTGTAAATAAGTTTCCAAATTTCAACTGAATGTTTTATTTTTTGAGTGGGGAATTGTGTTACCGAATAACCCATCAACAAAGTCAATACACCACCGATAAATATATATTTACAATAATTTTATCATTCAGGTACGGTAACAATAATTGAGGATTAATAAGTCACTAGTCACTATTTACAGGGAATCATCATTCATCATTATTGTATAAATCACTGCATTCTCCTATATTTTTAATGTAGACTATTAGAGAATTATTCAGAGTTTTATGGGTTTGATTTATTCAATTATTTTGTTGAACTTATGAATTATTTAATATTAATAATGTTTTTATATTATATTGTCTCATGAATTTTGAAAGTACTGAAATTTTTAATAAAGCACCAAAAGTATATGCTTATCACTGCTTTTTATTTTTCATGATAATTATTCCAAAAAATAATCCTATTCTCGAATTTTTATAAATATATAAATACTTTAATGAACATTACAGAAGCTTGCACTTCACTATTGGTTTTCTTAGCAATTACTTTTCAGAACAAACAAAAAATCATTTCCATCAGTTCCAGCCTAGCCTACATTAATATCTCACATACTACGCCCAACAGTGGTGTAGGCCAGTGGTTCCCAACCTGGGAGTGATCGCCCCCCGGTGGGCGATACATTTGTGATGGGCGATAGAGGGGCAATGAGCGACAGGGTGGGCGATGAGTATTGAAATACACAAAAAAACTTTTATTTTGACTCATACTAATAATAATTGTTGAATTTTTCACAAAATATATCAATAAACAAAAAAGGACTCAGAACTTAAAATGTTATGCGTTGATGGTTGATGAAACAAATTAATAGTCTCAGTTCTTACCTAATAATGAACCTATTAATTATTTAATCATCATTTTGATCAGAATCTATAATATTTTTATTGAAAGAAAAATATGTTCATCTAAAATCTTAATATATTATGGGCTGGTATGTACAATGGTTGATGTGTAAATAGGTAACATACCTGGTGTATAGCAGTAAATGGGCTTTATTGGAGTATAGAGGCCTACATACACGACCCAATTTTCTGATCAATATGATAAAAGAAAAGAGTTTCAAATCTTGTTCAATGATAATAATTGGCTAGACTGTAAGAGAATTCAAAACGACTTTGTAGTACTTTCAGATCTTGGAAAAAATTTTGAGAGGATCAGAAGTTTTGAAATTCTGGTCAAATTTAATATTGAACGATATTATTTTCAATTTCTCTCTTATTTTATTGGATGAAACATTTTATAGTGCCACAACTACGACTCAAGGATGCAGGAATTTTTTTTATCAGGATCTCTTCCTGTGGAACATGCAAATAATATTTATTATTCGACCATATAAAGTGACCAGGAGCATGTTTCAAGGACTTTTAGAGGTACAGGTGTAGGCTCAATCACCCCCAAAGTGTCTCCCCTTCGTGTACCTGGCAGAAGCTATATGACGATTAGTGGGGAGGGCACTGATCTAGCACCACTGTCAAGGTCCCTGGTAGCAGCTGTACAGGGAGTTTTGCCTGTGCCCGGCAAGTAAGCGCAGTGACCTTGGAAGTCCAGTGTACGTCCGCCTTCATCCTATATTACGTGACTTATAATTTTCATTGAAGAGGTCCCAATATCTGGAAAATTTATAAATTCGACTTCTATAGAAGACACTAACAAGATGAACTCAGGCACTCAGCAAAAACAATAAACAATCCTTTTCTCTCTTTTCAGAAGACCCAACAAAAAGAGCCTAAAAAATTTTCATTACCTATATTTTATGCATTTGAAAAATTCACTTGTTGTATAACAAAACAACACTTTTGTAGATTAGAGGTGTTTTGAAGGTGTTTATTATTTCTCAACAGGTGATGGGACTTTTAGAGGTACAGTATAACCGGAAAAAGGTGGATACACACTAGACATAAATAGAACTGCTATACTGTGCAGTGACCTTGAAAGTCCAGTGTACGTGCACCTTCATCCTATATTACGTGACTTCTAATTTTCCTTAAAGACGTCCAATATTTGGGAAATTTACAAATTCAACTTCTGTAGGGAACAGCACTGAACAAGATGGACTCAGGCACTCAGAAAAATCAATAAACAATCTTTTTTTCTATCTTTTCTGAAGACCCAGCAAAAAGAGCCTTAAATTATTTTTATTATCTATATTTTATGCATTTGAAAAACTCATTTGATGAACAGTATAATTAAGCACCATTTTTGTAGATTATAGGCGTGTATTGAAGGTGAATATTATTTCTCAACAGGTGATGGGAGTATCAATCATCCACCTTCTGCAACTTGGATTTTTGGTGATTTCTCTTCAATATTCTGGAGTGTTCCCAGCCAGTTTAGGTGATAATATTTCTGAAAAAGGATCACCCAATCCTGGAAACTCTAGTGAAGTGAATGATGCCATGGGAGTTGGTGGCGAAGGAGACACTCAGGCAGAAATCGGAAATAGTGAAATGACGAATTCCACCAATGAATGCGTTCATCTGTGTGGGATTCGCTATAGGTGTAGTTCAGATGAAATAGGACTGTTCGAACTGAATTTGAAAGCAGATAAATGTGTCCAAGTATGTGGCACAAATTTGAATTGTATTGGAAGTTCAGTAGAAGCAACAACTTCCAATGCAAGACCGCCGTTGGTAGCCGATGCCCCTCGCGGTATCGTAACGCGAAATTTTAAATGTTCTGAAAATCAAAGGCTGGATAAAAATGGCAATTGCAGAGATAGAAAGAAACCTTGAAATACATTTTTCACAAACTTCATTCAAAATATTGAATGACTACGCTTGACCCATCTTAGTGAGCTTCTGCAAGGAATGTTTCAATACATTTTAATATAATTATGAATTCAGATAACTCTTTTTTATACATAGCTGAAATAACATTTTGAAATAACTGAAAAATTGAATTATTCGGATTTTTTATTATAACAAATCCTTCCCTACCCATCCATGAACAAGACTCATTATCGCTCTCTGATAATAAAGTAATTTTGCACCCGTCAAAAATGAAAGTTCCAGGAATTTGTTACCTAGCGTTGTGAAATGTATTTTTCTCATTTCTTGGTGGCTTATATATTGAAATTGTCAGGTACCTCTATGTATACTCCTTGTGAAATTAGCAGAGGAATCTAATGCAACCATTTATAAACTCGTTGTGGAATATAATTGTAGCGAGTAACATATAGTTTGAGCTATGTGTGAATGAGTTTATTGTTCAATTAGCTCTCTCTAACTCAAATATTTGAAAAAGTATGAAGAAATTAAAAATTTCTCAAGTTAACATATATTATAAGGTATAAATATAGACTTATAATATAGACTAACCAAAATAATGAATGTATTGAATATCTTATATTTTATAGATTATTTAACTCATGAATCCATGTAGAATACTTTTGAATTGATAGAAATTTTAGAAATCTGTTAGGCCTACGAGTATTTCAAGATGAAAAGCCCAATCCAGATAACCAGAATTATTTAAATGCTTATTTCACCAAAAAACTTGAATCATATAATTGACATAAGTTTTTCAAATGTGCAATTTATTTGGCTATTTTGACTCCCTTCGATCCTGCTAAGTTCTGAGGTTTGAGTTCATTCTAGATTATAAGTGTGTCAAGAAATTTCTCTTCAGACTTAAAATCTCTGTAATTACCCACTAAAATACCTAATTATATATAAAATACATTCATAAGTAATATAGTAACTACATATTTTATAGGCAATATACCTGTTATACATACAGGGTTGGTGAAAATTATGGAAACGGCTTAATATTTCTTATACGAAGGTAATTTTACGGTAGGTGGCATTGGGGATCGTACTAAAATTGGAAATACTACTTTACTGTGAGTTCAAAAATCTTGTCCGCCATATTGAATTTAACTTCCTTTTTGTAAATGGGAAGGTGGTCATATTATACATGATTTCGATACAGAATTTCAAGAGAAAATCAATGGCGAAAATCGCACATCGATATGTCAAACCGTTTATGAGATATGTTAATTATTAATCAGACATAATTACATTGTCAGAGTGGGTGAAAAGTATGAGAACGGCTTGATATCCCATAATACAAAGGAAATTTGAGAACATTCTTACTTATTAAGTCATTTTTAGTGTCTATATTTGATCAAGTGAGAGAAGAAGATGGATCCACAACAATTAATAGGTGTAGTATTTTGAAGATCATTTTTTGTCATTTTCGTATGTATATGCTAGCAGCAATTATCAAGTTATTGCATTTCCACTCAAATATTACATGCAATCAAATGCAAATTAATACATTGAAACTCACATATCAATTATTTATTACATACCGTAATCACACACATTTTACATACCATAGTGAACTAACTTCAAAACAAACGGTTCAAAATAAGGAGCCACATCCAATATTGTTTATTCAATTTGATATATTGGTCTTGGTTTTTGCTAACTTAATCAGAAATAGAGAAAGAAAAAAGAAGTGGATATAATTTTTGATACCATAGTGAACTAACTACAAAACAAACGGTACAAATTAAGAAGCGATATCCAGTAGGCTATTGTTTATTCGATTTGATATTGGTCTTGATTTTTGCAAACTAAATCAGAAGTAGAGAGAGGAAAAAGAAGTGGTGAGAGGGAGAGGTTGAGTTCTAGCGTCGACTCACTCCAGCTAGCGTGCGATGCGAGCCACTATCACCGCATTTGAAAAATGTCTCTCGAAGGGAACAGGTCCCTCTGATTCAAGACTGCTCAGCTCGCTCTTTCTCCTCACTTGCCGTTCTCAGTTGAGCGCTCAACGCACACTCGTCACTTATTCTACCAGAATCGCGTTCATGGAATCAAAAGTTATCTAAACATTTTCACTTGTTTTTCCAGTATACCAACATCACATAACATGATACTGAGCTAACAGCATTGAAAGGTAAGTTCACATAATAACTTTTTTCAGTTGTAAACTTAAACTTGAAGTCTGGATTAATTTCTTGGAAGAATTTTTAGGATTTCTTGAATTTCCACCATTCTTGGACCTAAACTCAATACCGTACCGGTATTACCGGTACTTCTAGACTAAAAAATTGAAACTGTCTTCAACTATGTATGGTTTGAAGCTATTTAGTTAGAGAATTTCTTTTCATTTTTGAATGTTGCTTTATTTTAGATATGGGATTTTTTCTACAGGGATAATCAGGTAGGCTAATCATAAATAATTTTAAAACACATTTATTTTCCAATAATTATCGCATCCTTTCCCAAACTGCAGTCTGATTCTCTAATTTCACTCGTCGGCGTGTAGGCCTACAGAGTTTACCGGTAGTAATACAGAGTGTTTACAACTCTGAACATAATTCCAGGTGTTCTTGCACTTATAACGAATAAACACCCTACAAAAAAATTCCGTAAATGAAAAAAAGCATTGTCACCTACATAAAGAGGGCTGAAAAATGCATGTTTCTCAAAATTTACAATTTTATGAATTCTGAGTATAGCCCAGGCAAATTAGACCAAAAAAAGGGTCTAGGTCCTAAAAAATAACATAAGGCTGGAAATGATCTCAAACCACTTTGGGCATCCCAAAGAAGGCTAATATGAGTTTGCGACGGTTTGAGTGCCGCGTAATAGGGTGCCCAAGAAACCTCGAACGGTTCCGTTTCTAGTTATCTTCAATTTACGTCGAAACTAAGCGTCGGACAGAAAACTCATTTCATTTTTCTATTAAATAAAATTTCCAAGATTGGTGCTAACTCATTCCTCTAAGTTCAATAACTACCGAGTTATGATTTTTCAAAAAGGGTAATTTTGGAGAAACTGAAATTCAAGCATTCTAAGTTTTGATTGTTCATATCTTCCGTATGATGTATTAGAATTGTGTGAATCAAACCCTCTGGGGATAATTTTCTTCTCTACAATTCTAGACCAAGCAGGCCTCTTATCTTGTCACTATTTGAGCTAGAGCTGTTAACAAAATTCCTTGCATTTCAAAAAGGACATTATTTTTGGTGTTGAAGTCTAACACACGTTTCTATGTACTTATTGAAGTATCCTATTAGAATATTGTTTCTGAGATCACTCAGAATATCTTCTTTTCGGCTCAAAAATCAACTTTTAAGAAGTGGGAGGTAAGAAAGGACCAAGGATAAACTGAGGACGCCCCTAACTTTCGTATAAGTGGAAGGATCTTAACAAACAATAGATCATTGTTTTCCGCTCATTAAGGCAGTTCAAATTCATATATCATATGTTAAATTCGGTCAACATTTACAAATTTTGTGCCCAAAGAGTCCTTTGACTCTATTCCCATATACCGAGAATAATGCTATTTTCTGTTTTCAAATACATCTACCTTGAATGCCGTTGATGATAAAAAATTGTATTTGGTCTCAAATTGTAGAACAGAATCTCGTCTTTCATTTGCAATCATTTGCGACCAGAATATCGCATTCTCAAGTTGAAAACATTTGGTTTTGTAAGTCGAAAAATCATCAGAATTCTTCCCTTGTTCACGTTTAGATCAATTTTTCACCAGACTAAAGGAGTTAAATGGGTATGTGAGCTAATTATACACGTAGAGAATAAAATTTCCTACAATTTGAGCCCAAATACATGTTTTTAACTTCCATTAATCCCAATTTAGAAGCTAACTAGTAACAGCAAAATAATGAAAAAACGTGAAAAATAGTTTTCTCATCTGTTTAGATTGCATGTACTCAATTTGAGAATGCTATATTTTGGTCGCAAATGATTGCAAATGGAAGAGGAGATTCTGTTCTACAATTTGAGACCAAATACAATTTTTTATCATCAACGGCATTCAAGGTAGATGTATTTGAAAACAGAAAATAGCATTATTCTCGGTATATGGGAATAGAGTCAAAGGACTCTTTGGGCACAAAATTTGTAAATGTTGACCGAATTTAACATATGATATATGAATTTGAACTGCCTTAATGAGCTGAAAACAATGAGCTATTGTTTGTTAAGATCCGTCCACTTATACGAAAGTTAGGGGCGTCCTCAGTTTATCATCCTTGAAGGGTCCTTTCTTACCTCCCACTTCTTAAAAAAGTTGATTTTTGGAGCCGAAAAGAAGATATTCTGAGGGAGAGTGATCTCAGAAACAATATTCTAATAGGATACTTCAATAGAAGTACATAGAAACGTGTGTTAGACTTCAACACCAAAAATATGGTCCTTTTTGAAATGCAAGGAATTTTGTTAACAGCTCTAGCTCAAATAGTAGACAAGATAAGAAGGCCTACTTGGTCTAGAATTGTAGAGAAGAAAATTATCCCCAGAGGGATTTTGATTCACAATAATACATACGGAAGATATGAACAATCAAAAACTTAGAATGCTTGAATTTCAGTTTCTCCAAAAATTACCCTTTTGAAAAATCATAACTCGGTAGTTATTGAACTTAGAGGAATGAGTTAGGCACCAATCTTTGGAAATTTTATTTAATAGAAAAATGAAATGAGTTTTTCTGTCCGACGCTTAGTTTAGACGTCAATTGAAGATAAGTAGAAACGGAACCAAAATTTCGAGGTTTCTTTGGCACCCTATATTACGCGGCACTCAGAAACCGTCGCAAACTCATATTAGCCTTCTTTGGGATGCCCAAAGTGGTTTGAGATCATTTCCAGCCTTATGTTATTTTTTAGGAACTAGAAGTCTAATTTGCCTGGGCTAGTAGTTATTCCTACCTTTTTTTTAGTAAATTGAATCTCGAAGAAATTGGCGTTTAGTTCATCTTTCTATCTTTTATAATGTCTAAACGAATTTTTTTTTAATCGTTAGATTTTTGAGGAAAACGGAAATTTGAGTATTTTTAGTTTTTGATCGCTCATATCTTCTGATGTATTCACCTAAAATCTATAAATCAAAAGCCCTCTGGGGATGATTTTGTTCCTTACGATTTGAAACCAAATAGACTTTTCTATCAGCTTGTGTAGTTTTTGAATTACAACTACAAATAAATATTATTGCATATCAAAAAACTCCTCATTTTTTATAGTGACTTCCACCATTAATTTCTATTTAGGCCTACACTTGTATATTGAGGTTTTTTACAGAAATATTGTTTCTTATAAGAAATGATCTATAGATCATTCTAGCTTTATCAGGTGACCTACACTTACCATCCGGAATTTAGGTTATTTTCAGTAGAGAGAGGCAAAAAAAGGACATTTCAAGGATCATAAACTGAGGACACCCCTAACTTTTGTAAATGAGAACAGAAAGTCGTCAACAAGCGACAGCTCATCAAGGCTGTCTAAAACCATGTGTCATATAATTATGTTGATTTCGATGAGAATTAAAAAAATTCACTCCCGAAGTTATTATTAATTTTTTCTCATAAACCAGAAATAAGGCTATTTTTGCTTACAATAATAATTAGCATACCTTAGAAGTCTTTGATGATAAAAATTATAATTGATCTTGTATATTGTATATCACGATCTTTTCTTTCATTTGCTTTTAATAATTTCCAAAATATTTAGCTCATAATTTAAAGAAAGGTTTTCATAAAACAGAAAATTGACTAAAATTTTACAATCTTCACTATTTAACCATTTTTTCAATCGTATTAAGGGGTTAAAAACTCAAATATTAGACATCCAAAGGGTTTTAGAAGATAATTTTTCTACAATTTTAGCCCAAATGGTTGTCTCTTTCTTTCTCCAATCTTTAACTAGGCTATTGATTGACTGTGAAATCATGAAAAGAAATTAAGGAATGAGTAGAAGCAAACTTCTACTGGTCTCATTGAATTTCTTAGCATATTTCACAGCAAAATTCAACCATTTTCATATCTTGAATGAGCATTCGAGGATTTATGTACGGTAATTGTATAGGTAATTGAGGAATCTGCAATTTTGCGACCATTTTTCTTGTTAAAAAAGTTTTCTTTGGCATTTTCTCTTTGTTTTTCTATTTTAATAATACCTAGAAGTAAGTTAATCTCAGTTGAAGTAATCCTAAGAAATACTTACATAACCCAAATAAAAAGAATCATACACTGATCTAAATTGGACGATTTATATACAAATGATAGGCTAACATTAAAACTTTCAACAATTTGCATTTTTTGATCAACAACGTTATTATGATCAACTCTATGAATAGAAGACACGAACTTAGAATTCTCAAAAGTGGAAGAAACAAATTTAAAATTTTCCAAATGCGTTTTCAAGTCTCAAGTTTTACATGCACTTGTTCACAGCAAAAAAGAGCAAAGATCCACCCTTTCGCCACAAATCATTTCCAACAGCTTTCACACGCAGCCTTCATTTTTTGTAACTCATCAACGTGTAGCTCAGAGTGGTGACTCCAATGTAATAAATCGTCATCAAAGCCAATAAATGCTAACAATGACAGTTACGCTACCGTTGAAAATTATGTTACAATATCAAATCCTCCACTACAATATCTGATATTGAGAAGCTTTTGTACAGGCCTTTTATTCCATTTTTTCTTACCGCATGTAGGCCATTTTCAACCAACCATCCTTCAATGCCAGTAGATTGATCTAGAGGTAACAAAAATAGTGAATTTACTCAACTTTTTATAATACCTGTACTAAAAAGGGATTATAAGTTATATTGGAAAAACAATGTAATTTCAATAAATCGATAAAGAAGTGATTGCTTGCTTGATGAAAAGACACTTACATAATACTTTTTCCTACTATGAGATAGTTGAATAGTTTTTCTTTTAGATCTACTGACAGCCCAGTGTGGGCTTTATGGCTTCCTCCACAACATTCCTCCAAGCCTCTCTGTCTTGAACCAATCTTCTCCATCCTCTACAACCCATCTTCTGGATATCATCTCTGACCTCGTCCTCCCATCTTATCCCGGTCTGCCCTTTTTCTTCTACAGTAAAGTTTCTCTTTGAACACTATTTTCTGCATTCTGTGAAGATAGATAGTTTTACCGGTACACATTTTACTCGAACCTGCTCTTTTATTACTTCACTTGAAAATTTAATTTGAACTTTTATAGTATGATCTCTGAATAAATAGGTATAGTTTAGTTTTCATTTTAATTTCTCAATACAAAATATTATTTTTCCAACATCCCTTGCTAAGTAGCCAATACTTACTAACACTATTAACCAATACTTAGTAAATAGCCCTAACACTGATTTTTTAAAAAATAAATTCTGTTTTCATTGAAAATATACTATCATCCAAACAGAATGATATGCATTGAGATATGAAAGTAATAAAGTGACACCAGAATATTATAAATAGATGAATTCATTCACGCATACAATACTTCCATTTACTAATAAGTTCCTCTATTTTATAGAATTATTTAGAACTTTCGAACAAGCATTTTGAACAATCTCTAATATGAACTGCAATATTTCACACCTGTTTCTTCAGACTTGAGTGGGTAGCACATTTCATCATGAATGGAAAATTTTACTAGAAAATATGCCTATTTTATAATTGTTCAGGTGTGATATTTTAAATAGTTTATCGCGTTCCTCAAAACACTTTCTTCCACCGCTTCCCCTTCAGAGACTGTCCAATTACCTGTAATAATTTATTTGATACATTACCTAGATCCTAGCCATAATCCTGATCACCTAGATAAATCACCAATAGATCGATCACCTAGCTCAAAGTAGTTACGTGAGCAGAAGTATAAAAGAACATTGGTATAGGTTTCCCTTACTGGTCTCTCAACACTACAACATTTGACTGCCTCTAATAAATGAATTATTCAGTAATGGATTTTTCCCGTAATGTCTACCTTACTTTTTCTCTTCAAATAAATAAAAAATCATCTTCAATTTATGAGAAAGTTTAATACGATCAAAAATGATCAAGAAGGACCAAACTTATCAAGAGTAGCTTTTGTTCCAGAAACAGAGAAGATTTATCAAAGTTGGGCACTGTGTTCAGTATGGTCAGGTATACTCGAGTTGAACATTAGGGAGAGATTTATGAGAAATGGAATTATGATTGTGCAGAGTTATTTCAACTCAATCGAAGCGGCTTTCAAGTTTCACTGGATCACGCATAGCTAAAAGCTCAGTGAGCTGTCGCTGAAAAATTGACTTGATTGCTGCAACAAAAGTAGTTTCCTCCATTGTGGATAGGTAAATGACGTGAAAAGAGGGGAGGGAAGAAATACTGGAAAGCTCTCATCCTACTTTATTCATATTTGCTTCTAATAAAGATAATAACAGTGATGTAACTTTCCGTGCACAAGTCATTTAACTGTGCCACTGCTGCTGCTTGGTAAATGGATGTATATTATGCTTCACAACAGAAAATGATCAGGGCTTGCAAGGACATTATGTGGTAGACGGTAGACCGTGCTGGAGGGGCATTGTGCTGTGCCAGGGACTGTTCAAGTCTGGCTATCACTCATTTCTATTTAGATTCTTCTTTCCTCTTCCTCTTCCTCTTTCATCCTTCTCATCTTCTCTTTCATCTTTTCGCCGGCTATCACGTTATTCTACCCTAGGACTATTCAATTTGAATTTATTGCAACAGCTTAGTGGATTCGAGAAGTTGATTTTTCAGATTTTAAACTAAAAATTAAATAAATTACTCATAGGCCTACTTATATAAGTAAGGATCTATGAAGCAGTAGGCTGAATAATTTTTTGCATATTTTATAAATTTTTAGGAGCTACCATATTCTCAAATAGAGAACTTTGCAAAAATCTTGTGTTTCTTGAAAAGTCTCTATTATTGTTGTTGCATTTTCACATGTGATTATTGAAAAATTCACTATAAATATACAGTAATAATATTGAAATTATGTATAAAAGTCATGTTGAGCTGAGTAGCTAACTGGAAGTGGTTAGATTGCATTCTTCATAATGAATTAGTTATCGAATCAATGAAACTAGTGTCTGATTTTTGGTTGAATCAAATGTAATATAATGTTATTTTTGTTATAGTGCATTTAATTATCCCATATAGCCTAATTATATAATTAATTATATTTTAATATAATTATAATTTTACTTTAATAAGAAATGTTTGGTCCAAAATTAACTCAAACCAAATGTTGATGTTATTTTTCATGGATAATTAATATTGTTTCTTACTATGTAGAGGATGCCATCAGGAAGATCGGGAGTGAGCAAGGATGAGAAGACGGCGGCGGCTGCGCATAAAGTGCGTTGTGAGCAGGCTGAGTGCCAGCTCAAGAGTGGCAACTACACCAAGGCATTGCGAGGCTACACTCTAGTAAGCCAACTTATGCATTATTAAACTACTTAGACATCACTTCGCTCACAATCTTGATAATCTAAAATAATTCAAAATAAATTAATGTGATTTTTACTTTAAGGCTAGGCGTATACCGGTTAGTCAAGACAAGACAAGACGAGATTAGTCACGTTTAGTCACAGTAATTCAAATAGTTGCTTATGAAGCAACATACACCGATTAGTCATTGCATCAGTGTGTGCTGCTTCATAAGCAACTATTTGAAATACTGTGACTAAACGAGACTTATCTCGTCTTGTCTTGTCTTGACTAACCGGTGTACGCCTAGCCTAACTGGTTGGCTGTTTAAATGGCTTTATTTATGAAATAAAATCAACTACCGAATAGATTTAATGTTGTCAATATGTGGTCGATTACGGTAAATCTGCATCAAAAGTAAAAATGAGTGTTTATTGGAAAGTGTAGCTTACTCAAATATCGTGTTATTGAAGTAAGGCGAGCAGATGTGAAGAGTCTCTGTAGTGAGACTGATGATAATATATCCTTCTATTGTTAGAAAGTTCTATTCAGCATATTATTCAATTCATTAAGCTGAATACTGTAGGAACCTCGAAAAACCATTACCATTATATTAAAAACAATCCTGGGATAGTCTTCGGTCTTCCCGTCTTCCCGTCTTTCGGAGGAGACGTTAAGCCGTCGGTCCCGACTGCCTAAAAGTAGTCGTCATATCTCATCATCACCCCACTCATTACCCACGCACAAGCCTAGAGCTCATGTGGGCATCATCCTCGGAAAAAAAAGAAAAAAAAGTTTATATAGTTATTTAAGTGAGTAGCTTGGTGTTAGGCGTTCCTTCTCTCATGAGCTCACCCCCTTCTGAATGTAATGTGTACTATTCATAAATTCTTTAAGAATGTGCAGTACTCATTGTGAGAGTAATTTTGAATGATACAAATCAACAACAACTCAAGTAGTTGAAATAAGAACACAAAGATTTAGTCTACAATCTACAATTCTGAAATTTCAAGAGTGACCCTCTATCTAGAGAATTTTTGAATAACTCAAGTTACAATTAAAAAAAAAAAAACAGAAAAAACCTCCAGAAAGAGGATAATGATGAAATAATTATTATGGAAACTGTACAAGTTGAAATTCAAATCACAAAAGTTCTTAATTATTCATGTGTTATTCAATGAATTTTGAATTCGTATCAATTTAAGAATCATTCATCGATTCTGATGATTATTTTCCCATTTCAACTCAGAATTTGTTCTCCAACTATTATAGTATGAGACCAATAAGCTATTATAGATAAGATATTATATTCACATTTAACGATAAATCAAAGACGAGATAGACTTCATGATTTTATTCACAGACTTTAACAATAGCCTATGTACAATTTTTTGTACTTATGGATTTTGAAATGTGATAGATTATCGGTTTGCGAATTTGAAATTGAAATGATCAATTTTAAATATATACATCATAATTCTTAGAAGCCGCAGATAAAACAGAATAAAGAAGCAATCCATCCAAAGTAAAGATGGAGCTCCACATTCAAGTTTGTTGAATGAGTAGGGAACTGTGTGCTGCCGCCCCAGCTCCCTGCCACGCTATAAAGTTGTGGATTTGCGATGAATTACGATGACAAAACACAGTTCAGTAACTTCAGCAGAAGCTAAAATAATTCAAATAAATCTTTGCCAATTGCATGTTGAACGCTGGCTCTTGACTGTCCAAGATAGGATCGAGCGACGACAAGCACTGACTTAGCCAGAGTTCAAGTATATATGCTAGCAATTAAGTAGAAACCACTACCTTTCTTGAGTTTCCTTTGTTTTCTTAAAACTTTTGCTAACTTTCTCCTAAGTTCACCGGTCGCCTGATTAATTATCGATTCTCGTGTTAGTCAGAGCAGTGATTACTTCTTGAAACGGCAAATCTCATTTGATTAACCAGCCTCAATCTACTTTCCAACTTCCCTTCATACCAATCACAACAACTGTTCCAAACTTCTGGCACAAAGTGAGTGAAAACTATACACAGAACTACCGTAGGGCCTACTGTAAAATGACAAACAATGAAAAAGTAAAATATATTTTTTTTAAATTAGAAAAATAGAAAATTGGCGAGAAAAGTTGAAATATACTGTTTATAATACCGTGTATTTTATAAATCTCTTGCATCTGCCAAAATGCACAAATTATTCAATATTTTATTGATAGAAATTGTAATTGGATATTTATCAATAAATATTCACAAATGAACACTATTCATCATTTTCCAAGAATATTAATAGTATCTCACTCTTATTATATTTTCAATTAATTATTATTCGTTCATCCTTTATTCTTAACTAGCCTTTAGATTCTATAATTTTCTCCACATTAAGCCTTCACATATTATTGAAGCATGATAGCTCAATATATATAGCTTTTGGATTCATAGTCTTATGAATCAATGTAGATAAAATTATGTACAACATTTTTATGCTTTCTTATGAAATATATGTTGCTAATTCGATTAATACTTTTGATTCGAACTTTGATCTAGATCTTTATTGTAGAGAATTTTCTAAAAAAGTATAAACTCTATCAGTAGTTGTTTATTATTTTCTGTACACTCTCTCTCCCTTTTATTTTAGTAGGAAAATACTCTGCCCACAGAATCAATTTCATTTACAATTCCTGTTCCCATTTATTACTGATTCAAGATTAATCATCAATAGCGTTAAAGTGTTAATCCATTCATTTCCGTTTTTTCTGGTTCTATCTGAATTCTCTTCTTTCTCCACCTACTCAAATATTGAAAGTTACTTTGGAGGTTTGGAGATTCGTAAAGTAATCGGTTGAAATGGAAAAGCTTGTAAAGCTGCTACATATTATTTATTGCACTGTAAAAATAAGCATGGAAGAAACAAAGCAAAGTTTGTTTAGTTTGAACAAAGGTCGTAAAAATGCTAGAAGGAGGGAGGAACGAAAGAGCGCCGCTATTTTATTCCAATGTACAAAGTACAGTGCTTACTGGTATATTGTTTTCCCTCGCTTTTTCTAGCCCCTAACATTTTACATGAAGTTGAAGATCAAACGGATAGACATCAAGAAATAGAACCCATACTATTCTACCGTTTGTTTAGGTAATGATTGACTGATTTACATCAAAGTCATTCTCTTTTCAATTCTATATTGAATCTTTTACGTATACCACCTATATGAGATTTTTTCCCTTCCCCACTCAAATAGAAATTGAAATTATTCAAAATAGAATAGATGTGATTATTACTTAAACTGATTGGCTGTTTAAATGGATTCATTTAGGAAATAAAATTAACTACAGGTATTGCAGTTTAAGATGAGAGATCTATGTTGTCAATATGTTCTCATTTGATCGATTACAGTAAATCTGCATCAAAAGTCTGAAAAAGTAAAAATGAGAGTTCATTTGAAAGTATAGCTTGCTCAAATGTTTACTTCCAATAGAAAAATTTTATTATAGTTTAAAAATACTTTGGATAGACCGTGATTAGGATCACAATTGAATGTTTAATTAATTTATTTGAAATAAAGCAAGAAATTAGTTTTTATCTGCATCAATTTTGTAAAAATTTTGGAGGTGGCGGTATTCTATACCTCCACACAACATTTGTTGGTGCCCCCAAATAACATTTCTGGATCCTCCCGTACATTTTTTTTCTGAGGATGATGCCCACATGAGCTCTAGGCTTGTGCGTGGGTAATGAGTGGGGTGATGATGAGATATGACGACTACTTTTTAGGCAGTCGGGACCGACGGCTTAACGTCTCCTCCGAAAGACGGGAAAGACGGGGAAAGTACAGTACCAATATACACTGTACTACAAATTTTCAAAAACACATAATAAATTATTGTCATAGATATCACAATATATAACATTTGAATCCTGATTTTGATCTGTAAGGAATTCTTGTAAATAGGCTTGTGATAGTCTTGTAAATAGGAAATTCTAATAGGCTAGTGATAATATTGAAAGAAAATTTGTTTTTATACTTTTTGGCAAGAAAAATACTGTGAACAACTGTAATGTTTTAGAGCCTCCTTTACTTACTTGTGTAGTAAGTCAAATTTATTATTTATAGAACAAGCAGTAATAGTAGTAGTGGGAGTCTTTGTCCCCAGTAGTCATAGAGACGGGTATAGTACATTCTGTTTCTTCGATACAAGAGGGTTACCAACTAATATTGGACATTAGGTAACTGATCTGTAACCGTGACTCATGAAGAAAGAAATCACTTCTTGACACGAAATATTGATTTCATTAGAGCGTACCCAAATCTATTTGTTCATCTACCCATGTGAGCACGTCATAGGCGCCCCTCTTTAATCTCTCTATCGATCTCTCTCTCTCTCTCTCTCTCTCTCTCTCTCACACATTCTCTCTTTCCTTCTTTCTTCCTCTATATCTCTTTCTTTCTTTCTCTATAATATCTCTCTCTCTCTGGAGCAGAGATCTTCAACCCGCGACCCACCGCTGGTTCAGTAAAATTTAAGTAATTTTTCAGTTAATTTGCTGATAATGTTGTTTGTTACCTTAATAGATTGATATTTTAATTTTATCTTACTCATTTTTTAGCAGAAAAAAACAACATATTAAGTACGAATTTTAACTTTGCGTCGATTGATAAAACTCCAATTTTATGTGCGATACTTTCAAAACGAATTTTTCACGCCTACCTCTTCCTAGAAAGTATGTCATCTTAAACAAACTACTTCTAAAAATAAACTACGGCCGTAAAACGGGGCGAAGTTGATCAAAAATTACGGTTTTTTGTGATAAATTTGCTTTAGAAGCCCTTATAAAATTCTAAAAAAAATAGGATTGATTTTATCAGTCGTGTCCTTATTATTACAGTTTGAACATAATTTTTAATATTTTAAACAATCCTTATTTTTTTTGTTGAAGACTGATCGACTTCACCCCATTTAGTGGGGCGAAGTTGATCAGCCATATAATACAGTGTAAAATCGACTTAACTCCACACATGAGGTGATTTCGATCAATTATTATCAATTTCATTTTTCTTTGAAATTTTTTCCAGCATCCATAGGGGGATTAATTGCAATTTTAGTAAATGAAGTTCAAAGAGAATTATATCCTTCATAGATATATATTTTTTCCTAGTTTTTATAGTGTTCATTGTAAGGGTAAAAAGCAGTTTATTTGAAAAAGTCAGGTGTGATCAACTTCACCCATACTGATCGACTTCGCCCCGGGTTACCGGTACCCTCTTTCCATCCCCCCCCCCCCTCTAAAAATAGATTCTGTTAATGTTGATGACAATTTCATTTATTTACAATAATAAAGTTGATGTTTGTTATTGGATCTATAGGGCGACCAAGTTTTTGTAGTAAAACCTTCTATTATTATAAAGTTTTGTACACGTCTATGAAATTCATTAATATTTTAAGAACTGCGAACGGTAGATAAACATTTACATGTCATTGTGGAAAAATATTACAGTACAGTATTAAATACTGTTCAAATTTTGTTACTGCAAAAAAATTGTAACTCCATGAAATAATTAATAAAGAGATACAAGAGTTTGTCTATACAGTCTTGAGAAAAATACGCGCTAACATAGAAAAGGAGAGGTTCAGAGATTCGCTAGATTCGCAACTAGTAGCTAGCGCTTTCTAGTTGCGAATTAACGAACCAAATCGGAACTTTCAACTTTCTCAACTAGGGGATGCCACGAGTCTCGCTGATTCACCCTTCTCCCCCCTCTCAACAGTGGAAGGATTTGTGTATTTGAAATTTGTTATTTATGGAAGTTTGATAGAATAATAAAATTGGAGATTTTTCTCAACCTCGGGTAGAGCTCTAGGGCTGTTTCTATCAGCAGATAGAAGATTGTTGGACATTTCCCTCGAAAATGACTAATTCGTCTAAAAAAACATTTTATATATCAAATACAATAGCTAGGCCTATTAAAGAGATTCTAATATAATTATCATGCGTATCGTGAAAATGTTTGAAATTCTGTAAGAAGCCCATTGAGAGGCCTTTGCTATTACTAATGTATAAAAATAGACTATAACCAACTATTCTCATTTCAAGTTGATTTGGCAAATTACTTATTCTTCGCTCTTCTTCAACTTAACAATATTTAATTAATATTTAAATCCCTCATAATTCATAGCATTTTAATTCTGACTGAAATAAATTACCCTACTTGCCCTATTGAAATTGACTTTCACTATTCTATATTCATACATCGCAAATCAAACTTTTCAAAATATTATTAAAATATTGCTGTGGATCCAAAGGTTAGCTCCCTCTCGAATAGTACGTAGAATAGAGACATTTTACTTTTTTCAACTTTACAAAATTTAATTTGTGTTCAAATCACTCGTTATTGAAAGCAATTATAATTCTAACAGAATTATAACTTGCACATCTCTTAATTTTCTAAGCTTAATCTCTCATCATTTTTCAAGTTTCATCCATCAGATTATTTTGAAGAAATCAGGTAGAGGCTTATGTACCTGATACTGGTAAGTATGGAGTAAGGAGCTAGGCCTATATGCTATATGGTACCATATAGAATGACTTTTCATAGAGTAGATTACAGTAAATATAATATAAAAGACGGTACCTTGTAATACACAATTAAATTCCCTGGTTTCAAGGTACCTAGCCATCATGATTTACATGATACCCGACCACCTCAAAAGGGAAGGAATTGAGACACTGCATTATTTAGATATAAGTAAATAAGCGTGATAATATTCTCCATTTATTCACTTTTATTATTCTCACTTTGGAGAGAGCAACCCATCAACTACAATAAAAACAGCTAGCGTTACGGAAATGAGATTTGACAAAAATGTCAAAAAGTTTCAAGCGTGAACAAACGAAAGTCGGTCAAATGCCTCAACTTTTTGACTAATCCAGAGAATGACGGTCTGTTAGCGCAATAATTGTTGGGTCGCATTGCACGATTCCAAGTCGAAAATAGAGCCCGCTAAGCATTTTATGCGCCTGTCTCTATTTTTCGACGAAATATTGTTGCAAGTGTGAGAGTGCGAGATATCTCGTACAACACTCTCGCTGAAATTGATTCCCCATCACCATGACTACCCGACAGTTTTACACGTTCTGTGTCGAGGTGTGCCTGATAGCACCTCAACTTTACACTGTAAATACCACTCTGCATTATAATTGAACCAGCCAAAGTTTAAGTGCGATTTTTACGGGGATAAGTGCAGTTTGTGCTTGTGTCGTGTGTTTGTTCACAGACTATCGTGTTCTGCTTTTAAATAGGGTAGATAGATGTCTTTGCTTTCTCCCCTCAAAAGTATCCAAAAAACGCTAGGCCGCAATCAATTGCCTTCCACCATTGACCTATATATAACAATTTAATACTGTATAATATTGAAAGCTATTGCTTCAAGCCCTAAAAAAATGTGTTCAATAATAATAGAGTGTAATTCTAGATCCTTGAGTTGTTATTCTATGTAGCTCACCAGAGTAGGTCATGACAATACCATAGTGATGCGGAGTGCCTTTTGAAATGCTGATTTTAAAGAAGTGCATTTCCCCATTTCTAATTTTACAAGTACTATAAACTTGATCAACAGAAAAATTTTTTGAATAACACAAAAAATATGTAAAATATCGAGAGAATTATTAAGATATTTGAATTTTGTTTAGCTTGCCAGTAGTAATTCAACCTTTCAAAATCTTCCACTTTTTTTTAATTTCTCACTTAATATAAATTATAATTAATTACATAAAAAGTGAACAACAATTATTTAAAATTAAACGAAATTACAGTATTATTCTTTTGCGGATAAACGGCCTGATGCAATTCACAAACGCTAAATAATCAATCATACTAAAATTTCCATAAAATAATATTCAAATAAATTCACTCAATTAGTTACCTGGTGATTGATTGTTCTACATTAAAATATGGGATGAAAAAATATTTATTTTTCAATAAAAAGTACCTATCAAAATTTTATGACCCGTATATTCAAAACAGCATAAAGACCGTATTTCTGACTATAAGTTATATCAATTTAATTTATTTATTCAAAAACGAGGATTAATATTAATTTATTAATCGTATATTCAATACAAGGAGAAAAAAGTTCAGAACAACTTATAAACAAAAACAACTTGCTTAAAGGCGGAGTGTGCAAGAGAAAAGAGAAGGGGAAAATATCTTGCCGACTATGGTTTCCTATGTGATAGGCAGGTAGTAATGGAAATTGGAAGGAAATGGTCTAGAATAGGTGGAAGAAGGGGAGAAAGGAGGAAAAAGGATAGAAAAGAAAATTAGTGAATCCACAGATTACCTAATTCAGATAAAGAAAAAAAATGCAAGGCATTCTAATGTCTAATAGCAGAAATCCTAGGTCTGACCTATCAAGAACGCTAAATATACCGTACGCTGTATAATACTTTACAGTGTGTATTTTGAATTCCATATAATGCATTATACATATGAAGTATACTACATTATATTATATTAAACGACAAAAAATACTAGCTTAAGGTTCATTCAACTATACAACTACAAGTATATCAAGGATCATGTGAGCAGTCACTATAATGTTACATTCAAACTGTAAAATTCATTTCGTTGGAGTTTAACAAGTGTGAGTATAATAAGAGACAAAAATGTCAGGTGATACGTCAGGAGACATAAGTGGGGGAGTGGGAGGTCGCGGCAAGAGCTCCAACCTGCTCAAGTGCGACACGGAATTCCTGCACAGCTTCCTGAGGGTGGATGATGGAGACGAGAGCCGAGAGGAGGGCAGCGACGCTGACAAACGCAAGGCAAAGAGGAGAGCGGCCCAGGAGAAGGAGAGGGAGAAAGCGGCCCAGGTGAAGCAGGAGAATAAGGAGAAAGACAAGAGAAGGAAAGAGGAGCGCGCCAGGACGCCGACGCCACCGCCGGCTGGACCGACGACGTTCTCGCAGCTGAGCAGGGAGATCAAAATGAAACAGAAGCAGAGTGTGAAGAGTATAAGGGGCAAGAAGGTGAAGGTGCGCCGACAGGAGGAGATCTACACGGACAAGGACCGCGCCGCCGCTGTCAATCTGGGCAGTCGCGACATCAAGCAGTCGCTGAAGATGAAGCGGCGCCAGGACCGCAGTCGCTCGCTCATGATCCCCGAGGAGGCCGAGCCGGGCACGCTGCTGGCTCTCGGCAGTCACGAGCTGCGCGCCGGTCATGTGTCTGTCGCTATCAATTTCGTCAACAAGGCAAGTTGCAAGTAATAAGGCAAATTGCTGTTGCAAGTTTCAAGAAAGGCAAGTTGCTGTGCTTGGCCACTGGCCACTGCTCCCTTCAAAAAAATCAAATCATTTATTTGTCACAAAAAACAATTTCAAATCACAAAATAGAAATAAAATGAAATACATAACCATAACTTTATAATAAATCAATAATAATGAAATAAATAGATTTAAAGTAAAGAATAGAAAGTGAATGGATAAAATGAATTAAGTGTGTGTTTTAAAGAATAAAACATACAACAATATAAATCAATTTATAATTTAAATGTAAACTCAAATTCAAATTCATGTACGTATACTTATATATATATATATATATATATATATATATATATATATATATATATATATATATATATATATATATATATATATATATATATATTAAATTAATATATATATATTAATTACTTATAATGGCATCACCAGCAAAAAGAAAAAACTTTGCCTGCTGGTGATCGTTGCAAAAAAGTCACACTATTTAAAAAATTGGTTGTCAACTCAACCCTTTCTTCGTCATTCTATCTTTTTATAAGTATGATGTCCACTGCTGCTTAGTTATTGATGGGAGAGATGATTATATTATAGATAATGTACCTACAGTTTGAGGTGGGTGGGTTGGCTACTGGCTCATCATTCAACCCCTCTCTTTGCTGAAATTGATGCCCACATAAGTCCAAGACTTACGACTGGGTGATGGGAGAGATTGTTATTCATAATGTACTAGGTGTGTTCCAATTATTTCAAAAGAACATATAAATTACTATATTCTTCTTATTTTTATGCCCATATGCTTCCTAGACTTGTGCCGCTTTATAATAATAAGGATGGTGATGAGATATGAATTATTCTACAGTTCTTGTTGGGATCCAAACCATCAGGAAGTCCTTTTGAAAGCACATAACTGCCAATTAGTGTAAGCACAGATAAGGTATAATATTATACCTTATCTGTGGTGTAAGTCAGCCGGTTGTACCGATACCTGTCCTGCTGTCCAATGGGAGTACCAGGCGCTCTTGGAACAACTTATGATTTATATTATTGATTTATTACATAAATATTTCTTATTCACCAGCCATAAGCTTGCTGTAACGTAGATTTTTTGGCAAGAAATATTCATCATGAATATTATGTATTATTATATTTATAATGAGAAAAAATTAATCGAATATTTGCGATAAAAACAATAGATACGTTAAAAGTGGTATCATAAATCATGAATACTGTACTGCCGTACTTTTAGAAAAACTCCGTCGATTGAAGTCATTCCCATAGTTTATTTTTCCAGGCGTTGGAGTTGAGCCCCAACGACAAGAACGCTCTAGTAGCTCGTAGTAAATGTTATCTCCTCCTCGGAGAACCGCATCTTGCTCTTGAAGATGCTGAAACAGCACTTTCACAGGATAAAACATTCATAAGAGGTGAGCACTATACTTATCAATATAAATAGACAACAAATGATTATTATTCTTGTCTTTTATTGATGATTGATGGGAAAATATTGATGAGTACCGTACAGTAGAAGTCAAGTTCTTTAACAAGTGAACTTACATAAGGGTAACATATTACTTTCAGGCTCCAAACTGTCAGAGAAATTATCAAAACTCATCAATTAAATACTATTCAGCAGAGTTATTCACTTCCTGGAAGGATTCAATATTCTTCTAAATTAAAAATATTATTCAATTTATTCCAATGATTAAACATGAAAAATTATAATTCTGTATATACTGTATGATTGCAGTACTGTATATTGCAAGAAGATAGTATAATTTAATTATATCAAAGATGTACTGTATATTATCAACAAAATTGATTATCAGGGATTATATTGGTTTTTTCCTGTTTATGGTATTATCAGAGATAATCCAAGTTTATTTGGTTATAGTCTATGGTATTATTCACGAAAAAATTAGGCTTGTCATGATAAATAGGAGTTACGGGTACAGAGCGTGCCATCCAAATTGGCGTCTAGGGGAGGCTGTGCGAGAGAGATGGATAATCTCTCCCACCACGCTTCCCCTCCAGCCGCTAAGGCTAGTACAGTCAGTGAAGCAAATAATATCATAGTACTGCTAGGTAACCGAAGCGAATATGAATTTTTTTATAAAGCTGAGTTTGCCAGCTGAATAAACTTTTGAAATTTACTATACCGCGAGTCAGCAGCAGGCACTGTAGTGGGATATATATAGCGTATGGCTTTGTGACACACTTCCCACCTAAATAAGAATTATTGTTAAGTTATATGCTCAATTATAATAATTGATTGTTGTTAGATTAAATAAAAATATGAAAAGAACCAGTAGTTGCGTGAAAACATACAGTTAATGTCTATCGTATATGACAGTATAGTCAAGGGTTAAAATTAATTAATGGATGCAACAATTATTTTAGAAAGCTAAGTCTATATCGGCCAGCCATTCAAGAGCTGCTGGAGCAGCATTAACAAAATCTTCGGCAGCATGGGGATATGATCTTACAGGACAGACCTCAACAATATGTCTCACAGTTTGATTCGGAGCTCCACAGTCACATTGAGGAGATGGAATGATTCCCCATTTATGGAGACTGTCCCCACATACACCATGCCCTGTCCGTACCCTATTTAAACCCTTCCAAAGGTGTCGGGGAAGGCTGAAACCTTCTGGCTCTTTATTTGGCATGATAAGCTGTGCCAGTGGGTCGGGTGCTTGCAAATTCCAGGCAGCATTCCACTCAGAATATATGCTGAAATTGGCTCTAACCAGGTCCTTTGCAACTGTCAATGGAGGCCTCCTAGATCTGAGGCGATTTATTTCAAGGTCGGGAAGGTCTCCGTGAATTGGCAACATTGGGTTATCAGAAATCTTTCTGAACTCCTTCAACAGGGCATTCTTCCTCTGTAATTTTTTATTATGCAGGCTAAAATTTACTAGGCCTACTTGTAAAACTTGTTTAAAGACATTCAACTCGTAAGGGAGGTGGAGCAATATTGCTTAGTATAGGAAGCCAGTTAGCAGGAGTTGATTTTATACACCCAGTGATCATTCTCATAGCCATGTTGAGCTGAGCATCAATTTTCTTAGTGTATGGGCTATTAATCCACACAGGTGCACAATATTCTGCTACCGAATAAACAAGGGATAGAGCAGAACACCGCAGGGTATGGGCTGAGGCACCCCAAGTAAAACCACACAATTTTTGAATAATGTTGTTGCGGGTTTGAATTTTCTTTGAGGTGCTCTCCAGGTGTTTTTTGAAAGACAATGTTCTATCTAGTGTAATACCTAGATACTTGGGAAAATCTTGATGCTGAAGAAGTGCATTATTGAAATGAACCTTGAGTTTCCTATTTGCCATTTTATTATTCAAGTGGAATGAGCTGACTTCTGTCTTCTTCAGGTTGTAGTGAGAGAAAGCGATCAACGCGCATGCTCCAGTGAGAAGCCAATTTGGATGGCACGCTCTGTATCATACATTTAATTCTCAAATCAATCTTGCTGGATCATTCAGGCTTTTGCAAAATAAAAAGCCCTTCTTACAAACAAGTTTTTAAGAAAATATCTTATAATATTATAATATCTTATTATATTTTTATGATGGATACATTTTTTTAATTTATTAGTTGTATAAATCAACTCCCATATTGGTGAATCAATATAGTATTTTTTTTAAACCCCAAAATCATTCAACGATGAAATAGAACTTTATCACAATTGATGGAATAATATTTACATCACTAACTACAGTCCTAACTTACAGTGATAGTTATATAATAGATGTATTTTCCAAATCAACTCAATGAAAATATCATTTATTTTTCACAGGAATCTATCAGAAGGCAGAAGCTCTCTACCATTTGGGAGATTTCGAGCACAGCCTCATGTTCTACCATCGAGGGCTGCGAATTCGACCGGAATTGGAGGGTTTCCGTTTAGGAGTTCAGAAGGCTCAAGAAGCTATTGAAAATACCATAGGAAGTAATGCTGCATTCAAGTAAAATTTCAAATTTACAAAAAATAATGTGATAGGAGATCAGTAGAGTATATTTCATCTTGAGCAAACATTAAATACGATACCAGTACCGTACATAAATATATTGAATTGATGGACGAATCTAAAAAGTAATGCCAGAATAAATTATCAGAGAAAGCTGTGACCATTGAGCAATTTGTAAAGACATTATGTTTCTTTTACTCCACTATCAAAATTAAGAGAGAAATAATTATTTGGAGGATATCCAATGGAGTCAAGATTAATTAACTACTTATATCATTGATAAGGCAGGGGAGTGAGTATATATGCCAATCTTTCCAGCGTCAATGACATTTTTCAATATTTTTAAAAAACTTTCTTAACCATCTAAAATTTCTACAACATAATATTATCTAATATAGGAGGTGGTCCTGGCGGGGTGCAGGGGGTGCAACCCACCTGCCGAGCACGCGAAGCGCGAGAATTATTATGTTACCCTATGTTTAATCAAGTCATAAAGCTGAATAATCATAATTCAAAATATTATATAGTAGCTTTTGTGTCTTTGTAAAATAATTTGTGATGTCTTTATCATCATACAATATTTGTTTTGATAATTGATTATTATCTTTCTAATTGATTACGGAAGCGCATGAAAAAGCTCATACTAGGGCATTCCACTATAAAATCCAAATCCATTAGGGATTTTGCAGCTGACTCGAACACCACACCTAAAGCAAGAACTAGTTGTTGAACAATTATTAAAGTTTCTATAAGAAACAGAGTCTGATAGTTCTATTGAACTCTATATAAGCAATAAGGTGAACACATTCTATTATATCGTAATATTTGTTTCAGGTAAGATTATGTCAAGTGCCCCACAAAAGGGTGAGCGAGCATCAATTTCACTCACCAACAAACCGCAATCAGATAAAAGTGACTCTGATAAGTTGAAGGATCTGATTAATTCTAGTCCAAATATTCCCAGCTCTGGGAAGAGGTCAGAGCCTGGTAGTGCAAGTACAGTACGATCAGCGGCCATCAATAATGCCAGTAAATATATTCCTGGCAGCAATGTCAACAAATTAAAAGAGGAGTATGAACGCAAGAAAAATGACAGACATTTGTTGGGAGATCTCTCAGTGGACAAGCATTACTTGGAGGAGCTTCTCAAACAGCCAGGTTTGTTGATAAAATTAGCATCATAATCATAATATATAGCAAACATCATAATAATTTTAATACTCTCCTCTTCTCAATAAATATTTTACAAACTTCAGGTTCCTTAGAAACGTCTACCTCTTCAACTGTTGACGTTATCAGTTTGAAGTTATCTGATGTAGTGTAATTTGAGCCATTTTATCAGTTTGATTTTTTAGGACAAAATATAGAACTTTTCTAAAATAAATTTCAAAAGTAATACGTAATTTTTTGCAACTCTAATGATTGTGTCCAGCCGCTCCGCTGGTCTATGCCAGCATTATACCTACTTTTTTGTATCGACTCTTGATATCTAGTCAACATTTCACACTTGTTGAACATTTATTATAATAGTCTTTGAGTTCCGAATATGTGCAGAATATGATTTCAATGTGAGTGGTAAAATTCTCTGTTCACAGATTTGAAAGGCATAAACGATGAGTCAAAAAGTCAAATAGAAATATTCGCTGAAGAGGGAGTGGCATTTTTAAACAACAGACAAGAATTCTGGAGACAACAAAGGCCAAAAGCAATTTCCAAATCAAAGAAAAAAGATTAGGATAATTGATTCAACCCAAACTCAATATCAACCCGACACCATAATCACATCTTGAATTTTACTGTATTCGTTCACTGATAGTAACAGCAATTTATTAGACATCTACAAAGGTGTTTAGCGATCCTATAATAAATAATGTAGATAAATAACTCAATTGCTAAATGGATATTAATTCTCACTGGACCCAGAAACTTTTAGAACTTCTTGATGATATGAATAAGATTATTTCTATTTATTTTTTGAATTTATGACATTTACAGAATTTAAATTAATGTTAACAAGTAGTCATGATAAGGTGAACATGTCAAATATTTACTGAATGTATATCAGCTCTCAAGTTGACTTAGAGAAAAATTCTAAAATATAGCAATGTGCACGTAGTTGTCACAAAAATAGGAAGCAGTAGCTAAGATCTCCCGGAAGTGCAGATATCCGTACAGTCAGCATTTTCAGATTCTGAAGAAATACAAAAGTTCAATGGAAAAATTCCTCACAGAGTTGATACAGATTGAACTCAGAATCGAGGAAGATAGACATGTGTTTTCAACAGGTTTGTTTGGAGAGAAATCACTAAACAATTATTGAATGTAAGTTGAAATATAAGCAAAAAACAGAAATATTTTAACACAATAAATATTATTGTCACTGTACAATGATTACTTGTGTATAATTGGTTACCGTTTATATAGCGTTCTTCGGATTCTCGTCTCACTAATTTGTCTATACTGTATCATTAAATATGATTGTAAATTTTAAGAATTGTTCATTTCAACAAAAATCAATTCCTTTTTCTTCTCCTCTTATTGCTTTTTTCGCATTTATAAAACTGTGTTGGATGCAAGTGGGTGCATCTGATTAAAATAATTAAAAGTATCCGTCAAAATTATTTAATTAATTACTCGTTGAAACCAAAGTCTCGTTTAATAGAAATTAAAGAAAGTTCTGTAAAACAGAAACAGTAAATTGTAAGTTGCCTTCACACGACCATAGCAGAACGATGTAATGGTGAGAGTCTATTGTGTGAGCATCTTATAATAGGACTTCTATATTTTTATTAAATATGAAAATATCCTTCCTTCCTTCCTTTTTTTTGTGAAATGTAATCTTCCAGTGCTGTGTATATTTTGCCAAAAAGTGAGAGGGGTCCTGCCTAGAGGTTCTGGTAAAATGCACCTGTGTTTATTTACCGCCCCACAAGAAAAAACACTCGTTAAAATAATAATGACATTAATACGAAATCAAGAATCTTCTTCCCAGGTAATCGTATAGAAATTGAAGCCCCATATACCAAAAAAATAAAGCAATAAATAAATTACAGAAAATTATGAGTTTGTCAATTTGAATCTCGCGGCATTTATGTAGTCACTCAAGCTGCAGCTCTGTAGATCTAGATCATCACCAACTTGAGAACAGACCCTAACCTTCAAACAAAATGGTGGAACCATGAGGGCTGACTGCATCGGGTGAGTTGCACAGAGTCAAGGTCTCACAGAGACAAGGTGTTGTTTTTAAACGAGAGCAGTGTCATAGAGACAAGGTTTCATAGAAGCAAGTAGGAGAAAAAAGGAAAAAGGAGAAGTGTCACAGAAGCAAGGTCTCATTCAGACAAGGTGCCAGTTTTAAAATAATGTGCAGTTTCACTGAGTCAAGGTCCCACAGAGGCAAGGTGCTGTTTTTAAATAGCAGTGTCATAGAGTCAAGGTGTCACAGAAGCAAGGTCGTGTGGCGTGTTGCCTACATATGAACATGAAGGCGTTCCATTTGTTTTAATAAATTGAACGTCTGCTATATTAAATCATCTTCTATCTTCTATATTATTAAAAGGCGAACATATTTTTAGTAAACGGAACTCCTCCGTGGTTTCACAATCCGTGGGGGATTGATTCGATTTTGGCTGAAACCGTCGGGAAAAATCTGACATTTTCGAAAAGTGCCATCCTTTTTTTATAACCGCGAAAATTATTTTTTGAGAAATTTTGATTTTTTTATTGCTTAAAATGGAAGAGGAAGCGATTCTCTACACGTTTGGATTGTTTTATTTAATTTTTGGACAATTTTGGGGGTACTGGGGGCTGAAAAGTCAACTTTTCAGCTCAGAGATATTTAAAAATTTCAAATGCCAATCAATTCAGTTTTCAAAGAGATTTTTCGTTTTTGAAGTTTGCTATATTTTTATAGATACAGGTTGGTGCGCGAAATAGTGGTCAATTTTTGAAAATCTTTGTCTGAAGGAAATTTTCGGTTTTCTCGACGGGAAATGGTAGAGAAAGTGAGTAGATGACTTTTTTGAGATTTGAACTTTTTCGGGCGATTGGGGGGTGAGTGCGTCTAGGGGTGAAAATTCTCAACTTTTTAAATATTTGAATTTTTGAAAATTCTTTTTCATTGTATAGAGCGTCAAAGCTGATTCGAATGGTATGTGGGAAAGTTTTCAGATGAAAATTTGAGCCGCCATATTGGAAAAAAGCCTCTTCTTTATAAATTATTGAATGAAAATTTGTTTGCACTTTCTCAAATTTATGTAGAAGTTAACGCCATTTGGATTAGATTCTGAGAAAATCACGTTTCTTGATTCAAAATGGCGGAATCTTAGATGTCAGTGAGTGAGTGCCATTTCGCTTTTATATAGATTTAGATATATATTAACATGATTTTTCGTTGTAAAGGTCTAATATATATAGCAGGATCCTTTTAACTTGTCATAAAACATATGATCGACGAGCATATTATCACAATACTTAACCTACAAATGCTGAATCTCGCAGATTATTGAAAAGGTATTTTAAAAAGTTATTCTTTGAAAGGTCTTCTTTAAAAAGGTTTTTTAAAGACTTTAAATGTCTTTAAGACTTTCAAGTCTTTGATTATTGTGTCGAAGTCACTGTTCAATTATTACCAAATCAGCTGATATCTGTCAAGTTAAATGGATCGCGCTATACATAATATGAAAAATATGATTTTAATAAAATTACAGCAGACGTTCAATTTATTAAAACAAATGGATTGCCTTCATGTTCATAACATAAAAATATACTAGGTTATACTGGGTCGCACGAATATCCGACTTTATTGAACTATGAAAATACATTTCAAATGTAAATTTTCTACATACTGAATGACAATTGAATTCTGGAATACAATACTTCAAATTATGAAATCAATACTCTCCAGCTACTCCCTCGACAAAGATGCCTTCACTACCCAGTGAAGAATTAAAAGTATCACATGGCTGGCTATCTAAATAAAAATATAATTTGCAGTATTGTTGAACAGCTGATCAATATAATTTTTCCAACATTTTCTAAATTTTTTCATTCTTCTCCAACTTCTTCTTCTTCTTCTTCTTCTTCTTCTTCTTCTTCTTCTTCCTTCTTCTTCTTCTTCTTCTTCTTCTTTTCTTCTTCTTCTTCCTTCTTCCTTCCTCTTCTTCTTCTTCTTTCTTCTTCTTCTTCTTCTTCTTCTTCTTCTTCTTCTTCTTCTTCTTCTTCTTCTTCTTCTTCTTCTTCTTCTTCTTCTTCTTCTTCTTCTTCTTCTTCTTCTTCTTCTTCTTCTTCTTCTTCTTCTTCTTCTTCTTCTTCTTCTTCTTCTTCTTCTTCTTCTTCTTCTTCTTCTTCTTCTTCTTCTTCTTCTTCTTCTTCTTCTTCTTCTTCTTCTTCTTCTTCTTCTTCTTCTTCTTCTTCTTCTTCTTCTTCATCTTCTTCTTCTAGGAGAAATAATAATGAAAGCTAGAAGGAAATAGGAAATTAAAATAAGATATTGAAACAATCTTCGATTTATAAAGATAGAAGTCATTAAGTGTATTTTCATCAACTATATGAAATAATCATAATAGTTAATTGAACGATATTCCTAATTAATGATGCAGGATGTAAACCAGACTGAAAAGCAAATATTGGCCACCGCCGAAGGAATGTAATATGCAAACAGTGTCATGAATCAAAGAATTCTTCTTTATCAGATATCAATCAGGCAGAGTATCTGCGTCATGCTAGCGGAATAATGAATGGTCAGCTACAAGAAAAAATTTTTAAGGGACGAGATTGATTTACACTGAACACTTACTTGGAGACATGATTTGTGTTTACGTTTATTTAAAAAAATACAGTGCAATACAATATCGGTACCTTTCAAATTTTCAAATACTGTACTAGTTGAAGAAGGGATGAGAATTCTTATTCTTCATCGTCGTTGTCTTCAGAACCCGGAGTAGTAGTAGGAGACAGCAACTTAAGAAGAAGCAGAAGAAGAAGAGGAAGAAGCAGGAGACAGAAGAATAATTAGAAGAAGAAGAGAATAAGAGAAACAGTAAAATGATATAGAAAATCAGGCGAAGAAGAAGAAGTAGCAGGAGACATAAGAATAATTAGAAGAAGAAGAGAATGAGATGAACAGTAGAAGGATTTTTCTTTTCTTTTACTGTTTCTCTCATTCTCGTACCTTCTTTTTCTTCTCCTCCTGTCTCCTGCTACTTCTTCTTTTCTGCCTGATTTTCTATATCCTTGTTTTCCTTATTCTCATTCCTTCTTTTTCTTCTTATTTTTCTCCTGTCTCCCACTACATCTTCTTCTTCGCCTGATTCAAAATACCCTTTCAATTTTTCTCTTATTCTCATTCCTTCTTTTTCTTCTTCTCCTGTCTCCTACTACTTCTTCCTTTTTGGTCGATTTTCTATATCCTTTTACTGTTTCTCTTATTTTTCTTCTTCTTCTTCTTCTTCCTCTTCTTCGTCTTCTTCTTCTCTTCTAATTCTTCTTCTGAATTCTACTACTACTTAATATATTATGTTCTACTTATATTCAATGTATATTCAATGGCAAGAATAATATATACTCAAGTATGTAATAGAAATGTTAATTACTGCAATACTGTATCATATAAATTATACCTGATTGAATATAGCTATGAAGAAACATGTGAAAAATATGATTTCAAGCTCAAAAAGCTAAAAAATGCTTAAATTATCATTTTTAACAAAAATAAAATTAGAACTCAAAGATTAGTACATTGTCTAGGTAGGAGATACGGATATTATTCTATTTTGATTCTAAACTAGCAGCGATTTTGAAAGATGCCTATAATTTTGTTAAACTTGGACGGATTGATCTGAAAATTCAGGGAAATGTTAATGGTATGAAGAGAAACGTCCATGATTTTTGTAGAATTCTCCTATGACTCCTTCCCTTCCTAAAACGAAAACGATATAGAGGTTGAGATGCTAGGCGGGAATTCTCAAAGTTCGCGCTTCGTTCATCTGCCGCGCGCCAAGGAACTCGATTGGATCATATTGCTCGCGATAACAACACTATTGGTTAGCTTCTAAACCGATATGAATATAACTTAATTATTTACATCTCTCTATAAAAGTGGCAGCCGTAGATAAAACCTACTTGATATTCTATATAATTCTACTATTAATTCTCTTAATCTCATTTCTTCTTCTTCTTCTTCTTCTTCTTCTTCTTCTTCTTCTTCTTCTTCTTCTTCTTCTTCTTCTTTTCCTTTTCTCCTTCTTCTACTTCTTCTTCTTCTGTTCTTTCTCTCTCTTCTGTTCTCTCTCTCTCTTCTTCTTTATCTTATGCTTTCTCTCTCTCTCTTCTTCTTTATCTTATGCTTTCTCTCTCTTCCGTTCTCTAACGCTTCCTCCATCTTTCTTTTTTTCTCTCTGCTCAAATGCCCTTGCCAGTGCAATGAACAATGAAAAATCTAATTTTCGTTTCAAAACTATCGTTTCAAAACTATTTCGTTTCAAAAATATGTTCGCCTTTTAATAATATAGAAGATAGAAGATGATTTAATATAGCAGACGTTCAATTTATTAAAACAAATGGAACGCCTTCATGTTCATATGTAGGCAACACGCCACACGACCTTGCTTCTGTGACACCTTGACTCTATGACACTGCTATTTAAAAACAGCACCTTGCCTCTGTGGGACCTTGACTCAGTGAAACTGCACATTATTTTAAAACTGGCACCTTGTCTGAATGAAACCTTGCTTCTGTGACACTGCTCCTTTTATAACTACTTGCTTCTACGAAACCTTGACTCTATGACACTGCTATCGTTTAAAAACAACACCTTGTCTCTGTGAGACCTTGACTCTGTGCAACATCCCCACTGCATCTAAAGTACTACTGTTTACATTGTATTGTTATGAGTTTTGATTGATCTTCATTACCATATATATATTGTAAATTGTTTGTAATTATAAATCTACTAGCAAGAGGATATCTATCTTATCATAGTGACCAATGATAAAACTTATCGCTCAAGTTCAATTTTGTTATAAATGCGTGTAAAATTTGAGAAGTAACCTCACTTTATTGCCCAGTTTTGAAGCGAACAGTTGAAGTTTTATTATCAAAAACAAAACTTTTAGTCATTGATTTAATCAATTACTTATTATTACAATATAATATGTTGTTCTAGTGCTAACTATTGAGTGCATCATGTTGATTTTACTCACCTAAAATGTCAGGTTTTGATCATAAGCTGTCTGTTCTATCACATTGATAATATTATGCCTACAGACATTAGAACATTTCTTGAAAGTTGATCTTGAATTTTATCTTCGGTCTTTATCTCTCAAATTCAGTGTTAAACATGGTTCATATACATCCAGTTAAAGAATTCTATTGAATTGATAGATTCGTTGACTTTTTACTGTTAATAATTTTGTAACTTTTCAACTGTAAGTTATAACGTTATAACTTAATTCACAATTCTCATACATACGGTACCGTACCTACATAACTAATCTTGTCCATTTAATTTAACCTTGCTGTGTAGAAGAATTTAGAAGCTAATGGCGTGGTAAATCTGGCACAATAAATACATTTCATATGTCAATTTGTTCTTTTTTTGTGTGTGAATACGATTTTCAACACAATTTTTATATGTGTAAGATTTGGACTATTCTTCTGTGTTTCTCTGCTCTATTTTTCAAATCGTATTGATGGATCTCTATGTTTTTATTAGAATTTCTATTTCATTTGAACGATTTGGAAAAATAGTTGAGAGCTTATCGCTTCTCAATTTGGGTTTTACGTGGAACCCATATTGGCTCATCATTATAAATTCCACTCAAATTAAATTTACCACATGAATTTTTCTATTTAATATTCATTATTCACTATCACATATTACTCACTACCGCATTTACTACTTTCATTATTAATGCTTCACTTCTTGAATTTACCCGATACCGGTATGAAGCTTTGACTTTCTGATAGCGCTTTGACCGATAGCGCTAGTACCGTAACCTGTATGCAGTCGACATAATGGATCAGCTGTTCTCAATCCAATCTCTACAGCTAGAAACAACTTCCGCCATTTTGTCGAGTATCGATACTATGGTTAGGTCTGTTAACTATTAGCAGGTACCGTCGGTACCTACTATAATTTTAACAGACCCTAACCATAGTATCGATACTCGACAAAATGGCGGAAGTTGTTTCTAGCTGTAGAGATTGGATTGAGAACAGCTGATCCATTATGTCGGCTGCATACAGGCTACTAGCGCTATCAGAATGAAAGTCAAAGCTTGATACCAGTATTGCAAATTCAAAAGTGAAGCATTAATAATGAAAGTAGTAAAATGCGGTAGTGAGTAATATGTAACAGTGAATAATGAATATTAAATGGTGGAATTCATGTAGTAAATTTAATTCGAGTGGAATTTATAATGATGAGCCAATATGGGTTCCACGTAAAAAACCCAAATTGAGAAGCAATGCTTTCCCAACTATTTTTCCAAATCGTTCAAATGAAATATAGAAATTCTAAAAAACGTAGAGATCCATCAATACGATTTGAAAAAATAGAGCAGAGAAACACAGAAGAAGAGTCCAAATCTTACACATGTGAAAATTGTGTTGAAAAACGTATACACACACAAAAAAAGAACAAATTGACATATGAAATGTATTTATTGTGCGCAGATTTACCACGCCATTAGCTTCTAAATTCTTCTACACAGCAAGGTTAAATTAAATGGACAAAATTTTTAGTTATGTAGGTACGGTACCGTATGTATGAGAATTGTGAATTAAGTTATAACTTACAGTTGAAAAGTAACAGAATTATTAACAGTAAAAAGTCAACGAATCTATCAATTCAATAGAATTCTTCAACTGGATGTATATGAACCACGTTTAACACTAGATTTGAGAGATCAAGACCGCGAAGATAAAATTCAAGATCAACTTTCAAGAAATGTTCTAATGTCTGTAAGCATATTATCAATGTGATAGAACAGATAGCTTATGATCAAAACCTGACATTTTAGGTGAGTAAAATCAACATGACGCACTCAATAGTTAACACTAGAACAACATATTATATGTAATAATAAGTAATTGATTAAATCAATGACTAAAAGTTTTGTTTTTGATAATAGAACTTTAACTGTTCGCTTCAAAACTGGGCAATAAAGTGAGGTTACTTCTCAAATTTACACGATTTATAACAAAATTGAACTTGAGTAATAAGTTTTATCATTGGTCACTATGATAAGATAGATATCCTCTTGCTAGTAGATTCATAATTACAAACAATTTACAATATATATGGTAATAAAGATCAATTAAAACTCATAACAATACAATGTAAACACTAGTACTTTAGATGCAGTCAGCCCTCATGGTTCCACCATTTTGTTTGAAAGTTAGGGTCTGTTCCTCAAGTTGGTGATGGTACTGTCTAGATCTAGAAGGTTCTTCTTACTTGGAATTTGTAGGTTATGTTTTCCTCTGTGAGTGGTGTGGTGGTCCGTCCTATTATTCACAAAAGATCAGCTCGCTTGATTTTCCGTATTAAGATTCATTTGTACATTGGTGAAATGAAAACCTTATAAATATATATTTGATAATATTCTAGAGTGATACAGTAATTGTGAAATATGTGACTGTGCTCCGTGGAATTTTAAATGATAGTAGCCTAATTCTGATGCTATGTCAATTTTCATATTGGGTATCATATCATAACTAGCATCGTAGTTACTAACTTAATTATTTAATTTTCAAGTATTTCAACTGATTTGATAATGAAGCTGGTGCAATTGTTTTCCCAGTTGGGTTATCATTTATTGCAGTCGTGCAAAACCAAAAGTATTACAAGTGTCAATCACGGTTTGCAGTATAATTTTAGTCCGGTAACTCAAATATTTCGATTCTCTGCAGTTTCGAGTTCAAATACTCCGAAAGATATTATTAAAAGAAAGGACGATGTATTTGTTGAAAGTATTGAAGAACCAATTGACGTTGAGACATCAAAGAAACTTATTGATGTATCCGACTATGCTCCTGCTTTACTACCCTCTTACAATTTAGCTGCCTATGTAGACAAATCACCTACCCTTCAAGAGTTCGTTAAACTTGGTGTCAAACTCTATAAGTTTGACGCGAAAATGAATATTATGAAATACATTCTCACTTTGGACTTTGAGAAAGATGTGAAAAATCATTTATTGTGAGTATTATACTACAGTATCTTCATTATTCGACTTCAATTTTCTATGGTCCAACTTATTATACCGTACTATAAATTTATGTAGTGTATCAATCAGGAGTGTCACAGATTACAGAAATTTTGATTTTATAGGTGGAGCTGTGGCTATGTTCATATGTGATGCCGTAAAATTATAAATATTTATGTCATTAACCACAGATAAAATACTATTCAATCCTTAAATAATGCTCTTAACAGTATCATAAAATTTAATCTTTTGACTGTAAATTAAATTGCTTGATGAATCGATGATCGATATTAATTCGAATTAAATTATTTGATACGGTAAAAAAATGGAGTTGTATTTATACACCTCATTAAGTAGGTAATAGAATCAATTAAATCTACAATATTGAATCAGTAAATAATCAGAGGTGACTTCATCATTTTGCAATTGTAATTCCACACTTCAACTACCTATATTAGTAATAATAAGTGACATAAATAGGCCTATCACCACACTGCAAATGTAAACCACACTTGAGTGTAGTAAATTAATAATCCAATATACCAAATATAACTTAAGATTTAAAAACAGGAGGCATAATAGTATTTCTGAATCTGCAAATAAAATACTTTGTTGAATAGACAGGAGTATAATTTGCACTGTTCACAACTCATTATCTTCAAAGAAATGAGAAGATCTTGACTGTCAAAAACTGAAATTTTACTTTCAGCCATTAGAGATATTACAAGACAACGTTAGTTAAAAATAGCGAAATAGTTCACACTGCGATTCTCAAATCGCGTCGCTCGGTGACTGGAATTTAGAAACATGTATTTTCAAATGATGTCTTTCTTTGTAGAAATAACTAGTGGTTGACTTTTCACTTGTTACTTTAATACATACCGTATTTTACTAATAATTTTTTCTATTGCAGTTTCCTGGTTGATAAAGGTGTTCCTGAAGATTCTTTGGGAAGATTTATAACAAAGAACCCTTACATATTCAAAGAAAGTCTTGATAATCTGCAAGTAAGAATAAATTATCTACTATCCAAGAAGTTCCCTCCGGAGGAGGTATCAAGAATAATAACTAGAGAACCTTTTTGGCTAAGTAGAAGGTAGGTTTGAATATTATTCACATCTTTTCATCATGTATTTAAAATCAATGCTGAATGTTGAAACAACTTGATTCAACTTTCAGTTCAATTCCCTTTATCCATTTTTATAATTTTTAGGAGAAGTTCTTTGTAGATGCCGTAAAAGTGTTGGTACTTATTCCATAGATTATGATGTCTCAGAATAAGGTGTTCAAGATATACCATACTTTTATATTTCTACTGATCATTATCTGTAATAGATGCCTAGTAACATAAAATTAATGCCGCATCTACACGCTCGCTGAACTAGGCGAACGCGAGCGTGTAGATGGGGTCACTCGCGTAGTTCGCCTACGCTTGGCTCGGCTCGCCTTCGCTCCATTTTTTGTCGGTCGGAGAGCAAGATCAAAGGAGACGAGCGTGGCGAGTGTGCACAAAATATACACCGTCTACAGTCTACACCATCGTCTACGCTCGTGTCGTCTGTTGCTTATAAATTATATTTTTAAGTAGGCGGTAGCAAAATTTTGGGTATAATATACTTACTTTGTGCGTCTTCTGTTGACAGCTGTCATCCAACATCTTCTTTTTTTCAAAGGTCTTCTCGATTTGTTTTTATAATATGAAAAAAACATAATTATAATATGCTGCAGCACATAACGCTGATGCAGACGCCAGATTTTCCATTTTGTATATGGCGCCATTCGTAGATTACAGCGCTCGGCCACGCTCGCTTCGCTCGGCATTCGTGGTTAGGTCTCTCTGCCGTGTAGAAGGCTACACGAACGCGAGTCTCTCTCTCTCGGGCTTGACTCGCGTTCGCCTAGTTCGGCGAGCGTGTAGATGCGGCATAATATTATAACAAGTCACGAATTTGATCAGCTCTCGTTTCTCGTTCTATTACTGACATCAATAAGAGCTTTTCATTATTTTCAATTTACGCATTCAATTATAAAACATACCAAAATACGAATGTTATTAGGCAAACTTTATTTTAGAATTATAAATATTGATTTTTTTTTCTTTTTTGGTTTCAAGTTGGGGCCATAATTTTTTATTTTCCAAGAATAAATTTGACTGTAAAGCGTACTGGAAACTCAATTGGCCACCTCAGTCCTATCATAGAGAAAGTATTACCGTATTTGATTAATGCTTTCTCTATGGTCATCCTTTGAGAATAGTTGCCTGTGGATCCCGAAATTTATTGGTGTCTAGGTAGGCCACTAACTTCAACAATATTGACCTTTGTTATCTTCGTCTTAATTGGACTTTGATTTTCTGAAATTCATTTCTGTAAAACGGAAAATGAGTTTCCTAGGAAATAAGAATAAGTAGTGTATGCATTTTTCTACATAAGCATGTCCTGCAGGCGTGAAAAAGCTTGTGGGCCTTGATCTTTCCTCCTCTAATAGACATTAATACGATGCCAGAAAATTATTAATTCTGAGTGTTCTTCGCTCATTCTTTCGTTTCGTTGGATTACATTCTTGATGTTGTTTCGTTTCTATTGAAACCTTATTTTGGATAAAGCTCATATTTACATTTTCGACGCTCAGCGTCAAACCGTATCCAGTAAAAACACCAAGTTTGCTGCTATTCAGTTCTTTTATTTTTCTCTTGTATTTTTGCGAAGTTTTCTGTAGAATATCTACTTTATAATTTTCAACTTATGTAATTAACTTAATTTTGTTGAATGAAAATTGGAAAAAGCTCTATTCAATTTCAGTGAAAGTACATTCTAAATTAGAATGAATTAGAATAAGAATTTAACATTCTTAAATAAGATTCTCTAGGTTTGTCTTTTTTAACCATTTTTTATTCATCTCATGTATCTGCTTATTAACTTTCATATTGTTTTTCTATTTGTAACAGCACTCAAGCAATAGACAGGCGACTGGGGTTTTTCCAGAAATTCTTCAATTTAACTGGCGATGAAGTGAGATATCTGACTGGTAAACGTCCTAATTTAATCACACACAATTTGGATGTTATTAAGGTATTTAAAATGAGCATAATATTGATCATTTTTTACAATTACTCCGGAGTTAGAAAATTATAAAGAGCACTTACCTTATAATTAAAAGAATTTTGTGTCCACACAGTGTCCAACTTTGGAAAGTTCGTGGAGAAGATTGAGTGGACCGATTTTGAAGCGGTTTGGGCCAAAAGAAAGATAAAGAATTGAAGTTTTACTGGCTCTATTTTTTTCTTCAATAATAATCATTCTAAATGTGAGATTATTGTTGAAAAGGTTAAAAGTTTTCTGTGGCACTATCTGTTGGCATAAAATGTACTAAGTTAGCTTAGCAAGTTTTTTCTAAAGGCGCTTATTGACAGGGAAAGTAGAGAGAGCAAGTTACTTTCTGGAAGTACTGGCCATTACGTCAGTTTCTACTTATTTGCTTATATACAGGGAAAGTACTTGCTGGAAGTAACTTGCCTTCTCTTCTTTACTTTTTAATGTTATTCTCAACACATGTTATTATTTCCACACATCATCTGATTAATAAAAATATGCGTTTCTTCTGCTCTACTGGCTGAAAGTGGGAGAAAGTGATCACATGTCCACCCACGTGACCCTCTACTTTCCTTGTAGTGGCAAGTAAAAACAAACAAGTTTTGATTTTACTTCCAGAAAGTGATTACTTTCTCTGAAGTGGAAAGTACCCCTATAGACAGGGAAAGTAAGGGGTAAGTTGAAGAGGCAAGTACTTGTTTGAAGTTACTTTCTCTCTCTACTTTCCCTGTCAATAAGCGCCTATTGACAGGAAAAGTAGAAGAGGAAGGTTACTTTCGGCAAGTACTTGCCTCTTCAACTTACCACTTACTTTCCCTGTCTATAGGGGTACTTTCCACTTCAGAGGAAAGTAATCACTTTCGACGAGTAAAATCAAACTTGTTTGTTTTTACTTGCCACTCCAAGGAAAGTAGCGGGTCGCGTGATCACTTTCTCCCACTTTCCGCCAGTAGAGCAGAAGAAACGCATCGTTTTATTAATCAGATGATTTTTGGAAATAATAACATGTGTTGAGAAAAACATTAAAAATGGATTATTTTGAGTTTTTAGTGAATTTAACTTCCAGCCAGTACTTTCCCTGTATATAAGCAAATTAGTGGAAAGTGACGCAATGGCAAGTACTTGCCGAAAGTAACTTTTCTACTTTCCTGTCAATAAGCCGCTTATAAGTAGTACAGTGACAAGTGATCACTGTACAAGGTAGGATTTCATTGGTTCGGCTGAGCTGCTGTCAGCTGCAGATAGTCAAAATAGCAACTACTGTTTACTCAGATTCATTTAATTTGACGCTTGACATTAGATAGATAGATAGAGAGATGTTATTTCTTTGTCTTCGTACTGTACGGTCATCAGCAACGTCAAGAAATAATATCTATCTAATTCCAAGGGTCAAATTAAATGGTTCTGATTATATTATTTAAAACTAATGCTGGGATTCACCAACCTTGGACAAATAGAATTTGACGATCTTCAAAAAAAGGCTATAGCACACACGGTAAAAAAGTTGTTGCAAGGAACGGTAACTCCAGATGATCTCTTATAATGAATTTCAAGTTATTGGAATTCTCATACATATGAACAGCCAGATAAAATGCTAATGTAGCAATGTACCAATGCGCACAGATCAATTTTCTGCGGCAACTGAAAAATTGACGTTCAAATTCTCGTATAGTGTGATAATAAACTTTTTTCCTGTTGATGTGTTTGAACATCATTAAATATTTGACCAATCTTGGGGAAACCCGGCATAAGAATTTTAGAAAATTCAAGTGAGCGGCGATTTGCGCTGCACGGGGTGAACTCGTTACTTCTATCAAATGAATAATTTTTATAGGTAGTGTTTAGAGAATCGTACATTGAAGAAGTTGATTATCTGTAGCTTTCATAGTCTGGAATGGTTCAAGCTTGAGCGAATCATTGATAAATCTCTTAAACTTCTGTTTTCTCTTATTAAAAGCTCAGTTTTAAAGCTGCTTATGACTGTTATGAAGGATTAATCTCCGCCTAAAGAATTTCTTAGATTTAGATAATGCAAACTTTTTAATTTATTAGATGAGGTCTATGAAATACTTACCCCATTTCATGATGTCCTGTGATTGTTGTATTTCAGGTCAATACATTCTCCTTCAAGGAAGAGATGGGCTTCAATGACATAGAAGTGAAATCCATTCTTTTGGATACACCTAAATTATTCACAAAAGGTGAGTACTATTTTGCATCTCAGAATTTCTTATTTCACTCTTTCGTCGTTAGATTGTTCAGTAGGCTGAACAAATTATATTATTTATCATTTTGAAGTGGGAAAAATTATAATATTGCACTGTATATCTTCACCGAATACTGTATGTACTATACTTAACTGTAATATGCTTTTTACATCGAATTTAAATTGCATGGTATTTCTTCCCGTTAGAATTATTATAGGGCTGATGTTATCATCTTTATCCCAAGCTGTTTCTGCAATTTGAGTCGAACTTTTTGTTTATGATTTGTTACCATGGGCGTCTATTATTAAACAACACTGAAAACACTTCCTAGTTCTAACATTCTCGTCAGAAATAGCTGTTTATATCGAACATTTCAACCATTTGTGATTACTCTCAAAGACTTTATGATTTAGAATTACTAACTAGGCCTATTTATTCAGTTTATCCTAGTCAATGAAAGTCTCATTAACATCTTTTGTATTTGAAGAATAATTGGTCCATCTCTTTTATTCTTTCTAAATTCTAATGACAAAGTCTGCCTTATTTTATGTATTTCATTTAATTTTATCTGTATGGCCACTGTTATCACTAATTATTACAGTATATTGTATTAATTCCTCATAAATTTCTTTGACCAGTAGTATATCTGCCGTCTTCTCTAGTTTCAATTTGTCTATACAATTGATATTTTTTAGCACAGGGTCGATCAATTACATAATTTGCTAGTTACCGGTACACTTCCAACGTTACTGACTAGTGAAACCAATAAGTGGCCCGATACTCAAAAATAAAAACATTGAATGGGCAATTTCAAACTGTGCTACTTTATTATGAATATTCCAATTATTATTACATTTATTATTACAAATCTCCAATTGAAAAATTAGTTAGGTTTTTTCTGTGTCTTTGTTGCAGATAGGAATGAATTAGTCGAGCAGTTCGATTACGTACACAATGTGATGAAACTCAGTCATGACACAATTCTGAAAAATGTAATATTATTGGGGAATCGCAAGTTCCGGACTGAGCAAAGGCACAGGTTCCTGGAGTCACTTGGACGAGCGCAGTATGACCGAAAACTGCCGCAATACGTATCTCCTTCAAGTCTCACGCTTGGTGATGACCTAGAGTTTTGTCAAAACGTTGCCAAGGCTTCTGTAGAATCCTTCAATTTGTTCTTGAAAACTCTCTAGAAACATAGTTTGGACTTAACATTAGAACAATTTTGATAACCCAATTTAGTTACATACACGAGTCTAACGTTGATTTGTCTTGTCTGTATTGTAAACTATTTTCATAATGTTGCTGGATAACATTTGAAGGCATATAAATATATTATTTTTCAACATTATTAGAATCTGGGGAAATTTTTTACCTTTGTGAAGACAACAAATAATGTTAGTGTGGGCACAACCTTGTTGTGATTTTTTTCAAGCTCTGCAATAATTATCCTGTTGTAGGAGTGTTATGTTATGTCAGTGCACTGGCGGCGCTAATTATTTAACTCATCTATCTAACAAAGTTTATTCTTCCAGTTTGCCCAAGCACAATCTTCTCTTTTTCACAACTAAGAAATTTTCAACTACCTCGTTGATATTAATTAGTTTCATCAAGTTTGATGCTCAATAAAGCCAAGTCACTCAACCGAACTTGATTTATGGTAGTTCATCCTGTACAGTAATATCATTTCCCACACTATCATTTCTAATGATAAGGTGATGAGCATTTCTAATACTTCCTTCTAAAATTATACAAACACATCTTCTACAGAAGCATCTAGAAAAATATTTTTACTCAACACACTTTTCTGTTAACAATTATTTACATTTCTTGAGTGAAAGGAAATGTAAGGAATGAATTAAATAAAACTCGCAACAGAAATTATTTCTGATAGAAAATATTTTTCGCTCCTCATATATGGAAACCTTTACCTCCTAGGGCGGAAAAGAAATTGACCTTGAATGGCAGGTGTTCCTAACCGATCAACAACATTGAATGAGTTCTTGCTAGAATCCTAAACCTTTAAGTTTTGTAGGCCACTAAGTTTATATTTCCATGTTCAAACGCTTCAAGTTCTCGAACTTGAAAACCGCTATTTCGAGCCGGCAAACACACATTTTCTGCCCTAGGAGCGAAATATACTACACCTTTCTTTATGAATGTGCTTTTCAGCCTATTATTCTTTCCTCTATAAGCCGGCATGTGGGTTGTTTTTAAGACAGTGATAAATGAAGTTTATTCTTCTTTTACAATTGCAACAAAATCCAATATACAATTTTGTATACAACCACAATGGCAATCACGATCCCTGTTGAATAGGATAGGGCGAGTCCACTCGCCTATCAGTCTCATCTCCTTAATCAGTCTCTTCTCCATCTGTACAACTACTGCTAAAATATGCCACATTGGAATCATATTTTAATAGAATCAACCATAAATAAAGCGGGTGGAATAAAAAAGACAAATTCATAAAAAACTATAGCTATTATTTAATTTTCATCATAATTCATTATACATTTGAAAATTTCATTTTCAGAAACTAGTAATAATAATTGAAATACTTTATCCATGACTCAATGGAAAAATATAATATGCGACTATTTACAAAGATGCTATCAACAAAGAGAATCAATCTAATTAAACAACAATTTAAAAATGTAAGCACATATAATTAAAGAGTTTTTTTATAGATTGACTGTGTTGTCATGAATTAACAAACTAATCATTAATAACAGATTTTCTAGTAATAAAAGGGATGACACTTAATCTTCAACTATTTCATCAAACAACTTTGTTCATTGCTGAAATTCAAAATTATTACACAACAGTTAAAGTATTTGCACTTTAAATTATTGAATTCCTCACACAGTGAAAAACTCAAAATACTAAGCAAAATAATTTGAAAGAATTGCAATTGCCTCAAATAAATTCAGTGAGCACTGTGCACACGACTTTCAGGCTTTTCTTCAGGATTTCTTCGTTCAGCAACTAGTAAGGTTTAAACTACTAATATTCATTGCAGGATAAGAATATTTCTTGAAAAATTTGTAAGTTCAAAGTTTATGGGACAGGTGTCCTAAAAGACAAATTTCGACTCTAGTGAAAAGTACGTTTCATATTTTTTAGTTTATTATCGAAAAAGAAAGTTAAATTGAATTCAATTATTTGAGACAGCAGAATTCTCCTCCAAAGATTAAGATAATCTCGTTTGAATTCAGATAGGATAAATATATTCAGTTTTGACCTAAAATTATTGTTCTGTTTTTGAAGTGTTGAATTTACTACTAGAATAGATAAGGCAACTCATAAATTATGAGATGTAATTCAATTATTTTTCTTTCCAACTATAGACCATGACATTTCAATATTTCTGATGCAATATTCAATTGAAAACTTGTAAACTTGAACGGGAGACAACCTACCAAAAAAAGGAAAGTTAAGCTCCCACACTTCACAAAACAATTTCAATAGATAAGATTCGGATAGCGAAGATGGATGAGAATGGAAGTGGTGGAAGTAGCAGTACTAGTCGGCCAAGTTCAATTAACATCCAACAGTGAAATTGTAAGTAGGCTACTTCTGTTCCTGCTGACGATAGTTCTGCGAAAGCAGGGGTTGCTTCGACATCGATAACTTGCCAAAGTCGAGTGAACAGTGGCCTCTATTTGGAGAAACCTGTGAAACGTGTATGGCGAGGCCAAAAAACGGTGTTTTCATTCGTATGAAAATTGTGCACCGTTACTCTTGCTATTACTTAGTTGCTCGAAAAAGTTTGGAAAGAAATTGGTAGGTGTCCACTTTTAAAGTCTGCCATGAGAAAAAAATTGCTGGATGAGCAACTGAAGTGAGATTTACTTCTAAAACCAATCTCATAATCTTCATATTCTTTATTGTTGCTAACACAGAACTAAATCAAACTTTTTGAATTTGCTATGATTCAAATATTGTATACTGTATGAATCCATAGATTAACCTAATAGTCGCCAACCAAACAAATTCAATAAAAAAATTACTGAAGTTGAGTACACGCGCACTGATTCGTAAAATCTAAGAGTACTCGGAATTTGTACATTTACATCTGTCAACATTTGTTCAGTTCGTCCTTACTCATCTAAATTTACTTTCCTCTTCTTTTTTGGTCCACCAAAATTGATCTCTCAAATATATTTCGAGTCTCCTGTAAATAAAACGTAAAAAGAGATTAAAAATCAATTGTAATAAATTAATAAATAATTTTAAATTTAGATAATTCAGTTCCACAGCTTCGATGTAGGTGGATTCTTTTAAATTGAATTATACAAGCTCTGAAAAGCTTACCTCAAAGAATTTAGTAGAATGGTTATACATAATCAGGGAGAACTGAGTTAATTACTAAGAACTGTAGTTAATATAACTAACTAGTTAATTACTAGATTCAGTAGTTTGATAAAAATATGGTTCGTTCCTACGGGAATGGGATAGTTGCCTAAACGAAAATTCAATCTGCATTGGGGATGATAAGAACAAAACATTTATTGCATGGAATATAACTCTGTTATTTCCAAGAGTGGAATGTTGAATTTCTGTAAGTTGTGTTGTCAATGAATGAAATAGTTCATTACAGCAAAGTTGACACTACCACAAATTGTGCAAAAGGATTTTCAAATTATTATTCTTGAGAGCTGAAATCAATACTCACAGTGCTTGCTCGTTTCGCTGAATTGTGCCTCAACCTCGAAGTTGTATTATTCAATGTCTTCTCCGATCCAATCCAGGGTAATGAGAACTCTCTGAAAGACAAAAAAATTATTATTTATGCTTTCTAAGCCACAATATAAATTAGGTACTATATTACTGTACCAACTTTCATTGTAATTCATTCATGATAATCAAAATCGCTTTCCGGTGGTTCGGAACCCACCTAAAGCTATAGGTCCACTCATTTCTCATCATCATCCTCCTCCCATTACCCACGCACAAGCCAAGAGCTTGGGTATTACCACAGCAAAAACGTTTAATGAAAAAATGTTTAACTCTTGAGTTGAAGTAAAATTATATTCGTGGTGGAAAGAAACAAGACAGGAATGTTGGTTACGCGCATATCTACAAAATTGCACGTCTCCACCTATTTCAAAAACATGAGACTCTATCTTGATAGAATGAAATTCACTCGAATGTCACAATTTTATGTTCAGCTGTTATCATGTTTTTCAAATAGACTGCAATCAGTCTGACCTATACGTCGCAGACTAAAGACAGAGCTAGCTGTTTAAAAACAAAAGGGGGACTTTTTAAAAATGTCAGATTTTTCCCAATGGTTTCAGCCAAAATCGAATCAATCCCCCACCAACCCCCAACCTCCTATGAGTCCCCATCATTAAAATCTTCAATGATTCTAGGTGTGCTTACAGTAAGTTGTAAAGTGTATGAGATAGATACATATTAACATGATATTTCGGTCTAATATATACATAATACTGTATGAAAAAATACGATTTAAATATAGCAGACGTTCAATTTATTAAAACAAATGGAATGCCTTCACGCTCAGATGTAGGCAACACGCCACGAGAACTTGTGAGAACTTGTATCAGTGAAACTGCACATAATTTTAAAACTGTCACCTTGTCTGTATGAGACCTTGCTTCTGTGACACTGCTCCTTTTAGAACTACTTGCTTCTACGAAACCTTGTCTCTATGACACTACTATCGTTTAAAAACAACACCTTGTCTCTGTGAGATCTTGTCTCTGTGCCACTTACCCAGCTAGCCTAATACCAACTATTACAATGGAAACTTTTGAATAATTATACGTCATTCTCCAGGTGCTACATGAAAAAATTTAACTTTAACGTGGATTGTAATGATAACGATGATAATAGAGCTTAGCGATGACGCAAGAATATATTCAATGCAAGATTGTAGCCTCCGTCAGGAATTATAATTGACCTTGATCGATTTGGTATCATACTGGTGATACATACATTGGGACAATATTGAACACTTACATGGGTTTAGAGTCGGGAAACTTTGGTATATTATAGCCGAAAGCAGCAACAGGAAGCATTGGAGAGATATCAACAGCGCCCACGTCATCAGATGTAGGCCACAGAGAGTACAATTCTTCAGAGTCTTCTCCCGCATTGTTTCTCCTCTCTCTTTGTCTCAACTTCTCCAACTGTCGCTGTTCTCGAATCCTCTGAACGTCCCATCTGCAACACCATCATCGACAAGAAAATTATTCAATCGATTAATATGAGATCACATTTCTTGGTGAAATATTTGTTCAAAATCTAAGACATGAGTTAGTGTAAACTGAAAAAGGAACAGTTTTGGACATAAGCGGTTGTACTCTCCTTCGGGTCATTCCAGGCCAAAGTGGTCCAATACAAAAATATATAAAAATAGATGGTTGCTTGACAATCTCAGAAAAAATTATACTAGCTTGGTTTGTTCCTTATCATATACTGAACTCAATTTTTTTTTAATAACCGTCTTTAATTGGCGGCCATTTTTATAAGCCGATCATTGTTTTTTGTGTTTGTAAGCATCTGAAGTTTCTTGAATATCTCGGCACTGGGTCGCTACGCCAATCGAATAAAAAGCATTGAACTCAGCACACTTTGGCCTAGACATTGAAGCCATTATCGCTTGGATGAGGTGCCTTTTTAAATAATTTTTAATAACTTTGTCAATAAAACTTTTTAATTTTAATTACTTTTGTATTAAAATTCAAAAATCTCAATTTTCAAACAATAATTTTTCCAAGAGGGGTAGTTTCTCATCCCTAATATTTCCTGTGCTTTTACACTTAATAATATTGTGAAATTGTTTGCTTAGTTTCAGGGATGTGAAGTCACCCATTAAAAGGTTACACGCTTTCAAAAACCTGATTTTTGACCTGCAATATTTTGGTTGGGGAACCTGATAAAAATTATACAAGATCTAAAAATTATACATTTCAAAGATCTTTCTTTATAGTGATAAACTTCAGTATTAATTTCAAGTTTGAGATTCAATTTTACTCACCCTACATTTGCCTCAAAAGCAGAGTAATAATTGCTATGTTATTTGTACTAATATTAATGTTTGTTTTAACTAACTTCCACTTGAATCTTGAAATCAGTATTTTTTGAAACTCATAACTATCAAACTATAACTCTCCTTGAACAAAAGTGAAGGAAAGTTCATTCAATATTCAATAAATCCCCATCAATAAACCCCACTCTGTTCATTCCATACAATCCGAATACCGAATTAAATAAATGAAACAAAGCAGTTTGGATTGAAATTAAGGTAGGCTAGTCAATGTATCAACGACCAAAGTTCCTTTTCTTGACAAAAGGGTTTTTTTCAAAAAGAGTTTTCAATAACATACATGAATAATAAAGCTGAACAGGTAAGATGGAAAAATATCAATGCAATTGATCAACACACCTCTTTCGTCTTCTTTCATCAATCTCCAGTCGAGCATGTCGTTTATGAAACACATCTTCTGAGAGATTTTCTGTTCCCTCCATTGTATAACAACTGCTAAACAATCTCTGTCTCCAACAGGGAACCTGCAAGCAATGATTTCAATATTTAGCACTTTGTTTTCACTCAATTAATCATTGTAATACTAGATACTAAAAAAAATATACAAAGACACATATTTAAAGCTAATTCACTTCATCTTATTAATGCTGAGCAGACTGGCTCGGTGCTGTCTAAGGTCCCCAGTCGCTATATACTCCTAAATAAAACATGATCAATAATAATTCAATGTTAATCAGGAGTATTTTGATCCCATTGAAATCACAAGCTGGCTAGAATGCAGTAGAACAAGCGTTGATCCTAAAATGGTCATTGTGAAAAATATGAAAGAGGTAACCAACCACATATCATAGAATGGAATTACCTTGATTATTGTTCCTTTATACACGTGAAACTTATCAAGAGCTATTTAATTTCATACCCTATCATTCAATTAGATTTTAGAGAGATAGAATAAGTTAAATACAATCTATTTTACCTCCAGTACACAGCCATTAACCTTTGGAACATCGATCAAATCCAAAATATTTTCTTCTTCATTACCAACTGTTGTATAATACTGAACATTAGTGAGCAGAATATCCTTACTTTGTTCTCGTCTTGTTTCATCTGAAAACAAAAAAAAATCTTGAATCAATATATTCAATGAATATATCATTCATTCATTAAATCTCAAAAATATATTTTTTTAATATGATTTTACTACGCTATAATGAAAATTATAGCCATTTTGATTATGGGATTCCTCAAAACTATATTCTGTTCTATTGTTTTACATTAATTATTGTAATCAAATAAGAATAAAATGGAATGGAAATCACGAAATGTACCCCAACGCTGTAATGGCATACTGGGGAGAGAAAAAGAAGAAGAATCACGAAATAAAATATATAAGAGGCTAATAAAGAAAACTTAATTTCAATTACAAACTACCTATATAATTGAAAATAAGAACAACAGTTTCAAGTAGAACCCCTCAAGTTCGAACAGTGCAAAAGGAAAAGCTTTCGTCGGTGAAAGACGTGAGACCTTGGATCTTCAAAATTGGAAGTTTTCGAATTTTAAATACTGAAAAAATACTCCTTCTTTACAGTGAGAAGATGAAAATGAGAGAAATCACACCACTAAAAAAATTATATGTTGGCAGTTACGCATTTCTCAACTATGCATATTCAATTTTCAAACGTTATTTTTTCTCTCCTGAAAAATTGCAGTTTTCATCTTACGTTGTCTCACATCTTAACCGGCGTTTTGTAAACAAACTCATCGAAGTAAATTCACAAAGGGCAATTTCGAATAAAATTATACAATAATGAAACTTATATCTATACAGCTAATAACAAATGAATTGGAATGGTATTAGCTTTGAAAAGAAGTAGAATGTGCTATACAAATCTTAATACATACGGCTTCTGACTACTCACCATTTTTCAATCTCCTCTTTCTTTTCGTACGTTGAGAGCTATCTCGTTTCGCTGATTTGCCATTGATTCTGGCGGCTGCTGTACTAGCTGATAGCGAGTCATCACGGTCAAGTACTCCATTCCACGACGAACTTCGGTTGGTTCGTTTACTAGCTGCACTGCATATGCTTCCATTGTCATCGCGCTTTCGTTTTCTCGCAGGACATGGTGTGCTGGTGGCATCGTTTTCAGTTTTCAAGACGGATGAGTTCAAAGTAGTCAGGACCTGAGTGGCTACTAGAGGACTGCCAGAGGACGTGTGCCTTTGCGAAACCACTGTTGCAGACGGAGTACTGTGAGCCATCGGCAAATTTGATTCTGCAGCATCTTTCTGCTTTTGAATAGTTACTCGCCTATCCATCCGTACCAATCTGGATTTCAACTGAAATAAAATCAATACATAGGCTAGTTAATATTAGGTAGCTCTAAATGAGATAACAAAAGCTATCATGTCTAAATGCTTCTAATTTAAAAAAACTCCTGAATACATTAATGGTAGTTATGATGACCCAGGACAGATGCTGGAATATTAATTTATTGTTGCTGTATTAGATTATTATCATCAGTTGTTAACTTTGGAGCATTTATAAAAACTATAACATATGATGCAAATTGATTAAAATAACCAAATGGTGGCATGGATTATTTCATGTTGACGTAACATGAGTCAATTTTACTTAAATCAGTAGATGTTGGCAGGCAGGCTTCACTTGTATCATAAAGAGACTAAATATTGAAAAATTGAATGTAAACTTCAGAACTGGCACTCAATATTAGTCATTTCAAAACAAGTAGCCTATCCTAAAGAATTTTCAACTCATCAACATAACCTCAAAATCCAATTAACATTACGAGATATATAAATAATATGCTTTTCTCCCAAAAATTATATCAAGAAATTAATCTCTACTATTTACAAAATGAAATTAAGCCTAGTATAATACAGAAAATATAAAATCGTGTTCAATTGGACTCACATAACCTATACAAAGCTCATTAGTTGAAACATTTACATGACGTTCAATCAAGAGTTCTGGCTTCTGGAGATAATATTTGAAATTAACCCAATTATTTTAAACTATTAAATAATAATTATACTTTAGTGATAAAATACTATCTCAGTAAAAATTGATGCAGAACAAAAATTCAAAACAGCTGTCCTTGAATTGATCTGGTGGTCATCGTACGAACTATTAACAGACAAAATTCTATCCTAACCTTCCATACTTCCAAAATATTAGAACACTAGGTGAAAATAACGATGTTGACATTATAAATTCAAAATCAAAAAGACCAGGAACAACGCTAAATTATTACATGCTACAATGTTGACTTACGGTTTCATTCTCTTCGAGCAAAGCATTGATTCGCTTGTCTTTGGTAACTAGCTGTAAAGATTGGTGCTGAATAAAGTCGACTTGTTTAAGAATAATTTTCTTCAGAAGTGCTATTTCGGCATTCACGGATTTTTGTTTGTCCTCCTCAGCCATATTGCTGGCATAGATATGATCAAATTCACAAGAATAATTCAGTAATGCTTGCCCACTATCTTTTGAGTTTAAATCGTTGACAGAAACCATGTCGATGTTCGCTTCGGCTCTGTATTCAACATCACTGGAACTTTCCCCATTTACCAGAAGAGCTGTCTTTGACATTTTCGCTAACCATTCACAAATTAAATTCACAATTTAGCTAACAAACACAGCAATAATGACTAACAATAGCGTTTAACAAACAATATTCAGTTTCAATGACATTGATTCCGAAACACAATTTACAAACATTTTCGATTTCTCCAACTCCAACATAACCACTAGCAAAACACAAGCTTACCAAAAACAAGTTGTGTGTAGAAATATGAATACGTTCTAAAAGCTTCAATTCTAACAGCTTTGAAAGAAAATTGTAATTATTTTAAATTTTTATTGCCATTTTAGTATTCTTATTGCCCCATAAATTTATATCAAAAGAAATGAATATAATATATAAACTAAGATGATGGTAATGTGAGACGATATCAATTCAAATAGAATTTCAAACATGATAATCTCTTATATAAATGTTTTTTCTCTATATATTTCGCTAACTTGTCTATTATACGATTCTTTTAAAAATTATCACTTGTAAAAAATCGTTATTACTTTTGATGAGTCTCAGTCCCTCTATCTATCTACTCGAGGAACTGTTTGGACAACGGATAGTGGAGTGGAGGGAAATTTAAAATTATATATTCATTCAGAATCTGTCTTATCTGATAATAATAGTAATAATAATTATTATTATCATTTTTCATAATGTACATTAGCTCCACGGCCAAAGATAATATACTGTACTAAATGAGCATAATACTGTAATATTATATGTGGTAATTCATGTAGGTCGTTTTAAACATTATATTGTATGATTTTATTTAATCTAACAGAACCAGAGAGTGAATCCCCCCGTAGGAGGAGGAGAAGGAGGATATATAACAGCTAATGATCAATGTTTTTGATACCGTACATTATTTTAAGGCAATCTGAATTGTATGAGGGCTGTTATTGTTATAGTTCTAAATATTATTAGAGAAACAATATTTAATTAAAAGGAGATTATCTCAAGAACCTATTCACAGAACATGGATTGTGTCTATTCCTCTCAAATTTGAAAATGCTCTTTCTTTATACAGTATAATAGATTTTACGGCAAGAATATGCCATTCGCAGATTGACAAGCACCTTTTTGTCATTGAACACTGGGTAATTGCTCAAATTAATTTCATTATTCAGATCATTTCCATGACTGGTATACCATATTATCAATGCTCTGTGGAGTATTCTGTAGCCTTGTAAATGCGAATTTCAGCAATTGACTGCAGACTGCTTACAATGTTATCTATATATCATTGCTTACCCTGTACTATCTATTCATTCGCTCTTGGACACATTTTGCCAACTCTTAGCTGGTTCTTCACGTTCTGTATTATCCAACAGTTTCCAACTTCTTTAAAAACCTGTACAATAGAAGTTTCAAATCGATTTACTCAATAAAGAGTAACCTACTCAGCTGTCTAGTGTCTACTCCAATGACTTGGAGTAGCCTACGCTGTTTGAATGAAAAGGTCGTTGATTATATTTAAATCAATTCGAGCCCCAGACTAAAAAATAAATATATTCATTCATATTCAGTGTAGCTAAGCACTGGAATCGGTGCGGAACAAGCTAATGGAGAATATACCACTACTGGAGCACTGGACGGTTTAAGGTCTCTGAAACGCAGCCATAGTACCTACTATGTAATCATAGTATGACTATTCTTCTATGACGATTTCACCAGTGTCGGGCTATTACTGTCTGTGAAATCGATATATGATAGATAGTACACAATATAAGGTGCTGTCATATCAAGCTATTCGGGTAGTAATGAGACCAGACCTCTGGAATTGTTGAAAATCACGTACCGTAACAAAAAAAAATGAAGAACTAATTTTAGAGGATTAATCCATTCAACAGCCAGATCAAAAGATGGACGTTAAGGTGTTGAGAAGAGTTCAACATGAAAAATCTATGGAATGAGCCAGAAAAAGAAGATTGCTGAAGATCTTTTTCTCATTGATATTAATGTTATTCTACATCTAGAAAAAAATACCTGAATAACTTTCAACTTAGATATTTCGTTATTATGAAACAAATCTAGCTCAACCGTTAGAATATTATTATCAACAGGTTATTATCAATGCGATTATGCGAATATGTATTTATAAACAATTTATTAATCAAAACAAAATCATAACCAAGGAACCGATGTAATTGATTATAAATTAACTTATGATTCAATCTGATCGAATAATAACTAAAAACTATATACAATCAATTTGTTTCATTTGCAATAATATTACTATCATAATTATAAAAAGAAACTACCTATCATTCATACAGCCGTTCATTTACCATATTCTATAAATTTAAGAAGACTAGATGACAATTCATTGATATCAATAACCATTAAAAAAACAATAAATATAGGATAAGAATTATAGCTGAAATCAGTTTGAGAGAGAGGGTTCAAAATTGACCACTCTATTGTTCTTTACAGGTCAGCATTTCAACAATTGGTCAATTGTTTTTAAATCCATTGATTAATTTATCAAAAACGACTTCTCCAGTGTTGAAATGTACAAGGGAAATCGATTTCTTATTTGAGGCATGGTCATAGATCCTTCAATTTCTGAAAATAACTGTTCAAATTTTAATAAGAATAAGCGGAAGTATTGCCCCAATAAGTGTAACATTGAAGACGGAGGGTATAACATACAGTACGCCTAGTTGACAAATACAATAATATAATTATATAGGCTATAAGAAAACAAGAGCTCTCATTATCGCATAGAAAAATAGAAATAAAATTTGAGTATGCTAGCATAAAATTTCATAGATCACTCGAGTGAATCGAGGCTTTGAAGTGAGATTTTCCAAGTTTAAGCGACTGAGGGAAAATTTTTGCTTAATTTTATTGAAATTTTCAAATTGAAACTTAACATTAATCCATAAAATTATTTAAAACATATCAGCTGCCTGTCTTTCTTTATAATAATTGTATTGTAAATTATATCACTCGTTTTTAAAAAGATGACTATTTCCTGATAACTATTTTGAAAACTAATTAACAGATAACTTAATAATAATATTATTATATTAATTTTTATATGTAGAAGCTTACAAGATATCAATAGACACAACAAAAGCTCATAGCAAATACCTACTATAAGTCAATTTTGTTCAAATAAGAAAGCAATAAAGATTTGGAAAGCAGGATGGGAACAAGCATATTTTAAGATTTAATCCCTTTATATTCCAAGATATTACCAAATAAAACTACAATACAAACAAAGATCAAATAACATCGTAGATATTTTTTACAAATTTTCTAGTTATTTTTTATTCAACGTATCTTAAGTTATGTTCGTGTCAGGTATATAATAAAGATCAAAATTTTAAGATTAAGTATAGCTTAGAAATGTCAGAATATTACGTTGAATATATAATAACCCTTACATCAATAATATTATTTCACTATAAGGTTTTATTTAAAAATTCTTTTGAATATTGGTAAAGTCAGTTGTATTGTTATTAAAAATATTTGTACTTTTCCAGAATAGTTCAAAAATATTTTTGTTGTAAACGTCATGAGAACTGTTATCATTATTATCAATAAATGTGTACACTTCAGGTTAGTTATTATTATTAACACTCTAGTTATAACTTGTGTTCAATCTTACAAACCCTATTAAGCAATATTTTCCCTCCCACGTGACTCGTATGTTGTTTTCATTTTCAAATTATAGTCATAACAGATACTTATATCTAAATTGATTTAACAAATCGAAAGTTACTTTTCGTTTATTTTGAAATTAGATTGACTACGTGATGAATCGGAACGGTGTCGAGTGAAACAAAACAACAATTAGTAAGACACAATAACTGAATGAATTAGACGAAAGTGGGCATGTCTCGCTCTCGTCATGAGGGGTTGTAGTATGTGGTGGGAGCGGTGTGCAGGAGGGGAGTTCTCTCACTGCCAGTGGAGGTGCCCGCTACTGCGCCGGGGGCCGCAACTGTAGAACTCACTACGCTCGACGGCTGTGTCGTGTGCCGTTGCCACACGTTCATTTCTCGCTGTTGTGGCCCTCTTCGTCTCACGTGTCTGAAAGCACATTTTTAGCCACATCTTACCATAACGTAACACATACAATAACCACATCTTACCCTGATGTAACACATAGCCTACAAACAAAATTTCTTAATCAAATCTGTACTTTTCACCGCGGAGTGCCAGTTTTAACGCTTTTTTCCAATGGTATTAAAAGGCCTCTTTTAAGTTTCATTCACTATGTTGATGCATCTGGACTGCAAATCAATATTATTGTCATAAAAATCTACTACAACTTGCTACAATGCAAAGAGGATATCTGTAAGTTTGTGACTTATAGAATCAATAACCGCTGGACTGTTTGCCATGCAACTTGGTATATAAATGTGAAATTTAACGGAGAATGTTTTTTATCCATCAATTTCGTCCCAACCCAATTGGTTTCCTCCACAAAGGCTCAAACCGGATCCCATACAATCATATTCTAACCAATGAAATTATAAGTTGATTAGTTTCCTCAACAGAGGTTCCAAAAAATCCCACGTAATCATCCCATCGATCATCCTCTAACTTATGGAATCACAAGAAACTGCAACCGTTCAACAGAAACTAATCACAAATTAAGGAATTACTAACAGAATATTTTTTGTGTGTATAATTTACTATAGATATTGTTTTCATTTTATTTTTTCCCTACTGTATCATAATTTCTTGTATTGGAACAAGTTTCTGTATTTTGTTACTAATATTAATTGTAAAACTCGAAAGTTACAGTTAAAGACCACTGTAAAAAGGTAGTAAGCAAAGAAGCGAGCAACGCGGCTTACCTTTGATGGAGATCATGAAGATATAAAGTACTATTGTTCATGTCATGAGTTATTGAGACGCCTTCAGGAAGCACTGAGTCTGGACCAAAAACAGAGGCTCCAAGCGAGTAATCCATGAAAGGCTGTTGTTGGTTTGTCCTGAAATGTATCACAATAAATTAGATAAATGTGGTTACGAATATTTTCTAGTCATACTATTCATCATGAATTCAAAACAGCATATGCTACAACAAAATGGCTAGTAATCTAGATTGATTAATACTAATCTATTGAAATAAATATTTGAAAAACGAGCAAGTGTACTATTAAATTAACTTTCAAGAGTTGCTGAAATGGGTCACCGAACCCAGTACAAAAACGGTAATTGAATTGTACGAACAATTTGTTCATTTTTTAAATTTATATTTTATTATATATTTTTCCCAACAACCTGCGATCCCATCAGTCATAACATAATAAAATTCTCAAAATACTTCACTAGAATAAATTATGTAAGACATGAGACCTTCATAAAATTAATATCAAGACCTTTATTCAATTCAATTCCATATCAATAAATCCATTCAGTTATGTATAACATATATAAAAATTAGATTTACTTCATGTGTTGTAGAGTCCAAAAGTATGGCCAGAAATGTTTCTTGTTAATCAAGATTCGAGAAACTTTTTATTCAGTCAATCAAGTCAACTGAGTAAATTTTACTTATATTTGAGTCTTAAATTCAAATTGGATTCAAATGATAAGTAAAGTTCTTGTCCTATATTATTTCGTTTAATCGAAATCGGTTCTCCAACTGTTATCAAATCAAAAACAATGTAGTCTGTATGTTAAATTTTACACAAAAATATTTGACCAGTTTCATTTTCTGGGCGATACACACAATATACGGAGTATATCTTTTGCTCGCGTTTTTCATAGTGTTAATAAAGGACTTACACATACAGGCCTAAGCCGAATGGCAGCGGTCCTTCAGCTCTGGTGAGACCCGTTCGAATCATGCTCGGCGTGACATCGTCGTTCTCAGAGTCTGAAAACGGAGCAGCTATCTGCGATGCTCCCGGCACGCCAGGTCGGGGCGACAATCCACTCATCTGAAACGTAAATTACATCTATTAAAACAAAGTCTCATTCGTTCTATCAGATAGTACATGAAATATGATGAGATAAGAATAACAGACGAGAACTCAGTTATTTTCGTAGTGACTTCCTAAGACAAATAATTATTCAGATATTGAACAGTAGCCTAATATTTATTTGCTTGTTTCTACTGAGAGTGGTGCTCACATAAGCTGTTACCTTGTACGCGGATAATGGGAAGGATGATGATGATGATGATGATGATGATGAGACGGATAGACTATAGTCCGATTCACGTCAAGAAGTCAGCATTGTTTATATGAGGAGCGTTGATGCCAAAGCTCTAACAATGCACAAAGCGGCAACTATGCACAGAGCGAATAGGATAGAGACATCAGCAACTGCCTTGTGCTGAACAAGGATAGCAAACTCCCATCTAAGCAATGCTGACTTCTTGACGTGAATCGCACTATAAAGCTTTAGTGTTATCACAGCAATGTGAACCTACAGCAATGTGTTTTGTATCACTGGGAAGCGATTTTTATGCTCATAAATATCAATTTAGTAGCAGAGCAGGCCTTAAGCGATCACCCTCACAACAGAAGTAACAGGCACACGTCTCTTATAAAATCTGAGCGATTGGATTCCGGTTCGACCACGTAGTACTGTAGTTCCACCTCGCCCTCTGATCCATAAGATTGAGTAACATATAACAATAGATTGGAAATGAAAACATTGAGAACGTATTGGGTCTAAAGATTCATGGGGTTACAAGAAACTAGTGAAATGATAAATAAAGTAACTTCAAATCGAAATTTCAAGAACTGTACGAGGTAGAAAAATCGAAAACCTAAATTGCAATGAATATGGCATCTTTATCTAATTTTAAATCAAGACTAAGCTTGAAAATCACCTATTGAAAAATCGAAACCATAATTATAAATCTTACCTATTATCTTATAAACACTTATATAGGCTAATTTATAAACTCTTACATACGCTTTACAGTAGAATCAAGGAATGAACCATTAGTTTCTCCCATATTTAAGAACGAAGATATAGTATGAATGCATACTATGGCATTATGGTAATAATATTCTCATTCAATTGTATTCCAAATATCTTCCACACGATGCATAGAATGCATGTACCGTGTAATCGCGCCCTAAACAAAACCGGATAGAATTGACAAAGTAATTTGTAATCTTGCAAAAGTGAAAAGTTCTGAAAGTACAATATTATACTCTGAAAAGCATAAGTTGTTGACGAGCAAATGAAAGTATAGTTGTAAAGATATAAATAATGTCATTGTTTATGAAAACGTTTATCCCTTACCCCAACAGCATACGAATTGAAGATGTCATGCGTAAGTCAAAGCATAAGTTTTTTAACAAATGAAATTACAGCTGTAGAAGGACAACTTTGTAAGATATGGATAACTTCATTGATTTTGAAGTAGTTTATTGCTTACACGAACTGCATACGAATTGAAGATGTTATGCATAAGTCAAAGCATAAGTTGTTGAACAAATGAGAGTATAGTTGTAAAAGTATGACGACTATGTAAGGTATAAATAATTTTATTGTTTTATTGCTTACCCCAACAGCATACGAATTGAAGATGTCATGTTGTCGTGTGGCAGCATTTGTCGGCTGCACGATTCTCGATCGGATTCCAGCCATGAAGTCGCGCGCCTCTACTGGCGGCTGCCAGTCTGGATTCATCATGGTGAAGTGCAGCAGTGACAGCTCTGTTTTGCCATCCTCAGCCTGCACAAAACAAACATTTCAGACAATAATAGACTTGAGATGAGCAGAAAACAACCTACCAAATATAGAATTCACTAAAAAATTCCGTCAGCAATCTGCTAAAGTGCTAACCATAAAATTTACCGAGAAATTCAACAAAACTTATCAGTAATAGAGCGCACATAGACCCTTTTATATTGATTCGATATATTATGAATCTAATAATAATAATGTGGGATTGGATATTTTAATTAGCCATACTATGACGATTCTATTTATGATGTTTTATCATATTGCAGCAATCATGTGATTGATTCAAAAGTATAAAAACGTTATTGGGTAAGATAAATGGACATTCAGTTTTGAGATAAGAACTTCAAGAATAGGTCAGAAAACGACTACTGTGAAATGTGAAATGTTCACGATTTCAATGAATAAAAATTATCTAAGACTGGATGTTATTTTGATTTAATAATATCCTACAATAATACACTACACAAAATCATTTCACACACTTTTACTCCTTACTTTTTTGCCCTCTACCAGCCCATTACATGGGAAACCTACAAAAAATACATAGTTGGCTAGGTTGACTCTATCTACTGTCCAATACACACCACCATAATAGCTAATTGATTTTTGTACTTGTTGTGTATATTGTTTTCATTTTACTGCTTGTATTGCAATTTTTTTACTGTATTGTAATATTGTAATTTGCGCTGCACGGGGTGAACTCGTTCTTTTATGAAAAATATAAGTGTTTTGATGACCAAATAAAAATATAAGAGTTGCAGAATATTTCCAATTTAGATCTCGTGTACAAACAATATGATTGAAGAGGAGAGGCAGACACTTACCTGTGTGTACTGGTTGGGAGGCGGAGGGTTGGGCTCGGCAGCCGGCGCCGACTGCCACATGGGGTTGCCATGGCGACGGACGTCCATCTGTGCAAACGAGCACACATCACCCACCCCCACCACCTCAACGGTGAAGTTGCGATAGAAGTCGACTATGTCCAAAGCTTTCGGCTTAATGTAGAACAGGAGGACGAGAGGTGTCACTATGGGCGATAGCAACTCTGATAACAAATAAATGGCTTTGAACTGGAATAGCTGCGCGAATTCCTGTCTCACTTTTGACGTGTGCGCTTTTCCTCGCCAGCTGTCCGGTATGTAGTGCACTTGACTCAGCACTTGAGTCAACAGAACCTCGGGACACCACACCATGTTTTCGTCGGGAATCAGATTCCTGGAACGGATATAGAATAATTTCAATTTCAATTTATTGAGTTCAGTTACATACAATCTATAATGTCCCTCTAGCTAAAAGCTATTTGAGGGACTCATTAAATTTAAATTAAATGATAGAACGACTCACAATTCAAATTCATTTATTTCGCCAAACACAATCACAAATCAAGAACGACGTAAAATACAAAACGTAAATAATAAATCAATCACAAAAGTAAATATAAACTAAAAAATAAATAATAATAAATATAACATCAAGTTTATTTACTGATATATCTTCAAAATATTCAAGTTATGGCATCACCAGAAAACCAAAAAGAAATTTTGCCCACTGGTGACCGTTGACAATTAAAGAAGAGACAGTTCGAGTTGAAGCAAAGACGAAATTGTAAGCTGTGATTACAGTTTTGTTTGAAAGTATTAACAAGAACATGGAAATAAATCCATCAACAAAATCAAAAACAACTTATTTTTGAAGGCAATGAATCTACAAATAATTTAAAACCGATCGATGTTCATGATCGGGATTCGAAAGCATTTGGGAGTCTGTAACAGTGACAATGTCAATCAGGGGCGAACACAGAGGATTTCCCCCCAAAATTTTTTTAGAACGAAATGAAATAATATAGGTATTGTATACTCAACTCATACAGCAAACGTAATATATTTATATTCTATGGAGGAAATCCCCCCTCCCCGGAAAAATACTGGGTTCGCCCCTGATGTGAATAGATAATGAATTCATATTGCACCTATAGTTCAATCTCATCACATGCAACTAGGAATAACATGCTTGGAACTGACAACTTGAGCTCTCACACTTCAAGGAGTATAAAATTGCTCACTATTAGTATTAGGAGCACTATTAGCTCACATTGAAAACCACGAATGTGTATGCTATCCTTATTCACTTGAATTTAGAACCGCAGGGCAGCTCTGGTTTTCTTTCAAAAATGCATTCCCTCCAAGGCTCATGATGCCAGTCATTGCCAATAGAAGGTAAATTGAAAGTAACCTAATTGAGCAGACACAATCGTATCAATGTATACGACAGTATCAATGACTCCAACAATATGGAGCTTATAACAACTTGTTCTCCAAAGACAGAATCTGACACTATATTAGTCACTGGAGCTCCATTATAATAAATTGTAAAAAATGGGTTGTGCAGGTCTAACGTGGTATGTTGAATTTTATTACGATTTGCTACATGAAAATCACAATGTATAACAGATTAGTTGGTAGGAAGTTTTGTCGAATTCAACACATCATGCATTATTTACCTGAGCACAGCGAGAACCGCAATCATCACAGAAATGATAGTAAATACATATTCAACATTCAGAACATCTTCATCATACACTGTCAAAAATATGAGAACAGCTGCGATTGAACCACCAACAAACAGTAAGTTTCTGTAAACAAAAATGTATTTTATGAAAAACTCTAGTTCAACATCCTACTAATTAGAAGATGGGAAGATTAGAAATATCTATTTCAAAAGATGGGGTTGACTGTTTTTTTTTTACATTACCACCCCATTCACAAAATATCAAAAACTTACAATAGTTGTTGGACGAATTCGCAATAGGAAATTTATAGAGATTCTGAAGATGAATATTAAAATTCTCTCATTTACAAAAAAACAAATAAAATCTATACAACTCTATCACCTTACAGATTTTTAAACAATCAGCAACTTCAGTAGTTGTTGATTAGTATTATTGGGTATTTTAGAAGATATAAACATGGCAAGCATCAACATAATTGAGATATTCTCCAAGTGTTTTGCAGCTCGATTGCTTCAATTTAGAATCATGTTGGTTGTTGGTTGAGTTGACTTCGAGGACGCGATTACATTGGACGCGACTTGAAACAAGTTGCGAGAGAGAGAGAGAGAGAGAGAGGTTCCCACACTAAATTCATAACACACAATTAACACTAATTTATATCATGATCTGCAGCATTACTACAAAGCATATCCAGAGTGTGGGAGTCGCATGCGACTTGAATCAAATTGCATCCAATGTAACCACGCGTCCTAAACGTGATCTAGCTGTTTACGGGAAGCATCGCATATCTTCATATCTTCGACAAAAATGTCACAACGTTTTCATCACATTTACTGTATAGCTCGTTCACTTTGCTAAGCCATCTGGACTGGAAATTATTTATAGTCATTACAGTATTCATTACAGCGTTTTACCATCTTAAAAGAGTGTAATATTTCATCCACTAGGCTATACAATATTAATATGACTGTATAATATTGGTTGTATTTTTTACACTTTCATAATTATAAAACGCTCTAGAGTTAATTTATTTTCAATCAAGGTGTCTTACAAGGACTGTAAGTTCACTTGTAACACACAAATTACCACTTATCAATAAGTCAATGATTACATTCATACATTACGATAAAAATAAAAACAGTTGAAAAATTGAATTATTTGATGATCCAAAAATTTGATTTGATAATGTAGAAGCAAAAAGAATCTTTCTTACCGTGCGATAACAGTCATGAGAGGATCAGTGAAACTGTTCATGTACTTTGAACCCGGCCTGTAAGCTCGATTAAGTCTGGCATTCAGTTCATGGTCAAGCTCATTGAAATGTCGGAGATATATTTTGCCATATAATGACCAACAACGTGCACCCAACACTCCTGGTTCCCTTTTGATAATCTGAAAAAGAGAATTGAATCTGCTATAGCATTTAAAAATATGAATGTTTTACCTTGTCAATGTTTCAATTGTTTGTTTATCATATTGGTTTTTCTGGATTACACATCTAACTAATGAGAAAGAGCTTCCCTATTTTATCTTGATGAACTGTATTAAGTATTTAATTACAGAAAATATCTGTTACCAAGTGTTTTAGGAGCATATTTATTTACCACCTGCTACCTTAGAATACTTGAGTCAAAATATAAATTAAACAGATTATCCATACAGCGGTTAGGCACTGTTGGCCTACAGTGAAGTGTGATATCACACGATATCAAAGAAGTATTCCTGAAAGCCTGCAGTCAAAATATTATTAAAAATTAGTTTGAATCAAGTTGATGATGTTTTTATTCAAAACACTAATTAATCATTCAATGCGATAGATTCATTATAGAGCTAATGTTATTGAATTTCTATAAATGAGACAGAGAATAAAACCTAGGCAAAGCTCTCTTTGAATGTGTAGATCCAAATTTGCACTTTTTTGTTGAGAAAGTTTTCTTGATAAATTGAATAGTTTTCAAAGCAAAATTATTTTCCAAATTGTTCTAATGTTGAAATAATAATAAAATTTATTGAAGAAGCATTGAAGTGACTCCATTGCAATAACAATGTTGAAAATGAAATATCTTACCTCGGCATAACTGAAGAACGAGTATAAAATTTGCCACAACAAAATCAATGGGCAGAGCAATAAGTTAGCTATGGCAACGTAGGTGATCATCTTGGATAGCATTTGAGCCAAATCATGTCTTCTGTTCACTTTTTTATACTCTTCTTTCAGATGCCAATTATTCTCAAAAGGAGACCACGGACCCCCTGGAATAAGCAAATCAACAAACATGATAGACTGAAATGAAACTGAGGAAAAGTAAACCAAAATAGGCCTAAGCAAAAAGACGTACAGAAGAAATAAGAAAAAGTCAACATCAAGAAAAATAATGGGAAGATGTGAAATCGGAGGGGAATGGTACAAAAGACAACATTCTTTCTACAGAAAATTATTTTTCAAGAGATTTTTTTGAAATATTATATTCAATTTGAAATTTCGACACGAGAATGCTAACAATATATTTCCATATAATCATTTCAAATCTATAAATATTGCGTTTCTTTCCAAATATTTATAAGTTATAACGAAAATTAAAATTCCAATATAAGAGGTTCACTTACAAAAAAGAAGAAACTCTATGTTGTATTTCAGACCATGAGTTAAGTACACAGTTTCGCCCATTAGTGGAATATTCAATTTAACAGGCAGAAGATTCTTGTTGACCATTGCTACCAGGTAGTTCTTGAACCTGGAACATTAATATAAAAAGTTAACATAAATTAATAGAAAAAAGAATCTCCCATACACAACGTCGACAGTATAGGTAACATTGAGCAGAATCGAGAAACATAGTTTCAGATTGTATGGAATTTATTTAGCGTATGACTTTTGTCGGTGGGGAGACCCGAAGGTAGATTGTATGTAATGAAATTTCAAAGAAATTTGAAGGATAGACAATAAATTTTATAGAGAATCCCCCGTTATCCGGATTAATTAGGACCGGACTCGATTTATTAAAAAAACCGATAATTGGATTTTTCTTTAAAAAATCATTCATTCAGAATAGAGTTAATATACGATGTTTATTCTGAAGACTATATTTACATTATTTAAAAAATTTTAATATTGAAAAACAATATAAATCGACACTAATTAGAGTTTGGCTAATCGTAGTGGCCTACTATTCGAGTTAATAATGTCAAAGTACTCAACAGAACTTCAATTCAGATATTTCAAGACATAAAAACCCATTTGAGCCTTGGGTATGGAGTGATAGCTGCTCCAATGTATTACAAAATATGAACAAAAGGAATGCAATGAAAATTGAGTAGCTTCAATAATGAAAGTTAATAATAAATCATGTAGTTACGTGGCATTTAGAATGTCACTCATTTACTGTACCTCAAAATTCTGTGGTAGATATCAAGCTGCGTCAGATCTTTCTTATGAATACACATTTGTTGTTCCAGCTGAACTTCTCGAACTCTTTTCTGAACCTCGTGCCAAGTAACATTATCCAAATCTCTCTGAAATAGAGAATGTAATTCAATTATAATTGAACAAATACAGATTACCGGATACAGAAAAAATTACTGAATATCTAATTTCCATTAGGCTATATAACTTACATGGAAGAAAGATAAATAATATTCCAAGTATAAAAGTTCTTAAAGTTCAAACACACAATATCTAGCTATACAATAAATAATATATTTAATATTCATAATGTATGAGTTAAAAACATGTTAGAGTAATCTATGTTGATTAGAGTAAAGTCAGAAACTTACATCATTGATTTTTAAAGCAACGTTGTAGAATGCCTTGACATCATAATACTGGAATAGGTGATAAAATACTTTCACAGCCCTCAAGAGCCAGAATATTGAAGCTATAATCATTATACACCATATTTTCGTATCAAAGGTCTGAACGCATTCATGACAGCCCAACAAAGCATCTGACAATGATACCTTTTCATTTGTTTTATTTTTCATTGGAGGAGATTTGTTCCTGTAACAAAAAGAATCCACTGAAAATCACGCCATTCACAAAAATTTATAATCTTTGTGAACAGCAGTTAACATCATTCGAACTGCTTACTGATCTTGATTTCATCTCATTTTATAATCAGAACAATCTAAGAACAATTCACTTCTGAATTCAAAACAATGAAAGATAGAACCCATAAAGTATTTAGCAAAAACCTACCATTATTTATTTATTTAGCGTATGGCTTTTGTCGGTGGGGAGACCCGAAGGTTGTTCCACCTCGCCGTGATAACCTAATTCCACTTAGGTTGTAGTTTTATCCACTTTTCAGAATTATTTCGAATTTTGAAAGCATTTCTTTTTGATACATAAAGGTCCAAAAGTTCATAAACCACAAGCACAACACAAGAACACGAAAGATACAAGGAAAAAAAAATGTATTACTGTGAATCCCCCAACAAAAACTCATCTTCAATTACTTAAACACTTTCATCACAAATACTTGGATCTGATATTGATTCCTTAAATTATTTTTCCAATCAATTTTTGATGCATTCATACCTATACTGTGTAGTAATCATGTTATTTGATATTGCATCGAATTATACAAGCACCATACCAGCTCTAATACCATGCCAGGGCTAGCAAAATTGACTAATACATCAACCCCAAGCCATTCCCTACAGCTACTCCCCTACCAGACGGCTAAATATAACAAAGCCTTTTAAACTGCTCTGAAATCTATTCGGAATAGTTAATGCAGACTATAAGGTGAACTATTTTCTGAAGTGCTTGAATAATCAAATGATGAAATGAAGTTTTATCGATTTTTAAACTTAAAAAAAGGAACAGAAAATTAATGGAAAGTTTCCAAGATTAGTTTTGATAACATCCATTAGTAGAAATATTGTTAATAACGATTGCTTGATATAAACAATAAATGATTTATTCAAATGTCTTGAAAAAATCAATTCAATATGAAATGATATTCTACCAAATACTGATATTTATTACCCAATTAATTGATAAAGCATTTAATTAATTAATTAATTGGATAATATCCTATTGTCAATGGTTGAAGAATTGAAGTGTGCAACTTACTTGAATAGGATTTCATAGTCTACACAGTAGAAAAGATAGGCAGAAAATATCACAACAAAGACAAACTGGAAGAGACCGAAAAATTCATGGACAGCCATAACAATGAATCCATGTTTTTGATGATACTGATAGACTTTGGAAAAGAATGAGTCCAGGTCTTCAATATGATTCCAACGGGCAGCTGAAAAAATAAAGATTGGATCAGTGAATGTAGCCTACTACGATTTAGTTATATCAAGGAGCAAGGCTCAACTTTCTAGAGATATTTATTGGATAAAAATTGAACTTGAATACTTTGCTTCTGAATGTAACATTCAGCTGAAAGTAATAGAAAACCAAGGTTTAATGAAGCAGAAGATGGATTTCTAAGGTCAAGGATTTAATCATAGGCCTAAATAATTATTTCACTCTTGACAGACGACGGTGTGCATCCAAGTTTCCCCTTCCTCGAGTGCTGTATGCGTGTATTCCCCCTCTTGAGAACATGGGCACACTTGACATAAATTGCAATGATGCAAAAATATACAGTCCATAAACTTTCTGAATGATCAGACGTTTTAATATGGGCGCTGACTGTATGCATCAAACTTACTATGTGTCATCACATTAAGTGCCTACTTCTGGAGGAGGAGAATGTCTCTGACATAAGCTGAATATAAGCTTACGAGAATACTAAATATTAGAATAGCCTACTTAACTGTATGTGGCTGCTGAAAACAGCATGGTACATCAGCAAGCGCTGGGCACTCTTTATTAGCAAGTGTATCCAAACTTTAGATTCGTAAGTTACATATTTTAGGTTTTGTTTTTATCAAGCCTACGTTTATTGACAGAAAACAACTTAAATGCTCTGGAAAACAGCATTTGGGCCCAATTTTCAGAATTCTGGGTGCCCTACCCTGACCTATGCTGTGATGCTGGTGTTATCTGCAAACGGTAGGCTGGAGCTAAACTCGTGTAATTTATTAATCATCAATAAAAACAATAAAGGCCCGAATACAGAGCACTGAGGCACTCTATTAGGTACTATTCTTCATTTGAAATGGCGCCAATTATAGACGCTAATGGCTGGGTTTCACGATTCCAGTAGACGTTCTGGAGGCAGGTAAACTGAACCGTGAGACTACTTACTTGAACAGGTTACTGGCTTATTCAGGTTATAGCAGAGGCAGGCTGCCAGGCAGGTAACCTGCCTCTGCCTCCAGGCAGGTAACCTGAACGTCTACAGGAATCTTGAAATAAAGCCATAACTGCTGTATTAGCGATAATCAGCAAATCTTAATATTAAGCATAATAATACGGTATCAAACTAATGCGTATCAATCACTTGAACTATCCATGAATATGAGGTGTTGGAATAAGTAACCTAGTAATGTGAATAGTAGCCTAGTTACAAGATGATAGAAAAAAACTATAATTAGATATTAAAAGATAAGCCAACTTAGTTTACAGTTATCTTACCTTTTCCACTTTCTGGTACAAAATGTATCATAATCCCACTACCCTGAGGTGTATCTTCAGAATCATCAGCATCAGCAAACTGTTGGTAGCTGGCTTCCATGATGAATTTGTATTATTAGAAATTTTTGATCTTTGGAATTGTACTTATAATTTTGAAAAGAATAGTCTAACAAATAATTAAAATATTCAACCAAACTCTACAGCCATTGTTTATAATTTAAGGTAACTGAATGGTCAAACAAACAAAGAATTAGTTTGAAATCCATAATCACAAATAATTTTGGTACGTCCGTTCGCTGAATAACTGCAGGAAAGATAGAATTAATGATTTTGAAAATTTTAAAATAGTGACCTTAGGAACATTTCAGTAGAATAATGGACGGTTTCGTAATGACAAACAATAAAGACAGACAAAAACAAAGCAGCCTAACCTTCAAAACTTTACCCTCTAATTATTATTATTACCCTCTAAAACAAGTCACAACAAAATTCTGAATAGATTTACATGTTGAAGACAGGAATATGAAATGATGAATAACGTCCTGAATAAATCAACTCAATCAACTCCTATATAGTAAAAATAATTAGTTTTATACACACAAAATTAATTTAAAAGAGCCTGTTGAGAGGTTGGTCATAACATCAAAAGTCTATTTCAAAACAATCTTGAACACTTCAAAATAAGGATGACGTCATATTGGACCTACGACAAAGTGGTTATCAATCAATCCAATGGGACTATGCCAAAGTTGGACTACTAACATACATCGTGAGTCATCACTGCTCACCTTCGACAAAATTGGAATGTTAATGTCGATCTTAAAAGTTTAATAAAATTCCAAATTTTGACCTTGTTAATCACTCTTCTGCTTTGATCTGGGTGAAATCACAACCAAGGGCCAGCAAACATCATGAGATACTAAGCTTTTTTAATAACTTATAGACTAATATTATATAAGTTATTTTAAATCTTCAATTTTTCTTTTGGAAGAATTTATGCTATTAAATTTAGGGTTCTTTAACTACAATAGTAGGCAATGGCTACAGCTCAACCGGTAAAACACTGGGAAAACACAAGTCTATCATTGTGTTTCAATATTGTCTGATTCGATACTCAGGTAGGCCTATGTGAATTGCAAGTTTACATTTGTAATGAGGTACATGTATATAGATAGGTACATACAAGTGAAATTTTGAAGAATGTAATTTGCTATCTCGGAAAGTCATGATATTAAGAAATTTTACTGAAAACACAAGGTGAAATAGACATAATTTCTTTTAACTTAATGTATTTTTTTTTTTTAGATTGCATAAGACTGACGTATGCACTGAAGTCAGAATCAGTCTCTTCCAGCGACTCATACGAAATGAGGAACCCCATCATCAAATATTCTATAAAACCCAAGTTCTACTGTAAAATTCGAAGTTTTATAATAATGCTCTACATCCATTCACATGTATGATGAAAGTAAATTATTTCATTTTTTGTATACATTTGCAATAATTGCAATGGAAGTCCTTACGACTAGTCCGCATCTCTGTCTAATCAAATTACAGAACATAAAACTTTCCATGTACAGTATTACAATACAATTCCAATCTTTTGAAAGGCAAGAAAATTCCTAATGATGAATGTTGAAAACTATTCAGGACGTTAACTGGCAAAATGAAGATACATAATTATTAAAATAAATTGACTTGTAATTTTAATTCTAATCAAGCTTTCAAACATAAACATTTATAACAAGAAATTTAAATAGGCTAACACTAACATACAACGCACAAGCAAAAATTTAAAATTTACATCTATATAATAAAGGTTGGTTATGACTACTTTACTAAACTACTAGAATCTACGACTGATTGTTTTGTACAATTTGGCTGAAATAGTGGTTGTAATCCAGACGTAGGAGGAGTTTGGATAGATGCATTCCTGAAATCTGATTGCGAAGATTCGAAATCAGTTTCATCAGAATATTGATGCAGTGATTCAATTTTTCAGCCATGCCTTCCAGTTCTTCTACATTATATTCGCTTTGTGAAATCAACTGACAAAATGCTTCGCTCAAATCGAGAATCTGGTTGAGGCACACATTTACCTGAAACAATCAAGATAATCAAAATGAATCAAATCAACAGGTTGGTTGGTATCAACCTAAAACAATGGCAGAAGAGCTTGAACTTGAAGGTTACTCAATGCTAATGACTGGATAGGTGAATGGTTCGAAAACGCCCCTCTTTCAGGGTTTGCATGAGTTATCCAATAATAAGACTAGTAAGGCAACTGAGCGAGGCATGTTAAAAATAATTTTAAGTTTAAAAAACTGAAAATCGTAGTTCAATAATAAAATAGCAGCATTAATTATTACAGGCTTCAATAATAAAATAGCATCATTTATTACTACAGACGAATAATCGAATCTAATACTAACGTAACAAGCTATAATCTCTAATCAAATGACCAATAACAGGACGCATGTTGATTATATTAGCCTATTCATGATAGAGAATAATTATGATTCAATGGATAATTTTTTTAAAGGGCGTTAAAAAAATCCTGGTCAGATTTATGAAAATAAACCCTTGAAGAAATTCAATGGATTCTTAGGCCCGCTTTCCCCAACGCTGTTAAGCGCAACAGCTGATGCTATATATTTTTTTCTATACTTTTCCTATTCTCCGAATGAGGCTTAAGCTAGATGTATAGCTTAAGCAGCGTTGAAAGCATTCAATGTAAATACCTTTTGTAAACTCGAATTTTTTGTTACACCTAATCTTGAGAGAGACCAGAGATAAGACCATGAGATATAGCTCTACAAGAATATTTTTAAACAATCTACTACAACAACTACAAAAAAGAAATGTTTGAGATAGAAAGGTACTCACAGAATGTCTTCTTCCTTTTGCCGAGGATGGTAACAAAAGACCGGTACTTGTATCACATTTAGCCTGAAAAAGGAATATACTACTTAATACTACGAGAATGGCAAGGTGATTGCTACAAAACTAATAAATCCTTACACTTATTTACTGGTATGGCCAGTTTCAGTGATTTGCAAATTTGGAATATTTCAATACAAATGGGAACAGAAGGTAGTGCAAAACTTATATTGACGCATAAGATTTGGTAAGAATACACCAAAATAAAATCATGAATGATCTCTAAACACAACAGAAGACTTATGTAAATAATAAGAATCTTTTCTTGAAAGACCTCAAGATAGATACTGGATATAGATTTCAATCTCTATAATCACACTAATGTTATTAATGACGTGAATAACTACACTTTTCATAATTTTTAATAACAGAATCATTGATGCTAATATTTCATTTGATTGGCATTACGCATATTCCTTTCATTAAAACAGTATTTTATTAAGTTCTTCGTAATTTAATATTGTGCCTTAAACTATTTATTAAAATATAATCTCAAAAGATCTCTGAACACAACACGAATGATGAACTACCAATCTTCCTTAAAAGCCCTCAAAATGGTTTGCAGATACTAGAGAACGAATGCAGTCTCTATGCATTACCACACTAATGTTATTAAAGAAGTGAATAACTACACTTCTCATAATTTTTAATAACAGACTCTTTGGTGATAGTTATTCATTTTATTGAGCATTATGCATATTTTTTATTAAAAGAGACTCTTGAGTTCCTAGAAATGTGCCTCATCCCATTAATATACGATTTCAAAAAGAAATCTGACACATTACCTACTCAAAAATCGATCTCACACTAACCTACCATTCAACTATAACAAAACAAAGAGTATTTTTACATTGAATAATATGTCACAGTCTTTTTTCAGTAGCTTACACTTAATGTCAAAAACCTATTGAAATGAAAAACCGTACCTCTACAGGCATCAGAAACGACTGGATAAGGATATTATACAAGAACTTATGATGCGCTTGTCTTATCATTTCGAAGTCTTGTGATTTTTGAAGCACAATCACTAGGGCACTGTATTCGCTTTCGACGACATCCCATTGAAGATAGCATTGTAGATTTTCAACCAGGAACATCAAATCTTTTCGCAATTGCCAACTTCTATCGGTCAGTCTGGAACCATAAAGAACAGTAAACAATCAATCCAACAATCAACGTGCAAACACTGGGTAGCAATAACGTTGGACGATTTCCTCTTAAAACTAAAATTTCCATAGCTAAATAGAGAAGGTTTCAAGGTTCAGTGAGAAATTTATCAATTGACAATTCTTACTATCTGCTACTTTACTAGTAATTAATAGCAGTGAGTTTATTTCGATAAATTTTGGTATTAACATGTGGCAAGTCAGTTGGTGACTACAACTTCATCCTTCAACATCGGAGACTGATAAAATAATTTGAAGGTAGTAGACATATTTAGTTTGCCGAGTAATAGGCTACCTAGTCAATTTGAAATGGATTCCAGAAGACCTAGCAGGGTAATTCGAAAAAAATACCTAACTTTGAATTAGAATAGTACAAAAAGCTCTTTATGAGCATTCATATAGTCAACAATGCACATATTAGCAAGTCTTCTGCCCTATAATTGTTTCTTCTCTAGGTTTCGTCTACCTTTTTAATAGAAGGCGACTAATATGGGGCCACGCACCCATCGTGTGATTTTTTAACAACTAAATTTTCTTTAAAAACGTCAAAGAATCAAATAATATGTGATGTTTACATAACTTACCGTTTTTCTTTTATTTTGACATCAGTAATCCAAACGGAATGCAAGTTCAATTGTACTTGTTTTACACGAAGAAAATATCTGAACAGTATATTGTAGTTCTGCACTACTATTGGCGAGAAAAATAAATGTAGAGGCCAACTAGCTTCATATGACAAACTGAGAACTTGTTTGATTTTAACTGAAACAAAGTGAATGAACAATAATTACTAATATTATTACTTATCATAATTCTGAGACACATTTCCAATCACAATAGAACTGCAAAATGTAAATTTCGATGAGAATTTGTTCTACTGACAATATAAACTGATTATTATTTTAAAATCATGTTCCAAAAATCTTGAATAGACTTATGTGGCGGAATTATTTTATAAAACGGTCCCTCGATTCATTTTGGAGTATATTTTTTCATCATTAGATGATTAAGAGTTGGATAATGAGAATGAAGTTTAAATGTGGATAATGTGTGTATATATACTTTATAAGTTGAGCACATAAACAACAGTGTTTTTCACTATGGCATGATTGTAATGAGAGAATATTGAGTGATTTATCAATAGTAATTATGGAAAAAAAAGTTTTATTGAAGTTTTCCTTTTCTCCACAATTCCAAATTTAAAGACAGTTAGCAATCAGTGAATTACTGGAAGTGATTCTAACTAAAGACCAGTACTGAGAAAGTATGCAAATATTTTTATAATATTAACCCACCACTAATAATTTTATAGAGTATAGAAGTGACTAGTTTGGAAGTATGATTCTAAATATTGATTGATATTAAAAATAAATTCAATACTACTTACCTTCAGGAGGACATGAATCTTTGGGCGGAATGGAGAAATTGAATTTTTCAAGAATGGCTTCGTCGTTCAATTGGACGCTGCGAGCTGAATTCACCAAAGCCACATTCAGTTCTATTCGGCACACAAAATTCATAAATTTTAATTTGTTTCATAAAAAACATAATTCATACTAGAATGACATTAGAAACTAGGTATGCTAGAATCATGAAAATGCAAATGTGATCTTGTAATTTCAATATTAAATAGCTTCATTATAAAGTAATCTCTAATAAAGAATCAAATGTCTCGCTCATGATGCGAAGAATAAGTTATCTCTAAAATAAGAAGAAAACAATTCAAATGATTTTCCAAAACACACAACGTTCTTATGGCAGAAGAAGAGGATTATACGGACAAAAATAATTTGACGGAATTGAGCTGTTTCCAGTAGCACTTAAACATATAGTTGTATTTCATGCATTCCTAAGAAGGAATCAACTTTTGTAGGCTATATCAAAAGACTAATCATTTCCACTATGTACTTGAAACATAACTTATGATAAGTAAAAACTAAGAAGGTTTCAAGAACTTAGCTGCAATCACGTACGCTTGTAGCAGGTTCACCTATTCTCTAATCTAGACTCTAACGCTTTCAATTTAAAAGAATCATACCATAGCTATTGCTTCGAAATGATTTTAAATAGATTGATTTGCTTATGGTACAAAAATAATCTCTCTTTCAAATATATTATTTATCTTGTTTCTATTCACATGCAGGATATAATATTCAACAATTATTTATTAATTTTTCAAGAAAATACAATCAACTCATGGTATAAACATATAATAATGGTATAAACACAGACATATACGATTTTGACGAGTATTACTCGAAGAAATGTACTTCAACTCACCTCTGACTGTGAGGGAAGATGGTGCATTCAAGAGAAGATGGCCAACATTGCTGAGGAAATCAACAAACAATTCTCCTCTTCCAAGCAAATAGAAGTCTTTGATGGCTTTCAACTGCCCCATGAGGCCAGCTTCATTCATGGCTAGTGACCACAGTTTCTGTATGCAAAACAGTAATTACACATTTTTTCACCATTTCCATAATCCATAAAATAAATAGTGATAAATTCCGGATCCGTTTGAATATTTCAATTCTTCACACAGAAATTGTCGATGTATGGATATTTTTGGGTAATTGTCAATGTTAATCCTGCGTACTTTGAGCAAAAACATCTATTTATGTTAACTAAAACATCATTCTCAAATGAATTTCATTTTTCACAGTATTAAAAAGCAGAGATTAATTTATTTCTGCTTACAAACTTGGGATAGTAGATATGAATAATGTTCAGTAAGGTATAAGTTTATTCAATACGTTAAACCACATCCATCTCTAGCAGATAGCATCTCATCCACTAGAGATAGCCATGGTTAAATTCAAATACTTTTCTCGATAGTAATGGTTAATGAGATAGGCCTATCCATGGTTACACTCAAATACTTTTCTTGATAATATAGGAATAGCAAATATTGAGAATTGATAACCAACAATTCCATTGTAACTGAAAAAGCTTTTATTTATTATCAGACAAAAACTATTACCTGAGTAACAGAGGATTCGAGTTTGCTGATTGTGGAGTCTGACGATAGAGTGTCTTGAAACGAGCATTCTTGTAGTGACTTCACCAATTCTACTTCCTCTTTTTCAAAGATACTGTTCTTTTTGAATTCTGTTGGCATAAAAGCATCACTTATGTTAAAAATTCAAAAGTAATATTCACACATCAATAACAAAATCAAAAAGGTTTTTGTTTGAAAATTAATTGATGAATATTAATTAATTAACTACAAAATTAATAAAGCTCTTATATTGTTCTATTTCAGAGCTCTAACATTCGACTTCTAAACTTTTTCAAGTGAAACAACATTTTGTTGTGTTTAGATGAAAATGTGTAGGATAATGGAGATGCATCAAAAATGTTCTACTAGTATTTATTTTGATTTATCAACTATTTTTCATATTGTTTCTATTTCAGGATATTCCAATTTTTATGTGGATATTCCAGTTTGTACGAATGTTGATATTTGTGCACGTAAATGGAAAATTATAGCCTAATTGCTTTTGGTAGCACACCATAAATCACTTCCAAAAATCAACCAATTACTCAAAATTCGGACCGACAGTATTTTCATTTAATCCTAACTGTATGTCGTACTGGAATCCCTATGTCCTCACTTGGTCGACTTTTGTGTGCTACACAGCAGACTGCATATGCTTAAGCATTGGTAGCAGAAAACTTGATCAAATCGACCAAGTGTGGATCTGGTGAATGAAATACTAACATAACATGATAAAGAAAACAAGATTTTAGTCACTTACCTGAATCATCGTAAGGATTGGACGTAAATAGTTGAACAGTTTTACCGATGTAGAAGATTTTGTGAGCTGTAGAGAAGGAGATGAACGGAGGAAGAAAGTCTTCATCAAGATAGTATTCTAATGATGGTTTAGCCTGAAAATTACGTTTCATATTAATGACATTCATGATAGACAAATTCATTCAATCATAATCTACAAAAAAGTTCATTCAATTTGAAACGGATATTATTTTTTACATAAAATGTAAGACGGGATTTTGCAATAGCTTGGAATTAAATTAAATCGCTGCCTTTATTTGATTGACTTAGCAGTTTTTTTGACAATAAAAGCTTTGGAGCTGTAGAAAATAATTTACAAGTGGAAAAAAATAAATCAACTAGAAAATTGATTATTGAAAACATGGGTGCTATTGTATTCTATTGATAAATATATTATTTCTATTTATTTGTATATAATATTTGTTGATTGTTAAATAATCAGTGATGTAAAGCAAGAAATTCAATTTTAGTTGAATCAAACTTCTACACTCAGCATTTTTTTCAAAGTATCTGTGTTTCAGAAAGTTTCATGTAACAAGCATAGGGAGTGGTTCGTAGCCGAGGCGGCTAAGGCGTCAGACTGATTAAGTTATCAGCAGTTAGATAAAATCCATTGGGCCAGGGTTCGAGCCTGGTTGACGGAAGGATTTTATGACAAATACGGCCACTCCCGTCTTTCGGAGGAGACGTTAAGCCGTCGGTCCCAACTGCCTAAAAAGTAGTCGTCATATCTCATCATCACCCCACTCATTACCCACGCACAAGCCTAGAGCTCATGTGGGCATCATCCTCAGAAAAAAAAGAAAAAAAAGCATTAAAAATATAATTACATAAAAAATTAAGTCATTATCATTGAAATCAATAATTAGTTGAATATTTATGCATATTTCAGGCGTTTCTCACCGGAGCTACAGTTTGTGTTGAGCCAAAGCCTTCGCTCTCTGCAACTGTTGCAGTTGTTCTCTCGCTTCTCAAAGTAGTGTCATTGTCAACGATTGGGGCTGGTTTAGCTTTGATGAAGAACTCCTCGTACGGATCTATAATTTTACCATACAATAGCCAGTCGGTCAACTGATTGACTAGTATAGCATGCAAGGACACGGTTATCCTGAAACAGATTTATCATTGAAAATTGCACACTTATCAGCTCACTCAATACGATAAATTAAGAGAGGAAGAAGTTATCATGTTCATTGAGTTGGACAGGCTCTAAAACAATACTTACTGTATTAGAGAATTTCTTAGAGATTCAACTCCTGTGCTAAGATGTCTACAAGTGTACTTCATCAATTTACAGCCATGAATGTCATTTTCTCTGATCTGGAAAAAAAATTGTCAAAGTTGAAAAACAAGGAAATGTACTGACATTTGAAATTTAATTTAACACAATTCCAAAGTTCAATTACTGTCGGCCAATACAGTGCTACCCGAAAAAATAGCTTCGATCGCCTTGACCTTCTAGGCAGGTGCCTCCGTCCTCATATTAGAATATAGATGATCTACACTTGAACACAAAATCAGATTATTCAGGTAATAGATGACATAATAGAGTACATACAATTATATTCTCATTATTAGTTTATGATTTTGGGTTTATTCATCAGCTACATCAGAATGGTAAGAAATTGCAAGTAAAGATTGGTTGGAGTTGGGCCCATGAACAGCCTAATTATTCCTTGAATAGAAGGTCTCAAAGTCACTACCACAGATGAATTCAATTAGTTATCAATTCTTTCTTATTGTTAACCATTTCTGTGATAGCGAAATTTCTAGGGTTTTTTATTCTACAAAAACATCAACTTTGACACTACAAAGAGTCTTAATATTCACTCTATTATAAATTCTCTCATGACTTATTCTGGTGGAACTGAATTGGCAAGAATATATCATAGGATCCTCCGCTTATTTAGATTCTTAGCATGGGAATAAATTAGCAAAAATGATTCTTGGCCATACTGGATAATACTACATGGCCATACTACATGTATAATTGGATTTTGGACATAACATTAAATAAATGATACAGCACAAACATTCTGATTAGCTGGTTCTCTTGATTATCTATGGTTTAAAAATTGTAAACTGAGTGGAGAGGGGAGCAATATTGAAAATACCCCCATGTACATACAGAGTGATTGTGTAATTGTGATGCATCATTCATGTGTCATTGATTGTTTACTTATTTATTGCTATAGTGGTTTAAAAGAGCAATAATACTATACAATAGGAATATAATAAAATATAATTAATAAAAATATGAATATAATAAAATACAATGGGAATGACGTTAATTTATTTTTATTCACAATATAATTACGAGCCGTTCCTCTCACCTCGTCGATCATATTACTGAGCATAGCCAACAGTTGTGAATAGCAGTCAACCTGAGTATGAATTGAGGATAACGACAGATGAGGATCCTTCAAAGCGTCCTTTTCCAATTCAACTACTTTTTCGCTGTAGGGTGTAAGAACTGTTTGGAGCCCAAAGCAGAATGCTTGCAGATAAAGGCCATTCAGAATCCTTCCATTGCTATCTATAAAAAGAGATTGATAAGTAAGCAAATGACACTTTAGATAATATAGATAAATATAAGAAAAAATTATTAAACATATTGCTTAACTCAAGTTTTATGTCAACGAACAAAGAATAATGTAAATGGAATTAATCTCACCTATGTCATTTATTATATCAACTTCAAAGGTGGGACTAGCATATTTTTTTATGAAACTTTCGATTTTCTTGTATGTTCCACCAATTTGTAGAATCCGTTTGAGAAGCTCTTTCTCTGATGGATGAAGAACCTTCCCTAATTCGACTGCCTGGAAACAATAACATAAGTAGTAAATTATGACAGTTACTTTATAAACTGTTATATTGATCTTTTACTCATGTTTTCATAATAGGTATTTTTAGGGTGATGCCCATGTAAGCTCTAGGCTTGTGCGTGGGTTCTGGAAGGGATGATGATGAAAGATTACAATTTCTTTTATTTTAAGGGACCGACGGCTTAACGTCTCCTACAAAAGACAGGAGCAGGTTAAGAAAAATATATTTAGTCAACAGGGATCGAACTCAGAATATTTTTGTTTATCAGACAACCGACTGTTGCCACTTACAAAAAATAAAGTAAATTATTATTAAATTAAAGTAAAGTAAATTGAAATCCTAACCCCAGGTGGAGGCTTCTAAACAAATGCAATGTCCACTATTGAAAAGGCTTTCACGAGGTCGGATGACCTATGCCCGGTTTTTCAGTCGTTCAATAAACTTATTGAATCAATAACTTTTTTTTCGCATTTGAAAACACATGGTTATTGATTCGATAAAGTTATTGGATCCATAAACTGTCTATTGAGCGACTGAAAAACCGGGCATTAGTCTTGTGTGTTAATGGCGCCTAAGCAACCTATAAAGACAAACTTGATGTCTCTAGTGGCGGCTAGTAAATTTGCTTGCGGTAGTTGCCATTGCAGCGGCCGAGCCCCTGCACAAAAGGACAGTGAACGGAATATTTGTAGCCGCCACTCAATTGCTAGGTCTAGTGGGCGCCACTAGTATCCAAATTTTTCCATGTGCAGGAGGCTTAAGCTACCTTGCCTACCGGTCACAGAGTTAATGTGTTATGAGAAGATCACTTTCCAAATAGGAGCTTGAAAAACGAAAACGTATACATTTACATCTATTGAAATGGGTGAATGCTTTTAGTACCAATTGTATGCAGACTCGTGAGAGTCAATTGAATAAACCTAAAATTTGTAATGAACATTCACAGTTAAAATTGAGTCTTTAGAAAGTGATAATAGTTTATATTTTATTATGTTCAGTAACAGCAATATAAACAAATACTGTAATTCAAAAACAGGAAAGACATGTAAACTGAATTGAATGCAACTACACTACAAGTCAAGAATAAAAAGATTTTTTGGTACTCATAATACTTACATATCCTTCAGTGTGAAGCACCTTACTAATGCACCCATGTAAAGCAAGAATTATTTCATGAAGCATGATTTCACTGAATTGACACTTGATTTTTTAGTTGCAAAGTAATCAATATATACAGAGGCGATGCAATGACATGATGTTTTACACATCTAAATCCAAATTTTCATTTTTGAAAAAGGTCATTTTTCAAATTATACACAATCCAAACCACAACAAACAAACCAACTACAGCAACAAAAATTTGAAAAGAGGTTAGAAAATTGGCATTGATAACTTGATCACATCAAGACCTTCTCCATTCGTAGAGGGTCTTGATTCGATCCAGGGAGCTGACGAACATAACCTGATCTTCTAGGGAGTAAAAGTAAGAGTGATCAGGGGAGTGGGATGTCGGCCATTATTATTGGAGCTAATTTTGAGGCTGTATTTGAAAACATCTATATAACTTCTACCCAAACCAACCTAAAAAAACACAAAATCTAACAAAAATGTTGTATTTTGCCTTAAATATTAACTATATACTTCCTACAGTTTTGATTTATATCGCATAAGATACCATAAACTTTCAAAACTCTACATAAAAATTAAATTTAACATGATGGCTCTGAATTCAAATACACCGTCAAAATTCGGTCCATAGTGTATTCGGCCAATGAGAACTCAGCTACAATTCATTCCAAGTGAATTCGGCCAATGAGATCCAGACACAGGCTTCACCCGTCATACATAGAACATAGGGAAAATAGGATTGTTCCACTCCAGCAATGACAGCCTCCTGATTTGATCACATTTTATCAACTCTGAAAGTCTTATTAATTTTAACATTTTTAACAATATTTTACTTTGTGAACATTCGTGAAAAATATAAAAATAATTCTTAATAGTTCTTTTTAAATAGTTACAAGATCATCAGTCCTCCTTCCTCTCGACCATCCGTCATAATTATTTTTTTTCAAACAAAATCAAATTTGTCGATGAAAGTGAGGTTATCCAGAACCGAAAGAGTTTTTTGAGATGAGTTTCATGACTTTTATGAATCAATTTTTTAGTATTGTCTTAAAAGTGTCTCATGGTAGTTGCTGAAGAATGAAATCAAAGAATAGATCTATTAATATTTGATTTCAAAAGTACTGTTAGTACCAATCTTTTGAGGTGAGTTGTATTGATTTTTATATTTCCTTATACCTTATCGTAGGCCTATTCTCTCTGTCTACAAAAACTACTAATCTATTATTGGGATACTTTTTAATTTTTTAGAATCACATAATTTTTCTATTTTCAGCTATGATCCAATAGGCTAATTAATCCAAATTGATTTATTTTTCCCCATTATAACATTCTATTATTCTTACTTACGGTAGGCCAATGCCTACCGGCAAAGCCTAGGGGTTTTACCAGAGGTCACTGAAAGTAGTCCTTAGAGTGGTCTGTAGCTGAAGGCGATAAGCGCTTGTACAATAATCCAAAGGTTCCTGTATCGAATCCAGTTGACCAGACGGATTTTGACCACTAAAAGACGGCCACTCCCGTCTTTTGGAGGAGACGTAAAACAGTCTGTTCTGACTGCCTAAAAAACAGTCGTCATTCCTCATCATCACTCCCCTCATTACTGACGCACAAGCCTAGAACTCATGTGTGAATCACCCTTAGAAAAAAATGAGTGTGCAGGCTGGCAATCCTTGAACTTAAGCCTCGGTACAGTGCAGTGGCCAAAGTAACCAGGCTTTCCTATCAGCAATCATGCTATTTTATCCACTCGTAAATACTCCACTATTCTCAAATTCTGTTTGATTAAAGTTTTATTTTCGCAGTTCTTTATTAAGAAATTTCAATCTTCTGTGGAAAATTTTCTGTGACTAAATTCGTTCAGATTGGCGACTGCCGTAGCGCTTTCATTATAATTATAACAGGCCATGCTAAGCATAGCAAGTGTATGGGCAGCTTGTTCCTGTATTACAGGTACCTACATCATTTTTCCAAAGTCATCTAATAAAGTAAGACATCATCCATCTCAAAACTCATAGCAAGTCTCATAAGATTTATTTTCTACATAGAATATAAGTTGAGCCACCTCGTGACATAAATTAAGTGTCTTATGTAGTTTGTCAAGTATTTTTGTTCATTTCATGTTGATTTCAGTTTGAAATCATGTTTACTGAGAGCTCAGTCCGAGCTTTGATGAAATGGGAATAAATATCTATGAAAATAATGAGTACGGTACGGTACTAAACTTCAATAAAAAAGTGTCAGGCTAATAAATGACTTGTTTTAGATTTATATTGGTATTAGCTGAAGAATCAGATGAGAACTTTCTGTCCCCAATGAGAGCACCAAGTCCAACTCTTCCATCGCTATAAGCTCATTATTTTTTCAAACGCGTTGTATTAAAATAAGTGGTTGACATTTATCTTATTTTTCAGTGATCATTTATCCATGATCTTGAGGATGAAATTTCTGTTTTTACAGAGCTCCAACAGCAAGCAAGACTGAATCAAAATGGCTGAAAAAGAAAGCGAGAAATTGAGGATGGGTGCTGCATTATCGTTTGCAGTCATCATCCTAGTGATTGGCATTCCTCTCTGGTGGAAAACAACCGAAGTGTATCGTGTCCCGCTGCCCAATGACAGAATCGCTCAGCTAAAACAGTTTGACTATAAAATCTCAATGAGCATTTCAGTGAGCTCACTACATAGTGATAGTGCTATCATTCTTGAATTGAACAATACTCTAAAAGACACAAGAATGTTCAATTTCAAGTTTAAAAGTGTTGACTTGTCAATAGATAGAACCAATGTAATGGATATTGAGAAACAATCATCGATTCATCCCACGGTGCCAGGTGAAATTTTGTTGATAGAAATGCCAGAAAAGTATATGGACAGTAACGTTGTTGTTGGTAATCATCGCAGTATCTACTTTGCCACGAATCATCTTTCTAAAGTTGTTAAAGTTTTGAACACTTGGATTCTTCAGTCTGAAGACTTGCTCAATACCGTTCAGTCAGCTTTAACGCATCGATCAATCAATCAGATGCAGAAGCGTGTTGTCAAGCAAGAAAGTAGAGTTCGAGCTTCTCCGGAATATGATTTGATCTTCTCCACTATAAGCCCTCAGCCTGAGAAAGTGAAATTCGACTATGATCAAGCAGCTGCTGTTACAAATTTTTTTGCTCCTCTCATATCGCAACTGTCACCAATAGCCAATCACAGATTAAAGTCTCAGTGGCTTTACTTTGTCGAACTAGGCCAGCAACCCAAGCTAGATGCTCGAAACAATTATATTCTAACCCACGATCAACTACCGCACATCATATCTCCTCTCGAAAAGAAGTTAGGATCAGGCGTATCCACGCATCCTTGCCTCCATTTTGTAACTTATACTTCATTGTGTGAGGAAGCACCATTATTTATAAAAGCGAAGAATGGATCCTTGGTGGATGCTGTATTTTCTCCTCGTTGGGGTGGAATACAATTACTTAATCCCAGCAAAGGACACTGCGATGGCTCGAAATATCTCTCTCCACCAGTTTCAAAGTTAATGGCCACATTTCTGATCCAACTCAGAGTGCTGCTTGGAATCACAGACCAGTATAATTCGATAGCAGGTGCTATTATTCTTCCGTTGCCTTCAGTTAAACTTCGGGACTGGGAGTTGGATGTTCTGTTTCGATTTAGGACTGTGGAACAAATGAGCTTGGCCCAAATGACTCTTCAATCGTTATCGCAACTTCTAGAAGAGATAAGCAACATAGTGATAAATGAAGAAGTCGGTGCTTCAGTTTCGGACGCGGTTTACCATGTTGAGCTTGGACAGAGCGCTTTGCATGAGGGGAATTTGGAAGCTGCTCTCAGACACTCGAAGAAGGCCTATCAGTCGGCCGAAAACGCTTTCACACATCCCTCGTTATTAGCACTTTTGTACTTCCCCGATGATCAGAAGTATGCTGTATACATTCCACTCTTCATTCCCATCATGATTCCTGTTCTGCTATCCATGAAAAGCGTCAGCTTTTGGAAAAGAGTTTTGCGTGGGAAGTCAGAAAAGACTGACTAAACTCTATACTTATTCACCTGCTATAAACTTCCAAGTGTAACTTACTTAACTATTACTTATGTCGCTCAAGTCTTATTAGCCTATAATTTTATTATTATCAGTCATTATTTCAATCTTATATGGCTAACTTTAAGTAATTATGATGTAATAACTGATAGACCTAGTGCTTTTCTACTTCAAGAAACTTTTCGACTAGTATTTTGATGTCGCATTACATGTTCTTTTTTCCATGATTATTTTGTTCAATTTAAATGAATCTATCAATTTATTCATCCAAGACTCCACAGAAAAACTATGATTATAGAAAAATAAGTTTTGAATTGACTGTCGATTTATGAATTGATAAGGGAACATTATCAATAATAAAATTATAAATATTATTTATAATTAATGTTGCATTCAATTTCTAGATGGAAGAACAGTAACATAGTAATATTTAGTTCATATATGAAAATTTAATCATATAATTCTTATTTCCCTTAATACAAGAATCCAAAATTTACATTTCCAACAATTTCATACATTTTCCTAAAATTAAAGTTCTCATCTGATTCACAAGCAGTCATTTCTTCTAATTCCACTGTTACCTTGAAAATTAACTTGTCAGTGTTGGAAAGCAATTTAGAGATTTCAATGACAAGATCGTTTACGAAATGAGTTTCAATGTATAGAATTATTACTTTGTGTGTATATTTATCTTCCAGTTCATATTACCTTTTACATTTTTAATAATAAATAGTGTGTGATATACTGTACCTGGCTGTATTCTTAATCCACTCATCTTTGCATTAATTTTATTTGAAAAGCAATATTATCATTATATATTTTCAACATTTACAACAAAAAATACAATAATAAATGTTGCATTGTAATAATAATACATGTTGAATAACATTTCAAACTGTGTTTTAGAAGAATAATTAATTTTCAATTGCCTCTAGAAGGAAGGAGGGCTAATGCCTTAAATTCTGTATTGAAGACGTAATTTATTACTGATTCGCATGATATGATAGTAGATTCTCATTAAAGTTTGTCTCTGTTCTAAATGAGATAATGCTTGACAAATAGAAGACACTGCAGGAAAGACTGCTTCTAGATTTTGAGCAAAATTTCTGATCTGGAGAAAGCAGACACATCGCACTGGTATCTCTTCCTACACTGGAGCTGATCTGGTCCAGTGTAGAAGTGCTGTGAGTTGTGAGTCATTGTGTTTGTTTTCTTCAGATTAGAAATTTTGCTTTCAAGCAATCAAGCGTCTGGCTGCATTAACATTCAGTAATAATAACTCGTTCATTTCATTGCATGTATACAGTACAAACATATTGTAAATTACAGTAAATTGAATATTTATATCAATGAACATTTATCGATCCACCATGTGATTCACATTTCTATACTTTACTTCAATTTGTTATTCACATTTCTCACTCGTACTTTACTTTGAAGGGTAGACAAGAGCTTCAATATTCTTGTCTATGCTGTGCATTAATGTAGATTGCCTAGATAACCCCAGGTTTTTAATTCTAAGATATTTGTAACTTGAGGTCTTATGACCTTCAAACCCCTTCAAAGTGCAGTCCATGCCCGGATCGGATGGAAATTTTTGACTGATTTTTGTTCGTGCGTATTTAAACGCAGTAGTGTGAATAATCCTCTTTGATTCATGATTCAAAACATTTTATCCATACCGCACTGGTGTGAAAGAGGTCTTGATGAGTTTTTTAATATCAATTTATCAAAGGAGACAAAATAAGACACAAAATTAAATGTAGATAAATTGAATCTTCACAGAAAATTATTACGGAAGATAATGGATGCATTTGTTCTTTTAAGCAATTGGCCAAATCGCCAAGATGAATGTCATGCCCAAATCCAGTTTTCTTCTTACTCACTAAGACCAGCAAATCCGAATAAAACAGGCTTCAAATGAATAAAACTGCTTGAAGTTTTGAAGTGAATTAAATTGAAATACAACAATAATTATAATAAATCTTGAAAGATCAAGATGTCAGTCCAAATTCTCTTCGATGTTTAATTTAATACTTATTAGAATAAATGATTGATTAAAATACTAGCTGGAAAACTTAATAGCTGTAAATAAAAATTTAAAAATTACAAATTTGTACAAATCTTTGTCGAAATGTTATTGTTATATAATATTCTCAATAATAATGTATTCATGCCAGATTTTATTAGTTTGTTGCATTTTTATGTTCCGCCTAACAGACCAAGAGTAAATATGCTGTTTCAGATCCCTTTTATCAGGACCACCCATCATTACAATTCTTACTTGCATAGAACACTACGATTATACAATAGACTCAACATGTTTATCGATCCTTTCTCTGACCATTTCCATAAATTTAGAAAATCATGTGAAATTTCGTATCGCTCATTAGATGACTAATTACTGAAAGTTCTACTAAACTCCCTCTTTTTTTTTCTTCTCACTCTTAAGTTGTTTCTTTTCATTTTTCCTTCAGATTTTATCTGAATTTTAGTTTTTTTTTTACTTTTATTTATTTTTTTAGTTTAGTTTCGTCTCTTCTTATTTTAATTAATTACAGTTTTGTAAAATTAATTTTTCTAGGTTAATCTTTCTAGGTTGACTTTCATTATTGTTGTTATTAAATCTATTGTATGTCAATAAGGCTCTTCATGGAGTTTTCTGTGAGCTTTTGTATGAATAAATAAAGCTATTGTAGGTTCATTTCAATTTCGAATTTACTCCATATTCGTATTTTCTATAGATGGCTGTGCTCTATTTTCTCGGTTTAAATATTACAGAATGTCGTTTTCCAACGCCGGCATGTCTGTTGGGACAAGTGTGATCAGACCTTTGGCTTCACAACATGACCAATTAGCAGAGCTGAGGCAATTTATGGCCGGAACATCAGAAACGGCCAACACACATCCACTTGAGCTCACAAGGAGAGCTCTCTCTCTTCTAAAAACTTTCCCAACTTCCCGAGACTTTGTGCTTGAGTACTTCTGTTCAATCTTCTGTTCTGCTGTTGATAACCATATAAATGCACAAGCTATCAAGGTAATTACTCTATCTCTATTCTATCACTTTATCCTTCATCCTTATTATTTGGCAAATGTGACTAGTAGAATATTGATAGGAAAAATCAACTAATATGAATTTTTACAAAAAACAAAACTAGATATCTAAAGCCAGAATTCATTGAGTAGGATATGAATTCTATAAATGTGTTCTATTAAGAAATGAAAGCTACCTGGATGTTCTCTATTAATTGAATGTTCTGTTATGTACAATCGTACATATTTAATAATGTATTATTAAATTTGTCTTGCATTTTCAAAGTTTGCATTATTATGGGCTCCAAATAAGGACTCGAATTTATTCATGTTTTCAAAACTTATAATAAGTTACTCATTCCCAAGTGAAAAATTATTCACAAGGTGTTTCACCCTTATATAACTGCGCTTTTTGCAAGTAACTACTTTGATGAGGTCGTGAATTTATCTATTAATTTTATACTGCTGTAGTCACATTCAATTTAAATATTGATTATTCAACAATATTGATTTCATGTGAGATTAAAAATACACTCGATTCTATGAGTTTTGCAGTTGTTCAACAGATGTCTGTTGATTCAATATTTCATAAGGATATCTATTGCACGTTTTGAATAAGCAGCAATGGTCATAATTATTATTTTTTTATCAATTATTGTCAACTTAAGCTATATGATAAAATTACACATTACCTTACTTTTTTACTCAATTGGTAATTGAGTTTTTTTAATAGTTATTCACTTTGCAGGCTGTAACATCGAAAGACGAAGAGACAGTGCCTTCTGATGAGGTGGTAATATCCGAGATACACAGTGTACTCTGCAATTTTGTGAGCTACAATCCTGAAGCTTGGGCACCGACCATTTCATCATGGTCACTCGAATTACTGGGTAATTATTGATCTATCTGTGGATAATTTAAAATCTTCAATTCAAGACTAAACTCAACGAGTACTAGTAACTTGCTTTCATTAACTGAAATTTTATTAAATAAGGTAAATCATGAGAAATAATGATTGAGAAACCATTTAAGAAGATTATTTTATGATTAATTGACTGTGGTTTCAAACCCACCAAGAACCACTGAGCTATTTATTGGCGATCGTCCTGTATTAGAAGATTTGTAAGTTTGGTGGAACAGGCCTCAGTTTCATCTATTATCATAATCTTCATTACTTTCTAGTCAGTAAGTAATGAAGACTCAAATGGCATGAATCAATTGGCAGAAAATGTCACCCATATTCATTTTGTTCTATGTAATCATCCCTATTTAATAGCATATTACAGTATTAAATTTATAATTTAATAATATATAATCATTTTATTATTGAAAACCAAATCGTTAGTCCTCATAATCACCTGAAAATATTCGTCAAGGGTTCATTCTTTTTTAAGGGTAATTTCAATGAAAATTGAATTTCCAGTATTATTAATCCCAACAATAATTATACTTGGACATTCAATTTTCACTGAAAGTGTCCTTATGAAAACAAATGTTCCTATATATTCTAGAGTCTTTATGTCAATGAATATATTTATTTATTTATTCTCTTATTTATTTCAGGGCCAGTTCCATAAAATTTAGGTGGAATGGCGATCTCACACTAAACAGATAGAAACATATGAATGCAGTATTATATAAAGGGTGCGGCGCGGCATTTTACTTATTTTAAAGAACCACAAGTCAAAAAGTATTAAAGATAACAACTTAATTTTTTTATTTTTACAAAATGCTACATTTAAAGTTTTGTTTGTTCATGTGCTTATTTCTTGAATATAATGTATTTTGACCTCCACGTTGTTCAATGCATTTTGTAGCAGATCGGAAGTTTTGTTACCTTTTCAAGCATATCTGGACCAATGTCGATAATTGCAATGTTGTTCTTTAGCTCATTCCTCGGACGATTGATGTAAACTACTTTCAGATATCCCCACAAAAATAGTCACAGGGGGCTAAATTCGGCGAAATGGTTTGTGCCACTGGGAGATCACCTTGAGAGATGAGCCGTCGTGGAAAGTGTTCGCGCAGAGATCCATTGACGCCTGCCGTGAGGAGTGGCGCCAACTTGCTGAAACCACACATTTTGTGGAAAAACTCTTCTTTCATCCGCGTGTACCGTTCCGAAGTGACTGTAACTGCCCTATCATCTCTGTACCGCCCTATCTGCAAAACCGCCTGCCTCTCTACCTCTCTACGTTTTCTGGTGTTCTAGTGGTTTTTGACGGACCTGGATTTGGTTGCCAAACACTACCGGTATTCTTAATAATATCCACCCACTGAATGATTGATGTTCGACCAGGAACACGTCCTTTGGGCGCGACATCAAACTGTTTCAAACGCACGCTGGGTTGCAATGATCAAACGACTGTTGAAAAGTATGCAGACACTGGAACGTTTTGACCACTGCATGGCCGCAACTAACCTAGACTGAGTAAAATTTTAAACTCCACCCATCTGATTGCAAATGGCCCCAACCTCCTACGACCGATGGCCGCTGCTTAGCGCGTAATTCAAATAAGTAAAATGCCGTGCCGCACCCTTTATTAATATTTGTAAATTTTTTCAATTGTTTATCGTTAATTCGGCTTGTCTATGAACCTTTTAAGATTTAAAATCGATAACCTACTTATTATTAGCTTTTTCAAGTGTAAATTATTTCCAGTTGCTAATTTCATTTCTCAGCATCATTCACCCAAGCACAATTGAATGTGATTTAATTGCAATGGATTCCTCATTCCACCAGTATTTCTTGACTTCTAATTCTTACGAAACAGGCCCCAAGCCTTTAAAAGTGCTATGAGAAAGAACCTGGATTAGTTTATACTGAGTTGCTGATTTGACGCCTAGTGAGACTATGTTTCAGCGAGCCATGATATGTAATCCATTATAGCACGATCCATTTAACTTGTCAGAAATCAGCTGTTTTGGTAATAATTGAACAGTGACTTCGACACAATAATCAAAAGGATTAAAAGTCTTAAAGACCTTTTTAAAGAAGACCTTTTAAAAAATAACTTTTTAAAATACCTTTTCAATAATCTGCGAGATTCAGCATTTGTAGGTTAAGTATTGTGATCATATGCTCGTCGATCATATGTTTTCTGACAAGTTAAACGGATCCTGCTGTACCAAGTTTTGTAGCAGCAAGTTGTTCGTCTATTGCAGGATCGCTATCAAGCAAGTACTCGAAACAGGTGTTCGCGCAGACAAACGGAGGCCTGAACGAAGGCATGCAGCTGTGGATGTCGTGTCCGGCCACACGGACCCTGATCGACATCAACACCCAGTGGCCCTGATATAACTGATCAGTGCCTGTTAATTCGATTCATTTCAATTAGCTGTTATCACATTGCACCGTTATCACGCGCGTTTTGCGGTCTGCGTGATTTGTTAACGGCGACCAGTCCTATGCCAAACTGAACTTCGTTGGTATGGACATCGGAAGTCATTTCGCTGATATTAGGAAGGCGCTTCTTGAGTTGTTTCAGGTAGTTACTACACCTTTTCCAGTTGTATTTGAGAAAGTATCAATTGTAATTGAGAATGGTCATTTGTAATTGAGAAAACATCAGTTGTAAATTAGAACGGTCAATTGTATTTGAGAAGATATCACATGTAATTGAGAATGAGAAAGTATCATTTGAAATTGATAAGATGTTAATTGAGAAATCAAATTAAAGAACCTGGATTCGTTTTTAACTTCTCATTTACATGTGACGACTCTCATTCACACCATATATTCTCATAGGATTCAATTAATTGACATGTCAGCTGATCCAGTAATAATTAAACAGTGATTTCGACACAATAATCAAAAGGTTTAGTCTTAAAAGGCCTTTAAAGTCTTTAAAGACCTTTTGAAGAAGACCTTTCATAGAATAACTTTTTAAAGACCTTTTCAATAATCTGCGAGATTCAGCATTTGTAGGTTAAGTATTGTGATCATATGCTCGTCGATCAGCTGACTTATGACAAGTTAATTGCATCCTGCTATACATGTGATATCTTCTCAAATACAATTGACCGTTCTCATTTACAACTGATGTTTTCTAAATTACAAATCACTATTCCCAATTACAACTGATACTTTCTCAAATTGAATTGACACTTTCTGAAATACAGTTGGAAAAGGTGTAGACAGTTGTTAGTTTCATCATCACTCATTCTATGGTTTAAGTGCAATAGGGGGCTTTTACGCCTCAATTTCGCCCACATCACTTTTGTAATGAAAAAAATTTTCAATTTCATCTCTCATCACTTTTCTAATGTGTTTGTCATTACACCCAAAGGCCCCAAGCACAATTAAGTAACAATACGTCTATTGACAGAGTTATTGTAAAAATAAAACTCAGTTACCATATCCATTGGACGGTCTAGGCTACCTACTGTGTTTTAAATTATCTTAAACTGTATTTTAGGTTGTTATTCAAATCTGTTTTTTGTACTGGCTATAAATGATTTTCATTTCATTTCATTCGAAGCCTAGGGCTCATGCAGAAAAAATTGCATCACCCTTAGAAAAAATTTAACTTGAATTATGAAAAATCATTTGCATTATGATTGTCATCGAGTTCATTACATTAACCATACAAATTGAGTTGAATTTCAATCATATTGGTATCATTCTCAGTAAAAAAATCTAACTGAATTTTAATTGATTTTCTCTGCATGTACCAAACAAGCAGAACTCATGTTTTACAGGCGTCAGTATAGCAATCAAAATGAAGGATTACTCTACAACAAATCACAATAGATCGTGTAATATTCAAATTTAGTCGTAAATTGAAATTTGTCGTTTTTAGGACAATTGCATGAAAATCCTGTTGAATTATTCTGGTTTTTGTTTCATAGCTATTTTTTTCTACTTGAAAAATTACACTTATTTTGGAAACTTTTGAAGTAGAAATATCGTTTTGTCCTGGTGTTGGACTACATCAGCCGTTATTCTGTTATTAATATTTCGTTAAATTCTGGTTTTACTTTGCAGTGGAGTATGAAAGTAAATGAAGACAGCATGCACATGGATACTGAACTGATGAAGGAGCAATCAGCTACTGTACCTTATCTTCTTAAATTAGCAGCTCTTTCGCCGACTCTGCTCAGGGCTCTCAGTGCCGATGTACTCCAATCTTGTAAGTATCGGAGCTTGCTTCTCTAGTATCTATTTCAAATATAGATTAATTAAGTTCACGAAATCATCCTACGTTTAAATTTCAAATTTTCGAGTGTACATCACGAATAATTTTAATGTGTTGTGCTGTATTTCACGGCGCAAATAATTGTATCCTGTTTCAGATGAAATGTATTTGCAGTTCATTATACTTCGCTAAGGTATAAACTAGTCTTGAACTCACCTTCCTGCTCATTAACTATTCAGCTCAATATGCTCAATAACCAATGTTCAGTTAAACGTTCCCGACTTCATTTGTAAGATTCTTTCACCAACATCAGTCGTAGTAAAGAGACGGTTTAATAATGTTATACAGAGATACTGATTATACAGTCTCTGTAAGTCGCAGCCACTAAAAGTTTTCAAAATTACATTAATTATGTTCAACTCGACCTCATTTGAAGAAAACTAAGACATTAAGGCTGTGCATCAGCTTAAAAAAAACTTTTTTATGGTGATATTTTTTAAGTTTTACGATTTGGATACTATCAAGCTATCAAAATGAAATACTTTTTAGAGGAAAATTTTTTTTTTCTTGTTCATTAGTTTTGAGATATGGGCGTCTAAAGTAGAAATTAGAATTAATCTCAAAATTGGTTGCAAATACAATTATGAAATTTTGAGCATTTGAAGGTATTGCTCATCACTTGACATAATTAGTTTCTAAATATCAACTTGAACAAAATAACAAATTCTAATTTAAAAATTGAGTTATTTTTTTAAAGAAATTATTTTCGAAAATATTTTTTTTTCAGTATCATGATAATGAAAACTACTTTATGATATTATATTATCGTATTACAAATCTTTCAGGAAATTAGAAGATTCAATATGAAAGTCAGTAGCCTCTTATATTAAAAAACTTTTATATTTTTTTAGTTCACGATTTGATACTATCAAGCTATCAAAAAGCCTATCAATAAAACACTATTAGTTATAATTTTTTTTCTGTGTCAATATCATTACATTCAACAATAATAATTATAATGAACTTAATCTTTTGACAGTGAACAGCGATGTTCTCGATGACCTAGCTCAGAACAAAGGAAAATTGTGGCTGAATTTCTTCGAGAGCGAGCAAATTCTACTGGATCTTGTTGTTCATCTGATGTTGAACAGCGAGGAAGGCAGTGATCACTTAATTACTCTCCTGCTCCAATCATCCGAGCATCCTAATCATAAAGTGCAATCAACCTCACTTTATTTATTAGGTAAGTAAATCATATTATGTACCATTACTATAGTTATAAATATTGTATCTTGTTCTTTGAATATTATTGAGCTCATTCAAACATAGCAATTTTTTTTTGTTACAGGATTTTAGTAATAAAAATCTACTAATATTTAGAATGTGTAAATTTGTATTATTTTATTTTCGAGTACTTCCCTACTATTTTTTTATGAAACTACTGTAATTCAAAAACCAGGTTTTGTAACTGTAATTCAAGCTCCAGGAAATTGATCAATTGAAAATTTACGTTTTTCATTTCATTCAAGTGAATTAACTGTCTAATCGAATACATCAATATTTCAGAACTTTTGATTCTTGAGGCCGACCAACTGATTCGCATCAAAAGAGCTTCAGTAGCGTTTCTCAATTGCGTTCAGAAAAAATTGAGCTTACTTCAACAATTGCTTCTCAGCAAGCAACCGCTGCACCTCAGGACGGCTGTGAGACTACTGACATTGTTGGGTGAGGATCAAATTAGTAACTTGAAAAAAAATCTGAACCCTCTGTACTTCGTTAATCAGGCTATCAAAAACCTCTAAAAGATTATTGACTTATGTATAACCTCTATTATTTTTCAAGTTACTATTAACTTACTAGGAATAACTTACTAGAAGTAACTTCTACTTTCTCCTTCAGGTAAATAATGAAAGCATGAATCCTGGGAATAATTTCTTTGTAGACAACGGAGCGAAACTTTTCTGAATAAAGCTTATTATTTTGAGTGCCTCAATGTCCATGTATAAATATAACAAGGAGTATATAATTACTGCTTGATACAACATCAAGAAGTTGATCCTCCTTCATACAACATCAATCCTATTCTTTCTTCTCAACGCAATCAAATCTTGTGTAAATTAAACACCTTGTGTTAATCTTGTGTAATTTCAGTTAAAAAGTGAGGGCTCAGGTTTTAGATTTCGATTAGAAGTAAATCTTGTACTTCAATACCCAAAAAATTTCGACTTTGTCAACATGCAATTTGTATACTTTCTCCAATATAACTGAAGTGATTCGAAATCTATAAACTGTTATTTAATGTGACTCTTCAAATAATCTATTGAAATTGTATTTGTAATTGACAAAACTATAATTATTGCTGCATTGTTCAATTATAAATCCATTTGAATTGAGTTTGAACTGGAAAATTAATTACTCAGTCAGTTAATCAATTACCTGCCAATAGCAGGTAAAAAATATTGTTAAAAATATAATTATTTTATGGCTACAGCATCGTTATTACAGGGTCTGGTATTGAAATTAATAAAGTATAGTTAATAATGTGAACTCATATACTGTATATATACAGTGGTGATTCGAGTTGAATTTTTTTGAGTTTTATACAATTCTGGAAGATGTGAATGGAACACACCATCAAATTCGAACTCCATCATAGATCTGTTTAAATTCAGTGGGACTTCCAAGGGTTACGTTCGAATCGCCCTTGTATGTTGTGCAGAAATATAGTTTTTGCAATTAGAAATGCTGTTTAATTATTCTCTTCATAAAATTTATTTATAATTATTTGTTTATTTTGTCCAGGCCAACAAAATCCCAGTGTTTTGCCGGGAATAATTTCGCATGCGCTGATGCAGCCAATGACTGATGAGCAGCGAGCTGCAGCCATCGAAGTTGTCCGAACGAGACAGGATCAAGAGTGCTTTGCTCAGAGCATCACTTTGGCTTTGCGTTCGTGTCACGAGCTGGAGACTGGCATGCCCGAGCATTTGTGGAACAACTTGGAGAAACTGATCAAGTAATTAGCGTACTTAACGTAACAAGACCAGAAACTAATTTCAATTTTCTGAGTTATTCATTAGTGTCAAGTATCCATTGTTATAGATTACCGTATTCATCACACCCATCAATACTACTATCTAAAACTCCAGTTGCACTTTGATTTTCATCGCTCATCTATGTTTAATTTCTCCACTTTTGACCACTTATTCATCGATCAGAGACAATTCTAATTGTCAAACAATTTTAGTTAACCTCATTAATATAACTAAAAATCATTAGATTTACATGTTTGGATTGTTTAATTTATTCATCAAAGCTTTACAGAGTCTCTCATGGGCTTGATCAGTACCTACGAATACATTATGTACTTTGACGATTTCTTATCAATTACATTATCCTCGTTACAATGATTATTTGTTTCTGATTATTATAGAGACGGGCAATTATTTATACCTTTCAAAAAATTATAGATCAAATCATAAACAAATTATCATTGACTTTCTCAATTGATAAATGTGATATCAGAATGTTCTTATCTACAAAGCTTCCAATATCTTTTTGTGTAATTAATAAAAGAAGGAACAGTTTTATATAGGCTCGTACATTGTAAAAGGAAACTTGATAGCCTATTTTGAAACTGAGGACCTTTACTTAACATTCTTTAATTTTCAGGAATGAAAACCACAAGAAAGTGACATTACGAAGCTTATGGCCGAATCTTGGAGCTTTTGCCACTAGTCTAAGCAGAATGCTCTTCGCCGGAAACCGCCTGTACAATAGCCACCGTTCTAGATCTGGTGCTAGATTCAGCACTGGGAAGAGCTGTCCACTCAGCTTATACTGTGGCTGATAGATGCTTCTGTCACATTTTTCTACAATTGTCTCAATATGAAAGGTATAATAATCTCTCATCATGATCCTTCCCATTAGCCACACACACAAGCCAAAAGTTTATTCTTATGAGACATTATTTTCCCTCAGTAAAAAAATATCAATCGTGAAATTGTTTTCACATCACAGAGGTTTTCATTGCTGAGGGGGATACTTTTCTCGAAAATCTTTGTTATAGTGAATCTGATAACTACTGTTGTATTGCATTCCGCCTTCTTGTAAAGCAATGATCGTTTTCCTGTCGTGAAGCAAATATATTACCCTGTCAAATAAATAATGCTTACATTGTAACTTTTGTTCGGATTTATTGATCACATTCAACAATTAATCTCATTCTAATAATATAAATTGTGGAATTTTCAGTTGGATTTGAGAGATCGAAAGGCATTCATACAGCTTCTCAACTTCTTCAAAGACTGTCGAGCGGATCCAATGTGAACAGAGCGATAGCATTGAGAGAGTTGCTTGAGTCGGCACTATTCCAGCCTCCTTCTTATCTGTTTGGCGCCACTGGACAGATTCCCACTTCTTACTCAACCAACTCTACATCCTTCTCGCTATTAGAAGAAAATCAAAAACAGGTACAGTAATTCAAAACTTTTAAAATTCTGGCATATAAAAAGGTACAGTCCATCAATTTATCTATTGGATAATGTGAAAGTAATTTTCATCTAAATGTGAGAGAAAAACAGGCCCAGGTTTCCCAATTTTAATTAAAATTAAAATTTTCTTCGGCGAAATTATCTTTACTTATATTGAATCAACCAAACAAATACAAATAAAAAGAAGAAACAGGCAGTCACCAAAACTTCTTCAATTCCTAAATTTAGTTACATAAGTGTTATATAAATGTTGTCAAAATTTCTACAAATCTATTTTCACTCACAAATACAAAAGAGTTATTCAGTAACAGACTAAATTAATATTATACTTTAATTGAAGATTAATGTAGAATGATTATTTTTGAGAAATTCTAATTTATTTTTGTCTAAAATATGGAAAAAAGCTCCTTACTTGATTGTTATAATTACGCCCAAGTTGTAAGACTTACATTTCACCGGATAATTCACAACATATTTCAACTTTCCTACCTGAACGCTGGTAATTAAATGGATGATCAAGTTTGATTATCTCAGACTATTCCAATTGAATATTGCAAACGTATGACCTGTAGTATGTTTTGTATTGCTGATTATTTGATTTTGTTTGTAGGGTACAAGTAGTCTGATAGCTCACCGTCATTCCTCGGTATTCCACGCCGGCATCATAGGATCTGGATTGCGTAACGAGCCGACTGTTCCAGAAATCAGTGAACACCAGATTGCAGTCAACACTCAGAGTCTGGTGGCTATGCTGAGGTCGTGCTGTTTGGTTGAGAGCACCCAGGAATCACTGGACGCTGTCATATCACTTGCACTTCTGTTGGTTGAACTTGTCTCGCCCGATGTCATGTACAATGGCTTGCCCTGGCCCGAAGAGGAATTCTGCAAGGTTCGGTTTGATTTTATTTTCTACCTGGTAACTATAAAAGATAATAAAAAACACACACATATGAATATATGAAACATTACAGGATCAACATCTACTAGTATTCTCATCCATAACTTCCGTAGTAAGCATCATCTTTTGAATATCTTTTCAATTGTTTTTTTACCGGTATCTTTACTATCCCATTATCTTTCAGAGGTGATGGCAGTTTACACATTATTCTATTTACTGTTTATTATTCATTCAGTATTTTATTCACTATTTTATTTCATGAATTAACAATAATTATGATTTTGGTCATGATTCATTTTAGAAACATGTTGGATTATTGAATTCACAAACTTATATGTCTGTAAATGATCTGTGCCTTCTACTACACCATAGATGCCAAAACTTGGACCTTTTTACAAAACTAGAATATGGTTTTTTGGAATCTACTTTTCAAATGCAACCTGTTTGATCAAAAGTTGTCAATTTCAATGAGATTGAATCTTTCAAGTGATTGGCATAATTTATTCATGTATTTGATACATACATGCATGCTTACAAACTCACAAGAAATAGAGGCTTCAAGCTTGCCGCCAAAACAAACCTCATTGAAAACCAATTGAAATTATAAAACCAAGAAACGCTAAACTAAGTTGAAAAAATAAAAGATAAACAATTTAAAAAAGGGAAGAGACAAGAAGCAACATAAGGAACTAAATAATGAATAGAGTAGATTAGTACTAGGTGAGAAAAAATAGAATGAAAATAAAATTAATAAAACTGAAGTTATGGTCTGCAAAACCGTGTAAATATTTTAAATGAGGGTAATAAAGGGGTTTCTCTGGTGCCCTCTCATATTGTATGTTTTCTTTTCAATAAAATTTGAGAGCTCCATAACATTTTCTACTGAAATTGCACGAATTACTATCAGAGAGAGGATGTAGAATCGATTGTAGAATGAGTGACTGTTTATTTATTTTATTTATTTATTTATTTATTTCAATTTTACAATTTCCACTGGGTCTGGTAAGACCCTTAGTGGAACAAAAACAAAAATAGTACTGTACAGTAGTAGACAATATTTTAAACTAATATTAAATATAAACTAATTACAATAAGTACAAACAGCATATAAAGTTACAATACAATGAAAATAGAAAAACAAAAGATGGGCGATAAAATTAGTAATGAAAATAAAATAATAATAAAAAGTCATGCAGTTCTATTTCTATATTCAATAATCAAGCACAACCTCAAACAATTTTCGTTTGTGACAGGTGACAGTGGAACGCGACCTGTGCATCAGACGGCTGTTCAACACACTGCCGCTGCTGTGGGTGCTGCGCTTCATAGCCAGCCACCGGCCGGCGCTGTGCTACTGCTCGGTGCTGCTGCGCGCCGTCGCCGCCACCCTCATCGGCCAGTGGTCGACGGCCAGCAGCGGCAGACGCCCGGCCACGACCCGCGCCTCTCCACCACCCTCCCTGCTGCAGGTCATGGCACTGGGCCAACTGCTGCCGCCTCCTCGCTCGCCGACATCGTGCCGCATCTGCCTCCGTTCCAGGTTGCATAACAAATATAGCAGATCCAATTAACTTGTCATAAATCAGCTGTTCCAGTAATAATTAAACAGTGATTTCGACACAATAATCAAAAGGCTTGAAAGTCTTAAAGACCTTTTTAAAGAAGACCTTTCAAATAATAACTTTTTAAAAGACCTTTTCAATAATCTGCGAGATTCAGCATTTGTAGGTTAAGTATTGTGATCATATGCTCGTCGATCATATGTTTTATGTCAAGTTAAATGGATCATGCTATAACACTTTAAAATACGAGAATACATTCCTTCTACCTGTTGACATAAATTGAGACCTAACTAGACTAACCAACTATACCCCTTATAGTTCCGTAGGTAGTCTACTGCAGACGTAGTTCCTCCCGGCGCCGAGAGATGGCGCTTAGTTCATTTTTCATATTTTACCCCTTTAATAAAATAAATTGCGAAGACTAGCTTATGGTTGAGATGTCAATGTGCTAACCACACGTTACATCTTTTCTGGTTAATGATCATTCACCTCTGCTGATTCAGTCAAGTGGATGTGAAACTGGCAACCAGCTGGTAGGCCTAAGCCCACATAGGGCTGTTGAGCCATTGACAAACAAACAATAAAATAAATTAATTCTTTAATTTAATTCGTAATTTTCCCAAAATTAAAATAAAGCCTGCACATCTAGGACTTCTAACCTTTCTTTAGGTGTAAAACGCATCAAAATCAGTTCTCTCAAACCTCTACACGGGCTGTCATTGAGTAGCTTTTTCAAAAGTATTTTAATATATTTATTATAAGGATAAGTGTTTCCTTACCTAAAACTTTAGACAACCCTAACAACTATCAAAAACCCTAAAACCTAACAACTCGAGAAACTCGAGTATTGTTCTTCAAAATATAAACATGTCAGTGAAATTAGACAACCCTAACAACTAGTTGACTACGCCAATCGACAGGTATTGTGTATTCGCACCTTCACACCTCGCTTGCTGAATTGAGGTTGTTTGTTGTTGACTGGCGAGGATATTGGTTCGAGGTAATGTATTTTGGTACAGTAAAGGATATTTTATATTTATTTGACGTATCACGTACTGTGCGAGTTCAGCTCAACTAATACAGCTTCATGTATAAAACATCAAACATAACATGACTGTATCCTGGAGAAGATTGGTAGAAGTTGGGAAATGATTGCTCATTGATGCTTTTCCTTACTCCTCGTTTACTGACTTGAGGTTTTGTGTTAACTTAAGAGTGTTGGTTTGAGATAATGTATTTTCGTATAGGATATTCTCCACTTATCAATTACTACAGACTACAGCTTTATGTGGCATGAAGAAAAGGAGGAGACGTTGATCCGTGGGTCCCGTCTGTCTATAAAGCAGTCGTCATCTCTCATCGTAACCAACCCACCGCCATTTCCCAAGTACAAGACTAGAGCTCATGTGTGCAACACCCTCAAGAAAAGTTGCTTGGTCAACCTGATAGTGATATCCGCGACCCAAGTGATGAAACTACTTTATATTTATCAAATTCCATTCTCAATTTTTCAGAATCTTCTTCTATACTTCTATTACCTTAGTGTTCGCCTTTTTTTTAGTTCACTATTGATCCAGACTTGGGTGATTTAGCTAGATTTTTTCATTTTGAAACTTTATTGCTCATCTAGTAGGCCTAGATACAAAAATATTGTTTTTAATGTTCGAAGATTTCTTTAAATGTAAAATATTCACCTTTGTTCAGTTCCCTACTGATCTAGATTAGGATGTTTTGGCTAGATTTCTTTAAATGTAGAATATACTGTATTTGACATTATAGAATTAAGGCAACTTACTAATTTTGTATGTAGTTAGTCATTATTAAATTTAGTGTGGATAAGCGCAGAATTGAATTTACATCATATCAATAAAAAATTGTGTAGCACCAAAAGTAATCCAACCATTCTATTATATTGCAAATTGTTCAAAATTAATGCCGTAGTGTAATTGAAAACTGAATTTCAGGTAGTGTCGGTATTGCGTGATTGCGTGTGGAACTACATGCGAGACCACGTTCCTTCGCCGGCGCTGTTCGCAAGAGACTCGAGCGGTGTGATGTGGCGTGATCCGGCTCTCGCTCGCCCGGCCAAACAGTACACGGAAACCCTTCGCATTATCATGCAGAAAAACATTGCTGTATTCGGACCACTCTATTCCCTACTTTTTCTAAACTCAACCATCGATTCCTAGCTTTAAATAAGATCTGTAATTCGCCGTTCTTGAAAGTATTAAAATATTTTATTTCTAGCTCTGATTTGAATCTGTGATTCACCAGCCTTGAAGAAGTTTAATTCTAAGATTTCTTCAACTTCAAGATTCCAAATTCATTGTGTAAGTAATAATGAAATAATCATTATAGAAATGAATATTGTGTGATTCCACTATGGTGATGGTTTTCATTTTTATTTTGAATAAACTCAACAGTTTTGGCTCAACTACCAACTGAATATCATGCCTTGAGCATTGAAACTTGAGAATTGTTCGTCAAAATACAAACCTGTCAGTGAAATTACACCTTGTAGTCCTAATTAGTCCTTGACTAGGTGCTATAGTAACAATGAAAAAAGTGAAATTACACAAAATTAATTTTTACATTGATTTTATTATGGATAAGTCTTACAACATTTTTTTCAATTCATGTGAAATTATTCAAATCAATTATGCAACGTCAATTCATTACACAGATTCAATAAATATTAATATGGAAGGAATAATGTTATAAATCAATTAATTATTCAGTTGCCAGTGAATTCATAATGCTTGAAGCATGAGAAGGATATTTGATTAATATTAATTTATTGAGAAAGAATAGGACTGTAGAGAATGAATATAATCGTTGAATATTGAACAATGCCCAAAAATATTTTGCAGTTATATCATATCTTAAGTTATATCATAGTTAACCATTCATATCTCCTAAATTTTAGGTGACATTCACGTGAAAAAGTGTTTTTATAAGGGGAGAAGGTATTTCAAATGGAAGACGTTGATTACGTAAATAAAACTTGTTCCATCAGATGCTGAAGTCATCCCCTATCAGATTTTCGAATATCCACCAATTATAATATCTATGCTACGAATAAATAATAGCCTATATAAAATTCTTGTCAAACATACAACACAATAAAATACAAACAATTTTCAGGGTTGTCTATGTTGGAGATTGAAACATTATGCTAGTCCATTGTAATTGTAAATCATTGGCAACAACATTTCTTTTTCAGGTTTCTCACTTTAAAGAACAAAATAGGCTATCATTGCCTTTTTGAGATAACTACCATTCACGCAAAATGAGATATATGGTCTGGCTCTTAATTCTGATTAATTTGATCTTCTTTTTTATTAAATGTGAAGTTCTTACTGGAACTTTCGATAATGTTAATAACTCTACTCATAATAATTTATTAGTTTTACAGCTCTTCGTATCACATATGGGTAGAGTTTCGTAATTGGTGATTACTTCTCTTTCCAAGTGAATTTTATGAGTTCACTTTCTACAGTATTAATTGAATTTGCTATAGACTGTGACTCAGTAATTTGCATTCAAGAATTGAGACACAGATCGACAATTTTATTACTTTATTCAATTAATAATAATGATGATCAATTTCCAAGCAACTAAACGTTTCAATTCTGTACGGTATACTTCGAAATCCAATAGAATTAAAAGATAGTTCAATGCCCTAGAGCTGAACATTTTCTTTCAAGTTGACAAGGAAATATTTAATTATTCTAAGAACTTAATATGCATTTTAATTTCTCCTTCATCTGCATAATCTTGAGTAGAACAATAGATTCCACCTTTTGACCTTCCCAGATATAGTATGTACTACAAGCACTACACTAAAATGTTTCTCGCTAAAATATTGATTGGAACACACCTATTGTAGACTATTTTATTTGAAAACAAGTATATTATTTTTTGGATTTGTCAAAGAATTGATCAACTTATTTCGTCATAAGCGCCGAAAGTGAAAATCTTTTGATAGATCCACCTATATTCTACACTCCAGGTCAGTTCAATTAATTCATTGAGATGATAATTATAAAAATCCTAAATTTTTCCTTACTTGAATTTGTTTTTACTAATTTTGCGTTAATATGAAACTGCCATCACCAAACATTTGAATGATGTCTTGGAATACCAAAAAGAAAGATGATTATTTATTTTATGGGTAGTAGGTATAGCGAACAATAGTATGAATCTTGAACGGCATGTAGACATCAAATACAAAATGATAAGGCTTTTGTTATTTAAATTTTTTGTAATAATATAGTTATTTGAGAAATAAGGGTGTTAACATTTGGCAGTTTGTTGCCATGTTGGTAAAACCAATGTTAGTGGATATTTTACCTTGAGTAGAACTTCTATTCCATTAGCCCCTAATCTCTACTTATGTTGAGTAATATAATTATAGTATATGTTTTTATTGTTCAATACTAGATACAGTATTTGAATAAAAAATTATTGATTTACCGATACCGTGTTTGAAAAATACCGCTTGTTTTTAAAACCAGGCTATCCACACCTCAACTCCATCCGCACTTTTCTACTTGACGAATATCTTACTTTTTAGGATAATTTATATTATAAAAATAAATAGTTCGCACGTAATAAAATCTTGAAATTTTTATATGCTGCTCACGATCATTAGTACTATATTTTGTTTATAAAATTCATCATAGAAATCAATGTTGAAGTTTTGAAGGTCCAAAAAGATTTTGCTTTTAATGTTGGTACATGCATCTAACCTGTTTTGCTGGTTATGAGTTTGCTATTTTCAATTTGAAGAAAATAGCCTTCCTATTGTATAAGTTACCTTCTTTCCTAATTAGTCTACTGTTTTATGTAATGCAATTTTTTAGTTAATTGATCTTTCAACTAAGAGAATATTTCTTCAAGATTCGATAAGTCTGCTATTAAAATCATTATCCGTGAGTATGACATAAATATAATTAATAAAAACTGTGCTTAGATATTGACTACAGAATAAATTTTTAATGTTCAATTTTTTATAATTATAGAATAAATAATTGCCAGATGAACCTAATTGATAATATTCGACAACGTTGAATACTATTTTCAATTTATATCATTGCTTGTGTTCTAACCTAAAACCAGTTTCATACCTCAGATAATTACAATGTTATTCACTAATTTCCCATTCAAAGTATTAGGTCTATAGAAATATTGGATCGGTTTCCTTAACAGCATTTTACTTATTTATCATCATTATTATTATTATCAATCATCCAGTGACCGCCTGTAGAAGGGGTATACAGATTCGTCAAAAATTAAGTCATCAATTTAGTCATCAATAAGTCATCATTTAGTTATTAATAAATCATCACAATCAGTTTTATTAATGCTTGTAATGTGCCGTGAATTCCGCTGTTGAATATGCGGAAATATTCAATAACTCTTTCAGTTAATATTCAGAAATATTCAATAACTCTTTCAGTTAATAATTCTTTCAGTTTTATTCTAAAATCCTTCCCGCAATTTCTTTGAGATGTGGGTGTATTCATTCATTTAGATGTGACTCCACATTACAATCTAAGTTAATGTAGAACGGTCACATCTCCAACTACTTTATATTTATAAAAGTGTTATTCTCAAAAGAGTATTGATTGAGTTGAGCACCAGTCAAGGACCGTTAATTATAGGCTCTGTATTCTCATACTTATTCAGTATATCAGTATCTTCCATCCATGACCGGCAGTCGCTGACAGATTTCGTTAAATAATAAAAACAATTAAGTTAATTTGAGACGGCTGCAGATTGCTTTGTTTCATGAGGCTCTCTAGCTAAACCAGCACTCTCAGTGTCTCAGTATATGAAATGAGACTACAGCACTGTAATCCCATTATCTCTTAGTGAATACAGTGGTAAATTGATAGATTTTTCGCGTAAGAGCCTAAAAAACTTCTTATACTCCAACCCAACTCACTTCTCAGTTCAAGTCTAGGTGAGTGCCTCTATGCGCTCTTCAGTGGATCCTTCGGGTTAACCAAAATCATAATTTAATCTGTATTTTTAAATTTCTTCCAAATCAAGCTTCAAATCCACTTCAAAATATTTTCTATTAGGCTATAAGTAATAAAATGTTGAAGCTTCACTGATTGTAATCAACAGAACTTTCACTGTTGTGAACATTTTCTCGTCATTATTTATTTAATGAATCAATACAATCTTTATAGATGGATGCAAGTATCATTTTAAGGAACGGCTGCTGGCTCCTACCTTGTTTTTCCTTGATCTATTAATTTTTTTCAAGTCTTTACATTTTTCATGACTACAGAAAATCATGATCAGTTCCACCCAACCTGTTGTTCCAATAACTTGCTATTGTTGTGATGTTATTGATATCTTTTAAATTAGTAGTCTTTAATATTAAATTAGTTTAATCAGCATTTTTCTTAAAAATTTCAAAACTCCAAGTTGTTTTCTTAATCTTGTCGTTGCAAAACACAATATGAAAAAAGCTCGCAGAAACTTATCACTGCTTTGAAAAAGAATTTCCGACTTCCATCATGCGTACAAGGATGTGATTTTTATTATAAAAAATTGTGAATGACATACTTGGAGTGGGTATTTAGCTGGTGCTGTATGATGGAATCTTGTATAGCGTTGAATACAATAACAAAATGGGGGGGGGGTACCGTACTGTTACGATAATAATGTATTAATTGAAAATGTTGAATTGTATACTCGGACTAGAAATAATTTAAAAACTTGAATGATCTTTTTTTTAAAAGGTATTATGGTTCTTAGATTCTATCATCTTCAACCACCACACGATTTCTGGGAGGCGATTTTAGAATTATTCAACTTACAGTAATAAACGCTAAACTATCTAAAATGAGGTTTTCATTTCGATAATTTATTCTAGAGTATTATTTCCATTGTGTGTTAGTATTCTGTATAAAAAGTTCAAATAATGTTTCAGATGTCTATGGTTGACGTTTTCTACATTCTGCCACCGGATAGCAAGGAGCGAACATTCGAATATGACAAGACTCTACCCAGCCTTCCTCTTCCCACTCTGTCACACACATTATTACGTTACTTGGATTCAGTAAAAGCAATTTCTTCTAAGGAAGATTATGAAAAAACTGTCAGAATTGTTGAAGAGTTTGAAAATGGAATTGGGAAAGAACTTCATGCGAAACTCCAAAGCAAAGCTGCTAACGAAAGGAATTGGGTAATTCATATCCTCTGTACTTGAAAATTTCAGATGAAACATGAGAAAACTAGTTTTTGTAAATATTTGTAACGCCTAGAAAATAATTATTGTTGAATGTACTGGACTTTTTTGATGGTGATCATCCTCAAATGAGTGCTCAAGTCAATTAAAAAGGTAACAGTAGCCTAATGCTGAAAAGTAGCCTAATATTGAATAAAAATGAAGCATTGAAATAAAATGATGAGATCGCATTGCACTGTAGAAAAAATGTTGCTGGCTGTTTCAGAACCAGCATTCGTATTCTATTGTCTTGCTTTGTTCTCAGTGAAATAGAAAGTAGAAGAATGTTCTTCAACCATATTATCATTGTTATTGCACATTAGCCAAGGGAATTAAGTATTCATTGATAGTAAGATGTGTTCACAACAAAAGTTCTATGAATACCGCTCAGTTCATTGTTACAAACGGAATAAATAGAAAACTTGGTAGTTAAACTATAATTATAATCTGCATGCATTCCACAGTTCCCTTCAAATCAGAAGCTCAAATCAGTGTTTTGACCTTTTGACACTTTTTAATGTTATTCTAATTTTAAAATAGATAAAATTATCGAATTATTATTTTTATAGTTCTATCATGTTCAGTATGCGAATAAAAGTATAGGGTAGGCTACTAATGACATTATTCAATACAAACTAATTATAATGTATTATATGACCTAAAATTTAATTTGAAGTATATTATATGAGTCACGAGTTCATTTCTCTAAAGGACTAATAATTAACAAAATACCAAGATTTTCTAGTTTATATTCTGTATACTCATACGGTCATGTGATCTGCAGTATATTTAACAAGACTCAGGAGTTACAGCTTATGAAGCACGCCAATACTAGTGATAATTATTTTCATCATAGAATTTATCCAATTTTATGCATTGTTAAAATATAAAAATTTGACATTTTTCAGTTCTGTTAGTAAAAGAATCTCCTTCCCTGTGAATCTCTCAACTCGTGAGATCTTGAAAATAATGCATTTGAATTGTATGAAGTCAGCAGCCTATATGTTGGAAATTTTATTTAGTGATGATTACTTTTAATGTAGTTCAGCATTTCCCGTACTAAAGTAGTGTTTATATTATCTCATCATATTATTTGATGCCAAGTACTTGGGGATGACCTTGGATGCAAAGCTTCGCTGGAAGGCTCATGTCAAGAAGAAGAGAGAGGAGCTTGGAATAAGATACAAGAAGCTTTACTGGCTGATTGGAAGAAACTCCACCCTTTCAATTCCAAACAAAGTACTGCTGTACAAACAGATACTTAAGCCTGTATGGACATATGGTATACAACTCTGGGGGTGTACCAAAGAGAGTAACATCAAAGTCATACAACGTTTCCAAAACAAGGTGCTGAGAAACATTGTTGATGCTCCTTGGTACGTGAGGAACAGCGATCTGCATAGAGACCTTCAAGTTGACCTGGTATCCACCGAAATCCAGAGGCATGCAGAGAAACACGAGGCCCGACTCCACCAACACCACAACGTCGAAGCAATCCAGCTGCTAGACCATGAAGGATTGGTGAGGAGGCTCGAAAGAAAGAAGACATTCGAACTAGTGTTTGTTTCAAGTGTCTTGTGTCCAGTGAAAAAGCAGAGCAGTGGTGTGAATGAATGAAACCTAGCTATGTAGTACCGTCATCAGTAGTGTACTTAGATTTAATTGAATTAATTTGAATAAGAGAGCCTAAGGAGGACTACTCTTGTAAAAAGTGCTTAGTAATTTAGGTTAGAAAAAAGTTGCTCATTAGTCTCAAGACTAGATAGCAATCTATCTTTGAAGAAAAAAAAAAAAATATTATTTGAGATCAACTTCGTATTTTGCTATCCACCCCAATGACTTCACATGAAAGAACAAAGAAGTATGGAATTTTCAAATTCTCCATACTATGATATGTGATTATTTACAGTGAAGATAGTCATGATTACAGTACAATTCCTGAATTCGTCAAGTAGATTTGTACAGTTATTTGTCTCATTTTAAACTTCGAAAATTGTCCATTAATTTTTTTATTTCTGCTCATTTCAGCTAGAAGAATGGTGGGAAAACTATGTTTATTTAAGTAATCGGCAGCCACTACTGCCTGATTGGAGCATGTCTGGTTCATCTCCAACATTAGAGCTTGGCTGGACCTTCGCACCTGGAAAACAAGTACTTGTAAGTGTATTGATAATCATTTTGCTCATTCTATGATGACTGCCAATCTAATTCCATATAATGTAATGGTTTTTTTTTGCATTCGTATGTCTGTAGTCTTCCATCATCAATTAACTTTGAACACTACTCTTTCATATTTCCAGTTGTACTCAGCTTCTACAATATGTAGCCTACAAATTTTACATTTTTATTATTCTGTATTTGATTTTCATTTTATAAGTTCAATTCAAACATTCCACCGTGTCCTTGAAACTTACCGATACAAGTTTTCTTGCTATAACGAAACTACAGGGACTGTATAATCAGTTGGTTACACAGTCTCTGTAGCCGAAATAATTTATAAATTGCTTGAGTGAATAATAATCTCAAAAGCATTCAATTCTAATAACTCTTTTGGTGTATTATTTTTACATGATTCTATCAAATCATAAAGTCATCTAGAATCTGTAACAAAACTAACAGTGGAATATCAAAATTGTTTAATATCTTATTATTGTTTTTTTTTTTTAGTCTCAAGTGGGATATGCAAAAATTGAATGTAACTGGCAATTATTTCGAATAAATATCACCTCCACTACTACACTGAAAATGAAAGATTCTCTCAATAAAATAGATCTAAAGAAGCATTAATTGTTTCTCTCGCAGAAACAAAATATTGAAATTTGGTTCCTACAAACATGTATCAAGTGTAAACAGAAGAGCTCACATGAATAGGCTATAGAACTGAATAATTGAGTTGACAAACTTAGTGATTTATAGGAAGTAAATTTGATTTTATATTCATTATATTATTATAACTATTTCTGATGCATCTAAACAGATTGTACAGTATTAAAATGTGTGTGAAAATGTGTTGTTTATTGCTAATTTTGATTTAATTAAAATTATATACGATTGGATTAGCTTTGAGGTTGAATGCTAGATCATAAGATAGTAATGTAATTTTGTCTGATAACTTAGTGATTTCAACTTATTTCTCTCATCTAATTGCTTTATTCATGGGAGATTTGTTTTCAATGTTCGCAGTATGCCGCCCGTTACTGTTACCATTTGATCAGTCTGTTTGTACTGTTGCGTACCGAACGTTACCGACCCGCAATGAGTGTCAGCCGTCGCACTGGCGTCAAAAAAAGATTCAACATGAACCAGTACCGGCGTCTGTTCAGTACCTGTCAAGTACCTGGACAATTTATGGACGAAATGCATACTCATTTCAAAACTGGTCAGTTGCCTACAAATAGTATCCAATATTAGACATTTTGAATAATAGATAATAATATTATAATACAGAAAGTATTACACAAGTGTAATATTATGTATTCTGGATTGAATATTCATTTCAGATCTAACTTCAATTATCTGGATTGGAGAATTATTTTTGTAAACCAAAATGGTATTTGATTTATATCCCAGCCGAAATAGAAAAATAACTTTTTCTTTTTAGATTTTCAACTTTTATACATATGTATCATCAGATTTCTACCACTGATTTCTATAAATTGGAGAACGTTTTTAATATGATTCATTTTTAAGACGAGAAAATCATGTCCACGCATGTTTGGATACTGAGGTTGATGGATAATATTTCTAAGAATTAGATAACTAGTTGAAGAATAGTTATGGGCTATGGATTCAAGTTTTGTCATGAGCTTTTGAACCTCTTCGAAAAATCATTACCAAATTTTTGTGAATATTTTGGTTTAAATATTCAAAAGGAGCAGTTGTGAGTGTTGTATTTACAGTTTAGTCTCGGTTGTATTATGTGAGATTAATTCATTTTCTCATGAGGCTGACTTACACATTATTTTAATAGAAAATGACTCAATTGATGGATCTGTGATGATAAAATTATTTGCACTTATAATTTCATGGCTTGTTGTTTGATGATTTCATGTTATTTTAGAATCGGAAGGCCCGTGTCCCACCCACGTAGTGGTGATGTATAATGGACACCTGTACAGACTAGAGCCGTTCCATCCGGACGGAAGTCAACTGACGACAGCCGAATGGGAGAAACTGTTGACTGAAATAGTGCGACAAGGAGCGACGGACAGAGGCCAGGATGTGGCCGCTCTCACTTCTGACGATCGAACCTCATGGGCTGAGGTGAGTCCAGGTTTATTGATTCATCCAATGCTAGTGGCAGAAACTAATTTCAAATGTTGACCGAGTCAAGAGTGTTTGTGTGATATTATTTTTATTCAAGATTAAAATCTCAATTACAATACATAGATATGATTTAATTGAATTACACTCAATATATGTACTATTGATGTATCGTGATGAACTTTATACAAATATGTTTTTTAGCATCATAATATAGCCTACAACACAACAAATTAATAAGTAACTTGAACAGTATCTTGCATGTTTTCAAGCTCCTTGGCTTGTCTGACGCCGTTATTTGGCCAACCAGACGTCATATATCTTATCTTAATCTTACTTTAGGCTATATTACAACATTTTTATCTACATTATGAGAAATAACTGTAAGTTACAACAACACCATAAGTTTCACATACTACGTTAATGTTAGGAAAAAATGCATTCAAGTACATTAAATATGGCAAAATTTGGTGATTTTTTAGAGGAGGGCCAATGTAAGCCAATGTAAAAATCCATTCTTGTTTCTACTGATGAACTTAAAATTGTTTTTGAATAGAAAACAACTTGACTTACATCATAGTGACGATCGTTTCATAATAATTTGTCAATTCGATTTGTAAGTAGTAAATTTCAACAGATTACTCAAATATTCTATACTCCGAGTATTGAAAGTCCGTCTTTCTATTCTCTACAGACCCGCGAGCACATAATTGGCTTGTCGAAGCAGAACGCAGAGCACATGTACGCGGTAGAAAGCAGTCTGTTCACTCTGTGCCTGGACGAGGACTGCCCGGAGAGCCAGTCGGAAGTGAACCGGCTGTCGCTGGCGGGAGACCTGCGCTGTCGCTGGGCGGACAAGGCGCTCAACATCGTGTTCTTCGGCAACGGCTCGTCGGCGGGCCTCTGCAACCACGCCGCCTACGACGGCATCGTCAGTGTCACCACCATGCACTTCATACACATGTCGCTGCAGGAGAACCGCGACAACTGGCAGGCCTCGTTCTCGGTGCGGCCCGGTCTCATTCAGCCCACCGAAATACTGTTCGACCTAGACGACAAGGCTAACACTAAGATTCAGAAGGTTATCGGCGCTATTGGTGATCAGGTAATGTATAAACAGCCTACAAACATGAATTATTATCCGAAATTGGAATAGATGAGACAAAGGGTAATAGAATACAAGGTTGTGTTCACGAGGATGATCTAGTTAGGTAGTGACGTCACTGGAGATCAAGAGTTCAATCTTCTCTACATGTTAAATTCAGCAATTTTATGTGTCTTTTTCTCGAAAACTGCGAGCTCTTCCAGCCAGCGCGACCTCTTCCAGGCTTCATTGAATATTTATCTTCAATTCTTTCTAGTTTCAATACTATCATACTGCTAATTATTTCAATTCGATTATTCAGTGGCATGCATCAGATAGGAAGTTTGTAGGTACTCTCAATCATGGCGCGGTTTCACGATACCAGTAGACGTGTAGGTTACTGGCATGCAGGTTGGTCATATGATTTTCCACTCTGTACAAACAAATAGGGCAATGCACACTGGTGTGCATTTGTTTGTATAGAGTGTACAAACAAATAGGGCAATGCACACTGGTGTGCATTTGTTTGTATAGAGTGGAAAATCATATGACCAACCTGCATGCCATCATTTCGTTTTCGAATCAGGTATGCATGCCATTTAATAAATCAAAGAAATAATTAGCGGCCTTAGGGTAATGACACTACAAATAATTCAAGATGAATATACATTGAAGCTCAGGAGAGGTCGAGGTGGTCTGAAAACATGCATTTTTTGAGAAAGTCACATAAAGTTTAACATGTAAAAGATAGGGAAAATCGATCTATTGATTTCCAGTACCGACTCACGATCAGCTGGCTCAGAGTTTTGAATAGACTGAGATGCGCGGGAACACTTCCGTGTATTCTCATTACCTTGGATAAGACCTATTAGGTCGCGGATGCAAGTCGTTACCTACTAAACTACATGTTTTAAAGAATTAAAACAGTGGATGTCTAGTGTGTTGGTACCTTTAGCACGGAACTCGTACCAACACGCATTCCAATTGCAACCAATATCAGAGTGTCTCCTGAAGCAGTATAATTATCTCGTTTATTTCCACCAAAAATTTAATTTGATATTGGTTTTAAAAAAAATTTATTGATAATTTGTATAAACTACAGTAGTACTGTAATTTGAAAATAATTATTGAAAAATGATTCTCTCATACAACCTTTGTATTATGCCAGAGAATGTATTATGCAATTCTAAGAATAATGACATTTTTGTTTCTCGCTGTCATATTTATTGTAGCTTTAGCTTTACTCTGAGTATGGCACTTTCAGCTGATTTCAGCCGAAGTCAGCGAAACATTCCAGCCCAAAGTTCAGTTGAGGAGCGATAGAGGTTGTGATTGGTTTCCTCGCTGAGCTGAACGAACTGTATACTAGTAAAGCATTGAAATTTGACCAATCCTTGCTTTAAATCTGTGAACTTTCTCCTCTCAATTTCAATTTTAAAATTTGTTTTTAATCTATCATGCGTTCTCATATATTTGAATGCATCAATAACTTTTGATTTTAGGTTGTTCTCAAGAAAAAATTGCCAGCAATAAATTTGACGATTGAACTCATAAGATGAACTCATCAAGATATGATATTATCAAGGTACATTTGAATGACCCGCCTACTAACTTCCAAGGATGTTGCTTCTAGTTGAAGCAAACTTCTCTTACTGGTGAAAATACTGTTTAAACAGATAACTTGAATCAATTGAAATTGGTGCAACTTAAAACCTTTTGAGCTGAAGATAACATGTGCTTTTATCTAATCTGTTGAATTGTGTGCTTATACCATTTCCAAACTCTTTTACTTTCATTTCACTGCAAATCTATTTGAATAAATTAAACGGGCCTTTAGCCGGAATAACTGAATATTGCCCTTGAACATAATTTCATTTCTCACTTAATTATTGTTGAATAGTGTAATACTTCCTCTCAAATGTTAATCGAATTCCATTTCACAACTTTCAAGTTTTATTGTATCTGGTGTTCATAATGCAAATCTTCCTTTCCTCCTGTCCTACTCTACCATTGAAGATTATTAAAACTGTTTGAATGCTTATTACAATGCATTCAAAGTACAGATTATAATGACTTATACAAAATTTAATCCTGAAAAAGTTATCTTAGCTTTTCAAAAATTAACAAAAATAATTTTTCAGGAACTAATTATATAGGTAGTTTATTCAAAACTTTTGTACTGTACATTAGTGCTATTTTCGAAAAGTGCTGTTTAAAATTAGAATTAGTGCTGTTTTAAATGTCCAAATTTAATTTACTAGAAACATATAAATGTAGCAATCCTGACCTTTCACTTCATTTTAAGCTCTGATCTCACTAATGCATAGTGTAACAGTCCTAGTATAATAATACAAACGCCCAGTTGAAAATACACTATCATTCGAAATCCACTTAATACAAAAATCCAATTGATATTAACCACCGTAAAAAGACGTCATTGACGAATGGTTGCAATGCTGTCAGCCTCGTTCATTGCTTCTCGTTGCTTTCGTTCCCTTGAGGTAGGTTTTCGCTTCTGCGGCTTCGCAGCCGACTCCAACTGTAGTTTGTCAAAATAGCAACTAATTAAACTTGAAATGAAAATATACAAGAATATCTATGCAAAAATAGGAACCATTTAGTATGAATATTGTTAATTCACTGAATTTATTTATATTCAGTATTTGATATACGAGTAGTTACAATTTTTTTGTTTGAAAAAGTTGCATGAATATTGTTGGAGTCAGCTGCGAAGTCGCAGAAGCGAAAACCTACCTTAAGATGACATCATTCTAACGTGGTTAAATCCAATTGGATTTTTGTGTAACTGGCCGTAACTGTATTAATTTCACTTGAACCTTTCTGGTCCAGTAAATTTTCTAGGGCTTTAATTTTACATTAACGTTACAGTAACAGATACTTTACTGGGCAGTAACCTTTTTACCGAACGACTGAGAAACCGTGCTGTATAACACTTTTCCCTCATATGTCAAACAATTCTATCTATATTCAAGGTTCACTCGCGATTTTGAGTGGTTTGATTAAATTGGTTTGTGATTTTGCTATTTTTACCAGTGCTCTTGTGGAAAAGGGTTTCCTTTTGATTTACCTATTCTTTTTATTGAGAGTTGAGACTAAAATGAATATATATATCCTCTATATGCATGTATTCTCTATTCCAGACCAAACATTATTTGATGATAAGAGAAGAATTAAGTGGATTCGGTAAAGACAACATACAAAAACATAATTTGCATCCTGACGCGTTCATACAAATGGCTTTACAACTGGCTTACTGGAGGATGCATGGAAAGTTAGTAATCATCAGTTTAGCTCGCTTAATTCTTAATTTACTTGATAATTAGAGAAACGAAAATGCAAAGTAAGCTTTATTTGCTATAGCAGAAGTCTTCAGAACGATTTATATAGCTTTCTTTGCATTTTCATTTATCTAATTATTATGTATTCACAGCAGTTGGTAAGCTGCAGCGTTTAATAATTTCTTCCATCTTAATTTACTATCTCTATTCTATTTACTATCTCTTTGAAACATAATTATTATTTGCTGATATGCTTGGAAATAAAGCTGTATATTCTCTTCAAGTACTATTGCTGCCTGAATTCGATGTACATTTTCTTTTTCTATAACTTAACTAACGTCCAAAACATTAAACTACAAATTTTTTCGATAATTTTTGGCTTCACACTAAATCTACGGGTTTCCTTTTGCTTTTCTGAATTTGTACGTGCTTCCTCAAAACTCATATCTATCTATTCAGTTAAGTGATTGTCGATTTATCTTGTTAGTTTGGTTTACAGAGACTATATTATAATAACAGTGTGTTGGCCATTTGTGTGAAGCATTCCATAACAGTAGATCTTTTTTTTCCGTCGCCGCCATACTTTTGCCAAATTTTTTAATTTTGTTATGGGATTACAGGCAAACGATTTTGATTTACTCATTTGTCAAACTTATTTTAAGAGAAACAACATCAAAAATAACTTTGCTAACATTAAAGATACTCTACTCTTGGTATTTCTTTAAACGCTTAAAATTACGAGATACTAATACTGGCAACAGTGGCAAGGCAAATATTCTAGGTTGGAAATGTATCACTCAACATAACATATGATTCGCATGTCTTCTAAATGCAAATCCTACAGGAATTGGCAAAATTATGGCTGGATTTGACTGAACTAATCAATCAAAAGTGTGACATGAAATTACCACACAGTTATAAATAAACAGAGTCTCTGTTTTATTTTTGTCAATGGCTCAACAGCCCTATGTCGGCTTAGGCCTACCAGCTGGTTGCCAGTTTCACATCCACTTGACTGAATCAGCAGAGGTGAATGATCATTAACCAGAAAAGAAGTAACGTGTGGTTAGCACATTGACATCTCAACCATAAGCTAGTCTTCGCAACCCAGTGATGGGAACAAAGCACTGCTGGATAACATTGTGTTAAGCAGCTATATATAGTGCAATGCAACAATTTAATATGCCTCCAAAATATAGGGAGTGACTGACTAGCCTTACTAACGATTAGCCAGGCTCCCAATGGAGGGTTTATATAGTCTCTGTAGTTTGGTTCAATTTTTTTCATGCATTAATATGCGATTACTGTATATTCTTTGTGTACTTTCATCTCTTATTTCCAAGGCCTAGAAATGTATAGCCTATGTACAATAAAAACTTGAATGTTGACAAAATGTGAATAAATTGCGTTTATGTTTATTCTAATTGAAATGTTCATTTTTGGTAATTATTATGATAATTTTAGACCGGCGCCGTGCTATGAGACAGCCACAACGCGCATGTTCTATAATGGAAGAACGGAAACCATGAGGTCCTGCACTCCAGAGGCCGTCAAATGGTGTCAGAATATGGACAATTCTTCAGTCAGCGTGAGTGACTGCTTTCTCTTTTGAATAATTTGTCTGATAGAAGTTCAACTTGTTATTGGATATTGAAATTATCTAGGCCTATTCTAATTTAATGTACTTTGCTACCCCAATACCTTGATAGCTCACTAGAGTGAGAGATAAGAAGAATAAGTAAAAAATCTCATGAAGGTGAAATTCATTGACAAGAAAGAAAGTTCCATTTACTCTACAGATCACTTTTCCTGTTGATACATTTATCTAGATATTTGGAACAATAGAGAAATAGTACAAAATCCAGATTTGATGTACAAGATCCAGCTCATATAAATCTTTTGTTTGTAAGTAGACTTTATTCAGAAGATTAAGATGTCTCATACAGGTTTCTTGGTTTTGCAATTTTGATTTGCTCCACATTTAATGGTCATGGTCTTATAAACTTCTTTTCTGTAAAATTGCAAATATAATTTTCAAAATCTTAATTTTTCTAAGGATCTAATTATTATTGTATAAACTGTGATAATCATAGAGAAATTTGATATTGATACGAAATACGATGCCGTAGTATCAACAGCTGTTCTGCAATATCTCATTATTTCTTCCATATTAATTATAAATTTAATTTTATACGAGTATATTAGATTAATTTAAATTACTAGATAACGGTGCAAATTATCTTTCTTGTAAGTCAAAATCGCACCGTGTCCACACATATTTTGTTGTTCATGATAATATATGCTTGTTTATTCTAGAGTGCTGAGAAAGTAAAATTATTGAAAGCTGCAATAACAAGGCATGTCGAATTGATGAAGGAAGCCCAAGGAAATGCAGGCTGCGATCGCCACTTGTTTGGACTGTACTGTGTAGCAATGGAATCTGGGCTTCCTGTTCCAGCCATTTTTGAAGATCCAAATTTTTTGAAAAGGTAGGTTAACATAATAGGCTACAGTATAAGATTGGGAGCTATTATAGAATGATTCCCTGTTACTGGTTACCGCATTATTTTTATTGTTATTTATTGATTGATTGATTTATTATATTTATTTAGCGTTTCTCCTAAACTTCAACTTTGTTGTGTTATCCAGTCATGAGTTCGATCCATTTTCGACTTTATTACCCACTGCAGACTTGAGTTATATTCTTGTGGGCATCATTGACAAAAACAAATACTCATCAATATATTCTTACTATCCTTGATTGATAATTTGAACTTGAAATCCATTTTCATATCAATACAATTTATCAAAATCTACTTGAACGAATCAAAACTATTTCCTTATATCAGACAATGTATATTAAAACCATTAAGGTAGCTGAACTCTTTGCAGAACAAACTGATATTATTACGGACTCAGCAGCGTGTCTATCAAATCTATCGAATTCGAGTATCGATTCGAAACGCAGCGTGTCTAGGCTCAAGGATTGTTGAATTACAATTTTTTTAAATTACGTAAGGCTTATGAATTACGGTAGTCGAGTGAAAGCTTAAATAACTTACAACACTGTTCTACTGTTCTCCACTTTCTAAAGCTTGTTATTTTTGTTTTCTTACAGTGGTGGAAATGGAAATTTCATCTTGTCTACAAGTTTAGTTGGCTACACTGAATTGGGAGGAGGTGTTGGACCAATGTGCAAGGAAGGCTATGGTTGCTTCTACAATATAACTGGCGATCGGTAAGACTTTTTTTTCACTTTTTTATTTCAATTTATATTACCGTAACTTATTCTCTCTGAGGTTGCTTGTTGTAAGTCAAGTGGTTTTGTTTCGTCAGTTGAACTTAATTATTTTTCATGACGCACTCACGCACATTTTCCATTCTTAAATGTACATTGTGTAAGAAAATATTAGTACCTAAATTATTATTCTACTAGCACAGGAAGTAAAACAAATTCGCGATAAGCTGTGTGGCATGTGGCAATAAATATGGACTTTTATTATACTCTGATTCATTCCAAACAATAGAAATACTAATAAATTTCCAGGTATCACTTGGAATCTTTAAAATGTTATCTTTTATCGATGTTAAATAAGTTATTAATTCGGCTTTTGAGTCCAATGTAGCCGAATCAAAGAGCCTACCTAACATAAATAAGCTATCTATCTAGCGTATGGCTTTGGTTGGTGAGGAGACCCGAAGGTAGTTCCACCTCGCCGTTTATAACCTAATTCCATTAGGTTGAAGTTCTATTTCACTTTGCAAAATGTTCACTAATTTTTAAAAAGGTTCTTTTTGATAATATATATATGAAATTCTAAATAAGCTGAAGCTGGATGATACTAATGATGATGATAACTCGATAAAATTTACATGTTTCAACGAGTTTGTATAGTATCCGTCTTTTATTTCTCGGTAAATATTGTCTGTTTATCTCTAGTTTATGCTTTTACTTAGATATTGAGTTATTTGTTGCAATCTATCAATTTGAGATCTTGATTTCAGGTTTTTCATCACCCTATCCGTACACAGAGACAGTTACGAAACAAGCGCTCCAAAGTTTTTTACACAACTAGTCGATGCTCTGTTTGACATGGATTATTTGCTGCTGTCCATTACAGATGGAAAACTCGCTCAAGCCAAATTATAAAGTAGCTATATTCCAAATTTATTTACTTCATCAAGTATCTTGGATTACAGATTTTGTTTGGTATGAATAATTAGGCTACAGTAGTGTAAAAGAGGCGTGCTAAAGTTGGTACTCCGTAAACATACCTATAGAAAAAGTTGGTTTACGAGTATTTAAACAAAATATTATTCGTATTTTAATAAAAACTTAACTTTTATATTTTCAAGAAACTGAAATGAACCCTTAAAAGTGTTTTACTTGAACAATACACTTACTGTAATTCATTTAGTGTTCAAATTGTTTGCCTTCACAATCAACTCACTACTGTATACACCTGTACATATACTGTCTACATTTGCACCCCTCTGTATGATAAATCGCCTTGGTTGTGTTTCTTTCATAGCAATCGCCTCCTTTTTGTTGGCAAGACTTTTTGGAAGTCATGTATCTAGATGAGTGAAGTCATTCATGTGCCTTGAAGTATTGCTCATTGCTACGTAGTTTTTCAGATAGATGACTGTAAAAATTTAATTTTATAATATATATTCCATAAATTTATATTTACCACTCTCTCAATCATTTGGGTGCTAAACTTTCAAAGTGGAAAGTTTCTAAGTGATAGGTGCTACTCACGACTGTTTCTAAGTTTTCGCTCAACCATTTATATAGTATTTTATTAATATGATTCAAGCATCGACATGCCAGTGCCATGTTAATAGGTAACTGTAAATAGTTACCGGTACTGTGATTTACATCGAATATTTACTTGAAAAAACTACCGTATTATATTTTATCAGTTTTTATATAAGTATATTGTCCATGCAAATTAGATTAATCTCTTAGTTACCTAATAATATTTTTGGATTACTTTATGTTCATAGGATTTAGTGTACAATTATTTTTAATCATCACACAGCGAAGGGAGGAGGAAAATCATTCATTATTTAACAATTTTCTAAGGGTTTGGAATCTCTAAAGTGGTGAAAGTGATTCTTCAATGCAATTTCAACGATTCTCAGTCTATAACTATTTCAAGTTTTGTTGTAAGAGGTAGGAACAATCATAAGTGTAAAAGGTATTAATACAGTATATTAATACTATTTTATGTTATATCTATTGTATTATTAATTCTATTATTTTTCATTTGTACTTTTTAAGTTTGCTGTATTTTGTTTCAAGGATAAATAAATTATTTGATTGATAAAAAAAAGGTTATTACTTTTACTATTGGTTTTATATTGTGCAATAATAATCGAATAAAACATTACGAAAAGACTTGAAATTGGTTTCTGTACTCAATGATCCTCAACTGAAAATCTTTGCGAATGATTTGTTTCATTCACTGCTTCTTCAGCATTAGAATAGATTGGTGTAGATTTACAAGTGGGTTACTTGAATGAAAAAAACACACACGTTATCCTTCAATATTTTATTCGAATTATTATTCAAATTTCTACAACTTGATAAAACCATTGAAACTACCTTACGAAACAGGTCATTCACTATTACCAGGTAGCAAGTAGACACAGACACATTAATCTAAAACTGGCACAAGAAAAAAATAAAAAAACAAACAAACATTCGAACCTGGGCAAAGAAATTTCAGACATAATACAGTATTACAATTGAGTAATCTTCAACATTTTCACTGCTCAACAGAGTACATTATAAGTTTGCAAGTTACAATCATAACTACTTCAAAGTAGATTATAGTAATTCTTTGAAACAATTTAACCTACAATACAAACGTATGTACAACTGACAATATTTTAAATATGTCTCATGTTATGGAATAATTATAATAATTTAATAATGCTATGTCTATTTGACAGGTCATTTAGTTGAACATCAATCACATTCTGAAATAATATCGTCGTCCCAAACTCTCAAATGCCACAGAGTGATTTTTAAAACATTGAGTTGGCCAAACTGTAGCGATGAGATTTATTTAATATCTGCAAGATAATTTCCACTTTTTGAAAAAAGAAAACCTACTTGCCCAGTATTAGACGAAAACGCAATGTGCGCATGAAACAAGCTTTTGATTAGTGATGTGTTAAGTTGTCAGTAACAGATGAAATATTGATTAGAAAAGTTTGCCGAATATAAATGTTATGTTATCGTTTACGACGGTATGCGTTCTTTTGTAAATTTGAATGATAACCCTTTTCCATGGAATAAAACACTCTTGATATGTTCGAAGCTACCAGTTTCACTACCATTCAAACACTGGGAAAGAAGACTTAGGAAAATCGTTCTAGGGAACAAACTTACGGTACCTAGTACAAAAAATAATATCTTGACCAGAAATAATACGGTAGTACACATAATAATATCTTGATGACCAGAAATAATACGGTACTGTATAGAATATAAATAAAGCTAAGGTAGGTCATTTTACAAAATTTGAAGCGAAGACCTAAAATTAATGCAATTTTCATGTTTGGTATCTACAAAACTGACGCAAGAAGAAATTTCTATACACATAGGAATGTATAAAAACCAATATGTTGGAAGTAAAATATTTATTTTAAAAAGTACGAGAGCTGGCAACTCTCTTAAAGAGACTCCTCATACTTCACTTTGTTATGCAATTCACTAGCCATCAGTTCCGTATTGTGTAATCAAGTGTAGAATGCGTGATGGAAAACATATTATTTCAAAGCTATTTCAACATATTGAAATTTCAAAGCAGGTACCTACTGTGGTAGTCATTGAATTTTCTATAAGTCCCGATAAGAATGACAGAATGAACACTGTCATAAGTAGGATTAGTCCTGATAAGAATGAACACTGATTTATTGTTTATTGCTATACAAGTATAGCATCGAACAATTTTATTTTAGTATGTAGATGTAAATAATTATCATAACATGGTGAATTGAGAAGTGAAGTAAAATATATCAAGCAACTTTCATGTAGGCTACCATCCTTGTTGACAAATAAGATACTAAAATTTATTTGAAGATCACTAGTAGAAATTATATTAAATAAAAAAGGAAAGTAGAAATAGATTTCAATCAATTTTGAATGACTAATAGATACTAGGGGGTACCAAGATAAGGTAAACTAGCTATCATAAAAAAATATCCATGAAGCGTTCAGATTTTAATGGAAGCAAAAACCTGTATGTATTGAAATTTATCATTTTCTATAATTGGCATTTGTGCACTTTTTGAATTCAAGAATTGATTCAAATTTTTGGAAAAGTGAAAATTGAAAAGCGGCTAATGACTTGAAAATTGAAAAGCTTCAAAATAAATAAGCGATCAACCAACTAGTCTGGAATTAATTTGAATCACATCGTTATAATTTATAAGTAAGAATGAGTACCAGGGCCTAGGTTACTATAAAAATAAATTGTTATATTAATGGAAATGCGCGTAAAATCCTGATGATTTGAATGTGATGTAACGTGAATCTGATACTGTACAATGAATTTTGATTCAATAATTTCTATTTCAAAGTTCAATAACCGTAATGAGACCGAAATATTTCTGATAACGAAGCAACACCCAAGATGGTCGAATTCTTCAAAAAAAAAAAATGGTCAATTCTTGGTGAAAATTGGTTCTTCTATACAAAAACTATTAAAAACAGAAATTTATTTTGTGAATAAAATTGCTCCAGAAACTACTAAATAAAAGCTGCAAATGGATTCCATAGCATCCAGTAGTATCAAATATTTATACTACCAAAACATGTTTTTCCACATGAAATGCCATAATGCTCAAAGTTGATTATTTAAGAAAGATGTAAAATACATTATCCAAATTAATTAAAAGTATGGACAATACTATTTCTTACAATATTTCAAGAACCTTCGAACACTCAACTCATTTCAATCAGGAAAATCACAATTACTAGTTACTTTTCTATGTCAATTTGACTATTTTCCAACTACTTATGTTTGATTGATCGTTCGCTAGTTGATGAATTGTTTCCAATAAAAATTGAAAAACTTGTACAGAAAACGTTTTAGATAAGTAAGCATAGATTATTAGTCTACTATAATAGGACAGCTACTATTCCAGTATCACTGCAAAGACGTTCCTAGCAAAACAAAATTCATCTAAATAGTGGATTTTCAAGTCATCATTCAAAATACATCACACTTTTTACTATAAAAAGTACATATTATATTCATCAACCAATATCATTCTTCTATTTTACTTATTAAAATAATAAATACATAGCGATTCACTAAAAGTCATCTCCCGAGTTTGAACAAAGAAACCTAGTTATCATCTGGTCTGCAACAAATCTGATAATCTGTATAATTAATAATACATTTTCCTTTCAAAATCAATAGAATGGGAACACAGACAAAAAATGTATCTGTACATCTAGAAACAAAATTAAAATAAAATTAGCTGATAATGCACAGCTTTTCAAGCCCTGCTTGATTAAACAGTCAATCAACACACCTGAATGTGAACTCAGACACCACACACGCACTCTCACACACACTCACATACACACTACTACACTGACATTCAGGCGCATTTCCATCGAATTGCCACTGCCGCCATCTTGTGCTTGTACACTATTCTTCAGAGTCTTGGTCACTGCACGATGTTCAGTTCAATTTATAAATTAGGCTTTCATCTTGTCAAAACTCGAGAATTTTCACTCTGAAAAATCGAAAAAATATATTATTCATCATATTTATAAGAATTTCATAATCTCAACGAAATCAAATGATTATTGTGATTATTGAAAATAAGCAAATGTATTAACAAAAAGGCATTTTTCGTTCAAAAAAGATACGTTTTTTGAACTGCCAGAAAGGCACATCTTATTACAAAAATATCACTACCCTTGTCTTGAGCAATTGTTGGCGTTACCTTCATTCGAACAATACGTTGAAGCTCAGTAAAGGTTCAAGAATGGAATATAAATTTTTATTCAACACATTCGGCCAGTTGCACGAATATCTCAAGGAATTTAACCACCTTAAAATGATGTAATCTAACGAAAACAATGAATGAATCTGAGGTCAATACAATGGCGTCATGCTACGGTGGTTAATTTCAATTGGATTTTCAAGAAACTGGCCGATAGACAGTCAAGGTGACTGCCACTTCTATACCGTACAATAAGAGTGATTGATCCGCTGATTATTGTTCTGACTTATCCAAGGCCGCTCCTAAATTGAAAGCAAAATTCCGGTCTGGAGCCTGTTTCATAAAATTTTAGAAGTTCTGTAAAGCAGGAAAAACTCAGACTCACACGAGACTTTGATAACAAAGCCTGCTATGTAGTGAACTCAACTCTAATGTGTGTTAGTTTTTACTGTTTTACAGGACTTCTAGAATTCTATAGAACGGACTACTGATCTAGTAAAATCGGTGATCTACTGTATCTCCAAAACTAGGTCTTGTCTATTCTAGGAGGGAATACGGTGTGCAATATGATTGTATTCCGCATACCAGAAATTTCACTTCCAATGTAGTAGCGGCCTTATTCTTCAACTCTATACCCAGAGTTTTTAATACATCAAGAATACAGAATTATAATTCGTAAAGGTAATTGAGATTAAGATGAAGTTTATTAAGATGAAGTTTATTTCCGCCTAATAATTGAGTACGCAGGAAAAATTATGATCCTTTCAACTTCTGAGTCTTTTCCAAGCATTTAAAAATACATAAAAACCTATATCATGACTTTGAATGTCTTTGAATTTAGTCATGGCTGAAGAGCCATGCATAAATACTATGCATCAATGCAATTTTACATAGTACAAATTACAATATTTTTTCTTTTATTTATCAATTTTTCAAAGTGATAAAAAACAGGAAACAATAATTTTTAGTGTCACAAATTTAACTTAATAGTTGAAGAAGGCAATTCGAAATTTTTTTAAATATCCAGATCAAGATAAAAAATCAATCATTTTCGAATGAGTTTTTATTCTAAAGCTTTCAAAAACAAGTTCAGAATAATCCAATAGAATAATAATTAGGATTGAAGACAGTAACCACAGAATGAATCAAACTGGTAGTAAGAATGAGTTTGAAAACTCAGGCTCCCACGCCGATATTGGATGGTCGATCTTTCAAATGTCAACAATCAACCACCACCACCTACGGGAACAGGATGTGGCACACACGCTGACAGCTTATTGGTGCAATGAAAAACCGAAAAGCAGCCGGCCACGTTGTAGTTGCTAAAATCAGTGTGTGTATGATCAGAAATATCGGCTCATTTTCTGCCATCCGTCCAAAATAGGTGTTGACACACATTCTCTTGACGCGAACATTTTTTCAAGGTTTCCAAACACAGTTAGGCATTACTTACATGTGGATACTAAAATCGCGAATACTGAGCGACTCAGATAACTAAAATTTGTTTTTAAACGATGAAGCTCAGACGAGACGGTTCCAGACTCGTCTGAGCGTCACCATTCAAAACAGATGTTTGTTATCCGATGCGTTGGGTGTCCGCGATTTAAGTATCCACGTATGAATAGTGTCCAAGAACTTTTCAATAAAAATGGTAAAAGGTCAAGTGTTAATGGATGCCAGTATTGCAAGGCTGCGTAATTCATTTGGTTCGGAGCAACTACCCATCATGAATCTTTTGAACTGAAAATCCTAGCATTTAAAATTACCTATCCTGTTGGGAAAACTCTTTTCTTGTCCTTTTAGCAACAATACGTTCATCATGCTCGTATCTCAAATAACAGAACAGCAAAGATTTATTAAAAAGGGTGATCCTTTTGGGTGCATAAACTCTGTATCACTGATATGATAACCCGAAAATCCCGGGTTCAACCCCAGGTATGACCAGCAATTTTTCTCGGGCCACTAAGGTTTTTTTTTCGGAGCATAAGACTTCGGTCCCGGCTGCCTGAAAACAGACAATGATGGTCAGATGCCCGGAATTTTATTGATGGACTTGAACTTTACGCTCACAGACCCTGAACTACATATTTGATCCTGGTCAAAGTTGATACTACACATCTTCAAAGTTGACCACGTCCTTGGTGGAAAAACACCAACAATTCCCGTTGTTGTATAATCAAAGATGGAAGAGAAAGTCCATTAATTAACTAAAGAGAAGGGAAAGTGATACGAGAATGTGAAAGGATATTTCCGCTATTGATAATCAGAGCCTAACAAGCAGATAGAGACCAATAACTTGCAATTGCCGGTGATGCAAATTCTTTGTTTGGAAAATAATGCTATTAATTAGTTCACGCTGAGAATGAGGTTAACTGTAGCTTACAGCAAAAGCATTTCAAACTATTTACCAGGAAGCATACAACATAAGTTTGATTAAAAGTAAGTCAATGCCATATAAGAATGATTTATCAATTTATTAACACACACAATTTATTACAATAGTTGAAATAATATCATAATATACTCTATTCCTTCCATTTGAGTAATCTTCTACTGCCTTTAAAATAATATAAATGCTAATGAGGTTGGATAAGTTTATCCACTAGATACAACTCAATTACACAAACACTTCCTTCATTTCATTAAAAACTATGCGTAATTCACAGACTTAGAAACTAGAAAGTATTCTAAACAATCAATGTTTTTTTCACGAACGAATCAGTTATGTTTATAGAAGTTATTCACGTCACAGGTCTTCTATCAAGTAGGAAACTCTTGCCTGTTAGCAGTGGATTGAAGACAATAGTTGGTTTAAAATAGAAATAGGACAAGTCTAGAGATTGAAAATGAACAAGATTACTCGCCAACATGGATCACATTTTAAATATGACAGGAGAGCAGAGCGAAGAAATGGAATTTAGCTTAGCTTTGCACATGTAGTTGAGTTTGATAAGTCGGTCATACCCTATTGTGCCGGCTGTTCTATCGACGACTGAGCGGGCGCCGCCGCCGGGGTCTCTTTCGCCGGTCTCTTCTCCTCCTCCTCCCCCTTCTTCTCTTCCTTTTCGTTCGCCTCCTTCTTGTCCTGGTCAGCTGCTACTGGTTCAGCTGCCGGCTCCTTCTTCGGCGGCCCGGCTTCCTTGTCGACAGGTGTCGTCTTCTCTTCTTTTGTCTCTTCTTTCTTGGTTTTCGCCTCCTCTTTCGGAGGATCCGATTCACTTATCGACTTTGCAGATGGTTCTGCTACTTCCTAAAACAACAAGACACTGGAATCAGTTACTCAACACACAATAATACGCATAATATGCACAAGCACATGGAATAAATTCTATTCGAGTCGAACAAAGCTGGAATCACAAAAATAAAGAAACTATGGGTCTATATCAAGAAGAAAGTGGCAATGACGCTACAGTTCATTGGATCAGTACTCCATATTCGATGATGTAACATAGAATTCGTTCAATACAATATTTGAAGCGGCAAACTTAATTTGGTTAGAACAATGCAGTTTTAGAGCCTTCAACTCCAATATTAAACAATTGCTAGTTCGATCTGAGAAATATGGAAGAAAATGTCTTCTTTGACTCATGAGCTAGTTGAATATAAAAAACATGGTATTAAGAAATAGAAATTATCAAAATAGGAAAAAAGTAAGACTGACCTCTTTCTTATCTGCTTTTGTTGCAGCTGTTGGGCCATTGTCTAGTGATGTTTTCTTTTCATCTTTCTTATTGGTTTCGGATTCATTCACTGACGAGTCTGTCTCCATTTTCTCATCAGCCTCTGTGCTTTCGGCGTCTTCGCTGTTATTCTGTTTTTCACCATTCTCCCCTATCTCTTCTTTCTTCTCTTCCTTATCTTCATCCTTTCCATCTTCATTGTTTTCAATAGGTTCATTTTTTCTTGGCCTCCCTCGTCGTGCTCCTGTTAAAATTTAACAAACACTAGTTGAAATTTTGATTTTAGAGGAGTTTGTTTTTTGAAGATTGTAAAAGAGATACAGAAATAGTACAAAGATTAGCACTTTATCTAACAAAAGAAAAATTTTTCTAAAATAGGCTAATAATACTAGAATCATGAATCTGATTCCAAGATATTTCAAACGTGATAAATAGCATTGACCCATCGACTAGTGTCGAACTATTAAAACCAAATGAACAATTTTCAGGTTGACATTTCAAAGCAATCATGAAAATGAGAAATTAGATCATCTTATTAGATTTGCGAATGAAAATTGCATGTGATAAGACTGATTACATAAAGAAAGTGTTCGGCTGATTTACAGTTCCATGGGAAAATAATTAGGGTATTTCCAGTTTGGTCCTCGCATTATTAGTAGGCTATAGCCTTACCATTTGATAAATAAATTAAACTGACGATAGCCCAATAAAATTGTCATCAAAAGTAGGATCCACCTTGCATGATATTTGGTAGACGGTTTTTTTAAATAATGCATGTGATAGTCCTGGGTTGTTAAATTCAAGTTTTCGACCTCGGCTAACTTCCTGATCATATAGAAGTTTCAAAGTGTTTTGTTGGTACTGATACCAAAACTAAGTAAAATTTGAATACATATTTGTAATGGAGCTAACCTCTGCCTGTTGATCCTGTAGACGCCGTCTTGCGTTCCCTTTTAGCGGGTGGTGGTGTGGCTACAGGAGTAGGGGTTCCTCTTGTCGACGATCTTGTAGTTCGTCTACCTTCAGTGGCACCATCTTCCTTGTGCCCTAGACCCTGAAAAATATAATAGTAAACGTTAACATCAATTCAAATTTAACAGGAAGAGAAACCCCGATGAGGAGGAATACTTGAAGAATGGAATGAAAGGTTTTTCAAAGGTGACAAATCAAGTGTCACAGGTGATTTTAAAGGGAAGACTTCATCTTGAAATGGACACACACTTTGAAAACGATTCATGAAACGCATTTCCTACCATGCAATCATGTGGATATTTAAAATAGTTTTTCTACAAGTACGCGTGAAGAACTTCTTTACGTACTGAAAACTCATCGTAAAACAGATGATTTCTGTGCAGCGAGCTGTAATCTTCTTTACCGCTTCTTTATCAAAGTCACCGCACATGCGCAGTACTTTTTCTTTTTACTTGCTGAAATTTGGGGTTATATGATTTTCATAACCTCAAAGGTGGCAATTACAGCAATGGACATGAGCGATGACGAATCAACATTTTTTAAAATCTTTTGTTCATACTAACCTGAAAATTTTTCTTGTACATAATTTTTTTAGCAATAAATTGAATTTGAACAGAATTAACTGCAGTTGTAGAAAAACTTTTGTAACTTATGTAGTTCGGGCGTAAAGCTTCTTTAATGCTCTCGCAAAATTATCACGCTCCGCTACGCGTCACGTGATAACTTTCTTGCTCGAGCAATTAAGTCGCGCTTTACGCTCTCAATACATAAATAGCTATTTCTGTTTCTAAATTCAAATTGATTTCAATGGCTAAAAACAAATAACTTTTGAGATTTTGAAAAACCTGACAATGTTCGCAATGCAACGAATCGTAGCAGCTTAGAAATTTTATGATTGTATTGACCCTATTTCTTATAATCAAAAACAAACATTTCTTGGAAAATATAGAAACGAGTAAAATTTGGAATTGATTAGGCCTAATAAGTAGGGCTAAACCTAGACCAAACCGCTTTGATCAAGCAAAAATCATGAAAGGTCTACCAGCAGATTCAAAAAATACTGAACTAGCCATTTGATTATGGATAATGGATGCTTATGCAATTTGTAACCAGTAATTCTCACCTTGAGGATAGCTTCGCCTTCCTGGGCTGTCCGCGTGAGCATTGACAAACGCTTATTAGTTCTTCGCCCTTTTGACGGTGTCTGTTCTTCACTCTGAAAATTCAATTTAAACGTTAAACCTAGGTTCTATACAAGGTATTTCAATTAATTACAACTACTTAGTCTTAACAGACTATCGGCCACAAGAAATCAATTAAATTAACCGCCGTAAAATGACACCATGTAATGAAACCTAAACACCGAGTCTGTTATTGAGCCAAGTAAAATTAATTCGTCTCAAAGCGGTTAAATATTCGATTGGGTTTTTTGATAATCGACCCTCAATTGAGATGATTTTAGTTATAGCTAACAAAACCTACCCAAATCAGTAGATTTCTATGATTGAAAAAATTATCAGGCTTAGAAATTTTGGAAATGTAGATTATGGTAATGAATTCTTAGAAATATCTCATCCAGTTTGGAATTGGAATACTTCAAGTGAGATTTGAACAATAAAAATACATTTCAAGACTTCAACATTTTCAGATTTGCCGCGCAAATTTTAACATGAGCTACTTGCATAAAAATGATAATAATATATAGTCAATTATTTAAATCATTCGAAAATAGAAGATCCAATCAAATCGTAATCATTAAAATATTACAAAATTCACTTCATCAAAATTTCAAATCAAGTTCCTGTTTACATCGTACTATAGCCTATATATAGGTTAGGTTAACTTATTTGCTGAAAATCAACACTTGATGGTGACAATTCACAAAACCCAATAGATGAAAACAAATGTTAATACATTATTAATGTTTTTCGGAAATAGCCTCTAGTTGGAACTGTAGTAGATGCTACATTTCCAAAATTTCAGTACTTCAAATTGATGATACAATAATGACCGGTTGATGCGAGATTACACTAATCGGCGCCATTTTCCTACAATGTCTATCAACAATTCAACACGCCATTAAAAAATGATTTAGAAAAACAGCATTAAATCACTTTCAACGAACAATTCCGCGCTATTATATGAATGATTATTGATTGAATGTGGTGGAAGAACAATCGTCATTGAAATCACTTGATGCTTTGGAAAAGAAACTCAATTTCGACACTTGAAGGCCATTAGCATATCACAAAATGAAATGTTTACGGCGTAATACCCGTGCATCTTCTTTAAGAAACACTACTTAACTGGAAATTTCCAAAAGTTGATTGAGCATATTATAATAAATCAATGTTCTACTACAGACACTTAGATTCCATATTTCACTGAAGATTATCACGTTGGCTACACGAGCATATCAAGACTACTTGAATGGAAAGTCGATTTATGCATAAAAAATGGAATTACCTTGTTATCTACATCGTTGGAAATCTCATTTTTGACCTCAACACTTGATTCTGACATTATTCCGCTCAATATAAATATCTAAGCTTTACAAGAGAAAATTAGCAACAGCACTATTCCCGGTGCCCGATGTTTATAAATCTCACAAAGATGGCGGTTAGCGTGGGTCACGTGACGCAGAACTTCAAACGGCAGTATTCAGCTCCAAGAAAATAGTCTCTTGTTTGACACTCTATTTAATAATATATCTTAATAGCAATGATAAAAATTTGCTAAATAAGACAAATTACATTGAGATCGATTGACTTGAAGCAATACTGAGAGCGATTTTCAGATAAAATGAAAAAATTAACTTTCTGAATCTTCAATGTCAAACAAAACGATTCGCGATTGCGAATCACAATTCGAGCAGTCAAAACAATGACAACAACTATACTATTAGAACTTCGGTTCACAGTAGTTGTAGAATGGAATAGCAAAATTGAGAATATTCTGATATTTGAATTTATTCTGATGCTTTAATATGTTTAAGCATATGCGCCTCAATACATATTTTATTTACAAAGTTATAAAAATTTCAACAATGTTGGAATCCGGACTTCCAATTCCACTGTTGCGTTGGTAATAAGTTTTAAGTACGCACTAGCGTTTGCCTCGGCGAGGCAGCGTTCGTCCGCATGCCTCGCTACCCTAGTGCAGATTCGCTAATGCCCGGTCTAGACGCTACGATAAGTTTGTCAAACTTATCAGGATTATTTTGAATTGTCATAAAAAAACTGATTTAACGTCAGTAAACAAGCTTACATCAATCAGCTGTTTTCTGGCAATTTAAAATAATCCAGCTATATACCAGGACCAGCAACTCTGGCAACTTGAGTAGCGGCTGTGAGTATGAGAAGCAACTGCTGCATCACTGAGTTGCCGAGCGATGAGTTGCTTTTCGATGTCAAGTTTCCAGGTGTGAGTAGTGGGTTTGGCACTACTCAGACCTAGAAACTTCCACATCGAAAAGCAACTCATCGCTCGGCGACTCAGCGACATGTGTTTTCAAATGACGACGCTCAGACTAGGCGATGTTGCCTAGGCGATATCGCCTAGGTGACACCGCCGCGCAACGAAGTTGCTTTTCGATGTGACATGCTGGTCGCCGAGCGATGTGTGTACAGATTCTATGTACAGAAAATTGAGGTTAGATGATATTCTAATCACATCAAACATAAAGTATGATTATTTGCTTTAAGAGGTAGTATTTCATCATTTTTTGGTCACTTCAAGTTATAAAATATCAAAGATAAGTTATAAAACTCTCAAATTATTCACTTTTTGAGAATATTGTGATAGTAGTCGAACAGCAACTCTAGCAACTTGAGTAGCAACTGTGAGTATGACAAGCAACTGCTGCATCGCTGAGTTGCCGAGCGATGAGTTGCTTTTCGATGTCAAGTTTCCAGGTGTGAGTAGTGGGGAAGAGCACCTTTGTTGCGCGGCGATATCGCCTAGGCGACATCGCCCAGTCTGAGCGTCATCATTTGAAAATACATACTGCGTCGCCGAGCGATGCTGCTTTTCGATGTGGAACCACTACCATTACTAACACTGGAAATCTTGATATCGAAAAGCAACTCATCGCTCGGCTACTCAGCGATGCAGCAGTTGCTTGTCATACTCACTGCTGCTACTCTAGTTGCTTTTCGACTTCTATCACAATATTCTCAAGTATGAGCGATGAGTTGCTTTTCGATGTCAAGTTTACAGGTGTGAGCAGTGGGTGAGTTGCTCTTGGATGTGACATGCTGGTCGTCGCCGAACGTCAGAAAAAGTGAGGTTGGGTGATATTCAACCACATCAAACTGGAAAAGTAGCATTTTTTGCTTCAAAAGTAGTATTTCATCATTTTGGTCATCCAAAATATCGAAGATAATAAGTTATCAAAATATTTACTTTTTTGAGAATATTGTGATGGAAGTCGAACAGCAACTCTGGCATCTAGAGTAGCTGCTGTGCTGTGAGTAACTGAGTATGACCCACTAACTACTCACACCTGGAAACTTGACATCGAAAAGCAACTCATCGCTCGGCAACTCAGCGATGCAGCAATTGCTTGTCATACTCACAGCCGCTACTCAAGTTGCCAGAGTTGCTTTTCGACTACTATCACAATATTCTCAAAAAGTGAATATTTTGAGAATTTTATAACTTATCTTCGATATTTTATAAGTTGAAGTGACCAAAAATGATGAAATACTACTTTTTAAAGCAAATAATCCTACTTTTCCAGTTTGATGTGGTTAGAATATCACCTAACATCACTTTTTTGTACATAGAATCTGTACACACATCGCTCGGCGACGAGCATGTCACATCAAAAAGCAACTTCGTTGCGCGGCGATGTCACCTAGGCGACATCGCCTAGTCTGAGCGTCGTCATTTGAAAACACATGCTGAGTCGCCGAGCGATGAGTTGCTTTTCGATGTTGAAGTTTCCAGGTATGCCTGACGAATGACAAGCAACTGCTGCATGCTGCATCGCTGAGTAGCCGAGCGATGAGTCTTTTCGATGTGAAGTTTCCAGGTGTGAGTAGTGGGATTGGGTTGGCATAAAGGGATGAACTGAACCTAACCTATGAAATAACAAAATGAAGAAAGTAATTTGATTCTGATATTCAATAACAAGTTTGTGCTCTAATACAATTTTCATAGGCTATAATTATTTGAAAGTACGGTAGGCTACAGTTTTTAAAGATAATATCTTTCTTTCGCAGAAAGAAATACCGTAGAAAGAAATAACTTATTTTATTGTGATTTTAAGTGTTCAACGCTTGAAAAAAGTTGAAATGATTTTTTTATAATAAATTAGGCTATTTTCTTCATTCAATTTTGTTACTGATTGAACAATATTCAAGTTACATAACTTGGGCCTAGTAATAGTATCTCAGCTTGAAAACCAAAGAAATCTACCTATCAAAATGTGTTGTTGATGTTATGTTTCTGTGATGGCTCAGGAGAAGCCCGAATTGAATATTCTATCGAATGATATTTCAACTGCTCAAAATAAATTTGAAAAGAAACGTTATCAAAAAATACTACCACGTCATAATATAAGGAAAAGATGCCCGCCTCAAGGGACAAGGCGAAATAATGATGTATACGTTACAAGCTCTTCAAATTTCAAGGTAAATTATTCCACTCTGCCATGTTCAGCAAGCTTTCTTTAAATTCATTGTACATGTACATGCCTATCAAATTCACGATACTAAAAAATTTCTTCCGGTTTGATTTTTGGATTCCCTGCTTTTTATGTCGATTTGGATTATCAACAGTGTTACCTACCGACCTTATTGAAAACAAAGGTTGTCCTGCAAATTTTTGGCTTTCTACATCCATCTTGGCAACTTCCAGTCTTTAAGCTTGCGGTCACATTGAAATCGAGTTAGTGCTGAAGTTTATTTTCAAGAATAAAACAAATTCTCAGTCATAATTAGATTCAATTCCACTTCAACTAAAAATTAGAGTCTGGCATGGATATTTTCTCTTGTCAGAGAAATGGAGCAGAGAATGTACATTTTCTTGGATGAGGTCTTAAATACACTTTTTATTTTCAATTCTTTCCAGATAATTTTTTGAAAATATATTGTAGACCAGTAATAGCTTTGACAAATGTTTTTTACAGAGTCAGCTGGGGCAATGTCGAAAACTGATTGAAGAGGGCGAACAAGAAATAGTGATTCATGGTCTAGGAGCAGCCTTGCCTCAAGCCATAAATCTAGCACTCCAACTACAAGATTTATCTCATAATACTTGGTGTGTATCTACTGGAACGGATACTGTGGATGTTGTTGGTGAGCATTTGTTGTTTATTAATAATAGATAAAAATAGTGTTATTAATATTCAGAATAATTATAAATATCCGAGAACTAGATGGTAAAGCAATTAACATGTTAACATAAAAAATGTTATTTTTATTGCCACCAGCATAAAAGAAAAAGATACTACTGAGTAATACTAAGTTTAGGTAATATTTTTTATACATCTTTAAGGCCCCTTAATACCTTTGACTGAATTTATAAAATCGAGGTGATTTTTGCGTGCGCGGGTGAAGGGGGGTCAGAACGAGTTCACTCCTTCGGCTGCTATTTTCCAACCGATAAGCATAAAAATGGTACCAAATTGTTCAGTAAGATCTTTAGAATTGTTGTATAGACGAGTAGCTCCCAAACATCAGCGCTCAAGTGAGAGACGAGTGAACAACCTGGGGGAATTGAAGATAGGTTATCATTGAATCCTAACCTAGCAAGAAGAGTCTAGCAACAAGATAACGAAAATTCTGATAAAAATACTTTAATCCAATTGATACATTCATTAAAACACATTAAAACCACTAAATAATAGATAGCAATAAAGTACTGATGATACCTTAACAATTCTACATATCTTTCTGAACAATTTGGCACAATTTTCATGCTTATCGGGTGGTAAATAGCGTCCGAAGGAGTAAACTCGTTTTGACCCCCCTTCACCCGCGCAAGCAAAAATCATCTCGATTTTATAAATTCAGTCAAATGTATTGAGGGGTCTTAAGAACTTTATTTTTCAGAAAATAAATGTAAATAAATGAAATTTAAAATGAGTTATTAAGTTAATTAATTTATCAAGGAATAATTCTAGGATGGGCGGGAAAAAGAGTATAAGTTGAAAAATACTTTCAAAGATTTTAAGATTTCACAGCTGTTGGTCAGAATTGAATAAGTCGCTTTCCGAAACCCGAATACTGTTAAAGACAGACTTAGGGCCGGTTCATGAGCTCTTTAGCTAAGTCCTGGACTAAAACGGGTGGCCATTGTAGCATCGACAAACGTTAGTCTCAACACTATGTACTAAGGGCTCTCTATGCTGCTAACCCACTAACCAGTCGAGACAAACGTTTGTCGATGCTACGGTAGCCACCCGTTTTAGTCTAGGACTTGGCTTAATCCCGAGCTCATAAACCGACCCTTATCCTTCAATGGCAACTGGACTTATATTTTTGTGCCATCTATTGGAAAAGGCAGAGACTTATTCTTTTAGTACCCATTCACTTTAACTGGACATAGAAACATATTTACTTATTCTGTTAGTGCCAGGTTGTAAGTAATGCACTATTTACATAAAAACCCGACTTATCCTATTTTTGCCAAATTTTGACTTATACTCTTTTTCCCGTTCACCCTAGAATTATGCTTAGCTAAGGTATTGAAAATTGAATAAAAGTTGAACATAGAATAGTTTTTTAAGTTTCATCTGATGAGAAAAAGATAGAGTGATTTCTTCCAAATATTAATCAATTTCAATTTTTAATTCATTTATTCACATATACAATTGTACAGTACACTTTACAGGTGAAATAAAATGAATAATAGAACCCGCATAGTCAGTGCCGTCTGTGTGCGGGAGCAGTTCTTCTATATTATTTGTGTAACAAGATTATACATTATTACGTACTTCAAATAAATACAGTAATAGAAATAAAATATAATAGATATTAAATAGAATATGAATTTGAGAATATAATATTATGTAAACTTATAGATTAAGATTTAAGATTTGAATTTGAAAAATCTTGGTGGAAAATAATATATATATTTACTGGTAGACAAGAGAGTAATTAGCCTGTCATAGCACTCAATCATTCTGTAAGTATTTATCACTTCCACATCAAATAATAATCCACAAATAACATCCACATTGATCATTTCAAGAGCTTATGTTGTCATGACACTGCTCCCTCGTTGACAAAGCACCTTGTAAACTAGTGAGAGAGTAGATGGAGCAACGCAAACTTATAGCCTAAGGCCCTGCGCCCACGGAGCAACTGCTATCTGACTGCAGTCGCCAAGCCAACCTAGCGTTGCCAGATACCATTGACTGATAGGTTAGATTCTCCGATGGTGACTGCAGTCAGATAGCAGTTGCTCCATGGGCAGAAATTCATTAAGTAAATTTCTCAAGAATTGAAAAATTCTGAAACTTATTAACCTAGTAGATATTATAAGAATTTTCTAATATTTCTGACGTTTGAGAAATAAACATTTATTTATTTACTATCCTACTGACCTGCTGGCCTGTTTCAGACCAGTACTGGTCTTGGTCATTGTAGTGCGCTTTCTTCCTCTGCTTGGATGTATAACCTATTGATATTCTTGAATGTATAGATTATCAATATTATTGTCGTTTTACAATAAACAATTGTAAACAATACATTTTTATAATAAATTGTCGTTTTTCAGATGATTTGGAACCATTGAGTGACGATGTTGACTTCGACACAAGAGTGAGACCCAACTCGTGTATCCACATAAAACTAGTGAAGAAGCCCTAACATGTTCTTCTCACTGAGAGAACTGATTCAGTGGCTCGGACTGACATTGTTCGAAATATGGATAGACTTGATTGCTATTTTGATTTTCACTGTGTTGATGGCTATCAAGCTGGAGGAACAGGACACCAGCCTGACTTGGTGGATTGTGTTCGCACCACTGTTCACAGCCGACGCAATGAATGCTTACTTCTGCACCATAGTTCTTATTAGAATGTATCTAGAGAGTATGTACAAGGCTGCATTCTTCAGAGCGTTATGGTCTCTCTCGTTCTTAAGTCTGATTTTCCTATTCCAGTTTCTTCTTTGTAAAAAGCTATCTGGGTTCAATGGCAATGATTATTCGGAAATTTTTACGCCAATATTCATGATTCTCATGCTGATGGCTGTTAGAACTTGTCAGCTTCATTAATGTAGATTAATCTTCTAAATAATATAATATATCCAGGTGGATCTTATCATAGAGAACTGATTTGAGCAATAAACACGTTATCTTTGGAGCTTTGCCTTCTGATTAGACCCTACAAAATGAACATTGTTAATACTTTTGTATGGATTTCAATACCAGTATAGATTTATGACTAACAATAATAAAATATAAATTAATTGAAAATTTATTTTCTTTCAATTATTACCCATGCTAAGATTTTAGGAAATCTGCGGACAGTTACACGAAATTCCATTTAATTTGACAGAATGAAATTGCATTCACGTCATATTCGTTCATTAGTTCCGTTAGATTAAATCATTTTACGGCAATTGAATGTAATTGGATTTCAGTGCAACTGGCCGCTGAAGTGTATGTTTTAAATCATTAGTCAAAGGTCTTCATTTCACACTACCTGTGTTTAGATCAATATTTCAGTACATTAAATGTTTTATGAATTACACATCACGGATTGCTAGTTAATAAATAGTGCAAATGAAGATTTCTCTTTTTAATTTTATTAATTGGAAAATTAAAAAGAAAGCCCTGCGGAATAATATTAATAATAATATTGTTTGTCACAGGTATTTATAAGGGAATTGCATTCTACAAACCATTAGAGATTCGTTTGAATTAAGTTGGATGTTCTAAATGTGTGACGCGTGTGTTGTATGGTGTAATCCAGATATTAAAAAGGTTTCTATTTTTACTTATATATAATATTCGATTTTTAATGTATAACTGTTTAATTGTGAGTAGCCTATATTTGATTCCTGGAATAGTGTTCCGGTTGGATACAACCTTGGCTTGCCTAATGCAACTTTTATAAGGGCCTGGTCACATACGTGTGGGGTTTGATTTCCTCCACTTCACTTCAATAGCAAAAGTATATCATACGATATAGATATAATTATAATGTTTTTCTTCCCTTTAAATTTTCTCGACTTTCTATCGCTTTTGGTCTTTTTTTTCTCTTTTTTCCATTTGTAAGACTCCCTCCAGCGGTCCGTAGGTCAATCTTACGTGCTGGATTGTATATTCTCATTCAGATTAATTTTGTTTTGTTTATTATTTTGTACAATAGTGTATGGTTGTTTTCTTTTTCTGACATGTTTGTGTATATATATATTTGTATTTGTTTGTTTATCTGGTATTGAGAATAAAATTCAATTCAATATACTTTTGTAAGTGAAGTAAATCAAACCCCACACGTATGTGGCCAGGCCCTGATACCTATGTTTTTGTATATTGAAAATTACAGGCTTAATAGTCCGGGGGCAAATGTACCAAAAAGGGCAATCCGTGGTAAAATCTTTTCTTGAGCTCTGTAATCTATGCAGATATATTCATTAGGACTAGTATGATGAGAAAATCCATGGTGGCCAGTCAGCCGCGTACGCAAACTCTCAAAAGATCGCCTGTAATTTTATCAATATTGAAGATATCTGCGTTTTCTTTGCACCAAAATGTTCCCAATAAAATTCTCTACAAGTTTTGTATCTAACATTTTCCTCTATGATGTATATTAAATTAGTTATGGATTTTCAAAAACCGAAGATGGAAAAAATTGAACCAATATTTTGTGTTTTTTCCCAATAGAATTATTTGTGCTACAGATAGAGGAAAATGTTAAATCTATAAGTTAACCTCTTTCTACTTTGTGAAAGTACCTTTCTTCTCTGTGGTGAACTGGTGATGCCGCATCTACACGCTCGCCGAACTAGGCTAGGCGAGTCTAGCCGGAGAGACTCGCGTTCGTGTAGCCGTCTACATGGCAGAGAGACCTAACCACGTATTATAGACGGGGATAATAAAATCGACACCTGCGCTGACGCGGAATTTTCGTGAACGAAACCAAGTAGTTTAACATGAGAAAGGATAGGGAATAAGCATTTACAATGCATTTAAAGTATTTTCGTATTCCTAATTCTATCAATACCGTTCACAATAGGAATTGCGGCTTCTATTCCTTCCATATTTCCAAACGTAAAGTGATTCAAGGAAGAAATCGGATCTCAGTTTTGAATTAATCGAGTGAAAAATTCAGTTTAAAGGCATATGATTGATTTAAAGTCTCGCGCCATTTCGGAATATTGACCAATGGGAATGAACTCAGCTATGGATAAACTACTTCGTCTGCTCAGTCTGCTTGAAACATAACCTTCATAAGTTGATTTTAAAACTTGAATGTAAGATTATAATAATTTTTAAGAACATGCGATATGTCAATTTTATCATTCTAAATATAATTCCACAATCGATAGGTAGGAAAAATAGCGACAGGGAATCCTATTTCAATTAAAAACTAATTTTTACGTACATAAGCCTATCCTTTCCCATCTTCATCTATCAGGAAAGATTCATAAGATTATCCGCCAGAGCGCAACACCGTAGATGCTCACAGCGAATATTTTGTGCACACTCACCACGCTCGTCTCCGCTTTCTTGCTTTCCGACCGACAAAGAATGGAGCGAAGGCGAGCCGAGCCGAGCGTAGGCGAACTACGCGAGTGACCCCATCTACACGCTCGCGTTCGGCGAGCGTGTAGTTGCGGCATCAGACTGAGTCCGAGCTGTCAGAGTCCCAGCTAATATCAGATGAGCATCAGCTACAGCCTACGCTACAGGCTACAGGTATCATTCTGGTAGGTACTGATCTTGAGATATTGTCATCCTGTGTCTTGTTGTTAGACACGCAAATCCAAACATCCAATAATATGGATCTCATTATTAACGACTGCAAAATGCCAACAAATTAAATACACTGGTGAGTGGTGACTCTTCCATGCTACAGTTTCCAACAATACATCGTCTGCAATTCTGCATTATCTCAACACTCAACAGTCAGTAACTCAGTTTGTTATGTCTATGTCATTCTCGTCCATCTTATCTGTCTATTAATCTTCTGATCTCTGAGATTAGAATAGCATTTAATCCAGATAATTGATAGTTTCAGCAGTGGTCTCATTAGACAATAGGCTACCGTGCTTTCGTCTATTGACTATTAGGCAGAAGCTTTTTTTTAGTGTTAGTTGACAATGTTGAATTGTTGATAGATGGCTATTTATAAAATATTTTCCAACAAATAGTTTTTTAAGAATATTTATGAGTTAATGTAGATATTGTTAATGTAATTATCTATCGATAAACTGAAAACTTCAATAAATATTATACGAGCTAATGTGCGTTTCTGAAACGTAATCTCGAAATAATTTGCATATTCGTATGATTTATAAGGCTATGTAGGCCTACGGTACGGTACCGGTATTAAGTAGTATAAATTATATTAATTAATTAATATTATATTAAATTTTGTTTTTTCAACTTTTAAATTGTTTGCCCTTAATCCAAAATTTCGTCAAATATATTTTATCAATTTTGTCCTACTCTGTAATTTTAATAGAGTTGACTGACAATAACTTGAATTTGAAAAATGTCAAATTCACTGAAGCCCAATAATGAAGTGTTGCAAGGTTGTAAATAATGTATAAAAACTGCGTACAGTAAACTAAGGGTTATGCCGGCTCCATACACGCCGCATTACAGAGCGTGCCATCCAAATTGGCCTCTCACTGGAGCATGCGCGTTGATCGCTTTCTCCCACTACAGTGCCTGCTGACTCGCGGTACAGTAAATTTCAATAGTTCATTCAGCTGGCAAACTCAGCTTTATAAAAAAATTCATATTCGCTTCGGTTACCCAGCAGTAGTATGATGTTATTTGCTTCACTGATGTTATCTTTCAATGAGAATTTTGGAGGTGACTGTACTAACCTTAGTGGCTGGAGGGGAAGCGTGGTGGGAGAGATTATCCATCTCTCTCGCACATCCTCTCCTAGACGCCAATTTGGATGGCACGCTCTGTACCAAATGTTTACCTTATGGTCATATGATATTCCACTCTATAGGCTACAAACAAATAGGGCATTGCACACTGACGTAGTATGTATTTGGTACAATGCACTGTATAAATATATGTATGTATTTTGGAATCATTGACCTGCCATATATTACCAAGCTCTGCTTGATTTTGTAATGTTATTTGGCGCAAATTAAACCATCTAATTAACTATACAAGTTGAGTCCTAGGACTAGGACTTGTTGTACTACTAAAGTCCTACAACAAGTCCTAGCGTCTATACTCTGTTCACGAAATCGGGAGACGGCCAAGACAAGCTGTTTGCGTATAGAAGCGATGACTCACAGCTTTTTTCGATAAATTTTTGTTCTATTCCAGTTCACAATACGTTCATTCAAGGTCAGACTAGAATCACGTAATGCAGATAATAATAATATTATTTCAGTAGTTTTACTGTGAATCGGTCTAGCTGCTCCTAGCTAGACTCTCGCACGCGCAGGTTTGTTTACATCGTCTCTCCTTTCCCTGAACAGAGTATAGACCGGGCTTTATTCAGAACCAAAGAGGTCCAGAACAATTTCCGCTATAGAAAACTATAGAAGTGAGAATTCCTTTTATCTCGAGTAGGTAGTTTTTTTAGTTACCTATAGCACAGAACAGCAAATTTCCATTTGAAAAAATCAGATATTATTTAATAAAATTTGAAGAGTTTATGTTTATATTGTGAAACCTCTCCATCATCATTAGAATAATATTATTCAAGTGTAAACGGATAAAGTTAAATTGACAAAATCGTTTTCTTTATTCTAATGATACAGATAGGCTATTTTTCCCAGTTTTGGTCAATTGTAATATTAATGATTAATTATATTTTTTCCCCATTTTGTAATTATGTGTGAATATTGTCAAATGAATAATTGAAAAGAGATCAAAACACAATTATTTTTCAATTTCAAGTTTTATGTATTTGTTTCAAGGATAAATAAATGATTATGATTTTTTTATTTGAATTAAATGAATGACTGAAAAAATTTCAAAACACAATTATTATTTCTCAATAATTTTGATTTTTTCTACATCAACTCTTCCCAATTGGTCATAGAGAAAGATTATCGAAAGTTAGTCTGTCTGTTATTGAACAATGTATTATTAACATTGTTATTTATCAATGTTTCTTTCTCTCATTTTCATTTTCATAGTTCTAGTATCCCCTTATCATTATTACTTCTCTAATGATACTCCTGTGCGCGGACGAAAATTATTTTCATTGCGCCCAGTAAATTTGTCATAAGTATGTTGTATTCTTATAATGATCCTTTTAGCATTATTTTCATAATGCATCTTTATTACAAATTTTATATTATTTGTTTTTTATGGCAAATAAAGTTTCAATCTATCAATATATTACTTTTTAAGAACTGAGAAAGTTGAATACCGGTACATGTGAATAATAAGCAAGCCCAAAATTGACTGTAACTAATTTTTTGACCTGCTAATTTATCAATATTTCAAATCTATATATATAAAAGCGAAATGGCACTGACTGACTCATTCATCAGCAGAACTTGAAATCTACTGAACCAAATGCGTTCAAATTTGTCATGCATGTTCAGTTGGACCTTTAGCCCCTGCGCCCACTTCGCAACTGCTATCTGATTTCAGTCAGCAACCCAGTGTTGCCATATGACATGGTAATCTAACCTATCAGCCAAAGTCATCTGGCAACGCTGGGTTGCTGACTGAAATCAGATAGCAGTTTCTTAGTGAGCGCAGGGGCTTATACACGCACTAAGAACGGATTTTGCAAACATCTCAAAGATACGCCCAATATTCGAGTTTTCTAGCGATTTTATGAGTTTTTTCAGTTTTTTCGAGAACTAATTGGCAGAAGATGTTAAAATTTTATACTTAGGTTTGTTTTAGGTCTAAAAATAATCTGTTGGAAAATGTTTGAGATTCTCCCGAAATTAAGCCAGAAATCGGTTTCTTTGCAGTTTTCCTTGCGTTTTCAATTCGTTTTTGCATATTATTCAATTACGACTGAACCAAATGCGTTCAAATTTGGCATGCATGTTCATTTGGACCTTAAGACGCGCACTAAGAACGGATTTTGAAAACATATGTTTTTCACTGTGTCAATGGGGCCGGAGCCCCCTGGTGAGCGCAAAGCGCTCACTATGTCAATGGCTGCTAGGGGGCGGAGCCCCCTGGCTAGTGAAGTAATAATTGTTAGTCAATGTGCTAGATGCCTAATTATTTATTTTTTCTTTTTGTTTCCCCCCCAGGAATTTGGAAAAAGAAGTTATTCCAGTGGTGAATTACATTAGGCCTATTAACGTAAGTTCAAATAAAATCATCATTAGTAAAATTCCAGTGGTCAAGGCGTAATGTGCAATGAACTTATAACTCTTGCGTGTGACCGCCTTTTCACTGGTTCTCAAAAATTTTTCAAATTTATAAAACAAGCCCTTGGGCCTATGGCTTATCAGACCAGCAACAAACCAACTTATCTAGGAACATTCTTCATGTGAGGATGATGGTCTAGCCAGGAATTGGTTATTTCCACTATATTCAATATCATTTTCTATCAAATTAAAGAAGTGATTCCCAAATAATTCTTATTTAAGATTTCTTATTGAAAGATTAGGATTTATGTTCCGTTAAGGCTCATTAAATGTTTTTGGATGCCAGTCCTTCTAGTTAGCTATTGTCAAGTAAAATATCACCAATTAATTTCGCTTCTCACTTTCTTTGTCATTGGTTTTCTTGACTATAGAAATATGAATTCACTCGATGTTATATTATATGCTATACAAAAGCTTTTGAAACACAAATGACCAAAATTTCATTTATTCATTTTTTAGTTTTATATTTTTATTGATTCTCATTATTATAATTTCAGTTTTAGTACTGACTCTTTAGGTGGCTACTCACAATTATTTGCAAGCTTGTTAAGCTCCTCAAACATGCATGTATTTCAATTTCTACAATCATGCACATCTACCCTTCTTTGCCCAGTAAAAGCATCAGTTTGTTCCTGGAAAATATTTACATGATCAAGATTGTAAGTTTTGCTCTGAAAACGTCAGGTTACGCATGCTTAAGCATTTTTTTTCAAGCGCACATGTGCACATGAGGAACAAATCCTCCTGCAGATTGGTCAATCAAATTATGTACAAGACGCTCCAGTCGGTTTGTGAACGACTTTTGTACATGTTTGCTTGTCAAACTTGCAGCTTTGTGTGTAGCCACCTTAAACACGCGAATCATTCAATAATTGATACGATTTTTTCTTTTTGTTCCAATCAACAGTGATGAATTTTGTCAGTCTGTCAGCCTAACGGAAAGAAGGCTTTGATTCAATCAAAATGGACTTTACGCAGGAAGTACTTCAAATCATTTTTAGTTTCCTGGATGGTGCTAGTTTGATGAAATGTCGTCGTGTCTGCTCTCTTTGGCTCAGTGAAGTACACCATGTCGAACAAATGCCTAATTTTTGGAAAAAGAGGTGTATTGAGGAAGTGAGTTGGGATTTTTTGCCCAGCTACATAGAAAAAATTAATCCGATTTATTTTAGTGACAATAAAATAAAATTTTCTTGGAAAGATGTTTATATTTGTTGGTATAGATGGAAATCACTAGGAAAATGGCCATCGAATTGCAGAGAGCTAGATATAAAACGTCCTGGAAAAATTGTTAGAGCTGAATTCTACGGCGACTGGATAGTATACGCTACATATGAATATAGCGCATTGATTGCTTGCCATATAGCGTCACCTTTATGCACAGCGAAAATCTTGTATCAAGGCGCAAGACTAAAAAACTTTCGGTTCATGTCATCCGACAATCCTTCAAGACCTCCGCTCAGTGCTGTGTTCATAAATACAGAACGAGATTACTGCTTCCTAGATGTCCAAGAAAGACGGGTTATTGGTGGTGTTACAGCTGTTCCGTGTTTAAGTGATAATGAGTGGTGTCGTGAAACGGTTCTTGCTAAACGTGAACAGCTACGAGCTGTAAATCCTGATATTGTTGATCTTGAATTGTCCAGAAATATTTATGACTTCATCTGTCATGACCGTCCTTTTAAAGAAACTTGTTTTAAGTGGATCATTTTGCATCATAAAGTAGCGTTAGGATTCAGTGATATGCCCGATTACACACATGTGATTGCTTTTGTTGTTGGCGAAAAGTATAAATTTTACCTCACTTCAGTGAATTTTGGAAAAATTTCAACAGCTTTGCTCCACGGAAATAATTTTTTTGTTGGAACTTCAAACGCAATGCTCCATCGATATACAATTAAAAATATTGGAAATTTTCTCGACTTTGACTTTGACCAATTTGATTGGTCATTGAAAGTTCATAACAGTAATGTATATGATGAAATAATATCACTTGATGTATGCGAACTGAACAAACGACCACTTATAGCAGTAGCTATTGGTACCTGTAGAATAGTTCTTGTCAATTTCATGGGTGATGACGAAGAGGAGGTAGAGCAGCAATATTTTCCAAATGTTTTAACGGCTTTGGATTAATGATGATAATTACAATAAAATGCCAAAAAAACGGCTGAAAACGAAAGTTTGATTTGCTTCTACGTGTGCAGTAACTCATTTGGTAAATGTTGTACAATTTATACTTATCCCAACGACAAAAGCAATCACATGTATTGCTCCTAAACTATAGTACTGAAGACATGTAGCTAATGAAAATATGATAACAGTGTGACATTGGCTTTACACTTTTCATGCCGCCAAGAAATGCTTATAATGTTGTGACATTCAAATTGAACTTTTTTTATATAATTTACGTGTAAGTTGTCTGTTGTTTTCCCAACAACAGAGTAAGCAAATAATGTGAGTCATGTTAGGATGATAATTTTATCCTAACTTCCTTGTGCTAGAACATAAGAACGCTAGAACGGCCAACCCTTTGGAAATTCAATTATTATAGTAGCCTATTTACTGTATTGTTGTATACTTCATTCCAATTATTAGCATTCTTCTATAATCTGAGTACCAAATAAAAAAGTACACAGTATGTTGGTCAGTAACAATTACTATTGTTACCTGTATATCAAAACTGTGCTCAGCATGAACTCCTTTCCTTATCTAATTTACAATTTAAATTGAAATGCTGTGTTAAATAATATTGTATGTGAATGTATGTATTCTCCAATTTGTGATTTTGTTAAAGTACCTATTAGCCAATTATGTAAATCAAGAACCTGTGAATTTATGGTTCAATGATTCTGTTATGTGATGTTAGGTATAGAAAATTACCTATGTTATTAATTTTAATTTTACTTATTATAATTTCTACTATATCTTAATGTAAAAAAGGATTGGAACAACTTTGATATTATTACATTGTTCTCCACGTGTTACCATCTTTCAGCAATTGGTGTTGAAATAATTTTTATTACGTCAAAGAAGCGATTTCAAGTATTTTGGTCCATTTTTTTAGATATTGTTGTCATCTTTGTTTGTTGGTCATGCATTTAAAATAGCTGCAATACAATCTGCCTAGAGACTGTGATTACTGATTAGGCTACTCCCTCAAGCGAACACGAATATTTAAAATAAACTCTACAGCTAAACCGAACTGGTTCGAAAGTTCTTCGGTGATATAATTGTTTGCCAATTTGCTTCAATCAATCAAATAGCATTGTTCCAAAATTTCTTTCCAATAGTCTTCCAAAATGATGGATGCTATAAATGATGAATTTTTTATCACGTCATAATGTGATTGCTGATAGTAATAGTTAGTTAGTTAGTTTATAATTAGTAACATCTATTGGAAACAGTCAATATTGTTGAATGAGAGGTTCCTCACAATTCCAATAGTTATTGTAAAGATCACATCAATTTTCAAAAGCATAAAGCATTGAAATAATATAATTAAAATGCTTATCAGTTAGCTTCACTTTGTTTATTTTTATATTTGATGTTTTATGTTTATTTTCATATTTGATGTTTGTAGTATGTGTGATCAATTAGCCATAGTTAGTAGGTACTCGAATTAGTTCATGCTGCACTCTTCTCTATGATGAAACACAAAATTAATGAAAAAGGACCAATCACTTTCTCTGAATGAAATTTTCTTCAGCTTATTGTTCAACTGTCAATTGCAAATCTTTCTATATTGGCCGAAAGAAATATTTTGTAATTTCTTTAAGTTAATGCCTTACTGGTGATGAAAAGTATCAACGGTGGTTGGCTTAGTGTAAATTTATTATGAATGTTCTAAAATATTATCTAGTCTAATATTAATCTACTAGTGTTGATTTGGGAGAAAACAAAAGGCCCAGCCCAAAACTATTTCTCTCCCGAATTTCGTTAATAATGAAGTCAAAAATTTTCTTACTCGTCGGTTTTCACCTTATTTTCTAATTCCAAATGATTTGATTATAACATTCTACAGAGCACATCAAAATCGATTGATATGTTGAAAACTTGTGTTTTCTCAATTCTTACCTGCTGCTCATTGTTAAGGCCGGTCAAAAGTCAAGAGTGCAATGTTGACCTACTTCACAGCTATAACTAACTAATTAGCCTATATGTAGACTTTATCGTGTAAGGTTGTTGAAAGTGACACGTTTCAAAGTTTTGTTCAACTCTATATTTGCTAGTTTTATGTGTTCAAATCATCCTGAAATAAGTACAATGCAAACTGCACTTACACTGTTTCGTTTTGTGTAGATTACCCTTTATCAGGTGATACTCTTCAATAATTTTTTATAGATTGACAACTTACAAATATTGTTTGAAAAATAAAAATTAGTTCCTTTATCAATCGGAGTTTTCAGTACTCATTCCCAGTTTTTTACATACTTGAAAAGTTATTAAATGTAAGAAAAGTTTTATGATATATGTCAATCTTTATAATGTTGTAGCATTTACTTCCAATAGCAAATATATACACCAATTTAACTTGAAAAGTAAAAATACCTGAAAATAGTGTATTACTTACATATTCACATAACTCAAGTTCAAGGTAAAACGTGTTCTGAAAAAGCATTAAACCCATGCGAAATGACCATATAAGCACTAAATATATGTGTGTTATATTTTCACTTTTCAAGTTACACTTACACTTAGTACCTATATTTTATCAAGTGAAAAAAGAAGATTGATCCACAACAATTCCTGTAGCAATATTCTTTACTTTTATTATCATAAGCAATATACCTTTCTTATTGGTCATAGGTGCTCACTAAGTAATCTTTTGACAATATTTTAAGGGATTGAAGTTCTGCTCCAAGCAGTTTTATAGAACAAATGTTGATGTTGTGGAACCTCTCTGTAATTGAGAAAACTAGTTGAAATTGTCAATTCCTCTTTATGAAACATTTATTGAATCACAGGACCACGGTTTCGTGTTGGAACTAACACACCTTCTGGGCTGTACAGTTTAGAAGCCTTCTGCTTCCAAACAGGTTTTCAGCGTTCTAAGAAGTGAGTTACAGGTATCTTTGGTTTGCTTCTAAATACATGACAGCGGAAGATGTACTTCTAACACAAGATAATATATTATGATTGTGGTTCTAACACACCATGGTTCTGTCATTCAATACGGTAGTGGTATCGACAATTTCAATCAGTCTTCTCAATATTTATTGAAAAGTAATGTCAAGATTAAAACCTCCTTGACCATATTTTCTACTATAATGCTTTTCATCCTTTAAGACAACTGGCCAGCTTGGTGCGTTATCCAATTGCAATGCCCGGCAATGTAATTGTCATTAAGTGCTGTTCAATTTTCTGTGCAAGCATGCGTAATTTCAGTCTGATATCACGACTCACAGTTTGCTAACTTGGATGATTTACAAGTAGAGCAGATGATCAGGAATTGAACATCTGTTCATCAATATTATAGAAGTGTGCGTATTGGCAACGTTGCAGGAGTGTGATTCTCGGCTTGCTCGGAAAGTTGTGGTGTAGCCTACTGTTTCTGTACTCAGATGTCTTCAAGGATGAAAAAAAGCACTATAGTATTATACACCGTATATTACCAGTACCGGTACCTATTACATGTTTATTTTGGCTTTTAGAACATCTTCTAAAAAAAGGTAAAACAGCTATCTACTACATAGGTACCCATTAACATTTCAAAAATGATTTAATCAAAATTAATTTAACGGATTGCAGTTTAAATTATGAAGCATTTGCTATGAAAACATTTTTATTTAGTAAAATCTGTATACGTTTTTATGTTCAATGTTTCATTTAGCAATTTTTTCTCTGTGCAAGAGTTTACAAAGAACCTGAAAATGATTTGTTGTCAAAAGTAGGTAAAGATGGTGGAGTTTAGGAATATTTTAAAAACTTATTTACTGTAGTAGTATGAAGTATTCAATCGTAGAATTGAAAAAATTAGCAATTTTTTTATCACTGAGTTCATAAGGCAGTGCAAGGTCTAGGATAGATACGGTGAGAGGTGAATAGGTGAAAGGAAGAGCATACTATTGGCAGAGGAATACGGCTGGTACTCTCATTTGTAGGTAATTGAGATAATTATCTGGCAATTTTTGGATTGTATCTCTTTAGCAAGTAGAAGAGAAAAGAGATGTTTTCTCAGTAGTAAAAACTACCATCTGAGCTTGATGATGTGATGAGGCACCAAAAAGTGCGCATTTTTATAGTAAGTACCTACTCTTGAATTCAACCTTATTCATTGCAACATTAAGGGCCGGTCTCTCCAACGACAGTTGAACCAATTTTTAGTTTAAACTTTGGTTTTACCACTCACTAGAAACTTTTTTGTCAAAACGTTCGATGTCCGAACAGCTGACCATTTGATTCAATGATGCTAACATTAAATCAAATATGGTCAGCTGTTCGAACATCGGACTTTCTGACAAATAAGTTTCTAGTGAGTGATAAAACGTAAGTTTAAACTAGAAATTGGTTTAACTGTCGTTGGAGAAACCGGCCGTAAGTAAGAAATATTTTCTAATCAGAGAAAGTATACTGAAATGAAAGCCCTAATATCTTGATGAAAGAAAAAGACAAAGATATTTACAAACCACTTATTTTTCATAAATTAAACATTACAGTACCGTACCATGGTTTATAGAAAATTAGTGCTTGACAATATCTTTGTCTTTTTCTAACGTTATGGAGAAATACCACGTCACACACAAGACACGACAATTATTTTCTCCCAAAATCTCAGTCTATTATTACAAAATGAATAGTAGTGAAGTTTTAGCACGTCAAGTTTTTCCAAATAATTTGAAAGTTTAGTTTACAAAAATCCTATGCCCAAATTCTCGAAATCCAAAATCAGAGAACATGAAAAAACTTATTTGCATTACTGGCATTCGTGGGCTACAATTTACAGGTATCACTACCAGCTTGCAATTCATTTATCATAATAGGATAATCCATTTATTGTATATAAATTACACAAATTATTATTGTAACATGGATAAAACGTGATGTGTATTTTTATATTTCCAGAATAAACGTGAGCCGATGGTCAACTCAACAAGTGTTAAACTATGGCTTGATTATAATAATGATAATGGTCAGTAAATATAAATTAATTATCCTTCTTGAAAGTAAACATTTATGTTATGCTTTAATGGCAGGCTGCCGTATATGTATTAACGGGTAGTGCCTATTGATTCATATTTTAACAAAACTGAATTCATTGTTAACTGAGTTGAACCAAGTTTGATTACTGTTTACATTGACATGAACTAATTTTATCAGAAGGCCATTGTAAAAAAATATATTTATATATTCAAGCGTATATGTGTGCTAACAGCCATTTTCGATTCAATTGTAGGCCTATACTTTGAATTTTCTTAACATTTCATAAATGGATTTCATGTAAATTTTCTTACAATGTTATCAACTCGCATTAACTACCAAAATTTCCATGATTATTTCGATTTAGTAGCTCTAATTGAAGAGAAATTTAACAAAATGTATTTTTTTAAATACCTAATATTCACAAAGAAGTAACGAGAAATGAAATCCACCATTCATTTTATGGAAAGTTGGAAATGCGTTCTATTTTTATTTATTGTTTTTTTTTTCAATTGATACTGTTAAAATAATAATACAGTATATGAAATAATAATCCTCTGAGCTTGTGATTCAACATTGAGCTAAATAACAGATACGGTATTTAGTACCGTACTTAACTGTTGGATATTTAGTTCAATTTGATTCAAGACACAGGTTTACGTTATTATGCTGCATGCTCTTTTTAATTTTTCTATTTGATTCATTGTTTCTAGACTAGTAAATAATTGAACAATCAATTTTTTTGGCTTTGGAAATTTCTCGACCTTATCCCTATAAAACCATAGACTATAACCAAAGATTTGGATTATCTCTGCCTAAAACAATCTGTCTACTATTGTATTGAGGAATGTTGTGATGTCTTTCTGAAATTGTCATTCACAAAGCTATATCTGAGGCCCTTGTAGGCCTACACCTTCTTCGTTCAAAATAAGATCCGATAGTTTGAACTTTATTTAAACTGTAGATCTCTTGTTTAAGGTATCTGAAATTTGAACCAAAATAAAACTTTCGTTTAGTTGAACTTAGATGGTGGTGCGTACAGGCCTGAGATAGGAGTATAAATTCATTTGCTCTTATGAAAGATTTTTCCATAAAAATGTTTTCTGTATAATTTCAGGCTCGGAAGTAATAGATGATCCCATTTTGGATATTGGTGTGAGTGGGAACAATTCAAACGATGTTTGTGTATCCTGCAGCAGTGTCGGACGACTGTTCGTCGTTTCGAAAGGAACTCCCGATTGGCAATCGGTGCAGACTGACATTCGCTGGATCTTTCTGCTGCATGCCTACGGATTCGCCTGCTCCTTCTTCATCCTTGCCTTCTATTCATTTTTCTCCATACTCAATATCCGGTAAGGCCTACGAAAATTAAATTCCCAAGTTTTAAACATTTAACTGTTTAGTTACAGTCTACTCCGCTTTATACAAAACGAAATACCGTACCGGCATATAGAATTCAGAATACCGGTAGGAATATAGTAGGATCTATAGGTACCTGAGGATGTGGTACAGTACTGTAACCATTGAGGACATATATGCGGCTGGTTTAAGAATTTAACACCAACGATTTCTTCAAATCAGGCATTAAAGTAGATAGGTACTTCAAAATAAAATCATGATAATGTTTTCATCATAATGTTCTATCAAGCAAGCATGTATGCTAATACAGTATTTCGAAATTCGAATGAATATTCTGATTGGAATTCGCTGAGTAACACATTTTTTTGGAGTAATACTATAAGATTGCTTAGTAAATGTAGGCCTACAGAATATAATTGTAGTGAAATTATTATGTAGGCTATATCCACGAAAATGAGATTAGATTAGATTAGATTACTTTATTCATGTAGATAACAATAATTATAACTGCTTAGATTCTAGATTACAGAAGTTGTAAGTGTGAGTAATATAATTCTTAATTTTATGAACATGACTAATAATTTTCTCTCTCTGAGAGAGAGAGAGAAAGAGAGAAAATTCCGTAATAATATACTGCTATTTGAATTTATCTAGTTGACAAAAATACATCAACTAATTTGTTCAAGATTAATAAAAATTCTCCATTAATAATATTAGTGCCTTTGAATGATCATTTCTGTTCTAAGTACATACAATATGCTCTGTATACACAAGAGTCGATAAATGCTTCATCTACTCGTGGAAACTCCCAATTTTTGGAACATTTTCGAAGTTTAGATCAAGATTTTGAAAGTTTGATACATTACCTATTTATAAAGACACTAAATCTGCTATTTCTGATTTTTTTCTAAATTGTAGACACTACCTAGTCAATTAAAGTGTCTAGAAATATTATTTCATCTCATACTTCATACGTAATCTTATCATAAATAATCTTAATCCAATTACCTCATACGTAATTCCACTTATCAATGAGTGGAAGGATTAAAATGAGCTCGTTTCTCACTTTGTATTTTTAGATCCCTGATTACAAGCAGGCCATTCATGTCAACCATCAACATGTTCATTTGTTTTCTTGGAGTATCAAGAGCTGGCTCCCTATTCATAGATCCATACCACCTCAAAGATGTGAGTACCTATTTTATCTTGAGTAATGCTTATAGTATTTTTAAATCCATTCATAGATGCAATACATCTCTAATGATAGAGAATATTAGAGAATAATATTGAATTAATATAACCAATAATCCAAGTTTGATAATATCCTATATAGATCTATGTTTTGAGAATTTCTTATCGCATAATTTTATATTTATAGTAGATTACTAAAACGATAATTTTAAAGACAATTTACAATATTAAGTTAATGCTAAAAGGGTCGTAATTGGGAGTAATTGTGATTCTCCCAAGCCCTTTCCCATTTTTAGGTATCGGTACTGTAGATTCACACCCTTGGTAAAGTGCAAGCTTTACTCGTGTGTTGTGGACTTTGATTTTTAAAAGATTTACTACGATTTTGGTAGATTAGCTGTTGGAGTTTAGATATTTGTAGCTTAAGAAGAACAACTTGATAAATAGGCTAATGAAATATTTATCAAAAATATAATATATATTCAATTGTTATATTGAATTTAGAAATACTACATATAGGCTAGTTCATTGTATTCAATATTCATTAAATATTGTATAATATTCATTGAATTTTATAATAATAAGTATTAAAGAAAATTGAGTGAAAATAGGAAAATTATAAAATACATTTCATTATAATATTTTCATATTCTTGTATTATTTCATGTTCATATTCCTTGTCAAATCCACGTTATGATTCCATGAATATGTTTCAGATTATGCCAAGGATCTTGGGAAATATAATATGGGACGTTGGCTATCCAAGCATAATAGCGGCTTTCTCGCTTGTCCAGTTGGCGTTCTTGCAATTGACTCAACTGCGATTTGGGCCTGAACAGTTGAGAAATAAGTCCTGTCTTTCACTTATTATAACTGCACACTTCACTTGCGTAATTGGCTTCGATATCGCCATGACATTCAACAGTCAGATGCAGGTTTGTTATATTATGAATACCGGTGTGTAAGTAGTTTCGAGATTATACAGATTTTTATGAACTCCTTACTAGAATAGAATAATTAATTACTAGATAGAATACGAACTCATTTCTAGAACTTTTAAAACTCTTCGAAATCTTCAAACCTTCTTATTCAGCTCATAAATATTATCAAGAAAAATATAAGAAAAATAAAATTGTTGGCAATATTTTTGTTTTAAAAAAAACTATTCGTAAAGTAGGATAAGCCCTTACGCCCAATTATTTCTTTTTAAAAAAAATTGTACGATAAAACATTCAAACATTATTTTGATCACAGTTTTATATTATTAATTTTTTTCAGGTGATGAAGTATGTGACACAGACAGTTTTCTTATTATGGGGCTCAATTCTGTGTTGCACTTTCATTTATGCTGGCTACAGAGTTCGGACATTGATCAATAACATGCCATCTTCGCTCCTTCAGCGAGATTTTGGTGACACAAATTGCAAAGGTATGATTTGAGATCTTACTAAAAGCTACAGTGCTTTTCAATGAGAGTTATTACTAGTAGGTAAACATTAACTGTTCTCAAGTAAATTATAGTAATTTTTCCCTTCTACTTAAGATTTCAAAGCTACTAATAGATGAGTCAAAAACGTAAATAAAAACTGTAAATATATTCCCATCATCAATATTATAGTAAATTCAATTCTCATCATTATCAATCCCATTACCCTCTATAAACAAATCACAGATTCACGAAGTCGTCATTCTAAAAAAAATGTTATTCATTTTAAATTGAATAGGTATATTGATTAATTGCTCTTTATCAAGAACCTCTTCTCCAACTGTTTTCAATATTTCAATTGATACTCGTTGCCAGCACACAAACTTCGGTTTCGCAGGCAACGCCTATATGTTATTTGAGTGACAAATTTTCATTTCTTGTATCTTGTATATGGCAAATAAATTTGATTTGATTTGAAAAAAACTCTCATCCAATGTAATCACAGCCTTATCATTCTAGCAGGTTGTGACTAACTTGTGTTCAGATCGTTCTGTTGTATAATAAGCACAGTAAATGTGAGAATGTTTCAATTTTCTAGGAATAATGCAGCTGGCTATGCTGGCGCCATACAACAATCTCGCCTCATCTGTTGCTGCTGCCCTAGTGCCCACCCTTCTAGGACCCAAGTTCGGCTTAGCCAATATGGAACCACCTGCAGGTTAGTCTGATCGATTTAATTCAATTTATATAGGATTGAAATTGATTAAGAATAATATTCACTTATAGCTTAGATTGTCAGTCATAATTTAAATCAAACAAGTATGCCCTTTCATTCAAACTTGATGTTAGAGGACCGAATGTTGAATCTGGCCTGGAGGATGAACGTTAAAGCCGGTTTACCAAGGAGGACCGAGGGTCAGACAAAGAATTGCGGTTTTTACCTTGAAAAGAATGCCATGCAAGAGGCGGCGTAACGAGCGGGTGTACGGCTTGCGGCTCTATAATCAACTGAATGAAGTGGGAATGAAATCAGCGATCCTCCTATAGAGATAACGAGACAGAGAGACAACTAGGATTGGAAAGAGAAGGTAAACAGACGGGAATCACACGTAAGTTAATGTACTGCTGCAACCCTTTCCACTTGATTATTACCACAACAATTTTATGAACCATTACCATCAACTTGACTTCATTGGATGAATATAGATCAATCTAGATCTAAACTATTCAGTGAGACTTGAAGGTTACTCTGTGCAATGTTAAAATTGTCAATAATATATTCATATTCATTGATTTGATAAATATAATACATTATCAAGGAAAAAGAAAGAACAGCCGTTAGCCAAAAACGTCTTGTCTTCCAAAATTTAAATCAAATATAGCTTTCAAAATTTTAGGTTGAATAAAGCTTTAAAAACGTTAGAGAATAAGATAGAACACATCGAAGCTGTAGCTGAATAAAGGAAAATTGAAAATTAGCCTATAGTATCAAGGCTCACGGTGCAATCTGCTTTTAAACTGCAGTCGCAAACCATTGGAGCTTGCACCTTGTCTGAAACCGAAATACAGTACAACCTCTATCCGCAATCAGCCCTGTAGACCAGTTGCATGCATCTTGCCTTTGCGAATACATGGACAGCAGCTTGATGAATTTCGTGATGTCAGATTCTGATAAAGAAGTTGTTTTAGATTGATATCAGTATCGAGGATTACGAAAATCATCAATAACAATTACAGATTACGAAACCAATATAACTTGAAAAGAAATACACGCAACTGAAATTTGCAACGCAACTGTGACCTCGGATCCACGGTTGCATCCAAACTGTTTCCGACTCGTCTGCAAACGGTCAGCTCGTGGGCGGTTTCCCACTGCTCAGATCAGACCACTGGTCAGATAGCAGTTGTGAACAAAAGTGGTTTGCGTCTGCAGTTTCAAATAAGTTGCACCGTGGGCGGTCGGCCTAACGCCCACGGAAAATGATTTGTGTTTGTGTTCAACATTAAGTTTCACTTCAACTTATCAGCCTGCCGATTTGGATTAAATTGCTAGGCCTAGATCAATATTTCAGATTGAATTATTGTTTGTTGATAATTTTGTGTATTTCCCAATTTCTTCAAATCTGCAGTACCATCATACATTTGAAACATGTATTTTCTTTCTGGTTCGATCATGATGATTTATAATTGCAATTTTTGTTTTAAACAGAGCCTTCGCCTTCATCCTCATCCATAAGTAAGCTTCGTCCATCTTTACAGAAAACTTCCAAGAATTTGAAACCTAATGAAGGAGACACTGCCGGAGCAAGTAAGTAAACAATAAAAACGTTCCTATTGAAATTATTTGAGTTTGATTTGGAAATAATGATCATTTGGGTTTCATGTAAGTAAATATAGGTTTTATAATTTCCTATAAGATAGTGATAGACTGCTTTTTGTAAAGGGAAAGTTTGGGCGTAAGCGTGTTGGCCCTTCCATTAAGTATAATTTGTAAATCAGGTACTGTACTGAATAAATAAATAATGTTGAATAATAATCAGACAAATTTATTTTAAGACATTTCATTAGGTAGTGAACATTTTTTCTACTTGAAATGTTTTGTTCTACATCAAAAAACATAAACACTAAAATTGACTTTTAAAGTAAGATAGTAATTATGCTTAGGCGTTTTTTTGTGTGCAATATAGAACAACACATAGGTCTTTGTGTATTGCAACCGTCAATAGATAATAAATTATAAATCACCATTTTGTAATAATAGTCTTAGGATTCTTGTAAAAATCTTATTTTTCTCTAAATATGCTGGATGCTTCAAAAAAACCAATTTGATTTGACAATTTATTGCCGACAGCAATGCATCTCTCTACAGGAGCATTGCAGCTTGTTAAAAGTATGAAATTGGTGGTGCTGTCTCAGATTTCTCGCAGGGACAAGAACTCCAACCCCTTGATCACCAACTTTCACATGCCCATGGAGACATTTATGCAAAAACATGGCATCAAACTTTGTTCTACGCCATTCCAGAGAATCAATTATGAAAATATTATGATTAAAATAATAATAACTTCTAATAATAAAAAATTGGAAGTTGAGGAACAATTGAACAAAAAATCCAACGAGGAAAACCTTTGAGTTTTGGAAATTCGCAGCTTTCTGGTATTACTTTTTTTTTGGGCTGGGCTTCATAACCCTTAGCCACCGCGACCGCTATTCGATCTTTTGTGGCATCCTGGTATTACTTTCTGTACCGATATTTTCTTTTCTAAGTTTATCTTCATGATTGGAATTGTGCTTCAGTAGTGAATTATTCACTGAAGCTGAACAAACTAAACTCTTTTACAGATTTATCGTGGTTGAGGTAAATTAACGTCATAAAAAAGTATGAGCTATCTGCTTATTATGCTTCACTCTTGAAACTCTTTTCTACATGAAGCATGTAATGATCCTCCTATCGTATCATAGCGCTACCCTAATAATTATTATCCACAATAACGTCTTCAGAAATTTTCTAGCTCTTAGGCTATAATGAAAATCAATTTATTGCATTAAACTAGAATAATCTATCCTCAAAAATTAGAATAAATTAATTAATTTATAAATATATTCCTAAAAAAATGTATTTGTTTTTCAAATTAGCTGATCATTAGCAGTAGTATAGTCTTCACTTATATAGATTTGCTCACTTGAATACTGTTCTAGGTTTATATTCCGCTTACATGTAGATGAAAATTTTCAATTGTATTGTCAACCTCTGAACTCTACTGACATGGTGTTTGTTTCACGGAATATTTCGATTTTTAGCTCATTATCAAGTCTTTTCTTGCAACAAACAATATTGTAGATTTCCAATAAAGTAGAATAATAATGTAGAAACAATATTGTAAGAATTCAGTAGGTATGCAATCATAATATCAAAAGATGGTATTTTGAAAAGTATAATTTCGTAGTAGGCCTACATTTTAGTAGTTCCGCTGACTTTACGGTTTCTATTTGAAATATTGCTTGGATTCAATTGATCAGAAAATTTATCAACTGTACAGATAAATAATTTAATAAAGATAAATTATTAAAACGATGGTTTTCAATTGTGTTTTTGTATTATTTGTATAGTTCCATGAATAGCAAGATGATTTTAAATACTTTCAGGAACTGATTCGATTGATTCTGATGAGTTTGAATCATGAAAGTACAGTAGCTGCATTTTATCTAAATTTTACAGGAATTTTTCAATAAAAGTTAATAGTTATCAAAACCAGCTGATAAAAGTTTGTGACGATATTAACGGCTAATACAGTTGTCATGTACAATGTTTTCTACAACACCATCATTAACCACGGATCAGGCGTCTTTAGCCAAGTCCTTTTTTAATCTGAATTTCGTTTCAGGGCAATGCATTTTAGAATGTTCAATAAAAACGAAGAAATTTCTAATTTTTCAATTGAAAATGGATCAAAGTTTAATTTGATTATTTATATCAAAATTCTAAATTTTCAGAAACCAACTACTCACGAATTCCAACTAGTCCATCGAGCAGCCGTCAAGAAGTTTCTAGAACAGCGTCCACCATCTCTACTGATTCGGTTACATCCAATGAAACGCCCAAACTGAAAAAGAACTTGAGCTGGGGAACTGAGGAGCGTTCTAATCAAGATAGCCTCGATAAGGTTGGTTTTTACAAACCTACTACTTTCATCCATCTACAGCTCGAATCTAAAAAATGACATAAGCTTTGCCATATAATCTGACATTGACCTACGATTGTCACATACCGGTACAATACCATTAAAGTTGAATGGTAGCAGAAAGGACTTTGTAGTCCTAATAATAAAGAATATTTTCATTTCATACCTTTGATTATGGGCTTGATTTTTGCAAGCTATTTAAAAAACTTTTCAATACAAATCGGCGTATTATCCTAAGAACCGAACAAAAAGTAATTTATTTCAAATCAAATGTTTTGAAAATGGACATCAAGTCAAAAAACGCCCCACTCGTAGAAGAACATAGTAATTGATTGTTATTTGAAAAATCAGTTCAAAGTGTAATCAGAATTCTCATCCCACAAGATTCATCACTCTTCAACTTGAATGAACAAAGTTGCTGAATAATTTTGTACCATTTGTATCGCTTGCAAACAAATTGTACTAGCATTTTAGAAAGCAGTATCTTGTTTTTGATCACATTATTTATCTTATAAATCCAAGTGCATTATTTCTTTTACTAGTTTGTATTCTTCGTAATATTTCTATGACTTTCATGTATATTTCAAACGACTTGTCTTGTTTTTTGCCTAAATACAGAATTATTTCAGTCCATTATGAAAAAGTTTGAAGATGAATCCATTGTTTTGTTCTCAGGCCAAACTCGGTGCTAAGAAAAAGAAGCCAACAGTAACAGAAGTAGAAGAAAGAAAATCTTCAGAAGCTACTCTTTTACCTCAAGAGCCAGGAACCAACTTGGCTGGAGTGAGTAGTCTAATAGTCTAGATTTGATAAATCTCTATTTTCCATCATAAAAAGAAGAATATAGCTTATTAGCTTGTGAAGAACGATTTTTTAAAACCCTTATGATTCATTCCATTCTTGTACTCGTACAATTTTGGGTACTCGTGGAATGAGTTGGTTAAGTAGGGAAGTATTTTCTTTTCTCTATCTACCTACTTTACATATTACATGGCTGTCTATATTGTTGTACAATAATTGATTTTGTATTTTTGCTGACGGTCAAGCCCACATAAGACTTTGACTTGGTGGAAACTAAGATATGATGAGCGACCCTCAATTTTAGGTGGGTTCCGAACTACTGGAAAGTAATTTTGAAGATTATATTATAGATTCATTCATTAATACACAAATCATTACAATATGATTTGGGAGAAAATAGCAGTCTTGACCCAAAAATGTTTCTCTGTCGAATTTCGTTAATAATAATGTTTTCTAAAATTAGGATGTATTCATGTCTTCATCCCATATGTTAGTTGATTGACTATGTGGTGTATTTTATTTGTTGATGTTTATCCATTTTTTTTTCACTTCCTGTAATGCTGTCAATGATGCTTTCTTGCAGGCCGGACCAGATTTGACATTGCATGCGATTTTGAACCATATTGCGTACGTGAACCGAGCAGCAGCTCACAGCGACAGCGGTCTGGCTCATGGCGAACACCAGGCAACGCCTGCCTCACGCAAGAAACAAGTCATGCGGGTATTGAGAATCACTTACCTAACTGCTTTCATCGGCCTGCTGCTCTGTCTATCCGATCTTTTCCGCTTGTACGGTCCTTATGGTAAGTATGGTTCAACTCTCTTGGCGTAGATTCATATTTTTCTTACCAGTTAAATTGGATTATTGGTTTTATTAATGTAGATTACATTAAATTCTTAAATTCTATATTGTAATAGTGGAATACACAACTAATTATTCGACAACTGAACATAGACTTATAAATTATTCAAAGTGAAGATGCAAAACAAAATGATATCCATGATATGATTGTCATGTATCTACAAAGCAAAGTTTGAACATAAAAAAGTCTATTCTTGGAAATATTTAGAACTGAATTTAATTTTTTCCCATTTCCCTTTTATTACTATTTTTCTTTCCATGGCTGGGTATTACCAGGAACCCGCGCACTGCAGTTCATGCAGTGTTCTGTACTGATACGACTAAGTTATTAGAATAACTAATAACTAAGGCCCTTATGACTAACGGACTAAGTTATTAGAATAATTAGTAATAAATAAATTGAACCACATTAATTTAGTAATAGTAATAAGCTAAGTTATGTTATGGTCGTGCTACTTGAACTAATCTAGATGATAATAATTGTGTCATTGACACAGACTTCTCGGGGGATATATAAATTATATTCTTTATATTTGTAACTAGATATTAATGCATTTGTTTTTCATTTTTAAATATTTGGAAATAAATTGCTTAGTTAAACAAGCCACAATTTTAAAACAATTAAATGTAAAAAGATAAAAATAATGTCAACAGCCGTAATTTACACATAAATAAAATTGTTTTTGGTCTAGTTATTATGGATTGAATTATTAATAGGGTCCCTATTCTAATAGGGAGATTTATTCACATACTTAACATTGTACTGTATTTAATTTTATCAATACTTTGATAAATTTAATTCAAATTGAATAATAAACGTAACTGGTGTATTTGACAGGTTTACACAGCCAAGCCAACATAATGCCTTGGCCGTGGTTCTGTTTTGAAACGATTTGTCGCGCGATGGAGCTGGTCATGGGATGCGCTATGGCCAACATAACCAAGCAGCCGACTCCACGCCACAGATACCTGCATCAGCCCTATGGTCACACAATACGCGTCAAACAGCGCGAGTCTCTCTTTATGTAATCATCATCATTTCAAAGATTCCTATCGCAATCGAGAAAACTTCCCAAGAGGGTTTCTCTTTGAAAAGCAAATATTCTTTCAAAATAATATCATATCAAAATCAGATTAAAAGTGGACCAATATTAACCAAAGTTGCAGAAGATCTGCCGTTCTAAATTATATTATAGTATGTATCGTATAATCATTGGAAGATCATTCATACAATCATTGGCTTCTGATAATAATGAATTGTCGAGTTTACTCATAACGTATTGTTTCAAAAAATACAGATACAGTATAAATCAACACTGATTTGATCGGTCGATTTATTGTCTTCACTCATCAGAAATAAACTGTTCACATTTTAAATCCACAATAATTATCTTGATATCTTGCAGTGCAAGATTGTTTATTCAAAATTTGACAATCGAGCTCATGTTTCCCTTCGACTCAGAATGTCTTTATATAAGCGACAATCTCCTCCCGTAATTTGAAAGTTCGACACTTTTTAATAAATTGAAATTTGTTGAGATTCGCTATAATCTAATTATTTAAGAAATTGGAATAAAATTTAAATAAGCCCTCCCTGAGAGCTTATTAGATAACTGGTTTGACGATTATTGTTACAATTCGATTAAATCCACTTCCAAGTTTCTCGAAGATATCAATTACTAAAAAAGAAACTTTCAATCTTAGCCTGCTATTTAGCCACTAGTAAAGTGTAAAGACTATCATTTTTTACAAATGGCAAGTCTAGATCTGATAATGTTACTAATAATGGAAGGTTGGAAAAGTAGGCTCTCTACTTAAATCTCTAAATTAAATAAATTATTATTGGTAAATCATGAGTTAACTATAGTAATATAATTCAAATAATTTTAAAACTCAAGAAATCCTGTTAATATAAATTCAGAATTTATTATGCAAAGGATAATGAATTTGTAAAATAAAATTCAATCATCATCCACGTGACTTGTAAGTGATGAAAATAATTATTGTAAATGTTTCACATTTCATTGAGATTATGATTTTAAAAATCTATTATTTTTTCTATTTAATAAGTTAATACATTATATACATTGTAATATTCATGTATTTTGTACACGATAATATGAACACTAGATTCATATAATTTTCTATAAAAGTATAACACTTCAAACTCTATTGTATTGTTGTCACGTAACTTACATTTCGAGTTTTAACAATCAGCTTAGAGTTTACTTTGAATATTTAAGGGTTTTACTTAGAATCTATTGTTGAAATCAAACCTTCATTCAGTGACTAAAAAAATTATTACTAGCTTTCTTGATAAATATAGGTAGCCTTTTGCTTCAATCATTTCACTAGAATACATAATTATATATAAATAATACATATCATTTTGTGATATGTGTTATCTAGTTTTCACATTTGCTGTTTTATGTTATGTTAAGAAGTGATATCTAGTCCTTTGTTTTATTTGACTGATCTAATAATACCTCTACAATTAATGCTTACTTGATAATTATTTATTATTTAATAATGAATAGCCTATTATATACTTATAAATGCTTGTTTTGAAACACGACAGTTTCATTTTAAATTAAATTTACTCTGTGTTTCAGTAAAGATTGGTTATGATCATTTTCAACATACCCTTAATTCAATACTTTTTCCAAATACAGTACACTTATTTCCGTTCCAACGCTATCTAATTCTTCCTAAGTAGGTACTGCATTCAATTACCTTAACGTTTTTCTTTTTGAAGCTATTTCAACATTAATATATACTTACGTTATTGTCAAGAACAAGTTGTTAGTCTAGTTCCAATAATACTAATTTTCATGTGTTACCTTATTAATTATATGACAATTGATGTTAGAAAACCACTCCCTGCAAATTGTTGTGTTCTTTTAGTATGAATATGATAGATTTATGATAATAAGGTAATATTCATGGTTGTAGAAATGTTCTCAAATATAATATATATATGTGATCTGTGAAATCTATTATAGATATGTGTGAAATAATTATATATGTTGATATCAAGTGTGGAGAAATATTCTATTGTTGATGTATTCTGATTATGAAAGTCAATGAGTTTGTTGAATAGTTTTTATATTGTTTTACCACAGCCTAAATACGTGCTTTTTATATCAATTCAAGTGTAAGTTATACTGTTATTTATATTAATTAATGATAATTTTTTGCCTTTTGAATTTAAATATAAGTTCTTGAAGACTGAAATTGATTTAAGAAATTCAAATATTTTTACAAATACGTTATCAATGCAAATTAAGGTTCTAAAAACTTTATATTTAATAATCTTTATACTGTTAAGTAATGTGAAGTGCAATAAAACAATGAAGTTGAAGTGGACTGAGCTCCATCAGGTATTCGTTATCATTTAAAATAATGTTATAGTTCTTTTCAATTAAAGCAATTTAACGTTTAAGTTTATAAGAGAATTATAACTTGTTTGAAAGAAGATAAACCATTTCTATTTGGATTGTGACTGTACAATGAAAAAAAAAATAATGGAAATTTTTGTTTATATAATCCGAAATTACATGAGAGTATGTTAATGATACTTTGGTTTATTTTTTCGGATTATAATGACCCAATTTTTTCATTATTTGAATGATTGAGTTGGTGATCGATTTACTTTTTATTGTGTCTAGAATTTGTAAATTGGCCTAACTTATATTTTATAATAGGAATAGAATATACACATTTTATCACTTCTTTACATCTGTCCAAGAGAAATGTCTTTCGATCCTATAGGTACCTCATCCAAAATTATTTACTGTGATCTTCTAAAAATGTTCAAATATTTTATCATACATATTCTACTTATATAGTCATCTATTTACACTATTATAGTATTGTGCTTAGTGAAATGTTGTGATATTTGTCTATAGTAAATAAAAATATGCTGAATATTATCAAAATCACTTGAATACAGGAATAAATTTGAAGTATTACGATTCAATCGTATTATAATATAATTGGAAGAGAATGTAGGCGTAATGAATATAGAATACCAATTTACCAATGAACGCAGTTAGGTGAAAGATTCTTGATTACATGTCCTGTAGAAGGGAAACTTCTATTTGGGCGTCGGTTGTATTCACCAGGTTGAAATCACACAGAATATTATATTGTGATGCGGGTTTAGATGATTTTGTACTCGCAAATTTGGTTTCATTCTCTATCATCGAATTGAACACTCTCAGGACAATATCATTCTGATGTTGAGAATTCAAGTGAATTTGATAGTAACATGTATTGGTGTCATTCTTCAGTACCCTTATGTGTTGGAAGTGGTATAATACAAATACTATAGTTGGAAAAAATATTAGAATTGTACTTGTGGAACTAAAAATAGTTTAAATTTATGTGGAAGAAGAAATCTATCATATGAAATAATAAGAGTGCAAGCCTAAAAGTGAACATAACAAACATAACAACATAAACAAACTAACTGATCTCGGCACGGGAATAAATATGATTAGCACAGAACTATTTCAATCAATAACCATAATTATATTTATTGAATAGAGAAGTTCAGTCCTCGGAAAAAAATCATTGTAACATCTTTGTTGTGTGTCTTTCAAGTACATTTTCTAGTTGAAAAGTCGTCTTTAAAAAAATATATTTTTCTAGTCATTGTATTGTTTAGTTTCATTTGATTTTTATGTGATGAATTTCTCAAATTTAAAAGGAAATTTGGAATAGATTTTTACCCATTTTAGGAAATGTTTATTCTTTTTTTAATTCACACTTCTGTTCCTAAATAATAAGATTATATTGATTACATACGGGAACTGGGCTTCCAGGGTATCAAGAAAAATAAATGAATAGATTCTCTGGACATTTTTGAGGTGTTTTATGAGACACCTGATAATAATAGATCACTATCGGAATTCTCTAGTGCTACAATACGTAAAATACAAGCAATTCATGTGAATACAACGATACATTTTGAGAATAAATAAGAGAATCTGCATTTCTCTTCTCTAATAAGTTCTTATATATTATATATTTTTTATCAAACATCGCTTCACAACCATATCAATTAGGAATAGGATAATTATATAACTGTAGGTATCAGAAGTTTAATAATAATAATCTGAGTTTAATTTTTTATCCTAATCATATTTCATCTTTCTCAATTTTAAATCGTTATATAAAAATCTGTGCCGGGTTTCATAATAAAAAATAGCAAATTTAAAATGTGTCAGCTATGCCTGCCAAGCTAATAAATTAATGAATCTTTCTATTGAATCAGAGAATTGTTATTCTATATAGTTGTTGTTGAATGTTACATGTTTTCATTGTGTACTTCGTTGTGTAAAACATATAATTATATTTTTGTGGAATTTAAAAGTGTAATTATTTTCCAATGCATAACAGCAATTCCTGACACCTCATATTGAAGTAACACAGCCCTGGAATTCAGGATGATGAGAGATATTTGACTACAATAAATTGATTGTTTATTAGCTTAGGACTTATTGCCTTAGGAATTTGAACGATCTATTGAGGAATGAATAAAATCAACTGTGTTGAATCCTATATGATTGCGCTACAATTACTGACCTGAAATAACTCAGCAATTTAAACAGTTATCACTGAAAATGAAAATGAGGTAATTACAGTAGGATCTATTATCTAAAACTATGGGAAGATTCCATAATTGGATCATGTCGAAGTACTCCTTCATCATAAAATAGCCCAAGTTATATAAGCTGGATTATGATTCTATTACAGTTGAATAACGTACCGTACCGTACCGTATCTATTTGCTATCGGTGTCTGGTATGCTTTGTAATAAATCTGAAACTGCCTGTAGTTTATTCATGACAAAGAGACAATTTGAATATTGATTGAATGGAATAGTCTAATAGGGTTCATTATTCAAACAAATTTCAAGTTTCTCCATTATTTTACTTGGATATCCGCAGCTTCGACGGCCAGAATAGATTCAGCTGTGAGTAAAGATTTAGTCATCTCTGATAACTCTTTGCTGAACTACCCAGCAAAAAATTAACTACTGTTTTTTGACAAAAATCTAAAGCTAATTTCAAGTGAAATGAAGGTATCTGTTAGAATACATAGCGAATGGATTCAAATCCCGTGTAAAGAAGGTAAGGAAGTTTATAATCCAGAATAACTTATTGCAGTAATTGAGGGATGTTGGTGCGTTTCAGCTAGAAATACAGCCGTAGATAAAGCTGATAGGCTTAACTCAAACTGATCACCCCAAACTAATTCCTATTACAGTACTATATTATTATAGGAATGATACTATTTCCGTTCATAATAACATCTCACTCAAATTCCAATTTTATTCCAAATAATTGAAACATTGAAAGCCTTGAGACAAGAAACGGTATTTTATTTTAGAAAATGAAAGAATCTTATTAGATTATTGCTCTGTTGTGTATATTCAAATTTGAATATTATTCCCATTTTTAAATACGGTACTTATACTTTAAAATGGCAGTAAAAGTCGATCATAATTACAAGTTGATAAAATTTGTTCATTGGCATACTGCCATTTTCAAATTGAAAAAATCTAATTTTCAATATTATACAACAATTCTACAGATCTTTCTGAACAGTTTGGTACCATTTTCATGATTATCGGTTGGAAATAAATAGCGTACGAAAGAGAAAACTCGTTTTGACATCCCTTTACGTTTTGACGCCGCGCACGCAACAAAAATCACATCAAATTCAGATATTAATGAATTCAGTTAAAAAATTAAGGGCTCTCAAGTCTATAACTGAATAACGTTTTCAAGTCTTTATTCTTAATTAAAGGACTCCAAACCCCATTATATCTAGGGCATTTTACACTAGTCTGTCATCGGGTTTTCACGCCTGGATCTGCCACGGTACAGGACATCTATTTTTCCATTAAACAGGCCTCACGGAGTAACTTTCTCGAAAATTTTGTGTTTCATAGACGGCTAAAAGTGGGAAACTTAGGGAAAACTCCAGGAACCAAAATTATTCAACGCCCGGTACAAAAATAACTCATTTTGGTACATCCGATTCATTTGAAATTCGTGTGTTCATATTTTATAAGTAGCCTATTTGGTTTCAAATAACTAAGAAAACGTAATAATATATAGGCCTAAAGAGCATATTTTTCCTACTATCTACTCAAACATAATAATTATTCAACAGTATAAATTTGAGGCGGGTGTCTCATTAGATGGAAATAGATAGAACGAGCCACTCTGAAAGCCAGTAGAAAAATTATTACAAAACAAATTACAATTTTTTCTTCTACTTGTGGTAAACGCAAAATGAGATTTGGCTTTGGACGCTGAAGAAGCACGTATGCATAAATAAGATTTTCCATGAATTCAATGGAAACTGACTGGAATCTACTAATATATATTATATAAACTTCAGCAGGAAGAAGAGTATTAAAAAACTCGCCATACATTTGCAGATGGGTCCTTTGAAATTTCATTCGTTTGAGGAATTAGTCACATGAATTTATCCATCATGAAAACCTTTCTAACTAATTCTTTTAGGAGCAACTGTCTCATTTCTCGGCGAAGAAGCAATTGGCAGATATCAACGGCTGAGGAATTTTGAATTTCATGGAGACAAAATTCAAGATATTCGTCGAGCCAGAGGTGGCGTCGTCTTGGATCCGTTGGATTTAGTTGCTGATGTTCTTGATGATAATGATTTCATAACAGTCAGTAAGTTCAGTTCTGTGGAGGACCTTCAAAAATTCCACCATAATTCAAATCATATATTAGATTAGTTTATTATGAAATTGGGACTATATAATTATGTAGCATAGATAATAATAAATAAATTAACAAGAACGGATGCTTACAAAGAGCACTGCAAAAGCAATGTTTATATTAGATTTATTCCGCTAAGTAATTCCTTTTAGCGAGGCCTCTTTTATTATCAGGGGAGTATTTGGTTCCCCCATGAGGAACGCTGATGTCTAATAGCTGAGACTAGATAAGAGTAACACCTGTTACTCATTTTGTTGAAAAGGTGACCATTTAAGCTAAATAACATTCATAAGCTTTAAAATCGCTTCTCGGTGGTTCTAACCCACCTAAAGCTTTGTTTAGAAGAGAAGGTTATCACAACATCCGAAAAATATTAAGAATTATTCTGGTAGTCCCTATGATGGAATAGATTGATAATCATCAATAATATCAACAGTGCACTAAGACAAATTTCAACTTTACTACTTTTATTGAATTGACATAAAAATCGCTTTCTAGCCTATAAAAAGAACCCTTCTAGTCTTTATTTTTGGCATTTATTAATCCAAAGTTTGTACTTTTTTTAGGTTTATCCTCCGATGTGGAGAAGATGCCAATTATTCCGGAAGAGCTCAAATTTTTGTTGGATCCATTGTATCCTTTACTGCTGGGATAATGTTTTTTTTATTGAATTATTATCTGTTATGAAATGAAACGACTAGCAAGAGTGATTTCAATTGAAACTGTTTTTTATTCACAAAGAGGAGTGATCATATAAAGTATTACAGATTTGTCCAAGATTTTCCTCAGAATGGTTTTTATGTTGACATTAAGGTATTGACATTTTTATCAATAAATTGAAATAACTTACTGAACTATTAGAAGTTTATTCAATACCGTACTTGAAATCCCCCGAATACAGTAGCTACAGTAGTTGACCGATCAAAATTAATTCCATAAAGAAAATCTAAGTATTAGTTTTATCCATAGACAAATTAATAGTATATCAGTTTCAATAGCAACTGTTGAAATTTCAGTGAGAAAATTCTTAACCATGTTCTCAGACCCAACTCATTCCAGCCATCAGATGAGGTAAACTTTGAAATTGTCAATATTCTTGATGCATTACACAGAATGCAGTATATGATACTCGAATTATTCAAGAGTCGGTAATTATAATATAAGATAAATTGTACCGCAATTAGAATCACAGTGACCAATTCAACTAAATTGGCCTGCATCAACAATATAAAGCGTTATCGATCCAATCATACAATTATTGATACGTACCATAACAAAAAAATAATTACCGTACTGTATTAATTAAAATTACTTGCGAAAACAAAAACCTAAACAAATCGGAATCTGAACTGTTCAACATGAATGCCCATATACTGCACTCCTATAGAGTGCAGTATACACAATACAGGCTTCTCTTATAAATGACGTGAATAAATTATTTTTTTCTCGACGAGATATTCATTTGAAAATGATCTAAATCATAGTACCTAAGTAACCTTTCACGTGTTAACATAATCATAAATCGTCCAAATTATTCAATTTAGGCACTTTATTGACAGAAGCCCATACACTGCACTTTCTCCGATCATACATATTGGCAGAGTATTGTAAAAATGTTATTATTTTTCAGTTCATCTTCCTAGATGGAAGCAGTTTGTTCATAGAAGACGTGCATAAACTTGGAAAAGGAGCCTATAAAATAAAGGTACCAATATAATTTCATAATAGTTAGGCCTATTATAATTACTAGTTGACTCAGTAGAAGGTAAATAACTATAATTGAAGCTGAAAATTACTTAAAGATAGACGATATTATTATTATTAAATTATTTGACTTGTTCTTAATTTTATATTCTTTAACATTGAAGATGTTCAACAGAAGACTAGATATTGAGACTAAAAACAGCCTAACAAGAAAATTAAATAAATTTTCTATATATTATGATAGTTTACTGTTATTAATATTACACGATATTAGATTAAATTAAAGAAATAAAATTTGCATTTTAAAATAAGAATTCAAGATAGATATGAAATTTTACTGTTGGAGTTTTGAGATCAAATTATTGAAGAATAAATCCTAAATGCAAAATTATCATTTACAGCTTACTCGTGAAGCAGAGGAGAATATAATGAAGTCAAGGGCACTGATTGAGAAGATATTGAACGAGAATAAAGGTAGGCCTACCGTACCTTTTACACCAGAAATAAATTACATTAAGTTGATTAATTAAATTGAATCTACCATTTTCTTATCAATAATTCCGTGGACAAACGCTTTCAGTACAGTTTCAACAAAGATGCTATTTCTGGGCACATGTTGAAAATTTATTCATCAGATTGAAACAAGCTTTTTAAATTGACATTTTTTATAATATTTCAAATATTCTTTCAAGCTCTATTATTTCATTCCAACTAGCTTAACTGAGCATCACTCCTAATTATTTTTAAAGTATATTTTGTTGCAGTTGTTTATGGAATTACAACCGGATTTGGGAACTTTGCCCGCACTAATATTGAGAAGAGCAAACTTGAGTAAGTTATAAACATTCATCTTCATTATTACTCGAATAGGCCTACTCAGTCCCATAGTTTTTTTACGAAACGTACACTGAACATAAATCCAAGATTTGAATTGCTGTAACAACCAGAGTAATTTAATAGAAAAAATACTCAAGACCCTTAAAAAACCATAACATTGTTGAAATTAATACAGTGTATATTTTCTTCCTGGTGGTACAATAATTCATCTATTGTTCCACAGAGATCCACTTTAAACTTGTTTTTATACGACATAGCAGTCTTAAATCTTGAAATAAAATAATATATTAATTTTGTAATATGAATTATAGTAAGAACTATTACTTTCGTGAATGGAGTCAATGAATGACTGCAGATGTCCTCCACTATTTCAATAGGTAATCAAGTTTTATGTTGCAGAGAACTGCAATGCAATCTGATTCGTTCACATGCAGCTGGGGTCGGCAAACCTCTGAGTCCAGAGCGTACTCGGATGCTTCTGGCCCTTCGAATAAATGTTTTAGCCAAAGGATACAGTGGCATTTCTCTACAAACCATGAGCAAGCTTATAGATGCATTCAATGGTATGTAATTCAGTTGCAAACTCCGCTTTTCTTGATCCAATGAGAACATTATATCTTATTAGACTTTTAGGCACTTCCAAAATATAATGACATAACAAAGTTATTTACATATTGTACATTTTATACATGAATGTTCAATGACTATCATTTATAATTTTTTTATGATTCAATTTTTCCATAGTATTTGGGCACATGATTTTGAATCAGGTTCATGGTTAACTTATTACGTTATAGACTACATTTATATTTGACAAGAACAGCTAATTATAATTTAAGTTATCAAGCTCCAGTTCAATGTACTTTCACCATTAATAAGAGGTATTATAAGAGGCAATAAGAAGAGACTATACACTCTCTGTAGTAAGAGGTAATCAGCTAGTTCATGACTTAAAACTAAATCATATTTCATTTTTAAACATGCTGGAATTGTCATAAGTTTGTATTAGAATATTAATAATGATTTCGAGAATGTTCACCATCGTGAAAATTGTTACTCTCGAATAAAACAAGGGCTGCATCAAATTTCAATGCAAGAAAGACGAAGAACAGCCCATTTAAGAACCCATTCGGCAAGAAATCTTGGGAGAATGAGAGGAAACAATAATGTATTGAAATCGATCTAAATAAACACAGTTACCATTGATCAAGCCATGAAATTTAGAACATTGAAGATTTACTATAATACTATACTGTATTTGTATATTATGATTTCTTATGTGAAAAAGGAGTCTAAATTATTTCTTGATAATAAGAAAATAGAATGTAATGTTAAAAATGGAATAAATTAAAATTCAACTTTGATTGAATTTTCACAGCATCATGCTTATCGTATGTGCCGGAGCAAGGAAGTGTTGGAGCTAGCGGTGATTTGGCTCCTCTTTCTCATCTAGCATTGGGACTTATGGGAGAAGGAAAAATGTGGAGTCCATCCACCGGTTGGGGTGATGCTACAGAGGTTTGTACATTAAACAATATATTCTTGACTTTTATAGCTCTTATATCTGAAGTGATTCATCCAGTGAATGATAATGAAATTACAAAAACTTTCAAGTACAAAACCATTTGACTTACATCATAGTGACAATCGTTTCGTCCCAGGGTTGGACTTCTTTAGATAATGAAATATTATTTATGTACAGTAATTAACGTTTATTGTATTGTGTAGAGGAACAAACCATTTTCCATTTCATCAATTGGACGGTCTCCGGGTAAAAGGGAATAAGTCAATTTTTCCATTTTTTTATTTTATTGAAAATCAACTTCTTTGACAGCTTTATCTTTGGGTATAAGGCAATAAGTCCATACTCTACTATAACAGCTGTAATTACCCATGTGAATATTGTAATAAGTATTTAGTAGATAACTTTGTGTGGGTAAAAGGTAATGAGTCTATTTTTGACTTATTCCCTTTTACCCGGAGACCGTCCAATTTATTTATTCAATAATGTACAAGTGATACTTAATGGAAGTTCCTTTTTTGAGCTCATTACTTTATTCAAGTCATTCCTTAAATAGCTCTTTTCTAGCTTTCACTAGAGTGATTCATCCTATGAATGATAATAAGAATAGTCTATAAAATTGATATTTAAATTTATCTTATAGTGCCAAAAAATATTTCTCGTCGTTCAATTCCTAAAATAGGTATTAGCTGCCAATGGTTTGACACCAATGACACTTCTGGCAAAAGAGGGAATCTGCCTGATAAACGGGACCCAGCTGATCACATCCCTTGGCGCTGAAGCAGTGGACAGGGCAGCAACGATAGCACGCCAAGCAGACGTGATAGCGTCGCTCACATTGGAAGTTTTGAAAGGCACTTCCAGAGCTTTCGACTCGGACGTTCAGGCGGTCAGAGCGCATAAGGGACAGATCGCAGTAGCAAAACGCTTGCGAGCTCTTCTTCACTCTGAAACGTATCCTTCTCAGATAGCCGGTGAGTGATCTCTTCTTTATAGTATCATGCATATTATCAATAGTCTAATTCCAATGACTGTCTGATGAATAACTAAAAGTTACAATGATTGAGTTAGGGCGTATAAGTTATAAGATAGTCTTAGTCACGATTTCATAGTTGCTTATCACAGCACACCGATGCAATAACTAATCGGTGTGCTTCACAAGCAATATTAAAGTACTGTGAAAACGTGACAATTTATCTTAACTGATTAAGGTGCACTGAGTCAAGACAAGACAAGACGAGATTAGTCATTTAGTCACAGTAACACTTTGCTTAAGCAACACACCGATGCAATGACTAATCTGTATTTTATGAAGTGCTGTGACTAAACCGTTCTTGTCTTGTCTTGACTAACGGTAATTACAATGAATTGTTAGAATTAGAATAGTGCGATTCAGAGAAGAAGAAATGCATGAAGTTGCTGCTGATGTATTTGAGAATATCATAGAGCATATTTTGTCAGTGGTAGAGCTTCCAAATTGGAATCTTTCAAAAACCCTGTGATTATTAAAGTTTATTGCGAATTTTAAATTGATATTTGTCAAATTTTTCACATTATGTGTATATGATTGAGTTACACTGTTTGAAAATATTTTCGTCTTTGTTGATTTGGAAGTCTTTAATTGAACAAATTTTTTATTGTCTTTTACTAAAGTTTAGAAGTTTTTGATAATATTCATTTTGTTTTTCAGAAAGCCATCGTTTCTGCAACAGGGTACAAGATGCTTATACTCTGAGATGTTGTCCACAAGTGCATGGAATAGTGCATGACACGATCGACTTTATAAAGAAAGTGATAACAGTTGAAATCAACAGTGCTACTGACAACCCAGTATCCTTTTGTCTGCGAATTATTAAAAATCGAGAAATATAAACCATTTGGAGAATCTGTTATTTGTAATGTTCTCCTTTATGATCTGGCTTTGAGTACGTTCAAGTTTTTCTTAAAATCTCGTTAACTTTATATAAAGAATTGATAATATATCTACTTCCAGTTATGATCACACTTTGAGAAAAACTTGATTAGAGGTCCAATTCCCATCCAATTCATGAGAGAATTAATTATAATTTTTTAATGATAGTATGAAATGTTCAGGGATATTATAAGCCTTACTATATGGTCTTCAGTATAATTTTGGTTATTAAATAATATATTCTAGAAATTCTACTCCTACACAAATATGAACACTTGTTTGACAAAAATAAGTAACACTGAAAGATCGGCATTCAAGATAGGATTAGGGTATGAATTCTCCAATCTTATCTAACCTTGAGCAAAAGAAACTAAGATGCAAAACCAAAAGGCTTACAATTATATTATTTCTAAGCTTCTAATCATAATAAACTATTATGCTTTTCCTTAACAGTAGTTTAGATTGTTTTTGCAGAGAGAGGAGAAATAATATCAGCTGGAAATTTCCACGGCGAGTACCCAGCAAAAGCTCTCGATTATTTGGCAATAGGAGTGCATGAGCTAGCCTCAATGAGTGAGCGAAGAATCGAAAGACTAGTCAATCCAGGCAAGTTTACTCCTCAAATGGCAATCATATTTCAAAATTAATTCTGCAGAATAGGGTATCAGTTTAAAGTAGGATGAAAAATGCTGAGAGAGCTCCTCCATGGAAAGTTGAATTGATAAGTGTACCAAAAATTAGAGTACGAGGAAGGTAAGGTAATCATGTGTACTAAAAAATTGTCAATTTTTAAAAATTGTACTAATTTCTTAAAAGTTGCAAGAAAAGACCTGGATTTTTGTGTAAATTAATAAACTCATTTCTTTCATCCTTCATCAGTAAAAAATGTCGCCAATTTTATCGGTGTGAGAAAAACATGTGTGTGAAAAAGATCGTTCTAAAAAACCAATATAATCGTTCGTGCTACTAAAGTCACAAGAAATATTAAATTCATCCGAAATCATTAAGTTTGAATTCGCGAAAAATATTGTGAAAATGCAATGAATCACTTGATAATTTCGGATGAATATCCGTCCATGAAGATGGAAAAATTTGTTCTAAGGAACAAAAATAAATAGGCTGAACACCAAAATTTGGATATCAAGTGTCACAAACAGAAAAGCTATCATTTTTTATAATCAAGTGAAGAGATATCATTTATTTAATTATTTATTTTTTCAGCTCTAAGTGAACTTCCAGCTTTCCTAGTGAAAGATGGAGGACTCAACTCAGGATTTATGCTAGCACATTGTACAGCTGCTTCACTAGGTAAGGTCTAATAGAATAATTTCAATAACATTCTAATGATTTGGAAATATTTCAAAGTCTAGGACATTTTTGAGAATTCTTCTCATAACATTCATGAAAAAACATTAAACAAGTGAATAGTCTCATCCAGAAACTATAGAATTTGTAGGTAAAAAGTCTCTGGAGTGATAGTCTATGAGTATTTATTCCACAGTAGCTAATTATTTTATAAAATTATTTAGCTATAATACAATCTTTAAATCAATATAAGATTGTTTTTGGAGTTGTTTCAATCATAACTTGAAAAAAATTGAAGAATATCTCCAACAGATTTGAGTTCAATATTAATGATTAAATTTTTTTCAGTATCTGAAAACAAAGTTCTGTGTCATCCATCATCTGTTGATTCTATAAGTACAAGTGCCGCACAAGAGGACCACGTATCAATGGGATGTTTTGCCGCACGTAAAGCTCTACAAGTAAGTTCCAGTATTTATTTTCTAAAGAGCAGGTAGGCTAGTTGTCGACGACAGTATAAGGCCAAAGCTCAACAACTAACAAACTCAGGTACACACATCACTTGAATATTATTTCTGAATTCCAATAATGTAATTCTACTCAGTTTACAAAATAACAAGCTCAAGTAGACCTGAAACCTGATTTTCCCCCATTATGATGTTCACATAAGCTCTTGCCTTTGCGAGAGTAATGGGAAGGAGGATGATGAAGATGATGAGAGATGGATAAACCTACAGCTTCAGTTGGGTTCCGAGCCACTGGGAAACGATTTTGTTTCTCGTAAATGATATACAGCATAGAAGGCCTCGGGAGAGGTCAATTTTACAACGGGGAAAATCGGGTGCATGTTTCTCTTCTATTCGGAGTGGTTCGATGCCATCACAACCATAAAAAGCCAACTGCTTGAAATGAAAATATCATTTATTAGGCGGAGTTACGACTAGAGTCCTCTCTAGCACTCAATCCTAATATTAAAAAATTAATTACAGTAATTAATTACTACTGAACTTGAAACTGCTTGGAATTTGATTAAATAACCGACTTGTTAAATGTTAGTTGATGTCACGCCAACAATGTATGACAAAGATTTATTTGTATTTTGGATCAGTTCTCCCCCGAGAGACAAACATGAATCTTGCTCATCGACAGGATGTTTCCTAACGGAGAAAGCCTTTTCACGGGAGTAATCGAACCAATCGAAATACACCCCTTTTCACAAATAATGATAATATGCACATAAGTGTTAGTGAAACCTATCCGGCATTGCTAGCCGATTGCTATCCGGCTTGGAGGTTACAAGTGGATAATGCGAGAGTTATGATCTGCAGTTATAGGTGGATCCCGAAACACCCTTATAAATTGAAATAATTTTGTAAAATTGTGACTGTCACTAATTGGCACATTTAGTTACTGTTTGTGCGAAAAATAAGGTAAGCGATCCTTGATTTGCAGGTTTCATTTGTATTTTGAAAATAAAAAATGTTCAATGGGTCAAAAAACATGAAATGAACTTAGCGCCATCTCTCGGCTTTTAAAGGAATTGATTGAATTTGTGTGCTGAATAGAGTATTGAATAAGTTGGCGTCAAATTTGAATAGAGCAAGCGGCGCTTTGTGCTGGGACTATTTTAGTCTAATTATTTTTAGTAAGATTATTTATGAATAAAAAATATTTGCAGGTAGTTGAGAATGTGGAGCACGTTCTAGCAATTGAACTGCTAGCTGCGTGCCAGGCAATTGAGTTTTTGCGCCCTCTCAAGACAACAGTGCCGTTGGAAGAGGTCTACAACACGGTTCGCTCAGTGGTCAGGTGAGATGCAACAGCATTATTGATTTCACAAATATCAAATACTGAACTGGGGCCTATTTAGTAGAAATTAAAAGTCCTTTGAATCACTAATAATTCACTCCTACAGCATGATCCATAGAGATAGTGGAATTAATAGTTCCTTGTATTATGAGTAGTAGCATTTGTTTTCTGAAACAGGGCCTGAATACATTCATAATTATAAACTACTGCTTAGCTTAATTATGTACAAACAGATACAAATACTTCATAGAGAGTTTCTATCAATGCAACTGTGTTTTAGTTGAATAACTTCAACTTATAATCTAAATCTAAACTATATTTTTGGTCTCACTCTATCGTCTCCAGTATTTTTCCCTCGACATACTCTACAAACAATAATAAGTTTTTCTCTAGCTCAATCTAAACAAATTCATTTCTCTGAGAATATTTGGATTTTTTTTTTAGTGTTACATGTTTGAATATTTGCCAGTTATGTTCAATTTGTATATATCCTTAGGATCTGTAACCCATTATTATTAAACTATATTATAAACCATATTATTCTTATATGATATGATACTATATGATAATAGCCTACATTTTTGGTTCAACATTTTTCATTGGCAAATCAAAATTTTCGAAGAGTTTAGATTATCATAATAATTTGGTTATTTTTGGTTCGGAACTTTCGTATTATCAACTTTTACAATATTAAAAATTTGTCTTGTGTTTGGTTTTGGAGTGAAAATTGTTGACTGTGAATTATGCTACATGAACTAGACTTGGCCTGTTTTATAAATTGGAAAATGGACAGTTTTTGGTATGAGCCTATTGGACCTTCCATTTAGTATTATTTTAAATTACTAAATAAATAAGAAAATATTGTTACAACAATCACCTATTTCAGACCACTAGACAAGGACCGCTTCATGTCTCCTGATATTGAGTCAGCAACAAAACTTTTGAGAGAGAACAAGATTTGGAGTGCTGTGAGACATCATATCGACTACTATCATGAACCTCTTGTAAGTATCAAATCTATCAACTACATTTATTCATCCATCGTCTCATTAATATGGAAATGTTTTAGAGAGAAGTATGTTTTAGATTTTAAATATATTAGAAAAAATTATAAAATGTAAGATTACCAGGATGATGAATTAATTTCATCAGTATAGTAATTGAATTATTAAGTTTAACGCGTTTTTGATTCCAAAAAATACAGTATGATGATTTTTCAATCCAATATTGACTTTGAATCCAAAATACCTCCAACTATCTACTATTATGTCTGTTCAGAGAAGCATCATTACCTAATACTACTACTGTACTGGTGTAACATAATTATTTTTCAATTTAAATATTTTTTGGACACTAAATTTCCAACTGAAAATCGTTTGATAATTTAATAAGATAACTAGTTTCTTTCGCATTGAAATTAGCTGACATCTAATTATTATTTATCATTTATTGGATCAAGCAATACAATCTTATAGGAAAGGAAAAACAGGTGTTAACCCAAAACTTCTTCTGTTCCAAAATTTAGTCTGATAAATTGTTCAAATTAAGGTTATGTACTATTGTTGAATTACGTTTCTAATTCTGGTTATAGGAGCTGGAAACACGAGTTTTTAGCCCAACAGCAGTTATGGTTGGAGAAAACCAGCGAGAGCCACCAAAAACTAGTCCACAAGGCAGCAGCAAGCGCAAACGTAATGACTCAGTCAACGAATGAACTCTACTACATCACTGTTGAACAACATTTATCATAGATAGATCAATTCACAACAACTGGAGAAAAATTCTACAGAGAAAAATCACTGTATAAAACTTTGAATAAAATCAATTGGCTATTCATAACAATAGAGAAAAACTATAAAAAGTACCTTCACTATTAGTAAACATCACTAGTTTAAGTAAAAATTCACTGTTTGACAAGCAATTATGTTCATAAGACGCATTCTTATTGTGATTAGATATTATAATGGATGGATACGCCTTCCAAAACTAAACTCTTCAAGAATTAGAAACTGAAAAATATAAATCTGCCGATGAATAAAAAGTCAAAATATTTAGAGCAATGAGTAGGCTTAAAGCAGATTGAGTAAAGTGCAATATATAATTATTTAAGAGCTCTAATCAAATAAATAATACGATTTTAAGGGCCGGTTCATGAGCTCGGGATTTAGCTACGTCTCAGACTAAAACGGGTGGCCACCGTAGCATCGACAAACGTTAGCCTCGACACTATGTACTAAATGCTCTCTATGCTGCTAACCCACTAACCAGTCGAGACAAACGTTTGTCGATGCTATGGTAGCCACCCGTTTTAGTCTAGGACTTGGCTAAATCCCGAGCTCATGAACCGGCCCTAAATGTACAAGATAATCTCTTCAGAAGCTTTAATCAAACAAGATGGATTATATAACCATAGTTTATTAAATGATAGTTTATATAATCATATTGTTGTACCTGAAATTAAAATTTCAAGGTAACAAAGAAAAAAGCATAGATACTTGGACTAAATATTTATTACTCAACCAGGCTTCGTGAAATTACTGTCAATCAACTCTTTTAACTTTATCCACTTACATTTTATATTGGCTTCAGCTACTTGATCTCTGATATCTTCTCCTATTGGTGATCTGGAAACAAGATAAAACCACAATCAGATAGTGTTGGGTTGAAGGACTTATCAATTCCTTACGTAAGGAATGAGCCTTAATACCTGCGTACTTACAGAACAAACTAATTTCAGAAAATTTTTATTTTATGTCTTGGAATAAAATTGTCGCTTACATAGCCTAATTATTATATCTATCAGAGTTGATGAATATTTTAAAACACGAATCCTACCATTCTAACAAATAATCAAATTATTTGGAAAGTCTACTTCATATGATCTACAGAGACTGTATAATCACAGCACCGCCATAGTTTTGCCAAATTTTTAAATTAGGATACGGAAATACAGGTGAACATGAACCCACTTACTCATTCTTTCAAACTTATTTTGAGAGAAACAACATAATAAGTTTCTAACATTTATAAAGTTATTTAAATAACTTTTTCTAACATTAAAAACAGACTCTCTATTCTTTATGTTGTTTTAAATGCTTAAAATGACTTGAAAAACTTATTTTGAAACAACATAATAAATTTCTAACATTTATAAAGTTATTTAAATAACTTTTTCTAACATTAAAAACAGACTCTCTATTCTTTATATTGTTTTAAATGCTTATAATGATGAAAACTGGCAAAGGCAAATTGTAGGTAAGAAGTGAATCACTCAACATAACATAATTATGATTTACGTATCATTTCAATGCAAATCTTATGGGAATTGGCAAAAGTATGGTGGATTTGTCCGAACTAACCAATCAAAAGCGTGACATCAAATGGCCACACTGTGATTATACAGTCTCTGTAATATGATCTAATCATAGTATCTAGAAGAAGATAAATTCCACACAATAATCGTTCCAAGTAATTGATTTCCATTCTACCAAGAAAACATAATGATTTAGAAAAGTCATACGAATCACTTTAGGATGCCTCTACTTCTATCGCAATACTAACAGTTAAGAACAGTTAATTTCTTACTTGAAAATTCAACAAGATCCATAAAAATTTCAATGAAACACATTATTATGACCTGTCTAAAAACAATGTCAATATCCTACTCAACTCTTCTAGTGTCAAACGCGTTTGAAAGATTCATTTGGGTACTTACTTGGGCTCAATATCAATAGATTCTAGTTGATCGCTTGGTATAACATCGATTCCGAGCCTGAACTTCTCAACACCATTCCACGCTATCATTACACCGTTATCTGTGCACAATTTCGGAGGCGGTACGACTAGTTTGTAATCCAGTTCTCGACAAACTATTTCAAGGCCTTGCCTGATATAAGAATTACAAGCTACTCCTCCAGACACAACCTGAAATTACATTAACAAACATAAATAGAAAGCATTTTTCAAAATTTCGAATTTATCAGCCAAATTATATCAATAGATGCGTGAATTTAATTTTCACACCAGAAAAAAATACACTACGCAGAAGGAAACAACCACAATGTCAAATAATATTGACCCATCCACAAATTTCCATCCTCAAATTGAACGATATTAATAGAATCAGCTTCTTTTAAAGTGATGAGAAAAGATGCCACTCGCCAGTTAAAATTATTTCTAATGCAATTTTCTACCAAATCTAAAACTCCTTTCATTTTTGTGAAATGACCGGATTCTACTTAAATTCTTAAAATCCCTTTGGAATTATTGCAATAACCAAATCACATTAATTTTTTTAGAACACTTCAACGATTTTTCGTCAGTTGCAGATGAACGCAATCGAATCCGAACCGCCTCAATGTGGTTTAGCATTGCGAACTTCAGGAAAGGATAAAAGATTTTAAGGACTTGTTGGAAGGACAATTTGAAAATGATACTGGTGATACACATGCAACTTTCTGATATAGTAATATTTTTTAATTTGGCGGATGGCGAGTTATTGTAATTCAATGAACAGCTGATGATGATACGCTCAGCTATGGCAGGATAGTCCGCGAGCAATCTGCGAGATCCAGAATTTAAAGGTTTAGTAGGTCAAAATGTTTATAATATAGGATTGTATGAACATTGATTACGAATTGATGTGTTCTAATATGGTAAATTTCAATAAATATATTTCTAATACACGTGAATTATTTCTACTAATGTAGTAAGATACAGTTTGTAGAGATAGACAAGTGGCTGTGCACGTAGCCAAAGAACATTCGTCTGTTTTCCCATTTGTAATCAGCTGATCGATCCGCTAAATTGAAAATGTTACTATACATGACTCAACTGTATTCTATACCAACAAAGTTATAAATATGTACCTTCTAATAACAACTTACAAGCACTCGCCTATCTGATGGTATCAGTTCTTGAAGCTCAGCAAACTTGATAGCTCTTTGTACTCTTTGGCATAAATGAGTGGTCATTGTGTGAAGAAAGGATGCACATAAGTCGTAAGCGTCGGGAATAAGAGTACTGCCCATAATGTCTGTGAAATCAGAATACAGTATCACTGAAATTAATAAAAGAAGTACTTTTAGAGCATTATGGTATACATAATAGTGTACTTTGAATTTGTGATGAAAATATTCAAGTACGGTACAGCAAAAAAGATATTTCTTTCAATAGCACTTGGCTCATAATTGAACTACAGAAAATCGTAGTTTATATTGGTTTGAAAATCATATTACTGTATTAGTGAAGACATGATAAAACGAGTAACAAAAAAATTGGCATGATCATCCCCAAAATGTCTTCAGTTTCCTGCTTAACATGAAGTAATGCTGAAGTAACATGGAAAATGTATAAATAGAATGACCATCATTATAATAACTCATCTGGTACATCGCCTCCAAATTCAACCACTCGAATTCAGATTAAGAGACCAAATTCTAAAATCCGTTAAGCTGAAACAAGAATAATTAGAATGAAAACGCAAGGATTTTGTCAATTCTATTATTTATTTGCGGTATAAGGACCTTGGTTTCGTGGCCACACAAGTCACATCATCAGCTTGAGTGAAACAAGAACATGAACCAATAATGAAAATAGTGAGAAAATTAGTCTTTATCATCACCTTTCATAATTCCGCGATCTTAACTGAACCGAATAAAGAAGCTTTTTTGACTAACCATGTTTCTCTTCCATTTTAAGAATATGTTGAGTGGCTCTCTGCTTCATGCCGGAGAAACTGAAATTGCAGTCTCGATACCCGAGGAGAGGCGGAACAATGTAGTCCACTACGGGATAGCCTTTCCGCGCGGCTCTTTCAATTGACTCTCCGCCGCTACAGTTACTGAACTCTGGCACGAATCGCAATTTCAGCCGTCTGGCCAACTGACAAACAATATTCAAAATTGAACAATTTTCTTACAAATTAACTTACTCTACGTTTAGCAGGTGATACTCAAATTACGAGTCTAGAACTTAGGGAAGAATTATGAGGTGGATAAATAGTCAAAATATGTTTTCTCTAATAGTAGTTGATAGTCAATAGTAATTATATAATAAATATCAGATGGAATACTAATTTACAATTGGCAATAACAAAGTCATGGTTTGGGCAATTATTATGTGGCAGGGCCAAAAGAAATTTATTTGCAGTTCAGTACTTTTGTATCTTGTATCATATATTAATGTCTCATTTTCTAATGCTTAAAAAAACTTTGCACTGTTCAAACTAATTTGTACTTACTTCATACTGCTTGAATATATCTTGTGCTGTACTGTCTTGACTTGTATTACCTTTGTACTGCCTATAAGAATTTCATTGACAATAAAATTTCAATTTCATTTTCTCAATCCATTCACTCTACAAAAAATGAGCATAAATAAAAATTTGAAAACCCATCTATCACAGTAATAAACTATACAACAGTAAGTTGTTGTGGAGGTCAGATTCATGAGTTTGAAATTGTTCGAATAGTTCTTTTCCCTTTCAAGCATTGAAGTTTCAAGGCATATCTAGAAGTTCTAAAACTGGATACACGTTCAAATTTTCAAATTTAAACTTCTCGAAGATGATTGAAATTTTCCAACCGACTTGTGTTAGATTAATCACCCCCATACTTCATTGCTCTAATAGTTTCTCAGAAGAGGAAATTTATAATAATATTTTGCCTTATAGTGAATAAAATAATTTGTAATAAAAACTGGAATTACCTTATCTAATGCTTCACCGGGAGCATCATTGAATGATTGGCCCAAAAGTAGGTACTTTACAGGTGATTGAGCGATCGCCAACAAACTGTGTCCTCCAGAAATGAGTAAGGTTAAGAATGGGAACTCAATCTGTAATTGAAAACCAAATAATCGAATTTGTTCAAAACATACTATTTTATTTCTCAAATCTTCTTATGCTCAAAGTTTTATAAAGGAATGAGTAAATAGGAAATCAACATGAATTCAAACCAGGGGCCTGTTTAATTGAAATTAAGAAGTCATGTTTCACTTTTTGTAAATTACATTATACCGTACACCCAATTCTCCTACTTATAAAAATTGTAGGCTACTGATAATCTCTTCACAATATCATAATTCAGTTTGAGAGGATTAACAATCTAAGTTTCCCACCATTAAATAACAACTCATGCAAAACATGAACTTTTACAATGTTGGTGCAAAATAAGGCCATCAGAATTTTGTTTGGGGCTGAGTGCCTGGCTCATTGCAAGCCTCTTTTTGTAAGGGAGGGAATCCTTAAAGTATTGACCTATACATTTTCAGGTCTACTGTGCTAGCTTTTCATGGCATGTCAAAACACCAGAAATAGTCTCAGGCTGGACCTTCCGTACTGTCGATAGGGGAGGACCCAAAGCAGCTTGATCCATCAGCCGGCCAAGGTCATAAACAAGCTGCCTGAATCTGCTAGGAGTCTACTCGTTAAAGGAATTTTTTTAATGTGATGTTCCAATAATAAGTAGGTATTTTCTGCATTAAGGAATGTGTTGCTGCACCACCTGCTTCAAGGTATTTAGTTGCATGTGCAAGGGTGTTATCGTCTTTTGTGTTATTTTTGCTTACTGACTTGCCCATATTGGCATTTTTCCTCGTTTCTTTTTGACTTGTTCCTTTGTGGTTGTGCTCATATGGTGTGACCATGCTATGAAGAGAAGCATTATAATTATTAATAGAAAAATAAAATGTCATGAACTTACTTACTGGTTGAACGATCCTTGCAGTTAATGTATGCGCTTGCATATGGTGGATTGGTATAAAAGGTTTTTCATACTCTCGACAAATCTTTTTCCCATAGTTTTTCCCAACAGAAAGAGATAATAATATTCCTAAAAGACAGATTATTATTACGCCAACGAGTAATGTAAAAAGTAAATTCTTACTCTAAAAGACAGATTAAAGATATAATCCTCTTTTTCATCAACAGATTCTCACATTCTAACATTTTCTTACTCCTAATAAATTCAACATAGAGATTCAGGTAGGCCTACTAGCAACACACTCCACAAAATTTAATAGACAATATTGTGTCAATTAATAATGATAATTGCCTAATACGGTCAGTTGCACTAAAATCCAATTTAAACAGCCGTAAAATAATGTTATCTAAAAGAATAAACGAGAAATCTGACGTCATTTTGCGGTGGTTAAATTCAATTGTGTTTTCGTATAACTGGCCGAAAGTTTCAAACGTGGCGAAGCGTGGTATACTTATTTGGTCATCGCCGGGTATATTTCCATGACAAATAAGTGTACCACGCTTCGCCACTAATAGAATGGTGGAGCAGGAGCAATTGAATGATAGATAAATAGTTAAATAGCCACACTTGAAATTTTGGTGTTGTCAATCACAGCTATCTGACAAGACAAGGTCAAGACTTTCTCATCTAAAAATCTTGGAAATTCAATTATTATGTGGTTGATGCAATTCAAAATAATGATAACAAAATAATAAATAAGGGGTTATCCCTTACCCGGCTTTGTTGTGACTGCTACAGCATCAATATCGTTGACACTCATGTTAGCTGCTTCTAAAGCCTTATTGACAACATTTTCAATATTCTTTTCATGAAGCTCTTTAGCCAGTAATGGCATTACACCACCCATTCTGTCAAACAAAGATATAAATCAAATTAAAGACAGATTCAAATTAAAGTGAAGGCATATTATAGGCCTATAGAATAGATTAAATTACTAGTGGAATACACTCTCGATACTCACTCAACGGTAATATTTGTTTGAGAGTTCAATGCTTCTCCCAATATCTCTCCCTTATTATTCATAACAGCGCACCCGGTGTCATCACAACTAGTTTCAATTCCTAAAATGACACAGGATTTATGTCTTGTGGGAAAAAACATTTTTAAATTATTGGAAATCGAGACTAAAAGAGGGGGTTTTCTAAATAAATAAGAAACTGCTAGTGGTAACATTTCTTTATGATAAGTAAATTCAAAAACCTTTCCTACTAATAATTATAAATTATAGAACTAGAAAACACCATCACTGATCCATAATATTATTGAGATAAGAATTTATCTAACGGAAATGGGAAGATATAAGTACAATAGAAATCTGTCCGAACTACATTTATTCGAAAAATACAACTACAACATAACCTAAAATATTTTGAAAGTTATAAACAGGGAGCTGTTACTGCTGGAGTGGAACATTTCTTCCTATCTTCCCTATGTTAAAGGTGGGTAAAGCCTGTGTCTCGATCTCATTGGCCGAATTGCGAATTCACTTGGACTGAATTGTAGCAGGATCAAAAAACTTGTCATAAATCAGCTGATACAGTAATAATTAACATTGCTTTCGTCAATAATTCAGAGCTTGAATTTTAAAATTTTAAAGAAGACCTTTCAAAGAATAACTTTTTAAAAGACCTTTTCAATAATCTGCGAGATTCAGCATAAATTATGTAGGTTAATTATTAAGATCATATGCTCGTCGATCAGCTGATTTATGACAAGTTAATTGAATCCTGCTATACGATGTTCAGTTCTCACTTCTTCCAAAAGATCCTCTTTCCAAAAGAGAGTGAGATATGTAGTGATATAAAATATAATATTGAACGTAAATAGTTGAAATATGAAAAATATAAGACGTAAATAAAATGTTGTGATTTAATTATACATTATTTGTGTGAAATAGTTGATGTCTCTGAAATAATAATGTTTATTATACTTGAAGTCTTTTGGAAGGAGGATCAAATTAAAAATATCATTGCTTCTTTTCCCTTAAAATGACTAAAGTAATCTAAAACTAACAGGCATTTTTACATTTGATTCAATCATAAACTAACTTCAATTCAATCCCTACCGATTATTCGGGAGCGTGACATTTTGACCCAACGACAGTTTGGTCCAGCGACATTCTGTCCCATTTTTGGGACAGAATGTCGTTTCATGGATTGGTCCATCTCAGGAATGTGGGACAGAATGTCGCTGGTACACATTGTCGGAAAGTGAAGGAATGTAAGGAAATTGGACCAAATTATTCACTATATTATATATAACTATATATTCTTATATAATATTTATATATATTATATATATTTATTTATATATATTTATATTATATTATTATATTATATTATATTATTGGGAGCGTGACATTTGGGACATTTTCCCATTTTTGGGACAGAATGTCGTTTCATATAGTCCATCTCAGGAATGTGGGACAGAATTGGTACACATTGTCGAAAGTGAAGAATGTAAAAATTGGACCAAATTATTCACTATATTATATATAACTATATATTCTTATATAATATTTATATATTATATATTTATTTATATATATTTATATTATATTACAAACTATATAATTATATATTCACTATATAATTGGATCCCGATTATTCACTCTGTCATTTGAGCGCGTCAATAGTCTACGTTCTCATTCTCAATACAACTAGTTGCTAAACCCGTGTTTAGCACCGGGGAAAAAAGTTAGTGTAGAAGGATTTATATCATAAAACTTGTAATTAAATTCAAAACTTCTCTATGAATTAATTTTTCTCTGTAAATTGAATAAATATATATATATGAGAAATATTGATAGTTGATATGGTTGATAAATAATTGGAAAAATCGAAGAATTTATATTATTTTGATAAGAAAATCATAGAAGATTGATTTAAGTTTGAATCTCGTCATAGAAAAAAACTTGCAGTCACAAAGATTCAAACCGAGATCCCAAGCATCAGAAGCCCGCGTCACCACACCATCGCGAAAGCTACGCATGTACTCCAAAAGAAAGCAGTAAGGATTATTTGTAATTTGCCCTTCAATGCGCATTGTAAGCCACATTTTATTGAATTAGGATTACTCACTCTGCCATCGCTTTATGTTTATAATATTCTATGTTATGTTCAAAAAATTTATTAAAATATGAGTCTAATAACTTACAATGTGAATACCCGCAATAGACACAAACTTAGAATTGCAATACAGCCATTCGAACGCACAGAAAACTGGCATTTTATGTCTATTAAATTGTACAACTCTGAGACCAGTTACTCACCTTTACCCAATTCAAAATAAAATAAAATTTGTATTGATCGAGTGTTTATATAATATAAATGATTATTTCTCATTAGACTGGAGTCAATTTATCCTGTAATACATATTTAGTTTGATCTATTCTGTAATGTGTTTAGTTCGTAGCATTTGTATATAGGGCCTAATTTGCATTTAATATTGAATTTTTATGAATTACTTTCTTTTCAATGATTGTAAGCCTGATGCCTTGTAACTGAAAGTCGATGTATTTTTTTGTAAATATTGTATGACCAATAAAATTCTATTCTATTATAACGATTCAGAATTGTACTAAGTATAGCAGGATCCTTTTAACTAGTCATAAAGCAGCTGATTTAACGTTAGTAAACGAGCGTACATCAATCAGCTGTTTTCTGACAATTTAAAAGAACCGCGCTATATGAATATATCCAGTAAGATATATTCCATCTATGTCACCCCGTCCTATCTGAGCCCGCACTGCACTGATGTGAAAGAAGCCTCAAATGCATTACCGCCAACAAAAAAACTAACACACAAAAATCGTTGTTAAAATATTATGCTTCAACCAAAGACCGAAGAGAAGCTTTCAACATTTCTTTGTCATTATCTTATATTTCTCCAACTATAGTTGAAGTTTTTATAAGACACATTGAGTCAATAAAGATAAATTACTAAAGATTAGCACTTGAAGAGAAAGAAATATGACATATGGAATAATAAAGTATTACATTGAGGGCAACAGTAATTTTTATTATTCTGTAAGTTACAAAAATTTATCCCACACTTAACCTAAGAAACTATTCAGAAACACTACATAAAAAGCACTATATTTACAACGCTTAAGTGAAATGAAAAATAAATAAGTTTAAACGAAGGAAACAAAAAATCAAACAATACCTAAAAATCTATATTTACAAAAAGAGATTTACAAGACTAGATTTCAAACTAAGAATAACCAATGTCATTTAACACGCTTCTCGCCGCGTTGTTATAGTGCTTGAAGCGATCCTGGCCAAGGTGAATGCCGCCGTACCAGCGCGAAACAACGATCGCCACTCCAGCCACATCCATGATCTGAGGAAATAATATTAACTTGTACGTGAGCAAGAACGGGCACTACAGTTTTAACAGCAAATTAATATAGCAATTCAAACACCATCAGTGATGACAACTACGTCTGGGTACACATGAGCGACAGTCGCAGCACCCGCACAGCAGACCACATAGACTGTATTTATGATTGCGGTTGCAATTTTTCCTGCATCGCAGAAAATTTCCATGGGATCTACATGCTACCAACTGCTATGAGATTACTAAAGCAAGTAAGTGACAAAAGCGGTGGATGTTGGCAGCATGCGACCCGCACCGCAGTTAATAAAAGCCAATGTATCTTCAAACCGCAATATAGTTGCAGAACGCAGATCAGTCGTCCTCGGCCTGCGGGTCGCAACTATATTGCAGACCGCAGCGCAGTTCATAAATGCGCTCATAAGAGCCCATGTACTCACCGAAATCGCAATGCATAAATTCAGCTTCGATGATAAAGAGAAATGAGAATAAGTTAAGAGAGAGTCATATCCATCATCGATATAACACCAGGAATCAAGGAGTTCATCTTCAGTACCCGCAACATAGAACGGCTACCTTAGAAAAAAGGCCGCATTATAGCGGGCTTAAAGATTACATGTCCCTTCCCATTGACATAAAATGCATTTAATGCACTGAGCTATTGAATTAAAGTATGACCATACAGCTTGAATGAATGTTTTGACTGTTGGCGCCAATAAAATTAATGTATGTTCGGCAGTTATTAAATGAGAAAACTCTCTTGTCTGTGATCTGTTTTTTTTTTAATGTATTTTGAGTTCCACATGACGTGACATGCCATATACTGTACTACCAAGCTCTGCTTGATTTTGTAGTGTTATTTGGCGCAATAATAAATCAAATCAAATCCAGCCTTAATGAGTCAGTCGGCTGCGGATTCATATTTTTGATCGAAATACAATATTAATGAACTAGAATATTAATTTCTAGTCAGGTTATGTCTGAAACATTTCGATAACTTACACAATTTACACTCCAAAAAGGTACGGTAACAACTATAGATTAACAATTCAATCCCGAAAAGACACGCCAATTAATAAAACATTAAAAATTGAAAAGTTCACAAATATTGTATAAAACTTGAAAATTTTTATCCAAAATCATTTGCATGTAGACAATGAGTGACTACAGCAATCATGCAACTCTTGCTGTATCTACTAATCGGAAAGCCACAAATAACGGTTGCTGCAACAGTCGCTCGAGATTACTCAGTCTAGCTTTAATAGAATTGGATCATAAAATAACATGTAGTGGAAAGCTTCCATAATAATTCAATAAATTATTCCATTACCAGAACACCCTCAAGTATCTAATACTTTGTGGTACAATCTCAAAGAAGCTGAATTATCAAACTGACGCAAACGTTCATGATTCACTTGAACAACTGGACTAAAAACAGGAGTTTCTTTTTCTAAAGCGCAATAATACAAAGCTAGTTTTGTGGTTTCATCTAATTGAGGTTGAACTTACTTGCAGCAGATGGAGCAGCCTCCTCCCGGCCTGCGATTCTCCGTCGTCGTCGCAATCCTGGACGACGACAGAGTCTCTCCTCTTCAATCGATAGGCCAGGACGTTGTGTTTCGCGCTGGCTATCTTACGGTTTCGCTTCAGTTCGGCCAACACCGCCCTGAAAAGTAACAAGTTTGAATTTACAGCCATTGCCCGTGTAGAGTACTGATACACTGTTCAGTATTTGATACAGTAGCGACAATATCACAGTCATGAATCGAACTTTTTTTCTATTAGAAAACTAGATTCTACAAACAAAATTAGTTTTAAACAAATCGAATATTAGGATGGAACATTATTGACATTGATAAGTCACGAGCAACTGAAATTTCATATGAAAGACTCGAGGTAAGAGCCTCCCTCATATTGTTCCAAAAAATATTTTTTTTCTAGAAAAACAATGGATAGTAATTGTTTAATTCGCAAAATTTCTATTTTCATGTAGTCTGGTTGATGAAAATGATGAACGTTCTGATTTATAAATTGATTGAATAGTGATATGTTTGAATTGAGTAATCTCAATAAAATTGATAGACCCAGTGTCTTAGGTTCTTATCCCCGATAGAATATTCAAACACATAGCCTTCATTTACACATAGCTTCTTATTATATTGAAATAAAGAGAAGAAGCAATTTACGGAAAGAAATCTGGTATGTTAAGATGAGTCTTAATTAGTTGGTCATATTCTTCGGCATGAGGGACTGACAAAGAGAATAATAGAGGGGATGAATGAAGGAAAGAATATGCGAGGAAGGCCAAGACTGGAGTACACAGAACAACTTTTGAAGGATATGAGATGTGCCACCTACAGCAACATGAAAAGGATGGCGGATGACAGAGAAGCGTGGAGAGTTGCTGCCAACCAGCCCAACGGCTGTTAACTTAAGAAGAAGAAGATGAGTCTTTTACGCGTACGTCAGTTCAATACTGATTATGCCAATATCAAAACAATACAAACACAAAAAAAAGGAATAATAGGCAAGCTTCAAACGATCTACGTCTCTTTAACATTTAAAATAATTGATATTATTACGGTGAAAATAGGCAAAGTACTGAAGCTAATTCGTGTGGGTTAAATAATTAAATTCACAAACATATATCAATAAAAAAACTATTAATCGATACATCTATCTGTAATAATTCAGGGAGGTAACGCTGTAATTAATATGATAACTGCCCGCAACTTAAATTCGCTGATTGTGCCCCAGAGTTGAAGTTAATTTCAACTGGGGTAGCTTTCTATAAATTATCCCATCCCATACCTCATCCCCAAAAAAAGCAACATATCTTTAAATCAACCACTTCACAAGATAGAAGTAATGAAAACTGGGCTTTTTACTATCTTATACCTCATGCTAAAAACATACTTTTAAATCAACGACTTCTCAAGATAGACGTAATGATAAATTATAACGAAACGTTAAATCAATTACTGAAATTTTAAATGAAAATGTAGGCTAGATATAAGAAATAGTAATAATATTAAAAATATTTTGCATATTGAATATGGCACTCACTCAACATCGGCGACAGATGTAATAAACGCAGCATGGCCTTGGAACGTGCTTTTCCGATCGGTGATGCTCTCACCATGGATGAAAGGAATGCGTGGAGAGTCGTCTGCTGGGCCATCCGAGTCGCTGCTAGCACAGGATCGCGCTTCTTCCCCAGACGCAGACACTCCAGTCGCAGACCTTTCATCCAGGTAATTTCTGATCGCCTCCACCCATTGGAAAAGCACTGGTTCACCAAGGTTTTCCCTGTAAACAAAAAGTGCATGATTAAAATTTAAGAAATGTAATTACACAATGAAAAATGTCATTTCTGAAACTAGAAATAATAACTCACATGGAAATCAAGTGGCTGAAGTTCAGCAAACTACAATAAACTGAATAAGAATAGGCTAATGAATAAATAATTCACTCTTTCATATACCATTTCCATTTCTCTCGATTGGGTTTATAACATAAATCAATCATTCGACTTATTTCACAACTTACTCACTTCCTTAAATACATTTTTTTAAATCTAACTATAATTATGTTTTGTATAAAGATGTTTTATCTGCATTCTAGTTTGTAAAAAGAGGGTCAGCTGTGTTTTGTCTTTGTCCTTCCAGGACATAACAGAGGCAACAATCTAATTAAATTATCCACAATATATTTAACCTACTCAATAAGTCTGTTACTACCATTCAGTCTATGAGTAAAAATTAAAATATCCAATAAGGAGAAACAACTAGGTACTCTGGATCAATAACGACATAAAAATGTAAAGTAATAGTGAATGACTACAATCAGAAACAGGAATGAAAATTCATTTTAAAAAATGCATATGAGTGGAAATGAATCTCATTAAGAATAAATATGAGGGCATTAGTAATACAATAGTGATGACAATGAGTATAATACAGTAGAAATGAGAAATGGAACTTTTGAAGAAATCTATCATTGACCATAAAAAATGAAAAAGTACCTGGTGGATTCACTGTCAGTAAAATCTTCAACTAACAGCTTCTGTCGAGAGTTAACAGAAACGTAATTCAGTAAATGATATTCGAGATAAGGAGGAGATAAGCCAATATTGGTTATCACCTAGTTCTACATTTAATTAAATTGAAGGCTATCTCACTGAGTTGTTTATAACTCAGCTCAATATCAATGTATACGGTACAGAGATAATAAACATTGTACGAGATTAATAATGAAGTTTTATCAAATCGATAGCAATTTAATTGAAAATGATTAAGGGTGAGAGCTCGTAATTGGAAATAATTATCAAGGATAAGGGGAAGGATTTGGGGAAGCGATTAGCTTCGTGGTCGTGCCGGTGTCTAATTGCAAGATTAGATAAGAGACTTGCACCTGTTATTCCCATAGTAAGGGTAACCACTTCAGACCTTTTTCCGCTGATTCATTCATGGAAATTAAAATCGCTTCCCGGTGGTTCGGAACCCACCTAAAGCTGTAGGTCTACTCATCTCTCATCGTCATCCGTTCCATTACCCACGCACAAGCTGAGAGCTTATGTGAGAAAAAAAAGGATAAAAGTTCATTTTTCTTCAGCAATAGTGGTTGTTGCAATGTCAGGAGAGAAATCATTCATTGTGAATGGAACAGAGATCTTTAATTCGGGATATTATTCCATTCTTTTTCAACCCCTGAGTATATTAAATTTAGTGAATGTTTTTATTATAATAATTACAGTTTGAATAAAACTAGTTGTAACATGAGCCTACAGCCGAATAAATTTATTAACTTTTCATGTTATTATTGTATTGCTTGATGTACATGTTATGTTGTTTTATTGTTGTGTGTGTGAAATAAATAAATTGAAATTGAATTTTAAACTATAGTTAGGACAACTCATTTTAACCAACTTGGAGATTTTTCAAGAGACGCATATGATGTGATTGATATGTTAAGTGATTTTTTAAGACCTGAACGTCTAGTACAGTTGTCTTAATATTCCTAATATTCCCACATTTAACTTCAAGTCTGGAAGAGCTGTAACATATTCTAGGATATTGCTTGATTATTAAATTTAGAGGATTTCGCTGGTCATTGATTTTCTTCAGATAAGAGAAGTGCTTATATTCAAATTCTTTTCCCAAATCTCAAGCTTTTTGGAAAATGACGGTAGGCTACATCTAAAATCATTCAATTATAAAGGATGTATCTTTCTCTTGGAGCTGCAAATTAAAATCATTCAACTTCTCATTTATATCTGCGAGAAAGACCAAATTAAATTGTAGACCAATTTTGTTCATACTTAAGAACATTCTACTGGTGTATTATGCAATGATGAGAAACAAATTTTGATATATTATGTTACTGTCTCTATGACACAAGAAAATAAAGCCCTTATCCACACCCACCATTGCAAGAACTCCATCTGTAACTAACCATACGAACCTCTTTACAGGAATATTTTCACATTTAATAAGCGTTTTTAAATACTAAAAATATATCCATTCCATTATCAGGCCCATTAAACGAAACAATCTTGTTTATGTGAGCTACCCAAAATTAGCCCACGAGCTACCGGTAGCTCGCGATCGACAGTTTGGCGACCACTGATCTAATACAATATGCAATGTGATGTTCCTCTTTCTACTCCCCTATGACAATCCGAAGTTTGTTAAAATGCTGCATTAAAAATGTAAGGGCAAAAAAATAATTACGGAATAGTCTACTTACATGTACGTCTTGTCCAATAACATGGCAAGTTCTTCCTTTTCCTTACGCTTGAGCTCTGGGGCAGACAACTGGTAGGTCGGTGGAGCTTGGGAGGGGTAGTTGAGAGGCAGACTTATATACAGAGTCACGAAAAGAAGTCGTATGCTGTAAGATCTGCTAGGTTTGTTCTCGACTCTCCACTCATCAGGATAAATGGATTGAAGTGCTTCGACTTCATCAGCCTGGGAAAATAATAGAATTCATAGCTCAACATAATTGTTTTCGTTGAAGAAAGAGTGTAGCCCAATACCAAGAGCATACATTTAAATAATATTCATAATAATTTGGTTAACGTTTCTTTACGTTCTATTTTTAAATAATTCTGATTTATGGATCCATGTTATCATAATAACATGCCGAATTTATTGCAACAGATATTTTCCAAGTCAACTAAGGCACTACTCACACATTCAATACTCGGCAACTCTGTCAAATGATGACTTTCAGACAATATGGTTGCAGGATCGTCTGAGCGTAATTTGAAAACACACGTGTGTTATCCGAAACCACCGAGTATTGCGTCGCTTTGCGATTTGAGTATTACAAGTGTGACTACTCACACTTGGATACCGAAATCGCGTCGCTCAGCGACTGGAAATAATATTTATGTGTTTTCAAATGATGACGCTCTGACAATATGGTTGCAGGAGCGTCTTACTGATAATTTGAGCAACCTGGAAGTACTGTCTGAACGTCGAGTTTTCAAGTGTGAGTAGAGCCTTAGGGCCTGGCCACACTACTACCAAGGGCCATGTCATACGAGCGCTGAAAACTTACCGCTAAATTCGTTCCAACACGGCAATGGGGTTCTTATGTCATACGGGCGCTAATGCCGGACTCGAGTTTGCGTTAGCATCGTGCGCTGCGCTGCCAACGCAGACGGTTGCGTTAGCAACGTACGTGGCGGCAACGTGGTTAGCAACGTACGTGGCGTACCACATGCGTTGGCGGTACGTCATCAACGGACCGCATTTGCCATCACGTATGACATTTACACGGTATGTTGATAACGGTACGTTATCAGCGATCGTATGAAATGGCCCTTAGTTATTCTTAACTTCACTTACTTGCATAGTATACCTATATACCATACGATACATGGTCAAGCATAGAGTAGTAGTGTGGCCAGGCCCTTAGATTTTGAGAAGAGACTATGAAGAAGATAACCTTAAAACATAATGAAACTAAGAAATAAATCAACTTGTAATGTACGCACCTGTCTCGTAAAGTCATCTTCCATCGTGGTAAGTTTTATTTGAGTGAGTTATTCTATTTGAAACCAAGAATTTCTCTATAAGATCAAAATTGTGGTCGCTCAAAACTCGTCCCTCTGAAACCATAACCCAAAATTTAGATTGCAATTTTACAAACTGTATTGTAGTTATTTCAGATTATTGTCAGTTGACAATGATTGCTGATAAGTTGATATTCTATAATACCGTACTGGAGAAATAAAAATGCTAGTCCTATTCGAAGTGAAAATAATGTAAAAAGATTGACTAAACTAGAGAACGATGACGATCTGGACGTAATTTCTATTTCAGTGTTTGACATTGACAAAATTGACGTTTTGTTTTGACCATGCCGCCACCGCCACGCTACAGCGGCACAGCCCACTTTATTATAGAATGAAGAAATACTAAAGCAAATCCAAGAACCCAGCATAATAATTATAAAATCCCCATATATTTATGGCATATTCCATATTCTTATGGAATACTTTGCCAAAATATTTGAATTATTTTATTATTCACGCAAGTGCGCCAACAGGACTCGGTGGATGACGAAATCAAATGAGCACAAACACAAAGAAAGGCTGCGAAATGGCAAAATTGGAGTTTTGGTTTGGATTTGGATTAATGTGTTGTAATTTTAAAGTTCCAACTAATATTTTTGAAATAAAATATCAAGAGTAAAATATAATTGAAATGTCATTTTAAAGTTTCCAGAATTGGATTTCAACATTCATTTGCTGAAGAATCATTGGTACCTCATCAGTGTCAATAAGGTTAGTTTCCAGAAAAGGTTATGTCGTCATGTTGTTTATTGTTATTTTGAAGTAAAAGACTGAAAAATTTCAAGTCTTATTAAGTATTACAAAATTTCTATGTCTTCTTGATTATTTACATCTCTTGCTTCAATGTTAATGGTGGTAATGTTCGTTTTGTCGGAATAACCTGCTGATGCTTGACCATTGACTCGTTACAATTACTGAAATCTTAGCCAGAGATCTTGGATAAGTTATCGCATGCTTTCATAAGTTATTGCATAGTCAAACTGCAATGTAGTCACTTGGAGATGTCATATCAGGATAATCTTATAATAAATATTTTTCATATCAAGACTAACAAGGTATCATTACATTTCAAGACATCTTCTAATAAAAATGGCAATTTACCTTGAACTTGAGATCAATAATAGATTAAGCCCAAGTTACATCAATTTTAATTTTCAACTGAAAGTATGAAGTAGGCCTATTCAGAAAATGCTGAGAAGTGAACTAATATTTTTCAAGTTGAAGGAAAATTCTCAACATTATCATTTGAAAAAGCATAGGCTAGGCCTATTTTAAATTTTATTCTCAAAACTCCTGTTCTAGACAGCCGTAGTAACTAACCTAATTTAGGTATATATATAAGTTTACATTTGATTAAAATTATTCATAAAACAAATGTAACTCGTGAGAGAACATCAACACCTTTAATTTTGTTCAATTTGATACATGACGGTTTTATAATCACTGTTGAATTACTTGACCTTAAATCTTTGATAAATTATCACATTTTTATTTTCATACATCTAGACGGAGAGAGTTTAATTGAATAAAGTAATGGAAACTTGATTTATGTAGTATTGAAATAGGTAAGTTAGTTAAAAATTTAAAGAAAAATAGAAAAAGAATTAGTAGGCCTAAATGATTAGTAAAAACCTATTCCGTTGCTTACCTTGAGTAGGCTAGTAATTCACTTGAAAAACAATTGGCACTTCACTAATAAATCACTGAAATAGCTTCAAGCAACACACCATTGACCAGTATCAAATCAGAACTGGCCAGCAAATCTAGCATCAAAACTTAGCATATGACCATCTATTGTGGAGGGGAGATTTATTAAACTTTGATGCGATTGGTAGGAAGGTGAAAGACATCCGCCCACTCACCTCCCACCACGCTCTCCTGATATACAATCATTTTCACATGACTGTATAGATAAATTATTATATTGATGTATTTTATTAAGGGGCACCGACTTACGAAAAATATGTAGAAGCCTATAGGCTACTAGGGGTCTTGTCCCGGAAAATATCATAATGGTGTAGCCATGATTTGGTATTTGGGAGCTCATAAGTTTTTAGAGCTATAGAACATCCCTACGGCGTGAAGGGGGCCGGAGGGTATACCGGTACCTCTTTGAAGGGTTTTTTCCAACCAAAAACATACTAATTCTAAACACATTTTCAACTTTCTGAGTAAAAAATAGGAAATTTTGTCATTTTTGATGAGGCCACCTCCCCTTCAGACCCTTTCCTAGATACATTACCTGCACTCCGGGGAACTTGACAAGCTTGCCAGATATTTCCACTCAGAAAGGGAAGAAAACATAATAAGCATGCCTAGGGCGGTTCCAGGACGAAGGACGTAGTTCGGCCTCTCATGAGTTTCAAAGGTAGGGGAGCGGTATTCATTGTACGCCGCCGCATGCAAAGAATAGTAGCTACTAATCAAACATGAGACAGAACGCTTGGAAAATTCAGTGATGTGCAAGCATATGATTGTGACCGAATAGCGAATATGACAACGCTGCGTCCGATAATCCGAGCGGTGTTGCAAAACAGCCTTTTCTATGATCATCAGATGCCTGCAGCTCAACTTTTAAGTACAAATAGCTTTTTGAATTTCCAGCATTCAGCATACAATGCATACCATGATGTCGCTCCCCTTACTTTGAAACTCCTGAGAGGCCAAACTACGTTCTTCTGACTACTTTTGACTTGGAAAATAATTTCAATTATTTATGAACAGCTTACTCGCTTTCACCACCCACTTATCTTTTGAAAAAAAAAGTTTCTAGCATGTCGATAATTTCATATTTTCTTATTGAAATTACTTAACATTGACGAACATATTCATTAATTTAGAAAAAAAATTGCTCGGAAAACCCGTTAGGAAGGAGACATTTTCCCCATTATTTTCATATAAATAACTAGCTATTACTACATGTAACAATTCTGAGAGAAGTGATATTAGGAAGAGAAACATATTTAGAAAACTATCAGGGAAAATTAAAACATGCAAAACGGTTTTTCGAGAATCTTCTTCAATGACTAGAGAAAAATGTTTGGAAAATTGGAATCTTAAAGTCGTCCTGATACTTTTGCTAAACTGTTTGTGATTCATTGTTACTTCCATTTGAATTCCCTTTTTATCGATATATTCAATGTATCTAAATGAGATTTCGCAAAAAACGAGCCGAAGTTTTACGTGGTTGCAATAAAAGGAATATCTTCTTGGAAAGTTGCAAAATAGTGAATAGAATATTCTGAGACATGTCAGCCACAAGTCAACTACCGTTAGATCCTAAACATTGACTGATGAAAGTGATGAAGCATAAAAGATTTCTTATTTTAGTCTTCTACTGAACAGTCCATGCTGAAATTCCTATCGTCATTGTGATTCGTGGAATATTTTTGAACCCATTCAACCGTACTGGTATTGTTTTCCTTTTCTTTGAAATATTCTCCGAGGACAGAAGTTTTAATTTTGTTTCAAGGTGAATATCCTCTAAAATTATAATATTATGAGTGCTTACATGCACCTTTTACCTAATCGAATATTTATAAACGAGCTACTTTAAACTGAGCTAGAGAGTACTGAAAGGAAGAAAGGCGTGTTACAGAGATTTTATCGTACCTGTATAATTTGTATTGTATGTCGATTACATTACAATAATTTAGAATATCACAATGAAGTCTAAATTAGTTTTCTAGAAAAGACTCCAAGAAACTGAGAAGAATCAAAAGCTAATAACATTTTGGGCCTTAGTGTGGGAAAGATTAGTTCTACAGATGTGTTTAATTTATAACTACCGGGTATGACATAGATACAGTTACAAAATAATTAGATAGCATAAGTAGCAAAGCAATTTCTGTACTTGATTTGCTTGATGATCTTCATTCAAATATGTCTGGCTTTTAAAAATTCCAAGTAGCCTACTAAAAAATAAAGTTCCGAAAAATGATGAAAAATTATAAAAAGTCTTAGACTAAAATTCGATGAGCTATCTCTTAATTGAATTCTTTGAGTTTGAGACTGCAACATAGCTCTCAAATGAAATTTCACTGGGTGCTTTAAATGTTATGATTGCCTTGAGCCTATTAAATTACTACTAAATATTTTTCTTTGATCAGAACAATTTATGAACTATCAATATAGTCTTTTATATTGAGACCTCTCTAGGGGTTCGTTTGAAGAGCGGAATACGCCGAAGTAATAAATTTCACGCGTACGTAAACTAAGTCTACCTTAATTATTATAATATTTATTTTCTTTTTTCAGCTCTTTTGCCATTTGAAAAGTGCACATTAAAGGATGTATCGTTGTGCCCTTTTGAATCAAGCTGCTGCAAGAAAGGCGGGCACCTGCAAACACGCCAGCCGAGTTTGTCAGAAGGCCTCGCTAGATGGCTTCGAATATTGCCAGAAGCATATTTTGGACGATAAAAACGCTCCTTTCAAAAATTGCGGCTATGTGTACCCGATAAATGGTAAAAAATGCGTGCAGCCTGCCCCCAAAGGAGACAGAAAGGAAGGCGGGTAGGTCTTTATTCAATTTGTATAATTTTATAATTCTTAATTTAATGTTGTATTTATTCATACAGAAATAATGTGTACTTACTCATTCATTGATAATGAATACGGTGATATTGGTGTATTAATGTAGGAAAATGATATGGTAAATATTTATTTATTGTAGTATACATAACTAGTATCAATTCATGGTTTATAAAACCTCAACTCATATTTATTGACAATTAATTAATTTTTCGCATTCTCTTTTAATTCAGCCTACTGATGACTGGAAAAGTAATATTGTTTTTAGTTTCAAAATTGATGATTTTTTCATGATTTCTATGCATAGTTTTGAGTTGTGTGAATATCCTTAATAATTATTTATGGACGCCATGGATCGCGAGTTTTTTGAGTGATGCGAGTTTGGACTCACAAATTACCTCAATCAAGTGAACTTTACTTTGTTATTTGAAATCTCTTCTTTCTGGATAAAAAAATGGTAATTTGATTAAGATTGATTTACTGAAAACTATCCTGATTCAGTATCTCACTTTTGCAAGGCTGAAGGTGAAAACATTATTATTTTGTTATAGTGGGGTCTCTTTTCTTTATTCTATTTCCAGATTCTGTGCAATACATGCGAAAAAATCTCAGTTACTGCGACAGAAGGCTGGAGGACGACATTGTCCACCCCAGACAATAGAAAATCTGCTATCATCGCTGTCACATTATGCACCGAGTTCTTCAGCCGAACTACCGGGTGAAGAAGAAAGTGACAACAATGTGCACTATGCCAAAAATCCTTTCGGTGAGTTGAGCTATCAATTTACCTAGAATATTAATCTTAAAATTAATTTGCATGTCTCTTGCTGTGCTTTTTCTATTTTTGGTGAATATGACGTGTGAAAGAACTAACTGAAAGTAAGAACAAAGAATAGGTTGATGGCATGCCAAATTACTGGGAAGTTAATTCTGAAGTGTGATTCTCATCATGCTATTTATGGGAGAATATGAAGTACAGGCACATGTATGCCTATTTGTATATACTCGTATACCCTATTATTTCCAATCGAGAACTTTTGTCTTGCCAGGTCATTGAACTCTGCTAACGGGTTTTTATTTTGTCTGGAGACATGTAAAGTGACAATTCTTTGAATTTGGGGTGAAATAAATAAGACCTGGCACTGTGTCTTCCTGGAAATTCTTTATATAGAGGTTCCCATTATTACTCTAAGCTCGTGAAACAATCAATAAGATAGCAAAAGGTAACACATGAGTAGCATGTGTGACGTGTGGTGGTAAATAATTCTGTCAAACCTTATGAGAAGGGAATAGAATACTCTATTGTTATTGATACTACTGGATTCCTCCAGAACAATTCAAAAACTATTTCGAGAAGGTTTTTCAAAGACTAGTGAAGCAATTAATACCATGTGTCAAGTGTGAAGGAAATGGGTCATTCACGGGAACCGGATGATGGACATGAAAAATTGAATATTTACTAGAAAAAGTTTTATTGATACATAATCACTGATCAAATCGTAGCATTTGCTACTGAAAAAATGTAAAATTAAGTTTAGCAAGTAATTTCTATTTTTGGAAATACATTTTTGTGGCTTTCAAAGGAAACAACTGGCCTCAACTCAATTCTACAGCATTTCTTACAACATGTCTACTCTAAATGAATACTTCTTATAAAATGAAGATGTTTTCTGTGGGCGCTTTTGTTTCTATACAAATTTCCATTCATGTTCTTCTAATTTATTGCAATATATGACTAAAAAATTGTTTCTATGTTTGTTTTTTTAATACTTGAAACCGTGTGGTTTGACTGTCCCACCCGTTACTAAGGGATCATAAATTAGATTGCTAAATTCATAAAATGTTATTGTGTCAGCTTTAGTTGTTGAAGTTTATCAGTTTATCTTTAATTGTTATCCTAAGCATTTCCCCGTTCTCCTGTTTGTTTACTCTTAGGTTTCTTTAAAGCTCATTTCAATTGAATAATTATTATTTAGTAAGTAAAATTGGTGATGAATGAATCTGATCCAATTCGTATTTCCATTTTCGCAGTTGGAATTGATGCCAACAAAGTGAACTCGTGTGGAAACCGTATACTGGACTATGTAAGTGAGTCGGATTCGGATGTAGAGCCTGCCACATTGGAAAATGTCTGGAAGGATGCTGATCGCGATTCCTCTGATGCTGAAAGTATCGACAGCCAGGAAGAAGATCCTCTCAAGTAATTATTTCAGTAACAATTCAAGCATTCTTTCCCTTTTCAGAACTTTCTAAGCTTACTTTCCCTTTTGAGGACTTGCCTTGGACTATTTTTTCTCGATTTATCACGTGAAACCTAAATATATTCATTTTGCAGCCTTTAATCTTCGTGAAAACTATCTCTACTTACGGTCTACAGAGTTACTATTATGCTATCAATTACCTATGATGTCATGATTTAGCTACTTGAAGTCATTATTCCAACAACTGAAAAAGTTTATCACTTACTGACTGGGGCACTTTTAAGTTAACAATCTCGTTTTGGATTCATTCTGTAAATTCAGATGATACTCAAAAGCAATCTTTTGAATTGTTACTTTTAAAAGCAATCCTTTTCAATCCTTACTCAAGTGAATAAGTTAAAAATTAAAGTTGTGAAAGCAATCTATACATCTATCAATTTATCTATACATCTATCTATTTGCCTGCAGTCATATACCCATTGAAAATTATGTATTAGAATAATTTTGATGTTTCTAGAGAGCTTTATTCAAGCTTCAAAATCAAAGTAAAAGATATTGTTACAAAAAAGAATCACTTTATCAGAAACTGATGAATAAAATTCACTTATGAAATAAAGTAAACAGGAGAATCAAGTACCAACTCTAACCAACACTGTAATATAATTATTGCATTGAAATGCTCATTTACATTACAATGTCGGAAGTGTATTCAAAGCATGTAACTCCCGTTAGAGCGGGTTAAATTATGCCAGTTGAATAATTTCCGCACAATGGTTCAATTATTATTATTCCGCGGTCTTATATTGGAAAAGATTATTAGTCAATATTTCCATGATCTTATCTTGAGATCTTATCAAATTGCTAACAGTAGTCTTGAAAGGCGATGAACTCTTTCAGAGGTAGTCGATAATAATAGAACAATAATCAATCAATTACAGCTCTAGTGAATTCTTATTTCTAGATATAGGTAAATTATAGGTTCGTATAGGTAGGTATTATTTTTAGTTAAGTAATTCTTATCTAAACTGAATACGGGTGATTTCATAATGGATGATTCAATCTTTTGAAATATCGACTGTGAATTAATATTGACTTTTTAATGATATTTCGCTCTCTTGGTACATTTTTTCGGCCGTAGCCGAGAGTTCAATGGGTTTTTACTTTATTGCTGTTTCATTAATTGCTCATTTCAAGTGAATATTTCTATTCCTCAGTTTATCAATCTTCCACTTGAAGAAAAACACGAAAAAAATCTAAAATTTTTCTCTATCAAGAAAAAAATTGCAACATTTATTGATCCTCATTCTAAATAATTATTTTAACTCACATTATTAAGTGTATTGTCAAATTATTTGTGATATTTCAATCTCTGCCGATGTTTCAGGCATGCTGGAGTGTACACTGCTGAAGAAGCAGCTGGAATAATGAGAGAAAAACTCATTCGATTGAAAACTCTTTATGTTGATCAACTTAAGCGCCTCCATCATATCTTGAAAGAGAAAAAGAGAAAATATCATTATAGTTTGGTGAAAGAAAAGGAAACACTTGGTAAGACATTTTCAGAATTTCATTTTCTTATCATTCCATTTCCAAAAACCATTCATTATGGATACATACTCTATTCCAATTGCAGGAATTATAATTCTATTAGCAGGAATTTGTGATTATAGATAGAATTATAATACTATTTTTCCAACTCTTTGAAAATTTCAAATTTGGGATGTAAGGTTTTCAATTATTCAACTACTTGATATTTAATTATCAAGTATTGTAAATCATTCAATTGTATCTCAAAATAAATTCGTTCATCTATGTTTTTATCTGTATATTCGGACATACTATAATATATTTTATTATACCAATATTATACTATCAATAGAGCAGTATCATATTAAACCAATTGTATTTGAAATGTTAAATTATAATTATATTAACAGTGCTATTTAATTGCAGCAAGTATACATAGTCAGAGCAAAACATCTCCAAAAGAACTCAAACTCTACGAAAAGCTGAAAGCTCTTAACCGATTCCATAAACACAGTGGACTTGAGGCTGTAATGCATCACAAAATCAAAGAAAAGAGAAATCAGGTAAGATCCTTTTTTCATTTCAAGTATTGATTACTAATAATGTATCTTATTTCAGAATCTTCACCTCGTAGTCTACTTTGTTCTTGGCTTTAATAATCTTTTTAGGCTTCCTCTCTATTTAGAGATTCACATTATTTATGTAAATCATGATAATCAATTATCATCTATGATAATTGAATAGTTGAACAAATCTAATTCACTGTCATTGAGTGTATTGAAATCTAATATGTTGAATTGACCTATCTGAAATGCCCATATAGTCAGAAATCGTTTCTGAAACCAGAAAATGTCAATGTAGAACATTTAGCAGAAGAGTTTGATTTTTTTGGTGTTTAATTTCTCGAATTTCAATTTACAGGTATATCAAGTTAATCTAACCATCCCGATATTTAATAGAATGTATCATTGAAATTTTCAGGCAAAGAAGATAAAAAAATTCAAAAGGTCTCGTCTACTGGATGTAAGTAACCCTTCACAAATGCTTTTATAATATTATTATCGTTCATAATTTTTCGAACAAATCCATTTTTATCTTTTTGCATACGTTTATTTATTATTGAAAGAAAAAAATTATTGGTAACGTTTAGCTATTTATATTATTAAACTTCATATCCAAATGTTGATTCAAAAACAATCTTGATTTTTTTCGTGATTGTAGATAGTTCCAATTACTTGATACTGATTGCTAGACCAGTATCCCGAATTAAGTTGTTACACTTCTTAAAATAGCTAATGATTTCAATATGTAAGGATTTTCTATTATCAAAAAAAGATAGAAAAATGTTTATATTTCTCATTTATATTTCAGATCGTTACTGACATTCATTCGGCTTGAAATTGAATTTGTGTATCTTTTAAGAACATTTTTAGAATTAATTATTTTTCTTCTGATTCGTTAATAATTAGAACAAGCTATTTTCAATTCGTCCTACCTTTATGCTTGTACGTTTTGTGGGAAATGCCTTTCAGTTTCTTGCTTTTTAAATACTCTTATTGTCTAATATTAACTTATGTTTTGTATATCTTTGTAATGAAACCAAGAAGTAAAATTTTCAAGTTTTTTTACGGTTTTTGAAATAGTATTTGATATTCATTAGTTTGTTGACCGTACTCTCATATTCTCCTTCTAGCCTACGACGAGTGAAGGATTGTTGAATACTGCGCCAAATTCTGCAAAATGTTCTTTTTCGATTGGTGGTGTCAAGTGTGGTCTGAAGACATTGCCCTCATCAAAGTTCTGTCGGAAACACATCCTACATGTAAGCTAAATAATAAACTTTGATTGCTTTTCTATTAAATATTCAATATTATCCATATAACGGCACTCAAGCTACTTTTAATTTTTCGATTGATTTTATTTCAATAAAAATGATTGAGTAAAATATTCTAAGTTGACTGTTTAAAACACAAATATAAATTCGTTGTGAGAACTTAGACTCTTCTTACTCAGTTTCGTTAACTACCACAATATCACCTTCATTATTACACGAAAGTTCATAAAAATGATAGTTTTATATTTTATAGTTAATATATTATATTTGTATTGTTTTATTTTTAATAAATTTTAGTAATTATTTTCTCATCTAATCTCATTCCCTTTTGCAATGGAAAGTTATTTCTCATATAATCAGCTTCTTGCTGTTTTCTTCAGAATAAAATATACTTATTTATGCACAATTAATGAATTAGAAAGTTATTCCTCTCTATTCACCCCATTAATAATTAATATTGAGTTCTGAAATCATTGTAAACAGTAAATGAATTACTGTATTTATTAAGAAAGGCTTCTTGGAAAATATTTGTATTAGCTGTAGTGTTGCAATAATTTTAGAACATTTTTCGAGCAATCTATCTAGATTTTTTTTTAGTTTCTAACCTTATAATTTACACACTTGTTGTTTATTAAATTACAATCGTTAAGACCGTACTTTAATTTTCTGTATTGATAATTCTTGTGAAATGTTAGTCCTAGTCTAATATGTTGAGAAAGCAGCTTCGCGTGTATATTTGTTGCTCTGAAGAATGAAATATTGGTAAATAACTGAATGATGAAAATGCATTTAGTATCTTAGATTTCGAAAGGATGACTACATTTTCAATGCGTTTGTATTTAGGATCCTCACCAAGTTCTCTTCCGACCATGTGGATGTGAGAGGGCCGAAGTGGTTTGTCAGGAGCCAACGCTAGATGTTTTTGAAAAAGCAAGCTGTATGCTGCATGTAACTCTTCCACCGCTTCCGCAACTAACTACTGAAGTAAGTAGAGTTTCCATACATTTTTTTACAATAATTTACTTGACATCACGAAAAAACTTGAAGACTTTAAACTAGAGCGATTAGAGTACGGTAAAACGTTTTTGGATTGATAAAACGTTTGGTTGGTAAAACGTTCCCATGCTCGAAGATCAAAATGAATCAGATCATTTAGAAAATGAGTATTTGAATAAAAATACTCGATGTTGTCGAACCACCAATCTATTAGTATTAGAATATCGAAATACCGGTTTCGGTAATTACACCATTGTCAATCTCTGGTAACAACTGAAACCGGTTTTGATAAATTTGTGTATTGTGGTTTTGACAACTTCTAGTCTTTTTATTCAATATGGATAACTACCACTGTATCACCTTCACAACGAAACAAAACTTTTAATGATATTTGAAGAAAATCAAGTGAACTATCAAACTCATTAAGGAGTAGAAGATCGGAAACTTCCAATAGGCTATGTGCTAAATTTAACAATTTATTCAATGAAAATTATCCTCTTAGAAAGGTTGAGTTATAATAATCTTCTTCTTTTAGTACTTCAATTCTGTAGTTAGCTTTTAAACGTTTACTTGTAGTACTGTAACTCTCTCAAACAGAACGTATTTGTTATTACAGAGAACGTGTAATACAGTAATTCATGATCTTATAAGAACAGAGAAAGAAATAGAAACTGCTTCATGTTTTTCCCAATGTTCAGCTCAGTCTGTACTCAATTTCATATTTGAAGTGAAGCTGATGAACTAACAGTGCGAACAAATTTTCATTCATATGTAAATTAATTGAAAACTTTTCTGTATTTTGAGATTCATCATGATAATATTTGGAACCTCCCCTCAAGCTGAACTCGTTCATGCTTTAATAGAGATCTATTCTAGGCTGTAGAGCTCTAGGCCAGGCTTTCACTGAAGTCTAACGTAACTCATATATTCATTTTGTCATTCTTTACAGCCTGATAAGGAACAACCAGAAAACATTGCTGATGAGAAAACAGAAATAAAATTAGAGCCTCCTCCTGAACCAGAACCTGTAGCCCTGTCAGAATCTGTAGCTCCGCCAGAACCTGTGGCCTTATCTCAACCTGTGGCACCGTCAGAACCGGTAGCCTTGAAGGAGTCAATAGCTGCTCCAGATCCTGTAACAGTACCAGCTCCTGAAATTTGTGTAGCCGAAATCCACCCTGCTCCAAAGAGCGATGTTAAGTTGGAGCAGGTGAACGCTGACATTAAAACTGAAGAACCGGCTGCTGAAAAGGAGACGCCTACAACAAACGACGTTGTCATGGATGACATCATGGCAACTAATGTGGATGTTGTTGAAGAAGTGATAATGTCCGAATCTGAGGCTGATCAATCGGCAAACGAAAATGTCGCCGCTCCACCGTCGGATTCGCAATCTGCTCCCTCAGAAGTTACATAGCATACTTTGTCGAAACTGATAGCTATTGTGAGTAATAGTATTTTTCAATAATTTATTATTTGACATGTCGGTGTAGAATCATATAAGAGTATTTTGAAATGAATGTTCTCTTATCAGATAAACTGCTATTTAATTATTTTTTCTTTGAATATTAAATAATATAGTCATCGAAGATCACACCACTAATCTATTTGCAATGAACTTTTCATGCTTAAATATAGCAAGACCATTATTATCTTTTGTCATACTATTTTTTCCCTGTCATTGATAGGATGCCTCTCTATAAGTTATCAGTTTTCCTTCTGGTTTAAGATTGTGAAAATGATCTATTCGACTTCTTGAATAATTTCAATTTTCAAAACATAACAAGAAATTCTACTTGTTGGTTGCTTTTTCAAGTTTTTTATTTACCACTGAGTTACTTTTCATTAATTATATAAAAGTAATATTTATATATTTGATTTATAAAAGCAATTTGCAGTGTGTAGTTGAAAACGTACTAACTCAACGATTCTACTTGTTGGTGATGATAATTATGTAAATAAATTATTGTGTTTTGTGCACAACATTGTTTTTATTTATTGTAGTAATACGTTACATTTTCTGAAATTTTAAAACCAAGTCAGCAACTTTTCTCTTGTTTAGTGATGAAAGGTGTTCAAACTTTTCCAAACCCTCTCTCAACTTGCAAACTCTGAAAGATTTTTCTCACAAAATATTTTATCTCGATTCTTATGAATTTATTATAATAATGTAAAGAATTATATTTTCTGTATTTGTTGGCCATTTAATGAGAACACGTTCCTAAGAAAAGGAATATTCTGTACTCACTAGTGTTCGACCTTTTGAAGTGGATCTATATTCTCGATGATGTTCATTGAATATATTTTACATTACGGAGAGTTTCTCCAAGTAACTCCATCAAGACTAGTAGCTGGAAAAAATCCATTCCACGTATTCTAAAGATTGGAGTGAAAGTTCGAGAATTATTCAAATAAGCATTTTGTTAATTTATTTATTAAGTCTTATTTATTACAATTTTACAAGTATTTGAACTCATATACATTAAAAATACATTTCAAAAATATTTTCTATCATTAGGCGGTTGAGCCTTGTGAATAGATAGAAATCACATACATCTAAAATATTTTTAGATTAAGTAAATTGTGTATTGATACATTTCTTCCATTTTGAAATCTCTTACTACAAAAAGATTATAACATATTTACAATAACAACCTTTTCTTAAAGGCATTTCAATAAATGTTTGGCCCCACATGAGCCAGTTAAATTGATAAAGCCGGCTTTGATATTCAAACAATCAAGTTTCAACAATTGAATAATTCTGAGACTCATTAAATTGTAATTTTAGCACACACCAATGCAATGATAATCGGTGTGTGTTGCTATCCATAGCAACTATGTAATATTCATAGTGAATAAACGTGATTAATCGTCTTGTCTCGTATTCAGTGCACGCCTAATAGTGAAATATTTTTAGTTTATTCATGTCAGAACTGATCAAATTTTACCATTCAAGTGTTAACAGACGAATAAATAGTTTTCCAAAATGTCATTCTTTCGGGAACCAGGAGGGATCCGGCCATTTTCAGTAGCTCCCCAATTTCCAGGTATCTTGGATGGTCTTTCTCAGTGTTTTCCCAATACTCATTTGCATGAAATCCATTCGGATCACTGGAATGTAAAGAACGCAATATTTATTACAAATATTGAATTTCTCGATTCATTAAAATGTTTTTTTTTTTTAGGGTGATGCCCACATGAGTTTGCTAACTAGGTTGCAAATGGAAACAATTATTGCAAATTTTACTTCAATTGATAGTAATTCATATGAATTAAGAAGAACTGAGTTTGTAACAAAAGGGTTTACAAGAACAAAGACGATAAGACAATTCCACTTACTTAGTTTTCGCAAAATCGGTCCACATCTTTGTAATGTGATTGATAGTTTTAACTTCAGTACTGTTGTGTTTCAAAGCACTTTTCCTATTTCCTTGGTGGAATAGGTATCCGATCTCATCCATGTGATAAGGACCTGTAAATTAGAAATATCTCAAAATTTTTATAATGAGAGTTCTCATTTAGAAACTGAATTCATAATATTCTCCATTTGTCGTAAAGTATAACTTCATACAATTGAACAGTTTATAGTTTAACGAACAGTTTACAGTTTTTTTAACTATTTTAATGTTTTTGAGAGAGATTCTTCCATTCCAAGTTATTTTCCATTCCTTTTTTTCAAATACAGTAATTATCATTTTGATTTCAACATGATTAAAAAAATTGTTTCCACTTTATTGAAGTTTTTCACTTTACATATTTGATATGTCTGATAAAACTAAGAGCTTTATCCACATAACACGATAAAAAATATTCATTGTCCATCTAAAATATAAATATAGCTTGTTTCAAATAACAGTGTATTAATTGGCGAACTTCAACTCTTGCCAATGAAGGCCTCCCTGTCAGAAAGAGACAAAATAGATAGATCTATATATTCTTGTCTATTCGAATTTACTGTCTGTATTCTATATTAATGTACTATTATCAATTGATATTACTGATTTTTGCATAAACTCTTGTCTATTCAGAGGTACGATTAATTGAATTTGAAAAGCGTAAACATAAGGCTGATCTTTAAATTTACTATTTTATTTTTTCACATTTCAAATTCAAGTATTCGAATTGTTGTTAATCATTGACTAGTTTTCTCTTTCTCATTGTACTGTGAATTGTTATCAAATGTTAGGCAAATAAAATATCAAATTACATGATATTTCTCACGAAAGTCATGCACAATTCGTCAGAACAGTTCTGTAAAATATTAGGACATGTTAGATGATACCATTGTAGGATCTCTTATTTGGAGAAAGTAAACCACACTCAATATAAGTACTGACTATACAAATATATGAAATACTAAAAAAAGCACTGACTTTAAACATTATTATTCAATATCTGTACAGAATAAGCAATTATACTTACATCCATGTAGCTTTTTGCGCTTTCCAAACCAATTGTTTCATTTTTGAAATAAAACATCTTCACTTTCCTGTCCAAACTATTCAGTTCATCGATATCAGTCACTTGTCTGATGTCATACGGCAGAAATTCTTTGAACTCGTCGATTTTTCTCCTGTTATCTAAAAAATTTAAATTATTTATTAATGGTTATAATGAGTTATTGAATGAAAAATTGAGACTGATCCTTTTCAATAATGCATTGCTGTGCATAACCTTGCGGGTTTAAAAAAACTGTTGTTTTCTATCAAATAAATAGAATTTCTTACCGAGACCCAAGCTTCCTTCATTGCTGACAATGCCAATGATCATTGGCACTTGAGTGAAATTTCCCGATTCAATCAGTTCCTTAGGACTCTCCAGCAGAAAATGTCCATCCGTAGCATTTTCCAATCCAACCTCAACGCATGGAGCAAATGGAGTACTGAAGCATCTATTCAAATCCTGAAACAAATTAATCTTAGCCAATGACTCACTTATTCATTTCTGAAAATTTGCCCTTAAAACGTTAATAGTCTTGAAACATACAATTTAAAAAAATAGCTTCAATGAGAATATGAATAATTTTTATTTATTTAGGCTAGCGCGTTATAAAATGTCTCAATTTCTATTTTCGCCAGCAATAACAGTAATACACCTCTAGTACATAATAATGACCAAGAAATTAATTTGAACCAATGTTCAAAGAAATCTTATTTCGGTTCAATAATAAACTGACTTTTAGATAGCCTTTTGGATGTTACAATGGTAGTGCATGTAACAAACTCTTGTAGTCTTTGAATATTGTTGGACAGAAAAATTATTTCTGATCGAAAAAAACCTCATTCATCTGAAGATGTTTCTGCATGTCAATGATGTCAGACACTGGCAAGCTTCTCATGAATTGAAGCAGTGCCTCTGGCTTGGTTGCATTGATGCCAAGAAGGTGTCCCAGCATGTTAGCTCTGTCCGTACAGTCATCCTGGAAAGCCCATTGGTTCAAAGCAGATCCACTCTGTATTATCACATTCTTGAACAAACCTAGAAAAAATGTAAAAATGGTATCACGGGACTCGTTAAAATACACTCATAAACTAAACATACAATAAAACAAACTAAAATAATATATAAAATAAACTACTTATACTTTGAGGCAGGCCAGCTCGAGTTCTCAAAATGACCATGTTACAGGCAAATAAACAAATTGAAAATTGGTGCAGTAATCAGAAAATAAGGAATACAGTTCCAGCCGTTTAAAAAAATATCAGTGTTATAAAAATTGAAAAATTTTAAGATATTACAAACAAATGAGTGAATTGATTTAATTATTCTGTATTTATTCATTTCAATGGTGATTATTAGAATACTTACAAAAAAAGTAAAAACTTAAAAAAGTTTTACAATTTAAAGTCTGTAATAGCCAGATTTTTTCAAATTTGTATAAATTTTTCAACATTATACCTTTTTTAGCGTAAGTTGAAGTAACTCACTTATAATTATTATAAGACAAATTCTCATTCAATATTGCTCACCTTTTGACATTGGTGACAATGTATGATAATGGACGGAAGCACCCCCAGCATCATTCCCGAAAAGCGTAATGTTGTTTGGGTCTCCTCCAAAATTGGCTATGTTGCGTTTAATCCATTTCAAAGCTACTACTTGATCTTTGAGTCCTGCATTCCCTGGAACCTCTTCATTTCCCAGACTCAAAAATCCTGTAACAATGTTTTAATTGCGGGAAACGAAATTGAAGAATATCGGTCATTCAGGGTAGAATACATTTCAGTTTTGGACTGAAGTTCAATTATGAAATTTAAAACAGTGATATATTGATACTAACAGTAGTTATTTTAATAGATGATTCATCTCTTGAATTGAAAAAATGTATTCATACAATGAGGAAATTCAAGACATATAAAAAATAAAATTTTATAACAAATCATAAACCAGTGATAGAACAATCTACATGATACAAGATTGAATTCGATAAGCTCATAATAATCAAGTCATTTTTTCAGAGCAATATAATTGTTACAAATTTATAGTGTAGGGTACTTGTTTTATAGTTGTTGAGTCCTCTTATTAAATAATGATGTAAAATCTTCACTGGATTAATTTTCAAATTGAAATTTATTCAAGTTTTGGTTTACCTAGAGCTCCAAGTCTGTAATTGACAGTCACCAGAACAACGTCATGTTGCATTAAATAATCAGCTCCATAGAGCATTTCGGAACTGCTACCATGTAGGAATCCACCACCATGAAACCACACCATTACAGGATGCTGAATGATATCGTCATCTGGAAACTAAGTTATTTGCAACATTACCACTGTACAACATTATTTGAAGTGGATAAAAATAATAACTAGGTACTCTGCTCAACTTTCAATGCTTTCACGTATTGTTATGTCTAGTTTTCGAAACAAAGTGGAAAGAGTTGATGGAAAACGATAATAACACCCAATATTATTGTATTATTAAACATCTCCAAATGGACCATTATTCTCAATTAGATGTTTTTTTTTCAAACCAAAACTAAAAAGTTTGGTCTGGACAACTATTATTTGGTTGTTTGACCTGGAATCTAGTTCATCCTCAAGCTCAACTCCTCATATGTTTCAATTATTCATGTACATTTCGAAAACTTTAATTTCACTAGAATAAATAAAAATAATTTTTAACACCTGAGTATTGTAGATGTTGAGGAAAAGGCAATCCTCTGAGCCGGTATTTTCTTGGGCACAAGCATCTCCTTCTCTTGTACAATCATGCATACCAAACCAATGGCCAATCGGTTGTGGATCCTGAAAACATTTATGCAAATTGTTTAAAAAAAATAGATTTTTCAAATTTTAATAGTTAATCTATTAAAATGAATGTGATAAGTGTCTTTAAAAATTTGAAACTATAGAAGGCTATATGTTCTTGGTGGAATGTAAAACTTTATCAAGACCGTCACGGCCTCTTATTATTCTTCTTGTGTTGTGTGTTCTTCAATATTATTGGAATCCTATTACGATTATTTTCAATGCAGTGCTCCAGAAGTGACAAATTTATAAAATTATGTAATAGCATGTAAATATGTTCAGTAACTAAGTATTTTCGAAAACGGAAATATTATTGATAGTGAGATAAATGTCACAATGTAAAATGAAATGTCACAATGTAAGTGGAATATTAGAGTAAATGGCAGTTTTTTTCACTAGAAGGTAGCCATGCGTTGCTTGCCTAAAAAATCTTGTATGATTTAATGACTATCATTTAGTTTACTTGATTGGAAAGCTGAAAAACATTTCAAATGTATCGGGAAATTTCTTATTTGAAAAAAATATAGATCTACCTTGAAACGTAACGGTCCAACAGGAGGCTTAGCATAAGGTATTCCTTGGAAAGAGTAATATTTTCCTCCTGTAAGCGCAGATCTCCTTTCTCGTCCCTTGACGAACCCTTCCACTACTTTCACCACACATTCGCCTAGTTTGCAAGGCTGCAACAAGAAATATTCACAAAAGTTATTACCTAAGTTATCACATAAGCTTTTACTGTAATATATATTATCCAATATTAGACTACTGTATTGGGAAAGTATTGAACTACGTAGATTAAAACTTCGAATTTCATATTAGATTTTAAAAAATCTCAAATATAATTTAGAAAGTATGAAGGAAATTTAATAATGACTGTTTTTATTCTGCATCTATTTGTATGTAAGATGTTATCTCATAACAATCAACAATTTCAAAACTCAAGAAGGAAGTGAACAGAGGTAAAAATGATAAATAATAGTTCAACTATCGCTATGATTATTCAATAATGAGGATCATTATTATGTTGACGTGCTTCCAAGAAATAATCAGTTTGTTCCTAGTTTCATTTTACTATAAAAACTCATTGTTGGAATGAAATCAACACTATTCAAATTTCAAAAGTTATCTCTGGTGATTTATTTGTAATAATGGAAAATTGTAATGTAATAATTGGAAAATGTTTCTGTTTGCTTCAATACTGTAATAATTATTCATGTAGTTCTTGCTGCAAGCTATAAAATAATCTCTGTTTGTCCTCAATCTTGAGGACACTTTCAATCTAATTTATATTTTAATCAAGATTGGAAGATTCAAGGAATCTTTCAATTTAATTTTGAAAAAAAAATTCATAGACTTCCTGATACGTTTGAGAGGTTTTGTGTGTCGTAAATTTAAATCTGTATGTTGTTTTCAAAAATTAGTCTGAGATTTTTCAGATAAAATAAATCAAATTTGTTACAGTGACCAATATTGTCAACATCATATTAACGGCTTATTTAGCACCAATTAATAACTTTTGCTTTTCATTTGATCACTGTGTTACAGCAGGCAGGTTTCATCACAAGTTTAATGCAACTTCATCTTGGCTAATAGGCTGTATCAACATTATAGTATATCAGCCCAGATAATTTTGAAATGAGTTTATCAGTTGTAATAATTGAAATATAATTTGAACAATGTTAACATTCAAGGTGGACACAAACAATACATGGTTTGAAGTAGGTTATATAATTTGAGCAAATTTCTGTGAATTTAATTCAATCTTTGTTTTATTAAATTTTCTGCGCGACGGAAATGATTCCTCATGAATGATAATGATCTAGTAAACACGTTTTATTACTGTACGTACTATATATCTTTTGTTATTTGCCTATACACGATGGCATTGCATGTGAAATAATGAGAGAATAATTGTGTGAAAATCTATTCATTGTCGAAGTCAAGTGACCAGAGATGAGTACTTGAGTTTTTTTAAATTAGTTTACCTTCAATTTTGATCATAGGCAGTTACACATTCTCTCCTTGTCTAGTTGTAAGACCTACTTTTTTCTTTCTATTCTCTAGTTCAGAACGATTCAATGCAGAATGGTTCAAAAACAATTTTAAAAATGAACTTTATTTGAGAGCTTTAGCTTTAGAACCTTTTTATCGCTCATATAGAAAGAATATAGAAAGTCCATGTCCTTGAATATTGAGATAATTATTGACAACAACATACCCTACCAAGAATGTATTTATGTATATTAAATAGAACAAAACAAATGTTGAGTTCAAAGCCTTAGGAGAAACAATATATTTTTGTCAGTTCTTTCTGAACCAATATGCCTACATATTAAAAACAGTATAGTAGGTAGCGCGTTTTAAGGACTCACGTAATTTAGTTATGATAGGTTTTCATTCTCCAGCACTGTTTCTAGATTTGATGCTAGGCCTATACCTTTCTCTTCTTCTCCTGCCCACTTTTCTTGTTTTTTTCCTCTTCCTGACCTCTTCTTTTTTATATCCTTGGTATCCTCTTCCTTTTAATTTATTCAACTGACATTTTTCTTGGCATCTCTTCAATATTCTATCCAATCACATAACTGACATTTTCATGATAAGATTTAGTCAACTTTTCCGTCATGAATTTTGAAACTATAAAAAACTGATACTCCTAACATAATCTTCCTTTGCACAAACAGTATGTACCAACTCAGGTTGCATTTCTGTATTATCAGAACAATGACGTCCAATAACTTTATAAGGAAAAGTTCTCTCCAATTCTTATGTATGATCACAATAACTGGGGATTCCGATAGGTTGCGATTGATTTTCGTAAGTTTGAGTTGAACAATATGAAGAATAAATTATTTGTAATGAGAGTAAGAGAAGTGGCTGATTTGAATTGCGATAATTTTCCAAGTACTACCAGTGAATACTAGCTTGAGACTTGACCTCACAAGGTTGTTTATAATAAAATTGCCGAGTATTTTATGGGAATATCTTCTTTCTTCAGTCAATCTACTATTGTTATAGTTACGCAATGTTGAACTTGGATGTCACAGGAAAATTTCGGCTTAATAATTGATCTTAGATCTTCTATTATAATGGAAAAAATTGTGAATTCCAATTATATACTTTCATCAAGTGTAGCGCTACTGCTCGTTTTACCAACTCATACTTCTCAAAATCCATCATAGGCTTTCATGAATCGAGGACACTTTCTTCTAATGAATTATATTCTAAAAGTACTGTACCTGTAAATGAAGCGACCTCATTTGTACTTATCATTTCATCCCCAGATGGAATTTTAGCTTCAATGCCTTAATCAATTCAATTTATAAGTTCCGTTTATTCCCTAGTTTTATAATAAAGTACCGCAACTTGCAAATGCACTTTGTAAATAATAAAAATAATTGGAAAATTCATTTTATAATATATTTGTTTTAATTATTTAAGATTTACCGGCAGGCCTACATTAAAAAATAGAATCAAATATTCTTGCGCATAGAATTTCATTGTGAAATTAACTTTGTATAGGCCTACGGTAACTCTACATCGATTGGTACCATACCGTTACATAAACTCGAAGTTTAAACCTCTGCGGTATCCTAAAAATACTTATTATTTTCCCATAAACTCCTGTGATGTTTTCATTGGCTTCCAGGATTACCCAGTCACTTTTCTTGCCACGTGATAAAGTTTTAATCTGATTATAGGCCTACGTTGAAAATAAAAAAATACATATTAATAATGTAATTTTTTACGTAAAAAGTATTCAAGGATTCTTATAATGAGAAGACAATTTTTATGGTTTTTGAGTATTGTAATTTACTGATTAGAAGTAACTGTTGAAGTATGTTGCTTTAAAAATATGTTACTTCTGTGAAAACGGATGAAAAGGATTGATAAAAATTAATATGCCTACCATACCGTATCGTAAAACTCCGAAACAATTCATTTGAAACCAGTCGGAGCAGTACGGGCATCTGCCTATAATGTTGAATTCATGATAATATTGCCGTTCACTTTTTAAAAGCGGCAAACATTCGGAAACTATAGAAGAAGCACCTGTTTAGTGAAGCCTATGACATAGCAGCCACCTTGGAAGGTATCATCCTTTTCATTGCAGTAGGCCTATGATGTAACTCTCCTTGATCACGATGAGATTTCAAAGTAGCACAAGGCGCGTATCGCACTTTTTATAGTAAATAAATAAATCTGTCGAATTTGAATTTATTTTATTGAGACTAGAATTATCTCAATAAATATATACAACAGAACAGCATAATAACCTATTATTTAATTCATTCAGTAACATACTATTTCATACTATTTTGTTTTCAATATATAACAATCCTTCTACTATTGTTCGTCTAAGTCTAGATAGCTTTGAAAAATCCTTTCCTGAACTTCCTTAATCTTCGCTTCCTTCCTAAACCTGTTGATCCCAAGCGCATATTTCATACAAATACCAATGAATAGGCTATAATAAATCTCAGCTACTCAATAACAAAATAAAAATGCTCTTTTTCACTCTAGTAGGTAATCACGATTAAACATCAAATTAATGCATAAAGCTATTTTATTAATATTAAACGTTGTAGGCACAACATTACATCATTGTCCTATCCACAACTTATTATAATTTTTTTTGAGGATGATGCCCACTTGAGCTTGAGGATTGTACTTATAGGTAATGGGAAGGGTGATGATAAGGGATGAGTTTCAACGTGAACCTTTTCAATGCATTCCCAGTTTTTAAACGTCTATAGAGCTTCTTAAAGTTGGTATTTTGCTACGGTCTTTAGAGTGTTTTAGAAGTTCTTTAAAAAGTTGCAAATTATTTAGATGAGTAGCGTACTTTGAAGGATTGGATATGACTGGTGCCTTCTGGTCTCTTTATCGACTGATTCCGTGGAGCCACTGGATAGAGGGTAGAGAGTAAAGGCGAGCGGAGCGATCCTACCGGTCAGTAATTAATATAGGCCTTTAATAGAAAACGTCGATATTAGCCTATAATAATCTGTTGACTTAAACTTTTGTAAATACAGTGCTAGACAGACAAGCGATTGAATAAAATTTTCCCATTAAAACGGGGGGTGCAGCTACCCACCCAGCCCATGCCTAGAACCGCCACTGAATAAAAGGAATAAGGTATAATAAAATTCTGTTACCCCAACACTGTAATGGCATACTGGGGAGAGTCAAAGAAGAAGAAGTATAACAAAATTATGATTGAAGTTGAATTATAATTGAGTAAGACCTTCAATTTGATGATTGTCTATATCCACTTTTAACGCAGCTTTCGTCATTTTATGGCCCACACGATGAGTTAAAAATTTGAAACATAGGTATAGATTGATAAGGAATTTCAAATTACAAGTGATGTCGGGCTCGTTACATTCCGGTCGTTGTCGGTGGATGTTAATCAAGTTTTAAAAAGAATCACTAGTGAAGATTTTGCATCTCTCGAACGTCGCCATTAACAAAGTTTTAAACATTTAAAATAATGACTTATTCGAAGCGGAGTGAATTGTGGAATATTACAAATAGTTGTGCTTGAATGAAAACATAAAAAATATGAAAAAATTCTATTTTCGGTTTTGGGGGCCCCCCCGGGCCAGACCGGGCCTGAATATAAAGTTAATTGAATCCTTGCTCAATTTAAATTTAAATGTCAAGTTTAAAAATTATAAATCAATAGATGAAATTATAGAAATCAATAGATGTTGTTATAGAATCGTTGAACAACAAACATTTGAATTCTCCCAAATGAAAGTATGTTTATAGAAATTACAGAACAAGAGAATTGTTCTTTTAGCCAAGAAAATTATTAATATAGGTTTTTCATTGCATAGTTAAGTTACACTAGAGATCTTTTAAGATGCCTGTGATCGAGTTTGCTCTTAAAACAATTTTTTATCAATATTATTGTAACAATTGTTTATAATAACAACTATTGAGCTCTAATTTTTTTATTTTTAAGATGCTGGAACAACTGTGGGAGCCAATTTTGAATTGAATAACAATATTCAATTTTTGAATTTTTCCTGCTCTAATATAAGCGTTTTTCAAAAATCATTTTATAGTAGGCCTATACAAAATTAAGAGTTTTTATTGGCGATTTTCTTGCCAAAAACATATCGCTCAAAAAGATGATGGAAGACAATATTGTGATACAATGCTTAATATAATCAATTATTTCTCTATTTTTATGTTATGAGTTGCTTTCTTGAATAAATAAATAAATAAAAGTAACTGACTTCAGTGTCAGAACTAACTCACCTGGTGATGGTGGTGAGTGAGATAAACAACCGCAAATGAGATGGCAGCAATCACCAACAGAGACGGAATGATGCACTTGATGGCCCGAGTCATTTTTGAAATTCCGTCCACAAGATAAAAAACGAAGCTAGCACATAATAAAACCAATAGAGCAGGTGTAGCCCAGCAAGCAGTTTCAACTATGCTAGGTGCGAGTTATGTAAAGATGAGTCTGAAAATTGTACTATCTCGTCAGTGCAAGAATATATGGCCGTGGAAAATGATGTCAGCTTAAAACGTGTGATGACCCTGAAGCGCGGAAGGAGATACCGCCACCGCTACGACAATCGTGGCTCGTTTCAAGGAAGATAAAAATTTACAACATCTTCAAACAAACCTATTAATAGGCTACCTGCTGAAGACAAGTTCTGCTTATCGACTCTGGCTCCCACCAACTGCTAGTCTACTTAATACTTGCATTGTTTTGAATGCAATAGGCCGGTGTTGTTTTTAGTGGTGGTGTTTGCTTAATATGCACGTACTTAAAAATGTCATCCTCAAACTAGCTGAGAAAGATTTCTTATGCTATGGCGATGCCCACATTAGTTCTTGGCTTGTATGTGGGTAATGGGAAGGATGATAATGAGAGATGAATTTTTCTGTACGGTATTATTTAATAAATACTACAGAGACTGTATAATATACACTATTATACAGTCTCTGTATTTAATGTATTTTCTGAATTATATTTACTGTATTTACTTGCATTTTTTTAAATTTCTCTGTATTTAATGTATTTACTGTATTAGGCTATATTTACTGAAAAATATCATCCTCAGAATACCTGAGAAACATTTGTTATTAGTTCTTGGCTTGTATGTAGGTAATGGGAAGGATGATTATGAGAGATGAATTTTTCATGTTATCAGTTTGACGTGTACAGAAGAAGCAGCATGTACCTACATGTATTGTCTTGAGTTGACAGAAACATTATATACCGCGTAGTTATTTTAATCAGGAGCAACTGACCTCTCATACAGCTAGGCCTATAAATTTTTTGTTGAGGGTAATGTCCATCCTTTTTATTTGAGGAAGTACCACTTGAACTACGGTACCTAAAATGCACTCTTTACAAAGAAATCATTCGATGAAAATTAGAATGAATGAAAAAACAGAAACTTATTGAAGAATTGTTACCATTAAAAGCCTACAAAAATAAGTAAAGAACCCATAAGCTCTTGGCTTTGTGTGAGTCATGGAAAGTGATGAGTTTATGTTTGTGAGAGATGAAAGGACCTTTAGGTAGGTTCCAAACCATCGAGAAGCACTGTTCAATGGAACAGGCCTCAAGCGTTCACTGTTACATGCTATAAAACAGTTGAAACTCCTACACTATCGCGAGTACATTAGGCTATATTTATAATGTTTATCTCAATCAATGTTGTATTAGATTTACATTCCAATTTAATCTCGATTATTATTTTCAAGGCAGCCATTTTATGCTATGAAATGTAGTTTTTTTTTTTAATTTCAATAATATATTACAAACATTATAATTAACCAGTAGTACAGGCTATGGCATATTAGGTATATTTTGTTGCAGTGTGCACATTTGAGAAAGCACAAAACTTTTAACATAAAGTGAGTATAAAAAAATTCTAACATTAAAAGCTTAGTCTCTTTACTCTTGGTGTATTGCTTTGAAAGCTTATAATGATGAAAAATAATAACACTGGTAGAAGACAAAATGTGGAGGTTAGTTATAGATCACTTTCTATCATTAACATTAATATGATTTGATTTTCGATTCAATACCAATGCAAATCTTGTAGAATTAGCAAAAGTATGGCGATTTTGTCGGAGCTAGCCAATCAAAGTTTGACATGCAATGTACACATTGCGATTATTATAATTATACTCTCTGTATTCAGCTGCATATAAATTACAACAACTCTTTGAGAGCGGTCTTGTTGATTATTTTAAGTTTTTTGGACAAGACTTCGGAGACCTTGAAAGTCGTCTATAAATAGTATTGTGAAGAATTGAAAAATATTTCTTTTATTCCGCATTGAATGAAAATACTGAATATGCATAGGTACCTACACAAAATGGGATGAATCTAGGTGCACTTATTATGTGGTGTGAAGATGTTAATATGATTGTAGAGCCCAGGGGGTCATGCTCCCACCTGGAAATTTTTGAAATATTATTGTCAAAGAAATATTTATGATATTTATGATATTTAGCCAGGAAATCTAGATATGAATATGTCTAGGAAAATATTATAAACCCAATAAACCAATCAATGAAGTTGGTATTTTTTCCAGTAAAGAGTTATATTTCTAGCTTCAACTAAATCAGAACAAAGGATCAGTAAAACAAGAATAATAACTAATGAATACTTTAGTAGGATAGAAGCCCTAATTTAACAATATTATTATTTATGAAGAATTATTTTTTGCTGAGTTTTGAAGCCAGAGACCAGTTGAAGGATTGTGGGAGTGAATTTTAAAGAAAGCTGGCGATGGAATTGAATATTCCACACGTCGGAACGCTTGAGGGACTGGGTCCCAGTAACTTTTCCGGGAAAAAAAACCCTATGTCAAGGGCTTTCAGGGCCCCCGCACCACGGGACTGCTATCGCCGCTACTGGGATATGCGTTAATTAACTCTTATAAAAAAGGTAAGAAACTCAATCGATAATTGACTTGTAAAATACGCAAAAAATGCAATACATTGATTCTACAAAATTTGTATTTGAAAATACCGCGTCTCTGCCATCTAGGTTTCAGTTTTGTTCCTGTGTCGGTTCGTTTGTGTTTCAGCTGTCCTTTCCGCTAGTCTACTCACTTCAACAGCACAACAGCTGGAGGCTAAAAGATAGATTCCTAAATCCTAACCTTGGTGTGTGTTATTTACCTTTGATAATTAAAGTAAATGTATGGAGTAAAATTGTGTCAGAAGAGATTTTTCATACAATTTTAGTTTAGTGATATGATTTTGTTGTTTTTTAGTGAAGAATTTTGACGGGATTTTGTGTTATAAATCGGAGAAATGACTCTACTTCATTTGTTTTAATCAGCTGATACATTCGTAGACTAGGCCTAGCCTAGTCTCAAAAATATGTCTTTATTTGAGAAAAAGTGCAAAGGTTCTCACATTTGATGAATGATAGTGTGTATTAGACATTGTTTAATCAACTTTTCAATATTCGTTGTGCTTTTAACGTCAACTCGTCTTAATTTATAACCTTACCGAAACAATGGACTCAGCCTAGATGATAACCTAATTACAATTGCATTCTTCAACCTAACCGTTTCAGTGAATTCATTTTAACTAATGAATGAAATGGCTGTGATTAAACGTGTAATTCCATCTGTAAGTGTTATAATTCCTACTAATTGAGTTTTCAAATTATAAAAACTGTATACTGGGACGTCATCGTTTTGTGATCAGTCCTAAACATGCCTGCTGTTCCGCGACCGGGAAGTGTCAAAGACCCAGAAATTGCCGAACTTTTTGATGCTGAAGACCCTGAAAAAATATTTGAAGATCTTCGTGAAATCGGCCATGGAAGCTTCGGTGCAGTGTATTATGCAAGATGTCTTATCTCAAAGGAAATTATCGCAATCAAAAAAATGTCTTATGCTGGTAAACAAAGCTCGGAAAAATGGCAGGATATCTTGAAAGAAATACGATTCCTTCGACAGTTAAATCATCCGAATACCATTCAGTATAAGGGATGCTATCTTAGAGATAATACAGCATGGCTTGTTATGGAATATTGTTTGGGTTCTGCTTCAGATATAATTGAAGTGCATAAGTGGCCGTTGAAAGAAGAAGAAATTTCTGCTATATGTGAAGGTGTTTTGAAAGGATTGCATTATTTACACTCTCTTGGTAGAATACATCGTGATATCAAAGCCGGAAATATCCTATTGACCGAAAATGGTACAGTGAAATTGGCTGACTTTGGATCTGCAGTATAAAATGTCCAGCAAACAGTTTTGTAGGAACTCCTTATTGGATGGCTCCAGAAGTGATTCTTGCTATGGATGAAGGTCAGTATGATGGTAAAGTCGATGTGTGGTCTCTTGGCATTACATGTATTGAACTAGCTGAAAAGAAACCTCCCTATTTCAATATGAATGCAATGAGTGCTCTTTACCATATTGCTCAGAATGATTCCCCGGTTCTACAGTCACCTGAATGGTCCGATGTATTTAGACATTTTGTTTCATCATGCTTGCAAAAGAATCCCATAGAACGACCTACTTCAGGAAAACTTCTCACACATCAGTTAGTGACTAGGTCCCGCTCTCCGCATGTTCTAATAGATCTTATTCAACGAACAAAAGACGCTGTTAGAGAGCTGGATAGTTTGAATTATCGTAAGATGAAAATTCTGATGACGGATGCAGAGAGTGAGAGCACAGTGGGAGACGTGGATGAAGCGACTGAAGAGCAGGCTGGCGGCGACAGCAGCAAGAGCAACAGCATCACGTCGGAGCACTCGATTCACTCGGTCGGCGTCAGTGCCAGCTCGCAGGGCAGCTCCACAAACAGCCTGCTGCCGCCCACGGCCGAATCAAGCCATGACAACAGCTATCCTTCACCCATGCACAACCGAGGCCGGTCGCCTAGGGACCTCACTTGTCTCACCGAACATGGTTCCAACAACTTCTCCACTATCAAAACAACAACAATTGTCACTAAACAGCAAAAGGAGCATATGCAAGAGGAGATGCACGAACAGATGACCGGCTACAAGAGAATGCGCCGTGAACACCAAGCGGCTCTCATCAAACTCGAGGAACGGTGCAAGATCGAAATGGAAAATCACAAACAACAGCTGGACAAAGAATATGAGACCTTACTCATCCAGTTCAGCAAGGAATTGGAAAAATTACAGATCGCTCAACAACAAGAGCTGGAAAAGAAATATAAGAAAAATGCTACATCAGAAAAGAAATTCATCAAAGATATAACCAGTAGACAAGAGCAGGACAGAAAGACGTTTGATGTGCAAATGAAGAAACAATATAAAGCAAATAAAGAGAGATGGAAGAGAGAGTTGAGTATGGATGATACCAAGCCTAAAAAACAGAGAGATGCTTATTTACAAAGTCAACAGGACAACCAAAAACAGATGGAACTGCAAGAAGAACAGCGACTATTGAGAAGCCAAAAAGAATATTTGGAACTCGAAGTTAGGAAATTTAGACGAAAAAAATTACTTAGTTTTCATAGTCTGGAACAAGAAATTCTAAGAGAAGAATTGAATAGACGACAGAACCAACTTGAGCAGGCTCATGCTATGCTTCTGAGGCATCACGAGAAAACAATGGAACTGGAGTATCGCCAACAGAAGTCGGTACATCAGCTGCGTGAAGAACAAATTCAAAGACAACACACAACTGAACTACAAAACCAGCAGGAATACACTAACCGCTCCCAGCGAGACCTTCGTAAAAAACATGCACTGGAAATAAAGCAGCAACCAAAGTGTCTTAAACAGAAAGAATCGCGCATTCGAAAGCAGTTTCGTGAGACTTGTAAAATTCAGACAAGGCAGTATAAAGCTTTGAAAGGGCAGATATTGGCGTCAACACCAAAGGATGAGCAGAAAGCGGTTATTAAGAAGCTGAAAGAAGACCGACGAAGAAAGCTGGCGTTGCTTGGAGAGCAGTACGAGCAGAGCATAGCCGAAATAATGCAAAACCAGTCGATTCGTCTGGATGAGTCGCAAGAGTTGGAGTGTCATCACTTGAAGGAGCGCCTGCACTACGAGCTGGAGATCCTGATGGCGTATCAGAGCAAGAACAAGATCCAGGCGGAGGCGCAGCGCAACAGGGAGCGCAAGGAGCTGGAGGACCGCGTGTCGGTGAGGAAGGCGCTGCTCGAGCAGAAGATGGAGACTGAGACGCAGCAGTTCCTGCAGGAGAGGTCGGACAGGATTCGGCTGCTGCATGAGCGCCAGGACCGCGAGCTGCAGCAGTTCGACGACGAGTCGGCGCGGCTCGGCTACAGCGCCCTCGCCATTGCCGAGGCCTCGCGCGAGAACTACCCCGACGACGACAGCCTCTCGGGCAGCATGCTCAGTCTCACTCTCACCAACTGACCAGCCACAGCCACACGCTACTCACATTTCTTCCAAATTGAAGGTGCGTAACACTATCAACACCAATTTATAGTAGTATTTTTCAATTTGGCAGATGCCGAATAACTTTAACTTAACGTTTTTATGGTAACGGGTGATGTTGATTTCAACATAACATCAGAAATAACCACAGAAACGTTAAATAAAATTCATTCGCCGTCCGCCAAATAAATGAAAAAAGTGTACTACATTTATGATCCTATCAATATCTCACTGAAAAAGCGACATGCAGTCTATTTTTACTCAGTGAATACACTTGTTTCTACTCACATTGACTGGAGCGTTTTCGAGTTGCTTGAAATCATTATAAATAGATTTATGGTCACTGTATTACTGAAGTGTAAATTGGAGCAATATATAACTATTGGAGCAAATAACACCATTTTGTCTTTAACAGTGCATACACAATTAACTTGATCATATTAACTTGTTTTTGAGATGAATGAAGAAAAACTGTTGCTTGGTAACTGGGCTAATATTTTTATACTAAAAAAACACATTGAAAGCTTATTTTTCTGTATATAATAATATGATTTGGTAATTTTCTCAGAATCAAACTATTAGCACTGTTTTTCTTCACTTATCTCGAAGTTAAAGTGATTTAGGTATAGTGGATCGTCTTCTGATAATGGAACTGAATTGATAAACTCGAGATTATAAGAATTTATCACTGTAGACTGTGTAGACACTCATATTAAGGAATAAAATTGATTAACTGTTGCCAGAATAAATGAAAAATTATACCTACATATTGATGAATTTTATTTCATTAATTTCCGTTTTTTAATCATACAGTATTTAAATACAGTTTGGCTGCTTTTTATTGACATTTTTGAGGCTCCCTTATTCATGGTTGTTTGTTTTTATTGCAGTGTCCAATTGATGATTAGATGTACTATTATGAAGAGCCAATGGAGCAAGACGAGCCAGCATGAAAATTCCTGTACAAGTCGTGGAGCTTGGATAGTAGTAGCTATTGATTTTTATTACATTGTATTTTTATCCCTTGTTTTGATTGTTATTATCAGGTACGTTGATAAATTAAACAAAACTAATGAAATTATCATTATCACTTTACATCATAATATTTTAGAATATAGCCCACCTGTATTTTGAATTTGTCAAAATTCAGTATCAGTACATGAATTGCTTAACTTTTTCAAGCTTTATTATCTATTACTTCTTATCAGAAACGCAAAATACTCAAATCTAGGCCATTAGGTTACTTATTCCAGCCACTTAGTGATATTCCCAGTAATGAATTCCATATTTAAAATACTCATACAGTATTGAATAATGCATAGCATGGTCTGGCTCTGATCCTTCTATTAATCTCCATTTTTATTTTGTTTTGTAGGCTACATATTTCTCGATAAAATTCATTTTAATAAATGATGCTTCACGTTTTACTATTTGTGAATTATTGCTTTGTAAGAAATTGGGGAATATTATTTACTCTGAGAATAGAAGTAGAATAATGAGTGGAAATATTCTATCCTAAACGAAATCTATTTTGTTGCACCTCGGATAGTTGGGTTTAATGAGCTTCTATTTCTAATTTATGATTTTTTTCAAATACTGGTACTATCATGTAGATTTTACTATGATAAAATTCAAATTTGCACAACCTCTCAAACTCCCAGTTGAAAAATTTCCGAATTATTTTCAATTCAGTTCAATTTTCTAACTGTGAAACTGATGATTAAATGCATTTCGTCAAATAATATCTATTCTCAAAAGTAGATAATTTTACATTTTATACTCTTCATTATAACTCTTCTAATATTGGAAATATCTGACGAATAATAGATTTCTTCTAAAATTATCTGCAGGGCTTGATTGAACTAACTTCAACATAATCCTTGTCTGAAGTCAGTGGGAATATGTTCAGTGGATGATTTTTAATATTCATTATTCAGTTACTTGGAATCGTATTTTCCATCGAGTCTCATCTCCGGCATCTAACTCATCTAGTTCATCCTATGTAATATAATAACGTATCCTATTTTGAATTATGAAGTTTAGAATCATCCCTATTAAAATCTTGGTATTTTTTATCCGAGTTCATCTTAGTTAGATCTCATAACTGTATCTCTAACAACGTTTCCAATCCTTTTTTTAAATAATAACGTTTAACCATCGTTTTTATAATTGAACCTTCCTTTTCCATTATCTAGTTCTGTGTTATGTTTGTCAAAATTTTGAACAGTCTATCATCCTAGTAACTGAAAATTACTAAGCGGTTGGTTTCGTTGTGGCGCTGGTATCTAATATCACTTAGATTAGATAAAGAGGCGAGCTCCTGAACTTACGTTGTACGGGTGTCCGCTTGAGGCCTAGTCTGGTAAATATAATTCATGAGCATCAAAATCGCTTCCCGGTGGTTAGGAACCCACCTTAAGCTGTAGGTCCCATTCATTTTTTAACATCGTCCTTCCTATTACCCACGCACAAGCGAAAGCTTATAAAGGCATCACCCTCAACCTCAGGTCTCTGGTATCGAAAAATGATCCACCTCAATTAATATGATTGATTTGGTTGGCTTCATATTTTGATTTACCTAAGAATACTGTAGTGTTAACAGAAAGATAAAATTTCCAGACATTTTCCTCCCATTTTGAATAAAAAAAATTTATACTTCAACATAGCTTAGTATTAAAGTTACCACAACATAGAAATAAATTTTAATTTCAAAAATGAGAATTAATCGATTGCAATCTCCCTGAAACTATTATTTGTGCTCTTATTTTTTATGTGCATCATTTAACTCACTATTAAACAATAGTACAATATTATAATTTTTCTTCTCATATATTTTATAATAAAAGAGACTGGACCATGTTAGTGTTTGAATATTATTCAATCTTTGTAAAATTTTAGCTCCTGATATTTGAACAATCAGGCAATAACATTACTTATGAAACATACTGTCACTAAAATTTATGATGTTACATCTATGAATGAATCAATTATCTTCTCATATTTTAGAGTGCTCAGCTCATTCTTATTATCTCTATACTTGTATTTTGCACAGATCTAGGTACTCAATACTTTCACATAATTTAGCATGCCTTTTTTCATGTTGATAACAATGAAATTGAACTTTCGTACATTATTGAAATTGTTATAAAAATCTATCATTATCGTACCAAGTAACTCCCAACTTTAAAATCGTGAATACATTTCAGTCATGATATGGGTATTTTATTCAATGGCTTTTTATATTAATAGGTAAGTAATTGAATAAAAACCCCGATTTCTTACATAAGGTCTTCCCAATAGTACAACTAGCCAACTGCACGGATTAGATATATATACTCAAGCTACTCATGATATCATTTAATCTTTGCTGGAAAAATAATTTGTACTGTATTATCACAATTATTGTAATAATTATAATAACCATTATAAAATATGAATTATTTAGTAATTTGAATTATTTGCTTTTGGAAGGACTTTTATTTAGACTCTAAAATATATATAAAGATATAACTTATATAATAATTATTATATTTACAAATAGAATAAGATTAATAGTAATATTGTACAAGACATTGATTAATCGCAATAGTATATATACATGAAGATAGTTCTTATTTAGTTGAAACATGGGACTGTGTAATCTTGTCTAATTTAATTGTCAAGCACTTCCAATGTTTTTATTCATCTAGTTATTCATTAGATCTTTTACATCTCAGTTTCTTCAAGTTGCTTTCTGGTAAGATTTCTATATTTTCTACTCCAACAAGCCCAGTGTTTAAAAAAAAATGCCAACACTTCTTAGAAAACTGAAAAACTATATTCCTTTGTTGGTGATCTTATAGGTTCAAATCCATTCGGATAATATGGAGTGTCATTTACAATTTTTCATTCATTCCCATTCTTATTTTATTCCTTGTGACAGCGGCTTTGCTTCGTTTGATGATGGTGATCATTAGTCTTCCACGTTGTCAACTGCTAGGCCTATTTGTTTTTGGATTTCCGAGTTTGATGAGGATTGTTCTAGGATTTTTTTCAGTTGTGTAATGCTCCTTCTTTATAAAGTGTATTACCGTATCACAAAAAAATCCAGTGTAAATGGAACAGCTACTAAATGAAGTTACAAAGTGTCGCGGAGTTATCCTATTATAACAAACAGCAAATTCTCTTTTCTTGAAGTCGATTGACTCTTTTCTAGTTGAATATTTCAACTCATCCTCCCAGAATACAAATAGACTGAACCTCAAACCCATACTTTGGTATAGGAATCATTTTTAACCCTTCATATGTATGAGTTGATATTATTTATTATTATGTTCATTCTTTCCTTGAAACATTTTATTCTTTATTCAACAACCATTTCATTTAATTTTTGAAAAGATTCAAATTTTTTTTATTTCCTAGTTGAAATGTGATTTAAAATATTCTATTAGATATCGATAATGAATTGAAAGAATACACAGTCTTTTTTATAAGTAGGAGATTTTTAATTCTTATTCATATGGAAAGGAAATGAATTTTGTAGGAAGTCTGCAGATCATTATGATTACAAGCATTGGTATTAAGCAGAATTGACTGGTAATATTTCGACTATTCTGTAAATATTTTTAACTGCTAATCATGATTAGCTATTAAGATAATGATAGCTAATTTTACATTATTAATGTATGTGAAATATCACAAATTTATATTTCATTGCTTTTTTATTTTATTATCGCAAGTAGACATTATTTTCTCCATTATCATGCTTTAATATGTACGCCATCTGCGTGCAAAGCATACTCTATATCTACTGGTTTATTTGTTTGTTGTATAAATGAACGAATAGGTGATAATATTCCTGATTTGCTAACAATTTATAGGACAATTATTAAATTGTAAAACATAAGTTTTGTAATCGTGTATTTAATGTAATCTTGCATCCCTTTGTTTGTATGCATTTCTGTGTTATCCAACATTACTTGTAAACAATAAATGTTTGACTCGTACTGTATGAAAGTCTTCTTATATAATATGCTCTTATTCTTATTGGTTTCCCCGTAAGTTCAAGTGACTGTTTGGAAAATGTCTGCCCTTTAAGCTCTGTAAGTAATTTTATAATTTTTCCGCCATATTCTTATTTAATGCACCTTTTTCATCGAAATGCGGCTTATTTATCACTATGAAATATTCTAAATAAGTTTAAAATATTAGTTTAATGAAAACTGCGGAATGCAAGTTGTTTTGAGAAAAGAAAAAACATGATTTCTCCAAATCTCATTATATAGTCACAAGAAAATGTCCTCGTTCCTTCTTTCGAAATACGAGTTATAATTTAAGATTACCAACTTATTCTTTGAGAATTGTTTAGGAGTTAATAATATAAGGTAAATAATTTACTCATGTATGTAGTGTTGAGTATCAAAAGCATTTATTTGTACTCTTTTTGAACTGTTGTTCAATCTCTGCTAGAGTTTTTCCTTCTGTTTCTATAAGGCAGAAATACAAAAATACAAATGAAATTAAATTGATGAAAGAGAATGCGAAAAATAGACCATTTAATGAAACCCATTCAATGAGCTGGAAGTACAGTTTGGTCGCAAAGAATCCATAGACATAGAACATCGAAGCTAGAAGGCTTGTTGCGAAACCTCGACCCCTGAAACATACAAAAACATTATTATTTTCGTAAATATATCACTTTGGTGAATAAGTAATTTAGTGAATAACAAAATGTGTTTAGTAATGAATCCACCATTGGCCCTTCTTTTCTGATCTCGGAATATTGAGCTTATCTGAGAATTTCACACATATTTTGAGTTATTTTTCAATTTTTGTTGCTATTTACTGTACTGGAGGCCCAGTAAAATTTGTTCAAAGTATAAAATCAACGTTAACATGCTGAATACTTTTACACTCTACACATGAGAATAAAATAGCACAAAACATTTTACTTATTCTATAGTTTCTCAATTACTGGATTCTATAGTCCAGAAGAATTATCAAAAAATTAAAAAAATGGAAATCTTTGAATCCATCAGGAAATCTCCAGACATGATTAGTAAAGCCACTGATTAGTTCCCTGAAATATTGGGTGAGCTTCGATCGCCTTCTTGATAAAATAATTTAAATTATGCTATTCAAGATGTTTTTATCTAATCATATCTGTTCTCATTATTTTTCCCCAAATTGACGACTATTATGAGCGCTATTTGAAAATTTTCTGGCGAGGTTCAAAAGATTTTTCGAAGATAACTTCACAGTTGACGAGGGACTGTACAAAAACAATAATTGTTTTTGTTTTATGCTACACAATCTTGGAAATAAAATGTATGAAAATATCTTCTGTTACAATCAATGCGAGGTGGAATGGGAATCGAACCCATGACCGCTCTAGTGATAGCTTACCAATGTCACACACTCTTCAGCATGGCAGCAAACAGTTTACAGTAGGCCCACCCATCATCAAGCCGTATTGTACTTTATTTTAGAAGAATGTTTATTTATTCGCCATTAGATACAAATAAGTACAATAGGTTTGGTCATTGGTTTTTAACAAACTAGAAATATATTTCATGCTGTAATACTAGACATATTGGTATAGTTCATTGAAGACTAATAAAATGATGGAATTACCTGAATGGGAATATTTCGCTCATATAGAGCCAAGGCACGACTGTCACACCGAAGAAGATATGAATAACTATTAGAAGGAGGAATGGTATCCAAGTGCTTTCTTGAGCCTGGCTCGTGGGAGACCTCACGTAGTAGCCAAGTGCGGAAAGTAACACTGTCAGACTCACTGACGTCAGAAGGGCCAGGAAACGTTTGCCCGTCCATCGAACCACAATCATGCATATTACGGTACCGATTAGCGTTGTAACAGAGAACACCACCTGAAAATAAAATTACATTCATTCACAAAAAATCCAAAGGAAGAAATTGCTAGTGGTGTGGATAATCCATGATAATAAATATGACTGTCTCAATATTTCTAAGCTATCAGTGTTTTTTTGTGGAATTGTTATAATTTTGATAGAGTTTTCCCACATGCTGTATTCAAATAGATCCGTTCATTTCCAAATGTTCGATAAAATTAATATAATTTATAAACAAATTGAAGATTTGAAAATTTTTATGACTTTAAAACATCATACTCATCGATGTATCATCGATGACTAATAGTCATCATAAAAATGGCTATTATTATTATTTCTATTAGTTGGTAGACTCTTACGGCTAGGCTCCACCTCACTGTTATTTGTGCTGGTCACCCATCTAGGTGAGGGCTAGTATATTGAAATTTATGATGACTATATTTCATGATATTAGAGCCATTACTAGATTGAATAGTTACTGACATAAAGAAAATCCTCTATTTGTTAGATGAAATTATTTCCTCCCTGTGGAAGTTAGCTGAAGAAACCTGATAAGTTTATTTTTACTGTATAAACAATGAAAAATAAATTGAACAAGAAAAATAGATTAATGTAATTACAGGATTTAAAATAATTGAAGATTAAAGAATACTCTAAATAGTATTCTCTCTTTTGTTTGCTGAGATATCTGAATTTGGATATGAAATATGTCCTTAACATGAATTAGTTCAGAGGCGCACCATAAAAGATTATTTCATCAATTAATTTCTAAATTTTTTAGAATAATAATTTCATCTGCTTCATTATTGTGAAACTTACGGTAATAGTGAAAGGATCCATTGATAGATTGAGATCCTTGGCCAACAAAACGTAGTAAGGTGTTATAGTGACTCTAGCATTGAAAACTGTGAAAAAGAGATAGACAAGCATCAACAAGAGTGGGTGCATCATCTCTCGTCGGAAAAAGTAGTTGAATCTTTCTTTCAGACTTTCTTTTCCTGCAGCTACACTATTCACGTTGTATGAATTGGCTTTGGACTCTGAAATTTTGTCTGAAACATTTTGAGTTTGGGATTTGAGATGAATCATTTGGTCTCCAACATGGCTTTCTTTAGTCGTATCATTCATGCCTTTTGAGTCATTAACTATAACTTTTCCATCATTTAGATCAACACTGAATAATCTTTCAACTCTAGTCGAATTATATTCGGCTTTGTAATCAGTCGATTTGTGGTCATCGTTTTTCAGGCTGCAATCCCGATTAGCATATTCAGCAGAGGTTCCCTTCTCTTCATTGATCCCTTGTTTCTTATTGGCGGTGTCATGGTAGTAGTGAACAGTATGATCGAGTTCTTGTTTTATTGCCTCTGGTTCAACCCATCCTCTCAGCCAACAAAGTGATTTTTCAGCTTCTTTAATTTTCCCTTTTGAAATAAGCCATATTGGTGTCTCTGGAATCTAGAGAAGCAGAACATGAAAATTAGGAAAGGATTATGACCAGAATTATCTTTTTGCGTTAGAAAATGTCTTATATACGGTACAGTATTATTTTTCCTACAGGCCTACAGTAGGTAGCACATTTACATTTTTGCACGGTACAGTATAATAATATTAGAAATAATTTTCAAAAATTCATTGAACTACCGTACCGTGTTAAAAAGGAGAATAATAGTTTTCACAGTGAATATTAGCCTATATATATATATTAATGATTGTATTTTCACATGAAATTGTCATAAAACACTAAAAGATATTGTCAATTTCACTATTTTATTATCAACAGCACTGGACAGCGGTTTTGTGGCTGCACCAGTTACGTTTTCAACAGTGTAGGAATTGACAATATCTTTTAGTGTTTTATTTCATCATGGAGATCCACAACATCAATAAGATTTCTACAAATAGGTTGAAATTGACATTCATGAAATTTCAATCATGCATAAGGAAGTTCTTGTACCACTTAAAGTTCATTTCCAAAATCCAATAATATAGAATTTTCCATTCCCCATTGTTCATGGTTTTTGTCTTCACCTTCTCTATATTAATTTACTTTGCTCACCAGTATTCTTCTTTCAAGTCTCTTGTGAGACCATAGGCCTATTTGCTTTTAAATGAGAAAACGAAATCCAATAACCTTATTGGCATTAGATTTTAAAATAGAAGAATAGAAATGTGACTAAAGTCTTTATTTTTGATAAAATTATGGAAAAAAATGGAAAAAATATACGGTAGTATAATTCCCACTTTTCAACTATTCACTCAGCCAGCAGAAAACTCTGATTTTAAACTTAAATTTCCTCTACGTGCTGTAATAATATATGGATATTAAAAAAGTTGGACATTTTTTGTTATGTTAGCTACTTAATATTCCAACGTGTTTGAAAGTCATTAAATAAATAACTTGAATATTATTGAAGACAAACAATAATACTCTCATGGCAAGAGTTTCCTAATAAAATGCAATTATTTTCTGGATGTACCGGTCACATTACATAAGATGTAGTTTACAAAAAACTTAGGAGAAGCATTTCGTGCAATAGTTATTTTATTTTAGTTTAGTATGGTATTCCCAATGAATTAATTAAACTTATAGATGACACGTGCGAGGTTTAATTACATCAATCTCGTATTAGGTATTATGCAACTAGATGTATGGAAAAAAATTCGCCGACTGTTGTTTTATTCTGTGGCTTTTGTTACTCGTTATAATAATTGAATCAAAGTATACCTATTTCTATCGGAAACTAATATCTTTCTCGTGTTCATTGAAAATTCTGACATTTCCTGTGAGTCACTTTTAATTGAACACTGAGATTGAAAAGATCAAGAAAACATGGTAAAAAGATCAAGAAAACATGGTGATGAAATTCGATTCTGCAGACAATGAGCGAAGTTTTTCCGATTATCATTATTTATTTTAACTTGAACTTACATTATCATTTTTCCGATAAATCTTCTTAAAAAATTTTTTAAAGCAATTATTAAATTTTTTATGATTATTTTTATAACATGCGATTCCCATGAACTCTATACTTCTCTACTTATTAGTACGGTACTTATTACTTGTTAGTACCGGTACTCCTCTACGATAAGTATTTAGGCAATAACGCGATAAAAAATGGAATGGAAAAAGAATAAATGGATGCATTTAATTCAACCTGTCACATTTGTGGTTTGGCAGTCGGATGTATATTGAAACTATTTAAAACACCAGTAACTTAATGCTGGAAATGAATTCGGAAATTTAATCACGGTATGTCAAACACGCAGCACTGTTTTGAATAAATTAGGAAAATTTATCCTATTACTTTAATAATAAATTTTTGGAAGAAGAACGTGAAGGATCAAACTAATTGGAAAGAATTGCTATTTTAATAATAATTAATATATGAATGTGATTAAATTCGAGTTCTTTAATTATTTCTCCACAAATAGTATACCTACTTGTTGAAAATAAAGACAGCGTGCTTGCTGTTGTTAGTTAAAAGATTTGTTAGCTCTGTATTTTCCAGTAATTTACTCATTTCTTTCGGTTTTGTGATAGGAATATTTCGCTGGGATGGAATTATAAATGAATGACTTTTGTTCAGTGTTTTATTGAAGGCGATTCCATGTGAGTAAAGTTAGGTAGTTTTTAGGAAATGAAAGTTGTCATCTAGCCAGGATTTTGATTGATAATTACTATTTGAACAAGCAGCAAGCTTGCTAGAGACTTGAGTTAAGTGGATAAGTACCTACATGTAAGGTTGAGTGGTGAAAAGTACTTTGTTTGTCCTAAATCGGCTTAGTAAAAAATATTTTCATTTCATTTCATTATATATGGGTCATTCTTGAATGATATAGTGATTCAGATACAGTCTACTTACCATATAAACGGCTACTAAAGCAAGCATTGGTATGATTGCAGCGGAAAGTGTAGCTGTTCTCCAGTGCAAAAACGATCCACAAATGTAGATAAACACAAAGCCGGCATTCAACATTGCCTCTGCATAGGTTGTCAGAATACCTCTGAAATCTGGCTCTGATATCTCACCAATATAGGTAATGGTTGGAGCTTCCATGAATCCTATGCCTGAAGAATAAACAATCATAGCATATTGTGAAGAAATAATTAAATAATGATAATTGAAATGGTTAGAATTGAAAGAAAATACTATGAATTTCTGAAATTGAGTATTTATTGAATGAAATAAAGAATAGGAATGGTCAGAATTGATAATACATGAAGTTACTTTTAAAAAGTATTTTAGTTTCGGATATTGAATAAAATAGTGAATATTAATAGAAATGGTTAGAATTGGAAAAATACCATCAATACTTTTAAAAATGATTCAAATAACAGATTTTCTTGTTACTTTGGAAAACGATTTTTTTCGGATTTTGCTTAAGATTTTGGAACTCACATGCACCGAAAAGAGCACTGACAATGTAGAAAACTTCGACACTGCTGGAATTAGCCAAAATTAGCATGGCCACTAGGATGGGAATGTTGATCAACATCATGCACAGTTTTCTTCCCAGTGGATCCAAGACGAAATTGACTGACATAGCACCAATCGGCTGGGCAATAAACATTATACTTGCTGCGAAAATAATAATAATGATATACATGAATAAATAACAGAAAAATGTTTAATAATCTTATTACTCTGGCCCATAATTGATTTTTTATACAGGTTTTTGTTATTAGTTAACTAATTAGGCCCACATAAGTCTGGACTTGAGTACAGAAAATAAATAAATAGATCATTAATTTTTCTGCAGTACAATTATTCAAATTTAGAATTAGAGAAAAATTAAAATAATTCAAAAGTAAAATAAGAAAAATCAAATAATCCATTCGATCATCTCTGAATTATTTCTCACTTAATGGATAATGAATAATGAGGGATGAATTATATTATATTGTATGAGCGTCATAAATATTAATTATTTAATATTAATAATAACTCCAACTGATGAAGAATGGACTATTACAATAGATTATTCAAATTAATAGTTATTTCACAATTAATAATTAGCATGCATATTAGAATTTAGCTAAGAATACATCAATAATTAACGATGAGTGAAGAACTAGTTTCCTTCAAGAATAACTTCTTAATATAATCAGCATTAATAAACATCATTAATACATAATAATCATATAGGTACGATTGTCTCTTGATGAAAATCCAAATATTTTCACTTATTCAAATTCTATTATTTCTCTCTAATGGCGATTCACAAAATAAACTTCAGGCTTGTGTGTAGATAATAGGAAGTATTATGATGAGAGATAAATGGACCAGTTTGGATACAGTTTCAGGTGGGTTCTGAAAAGCTACCACCGGAAAGCTATTCTGAAGTACATTAATATTATAGTCCATCCCAGCCGGCTCCAGTGGTCACCCTTACAACGGGTGTAGCAGGCGCACGTTTCTTATCTAATCTGAGCGATTAGATACAGATGCGACCACGAAGCTAACCGTTTCCTTGAGCTTATTTTATTATTCAAACTTTTAAGTAAAAATTAAAATTACAATATCATATTCCAGACGTGCTTACCAAACCATGATGATTGATCCTCGGTGAATTTTACATCGCTCTTTGGATCCAAAATTGCAGGAATTATGATTGTTGGTAGCCCAACAAGTAATCCCAGCTCAAATAGAAGGAGATTTTTTGCCGTGCTGGCGAGTACCTTGAATAGAGAACAATAGTTATTGTTATTATTATCATCATCATTATTGAAATGCATTGAAACATGTATTGTGTGTAGATACATGTATCATCATAAAAATAATAAAATTATTGGAATCGTATGAATTCATTATTACCGGTACCTAATTATAATTAATCAGATTGATTGAAACTTACACCATGCTCCCGTCAAGGGATAATTGGTTATGTTGGCAAAGTGGAACAACCCATCTCGGTTCTCCCCACTATAAATTAAAAGCCATATATACGCTGAATAGATAAATAATAAATTAATAAGATGCTGGAACTATTGGATTCTATTGAAAAATGGTCTAATAAAACATCCATGCATCGAAATATTAATAAATGAACTATATAATTAATGAACTTTAATTTATTCAGTAATGTACAAATGATACTTGATGGAAAGTCCAACAGGCTCACGCCTGAAACTGTCCTTTTTCCAATTTAAAAAACAATAAACACGTATAATTCAAAAACAAATATCTATTTTAATTCACTGAAAATAATTCTAAAAAACGTAATGCATTTTGATTTGTTAACTTACTTGTGGTATGAATCGTCTGTATGTTGGAATCATTTTTTCTATACAGTTATTCGCAAATTTTTTATAAATTATAAACTTGGTCAGGAACTTCTGAAAAAAAATGAATATTCACTTGAACTAATTTCAAATGATATTTCTATTGGTGAACTGAACGGATTGAGATATTTCAGTCAACATGTTGAGTGTGATCGATGAAGATAATAAATTCAACTGTCAAAGTCCAAGTTAAATGTGACTGAAAAATGAAAAATTCTGTCTTCTTTGAAAAAAAATTCAACCGCATTTTTCATTTATTCTCGTGCCAATATATTATGAATGGTTTAGCAACAAATCGATATCAATTAGTCAGGTACTTGCAGTTCCAGTAATTAGATATGGTTGCAATAATAACAAGCAAAGTGCATGTCAAGCAAATATTTGTCAATATTAAATAGACGTTGAAATGCCATAGCCTTCTTCTATCTTTTAAATATATGAATTTTTATTGTCATATAAGTTTCAAAAGTGAAAATTATCGACTGTGATGTAATGAACTCTTAATGAGTTTTTATTCTACCTTATTTTAAAGCTTTTTGCACAATTATTTCCAAAAATAGGCCTATACATTTTTTTGTAATCTCACTAATAGACAACACTACTGAGAAAAGTTCATGAGAATCATAAAAACTTGAAAAAATCATTATTCATGCCGTAGACTGGATTTGGATATCACAGCAAAAATTAACTCCAAAAAAGATTATTATTTGTACAAATTGGGTAACAGTAACTAAACCGCTCTCAAATCGATACGCTCCTTATTATTGTTGCAGATATTGAGTGCTTTTTATACCTATGTACAGTTGTACACTTTGAAACAGTTGGAGAAAATAATTTGTATCTTGTATGAAATAAAAATAATATATCAATAACAAAAAATTATTAATTTGATGTTTTCTCATTAAATCTCAGATACGTCTCATTAGGAAGTTCAATTTTTACAAATGTAAACCATTACATATATCACGTTAACTTGATGGAGGTCAGTTTTTAGACATAAAAGTGACAGTTTCAAAGCCAAATTATTATCAAGTTGCTGGTTTTTCGATAAATATTCAAGTGAAGTGACCTTGCCATTCATTGAACAGTATACAGTATAAGTAATAATAAGCAAGGTGTGTTCCCTGTATGCGCCATTGACCTAGTTTCATCCTGACTGACGGCGACATCCTGAAATAATATATTTATTTCAAAAATAATATTTATAAATAATATATTTCAGGATACTAGAACAGTAATAGTTCTAATGCTAGTGTGTTATACTTTGTGGAGATTTTGATGTAAATATTATGAATAATACAATATGGTTTTTATGGTTTCTATGCATTGCTTGAATTACGTGTTTCGCCTTATATATGTGAAGTATTGTGCTCTCTGTTCAATGATTGTATTGCAAGAGGCGTTTGTGTTTTTCCTATTTGCTTAAAACGTGTTGAAGTTATACCACTTTTTAAAAGAAAGGTTCTGCATGTGACTATAATAATTTTAGACCAGTTTCTATCATTACAATAATTTCAAAAAACTTTGAGGTCATTTTGTATTGTCAAATTATTAAGTTCCTTGATAAAAATGCTCTGTTATCCGAGAGCCAATTTCGGTTTCCTAAAAAAAGTACAGGCACTGCTATAATTATCTGAATTTTTGAAAAATTGTATTTATTCAATAAATTGATGAGAAGTGTGTAGCCGACTACTGGTGTAGCTTGTATGACATGAGCAAGGCTTTCGAGACAATTTCTGATTCATTATTTCTACATAAGTGCAAGTTTTATGGCTTTGATGATTTGTGTCAATCAATTTAATTGCCTAATACTTGCGCGTATTCAAAGGGTGCGTGTTCTAACACAATTTTTTGGGTACAAAGTAACTTACGTTGATACGTCTTTCTCTCTGCAAAACCAAATACCTTTTCAATAGCGGTACGGTACCTATTGACTTGTCAACAGAATTGTCAACGCGCTAAAACTAAACCTGAAATCAAAATTCCGTAGAAGATTAAGATTTCGTTGGAGAGGACAGCCTTGAAAAGGGGATGTTGCATTGAGTCAAGGTCTCACAGAGACAAGGTGTTGTTTTTAAACGATAGCAGTGTCATAGAAGTCAAGGGGTTTCGTAGAAGCAAGTAGTTATAAAAGGAGCAGTGTCACAGAAGCAAGGTCTCATTCCAGACAAGGTGCCAGTTTTAAAAATAATGTGCAGTTTCCACTGAGTCAAAAGGTCCCACAGAGGCCAAGGTGCTGTTTTTAAATAGCAGTGTCATATGAGTCAAGGTGTCACAGAAGCATAATGTGTGGCGTGTTGCGTGTTATATGAACACATGAAGGCGTTCCATTTGTTTTAATAAATTGAACGCTGTCTGCTATATTAAATCATCTTCTTCATCTTCTATATTATTAAAAGGCGAACATATTTTTAGTAAACGGAACTCCTCCCGTGGTTTCTCAACCGATTTCGTTAGTTCACGTCTCATTGTCTTACATTTTTGAAAATTATCTGGAGCTGAGGAATGAACGATCAAAGTTTTGGGGCGCCGAAAATTTTCACATTTCAACTTATGATTTGATGATCAGCTGTTTTAAAACGAAAATTAGATTTTTCTGTTGTTCATTGCACTGGCAAGGGCATTTGAGCAGAGAAGAGAAAAAAAAGAAAGATGGAGGGAAGCGTTAGAGAACGGAAGAGAGAGAGAAAGCATAAGATAAAGAAGAAGAGAGAGAGAGAGAGAAAGCATAAGATAAAGAAGAAGAGAGGAGAGAGAACAGAAGAAGAGAGAGAAAGAATAAATACAGACAGAAGAAGAGAAGTAGAAGAAGGAGAAAAAGGAAAAGAAGAAGGAAAGAAGAAGAAGAAGAAGAAGAAGAAGAAGAAGAAGAAGAAGAAGAAGAAGAAAAGAAAAGAAGAAGAAGAAAGAAGAAGAAGGAAAGAAGAAGAAATAATAGTAAATAAGATTAAGAGAATTAATAGTGGGAATTATATATAGAATATCAAGTAGGTTTTATCTACGGCTGCCACTTTTATAGAGAGATGTAAATAATTGGGTTATATTCATATCGGTTTAGAAGCTAACCAATAGTGTTGTTATCGCGAGCAATATGATCCAATCGAGTTCCTTGGCGCGCGGCAGATGAACGAAGCGCGAACTTTGAGAATTCCCGCCTAGCATCTCAACCTCTATATCGTTTTTCGTTTTAGGAAGGGGAAGGAGTCATAGGAGAATTCTACAAAAAATCATGGACGTTTCTCTTCATACCATTAACATTTCCCTGAATTTTCAAATCAATCCGTCCAAATTTAACAAAATTATAAGCATTTTTCAAAATCGATGCTAGTTTAGAATCAAAATAGAATAATATCCGTATCTCCTACCTAGACAATGTACTAATCTTTGAGTTCTAATTTTATTTTTGTTAAAAATGATAATTTAAGCATTTTTTAGCATTTCTGAGCTTGGAATCATATTTTTCACATGTTTCTTCATAGCTATATTCAATCAGGTATAATTTATATGATACAGTATTGCAGTAATTAACATTTCTATTACATACTTGAGTATATATTATTCTTGCCATTGAATATACATTGAATATAAGTAGAACATAATATATTAAGTAGTAGTAGTAGAATTCAGAAGAAGAATTAGAAGAGAAGAAGAAGAAGAAGAAGAAGAAGAAGAAGAAGAAGAAGAAGAAGAAGAAGAAGAAGAAGAAGAAAAATAAGAGAAACAGTAAAAGGATATAGAAAATCGACCAAAAGGAAGAAGTAGTAGGAGACAGGAGAAGAAGAAAAGAAGGAATGAGAATAAGAGAAAAATTGAAAGGGTATTTTGAATCAGGCGAAGAAGAAGATGTAGTGGGAGACAGGAGAAAATAAGAAGAAAGAAGGAATGATAATAAGGAAAACAAGGATATAGAAAATCAGGCAAAAAGAAGAAGTAGCAGGAGACAGGAGGAGAAGAAAGAAGGTAAGAGAATGAGAGAAACAGTAAAAGAAAAAAAATCCTTCTACTGTTTATCTCATTCTCTTCTTCTTCTTCTAATTATTCTTATGTCTCCTGCTACTTCTTCTTCTTCGCCTGATTTTCTATATCATTTTACTGTTTTCTTATTCTCTTCTTCTTCTTCTTAATTATTCTTCTGTCTCCTGCTTCTTCTTCTTCTTCTTCTTCTTCTTAATTTTCTGTCTCCTACTACTACTACTCCTTGTTCTGAAGACAAAGACGATGAAGAATAAGAATTCTCATCCCTTCTTCAACTAGTACAGTATTTTGAAAATTTGAAAGGTACCGATATTGTATTGCACTGTATTTTTTTAAATAAACGTAAACACAAATCATGTCTCCAAGTAAGTGTTCAGTGTAAATTAATCTCGTCCCTTAAAATTTTTTTCTTGTAGCTGACCATTCATTATTCAGGTAGCATGACGCAGATACCTGCCTGATTGATATCTGATAAAGAAGAATTCTTTGATTCATGACACTTTTTGCATATTACATTCCTTCGGCGGTGGCCAATATTTGCTTTTCAGTCTGGTTTACATCCTGCATCATTAATTAGGAATATCGTTCAATTAACTATTATGATTATTTCATATAGTTGATGAAAATACACTAAATGACTTCTATCTTTATAAATCGAAGATTATTTCAATATCTTATTTTAATTTCCTATTTCCTTCTAGCTTATTATTATTTCTTCTCCTAGAAGAAGAAGATGAAGAAGAAGGAGGAGGAGGAGGAGGAGGAGGAGGAGGAGAAGGAGGAGAAGAAGAAGAAGAAGAAGAAGAAGAAGAAGAAGAAGAAGAAGAAGAAGAAGAAGAAGAAGAAGAAGAAGAAGAAGAGGAAGAAGAAGAAAGAAGAAGAAGAAGAAGAAGAGGAAGAAGAAAAGGAAAAGGAAGAAGAAGAAGGAGGAGAGTAAGAAGAAGAGGAGGAAGAGGAGGAAGAAGAAGGAAGAAGAAGAAGAAGAAGAAGAAGAAGAAGAAGAAGAAGAAGAAGAAGAAGAAGTTGGAGAAGAATGAAAAATTTAGAAAATGTTGGAAAAAGTATATTGATCGGCTGTTCAACAATACTGCAAATTATATTTTTATTTAGATAGCCAGCCATGTGATACTTTTAATTCTTCACTGGGTATTGCATCCAGGCATCTTTGTCGAGGAGTAGCTGGAGAGTATTGATTTCATAATTTGAAGTATTGTATTTCATAACTCAATCGTCATTCACTATGTAGATAATTTACATTTGAAATGTATTTTCATAGTTCAATAAAGTCGGATATTCGTGCGACCCAGTATAACCTAGTATATTTTTATGTTATGAACATGAAGGCAATCCATTTGTTTTAATAAATTGAACGTCTGCTGTAATTTTATTAAAATCATATTTTTCATATTATGTATAGCGCGATCTATTTAACTTGTCAGAAATCAGCGGATTTGGTAATAATTTAACAGTGCCTTCGACACAATAATCAAAAGACTTGAAAGTCTTTAAAGACATTTAAAGTCTTTAAAAACCTTTTAAAGAAGACCTTTCAAAGAATAACTTTTAAAATACCTTTCAATAATCTGTGAGATTCAGCATTTGTAGGTTAAGTATTGTGATAATATGCTCGTCGATCATATGTTTTATGACAAGTTAAAAGGATCCTGCTATATATATTAGACCTTACAACGAAAATCATGTTAATATATATCTAAATCTATATAAAAGCGAAATGGCACTCACCACTGACATCTAAGATTCCGCCATTTTGAATCAAGAAACGTGATTTTCTCAGAATCTAATCCAAATGGCGTTAACTTCACATAAATTTGAGAAAGTGCAAACAAATTTTCATTCAATAATTTATAAAGAAGAGGCTTTTTTCCAATATGGCGGCTCAAATTTTCATCTGAAAACTTCTTCCCACATACCATTCGAATCAGCTTTTGACGCTCTATACAATGAAAAGAATTTTTAAAAATTCAAATATTTAAAAAGTTGAGAATTTTCACCCTAGACGCACTTCACCCCAATCGCCCGAAAAGTTCAAATCTCAAAAAGTCACCTACTCACTTTCTACCATTTCCCGTCGAGAAAACTGAAAATTTCCTTCAGACAAAGATTTTCAAAAATTGACCACTATTTCGCGCACCAACCTGTATCTATAAAAATATAGCAAACTTCAAAAACGAAAATCTCTTTGAAAAACTGAATCGATTGGCATTTGAAATTTTTCAATATCTCTGAGCTGAAAAAGTTGACTTTTCAGCCCCCCACCCCCCAAAATTGTCCAAAAATTAAATAAAACAATCCAAACGTGTAGAGAATCGCTTCCTCTTCCGTTTTAAGCAATAAAAAATCAAAATTTCTCAAAAATAATTTTCGCGGTTATAAAAAAGGATGGCACTTTTCGAAAATGTCGATTTTTCCCGACGGTTTCAGCTAAAATCGAATCAATCCCCCACGGATTGTGAAACCACGGAGGAGTTCCGTTTACTAAAAATATGTTCGCCTTTTAATAATATAGAAGATAGAAGATGATTTAATATAGCAGACGTTCAATTTATTAAAACAAATGGAACGCCTTCATGTTCATATGTAGGCAACACGCCACACGACCTTGCTTCTGTGACACCTTTGACTCTATGACACTGCTATTTAAAACAGCACCTTGCCTCTGTGGAGACCTTGACTCAGTGAAACTGCACATTATTTTAAAACTGCACCTTGTCTGAATGAGACCTTTGCTTCTGTGACACTGCTCCTTTTATAACTACTTGCTTCTATGAAACCTTGTCTCTATGACACTGCTTTCGCTTAAAAACAACACCTTGTCTCTGTGAGACCTTGTCTCTGTGCAACTTACCCTTGAAAAGTACGGCCCGCACGATTCGCGTTGCTCACAAGTGTGTGTGGTAGGTAGTTTTGCAAAGTTCAAGGACACAGGCTAAATCCACTACAGTAGGTCAAAGCCCCTTTACGCTCTACATACAAGTACGGTTCAGTTTTTCAATAGAAAGGGGTTGAAAAGAAAGTGATACTATATACACTATACATAGCCTATAAGAAAGTCTACTATAAATAGACTATAGTACTTTTTTAAAAGTATAGGCCTCCAACTGATTCATAAATTTTAGTGTGTCAGTGTATTTTATGGATAAATACTGATTAATGTCCAAGTAAGGGAATTAATATTATCAAGAGAGCTTGTGTACAAGGGAAGTGTATAATTGTATAAGGGAACTCACAGAGAGCTTGTAGACCGTAGAAAAAGTAATGAATTAATTCTTGTACCCTAGAAAATTGATGGGCTCAAGACAGATAGAGATAAAAGATCGAGTCCAATCAAACCGATTTGTAAGTGAAAATTATTTTAATTTTGATAGCTGCTCTTCGTTGAACACAATTCATTCATTTAGCGAGATAACGAAATAGAGTATTGGAAAGTTGTTGGGGGAATAGCAGAACATCTTAATAAAACGTGAAATGAAATTTTAACAGGATCTCATCAAATTGAAAAGATTTTTAACCTTGAAGACCAAGACAATTCCCATTCCTTTCATCAGACAACTGCAATTTTCGAAATTATTGCCGGGTAAGAAATTATAATTACGCGTGGGTCCAAAATAGTCAACCAAGTCAAGTACGATAATTAACAACGTAGGTATAGTTTCCGCGTATTATTATACCTGTGAGTCAGATGTCGTCATTTAGTCATTGAGCCTATTAATATGCCCACAGCCATTTTGAAGATTTTCAGGCTTTTTTTGCATGGGAGTATATACGACCTATCGTGGGAATTGAGATAATTTCCTCAACTTACAATTATTCAGCTTAATTGTATAAATGAGTTGGGTTTTAATGTTAAATTTTTTTCAGAAGCCCAATAAAATTATTTCATTGAGTTTTTGGAGTGCAAAAATCAATGTGATGTTTCACTAGCTTGAATTGATGTGAAAACGCGTGAATTTTCCCCTTCAATTATACCGGTATTTATATATCAAGAACAGGATTTGTTGGCAACAAATTACAGCAAGAAATGTTGGTTCGCTTCGCGAAATGATGAGCTTCTGATGACTTCGTTGATAATGATACCACACTATAATAACAACCTTCAATTTTCTTCTATACCCGCTCCAGTAGACCAAGTTTCTTTCAATACCAAGGTGAAGGTCAGTGTAACGGCTTGTTGGCAGATTTGCTTCCAGCAGTGCTGATTGTATATTGGGAGGCCTTGGAGAATTGAGAAAAACTGTCAACTACTTCTCTCTTATCTCTGAAAATTTTCCAATATCATCTTGAAAATACCGGCGTGAATGAGGCAAGAAACTTTCAACCCTCCTGTACTCCTGTTACTGATTAGAATATTAGGCTAAAATGACAATAAAATTCTAGACCTGGGCGGGTGTGTACTAAGTAAGTTAGCGAGTTCAATCGTACTTTGATTTTGAGGAGTTCAATAAGGCGAATTTAGTTGGCAGAAAATATTTCATCACAAACTTTCCCATACAAATTTTATTATTTTTTTAGTGATATATTGTCCATGATTCAAATTCTCGAGAGTTATCACTTCATGTTTTCATGGAATTCAATTGAAGGTTTACTTTAGTGAAGGTTTAGTAGAGATATGCACACTAAACATGGACAACATTTGAATTTTAGAGGTAAGAAATATGTTTGTAATGAAATAGTTAGGCTCTATGCAACATTTAACAATAATAATAGCTGTTTGTCGAAGATTATTGAGTTGCCTGACAGACAATATGATGAAGATGGTAATTTTTCAGGGTTTTGAATGTTAGTGGAGTGGATAATTGTCCGTCAAATCCTTACAGCAATATGTCAGGTTTAAATACAGGTGGAGTGATTAATAGGCCTACTCAACGCTTTCTTGAAGAAAAATGTAATAATTTTAAAAATATGCAAATGAATGCACAGCCAATTTGGAACAAACTCTTTAAAGTTGAGACGGCTTGTGAAGAAGAAGAGCCACTCTTGTTTTAAGTATCAGTGAGCATTAATTGGCTGAGCATTATGTACCTTCTGGATATGTTTTGGAAAGCGCCTATTGTCGTGAGAAATTCAGAGATGGAGGGGCTAGTATCTTTGTTAAGAAAAACCTCAAATTTAAAGTATTAAATATCAATCACCTATGTGAAGAAAATATCTGTGAAGCAGCTGCTATCTACTTAATCTCTGTTAATGTTATTGTTGTCTCTTTATATAGGTCGCCTGCTGGAAGTGTTGTTGAGTTCATGAAATCACTTGAAAATGTTCTCAATACTGTATATAATATTTCAAAGCCTAACACAAAAATATTCATATGTGGTGACTTGAACATTGATTTCAATCATGTTAACAATTGTAGTAGCTCTCGAAATGTACTGAACTTACTTAAATCATTCAATACATTCACAAATAATATGGAGGCTACAAGAGGCGGATCTTGTCTAGACTATATATTGACTAATCACCGCTCTGAATCAAGTGTATTATATGTAGGGATTTTTCAATTTCTGATCACAAAGTTGTTATTTCTGAAACAGACATAAGACCTCTTATGACCTCATATAATAATGACTACACCACTTACAAACGTAACTATCGAACCTGTAATTTTATTAAATTTTAAAGGCACTTGAGTTTTATTGAATGGACAACTGTTATAATAGGCCATAACCCTGACCAGGATTTTTTTGTTTTCCATGAGATATTAACTAAATGTTTTAATGTGTGTTTCCCTCTCAAAAAGAAAACAGGAAGCATGCTACAAAGAGAGAGACGTGCGTACTGGTACACTGACACTGAGACTTGAAGGAGATTACTATAGCTTATTATATGTTTTATAAAGAGTCAATGGAAGTATATGTAATGCATAAGAGGTTGAATGTTGAGTATAACAAGAGGATAAGGGAAGCTAAGCGATGTGCAACTAATAGTCGCATTGCATCCTCAAGCAATGTCACTAAGACTGCATGGCAGATTGTCAAAGAAGCATGTAATACGAGTTCGTTCAATACACCTGATATTGATCCAGAAATATTCAACCATTTCTTTGGGGATTCTGTTGAAGATATTGTCTCTGCCTCGAAATATGATTTATCTTCCACCCCTCCAGCCAGAAGTATATTGCAAGAGCCGGTTGTGCTGAAGTTGAATTTTTCTGGCATGAAGTTGATGAATCTGAAGTGATTGATGCGGTCAAGTCTCTGTCTCATTCTAAAAGTGAAGATGTTTATGGGTTCTCGAATTGTTTTATTAAAGACATTATCCTTGTAATAGTTTATCCTTTAACTCTCTTAAGTAATTTGTGCATAAGATTCAGGGTTTTTCCCGGTTGTTTGAAAATAAGCAGAGTTATCCCTGTTTTCAAAAAAGGGGATAGAGAGGTAGGAAACTACAGACCAATCAGTCTTATTCCTATATTGTCTAAAATATTTGAAATAATTATTTTTAGGCAGATAGTGAGATTTTTTGAAATAAATGAGCTGCTGTCTCCTGTGCAATTCGGATTTAGAGCTGGCAAGTCAACTTCAGATGCAGTTGATCATCTAATAAGACTGGTAATGGATGCTTTTGAGAAGAAAGAATACACAATGCTAGTTCTGTGCGATTTGTCCAAAGCATTTGACTGCATAAAGCATGAATTGCTGATAATGAAACTTGAATTAAAGGTAAATAAGAACTGGCTCTAATTAATTCATATTTGGAAGACAGGAGACAAATAGTATGTGTTGGCAACAAGTCATCTCAAGAGGTTAATGTCAGGTATGGGGTCCCCCACGAATCTGTTCTTGGGCCACTTCTTTTTCTGATTTCAATAAATAATGCTTTGGCTTATGTCTTACCCAAGAGACCAATCCTATATGCGGATGACACAACACTTATTGTACAGCACAAAGACTACAATGTATTGCATGAAATGGAAACAATTATTTTTAATGAAGCAAAGGAGTGGTTCGAGGCGAATGGATTGAAGCTTAATATTGGAAAAACCTCAAAAATTATATGCAGTCTGCGCTCTGTAGATGAGCCTCAAGCACCTTCAGTAAGATTGCTAGGTTTTGACATAGACCCAAAATTGTCCTGGAGTGTTCATGTTGAGAATCTGTGTAAAAGGTTATCAAGATTAACGTTTGTTCTTAGAAGACTGAGAGATCAGCTATCAATCTAACATCTAAGAATGGTGTATTTCGCTCTGGTTCAGAGTCATCTAGCTTATGGCCTGCACACAGCTCACCTCAAATATCTATTGCTGTACCAAAAGAGAGCAATTAGAGCTATTTTTCGTAAGAATCAGCAAGAGACTTGTAGACCTCTGTTTATTGGGCCGCCCTATTCTCCGAATGAGGCTTAAACCAGATGTATTGCTTGTTGGGAAAGCGGTCCTCAATGTATTAACAGTATTTAACTTGTATAGACTATTTTCAGTTCTATACATAAAAAAAACATATCATCGTATGTTCAGCGGTCCCAGATACATAGCTTCAACACACGATCCAGTCAGATGTTGCATTTGCCACGATGTAGAACAGACAAATCATATAGCCTAGAACATGCTTTGTAAGTGGCGTGAATCTATTTAATAAGCTTCCTGCTGTAGCCAAGAATATGTCAGCCAAAGATTTAAAAAATAAATTGTTTAGTTATTTAGTGGAAAGGCCTTATTACTCAATTGAAGAATTTCTGAACTCTGACTGTGATATTAGATTCTAGTTTACAGTGCCTGCCTAAATCATTGTAATTTATGTATTTTTTGTTTTTATTCTATTTTGCTCTGTACCTGACAACTTCTGTATGAATTGATATTTGACAAGATCTTATATTCATGTATGAATCAATTGATCTAATAAATGAATATTATTATTATTAATAAATATTAATGAATGCAGTTCATTATCCTACAATCTCAACAGGTGGATATTGTTAATTTGGGACTTATTATAAACATTAATTATTGGAAAATATTGATGAATTTCAATCAATTATACAAAATATTGAATCTTTAATTGATTAAATTTCGGATAATTTTGAATCAGTCTCAAATGCTGAATTATAAGTTGAAAAATTGTGTTGTAAGATAAAATTGTGATATATCCTATAATATTTCCACCAATGTTCCGTGGATTGGAACCTTCATTGCTCTGATAATGCTATTTAAAATTAGGTGGAAGCGGTGCAGTACCCTTGTAGCAAATAATAAAAATATGTAAATACTGTATTGCAGTGTTTTGATTTTTCAAGCATATATCGTAACTTACCTATCTAAAATTTGAAGGTCATGAACATCAATTTAGTCAAAGACAAAGATTGTAAAAACTGTCACGTTTTTCCGATAAGAATTAAACTGAAACCTTGTAAATGATTTGTTTTATTTGATGGAGAAGAAAATTTAGGTGTTATGAGTTTATAGGATTTTCATGAAACGTTGAGAGACCTCTCCCCAGGGTTTTTGTCCAATTTTCTAAAGTAGCCTAATCAATTCAATTCATATTCTCTGTAACTGTAATTTACATATAAATGTAATGTAATTCTCTGTAAATCGAAACTTTTTGTCACTATGAAGCATTCTAAGGTAGGCCTATATAATTATTCATCAGATCTGTGATGAAATAATGATAATACTTAATAATTATTATACTATTTAATAGAGTATTTGTTATATGCAATTATGATAATGCAACATAGAAAAATTCTATGGTATGACTGGCTTACACTACACTAACTGAAATTATATGGTATGACTGGCTTATCTTTACACTAAATCCTGTTTTATAGTCAAAAACTGAATTATCTTCTTCAGTATGCTATGTATACTGTATATATGTTTCAATGCTTGATACTCTTTTTACGTTCATATTATCTAATTGCAGCATTTTTCAAAATTTTATATTACTACGGTATACTGATAAGATGTTGAATTTTTTATAATTGAAAAATTATATCAGGTCCAGTTCTGTATTTAGAAACAAGAGTATTATTATAAAATGATTATTCGTTAACAAAGAGTCTAATTATATTTTGTTCAGTGGGTTTCCAGTTTACGCCCATATGCTCAACACCACGCTTGTGAACGCATGCCATCAGCCATGCTGAACTAATTACTGTGCATGCATATTCAAATAAACGTTGAATTATTAAATTAGAAGGATTAAATCATTTTAAAGAAGCGGCTGCCTCATATTATGTAAATACAAAACTTGTTTGTAGAAAATACGAGCAGGAGATTGCCTGTCAATTGATAAGGCACTTATCAAATCCTGTTCTCTTAGAAAAAAATTCCTTCGTATTTTGCAAAAGTACATGATTTGGAAAAAGGCTGAAAGGCATGTTGAAGGAAAGCTGACATATTGAACTAAGCTTTATAAAATATTTATAATAAGTATAGTAGTAATTTAAGAATGTACACACTGCTCCTGATGGTAATCGAGAATTAAGTATCTCTAGAGAAAACAAGTGAAATAAATATAACTTTGATACCGGCACTGCAGTATATACATAGTAAGTGAGTATTAAATAGCTTGAAAATCAAGAACAAGGATTCGACTTCACCACAAAAAAAATTTGAAAGTTTTAGAGGCTATGTCAAATAAGTGTGAGACTAATATTCAATTATTATGATTTTGAATACCGTACGAGTAGGCTATGTAATTTTTGTAGTGATCTTGTATATGTTGAAGAAAGAATTGAATTGAAGTTTGAATTGAAATATATTTATTCTAAAAAAATACATATATTTCAAAGAAATAATGAATAATGAAAGGCTAACAATGTTGACATTGTTACATTGTCATGGTAACATGTTGAATAGGCTAACTCAATAATAAACATTTTTTAGCTCTCAAACAGTATGGTTTTTTCTCGACATTTATGAAGCCATCTTTTAATTTTAATTATTCAAAGTACAGTATAATAATTTTACTTCGGTTATGCCGACTGTGTTAGATTTGATGTGTATTTTTTTCAAATCTATGATGTGTGTCTTTCTATATAATTTGAATTTTCAGGAGTTGATAAAGCAGAGATGACCTGCCATTGAAAGCGGGAAATCCGGCTTTGTATGAAATCTAAGAACGATCATCGCAACAAATTTTTTCATAAAATTGAATAAGATTTCATCATTAATACCCAAGTATTTGTCAAGAATTCTACTTACATTATTACTGGATATAACATGTTATTAAATTTTTAATTTGAAAATAATACATCTCATCTTACCTCTAGTTCACAGATTTATGTCTTCAAGTTTAAAAATATCACTATTTATTGTATTCAAACTCCATTGTATAAAGCCGCACGGAAAGCTGAAATTGCTCAACAGGTGTTTTGAGGAAAAGTTCATGAGAGACTGTAGCGAATTTGCAAGTCAGAAAAGCCGCTTCGAGTACTTCATTCAGCGGTTCAAGTCGGCGATTTTTCACTGCTTCAAAGTGAATAGCAACGGAAAGAAGCGGCAACTCCTACCACTCAAAATTCGAGGCGTTCCACCTCCACTCGACTAATTCACTCGCGGTTTTACACTCCCGTCTCTACATATACTACAAACAATCGTAGAAGTTGATGATGATGATAAGATGAGTAGTAGAGAGGATCAACAAAATTGCAAATTAGTACCGTCTCAAGTACCGTGTGTAGTCTGGTTCTAATATCAGTGTTTCAGAATGCAGTTAAATAAGACTGTTGACTTTATAACTTAATAAATCAGTAGAATTCAAACTAAAACTAAGATTTATGAAACTTTTTATCTCACAAGCTCGATTTCTTATCTTATTGATTCCTTATCTCACCTTATTTTTATCGAGCCTTTTCCTTATTTATTTTTTCACATTACATCTTGGAGAGTCCAGTAGGAAGACTAACTTGTAAGAAATTCAGGTCACAATAGTGAATAAATATAAGGATAGTATATAAATACAATAATTCGAAAAATTATTACATGAAATTATTACATGTTGGGACGGAATATGTAACTGATGACTCACAGAATGAATAGAAAATTTTCCAATGTGGTAGGTTACCGGTACCAATACTTCTATTACTTGTACTCATAAAAGTTCAACAAAGAGGTTCATAAAAACATGTATGATGCCTTATTGTTATCTAGTATTATTATTATGCTTATAGTTTTTTTTTGTGGAGAGACCCTCCATTTTTTTCAAGGTTTTTTCTGAGGTTCTAGTAGAACTGTGGGTGGCCTACAGTACATTGACATCAATATAATGATACTACTGTATAGCATTTAAATACACATAAATTTAATATTTTTTTAAAGTTTAAATGAACATCACTTGTTATCTGAAAGGAATATAGAACTCACTTTAAATGTAATTGCTCCTCTTCTCATTTTATGTTTTACTGTTCATTTCTTATTCACCATCTACAGTATTTCTGTTCTGTGTTCTGATTTTTCTTCTCATTTTCTACTATCTCTTCTTACATCCCACGTCTTTTAAACATATGGACTCGCAGATTTTCATCTGTTTTTGTTAAAATCAATACATTCTGTGTAAGATAGTACAAATGCATCTAATGTAAACATTTATAAAACAAATATGTCCTCAAGAAACGACGTCTTAATACTTTTCTTTTTAATTTTCAGACATTGAGATTCTAAAGACTAAAATATTGGATTTTGTATTATTTTGGAGAAAAACTGCTCAAATTGCTATCGTTGCTGTTTTGATTTTATCCTAATATGTGAGTAGTTTGAAAAACACAAATCCGTTGAAAATTTTTGATAGTAGTAAGGATTAAATCTCGGATCAAAATACCATTGTATTAAATTTGTAGTTAGATATCACTATAAAATGAATATTTGAGATGAGGATAAAAATAAAATGTAAAAATAGCATAACGAAAGAGCTGTATTAAAGTACAATAATTTGTCATTGGGCAAAGTAATAAAGTTTTAGCTTACGCATATAATAAAAAGCGTGACTCAGTGATGGATGTAGATGGAATATGTGTGTTGGGTCCCAGCAGTAATAGAACAAAATAAAACATCTACTGTTTAAAATAAAAATATTTGTGTATTCTATTTTAAACATTACTTTGTACAAGTAGGTTTTCCTAAATAATGTTAGGCTACTAAATTTTAGAGTAATTTAAAAAATCTTATAAAACTTTTGATTTGAATAAATATATAACTTTTTAAAATAGTGAAATATTTTATCAATTAATTTTATTTTAGAAATCCTACATGGTGACGTCAGAGAAGCACGCTGGGGAGAGGATTATTGATCCTAGCAGTTGTTGCATTTTTGGACTGAGCATTACTTGCAGTAGCATCATCAACTATAACTCTTCTAAAAACGTCGGGAAAACAAGAAGGTAGGTATAGGTGTTTGCAAATTTTTTCAATGTAAAAGAATGAGGAGAGCGAAGAGCAAGATATTTTTTGAAAATTCAGCTTTCAAATTCATTTGTTCAACATCTCTTGATAATATATGTGGAATCATTTTCTTCTTCAATAATAATTCTACTTTAGGATAGGAACCTGTGTTAAAATGTTTCCAATGATCATAAGTCACAATATCATGCCTTCTAGAAATAGATAAACTCATTTGTCGTGGTTCAATTACAACTTAATATAATAATTATGTAAACTCATCAAAAAATGTACAATATAAAAATGTTCCTGATTATACATGATAATTACATTCAAATTATTATACTGTAATACACATTATTCTATCATTTTGAATTTTGTGTACATTATAACTGTTCATTTGAAAAAATCTGTAATAAGTGATAAATTTTCTATTTTCATATGCAAAATAAAAAATATTTTATTCTATTCTATTTCCATGAAAATATTTTCCTTGAAAATTGATTCTGTTAGTGTATCTATGAATAATTTGATATAGTATATATTATTATTCAGTCAATAACTTTTGTTGCAGTCGCACCCAATACATAGGTATTTCCTTCCTTTCTCTCGCTATCCTATTCCTTTTCTCAATAATTGATGGTGTGGAATCATTGGATCATGGTTGTCAACATTCAAAAAACCAGAAGCAAAGTTGGTACCCTAACTATTATCTCCAATTAAATTTTATATCCTGAGCATTTTTATTGAAGCTTATGATGCCAATGGCTCGATTTGTATTATCTTGGTCTAATTAATGACTTACTTAGGCTAAACAAATTGAAGAATAGGAGAAATAAAGATCTATTTCTCTGTAGAAGCCTGCTACTTTTTAGCAACAGTAGAATAGAGATACACTGAATTTCAATTTTTGTCTAGGTATTGAAAATTTCTCATTAAGTTCTCTATGTAATTTTGTGTGATGACAATAATATTATAATTTCTCACATTCAATAACGTTCCGTGTAATTTATTATTCTTTCTAACTGAAGTAGATAAATGAGAAAATTATGTTATTCGATTATTGAATTACGGTATAATAATATGTCGGGAAGGAAAAATAAGACAACAAATCAATATTATCTGATTTAGCATGAATGAATAAATCATAATTGAATCAATCTCACAGTTGTCTAATCAAAATGTATTATATATGAATAATAAACTAATACTTATAATTTACAATACTCTATTGTATTTTGAAAATTCAACTTACAAAATTCTAGCATGTGTGTGCCGTAACTCACAGGTATATTGAAATAAAAGTGTAACATACAGTAGTGTTTAATTCACAATCTGAAGCTGAAGATAAGTAGGCCTTGGGTATCTCAAAATACCGGTATTTGATTTTGAATAATATGAATAAAGTAGACAGTAGGTACCTTTTCAAGTGTCAATTTTATTTTGTCTGTGTAGAGACGGGATGCAATATGACACCGCAGGCAGCCGCATTTTCAGTGAAAAATGAAACGGAATCGACTTCTGCTGTAAGTCAGGGACAGGAAAAGGATGACTGGAATCTTTGCCTAACCTCTGGCTGTGTAACAAGTGGTATGTAGCCTATACAAACACTGTTAATTGTACCGGTACCTTATATCATGGGAAGCATCAAATACTGTAGTAATTTATTAAGAGATTAAGTTTTTAGAGTTTAAGGCTCAATTCACACAGAATGGACCTTGGGCGAGGGCGTGGCGGTGACATGGATCACATGCTCGTCTACTCTATTTAAACAAATAGTCCAATGCACACCCAAAGCAGCTGTTTTTGTGAGCATTGGACTATTTTTTTTGTATAGAGTAGATGATCCATGTCCATGCCATGTCCCCGCCCGACCTCCTTGCTGTGTGAGTTGGGCCATTGAATATATACCCTAAATATAAAATATAATATAAATATAAATAATATTAAATATAGATATAAAGTTTATATATTCAATGATTGGGCGTTCGTGGCATATATCCTAATCTGAGTGACCCTAGACTTTGTGGGGCTTATGATAAGTCACTGCTGGATTTGATATTATAAAAGTGGGGGCGTAATAAGCATTTATATTGAACCCAAGCACAATTTTTGCACCAAGTATGCAGGGGATCTGCAATTTATTGAGGCATCTTCATCTATATTAATTGAAGTACGGTATTGACTTAACAATTAATTTCGATTTTACAAAATTGTTTCATGGGATTGATTTACCAAGAAAACTATAAATATAATATTCTTCAAACAAAATTGTTGTCACTATTATTCACAGCAAATTCAGTCTTACAAAACATGGATAGAGGAGTAGATCCATGTGATAACTTCTATGAGTTTGCATGCGGAAAATTCCTGAAAGAGGTGAGGATACCAGATGACCAGACTGGTGTGACAGTTTTCGGTATCATCAATGATAAACTTAATGAACAATTACGTGATATCTTGGATCAACCTATATTGCCAAACGAAATCAAGCCTTTTGTTTATGCAAAGAACCTCTTCAATTCATGCATGAATAAGGGTAAGTCTCTCATCAATTTGTAGTTTAAAATTTACAGACTGCTGTATTGAATACTGTATAAAATTTTTGTAAATACAGTACATTACAATAACTTTGATGATACAAATAAGTTATTTCTGAATAGAACATGTAACCTACTTTTACAACAGTTGTCGTCGCTGTAGTGAAGTTCAGTGTTTTCAAAAGTATCTAGTATCTACTGAAAGCAGCAACTATTTCTAAAAACACAGATCTTCTATATTTTATTAAAAGGCGAACATGCTTTTTGTGACTTCAACTCCTCCGTTGTTTCTCAACCGTAGAGATTAATTTCGATCAGAGAGATTTCCATCACCGTACCTTGTTAAAGTGACGTTATGTAATGTACAAAATAGTTGAGATATACATATGTTTTAATGTGCTTCTGCATAAACGCTTTTGAAATAATTAATTGATTATTTTCTAGCTGCGATCGAGGAGAAGGGTGCAAAACCATTGTTGAGTATTCTGAAAGAGCTTGGTGGTTGGCCAGTTCTGGAAGGCTCCAATTGGAAGGAGGCCGACTGGGACTGGAAGAAGAGTGTCTACTCAAATCGAAAGAAGGGTCTCCCTACCAATTATTTCATAAATTGCCATGTTTCGACTGATATAAAAAATTCCTCAGCACGAGTTATCGTTGTAAGATATGGATTGAGTTATACACTCAATCAAAAATTACCATAAATTTTAATGTCTATTAGTTATAGTGAGAGTTTGCTTTTACAATGCAAAATATTGATCATATTATATATTAATCATATCATTTATAACCCCCAGGAGAAATTACAAACGGCTGGTAATAGAAAATATATTTTACTATCATGAAAATTTGCTCTCGAAAAAATATTAAAAAGCGCGACTTTTAAAAGGCTTTGAAAATACTCAATTTGCTTTACGGAATCATTTTTCACATTCCAACTTTATTTTTCTAAACTTTATTGACCCATGAAATAATTGATGTATGGTTCAGGATTGGGCCCAACCGGGCACGGCTTATATTAGAGTGATTTTGGAAGATGCTCTGTGGATTTGCGGGCCACTAGAATAGATCCGTTCAAAAAGTAGGTTGTGACAGCAAACGCTCACGTTACCAATTTGAATGAAAAAATGGTTTTTATTGCTATACTTCCAATCATACGAAAAATAAATAATATATACAAGCAATTTAACTTATGGTCAACGACCGTCAATATGAGATTTATCTCAAGTTGACTTTATACAAAATTATTATATATCTTCCTTTTAAATTTTTCTCCTTTTTAATTAATTAAAGTGTTCGTTTTACTCAGTTATTAAATAATGTCTGTATTTCCATGCACCAACACAGTATAATATGCCATTGACTGGACCTATCTTCAGCCAGTCATCTCCGTTCAGGTAGCCCTTCAGTTCTGCCCGTGACAATACTGCCCTGCCAAAATGTTGTAATCTATAGGCCTACTCGCCAAGTATGGGACATGTTCCAATAAAATGCGCAACATCCTCCTCCTCCTCCTTTCTATTGCACAACGAACAGATCTTGTTTCTATTGAAAGAGTAATTATTGAGTTGGATCAATTCATTTCTTGCCCTGAAGAACCACTTGATGTACTGAAAGCTAACATTCTGAGAAATGTAGTGATTCCAGTGATCGAGCTCTCGACGAATGGTGTACCGCTGGCTCATGGTGACTTGCTGCACCTGCTGGTCTCGCAGCTTACCTCCAATTCTCTCTATTGTCTATGATTGATTTTCATACTACCTCCAGCAATCTCCTTCCATGGGATGCCAAACAAGCCCTCCAACCTAACCCCGGCCTCCAGAAGCAAAGCATGATTTGGGGTGTATGAAGGCAGACAAAAGACCTTCTTGAGAAAGAACCTCTGTATACTCTCCACCACATCATATGCTTTGCTTCCCCACACCTGTGCTGCATAACAAATTATTGATCTTCCTAGAGCATCAAGATTTGCAACTTAGATTTGAATGGTACTGCATTATTGAGAAGGATATTATTAAAAAGACTTGGAGCCATTTTTGCTGAGAGTGATTTTTCTTTGAAATGCTCTGTCAATGCCAGAGTCAATGAATTGATAATCTCAATTGGCCTCTCCTCAAAACACCATTTCTCATGCCTCTCGGCCTATGTCTTCCACCATTCCTAAAGATAACATACTATCTCTGACTTATCCAGGTTAATCAGCGAATTTCCACCTTCTGCAATACTCCTCCAATGATCTTTTCATTCTACTCATACTCAATTTATCTGAAGCCAGCAAGACGTTACCAATTGTTTCAACACATGATGGCATCTGAAGTGATTGGAAATGGAATTATGAAATCTCCTTATCGGCTAAATAAGATTACAGTGATTATCCTTATATTATCGTCTGAATGGCAAGCATTTTAAAGTAGCCTAAGAAATTGTCGCACTCTGAAACTAATAATATGAAGAAGTACAAAGTTGGGAAGTTTGAACTCAATAATCGTGTTCCTCCTCAGGGGTTCAAAAGGTATTCATAATATTAACCTCATGTCTGTATATAATTATGTTATGAGGTTTCATTGGCCAATAAAAAATAGCATGGTTTCTTGAACTGGCAATCTTAATTGGTAGTAGGTATTGGTCTCATTATATTGTAATTACAATAACCTATTGCAAAGCACGAGAGTCACCTAGTTTAAATGATTTTCAGGTGGATGAAGCTGTACTGTCATTGGGTAAAGAATTTCTAACCAATATATCAAAAATGGACTTTCATGGTAACAAAATGTTGGCCGCTTACTACGATTATATGGTGGACATTGCTGTTTTGATGGGAGCTGACGAAAGCTATGCCAAAACTGAATTGGAAAGCTCTCTTAAATTGGAAATGCAGATTTCTGGAGTGAGTATTATAAACTATATGAACTATATTTTGGAGTAAAATTCGAAAATGTATTATCTCATTTTTACTAGGCCTATCAATAATGTGTCATGTGTACGGTACTTGATAGTAATGGGAGAATTATAGTTTCAATGTGACAAAACTTTTCATGTAGTATGTAAGATAATTTCATCAAATAGAAAAAGTTTGAAAGAGACGAAAATAATGTAAACAATACAGGAATGTTTTCGGAAGTATTCAATTTTTCACTAATTTACCTGGAAATATATAAATTATTCCATTAACAAATTAATATCTGGAGAAAAAACTGAATAGATTTTTAGCAAAAGTTTTTTCTCAACTATTTAAGTTCGGTAATTTTTTATAGTAAATTGGATTGCAAATACAGTTCCTTTTTCAATTACTTATTGTGCAATTTTATCAATGATTTAAGGTATTAGAAATGCCTTTGAAAAGGTATGAATTATAATACAGAGTGATTATAAATTTAATAAAGTCTCTCCTCAGTAGTTACGTGGTGGCATAATTACACGATGTTTTAAAATTTCATTCACAAACGACAATATCTGTCATTATGTACATTACCGTACTTTAATTAATGTGCAGATGAATTCAATTTTAAAATAATGAATTGTTCAATGTTTTTCAGTAATGTTTCAGTGGTCACTCGGTGAGAGCGGTTGCTAAGTGAACATGTGGTTAAGTAACAAACATTCAAGACCGCTCTCGGATGGGTGACCGACACAAAAAATTGTGCAATTTTTTGTGAGGTGGAACCTACCCGTAAGGGTCTCCCACCAATAAAACCATACGATAAAAAGTAATGTTTCAGTCAAAACTATACTAAATTAACAACTCAAAATCTAAATTAACTTGATACTATAATTAATAACTCGATTTTCGAGTGGTTCATTGCATACTTCGCTGCGGAGGAATTTTCGGATCACTCTGTATAAAAAACTATGTATGTATTTCAGATATTTGTACCAAGTTCCGAGCGGAGAGACATAGACAAATTATACAATCCCATGACACTGCCTGAGTTACAAAAAAAAAATCCCAGCATACCGTGGAAAGAATATTTACGAAATATGTTACCAGAAAAAATTAAACTAAAACCAGATGAGAAAATTATTGTCTATGCTCCATCATATGTAGAGAAGCTGGAGAAATTGCTGAATGGTACTCCAAAAAGGTGAATGAAAGTTCTTGAAATTATGTGTATAAATGACTCATATACGGTAGTTCATATGCTTAGACATGTAAAATTTTCTGTGAGGAACTGTCAAGCTTTCGACAAATATTATGCAGTTCTATCTTTTATTCAGGACACAGGCGAACTATGCTCTATGGAGAGTGGTTTCGGGATCTGTGAAGTTCTTATCTGATAAGTTTCGCAGAAGTCAGCTTGAGTATGCCTCTATTGTGACTGGTAAGACCGAAATGGGTTCCCGATGGAAGGAGTGCATCAAAGTTGCTGGTGACAGGTACCCTAAGTCAAGATAAATAACCTAAGATAGATAAAAGATACATTTTTTATTCGTATAAATAGAGCAAAAAATGGGTGACTACTGCACTTGATACATTTTTCTCACTTGCTTTCAGCTCGGGAAAAAATTTCTCGGTGCAACTAGAATACTTTGCGATTGTATTACACATTACATTTGTCATTTATGCTACATAAATAGCGATACAATCTATATTATTAATTTACACGCGGTGTGTAAATTCATTGTCATGAAACTTTGCATATTACATCATTTCAACCCAAGGATGGTTCTTAGCCATAAATCAAGGTCCTGAACCTTAAGGAGTTTATTTTACAGGACTTTAAAATTATCAATGTATCCTTGAGGACTAGTAATTTTGAACAATATTTTCATAACAGATTAGAAATTTCACACAAAAATATCCCTCAACGGGATTTCGGAGACCCCGTAGCGGAGCACGGGTGACCTGCTAAATTTCTCAATTAAAATCAGAAAGTGAAATAATGATTTTTTTGTCAATAGGATTGGAACAATATGTTGTTAACTATTAGGAACAGAAGTTTTTGGTTAACACTGGTTTTTTCTTTCCTATAAGATTGTATTGCTTGATTCAATAAATAAATTTAATAAAATTATTACACAAATAGGAGCTTCTGTTTTTCATAAAGGCCAGTCAAATTAGAATTTTTTGAGGAATTCATTCCCAGAAAGCTGGAAATGGTTTCAATATCCTTATTTGTTCCCAAATAAGTGTAATCTGAGTTTACACCATCCCAGGAGGTGAGCTTCTTCTCGTAATATGGCAGCCTAGAATAAATGAAATTTCTGCACTTGTTTACTTTTTTGCTCGTGGCTCAAAATCAGGGCGTCGGACACAAACAAGGTCTTTTTAATATGAAAGAGGATTAAATTCTGAGTAAAATGAGTTTATTAACATCCAAATTTTGTTAGTAGTGTAGTCGAAATCTTAAGTTAAAAATGGATAATTTTTTTCATCTTATACAGTCTGGGGGCAAATGTAATCCCGTTGGAAAATCTTTTATAGGGCTCTAGAATCTATGCAGATATCTTCATTAGGACTGGTATAATAAGAAAATCCATGGTGGCCAGTCAGCCGCGAACGCAAACTCTCAGAAACAAGATTGCCGCCATAATTTTCAGATTGCCTGTAATTTGATCAATATTGAAAGATATCTGAGTTTTATTTAGCACAAAAATGTTCACAATAAAATTCTCTACAAGTTTTGTATCTCACATTTGTCTCTATGAGGCATATTAAATTAGTTGAGGATTTTCAAAAACCGAAGATAGAAAAAATTGAACAATTTTTTTGTTTTTTCCCAATAGATTTTTTTGTGAAATGAAATTCTCTAATAGATGTTCAAGAACAGAATTTTTATAATTTGTTTTAGTTTCCCACTAGCAGTTGGAGCACAATATGTTCGTAAATTCTTCAAAGAGGACTCGAAGCAAAACGCAGTGGAACTGGTCTGTCGAATCCGAAAAGAGATGTACAAAATTATAGAGCATGTTGATTGGATGGATGAGCAAACCAGGCAGGTCAAAAATAAATTGAAATCCACATAAAATAATCCATGTCAACATCTATGTGTTGACAGTACCAGACAAACTAGATTGGTAATAAAATGAAACAAGAAGATTTTGTAAGCTATGTTATCTTTGTAATAGCCTCTTCTGTCTAAGCCCCTATTTTGTCTAAGATTGAGTGATTATAGTGAATTGCTCATTTGCTCATTAACACAGTGATTATTTAAAATGGTGGAACAATTGAATTCATGAAAATTAGTACAAAACCATTTATCTCCAATACGACTTGGAGAATTTGAAAATGAACACATTCAATTCACTGTTTGTAGAGCATTATACAAATAATTTTGCAGTCATGCTTATAAGTTACATTATGCATGAAATAGGCTCCTAAATATCAACATTTGTACAGGGCTGCTGCTTTGGAGAAGGCGAAGGCAATGACTACACACATTGCTTATCCAGATGAACTACTAGATGACAAAAAACTGATTGAATTCTACGAAAAGGTGAGTTTCATCTGGCTTTCATTATCTATTTGACCTGAACTGATATTGCAAAGACTGAAAAAAGTACCAGTGTAAATCGCGTTTTCATTATTGAATTTGAATTATTTTATTTCGTATTCTAATCTTCTATATTTATAAAAGGCTAAATCTGGTCACGGTAATCACACTACAGCCCAAACTAATTGACCTACAAACTTTAAATTTTGCACAAATATTCTTCATACCTACTAGATGCGCACCAAAGAAGGATTTCAAGATCTTTGGCCTCTAAGGATCACAAAGGATCATGAAAGGATCGCTCCCATAAAAATCTAAGAAGAAGAACTGGAATGATGAGTGTCACACATATTCGGTTCATAACAAAACACATGTATGGTTATGAATACCATTGACTTGAAAAATGTGTTTTGAGTTCCTAATCTCTCGAGTTAGAATGCTTCCATAACAAATCTTTCCCATATGATTACGTAGAGTAATGGCTAGCTTATAGGGCTACCAATGCGTGGGACCGAGTTCGAATCTTTGTGAGGGCAATCTTTTTTGATGATGAGATTCAAACCAAAATCAATCGTTTATGATTTTTATCAAAATAAAAGCAATTTTTTACAATGATTATTAATCGACCATATCTATTTTTCCCTTATAAAACTCTATTATTATTAAATTTTTTGCTTATAATTTTTATTTTAGTGATAGTTTTCAACTTAAAAGTAATTATTTTTTTATTGTCAATTCAAAATTTTTCAAATTTTCACAGTTGATCCATAAATTTCGCATTCAAAGAACTTTTTTTCGTGTGAGATTTATGCAAAAGTAATGGGATTAATATTGGCCCTTCTTTAAAAATGTTGACCATCAACGGGAATTCAACTCACAGCCAGCACACACTCGACAAAAGATGAATTTATATTATACAGTACCTAGCTATATCTAAGCATATTATGCTACATACCATGAGCATATAAATCCAAGAACAACTTGAAGCATATATGCCATATATTCACATATCTCACTCTTCTTCCCAATATTTTTCAATTGATTTCTGGCTTGGTCCAATTCATTACTTTATTTTGTGAAATTCATTTTTCAATTCAATTCACTATTTTTGCCTATACCCTGATTACAATCGATACAATATTGATATTGAGTTTTAACATGATATTAAACAACATTTCAGAGGACTAATCCAGAAAAGAATTCAATTGAATCTTTGATAAAATCAGTAGAGGAGAATTCAATATAGCTCTGTTTTGTGGAGCTCCGTTGCGAAGCACGGGGGGCTGCTAGTCATTAAATAACTGAAGAGGCTCAGTACCTGCTGTGTGGACCGGTTAGATGTTGGCCGAGTGGGTGCTGTCTCGGCTGATAATAGGGTACACAGCTGAGATTCACCCGGTATCTACTCACTGAGCTAAATATCCAACTGGTAGCACTAATTGAAAAAGCTGGGTTCCGCCTATTTTTTTCTTTTTAATAGCATACTGTTCTTGAAAAAAATTTCAATCCTCACTTCATTGCCAACTTAATTTTTTTGGTACTACATAGCCTACTGTTGTAAAAAAATATTAGGTTTATTGCCAACCTAACGAAATTAGACGGAACACTAATCCTGCTAGCAGCCCTAACTAGTGCTACCTCCAGATGGATATTTAGCTCAGTGGTTCTACTCATATTAAAATTTGAAAGAAGATTCATCGTTTCTATATGCAATCAGTTTGTATAAGGTTTGATTCTACAAATTTTTTATTGAAAATTATCCACATTTGCAGCTTGAAATTAGTTCAACTGATGATTATATTGGAGCGGTGCTCAACGTAGCAAAATTCAGGGGAGATCGCAGTTTGGGCCGTTTACGAGATCCTGTGAATAAGACAGATTGGATATCACATGGAAGACCAGCAATCGTAAATGCCTTCTACAATTCATTAGAAAATTCAATTCGTAAGTTCTACTGTTCATTATAGAAGAAAGTGCTGTTCCAACTCCTAGCTTTTAATCATCATTGTAGCCTATCTCTGTCTGTAATTATATTCATAGTAACTACGAACTCCCCAAACAAACTTTTAGGCAATGTTGGACTCATCTAAATAATGAAATACTTTTAGAAAGTCTTAAAGAGTTATGCACTTGAATCTGAAAGTATTCAGTTAATCAAAACAGACTTGGTCAATTAAAGTTTACGTATTAGTACTACATGTTTTATATAATCACGTCATTTGACGGAAGTAGTGCAACGGAGTATTAATAGAATATGGAAGGATTCCAGGGTCGAATTACCTGGAGGAATAATCCAAGATTATGGCAGATAATACTCGTAATTATTATCAGATCAGATCAGAAAAGGAGATCAGAGATAATCTTTCAATATATACAAATCAATATTGTAGTAAGCATTTAGCAGTTTTAAAAATTACAGATATCATTTCCAGAATTTCCTGCTGGTATCCTGCAAGGAGCGTTTTTCAATAAGGATCGACCACACTACATGAACTATGGAGCGATTGGCTTAGTCATAGGACATGAAATAACTCATGGATTCGATGACAAAGTGAGATGACATGTAGTATTCTCATTATTCCAACAGTCTGAGACAATTCTAAAAAAAATTAAAAGTTCTAGGGTGGATTTATGAGCTGGGGATTTACTTGTCCACATAGTTGATCTTTCAGACTCGAGATGATCTGTTGTTGGACTCATAAACCCAACTTTTAAATCTCGGGGTTTTCCCTGTATAGTATTACTCTTTTACGCCTGGGACTTGCTAATATCGAGCTCATAGACCCGATGTTTAACACTAGGCGCCAAATCCGGTTTTTAATAGAGCCTCAAAATAGAGATAAACCCGAGCTCATAAACCGCCCCTTAGGGCCGCTTTCCCCAACGCTGCTTCAGCGCAATAGCTGATGCTCAATATTTTTTTCTATACTTTTCCTATTCTCCCAATAAGGCTTAAGCTAGATGTATAGCTTAAGCACCGTTGGGGAAAGATTTTTTATCTTTTTGCATTGTTTATTCACCTGGATATGGATTAATATAAGGTTTAATTCGTATAGCAAATTGTGTTTTAAAACATACCGGTACCAGAAACTTCATGCCTATTACCGTATTTGCTCGCGTACGACGCCCCTCCTTATTTACACTCCTCATTTCGTCCTTGAGAAGAAAAATTTTAAAATTCCTGCCCACAGTCAACATCCTTCAGACGCTGCCATCTACTGGCTTTTTATAGTTTTTTTTGTTATAGTTCTTATCTTGTCCGCTAGGCAGTAGCTGGATCAAGCACAGCATGACAAGGTCTACACTCTATGGAAAGGTCTTGCAGCAAGAACGTTGTAATTTATCACATAGCAGTGTTTAATTAAAATTTTTATTTTTTACATAAATACTCAATTTAGTGCAATTCTAATATAGTGAAATGTTGCTGGAACATGATTTACAACCTTTTATGCAGGAATAACCTTTTTTTGCCAATTGAGATTCATACTTCTTGCTTTCGTAAATAACATAAAAAACATGCGAGACAAAACGGGAGTGGAAATTTATAAATGTACAAAATGTTGATTGAATATTCAAAATGTTCTGCAATTTCAGAAAGAGCCTTAACAATTCGCTAACGGTTATATTGAATAGGATTGAATGATTGCTTGTTGGTATTTGATTGGAAATTCTAATGATAAGGACATGGTTAGATTCATGGTCTACAGCTGCATATTAAAACTCCAAGAAAAATCTTATCGAATCTTGTTTAACTTTTTGGACAAGACATTGAAGATCTTGAAAGACTTCTATATTATTGTCAAAAATTGAAAAAGATTTGAAGCTATTTATTTTATTTTATTAAAAAAAAATCTTAACAAGTAAGCTACAATCATATAGGTAGGAGTAGATCCCGGAGTAATTATTATTATGGAAGTTGTACCCCCGGAAAAATTGGAATATCATTGTGAAAAAGAGTATTCCATGGTATTTTGAAGCAGGAAATCTAGATAATTATAACATACAAAATTCAATCAAAATAGTATTAACTTAATAAGTACTACCGGTAATCAATCAGTTATATTTTCTCCATTAAATTTATATTTCCAGCTCCAACTAAATCAGTAGAAAGGAATCCTTTCTTCTCTGTGGTGAGTGGCATTTCAGCCAGCTGAACACACATCTTTAAAAATGTTATAATTTAGTTTGGGAGACTGGTTTTGCCGCCAGCAACCTACTTGAAATTTGATAATTGTTCTGATATTAATTCTTTTTTTCAGGGTAGACAATTTAACAAAGACGGCAATCTTGTGGAATGGTGGGATGAGGATACTAAGAAAAAGTACTTGGAGAAAGTAAAGTGCATAATCGATCAGTATAGTAACTATACCGTTCGTCAAGTGAATATGACGGTGAGTGTGAGAAAAGTACAAGAATGTGCAATTTCATCTATATAGTTACCAAATATACACAAAAATGATTCCAAAAAGAGATTTGTGTTTCTTTTCAATGCAAATCTTATAGGAATAATTATCAAAAGTATGGTGGATTTATCCATGCTAACCAATCAAAAGTTTGACATCAAATGGCCGCACTGTTATTATACAGTCTTTGTGAAATTGACTGTAACAGCCAGTTGTACAAAAAGCTAAGTGAATTCGAAAGCTGTGAATGGCGTCATTTACCGGAACTAATGCAAGGAGATCCTTATTTTTATCTTTGTAAAATGACCTCAAGTCAAGTTGAATTTAATTTGATTTCTTGCAACTTGCTTTTGGTAGTCTAACAGCACAATATGTCTAATATTGTTAATTGAAAAACGATAACTCAGTTTATTAAGTGTGATACGATAACATAGCTATAGCTACAGAAACGGCTAAAAATACGGTATTGATACTGTATCACAAACACAATCACTATTAATATTGTCATAAATAAATAATGGAGTTAAAGTTTAATTTCTCTTTGAAAGTAATTATTACCATATTAAGACAATAAAGAAATAGAAGAAGATTATTCTGTTAGGTTTGATTCAAGAGCATGTCTGAAAGAAACATATCTCCATTCTTGTTCTTCAAAGATTGGAGATAGACTACTAGAGAGTTTTTAGCTTTATTGCTTTTTTGTTAATTTTCTTCACAACAGTTCCACGCAAATTAATTATAATATAATACTTTATATTGGTCTATAATTCTTTCAACAGTTAATCCCATATTTCATCCAGCATAAATATATTGCTGTATTTATGAATTACCGTATTTAATGAACTAGTTCTATTTTATCATGTTCTACAGTTATTTTATGATCTTCCTCCTAGAAAATGGATTGGAAGTAGTAGGCCTAGCTCACCAAGCTGACATGTAGGGTTATATTATTCCATAATATAAGGAATAAAACTTTCAATGTAGATAAATATGCAGGTATTCAGTATTGCTTCAGATATTCTTCAATCTGGATAATTATTTGAAAATTCTTTCTGTCTTTTAGTCCAATTTTAATTTTAAATCGAGTTTATAAAATTATGTTTTGTTTTGGTACTAAACAAAAGATATTGAACAAAAATCCTTTTAAAATTATGCCATCTTTTATAAATCTTGCCATCTTACAGACTGAGTTTTCATTATTTCCTTGGGTTAATTTCCTTATACTTTTCCTCTCTCTTAATAGTAATGTTTATAAACTTTTATAATCTTTTTTGTCGTTACAATAAGATAAATCCATTCAAAACCACAAAAAAACTAAGAACATCATGAATACCCAGAATCTAGGTATTTATGTCAATCATGTTCAGAAGTGAAATGCTAGTGGGGACCATGTGATAAATTATTGTTAAACACATTTTATCATCATTTTACTATTATTACAGGATAGTAATTACAAAAAGACAAGTACGGTAAATCTTCTCTATGTTCAATAAAAATTATGAATAGGTACCCAGCTTTTGGGTATTCACTCGGGCCTGGGGTTATTACCCGGGTAAATACCCAATTTATAAATACCTGCCCACTGGGTACTATTTTACAGTGTTTTTACCCTACCCACATCACTACCGGGGTACCGGTAATGATGTTATAGAATAAAGTATTACTTTCTCTCAAAAATAGTACTTGGTAAGCTGAAATAATACTTTATAGATTTTTTTTTTATATTTTGAATAACATTATAACATGATGTCTTGCAGGTGAGGGGCGTAAACACACAAGGAGAAAACATAGCAGATAATGGAGGTATCAAGGAAGCCTACTATGCTTACAAGTCATGGGAGAAACAGTTTGGAGCTGAGCCAAGGCTACCCGGCTTACAAATGTACTCACCACATCAAATGTTTTGGATCAGTACAGCCAATGTATGGTGTTCAAAATTCAAAGACGAAACACTCAAGAGTCGAATCGCCTCAGGTGTCCACTCTCCAACCGAATTTAGAGTCATAGGCCCATTTTCAAATCTGAAGGAGTTTTCTCAGGACTTCGGCTGTCCCATTGGATCAAAAATGAATCCACAACATAAATGCAGTGTTTGGTAGTCTAATACCGGTACTTGAGAAGAGAAATTAGAGGGCATTTTGAGAAACTACCATACGAAAACTTCTGTATGAGGGAAGCAACAATTAATTGGAATATTGTTACCACCTCACCAAGGTAAAAGAACAAAAAAATCACATGAAACATGGGCACGTTCAAGAAGTATAAGAAGCTATAAATTTTCCTTGTCAATTTGACGAACAAACTTGCAAATCTCTGAATTTTTTCAGTAGTAAAGAAGTAGTACATCAGAAGTAATCTTTTCTGAGACGATTCTCAGCAATTAATAGTTTGTTCTATGAAAATTGTTGTAGAATTGATGAATCCGACTTCATGTTTTGGAGAGAATTAAAAATGTTGATGGCAGAATGATACTTGAACTCCTAAATTGGTATTTGATATAGGCCAAAATGTATTTTATTCTTTTCCAAAATGTAAAGAATGAAATATCTTCAGAAGAATCACATCCAATGCTTTCATATTCCAACAATTTTAATAATTACGATCTGAGTTTTATAGCAATGAAATCAATACTTAGACCAGAGAATAATTCTTTTGAAAAGCATTGTCAAGTTTTTATTATCAGAAATATTCATTTTAATTGATTCAATTAGCAAATATTTTGGAATAGTATCATTACTATATAATATTAAGTCATTATTAATAAGCAAACTCGTTCTGCACTGATCGCAAGTTCAAGCATCGCAAGTATATAAAATTTTAACATTATTAACTACATAATTCTTGGAAACTCCAATAGCCAATGAAACTGGTAATTGAGTAGGATTTGAGGGGAAACCTGAAAAACGCATTGATTGCGTTTTCTGTTTGCGCAGAATCTGATACAATATGACGTGACTATGCACTTTTCTCTGTCCCCTACCACTACCACAGATTGGGTATATCTTATTTGTCTTGTTTTTTCTCTTACCGGTACTAATAGAATATTTCGTATTGTTAGCTGTTACATGTTGACTGTAGGCTTCATTGATTAATCAATACACTTTTGATTCCATATTCATACTTTCATATTTTATTTCATGCTTACACTTCTATTTTCGCATCTCATATCACTTTTCGCTTCCTCACTTCTCAAACGCAAATCAATAACAGCAATATTTTTTCTTGTCAAACGTAATTGAATAAAACTTTGCTTGCCTCCATGACAACTCTTGTCTACTTGATCATCTTGATCAAGATGGCTCTAACAAAACTAAGAATTTTAGAAAAGTAAAGTGAACTCTCGAATATTTTACCCATTAATTTCTGGTTTGGTCCAATTCATTACTATGTTTGGTGAAATTAATTTCTCAATAAATTTAAACCACTATTTTTTCCTAACATATATTATGTTCAGCTTTAGCGTAAACTTATACAAATTTTAAAAGCCTAATCCTGAAAAAAAATTGAATAATATATTTGATACACACAGTAGAGAAGAATTCAATGTAGCTTTGTTTTGTGGAGCTCCGTTGCGAAGCACGGGTGGCTTCTAGTAATAAAATAAAAGGAAGTTTTATGCAGCTATCATCTATATTAAATGAGTTTCGTTTTCGTTGTTCAAAAATAATAATTTTAAATGGGAGAAAATTGATGAAAACCAAAAAAAGTTACCTGTGGCACTATCTGTTGACATAAAAGTGCTAAATTCATTAAATCTCTTGAGTTAGTTTGTCAAATGCCAAATAGATAGAGCTTAGAAAAGTTTTTCTACAAAAAGTAAAATGACCAGTAATCACTGTACAAGATAGGATTTCATTGGTATGACTGGGCTGCTGTCAGCTGCAGATAGTCATATATCAACTATTTAAAACTAGGAATTTTAGAAAATTCAAGTTTGCAGCGCTTTGCACTGCTCGGAGTGAACTCGTCTATCAAATTAAAAGAGTTCTGCTGGATCCCGTGTGGAGAAGTTTTTGGAAAGTTCGTGGAGAAGTTTGAGCAGTGGACCGATTTTGATGCGGTTGCGCCAAAAGAAAGATAAAAAATCGAACTTCTGCAGGAACAGGCTCTATTTGTTAATTTGTTTTAAAAAAATGGGAGAAAATTGATTCAAACCAAAAATAGTTACCTGTGGCATTAGAACGTACTAAACTTGAGTTAGTTCCTGAAATCCCCCATGGATTAGAGCTTTGAAGCTAAGCTAAAAGTAGTTGGCTACAGTGACTACTTTAAATTTTTTATTAATATGACTGAGCTGCTGTCAGCTGCTAATAGTTAAAATAGCAACTATTTAAAACTAATAATTATTTTAGAAAATTCAAGTGAGCGGCGCTTTGCGCTGCATGGTGTCAACTCGCTTATTATTGAAGTATCTTTCCTAAAACAGATGGACCCCCAGCTTTTCATTTGTTTAAGCTTTCACTAATTGCATTCAATTCTAAACATATGCTTCTTTATGTAAACATGGAAGAGAAATGTCCGCAAGTGAACCTAAATTATGATAATATTTTCTTTTCATCTCTCAGGCATTGATAAATAAAAACTTAAATCTCTGATGGTTTTCATAATTTTATTTCACTGGGAAAATATTCCTCAATTTTCATTTTCGTCAGTGTAGCTGATGTGAATTTATCCTGAGTTGTGAGTAGCTTAGAAAATTACAAACCAATTTTGAACTCTGTAACATTAACAGTCGCATTTATAGAATTTTGGGTTAGAAATACTGTATTATCATAATCTTATTGAATGTCACTGCGAAATTGACAGTGCAACTCTCTCATAATACTTCTATACTCTGTTCAATGAGTGTTTGGAGTGAATTCAATCTTTTAGGTGTTATGATAATTGTTCTATGTACCCGGCTTGGCTTGCGTTTTACAGTAAACAATATTAAACTCACTCCAAACGAGTTCAATTTTGTAATGAAAAATCTCAACCAAGCAGGGTACAAAGAATTATTATAACACGTAAAATATTGAATTCACTCCAAACACTTGTTGAACAGTGTATAGGAGTTTTTAAGTTACTCATCAAACAAGAAGGAAGGTTCCTATTCCTATTATTAAGGAAAGTTTAGACACTCTAGGTAGCACATTTAAGCATCCAAATTACAGTATGTTGGTTTTATAAAACATTTTGAGGGCCGCTTTCCCCAACACTGCTTAAGCTACAGCTGGAGCTCAATATTGACTTTTCCTTTTCTCCGAATGAGGCTTAAGCTAGATGTATAGCTTAACGCTGAAGCAGCGTTGAGGAAAGCGGCCTCAATGATACCAGTTGTAAATTTGCAGCTACAATAGATATATTGAGATATTTGTTAAAAATAAGCTTCAAATTGTTATTTAAATAATTATAAAAAAATGTTATTTTAAACCGTTACTTTTTAGGGAAATGTGAATTTTATATAATTAACTCATTTTATAATTTTATATTTTATAATTTGAACTCATAATGTTCAGTAAAACAGTCCAAACTCCAAAGTGCATACAAACTTCATCATTCTGTATCGTATTTTGTAGATTGAAACCAAAGTATTTCATATGTGGTTTATCGTTTTCAAACTTTACTGTTTTTACTCCTACCAATCCTGATTCTTGAGGTTTTAGTAAATTTTGGAAATTGTAAGTGTCTGGAGTTTCTATCTTTAAATTCGAATTCTCAACAAATTCTATTTGCTTATTATCAGTTTATCCATCAAATAATCATCTAGAAAATTCACGTACTTAGCTATTTGTCAAATATACTGTACTTTAAAACAACTTCTTACTGGTTTCATTCGATTTCTTTCATCACATTTTTCACGAAAACCATACCATTTACGTACATATAAATAAAACACAGAGAATTCATCAAATTCTAAGATTTTAAACAAAATCTGCAATATATAAAAGATTAATTGAATTTTATGTTCCAACTTGAATAATATTATACGAGTTCACCCCGTGCAGCGCAAAGCGCCGCTCACTTGAATTTTCTAAAATTCTTAGTTTTAAATACAGTAGTTGCTATTATTTTGACTATCTGCAGCTGACAGCAGCCCAGTCGTTCCAATGAAATCCTACCTTGAACAGTGATTACTGGTCACTGTTCTACTTTTAGAAAAAAATTTCTACGCTCTATCTTTGGGGAATTTAACAAACTAAACTCAATACTACATTTAATAACTTAGTACAATTTATGCCAACAGATAGTGCCACATAAAACTATTTCATGTTTTTATCAAAGTTCTTTAATAAATTATCATTATCAAAGTTCTCATATTTAAAATAATTATTTTTGAAAAACTAATAGAGCCTGCAAAACGTAGATTTTTTATCCATCTTTTGGCGCAAACCGCAAACGCATCGGTCCACTCAATCTTCTCCACGAACTTTCCAAAGTCGGACACAAAAATCTTTTTATACATAAGATTCATAAAGAATCAACTAAATGAGAAAGTGTGCTTGGCTGACCGAAATAGGAGCGTCATAGAACATCTTCAGTCTTTGTATTTATATTGTTTTCAAAGGCAATAAATTTGATTGATTGTTTAACTCGGTACCGTAACAAAACAATAATAATTCTAGTATTTTTTGTGGGGATTTTTCTCGTCTTATTTTCGATGAGTACGGTACAACGCCTCATTACAGTAAAGCCATGGTAAGACGTACAAGAGAGACTCTGTATGTAGAATGTATATTATAAGGCCTTGAATGATGATGAGAGTAATACATTTAAATTATATGAAAGCTAAATTCAATTTTTATGTTTTAAATGTAGCCCATGCACATTATTTTTATGAAGAATCAATTAAATGTGGAAGTGTGCTTGGCTGAGTAAAATAGAAGCGATATCTTCAGTCTAAAATTTTCGCTTCCATTCTTTTGAATATATTTATATACCGGTAATAGAACTAAGAAAAATGTGTTGTTTTTCTCAGATAAGAACTCTCTTATAATATTATAAAATTATATTTTGGTTGTCATGACAATGTAATAATGTGTTAAAAAATTTACATTTTTCGTATAATTCAATTGGATGGGAAAATTGGATGATTCGGCGAGGCGGAACACCCAAAATGGTCTCTCCGCCAAAAAAACTTATAATAAATAAAAGTTATATCATGATAAATCTTATTAAAAAAATGAACCTGAAAAAATGTAAGGAACATAAAATTAAAAACTTTATATTATAAATTTTCAAAGCTGTTGTTTGCATAACAAAACACCCTTATGGAAACACATCTAAAATTAATATCTCACGGAAAAAATCATAAATTTCTATTGAAATATAAATTTTGACTAGAAATAGTACAAAATAATATTGTTCTTAAAATTCTCAGGAATTCAAAATGGGAGAATATGCAGGGAAGAGAATTGATGTTCCTAACATTTGTTGCGATTTTGGCTCCGGAACAACAAGCAGGTAGGAAATTCATTTTGTTATTAACTTTACAATTTGATAAAAGGTGAAAAATAGATAAATGTGTGGCTTTTAAATGCATTGTAGGGTACTTGAAAATTTGTTCAGTAGCCTAGGCTATTATTACTATTTTTCTTGATCATTGATAAATGAAAATTTGGTGCCTTCTATTCATTTAGATTTTTGAAAGAAAGGATGAGTTCTATAAATCTTGAAACCATTTTAATCGTGTTTGACAAACAACAATATTATCTATTTAGGAATGATAGATTCTAGTATTGAATTTTTTATTAGTGTATGGAAGCATATACAGAGTAGGTGAAAAGAATGGAAACAGCTCAATATTCCTTATACAAAGGTAGATGACATTGGGGATCGTCCTCAAATTGAAAGTAATACTTTATTGTACCGTAACTTTACTTGTGAAACTGTTTGACATATCTATGTGCAGTTTTCGGTATTCATTTCGTCTTGAAATTCCTAATTGAAATCAAGTATCGCATGACCACCTTAACATTTAAAAAAATTAACTTACATTCAAAATGGTAAAACCAAGATGGCCGACCAGAATTTTAGAGTGACAGTCTAGTACCGTAGTATTTTCAATTTGAGTAGGATCCCAAATGTTAAATACCGTCAAACTATCTTTGTATAAAATATAATCAGCCGTTTCCAAGCTTTTCACCCACTCGCTGTATAATTATTACTGTTAGGAGTTGCTTCGGTTTTACTTATAAAAATGCGTTTATATAATATGGGATTCAATATTATGGTGTAACAAGTCAATAATTACAATTATTATTTTATGATTCTATCCAGACAAATACGGAACGGTACAGATTTTATAATATTATCATTGTTGTACTGTATTTGTATTCTCTTAAATAGTTGTAATTCTCTAATCCAATAATTTCGTTAATTAAATACAGAATACTTGAATTCAAAAAGACTATTACGGTATTGAATATTAATTTGGTACTAATCACTTATATGTATTGAATTCAGTATTGTGATTCTTATACTGTATTATTATTATTTGGTTTTGACAAGTAAGTTATGTATTTTCTCTTCTTTGTTTATTGAGAATAGAAATTTAATTTCATTAAAATCAATATCTTCTGTTTCAGTCGCATCCAATCCATCATATCCGCCCTGTCTCTTGCTTTCCTGTTTCTTTCATCAATCGATGGTGTAGAATCAGCAAGCCATGGTTGTCGTTATCGACAGTCAAAACAACATCAACAAAGTTGGTACCTACCCTACCGCCTATAATTCCTTAATAAATTAGAAGTCCTGATGCACAAGCTCTTTGATGGTTATGGCTCAAATGATTATCTTTATGACCTTAAACAATAACGATAAATAAACATCGAGAATACTTAAGCGCCAATAATTGAAAGGTTTTTTCATTATGTGCACAAAAGACCTTTTCTACCTAGTTATATTATCTACTACTGTTAGGTAGTACAGGTATGTGCTCTATACCGTGTTCTATTTTTGGCTGCTTATGATGCCCACGAGTCTATAATGACTTAAGAGTGAGAGTAATGTGGTGAAGGATGATACAAAAAATGCCAGATATAACTGGAATCGGTCCTAGGACCTGGCAGCGACTGTATTTGCAATGCTTCAGGCCACTAGGGTACCGGTAATATGTCAGCCTGGACAATCAATGCCCAATTTTATTTTTAAAATTGAACAAACAAAATATTATAAAATTATTGTAATAATAGTGTCCTCTATTCTTGGTAATGTTCACTCTACAAACTTAAAATTAGTAGGCCCTATGTCAGAATATTTTATTTTGAACAATACGGTAAGTAAGCACTTGTAAAGATTTAATTTAATTCTTCAATTCTGTTCATTCAGAACAGAATTTCGACATGCCGTCGATAGCAACTTTTTCATGGAAAAATGAAAGAGAATCGGCTTCTATCCAAGGCCCGGGACGGCAAAAGCAGGACTGGAATCTTTGTCTAACCGCTGGCTGTGTAATGAGTGGTAAGGTTACAAACTTATATTTCAATTTGTAGTTTATAATATTTCAACTGTAATAACTTATTTCAAACTCATAATTCAACAAAATTGATGTAGTCTTAGGTATTTTGGTGCTTGAAAAATGTTAAGGTTGAAATTTTCAACATTATTTACAAATCGCCTCTTCTTAGTGTTTGTCTGGCTGAATTGGAGTAATGGACTAACAATAGATTTTCTATTTATTTTTTTTATCTTAGATCTCTGTTATTGTTTGCCCAACACAATTTTATTTTCAACTACGATTTAAAAAAATATAATTATCACTTTTATTCACAGCAAATTCAGTCTTACAGAACATGGATAGAAAAATAAATCCGTGTGATAACTTCTTTGAGTTCGCATGCGGAAAATTCCTGAAAGAGACGAGGGTAGCAGACGACAAAACTGGTGTGACAGCTTTCAGTCTCATCAGTGATAAACTTGAGGAACAATTACGTGATGTCTTGGACCGACCTGTATCGCCAAACGACATCAAGCCTTTTGTTTATACAAAACATCTTTTCAATGCCTGCATGAATAAGGGTAAGTCTATAGCCTCAGAATAGACGGCATATATCTACATATAAATCTACATCATAAAATTGAAAAAAATTATTTCTAACTTATATAATACAAACGTATAATATTGTGTTAGTGTAGAGTTTCCTTTTTTACAATAGTACCGGTAGGCCTACCGTAAGTTATTTATTACAATAAAAATTACATTAATGGAATTAATTCAATGTTCGTATATTAATACAAGTAGTGAGTTACATTATGCTTTCAATTATACTGAAAGTAGGAACTATTGTAGAAGTAGGAACAAGTTCTATACAAACACAAACATTATATATTGACATTAACGTTAGATATTGGCCAATAGTTCACAAAGAATGTAAATTTCAGAACAGTCTTCATTTTTGTTGTTGTAATTTACACTAGCAACCTATAGTATTTTCTCAGAGATAGATAACTGAAGATCAAACTTAAACCACGAGAAAAGTTTTATTATTGAAGCCAGTTATATCCACTACTCACTTCATAGTATGACTTAACATTGTAAGATGGTTTATCTATAGCTCATACAAAATCAATATAGAACATGTAGAAAATTATCACGGCCTTCTTGATAAACTGTATCAACTATCCACCATACACTAACTATCCACTTGCAGTGCGGCCCACGGTTTAGTGTTCAAAGATAATAGAAATCCGTGTGCAAAATATATGTAGTTGTATGTGTGTGTATGTAAAATGATTCTGGTGTGTTCCTGCACCGACTTCTTATCAATTTTCTTATAATTTTATTTATTTTCTAGCTCTTATTGAGGAGAAAGGCGCTGCACCAGTTTTGAGTCTACTGAAAGAGCTTGGAGGTTGGCCTGTTTTGGAGGGCTCCAATTGGAATGAGGCCGAGTGGGACTGGAAGAAGAGTGTCTATACAAATCGAAAGAAGGGTTTCAGTTATTCTTATTTTTTGAGTTTTGCTGTCAGGCCTGATATGAAAAACTCAAGAAATCGAGTAATTATTGTAAGTTACAGGCCTAGTGAAATTTGCTTTGATGATTGAATAATCATTTTTTAGTAATTGTTTCCGGTTGTTGGAGATAACTTGATAACTAGTTTATATCTTATAATTACCAGTTCAAGTGCACAGCGCCGCTTGGCGCGTCACCAGCCCGCGCTCTGATTGGTCCATCTTTTAGAACTTCTGACCAGCCGAATTTCTAGGTTAAGTGACTGGATGAAGTTTGAATGTTCGCTGTTCGGTATCGATTGTCAATTAGTATTAATAATATTAGTACGACAATATTAATATAATAATCAGTGAATAAAATTATAATACAAACCTTTTCAAGTCATACCAATACTGCAATTTTGAGAGCTTGATAGCCGACAGCTACAGCTATCATTTGTAAACAAAGATAGACATGGACCAATCAGAGCATGGGCTGGTGACGCATGCGCAGAACGAAATGAGAATGTCGTCGTCGTGTCGTTGTCGTCAATGTGGGAATTGACCTTTATTCAAATCTGCCATCCATCTTATTAAGTAATACAGGTTCCTCTAAAAAGATTAAAAAACCGCCAAATCAATTTAATTTTTTGTATAAACAAATTCCTAAAATAAAAATTAACTGAATTCAAATAATAGGGTATCTAATCCTAGTTTAAACCCAAACCCAATCTATTTAATTATGATGATCAAGTACTGGAGTTGGCTAGTATACTTTTCGAAAGCATGTACAATTGAATTATCTCGAATCTAGAAATCAACAGGTACTTATAATATACTCAAACATACTGAATTATACTCTGATTAAAACTGCTTTAGAATTGAGACCCGCTTGGCCTTAATAGTGGACCGCTCTAAGCCAGTCCTAAAGCAGTTCAAATCAAAGTACTGTATAATCATTACTCACTAAATAATCAAATATTCACCCAAGATCTATTTATTCAATATTAGATAATTCAATCTCATAGCCATTGATCCTGATTATTTAGATCATGTTCGATTATATTCATAATTTTCAGTTGGATCAAGCTTCACTTGGAATGGGTCAAGAATATCTAATGAAGGGTCTCAGTGACAAACTTGTGGCCGCTTACTACAATTATATGGTGGATATTGCTGTATTGTTTGGAGCTGACAAAAAAATTGCCAAAACTGAATTGAGAAAATCTGTCGAATTTGAAATCAATCTGGCTAATGTAAGTATGAGCTGCCAATCACAAAAAGTTGATAAATTTCATACTATTATTGTGACACATGCATAAATCTATCTATTTATTTAGCGTATGGCTTTTGTCGATGAGAAGACCCGAAGGTTGTTCCACCTCCCGTGTATAACCTAATTCTAATTAGGTTGAAGTTTTATCCATTTTATCCTCTATCACTTAATGTAATCTAGCTTATGTCGCATATTGTGTGATATTGTTAATGCAGCCCTTAAACAGTCTACCTCTGAGAAACGTATATCAAACCGGTACAATAAATTAAAACCATGGATGACTTGTCAGTTTTGAGAACTATTTATCATGCATTAGTTAATTCTAGGTTGCAGTTTGGGGTGGTATTGTGGGGTGGTACGTATTATGCGTCTTTGAGACCACTTTTAATAACGCAAAAGAAAATAGAGTGATATTGTTCAAGGGGAGTCGGGAACATGCTCATGCCTTTTTTCCCAATTGCAAGTGTTTCTTCTGAGACATCTGTATGTGTTCCGTGTCATGAGAACTTTCTTTTTCAGAAGTGGTAATCTAGTCAATAACATCAATGTGTACTCTCAGAGATTACGGAATAGTCAGTTAACTGCTACACCAAGTCTTATAAAAACATTTGATTATTGGGCTCCCAAAATGTGGAATAAAATTAAACCTATAGGAAAATTTGAGATCGAAAGGTATTTGATTTTGGAACCTTTGGATTATCAGACCGGCGCTTATCGCCCTCGGCTACGGAACACTCTTTTATATTTGAAGTCTGTGAAGGAGTTACTTAAGAGCGTAGATGATATTGAAAATTGGATGAGGTCATTGGGTTGAAGGCACTTTTTTCAATAATTGTTTTCAGGTATTTATATATTTTTTCAATTATTCAACTAACTCAATTCTTATGAGCTTAGGAGAGTACCGGGCTTGAATCGTTCTGTTCTCATGTTTAATTAAGTTTGGTAACACCAACACAATTTTTTACAGGGGTACCATATATTTTTGTATCACCAGTATTTCAATATTGTTATCAGATTTTTATTTCCATCAAACTTTTTTCTATTGTCAATTAAAAAGGTTCTATTTTTATCATTGTATTCTTCAAGTCAATTTTAGTTACTAATATAATTAATAATGTTATAATTAAAAAAATGTTAAATTAATTAATTTTACTAATATAAGTAGGCTAATAATAACAATAAAAATAATTATTTTTTATTGTTAAGAACTATTCAAGTTAAAATAAGGATGTTATAGAATGATAGTGGTACAATATAAAGTGGTCAGTTGTAATTTTACTTTGTACTGTTGAGATACAAAAATAATGTTTTATTCAATTCTATTTTACAGAATGATTTGAAAAACGTTCTTTTTGATACATGAAAGTCCAAAAGTTTACAATCTATCTACTACCAATACCGGTATAAATACTTTCACTATAATGGTACCTACTATTCACCAAAAAATTGTTGAAAATTTAGTTGGACCGATTTTCTTTCTAGTTTTTGTACCAGTGTAGTATAGCTAGTGTAATAAAATAAATATGACAACAAAACTTTGCATGCCCAATCAATACCGTAGTTGAAATTCGCTAAAATAAAAAATAAAACAAAAAGCAGCCTTGAAACTAATGTATTACCTATATCTAAATCTTTGTATTCTAAATTTGAAACAATTTTTCCATTCCAGATATCTATACCACGTGAAGAGCGGAGAGACACAAACAAATTATACAATTCCATGACACTGACTCAGTTACAACAAAAATTTTCCAGCATACCGTGGAAGGAATATTTCCAAAATATGCTACCACACAAAATCAAACTTAAACCCAATGAGAGAGTTATTGTTTATGCTCCATCATTCATAAAGAAGCTTGAGACATTGATGAAAGACACTCCAAAAAGGTTACCTTAGATTATTTACATTTTTGGAACGAATTAAATTTTATAGATTACCGGTATCGGTGGTTTATTTTGGTTTGGAAATGTTCAAGTTCTCAGATAGAATTTTCTAAAACATTTGATGAAGCCAGTTAGAGGTTTGTAACAGCAGTGGTTATTAAAATACCTAATGAACAAAATAGGCTAAAAACATTTTTTATTTATTTAAAGAGATGATTAAAAAACCGGTATTGTTTAATGATATACTGTACTTTGTGAACGTTTGAAATCTTTATTTACCTACATGAGCCACCGAGAATTTCTAAAATTGTAAATTTTCAGACAATCTACAATCTTCCGCTATCTTTATCTTGTTAACATGCATAGCATCGAAATTTTTCTCTCTATTTTTATGAGTGCAAAACACTTGAATGAACTGCTTGTATTTTAAGACCTCAGAGACACTCTTGTAGGCTTCATTTAATCGAAACACTTCTTAGATTCCTTATTCTTTCTATTTCATATTTTCCATTACACTAATTTTCGCGTAGCCTATTTCACATTTCAAACACAATCTTAATGTATGAGAAGAGTTTCGTGACCGACTTTGAAAAGTTCGAGAAGTTTGAGTGGACCGATTCTGATCCGGTTTGCGCCAAGATATAGATAAAAAAATCGAATTTTTGCAGGCTCTATTTGTTTTTCAAAAATAATTTTAAACAGGAGAACTTTGATTAAAACTTAAAATAGTTTCCTGTGACACTATCTGTTGGCATAAAATGTACTAAATTATTGAATCCCTTGAGTGTTAGTTTGTGTAATGAAACATAGATAGAGCTCAAAAAGGCTATGAACTAGTATTCAAAGTCGGTTTCATAAATTTCACAAGTTATCTAAATCACACACTAGACTTTTCAGTTGATTGCAAAGTACACCTTGCTATTGATGTCTAGGGTGTATCTACCTTTTCCTGCATTACAGGACTTCTCATTTTTTGTACCCGGCTCCAATCTCCGTTCGACATTTTCTTCTTATTTGAAAGGGTTTTTAAATAACACAGTATTTTTTGTTCCTTGCATATATCAAGTAATTGTTAATACTCCTTTGTCCACATGCATAATTGGTGAATTGTATGACGAAAACTAAATAACATGTCTGTTTTGTACAGAGTACAAGCTAACTATGCATTATGGAGAGCAGCTGGCGCAACAATAAGCTATTTGCCCGATAATTTCCGCAGACGTCAGCTTGAGTATATCGCTCTTAGATATGGTAAGACCGAGAGAGAGGCCCGATGGAAAGAGTGTGTCAAAGTCGTTAGTAGCAGGTAAATTACAATGCACATTTTCTATTTGAGTTGATAGATGAATGAACCTCGATGATTTCAGAACCCCAATGATATTGGTGTTCCCTCTTTTTATTTATTCACACATGCACAAAACATTTCAATGATTTAGCGAGAAAACACTGGTAGAACTCATACTCATGGGTTCTCCTATATAAATAATTAATTAATCTTCAAAATTATTTTATTTTGCAAGTTCCACTAACAATTTGATACATCAGATAAATTCATGTGATTGAAAAGCCAACTCTTATTTTACCGTGTTTGTAATCTCGTTATTATTCCATGAACTTGTTGAGCTAGTAACTTAATATTAAACTAGCCCATCATTACATTGTTTGCTTTTTGGAAAGGAAGCAGGTTTGAGCTGAAAAGCAAATTACTAACATTCCATTTCAAGATTTTGTTTCCTCTATATTAGTTCAGTGCAGTGCGTCATGAAAATTGACCTCACGTTACAAAAATTGAGTGTTCTGATTCTTATTTCAATTCTATGTTTTTTGGCGCTGAATCCGAATCTGAAGAGATCCAACAAAAATTCCTTGTGCGCTTTGAGTTATTCCCCAAAATATGAAAATTTTTGCACTTTTGCCACTTTTTTGCTTATAACTATAAAGCTATTATGACCCACTTAATTTAATTACTTTAGAATGAAAGATCATGGAGGTTCCTACAAAATATAAATATATACTGTATATGTACAATTTATGTTTCTGTAATAAACGAAACAATTTTAAAAAGATTTCGATTTATTTTTTATTAATACTTTTACAATAAAAGAAGTGAAATAACTCTGTTAAACATATGCAGAGGAGGTCTGCGACGCTCGATGGTCTGAACAGAACTCACTTATTGCTAAGATTCTATTGCCTAGTTAAAATTGCCCCAGACACGCCCATGGTTCAATTGAACCCACCCAAAGTTTTTGGTAAGTAGACGCCCATGGTTCTTTACATGACATATAAAGTTCTTTAATAGCTGCTGTCGAAGAACAGACATTTTTAAATAAAAACCATTTTTCAGTCTACCACAAGCAGTTGGAGCACAATATGTTCGGAAATTCTTCAAAGAAGATTCAAAAGAAAACGCAGAGGAATTGGTGAATCGAATCCGAAAAGAGATGTACAAAATTCTTGAGCATGTTGATTGGATGGATGAGAAAACTAGGTACGGTATGTAGGTGTTAGCTCAAAATTTACTCGAGAAATGGCCAAATATTTCATATAGATTGGCAGTAGCACAGATAAAACAGACTTAATAGTCCGTTGCCTGTGGTAGAAGTGAGGCATAACTACTAACTAGTAGCTATCATTGTAATATTATGAATCATTAAAGTCCAAGCCCCTATTTCGTCTAAGCTCAATATTTTTTCAAGACAATGTTCATTGTTAAGTCAAAATTGAAAACTTTGTGACACTTGGAAGAAATAGATTTACGTTTTTGCCCAATCTATATAATTATATATAAAAGCGAAATGGCACTGATTCATTCATACTAAAAATCATCACCACTAAAAATCTACTAAACCAAATACGTTCAAATTTGGAATGCATGTTCAGTTGGACCTTTAGACGCGCACTGAGAACGGATTTCGGAAACATCCCAGAAAGTCGCCCAATATTCTCGTTTTTGTGTGTTTTCTCAGCTTTTTTGAGAACTGATTGGCAGAAAATGTTGAAATTTTTGCGATCCTGCTGGATAGTATGTATTGTAAATGAATTGTAAATAGTATGTATTGTACTCGTATTCATAACGAGTACTTCAATTATGCAAAGATTTTTCATGATAACTCCCATCGATTTTCCACATTCTGCATGTAGGCCTAATTGTACTTTGGAGAATATGAGTAGCATTAAATCTATCCCCTAAATATCAACTTTTGTACAGAGCTGCTGCTTTGGAGAAGGCGAAGGCAATGACTACACACATTGCTTATCCAGATGAACTACTAGATGACAAAAAACTGATTGAATTCTACGAAAAGGTGAGTGTCATCTAGCTTTCATTATTTATTTGTCCTGAACTGATATTGCAACATTTAAAATAGTGAAAGAAGTTATCTTTCACACATTGTAATTAGCAACACAGTTTGTGTGATTAAGATTCTTAATATTATATTGATTTCAATTTCACAGCAAGCTTTTATTTTGTCTTCGCCAATTTCGAAGATAATTAATCTTAGTTCTAATGAATAATTGGGCTTTATTCTACGAAATTATTATTGAACTCATTTTTACATTTGCAGCTTGAAATTATTGGTCCCGATGATTATATTGGAGCAGAACTCAACTTGACAAAAGACGCTGTAGAATTCAGTTTGAGCCGTTTACGAGATCCTGTGAATAAGACAGAATGGATATCACATGGAAGACCAGCCATCGTCAATGCCTTCTACAATTCAATTGAAAATTCAATTCGTGAGTATATACTTATAGAACCAGGAACTGAAAGTGTTTCATAAGTTTAATCGAAATTTTAGAAGGACGCGGTTTTGGGCAAAGACAACAAAAAACATATTTTAGTTGAAATCAAGTTGAGTGATCATTGTTTCCATGTATATTTTAGTGAATATACTGACAGATGTATTTTATTTACAAAGTACCTTATATTGTTTAAGATTTAAATTATTTTAGAATAAAATTGATTTTGATTTGAAGATGTGGTAGACAATTGGCAAAATTCAAATGTTATGAATCTCATTCAGAATTTCCTGCTGGTATCCTGCAAGGAACATTCTTCAATAAGGATCGACCCCATTTCATGAACTATGGAGCGATTGGTTATGTAATCGGGCATGAAGTAACTCATGCGTTCGACGACGAGGTAAGAGTATCTTATGCCTTTTATTGATGGAAAGATCTGAAACCCCTAGGGGTAGTGGGTAGTTCCCTTACCTTTTGACCATGGAAACATGGTGATCCCACTGCTTTTGGTGAGTTCCAAAACACTGAGAACCGGTAGGTGATAAATCAGATAACGAACTTTCATCAACTGCCCATCTAAGCACAAATTTATTTCCGACCTCACATGCAATCAAATTAACTCTACATAGATTAAAAACTTGAGTAAATAAATTAAACTGATTGTATAAATTAAATCTTCTTGTGAGCTTTGGTATTTTGATAATCGGTTGAAAATATTATTTAGGCTGTAGATTATACATGAAACAGCATTTTGAACGTCCAGTAGTTCATTCAATAAAACTAACACAATTGAAGTTGACGGTTCGGGTTCACTCAAAATTTATGGAGTACCTCTACTATAGTATACTACGTGCCTGATTTTGTACATGATTTATTGCTACCCTACCAGATTGCTATAGGCGAGTTCTTTCTGTGAGAAATTGAAAAGCAATATCTATTGGTCTATACAGAGTGTCCTTTAACACTGAGAAATCTTAGGGTTCGCCCAACAGCCTAAAATGGATTAAAATGAATTGGGGTACATGATTTTGAAGCTTACAATATTTATATTTCAATTTTGTTTGTACCCAATCTAGGTATTTGTTTTTGTTTGTATTCAACAAGCATGTGTGCATCAAGTATCAGCCAACACTCTTGTAAAACGTTACGCGTAACTTGCGATTTGAGAATAAGCGCACTTCAAGTTATAATTTATTTAACGACATTATGATCACACTGGTTATACATTCCAACTTGAATTGAATACAGTATGGCAATTCCTATTACTATATATTGAATCATTTTGGTTTTTTCCTAGGGGAATCAATTCAACAAAGATGGTAACCTTGTGGATTGGTGGGAAGAGGAAACGAAGAAAAAGTACCTGGAGAAAGCAAAGTGCATAATCAATCAGTACGGAAACTATACTTCTCGCCAAGTAGATATAAAGGTGAGAGATGCACAAAAATATGCACTTCTGTAAATACAAACAATGATTCCAACAATAATTGGAAAATGAAGAATGGCGGTTTTCTGGATGATTGGAATAACCGAGAACTGACACAGCTAATCTGTGTATAAATAGTATCATATCGCAGATTCATAGAAAGGAGATATTCTTATTCATTTACTTAAAATAACAGGAAGTTGATATACATTCCATCTGTAGGTAGAATAAAGCCTGAGTTTTTACACAATTGCATACTTTATGAGAGTACGTTTCATTATTTCAAGTAAGTATTAGTGATAAACATTTCCACATGGCAAATTTTACATTGTGAAATTAAATTTTAATTGAGCTAGTAACGGGATTTGATATACAAATGAAAGTAAAATTTGAGATTATATTATTTTATTGATATAGGCTACGGTAATTATTTTCTAAAATTTCACATTTAAATCACTTGAAAATCAGTCTAATAAATTCAATTTTTCCTTTATTAAAAAGTAAGAGAGAAATATCGAACATTCAAATTATTTTCTCAACTAAAGGATGTGATTAAAGTAATTAGTGAGAAACAACTTGTGATAAGTGTAGTCAGATTCTATCATAAGAAATAAACACATGTAATTCATAAAGTCGATTAGTATAATACATAAAGTCAATATTGTTTCTCTAAAACTAAAATAAATCTATGACTATAATATTGTAGTATGTTGAAAATTCCATTTTAAAGATACATCCAACCTATAATAAATGTCATAAAAGCTATACAAATTTATACAATTATTACAGAGTTCCACGCAGTGGAGTATTTATAGACCTATAAAACTGTTTAATGCTACTGTCTATTCTATTCAACATAAATAAATTATTAGAAATTAATTGACTATATTTCTGTTTTATCATGCATTAAACTAATTTTCAGAATTGACCCTCTTTACCACTGTTTCTAATGTTCAAATATTATCCTGGTAATTTTATACGATGAAACTATAAATATTTAATACATTAATTTTATATTTATTTGTGTAGTGATCAAATATCTTTGTAATATCTTCGTGTGATATCAAATATATAAGTGCCGATTCGTAAATATTTTTAGGTGTTCAAATAATTATTACAGGCTTAAGTTTTTATTCAAACTGTTGTGAATTACACAAGGTTTTTTAAACAATAAAGTGATCTCTGATCTTGTTTTCAGTTGAATGGCGTGAACACTCAAGGAGAAAACATAGCAGATAACGGAGGTATCAAACTATCCTATTACGCTTACCAGTCGTGGGAGGAACAGTATGGTCCTGAGCCAAGGCTACCCGGCCTGCAGATGTACTCACCACAGCAAATGTTCTGGATCAGTGCAGCCAATGTGTGGTGTGCGAAACACAAAGACGAATCACTCAAGAATCAAATCACCACAGGAGTCCATTCTCCTGACGAATTTAGGGTCATCGGTTCGCTTTCAAATCTGAAGGAGTTCTCTCAGGATTTCGGCTGTCCCACTGGATCAAAAATGAACCCAAAACATAAATGTAGTGTTTGGTAGTACGATGAATAAGAGAAATTAGTCCAGAATCAATAAACTAAAGACGTTTCGCTATGAGAGAATAATTGTAATACCGTTCCCTCACTAAGCTGAACGGACAAATAATTCAATTATCATGAAAAAAGGTCGTTAACGAAGAAGACTATGAGAATCTATCAATTTTCCTTGTCAATTGGATTGAAAATTTCAATGCAAATTCCTTGAACATTTGGAGTGGAGTTTTGTTCACTTATCAGGAGCAATAATTCTGAGACGATTCTCAATGTTCTGTGCTGCAAATATATAAAGATGAATTTCACAGACAACATTGTTGGAAATTCAACTTTGAAGGGAAATCAATAGTTTATTGTAATTCAAAGAATAAAACCGAACAGCTAAATTGTTTATGTTCCTGATCATATCTTTATTCCCATCTATTTGGTTAAAAATAATGAATTCTCCATCCATTTATTCAAGTGTAAACAATAAATGACTCAATGACGCTGACTCCCTATTCTTATATTTTTCGATTTTAATGTTATTCAGCCAGTGAAAGACGTTATAAACTACCAGAGCTGGCGAACAGTGCGGTAACGTGTGTTCTGGAGATGAAACTAGCACAAATTCTATTTTAGTGCTGTATCTAATTTATCTAATTACAATTATCAACATGTTGGAGTACAATAATAAGCCAACACAATATTGGTAGAATGCAAAAAAATAGTAGATTGAAATTGTAAAGGAATAATATAACTTATCTAATATGATATATCATTAAAAAATTTCTAATCTTAAAACTAAGATGATACACCATAAAAAATGCCTTAAAATCTATAAAGTAGGTTTTCCTTACATTCAAGGTCTAGTATACAACGTTAATGTCAAGATGACGGTGGTTTTATTAGTTCTGATTCATTTGATAGTAATCATCAGATTTAGTTTGAATAAGAAAAGAATCAGACTCCATAAATTTACAATAAAGTGGCGAGGGAATGCTTCTGCTGTCACAGAAGTCATGCTTTTTGTTGAATTGAAAAGCTCCAAGGTTATTCTTACCAGGTAGAAGTCATCATTGGTTGAGTTAGTTACAAGTTGGAGCTTCTGCATCTGTTTGTAATAGACGCCGGCGCCTGGTCAGTTTTCCAGGGGCGGATGAAATCCTCTCGACTGGCACATAAGATGGCGGAGTGTTCTCATCTCCCAGAGACAAGCCCCTCCGTTGTCTCTCCTCTTCAATGTTCCTCCAAACTTTTGTCATTTTCAAGCCGCTTTTTGTGGGATCAATCATCGCCTTATGGTTATTTTGACTAAGAGCACTCAATGGCTTCCTTTTCTGTAATAAAAAAACAATATAGATAAATTGAAAATAAATTATCGTTATAGCAGATTGCATCAATTTTGATATTGGTACAAGGAGACATAGGAATCCTAAGAAACAACCTTTTGAATGGAAAATTACATCAAGTTTTACATGGAGATACATGGGATAAATGAAGTAAGATATTATTAAAAGCTGTAGCTGTTAAACAATTGAATTCACAGTATCACCAAATAAAACACACACTTTGTTCAGAAATGTTGTGGAACTTCTCCATATTCGGTGAAAGAATAAAAACAAAATTTTGTTTTTATTCTTTCACCGATCACCAAATAACTTGGATTTCAGACAGGTAAGATCTCTTGTATCAGAGTAACGTGTTTTGCTTCATTTTTGCTCACATACAATTGTCACTTGAGCGAGGGTAGGCTAATGACAGAAAATTGGCAGACGAAATAGGAATTGAACCAATGGGGTCTTTTCACAAGAAATCGTCATCTGTTTTTAATGACTTTACTAAATTTAGTTCAGAACAGAACTAAAAAACATGAGACTGTATATTACTAGAAATGTAAAATCCGATGCGTCTCCCTGATTTAAACCCTAGTCTGGGGCTCTATAAACGAGCCTTACACTAGTCGATAGGTTCTGGGTGACATCACAATCATATCTCAAAACCTTAGCTGGGTTTTGCGCGTACCCGACAGTGTATTTATCCTTGAAAAGTTTGTTCAATTTCTTCCAAAAAATCCTTTTTAATGAATTAAATATATTGGAAAACGATTTAGAAGCTAGCATAACCATTGTAGCCGCCAATAACGCCTTTTCACACTCAGTATGGATTTATAATTTTCAAGTACAGTAAGTTATTTGAAAAAATGATTTTATGTTACGGTACATCGATAACGATGAAAAACTCACCACATCTGAGATAAGATTCTTTGTCTTGGGCGTCGAGAACGGGCTCTCTTTCAATTGACATTGATTCTCATCCACATAAACCACACATTTTTGCTTCTGATTGTTGGCACTATTTTCCACCATGCTAGTCTCTGAAATGAAGCTGCCAGTGTTGCTTACTATAGTTGACAGCCAGTCATGTATAGGTTTATTATCAGCTTCAAATACGTCTTCGTTATCAGATACAGTCATAGAAGGCTCATACATTGAAAGTGAATCCATATCGCTCCTCAGAGATTCAACTTGTGACACCTGTAAACGAATCAAGTTTGAATTAACAAAGTAAAAATGATAATTTTCAACGAAGTAAAAAATGACCTGAAATGAACAGATGAAGGTTTTATAGTCAAGTAGATTTTAATACTTTACAAAGATTGAACATTTGAATAATAAAAATCCATTGATCATGTAGAAATCAGAAAGTTGTGGTACAATGAGAGAAATGGAACTATAACTAATTAAACGTTACAAAGTAGCCTTCAGAAAGGTAAAACTAAAGAGTATGTAAATAGCTTCAGAATTTAATGAAATTCTACAGTGGTGTATATACAATAGGATGAGAATAATCTGAAGAGAAATGTGATAGTCGTGGACCACCAGTTATATTTGAATATTTTCTTCACAAGAGCACAAGCTTCCTGACTGATCTAATGCTCCTGATTTTTTTTTATAATTTCTCTGGATGATGGACAACACATCCAGAGGATTTTATTGATAAAATCATATTACATAAAAGACATTACATACATAATACTTTCTAAAGACTTTTAACATTGCAACATTCTCAAAGAAATGATACCCCACTACAATACTATGTGTGGGGGTTATCATCGATATACAATTAATACAATCAAAAATTCAGTTTTGAGTTTCAAAAGAGTTTCTGTACACACCATCCATTTTGTTCAAATTTATAAATTGCCTATGTAAAACAATCAAGTCTGATTGACTGGGTGAAATAGTTTTATTGACAATTCCATCACAGTGAATCAAACGCATTGATAATTAAAATTTTCAGTCAGCTATCGGTGAAAGAGATTTTGGGCTTCTTTAAAAGTTTTTCAACTTTCATCTTCTAGTGCAATTTACCAAAATCGCCATAACTATCCCATTTTGTAGACATTTACCCACCAAAGATCAATAATATTAAGTAATTCGGTTACACTAGTAACAAAATGATATACAAACATAGCCAACCTTTGATGATTTATCATCAGTCTGCATACAACCGACTGAACTATATTCCGAAATTCTTCGTGAGCCATCAGCTCCATTATCCAAATCATCCGATTCAATCCTGAGTTGGTTTGAGAAATCTTCAGTCAAGTTGTGCAAAGTACCAGCCGCAATGATTTCCTCTTGTTTGCGGGATGCTTCCTCAAATCTCTCAACGAAATTGAGAGTCTCCTCTTTAGCTTTCATATTTTCAGCCACCTTCATCCGTAAGGATGATTTAGGAGTAGAAAGAACCTAGATAACAATGATAATAATGAAATAAAAAAAAAAAATAAAAAAAACAAGAGCCTAACAACAATTAGCTCATAGAAACACGATTTCTGAAAAAGTCCAAAACCAGGACGAAACGACGAAACGATCGTCACTATGATGTAGTTGTTTTCTACTTGAAAGATTTTCAAGTCAGTGTAAACACAAAATCTACTTGTATTCCTTGTACTGAACGAAATTAATTATAACTGCACATTTCAATACTGCCGTGCTAAGCTGAAGGACAGTAGGCCTATCTGCAGAAAGCAGGTTTCAGAAAATTGGATTTGAAGTATAGAAACAATAAAGTGAGGGTTTTTTTCAAAATACAGTTAATTAATAAATACATTAATATACTTTTTGTCACATGAAATTAACTTATTCAATAATTTTTCATTTTTTTTGTTATATAAACATGTTTTCTTCATTTTTTTCATAATAATGCACATAAGTTACTGCTATTGCATTGTCACTGCTACAACAGTTTTTGCTGATTGCAGTGCTAACCTGGAGAGCAGTAGGCTAATAATGTAATTTACTACCTATTAAAAATTAAGGAAAAGGGCAGTAACCAACATGCAATTACTGCTTTCTTGCTTAGTAGTTGTTGGATAGTGCTCTTTTGCTTAGTTCTTGCTTGCTGGTTTAGGTAAATGTACTGCGATACTGCTTTCAGCCAAGTTTATATTTCTCGAAAACGTTGCACATATGGCTTTTATACCTAGTTCATAGAATCTCCATGGCATTTAGTATCTAACATAAAATTAATGTGAAAATTTGCAGATACATTCATACCATTTAGCACGGCAGAATAATTGAGTACCCTATAATTAGCCTACTTCGTCAAAGAAAAAAAGGGAGTAATTACAGTAGGTTGACAAACTAATTATTAAATTACCTCAATTGGAGTTCTAGGGATGCCTTCGGTAGGAGAGCGTGGATCACGATCCTTGGATAGATGCCTGGTTGGAGGGGTTCTTGAGCTTGAGTCTTCACTACTTCTAAGATTAGATACCTGAAGGTTGCCCATATTTCCAATGAGGTTTCTCACAAGCGAAAGGAAGACCTGGAAAATAAATTCATTATCAAGTTATTTCTATGTTGTCCACACTCATTTTGTGTGTCATCGTTTATTAAAATGACCAGAAACTTCTAAATAGAGTTCAGAATTTTTAAGGCCTACATGAGTGATGTAGTCATATCAAGCCAACACACCAATTTAGAACTTAAAATTGAAAACTAATTTGAAGTTTGAAATTTCAAGTTTTATGTACCTCACAGTTTAAACACAATCAAAAACCTTTAATTTACTAGCCTACTGATTACCTGAATTACCTCCTTCACCAAAGCCAGCAGAGCCGGATAGGTTGTCATAATTTTTTAATGGAGACTACATTATTTATATGCAAAATTAAATCATCATCAAGATGGCAGTCCGGTCAAACAAGCCTTACTAATTCATTCTCGAAAAACTCCCCAATAGAATGGGTTATCCACAAGCCAGCTCTTGAGTCGAAATCGGAATGTAGGCAGATTCAAATTCTTCACTTCCTCTGGCAGCCTATTGAAGATCCGCAGGAAAATTGTAGGAAAAGTATCACGTGTCCTTGTCAGTCGGCGGTACGGCACATCTAGGAGGCTCCTGCGCCTTGTATTGTGATTGTGGAAGTGACTCCAAGTATAGGTATGTTGAATTGGATGAATACAATAGGTAGGCAATTTTGATCATTTTTAATTCCATAAATCCCGGAGTTTCTATTAGGTAGGCTACCAAAAATACACCTGCATTTTGGGATTGACTTTCACTGACACCTCAAACCACATCCTAGACTAAAATTTAAGTAGGCCTATAGCCTATATTGATAAAACAGGAGCACATAATTTTTTTATCCAATTGATTAAAAATAATGAAGCAGTATTTATAATAGGCTATAAGAAGTCGATCAAATAGAACTTTCTCAGCATAAAAATTTAGGCTGGATACAAATAAACTTACATACATGAACTGAAATGTTTGGTTTTATTCCCAAGTTATCATCAAGTCATCTTGGTAATTCGATCAGCAGTATTGTTTCATCACATTTAAATCATTAGCCTAAATTGGGATGAGCCTAAACCCACTACACCATTCACCATATGTGAACTATGACGTTTATCGGCACGTAACATTACTGCCAATACCCACTGTCGGTGTAGTGGGCATTGCAAGACAGTAATACACGTGAACAATACTTTCTTGCATGCGCCGTTCCTATAACGGTCCTAGTACGATACGGTGTAGTGGGTTTAGACCTTTAGTGTAATTGAGGCAAAATTATTCGATTTTTATTCTAGACTTTCACTTTTTGAGAAATAATCAATGAAGAATGAATTTACTCATCTTACAAAAAAAGCTTAGTCCTACATGTTAAAACAGGGTGAGCCTGTACGGTATGTACCTACAACTGTAGTTTGATAGTCTATAAAAACTTCCAATACCGTACTTGACTTCATTTGTAAACAGAATAAAATTTCTGAATTAGATGAGAATTTAACGAGGATAACATTCAGCCTAGTTTAAACATTAGTAACTGGTTCTTTCTTTTCGACAGCATCAATGAAAAGGAATGCATTGACTTGGCTTGTTGTATGGAAAACATGGGGATGCGATTCTAATTCAAATAATTCATATCATAACTTACCGAAACCTGTATCCTCAATCCTAACCAGCTTCAAATCACTCTTTTCCAACAGGTCAAAACAACATTTATCATAAACAAATATTCAAAACATCAGATTCAAGCAGCAGACAAAAGTGCATAAAAGGAACAAGTCAAACAAGGATAAAATTTCCGTTACTTTTCAAATGAGGAGTGGTGGACGTCACTGCTCACGCAGCACGCTCAGGTTCCTGAGAACTGCGCATGCGCACAACTTTACACCAATCATCAGCTGGATTTCAACGATATCAGTGATCACATGGGCATTGATTGAAATGTTTCCAAGTTCAAAAATATAAGAGAAGTGATTTTGATTGTTGATCTCAATATCAACAATTTTTCAATATCACAATTTTGTTTAATCATAATTATAATATTATAAACATAGTTCAAACATAATGAGGCGATTCACGACAGTTCTCAAATATTTCCGACGTGGAATCAATACTTCTAGAAGAGTAGAATCCGACGAATGTCACCATAGAACGGGCGGTGTTATCGGAATAGTAAGATTTTTAATTTATTCCTATATTATTACCTATTTATAATTTTCCATATTCAGAGGAAAAATAACTCGGTTGAAATTATGAAAAGATTGGACTGAATTATAATTTTTATTGAAGTCAATGATGATGACGACCAATATGTTGAATTTATTTCTATTTAATTAAGCAAGATAATGACGGCTATTCTTATAGTTTTATCAGAAGAACCGCTTATTTTTATTGCAATATCATCCGTAAGATGAAAAATCAATTATTCATTTTATTATGTGTTTCATCAAGCAGTAAAAATTAACGTAGGCTAGACTATAAAGTATTAAAACAAATATGATTCTCACTCCAAAAGGTGCATTAATGCTTTAAAGTTTGTTTATTATCATAAATTATTTGAATGTTTCAAGTTCATGTAACCTTGATAAAAACATGTTTTATCAAATACCTTCAATTATTTTGTTATAGAAGTACCGTGGTCCTAAAATGTTTAAATTTTTAGTAGGCCTAAGATACCTATTTTACTGTAGAAGCATACAATATAATTTTGTGTTTTATTTCATTGTTGTAGTAGCCTACGGTAGTGGTAGTGGTTTGGGATCCTTCACAAATTTGAAACTTCTAATAGGCCTACGGTACGCGTACAGTAAGTAGGCCTACCGTATAGGTAGGAATTTGTTTTAAATGTATGGAGGGCTAAGATAGCCTACCATACTGATTCAATCCATCTGTATAGGCTACTTAAGCTTAGATTTAGGCCAGCAGGGTAAATACGGTACTTATAAGCACTCGAAATTGATAGCTTATCTCATTCATTTTTTCAGAATTTGCCTTTTGATATTCACAATGAGACAAGGTTCACCGTCTTGACGACAATCTTTTTGATAACTGGATTAGGACTGATGCCATTTGTAGTTCATCGCCAGTTGAAAAAGCAGAACTCTGTCTCTGATGACAAGTAAAAAAGGATGATGATATTGATACTACTGGTAAGTAACGGCATAGCCACCCTACGTCAATGGTCGTGGCCTTTTTCTGGTTGTTGAATCTGTAATTATTCATGCATACAGGTGTAAAATAGTGATTTTTAATGAGGGTTTATGAATTTTTCATACGAGATGATGTTATGCTCAGCTCTGTCTCCAGTCTGTTAGCACCGTCTACAAGAATATGCATCGTTTCAGCTGACAAATGCAGTCCATTTGAAAATCATAAAATCTGAAATTAGGATATTTCTAGAGATGTACAGTATTATTTTTTAGGAAGGTGGATACAAGCATGCTTGTAGGAGCGTCTGTTCTCATAATCATCAAGAATAGTGAAAATAATAGAATGACATCTGAAAATACTTCATTTTAAACATAATTTTCATTTCAATATTGATTTATTTTTGTTTACAATTACAAACTTTGTCGCATTTCCTAATTTATATTGTATTTCTTACTGTTTCAGGTGACTGATATCCTGTTTTTACCAGCATTTGCTTTATAACGTCAATTCAGGAATTTGTTAACCACAGAAAATTTGTTTATTTGTTCCACTTTCACAGCTATTTAGTTTAATATCTTTGCTCAATGATAAATATTGTTATGATTAAAATATAAATAAATCTATGATTAATTTTGAAATATGGTATTGCTATGGAGAATTGTATTTCAATAATTTATTGTCAAAGAAAAAGCCATTTAACTTACTTAATAAAATGAATATTTGCTTTGAGATTTTCAAGAAACAGTATGAAAGCTGTATTTGAAGTAGTGTTTCACAGCAATTAAAAATTCAATTTTGATTAATTTATTTTGTTTCTATCCAGGAAAACTGTTTGTTTATTTCTGCTTTTGCTTTGCTAGTATTCCATTCTAAGACTAATAACAATTGGATTGACTATAACAAAGGAAAAAGTCTGTATTAAACCTGTCTTCACATAACAATATTATGTGAAAACATTGAATATGAATTCAAGCATAAATGAAAAAGTGATATCAATAATCATCCCAATACAATTAAATGAAAATTTACCCATTAATTTAATGGGATGCATATGTTTACACAATGTGTATCAATAAAAGTATAGATAATGTAAAAATAGCTTTAAGCACAGATGTAAAGAAAACTGCTCACAGTATTTGAGCTTTAATTAAATTACTATGTACAACTAATACTAATTGACTCATTTTCAACCGAGAGCTAAGACATCTTCAAATGTAAGAAGAAAGCAAATTAAACAAGACATTATCTCCTCCACAGAGAGAAGAGTCCAGGATATTTTTGCAGGAAAATATATTTTGAAAAAAGAGCTTCCTAGAACGGTATTTTGAGTGAAGTCCAGCCTATAATAATTATAAGTACCTGTCAAACTGAAACAATTTACTTGTACTGAAAGGAACCAATTATTTATTACGTCTCCGATTAACTTCTAATTTTTTATCCATAGAGTTAGGGCGTATTCGCTGAGGAGGAGAGTTCCCCAGACCCCCTGGATCTCCCACTTTCCAGCCCCCTACAATATTATGATATTGCAAAATCAATGAAAAAAAAATTGCATTGATATACTTTTCAAATAATCACTGATAAATATAAAAAATGCTACACGTTCCATAATCACATGAAATAATAGTTTTTAAGATAAAAGAATAGGCCTATAGCAAATTACAGTCAAAATGATTATTGATGTGAAAAGGATGTTGTCGTCTCTCCTGTGAGAAACATAGAGATTTGGGAGAAGAACTCCATGGTGAGAAATACAGAGTTTGTTATCACCATGGCAATGCGAAAACAAAGTGTTTCGTCACCACTCCAGTGGAGCGGTGATGTTTGTTTAACAACACCCAAACACTCCCTTCCAGTCATGAATATATTTTTATTGGTTTATCCTAGGTTGTGAACGATCAGAACGAGCAACATGAATAAAAACGGCTGGATCTTAAAGTGTAGGATGAGTACTGTTACTATTAACATCTTCTCAAATATATCAGTTAATTCATCTCAAAATTCTCAGATTGGTAATCAATAGCACAGGTAATATGAAAACACTAATACGTTATTATAGCACTATAAATTATAATTCATTTTGTTTATGCAGGATGTAGTAGGTTATATTTATAACCAAACACTGGCACTAATATTTCATTCACACTATATTGGTGTTCTCACTTTCTTTTTTTCTTCTTAGCATTGAAATAACACTTTTAAATTATTTCCCTTGAAAGTTTATTATATATGGTTTTATCTTTATGTAAGATTAGCAGTTCTTACCTGCGTACAGATTGTTTCCTTGTAAGTTGATTGATTTCGTAATTTTTCAACTTTCATTTTGTCATTATGATGTAAAGATATCAATAAAGTTTTTGATTGGATTTGATTTCCAGATAAAAAATGGCAGGCCGGAAAATTACAAAAAGAGAAAAATTACGTTTGGCTGAACAGGAGGCTAAAAGAAAGGCGAAAGAAGAGGAGGAGGAACTGAAACGTTTGCAAGCGCTGGAAAGACAGCGAGCCAAGGAGGAAGAGGAAAGAGTGCGCCAGAAACAGCTACTAGAAGAACGTGAGCACAACATGCGCAAGCAGAAGCTAGCGCACTCGTGCAGGCTGCTGAGCATCTGTCGCAAAAAGAAGCACAAACAGGACGTGGCTCAGCGCGCCTATAACGACTGGCGACTGTACGTACTGTGCGAGGGAGTTCCCAATCCGAGTGACGTCATAGCCATGAACACCTACATGTTTCTGTGGCAGGGCGAGACTGAGACCCAGCACATCGATCAGCTGGTACCCAAGGGCGTCGAGGTGCTGCGACTGCTCACAGTTCTCGACGACCTCATCGACAACCCCCTCGACGCGCGACCCTCCAAACTCGCCAACTGGAAAGAGGTCCGCCATAACTTCCGCTCCGAACTCCAGCAACGCATCAACATGGCCACTTTCAACATCATTCGAAATTTCGAACAGACCATGGAACAGATCGACTTGGAAATTTTCAAGTACATGTGCACCTGTCCATTCATGACACTGTGTCTGTGGACGCGTTCAGCACTGCCCAAACCGCACAACTACGAGCCCGAGTCCCAAACAGTTGATTTCCCCGATATTGGTCTCTCACTTGAACTACCCATTCACATTGTCACACACAACATCGTTGTGCGTGCTCTCAGACTCAGCTATGACCATCTTTCCGATACCAGTCATACCTGGAGTCCTAAACCTCTGCCCAAATACTACCAGTACAGTTTATTCCATTGGAATACAGTGGAGTACGATTTGAAAATCAAACTAAAAGAAGAGTTTGAAGCAATGAATGAGACTAAAAAACGTAAACACCCAAAACTGAAGCCTCTTGAGGAGAGCTCTACAACACTAGATATTAAAGAAGAGCTAGAAGAGCCAGCACCAGCATTAAAAACAAATAAGAGAGCAGACGATCAGACTAAAAACAAAAGGAAGTCGATCAGACGAAAAACAAAAGGAAGCGGTCTGGGTGCTGCACTAACTAGAAACACAGAATCACTTTTACAAATTGAAGATATCGCTGATGACGAAGAGGAAAATAATGAAGTGGTTATGGATGTGACGGGAGAAGCCAGCATGACTTCAGTTACTGAAAAAACCGAACCAGTACCTGAAAAAAGAGCATCTCAAATGCAACGAACTCCATCTCTATTGCTCCTATTCCGTGAGAAACGGATAAAACATTCATTGAAAAAATATTTGCGTTACAAAGTGCGGCCTCAAGATTTAAACATGCGGCAATTTGTGGTGCTCGGTGGCATTTATTATGTTGAAGTACTCGAACAACCTGACCAGCCAGTCATGCTAAAAAATCGCACCATACTTACCCTAATTAAAGGCGAAGAACGAATACGGCGCCTTCACTATTATGAGGTAAATATAATTTGAGTTTTTAATAAGGACGATTGCTTTACAAATTTATCCATCTCTTTACAACATATTAATAATATTATAGGCCTAGATGCAGAACTGCAATATTGCTGGATTCATGGAAAACCTGCAACACAGTATATTTATGTAATCATTTCAATTGAAATTTTATTAACAATTGCTCATCTTCTTGAATTCCCGCTCACTTTTTCATGTATTTAAACACTTTCGCTTCAATCAAACCAATTTATAGCTCCCTAAAATCTATTGTGATCTGCTTCATAATCATAAAATTATAAATAAGAGTACAAACATGAATTGTAAATGTTATGAAAAATAATGTTATGCATTCTACATAATCATATGAATGTATTAATACTTTTTCAACTCCAATACAACTTGAATTTATTTATTCACATTTATTTAATAGACAATTTTTCTTGAGAATAGTCGATTCAAGGTACCTGGAAGATAAATTATCTGTTACGCCTGATAACATTTATCTGGAAGGCAACATTCAATTGAAGCCAAAATAGATGTAAAAGTCACTAACTCATACATTTTTCAAACTATCAATTTTATTGTAACTAAAACCTTTTAAGCTCATTGATGACAGAGTGATTAATACCAATGTTATTCTATGGAGACGAATGAATTTTTGGGCATATATACCAAGTACAGTAGATAAGTGCTGTACACATTTTAATATTGAAGAGTACTTTGAGTCTATTTTCACAACTATAGCAGGATCCAATTCAACTTGTCAGAAATCAGCTGTTTCAAAGATCACAATACTTAACCTACAAATGCTGAATCTCGCAGATTATTGAAAAGGTCTTTTAAAAACTTATTCTTTGAAAGGTCTTCTTTGAAAAGGTCTTTTAAAGACTTTAAAGGTCTTTAAGACTTTCAAGCCTTTTCATTATTGTGTCGAAATCACTGTTGAATTATTACTGGATCAGCTGATTTATGACAAGTTAATTGCATCCTGCTATAGTTGAATTGTATAAGTAGTTGATAAAATAAATTAATTTATGGAGAGTGTTTTGTAGAAATACACACCTCCACCGCCGAAAGAGGAAGACGACAAGCCGCTGCACAGCGCTGACGACCCGGAGCCAGAGCCGAGGGGCAAAGAGGACGGCCTCAACCGTCTGGTGCTCGTCAACATCAAACTGCCCGACTCCGTGCTGTGGTTCGAGCCTCCAACCCCGGTGCAATGGTCTCACAAGAAGCGAATGTGGACCTCCAGATTCATCTACGATAATCGCTTCAATGAGGATAAACAAGTTAGTTATTCCAATTTCCAAATAAACCTGTTTAATAATAATACTGTAGTAATTTCTCTGGAAATGGGAACAACACTATACCAGAGGAGTTATATGAGACAGCTATACAGAACTGTTTCTTGTTTAAAACTACATTCAATTAATATGATTTTGAAAAAAATTGATTGAATTGGTGACTTGGATTTTTAGTTTTTTTACTAAACAATTATTGTCAATTTTCTCATTTAAATATATCAATTTTCCAGTACTCTCAAACATCCAATCCGATCTCTATTAATGAATCATCGAAGTTAAACTTCTATGACGTCTTAAAACTTACGTTTTAAAATATTGAAAATACAAAGAAATAAATATAATAATGCATATATATATAGTAGGATCCATTTAACTTGACATAAAACATATGATCGACGAGCATATGTTTTTGGAAAACCATATTCAACATGCTACAAATCTTCTGATATTGAAAAGGTCTTATTAAAAGTTCTTTTACTATTTTCTTTAAAGGTCTTCTTTAAAGTATTTAAGACTTTTAAGACTTTCATCAGCCTTTGATCATTGTGTCGAAATCACTGTTTAATTATTTGATTTACTGGAACAGCTGGATCCTGCTACAAATTGGATGATTTATTGAGATTCTATGTAACATTAAAATGAAATTTCATTGACCATTTGCTATGATATATGAGATCATTGAACATCAAACATGGTCGACGAGCATCTGATCAATCTGACAAAAACGTTTCATCGGATGACAAAACGTTTCTAGGGACAGAACAACATTGACAGTTTCATTGTCAACCAGACGCTGGAACATTGTAGACAAGTTGAAAGCCTGCTGCCTATTGGTTTATCGACACAGCGCTAATGATCTATCCTATTCAGACGTGGGACAGTTGAGTTCCGACTGGCGAACTGGACAGACTGAAATTCCTGGAAGTCTGCTGCCTCAGCATCATCTGCCACCATCATAGTCGAGTTCATCATCAAAGACAACAATCGAGTCTGCTTGAATTCTGCAGAACGCGAGCAGTGGGGCATTACAGGAGTTGGTGGGGTTTACTTCGATGCTCACGAACTGGTGAGACGTATGCGGCGGGGAGGGTGGACGTGTTTCCTGATCACGATGCCGGTGTCTACATGGCGGATAGTTCAAAATCGAAACACCACATAACTGAAACCACGCGTATCAGTGTATGGCGCTACTGAGCACACATCTTACAACTCTCTCCTGGTCGCGTTGGAATCTTCTCGCCGGGCCCGACAACATAGTCATGCAAATGCGAGAGTTCCTGGACAGAAAACGTTTACCCAACTACAACATGCTACTGGTAACACTGCAACGCGCTCTGCTGGTCGAATGCACGGAAGTCAGCCAGGCGTTCAACAATCGCGGCACTGAGGGCATGGAATACTACCCGACATCTACTGGCTGGCAGGCTCATTCCAGTCCCATCACCCTTGACAAAATACAGAAAATCAATGTGAATCTCATGCAGAATGTTTACTTTTGTCCTCAGCAAAACTAGAGTGCTCAGTTTTTCCTAAGGAGAGTATCAAGCAAAATAAGATTGAGGTCATATAACGACTAAAGATGAAAAAAAATAATGGTAGGCCAAGTTAGCTTCAATAAAATGTGAATGATGATTATGATGAACATTATTGAATAATTACTTCATTTTAAACTTTCAATCAGAAAACAAATATATCTTACATTACATAACTGCATTGTAATGTAATTGTTTTCTTTTGAAAGTTTCTTAAAATCAGTGTATTATATCAGTAGGAAAAAGAAGAATGGATATACAAGACAATAAAATAATTTCATTATTGGCTATCATATTCATAAAAATTATTATAACAATAAAAAGTACTTTGGAAAAGCTGGAACTTTCCTGAAGAATGAGATACCACAAAATCATGATAAAATGAATTATGATAACCAATACGAGATTACTCTGAAAATTTTGACAACTTCAATTATTATATTCAAACTGAATAAAGATCATAGATAAAGATAATGTTGTTTAAATTGAAGTAGCTTATCTCTAAATTAATGCAGAGTAGTTTTACTTTATAATTATTGATAATTTAATAGTATTGAAGTGGACTGATGATACATAATATTTTTTGAAGTTTATACAAGAATCGAGTATCTAAAAAATTTATTAAACAATTTTTGAAACCTATTATTGCATTTTCAAAACATCCATCAAGTGTGCAATAAAATATTGTACTTTATTGAAACGACCAATCCAATATTATAAAAATATTTATATTTCTTTTGGAAAAAGTAATAGCCATATTTTTATTTATTCCATCAAAATATCCTAGAGGATTTTCAAGACGAAATGAGGAATATGGCTTTTATAATCGATACTGAAACTAATTGCGTATTGACTCAATACTGAAACATTGAGTATTGAGTACAGTGATTTGTAATGGCACATTGTTATGTTATGGCACAGTTTTGAGACTATTATCACTTTATGAATTGAGTCAACTGGACATGCTATCTATCATCTACGTCTTGATGAGTATTCTCTACCTTTTTAGCAATAAGAGCGCAATGAGGGACAGGAGTAAAAGCCAGAATCAAGTCGATTAGTCTGTTTCCTTTATTACAAATTACACTTGATACAAAATTACAAAAGAAATCAAACTCAATGTTACACATATATATGAATAGAATAATAATTATATAAAGTCATTTCATACAATAATTCTTACCTTCTAACAATAATCTAAAAGACTAGAAATCAAGTTTACTAAGATAATTGAAAATGGCATTCCATTATACCACTAATGTCATGTAAAATGAAAGTGACTAATTTTATCTTTCACGAAATTGTTATTGATATATTTAAAGATTGAAATAGTAGAGCATTAAAAGTTCATATCGTTGTCAACAAAGGCAGTTTCGGAATAATCTGAGGCAATATTTTTTCAAGGTTATACTCATTGAGAGGTACTCAAAAATCATTATCCTTACAAAATATGGTAAAAATAGGCTTAAATATATCACAGATAATCATTAGTTTCAAAATTTCTCAGATTATTCGATTAGCAATGCAGGCAGTGAATTATATCTCTTAAACACACCAAATAATTATTACTGTTACATAACAATACATTTTTCAATCAGATATTCTGTTTTACTATACGTATAAAATTTTCATCAACAACAAACTATATCTAAATTTTTGAGTGATATCAACAATAGCGATTCCACCTGACTTTTGAAGATTACAATAATTTCATCATCAAGCTGCTTTATCAACATTATTAATGAGAGTAAAAAACTTGTTGAAACTATAAATGAAAAGACAATTTCTCTGACAAATTTAAAAATAGTTTTGTTCTAGTGCATGATCTACTCCTGAAAAAATCTATTTGCCAAAAATATTCATATCTAACACGTGCAGTGAAAATTTAAACTTTTGAACAGTGAACAATAACGTTTGCTGCATTATTGTTTTCAAATTTACAGTGCTGAAAATATGTGGAACATATTTTCGAATATGACTATCAACAGACAATAAGTACTTGGAAATGATAATTTATTTACAAATTCTATATCACCTACCATTCTATTTTTAGATAGAATAATGACGCAAGTTGTTTAACGCGAAAATCGATACTTCAACAGGTCTCTGTAATCTATGTACGGTCTTATCACAACAGTAAATCTTATACTTCTTATTATCCTGGAACTGTGAAAAATCAATTCTATATCACCCAACTGATGAAGATTCATACAAAATTGTATCATAGTCATTGATTGGGAGCTACAAATCATTCTTACAGTGTGAAGAATCGATTTGAATGAACGCATTCATAGAGGATTAAAAAATAAATGAGTCACGCTTGAGATGTAATGGGGAATATGAGTCAAAGTTGAGAAAGCAACAGCATTTCTCAAGGAACTCAATATAAATGCAAGCTGGTACTTCAAATTCTGAATTATGATAATTCTTGACCAAAATTGTTAGAAATTTTGAATTTACAATAAATATATTAATTACAATATATCTACAAAGTCGTGTATTTACAATACTTTCCCTCGTTGATTTTAAATATTCTTTTTGCTGAATACAAAATAATAACTGGGAAGATGAATAATTCATGTAATGAATACATAATAATATGTTACTCTCATCATTATGATATCCTGATAAAAAGAAATGAACTAATTAGTTGTAATGTAATACTCTTATAAAATGATAATAAAACCCATTTACACGTTTTGAATACTTAATGCAAATATAAAGTGGCAGACCAAGTAATTAATTCAGCTCAGAACTGCTGCAAAGAATTCTAGGCACTTCATGAACACAGAAATTCTAATAATAAAATCTATAAAACTAGATATAAAATAAGAATTTTTTCCTGTTGAAAAGAGTTCAGAATTATTTATGTTTATGCCATACATCTCTAATTTAAAGTGCTTGTAAAATCAAATGAGAAAAATCATTTCATTAAATGTGTATGATATTGATTTTTGAAAATCAATATGAAACATATTAATAGTTGTTATTGGAATGACTATTTGAGGCTATAAAATTCTAATTACAAATCATTTCCGGTTCTTTCAATTTTAAACTTCAAGCAAAAAGGCCTCTAACAAGTTTATTCTCTACTTACAATATCACAAATCAATGAGATTCATGGTTCAGTCGGTGTGCTCACTTTGATGTCACCAATTTCGACAGCTACAAACGAGAAAGTAGGACGATCTCTGGGATTTTGATTCCAGCATCGGTCCAGTATCACTTTCAACTGTTCGGGCATATTCTTGTGGTGTTTCCAGTGCAGATCGCCACGCTGAAGCGACTCTAAGACCTCCCTATCTGACAACCGAGAAAACGGCAGCTCGCCACGAGTGTAGATCTCCCACACGGTTGCAGCAAATGAATAAATGTCCGACTTGCACGAGTAGTCATCTTCCGTTACGGCTTCCAGAGGCATCCATCTCAACGGAATTGTCTGCGAAGACAAAACAAATTACATTAATTCAATTTTAATTTATTATGATTATAATTTTAATTTTTTTATGAATTGTTTTCAATCCGAAATAGTAGTCCAAAAATAGGGTTGTAATTTCACAGCACAACTACATAGGGCTAGAATTAATCGGAACAATATGAGGTATAGAGCTCCCACAAAGAGAACAAATTTGGCCGAGAATGGGCAGAGATCTAAGGCTAGGCGTACACCGGTTAGTCAAGACAAGACAAGACGAGATCAGTCACGTTTAGTCACAGTACGTCACATAGATGCTTATGAAGCAACACACACCGATTAGTCATTGCATTGGTGTGTGCTGGCTATGCAATTATAATAATTACTGTGACTAAACGTGACTAATCTCGTCTTGTCTTGACTAACCGGTTTACGCCTAGCTTTAGTTGCCGTCTGCTCCAATGCTCCCAACATTTCGAATGAAAATATTATTATTTCCTAGTTCTATAAATGTGACTTCGATTAGTAAACTCGCGAAACATGAAATTGTAAAGGATGAAACTTACGTGAACTATAGCAAAAAATAGAAAACTGGCGATAGCCTAATCTATAAAAAGCAATTTCAGAATTATCACGCTTAATGTTGGACAAACTGATTTGACACTGAAATTTTAAGAGTAGCGCACGCGTAGTAGCATTTCTCTCTCCATGCCACTGACCAACCAGCTTTGTTCTCTTTGTGAGAGCACTATGACAAGCATTCACCTGATTCCTGTGCTTGAAGTACTCTTTGGCATAGGTGTCTTTGCAGAGTGCAGAGAAGGAGACTTTGAGCGAGAGATCGGATGAGATGAGGCAGTTGCGGGCGGCCAGGTCGCGGTGCACCGTGCGGTGGTTGGAGATGTGCTCCATGGCCATAGCCAGCTGATGGACGAGCGCAATGGTCTGCCTGGGCGTCAGCGGCGCCGGTCGCGGCTTGCTGCCTTTGCTCTCTTTGCGCGTGGCTAGCAGAAACTGTTTCAAATCCCCCTGAAAACATCGAAGAAAATTATGAAAAGTTTTCAAACATAAAACCAAGACTGTAGGTAGTAATGCAAAAAATTCATCAGAACAATTAAACGATTACAGATTATTGTTGAAAACCACTCAAATTAAAATATTTGAGCATAGAGATGACTAAAATTATAATATATTTCAGTTCAGAAGAAGAAGAAGAAGAAGAAGAAGAAGAAGAAGAAGAAGAAGAAGAAGAAGAAGAAGAAGAAGAAGAAGAAGAAGAAGAAGAAGAAGAAGAAGAAGAAGAAGAGAAGAGAAGAAGAAGAAGAAGAAGGAAGAAGAAGAAGAAGAAGAAGAAGAAAAAGAAAAGAAGAAGAAGAAGAAGAAGAAGAAGAAAGAAGAAGAAGAAGAAGAAGAAGAAGAAGAAAAGAAGAAGAAGAAGAAGAAAGAAGAAGAAGAAGAAGAAATTATTCATATTTAGTGCTTTGGCCAGTTCATCTGAAACGTGTTTCAAGGAAACAAAGCCAAATGGCCATAAGCACTAAATATGTAAGTAATTTTTTCACTTTTCAAACTATATAGAAGTATTTTTAAGGTATAGTTTATATTAAAACTCTTCTTATCTCTTACTTCTGAAAGTGAAGTAACAGAGGAATTCCAGTGGTTTGATTTGATAACTGATCATTTATTCTCCACCCAACTAATTCTTAAATGAATTCACAAATTGTCGTTTGTGATGAGTATTTAGAGTATTCTAGTCTACCTAAATCTCAAGCAATATAGAATAATATGTGATCCTCGATAACTCACCCAGTCTGTGTACTGTAGAACCATGTAATGGGGCTCGGAGTCGCGGCACAATCCGATCAATTTGCTGATGTTACTGTGATCGAGTCGACTGAACATGTCCAGTTGTCTCTTGAATTCTTGTAAGGCATTCTCATCTCTCATTTGTTGTAATGCCTGGAAAAAAATCAATAAGAATTACAAATAATTTGTTCAACACTGTACAACTTTCACTCTGTTGAGATAGTTTGACAGAATTCATAGTTTATTTAAATTTTTGAATAAACCGGTTGATCTGAGAATGGTGTTTTACAGTAATATTGAAGTTGTTTCAGAATTATTGAAGTCAACTTTCATCACAAAATAATCTAATCTCCTGATGGCGTAATATTATGAAATGAAAGAATGTGAAAATTTTGTAGAAACGCGGTTGTTTCAAAACCCTGAATCAAAAGGAGAGATATTTCCCTGGAATGCTTGAATCGGTTCATTGTTTTTCACCCTAGCAACTAATCAAAGACTAATAAGCTATTTTATTTTGACCTAAGTTGCTGAAGTTAGTTGCACAAAGTAAAACCCCAAGGTTAAACTCCCTATATTAACGAAGTAGAACTAATAATATTTCATAGGCTGATGAAAATTTTTCTATACCTTGACCATTACGACAGTGTCAGCGCCTTCTTTGATACCTCGAGCCTGAGCTAGATATACTTCACCAAATTCGCCATTTCCTGAAAATGAAATATATATTTAAAATTTCAATAAACCAATTTTTAACAAGTTCAAAATAATCGTTTTTTGGTACTAAAAAAACTTGTTGTCTTTAAAAGGCTACATTGCTGATTGGGTGCAGAATATCTCTCATAAGTGTTGAAACTTATGGGTTGCAGCTTTTGTTTGCAAGACATTCGCTAAACGCTCCAGTTTATTACTGTTCTGCGATGATCAGAGATAATCAGATCATGTAAGATATACGTGTCAATGGAATTGAAAGATGTATGGTGAATATAAATGTACTGTTCAAGAATTTTTTTTAGAGTCATGTGAGTTGTAGAAATTTATTTTGTCGATAGAAGAGCCATCTCAATAAAAATAAGATTCTATTGAAAAAAGCAAAAATTTACTCTCTTCACACATTTTTAAAGCCTACACTCTTATTGAAAAAAAAAATGGTCTCAAGTAATAGGCTAGTATTGTTAAATAGCGAAAAAGTTAGATAGTGTCGGCTGGAAGTGACAAAAATCAAGTCATAAGTCAAAGAAAGTCAGTATGGATCAGTGTTTCATATGAAGAAATATTAGAAATTAGATTTATAGAGTAGTAGTTTTGTTTTTCTAGTTGACATACGGGAAGTATCAAGATAATCAACTTACCAAGAAGCATCATATTATGGAGATCTTGTCGTGGAAACGATAATTTGTCATAGCCATTTTTCGATCTCCTGGACTGATTCGATCCTTGAGAATGCGCCGTGTTTTCGCCATCACTCCGCACCACTTCCCCATTCTTCTGCTTTTGCTCGCTTCCGTTCAAAGTTCCATTCTGGTTGGCAATACCATTCCCATCTCCTTTGCCTACTAGAAATAACGCAAACTCGTTAACAAACTAACACTAATAATATCTATTCCATAACATAACTCTTTCAAATTAAAGTTGAAATTGATAATATTGAATCTCTAGTCGCCAGGAGAAATTTTTTTGGGATAATTTGAGTCTTATGATGTAGTCTAAATTTGAATTTCATCGAGTAATGAATATAAACTTTATTATATGCTCATCATATAATAAATTTATTATTAAATAAATAATCAACAAACATATTTGGGGATTCTCATTTTCTCAATTATTCTTTAGCCTTCAATTATAATGATTATCACATTGAATGGGATATTCAATTTATTTTTGGATGTTTTTCCATTACGCCTGAATTTTTTACTCTGTTCCCCTTTACATCCCTTAAAATCTCACAACATTCCGCACAAACTTCAATTTTAGGAAATCTTTTGCTTCACTTCATCATATCGTGAAATATTAATAATCATTGAGCTGACTCCACACATCTTCAAAATTAATTTGAAAAATTGGTGACTTCACAATGAGATTTCTAAATTTTGAAACTGTTTTTTTTTTCAAAAAAATCGGTTACAGATTTAAAGTTCAATGATGTAGACAAATAAAAACTTTCTAATTAGTGAGGTTTCTAAAATAATATCATATTGTGTAATATCATTAAAATCACTACTTTAATAAAAAGTAGTTCACCTGTACACGTGTTCCGACGATGCGGCACAGCACCGCGAAATGTACATCAACACATCATTTGTGAGTACTATCTTACTTTCTAAGTGAATTTAGTGTCTATATTTTAATAAAAAAAGTACTTCCTAGTTCCAGAATAGTGTTAAAAATAAGTATTCTCATTACTTCAAATACAAAAGAGTGTTAAAAATAAATTTCACACCACTTTGAACACAATGCTCCTTGACAAAATTTACTGGAAACAATTTAAATCCAAAATTGTTCGGACCTATGTTTCACTTACACAAAGATAACCCGGTAGCTTCGCCGACAGGAGAGGTGGGATTGGCCTCCAAGTAAGCCTGCTTCCTCTTGTGTCGTCTGTAGCGGCACCACGCCATCAGGCCGATCACTAGCACCATGTAGGCTGCGGCCGCACTCAGCGTTATCGTCACCGTCTTCGTCATCATTGAGCCTTCGCTCTCCAGACCTTCAATGGTGCCGTCTGGCTTATAGCCTTCGGAGCCTGCAATTCAATCATCAACGTGAGTTTGCGATAAGATGAATTGGATGCAAATGATAGACTATCAAGAAAGTCCCAAGCGACACATAAATGAATTGCAATTTGGAGTGTGCAATTAAATTAGATGCAAATGCATGCTGGTAAGCTATCAAGAAAGTCTCAAGTGATTCTAGTTTGTATACTTGAGAGACTGAATGTGATTGGGGATCAAATGCAAATCAGTAACCATAGGCTATCATGTGAGTCACAAGTGATTATAGTATGTTTAGCAATTCAAGTTTAGCATGAGTGTGTATAATAAGATGAATTAGATGCAAATGCATATGTTGGTGAACTATCAAGTACGTCCTAACTGATGCTAGTTTGTATACTTGAGGGACTGAAAGTGATTGGGGATCAACTGGATGCAAATGCAAATCAGTAAACTATCATATGAGTCCTATGTGATTCTAGTTTATTCAGCAATGAAATCATCAACATATATGTTGATGTGCAATGAAATGAAGTGAATGACCAAATGATAAGTAAGTCCCAAGTGATTCTAGTTTTTATACTAGCGAGACTTTATTTGATTGTGGATCAATTGGATGCAGATGCAAATCAGTAAACTTTCATGTGATACCCAAGTGATTCTAGTTTAAACACTAGAGAAATTGAAATTGATTGGAAATAAATTGGACGCAACAAAATAATTTATTATGAAACATGAGTAAAAATAACCAGTTTTTTGAAATAATGATCTCAGCTAAGGATATTTTATTACAGTTGAGTTTTAAAACTTGCACATTATATTTTTACAGCTTTTTCAAATTTAATTCACAGTTGGCTTATTCAAATTGTTGAGATGGTTGGTTGTTTGCAGTCCTGTATTAAACAAATCATGGGGCTTTTAATGGTGGCGAAAGCTTGAATCAAAGGGTTGAAGTACAGTGCTGAACTTGAATAGCTAAATACGCTGTTATGAAATTATGAAATATTAAACAATTTTATTCTTCGGATCATCTAACAATGTAAATTAAAGAAAATATAGAGAAAGAAAACTCACTTCGAACATGCAATGAAATTTCGTATCGCTTCAGGCCACCACTGTTTCCGGCCGTGCATCCATATTTTCCTTCGTCGGAGAAGTGAACTTCGTCTATGACTAGCGACCCATTTTCCAATACATGAAATCTGAAAAACAAATAGAAAACGTTTGTAATGAAACGCACTGTCACCGGCTACTCAAATAAGAGAGAATAATAATAATAGAGAAAGAAAATGAAATAGATAGTGAAATAAATAACACTTTTGTCTAAGAATAAAAATCATAATCACCTTTTAGAATCAAAATCATTCATGACGGAATTCTTGTCCCATTGGATAGTTGGTTTTGGATCACCCTCGGCAACACAATCCATCTGAATAGAATAGCCCTCGAAAGCTTCCGTAGGGTTGCGAGGAAGCACTACAAATTTCGGAGTTTCTGTAACAAGAATGAATAAATTATAATTCAAGAAAACTTCAATAAACAAATACTGTAGTTCAATCAATGCTTCAATGATTATTCACTCTTATAAATTTTGTAAGTCATGTTGGAATTATTAAAATTTTCCGTGCTCCAGAATTTTTTATCAAGCTTGATTACACGATTCTACAGAGCAAAAGTTGAATGATTATAACAAACAGCAAGTATGCAAAGAATCAAGTATAGAGAGTATTCACACAAAAAAAACTTGATAATATCATTAAACTTCATTCACTTTACGAATCAATGTGTATATAAGACTTATCAGCTAGGTGATGAATTTTTAGGACAATGGAAAAATTGAGAAGTATAAAAGAACTGTTATCGGAGTGTAAAAGAGAGTTGATACAGATTTCATGAGATTTAGGTATTTCACATTCAAGGACATGTATAATATTCAATGATAGAAAGCTAAATAAAGCAGAAACCTCACAATATAATAATGTTAACACAGGATTAATTACTCACCAACAACATCAATTTCTATTGTTACATTGATGACTCCTTGTGGATTCGATGCTACACACATATAGCGACCCTTATCTTCCCATTTCACGCCATTAAAGTGCAATGTGCCATTAATATCTTGCACATGAACGGGCAGGTCAAAAGTATTGTCACCATCTCCAATCTGCGAAAATGAGTCAACGAGTGAGTGGCTTTAGAATGCTCAATCTCATCTATTCCAGGGATGATTGAAGTAGATTTTAGATATGGTACGATTTTAATTGCCATATACGTATCGGTCTATCACTACAAAGAGAAACTGAATATTCCAGATATAATAAAAATATAATGTAATGAATAAATTAATATTTTTGGGACTACAATATGAATAACTTCTTTTATGATAGCCTTAAATGCGTTAAATAATAGCCTTAAATAAATATTGTAATTTTTTACTCATGCATAACCCTTGATACACCAAGATATTTTCTACAGTTGATAGCCATAGCCGCCAATCAGGTGGAAAGAAACTCAATCAAATTTTGCTTTTTGTGCATTGGAGTACTTTCATTCTCTCAAGAGTAATAATTTATATTGGCAATTTATAAGGCTATTATAATACTATCTCATTAATGCCAGTAGATGAAATCAGAAAATCTCACCTTGAGCCATTTCACCAGAGGCTGAGAAGATCCTTGTGCTTTACAATAAACTTTCTTGACTGAACCTCTTTCCAATTTCTTGTCAACGGGCCTCGGCGAAAATTTCAGTTTTTCTAAAAAATAGAAAAAATAATACATTGGTATATTCAGGATTTGAATAGGAAAACGTTGGCTTCTGAGATAAGTAAGTACCGTACATGAAAATGAGAAGTATTCCAAACAATTAAGAAGTCAATTAAGAAGCAAACATTAAGTTTTAGAAAGAGACAAAACTTTAAAGAATTTCTACGTCTGCACTAGTAACATTTCACATAATAATATTAAAAATTGCTTCAAGATTTAGAGTACAGTATATCTTTCACTTTGCTTCCTATACAAGCGTTCAATAACTTAAAAGGTCAGATAGGAGAACACTGAATAAAAAGTAAGAACAAATTTTTGTACTTAAAAAGATACCTTTTAGATACGATAGTGATTGTGATGTTTGTGATTTTCTCTAATATAATTGAAGTAATATTTGACTATAATTATATTGTTTTCATTAAAATATTTATAATTTTAATGCACATGTAATGATACTTTCATAAATGACTCTACATTTCTAGTTACAATATTAATGATTGATGAAGTAGTACCTCGACCGTTGAATGACAGTCGATTCATGTAATACTGTATGTTATATTGTTGGGTTTGTGTACTCTTGAATTTTGAGGGTCTGTTTCCTCCTTTATAAGTATCTAATCTGAATAGGCTACTGAAATTCACCAAAATAACAATAACATACGATTAATTTGTCAATAGCACATCAATTACCTTTGATATGTAGCGATGCTGGTTTGGAAACAAGTGGCTTGTAACCAGTTGTATTGACTAGACAAGAGTAGTCTCCTTTATCGGAGACCTGGGTGTTAGTGATGGTGAGTGTGCCGGTGCTCTGATCAATTGACAGTCGGCTATCCTGGCGAAAACTGGCATTGTCTTTCAACCAGTGTACTGTTGTGATTGGCGGTTCCATCCCTTTGAACTGGCAATAGAACACAGCCGTTTCCCCTTCATCGACGGTTACTGGAGTTGGACCTTTCTCCAAGGACGGTGGCGCTACGAAAATCAAATTATACAATAAGTGCTAAAATTTACAATTTTTTCGTATAGGACCATTATTGATTCTTTACATTACAAAATACTAGTACTAGGTCTTATAAGACCCATTGCATACAGAGCATACATTCATTCAACTGTACAAATAAATGAAAGTATCAATAATACAAAGAAAAATAAATAAACTCTATCAGTACAGAGAATAAATTAATATAGAACTTTTAAATACTTTAATGCACTACACAATCGAAACTGTGCAACGTACCCGAGAATATTTTTGAATTTAGTAAAATTCCTTGTAAATGTTCCAACCAAATCAAGCCAATCAATATGAGTGGAGTTATGTTGAAAAATAAGTAAACAATTGGCTGAAAGCTTATGAACTTTTTTACTTTTGTAAAAGTAAAAGGTAGTAATTTCTCTTTATTGTAATGATTCTCCTCAAGTTTTTCAAGTGATATATTTATCTATGATTGTTTCATGAGCTATTATATTGCAATAATTCAACTCCAATTCGAATTTCAACTCATTTTTCTCACTAATAATTCAATATTCAATTAATTTATTAGTCCGAGTACAAATAATAAAAATACGATTGGGAGAGAAACAACAGGGTTAGCCGAAATCTGTTCCTCCCTCGAATTTTGATAAATAATTCATTTGAAAATAAGGTTATGTTTCCACTTCAGTTGATCACAAAAAATCCCTGTCCAAAAATATGTTTACTTTTACATTTTGAATTTTAATGGCAAGAAATAAGTCTTCAATAAACATTCCAATTGATTAATCAATGTGTTTTCCTGATGATCGTTATTTGAAGTATTCATGTTTGGGAACCCCAAAGTTTGGGGAGAACCATTATCATACTTACATGTAATGACTAGACGAAATCCAATTTCTTTAGATCCGGACAAATTTTCAGCAACACATGTATAATTGCCAGCATCGCGTCGCTTGGCTGCATCTATTATCAGGGTTGTTCCGTCGACTCGTATGGGTCCAGAGGGTGGTAAGGGTAGGGCTGAAAGGGGGCCTTTCCAGTAGAGTGAAGGCGGGGGCAGACTCCTGGGGGGTAGACATGTCACTCTGATCTGTCCATCTTCGGCCACTGCACCGATTCCGCTCGGAAGCACTGGCTCCAAGTTGTTTTCAGTCATATCTTCCAAATCTGAAAAAGAAAATACTTTGATAATACAATTTTATCTTTGATTTATGAAAATAGCCTACTATGATTTTAAGAAATAATATAAGGAAATTGGGAAATAATATTAATTATAAATATTATAAAATTATAAGTATATGCTGTTATATATTCATATTATAAATAATACAACATAATTAGGAAATAATATAAAAGAGACATTTATACATTTACATTTCATTATACTTAAATTATTGCATTTAACCACCGTAAAATGACGTCACTGAGATCCAAGCTTAGAGTCTTTCATTGGTTCTCGTTGCATTGGTTCCGTTGGATGATATAATTTTACGGCGGTTAAATTCTATTGGATTTTTGTGCAAATCGCCGGATATACCTTTGAAGTAAATAGGGAATATTGAGTATGAAGGAAATAGAATAAGTGAGACTTGGATATAGTCGGATATAATATGTGATATATTAGGCAGTAATAGTTGAATTCCAGGCAGTAAAAATTCTACTTCACTAAAGAGAGCGAAATGATAATACTGTGGGTCTAGGACAACTCGCCGCCGCCAACTCGCCGCGGCCAACTCGCCGCCGACCCAACTCGCCGCGACCAGCTCTTATAAAGACTGATTCTCCCGGCATTTGTCACCACTTTTCAGGGATATTTAGATGCAGCTAACGATTCGACATGATATATAAATTAATTTTTAATTCACTAATCAAACTAATGTATTGAAAAACACAACTAAAACATGTTAAAAGGTACAAAAACTAAATTCATTGATGATATTTGTATTGAACCTTTAGCTTCTCTGTAAAATGCCTAATTTAACAGTAATTTCAGATTTCAGGAATTCACTATTTTAACAAAGTTTACGAAGTTAATTCCATTTATCACAGAGAATGTTCATTCTACACAAAAGTCTTATGAAAGAATAAAATTTAGCTATTATCAATTATAATTTATTATTATATAAATATATTGTAATTGTAATTAAAATTATAATTTATATATCATCTCGAATCGTTAGCTGCATCTAAATATCCCTGAAAAGTGGTAATAAATTAAATGCCAAGGGAATCAGTCCTTGTGTGGAGCTGGTCGCGGCGAGTTGGGTCGGCGGCGAGTTGGTCCGGCGGCGAGTTGGCCGCGGCGAGTTGGCCGCGGCGAGTTGTCCCATTCCGTAATACTGTACTCCGAATTGAGTTGGATCCTCTCAGTTTTCCATCGTTCCATCAGTTTGTACATTAAAACGATTATTGCTGACTAAATTTGTCGATATAAATAAAGTTCATCTTGTAATTAAAAGAGACTATCGGGCTAATATTACATTTTAAATTTACATTTGGTCTAATACAAGATGTAATTACAATAATAAAAAACTAATAGGCTACAATTTGGAGTATTATAAGCAATAATGTTTCCAAACAATTGATAAACATATTTATCGAAATCGATCATTAATAATACATTTTCGCATACTTACATGCTATTTCCAGTTCAGCAGTATATTTGACTGGAATTTCAGGCGACTCTCCCCGGATGCCAACACAGCCGTACAGTCCTTCATTATGCATGTCGGCTTTGTGTACCAGCAACGAGTTATTGTGAAGCACACTGAAACTGTAAAAAAGGAATAAGTGTATTTATTAGTGTTCAGAAAATCCTAGCACCGTTCTTTTCGATGATTGTAATTTATTTATAAGATATTTTTTTAATAATGTAATTTCTATTAGATTCCTCAAATACAGTAGTACATCTTTCTTGAAAAACTTAAATATCGATTGTTTATATTCTATTCAAATGTGGAAACTGATTTTATTCAATTCACTTGGAATTTATCTCATATTTTATTCTATTTAAATTTTGTTTACCCCACCACGCTTCATTGACATAACCATTTCCTCAATTCATCGCAATTCAAATTATTATAATCATCTTACAAAAATTGAAGGCCTCTTTTATTCACTTACCATTATTTTACACAATTATTTCATGGGCGATAAATCAATAGAATGAAATAGAAATCCATTTTCGACAAAATACAAAAACAGAATAATTCTACTTCAGGGGAAATTTTTTTGAAAGTGAATGATCAATGCAATTTAAACTAGACAGAGTAAACAATAACAGTGATAAGAGTGTAAACAATAATTGCAATGTTCAAAGAAATTTAAAAATGTGGTCTAGCTGAATAAATTATGCATCTTTGAATTTTATAATTCAAATACATGCTAAAGCAAAATTGACATTAATCGAACATGATATCGCACAAGAAAAATTTAGATGGTTAAGAAAATTTTGATAGTAGTCTTATTATTCGACCATTACATTTTATTCCAGATGAATACAGTGTTCAATTACCTTGTGCTATTCTCCAGTGGTCCTTTTTCTCCAAAATACCATTCTATCACATCTGCATGCTCGTAAACACAATCAAATAGGGCACTGCTTCCTTTCTTCACAAGAACACTCTGTGGCTCTTTCAAAATGTGAGACCATCTGTCACCTGTAAATACGGTACATTCAAATTATATAAAATTCATTGAAAAATGATATAGAGTTCTTGATCAAAAACTACACATTTGCTGATAAACTTACAATATATACAATTATACATATCGTTATTGAGGACGATAAATATTATAAAATAAAAATTCATCATATTATCAAGATTCAAGAATCATAGAATCTGAAACTTGTAATGATTGAAAACTTTGAAAAACTGGATTTGAAATTATTGTTATTCAACAATTAGTTAATTAATTCAACAACGCTCAGAATGGCGGAAAAGGATTAGGAGGGCCGACCCCAAGAGAAATGGGACATAGGCTCAGAAGAAGAAGAGAACAATCAATTTGTTATTCTGATGGTAGCTGTGAACTTAGAAATGATAAGGGAAAACTGATTAACAAGACCTGCCTATTTGATAAAGTTTCACAACAAATTACCGTTTTATCAATAAATTTCTATTAAGATTCAATGCTCCACAGCGAAGCATACACAAAATAGTGTAAAGAAAAGATACAGAGAATTGAATACTAAATTGACATGCTGAGGGGCAATAAATATTTGAATGTGAATGGAGAGCGACTGAATCAACATTAATTTTTGCTAAACTCTGGACAGAAGAGAATTAATTAATATTTAAGTTGGTTGAATGTTCCCACCTTGTATAGCAAGGACGAAATTATCCTTGCTTGTCACTGTGCCAGCTTCGTTAGTGGCAGCGCACTTGTAAACGCCATTGTCCCTCGGTGTGGCGCCTTTCAAATGGAACTTATTCGCTTTGAATTGATATCTATCTGTTTTCCTTAGTCTTTCTGCGTTCCTGAGATGGAGGAAAGGGGAAATTAATAAAAATTAAAATACGCTAAACAAAAATTACAATGCAAGTCGACATGGCAATAAGATTATTAATAGATTTACAGCAGTGTTATCCTAAATTTATTATATTGTTCATTTGTTTATTATTATCAAAATTCAAGTGAATAAGAGGTTCAGTAGTATAATATAGCCATAGAGAAAGCATACGCGATTTAGGAATTATGCTGATTTCCATTAGAACCATCTAAATATATAACTATTTTATTATCATACTTGGAACAAATATTACTGAAAAAGGAAGATAAATAAAAGTTGGGAATGAAATTATGCCTGCGATTATTATCTAAGTTAAAAAATTAAAGCTTCAATAACTGATCTCAGAAATAAGATGTTGATGTAGCTGAAATAAGATAGCCTCCTAGAGCAAAAGCTTATTCAGCATCAACATCATAGTAGTTCAAGACCAATTATTTCAAAATTCAATTCAAAAAATGCAACTTTCATTATCTGCAACGATCGTTTCGTCCTGTTGTGGTACCTACTTCATCTGTGAGACAGTAGTGAGACAGTTTGTTGAGATGAAGTTAGAAAACAGGACGAAATTAAAGTCACAAATAGCAACTGATGTAAGCAACTGATGTAGACTTTAGCTTTAGCGGTAGCTTTAACTTTGAAATGGAACTATAATTTCCATTAGAACTATCTAAAAATAACTAGTTTATTATCATACTTAGAACAAATATTACTAAAAAAATTACTGAAAAAGAAAGTAAAATAATAAAAAACCAAGACAAGACATCAGGGTTTGTGTTGGGCATTTATATAAAGTTGAAGATACATCAATAAAAGAGTACTTATTGGAAATGAGCAAATGAAATATCATGCCTATACAAATTCATAATAAAAGTGAAAATTTAGTTCAAAGAGGTTTGCGTCACTGCTCAAAGAGATATTCAGTACTATATGAACTGCTTTATGGTTGTTAAAGTTCAGAACCTATGTTATGTTTTATGGCTTAAAAAAAAGGTGAAAATAATTGAACAGCGAATTAAATAAATGAGATAAGGAAAACAGCCAAAGTACTTTCTATCTGTCATACACTTATTAAGGTTGTCATAAAAAGCCAGATATCTTTCCCAAATGTTAATGAGTTGACACTGGCGAGATACTCATCAAACACCAAAGAGAGTCAATTTTCAAGTGATGCTAAGAAAAAAGTGAAAATAAAATTCAGAAAATATGAAGGCAGAACGGTACCTGAACCACTCGAAACGAAGTTCTCCGCTGCCTTCAGCATCACATCTCATCACGATATCCACGCCGTCAGTTATCACTTCGTCTTTGCTTGGCACTTGCAGAATAACTTGCGATCTATTCGATAGCCCTGCAAATAGAGAGAAAAAATATAACTCTACTGATATTAGAAGTTTACAAAATACTCTATACTAACTAAATTTCATCTATATTTGACTGTAAATTAACATTTTGTATCATATCACTAAATCGAACTGCTGTAGTTTAAATTAATGACATTCATAGTTTTGTCAATAAAGTCATTGAATACAAGCAATGAAGTTTAGATTATAAACTACTGTATAATGGAATATTACTAGACTAATACATTTTTTTATGGCATTGAAAAATACTAATATTAGAGATTTCGTTGCGAATATCAAAAACTAAAGTTGAGAATTGAGATATAACCAGCGACCACATAATACGAAATACTATAGCCTAATATATAATACTTGTATTATGTGGTCGCTGGATATAACAGATTTTTTAGAGGATCACAATAGCCTGAGTTAATTTGACTTTTTCGCTATGATTTGAGCCCATCAGGCCCAGTAGGCCAAATCAGCAAATTTTTTCAGAGGTTTACAATCGCTTGATTAGATTTGACTTTTTTTGGTTACAGCTCCTGTAAGCCGTCGCACACTACATGAGCTAATTCAGTTGTTACCGGGGTTCAAAAATATCACCACGATGAGATTATTAGAGTGGGGAAAAGTCGCTGAACCGAAGGAAAATAAAAATAGACGACTTCTGAATGGTGAACCCTTCCTGTATGGTGGCAGGGTACAGGCTATGAGAGTAAGTGCATAATTTCCATAATTTGCGATCCATCAGTAGTTGAACAACACAATAGGCCCAGGCATTCAAGCGACCCCTGCACGCAAGGTCCATGCTCTCCAATATACAATGGTTGCATGAGGATTTTCAATACAAGAGGAGGGAAAAATCGCACGACTGCGTTTTTTAAGAGGGGGAAACGAGTATAGAGGAAAATTTCGCCCGTAAAATATAACCAGAAGCGGGAGGAAAGGTGGTTTTGTGTGGGCAATGAGCCTGCTAGTGTTTCATGTCATCTGCGCCTCATAATGAGCATAGTTCTTCACAGTGGCTATTAAAAAAGTGAGGAAAACGAAACAAAACAATTCAGAGCATTCTCGGTCGATTCATGAACGCATTATGACGACGACAATCTCCCGATAGGAGTCGAGCACGCATTTCAGTTCCTTTGTCTCTACTTGGGATGTAGGCCTACACTCTCTCTCTCTCTTCACATTCAAATTCAATGAGATCCCAGTTTTTGTTTCTGCTGACACCACTCGATTTTTCCCTACGCAATCATAATAAGATGAAAATTGAGAAAACTGCTGCTATCCCTCCCATTGTTCAAATAAAGAGGAAGTAATCTACATAGTCTAATGACAGGCATAATGAAGTGAAAACAATTCATTGTCATTCAAAACAATTCATCATAATAAATTCATGAATATGTTATCAGAGCAATTTGAGCATTTACGTACCAGACAGCGACCACATAATACAAATATTGTATTATGTGGTCGCTGGTACCAGACAATTGTGTTTGGATTGAAGGATAACAAATTCTATCCTTAATAGTATCATAGAGAAAGAAAAAGCTAGTGTGTAATTTTTTTCTATAATAATAGAAAATCATAAAAAATATGTCATCCTGGAAAAACTATAATGTTTTCATCCAGTAAGCCTGCGTAGATTATTTCAGGTATTTCTTGATTCATGTTTGTATAATTACTGGTTAATAACTCAAAACTAATTCATATCATTCATAGAATCAAAGAGAGAACTAATAAAACAGAGAATAAAAGCGGCGTGAGATGGATCAAGAAATATAATGCCTTTGATTTTATGCGTATAGATAGCATATAGACCAAAAACAACATTCTGTCAAATGACACGAATATTGATACAGTACAAATATTCAAAATAAATAGGTTCTTTGAAATTCAAGTAAAATATTGGCCAAATGCAAGTACCCATACACAATGACCCTCTCTAAAGTGGAGAAATTGATGTTGTTCTTATGCAGATAAATACCAGCAGTTGTGCTTTCTTGATCATGACAGATTTGTAAAGCAGTGTACCACTTATGAGGCTTATCATGCATGAAATTAATGAAAAATATTTGAAGATTAGTATCAATGAATTGGAATTAATACATAAAGTCACTGTATCACATTTCAAGGTACACGAGAACACACAAACGAAAACAAATATGCGGAGAGGTCAACATTCATTCCTTAGGAGACCATAGTAAGAAAGATATGATAAAACGAAAAATTGAGAAAAATCTTCCAGAGGAAATCTCAATCTCACATAGAAACGAACGGCCTGAGGTGTGGGAAGTGACATAAAAGAGTTCAGTTTGAGAAGCGGCCGGAGCTTCTTGATTTAATTAGATGGGTGATGGTGATAGTAGAAGAGAGACATACGCTGAGAAATAGATTATTATGGAGACAGTAAAGCGAGCATTGCCATGCAACTTCATTAGTAGTTGTGGGCTTCGCCTTGGGTCAGGTGCTGAGGATAGGAGTGCCAGTGCGAAGAAGACAGCAATAGCGAGAAGAAAGACAAAAGAATAAAGTCAGTTCTATGTTAAGATTATTCAGGCTCAAGCGTACGAAAAATAAAAATACGAGAGGGCATTGATATAGGAGAGGGATACTCAATTATAATCACAGGGCTTACAACTCTATGGCTCTCATGTAAAACACACACACACATGCACACACTCAAGATAGGAAAATGAATTCCATCTCTTGATCCACCCTTCCCCCTCCGATTCGATTCCTAGTCATCTTTATTTTTCAATTTTTCTCGTCGGCATACTGCTCCCATCTAGACCGTAAAGAGTAACGACTTGAAAATTCAAATTGTATGCAAATCAACCCATACATTATATTCGATAGAGAAAAAAAACGAACTAGATTATAAACGACTCTTAATATGACCGGTAATTGTTTTGTAGAATAAAAGTAATCGCATTCCAGACATGGCTGAAGGAAGGAGTTTTACTTACGGCTTCATTATTCTCAACATGAAATCTGTGTGGATTAGAAAATGATTTCCTGCACTGATTTATCGCTTCTGTTCAATTAAAGCGCCGCTCCAATGCTCTCTGCTTGAACAGCAGCCATCAAGAGGACCGCCGTACCGCCTGTACTACAGGAGGCCAGCCAACTTGCAGTAATGAACCAGATCACCATCAGTTATAACGCCCCTTCCTCCCTTCTCTACCCATCCACTGAGGCATAAGAGGGATCGGATAATAGCCTCTAGTTAATACACCGGTAAACTCACAAAAATGAGATACTTAAAATAAGATATTAAATGATATAGAGGCCATGGAATGGTGATGCCAAGCTGTAATTGATAAGTATGACACAAAATATGAGTAACCGAATTAAGAGAGATGAGATGAGAATGAGATGAGTAATAATTGAGAATTCTATCTTCAAGATTAGAACTCCTCCACTCGATAAAAAACTCACTTCAACTCGATAAAATTATACACTTTATTAAAATATGAAAAATAAAATGGCATTAGAGAATCATTTTCTAACCAATCAAATTGTTGACCATTCAAGATTCTAGTTGATAAATAATATTGTTCTATTATTCTTTGAAGTTGACAGAACACCTTAGTAAGATAACGGAGATAAGCTGTAGTGAGAGGGTTTACTTTGTTCATTAGACTACTCAGAAAATAAACTATTTAGACGTGTATTTTGATTCATGTGATAGTAATTGTATCCATTTTATGGATGAACGAAGGTGTTAAATGTTGAGTTACAGCGAAGTTGTGAGAGAGTAAATGAAAAACAAAGGAATCAGTCCTCACAGCGCATTTCAATTTATTCATTTTCAGATAATAACAGGATATTAATTATTCTAATCCTATGCAAAAGTTGCCTGCACAAAAGAGCATTCTCACTGAGTTATTGTAAGATTATGCCCGGCTGGTGTATTGTTTTCTGAGCAGTGAGTGGGTGAGCCATGCGTGATCGCGTGTAGGCTGCACCGGCGACCGACCGGCATCGGAAGGAAATTACTGTATTGTTGTCGGAGGATGAAGTGAGTTGACTGACAACAGACGACCGACTTGGTCTGTGGGGGTTCGAGGCTCAGATATGTTCGGTTGTTATCACCAAACAATACAGAAAACTGTTTCACACTTGGTGGCAATCAATAGTTGGTCGACAGAATCTATAGACATAATAAGATAATTATATGTAAGCCATATAATCTATCATATGGTTCTATGATACAGAATCTACAGATGTATTCATACTTCATTATAAAGTATGATATATTCATCTATAACAGTTTATTCATACTTGAGATACCATACAGTTAATAAAATTGACATCAACCTCTAGCCGAGGTGATTCTATGATACAGAATCTACAGATGTATTCATACTTCAGTATTAAGTATGATATATTCCTCTATAACAGTATATTCATACTAGAGATACCATACAATTAATAAAATTGACATCAACCTCTAGCCGAAACTACCTTCTGGCAAGGGTTGAGAAGATATGCTAAATTCTAGACTTTGGAGGGTTGCAAGGTTAACTTGCTACGCTCCTTCCTAGAAAGAATGTAACTTTCATCTTTTGATTGAAACTATTCATTGCAGTCGAAGTGCACCCTTGACGTTGAATAGGACACACGAACTTGCATTATCGCACGGACCGAAGGGTGGCAAATGAGCATAAGGGCGCTCGCTGGAAGAGCACGGAATGAGATGAGTTCTGGAGCAGAGATAGTTAATACTACCCGAGTCTTATCATCACGAGTGTCTCCCCCTCCCCCCTTCCTCTACATGCTAGGTCCACCCTTTTATCGCGCTCACCTTTCCTGAGGGAGCTGCTTCCCCAGCTAAAGAATGAGGAAAGTCACGTGCTAGCCCTGTACGCGTTTCTCCAATCCGTTATTTCACTTTTCTTTCCCTCTGCATGTGCAGCCAGAACTGATTTTAAGCACGTCTGCAAGCGTGCCTTAGGAAAATAGAAGAAAAAAGGTCTTTACTCTTCCAGTCCCATCCCAACATATTTATTAATTTAGCAGAGCAGTTTCTTTGTAGCAGATGTGTACACATTTTTTACTACGAAACTGTTTCGGAAGTTTTAATGGAATTGCTTCATGTGTACATCTGCTGGTAGTCTAATTTTGAGTCTTCAGAGTCGAAACTTTGATAATTATAATTTTCAATTACCACATGGAACTTACGAATGGTGTATTACGAAGCCAGTTTTTTCATGTTCTAATCTAAAGAATAAGATTAGAATAACCTTACAAACTAATCTTGGAATATAGATGAGTTGAGAGTGCCTTTTCCATGAAAATGGTTATCGACGTAATCGAAACAAATAGTAGACTCAAAATAAATAGATAAAACTAAGAACAATGGTTTTGACATCAGAGCTAATAAGGAGTTGTCGCTTGGAACTGAGCCTACTGAGTCTATGCTTCTAGTGTATAATTTACTCATTCGAAATGAATTTAGCACATTATCATCTTTTCAAATTATGTAAATTAAGTCAAATAGCATTACAATAATTTCTACACAAACGACTAATGCATAAATTAGGTAAGAGACAACCGACAAATATTGACACTTGACAAAAATTGCAAATATTGAAACCCTCTGTTCAACATTGGCAAGAGCTAGATAGATAACGTACAAACTCAACAGACAACCTATTAAATATTTACATCACATTAATTCAAATCCAAATTTAGAACGAAACAGAAATTTAAATTATTCATTGCCACACAAATATAACAAAACATTGATTTTCCCCAGCTCAAATCCAGGGACTTTGTTGAGGAAGTTTGTCAAAATTGTCATCTTATTTGTTCATTTCAATGTATACATTCAAAATTCTATCCAATATGGTCATTGAATGTGTGCACTGAATCGTTTAATATGGTCCCAAATTTTCGGAACACTGGAAACAATTTTCCAACAAATTAGCCGATGTTTGTCATAGGATCGATTTTCTTTTGTTGTCGGTTGCTTTTCTCTGGAGAGAAGGGGGCGCGCACAAAAAGAGAAGCCGATTACCGACATACTAAGAGATTTGGCGCGCCGCGCGGCCCGCGATCGTCATGGCAACGGGAGTCATAAAGTTTTATGACCGGGGGACCGGCGTCTGACTCACAGTACAACGCGAGTTTATGCCACTCCAACCCCAACCCAGAACCGAGCGCAGCGCAACTCGCCATTCAACCAACTGTTCCCGACCCGACGACAACCCCAACCCCCGACCATATGACTCATTACGATAAATCAAAGGCGGACACAGAGAGCAGAGGGTTTGCTTAGCTCGGTTGCCTAGAGCGGAGAGCACTTTTCCTGACGACTTTTTCGAATTGAGCTGCTCTCCTCGTCAGATGGTCGTTGATCCCTTCTGTGCTTTCAGCCGATTTGAAAGGAATAAACTCCACCTTATCTCGACTGTATTCAGCGGATAATCAGCTGTATTCAGCCTGCGTCTGACACAAAAGACAGTTTCGCCCTGCGAGGATGATATTTTTCAGCAACACAGAGGATTGCAAATTATAAGGATGACAGGATGGGTTCAGAAAGATGTTATTATTAAGATTGGAAATTTTGAGAATGAAAACTTTTTGCTCGATGAATAGGATATCATGATGACGTTGAATTTCTAAGAGAACGCAAATGTTTTGAACAATGTTTATAGAACTATAGAACGTGTAGCTAGTGGGTATGATAGAAATTATTAGATATAATGTAGAAGTCTTGAAAAAGTATTTCCCCACTTCTAGGATAAATTCTATCCACTCGTGAAGCTGCGGAAAATATATTTGAACGAACTAGAATAAGGGGGTTGTATTCATGCCAAACATTTAGCTTGGCTGCATGCGCTCCAATAATAATTAGTATCAACACAGCACAAAACGAAAAAAATGAACGAACGGAAAAAAATTCTCTCTTAGTTTGAAAAAGTAACGATTTTGTCAATTTTCTTTACAGCAAAAAAATCTTGACCTGGAAAGGTTTTCAGATTCATTTAGTCCTGTTCAGTTTCGGAATCAAAACTTCTCATCATCTTATACTTCTCATCACTGAAAACATCAAGAATAATAATTAGGACACCTCCTTCAGATCGCTTAGAGATTAAATCGCGTAGAGATTTCTACTTGATGAGTCAAGCTGTCGGTAGCTGAGTTATGAGAGAGCGAAGATTAAACAGAATATTACAGCTGTATCATCTTCAGACTCCCCAACGGGTTGCCTGTCTCATAGAACGAGTACTGCCATAGCCTCCTCTGATATGAAGAGGTATGGTATTAAAGGAGGCTATGGTATTGCACACGAATCGGGGTCGCCTGACTGTCATTAATGTGCACTTTGGATGATCGGCAACCCTTTGACACGACGGTGGCGGCGGCACTTGATTTGGAAGGCGACAACGACACACTCACACTAACACCGCATCGTTCACGCTGCAACGGCTCCGAAAGTGTAGCCTGATGAATTGCAAACATCGGCGCGTCTTTCATCAGAGATCAGCCCAAGATCAGACGCTTTGACGCCCCCGACGCCGACGCATCTATTAAAAGAATTCAAAGCTGCTGCCTGCTGCTGCTGCTGCTCTTTTGCTTTTCAAAATTAATGGCGTCAGGTAATGTGTACTGCCTGCATTCACTCCTTCCGTCAACGCCCCGTCACAAACACACGTGTTTCCCCTTTCTGTTTATTCCGCCGCCACGCCAGAAATCCGTCTTCCTTTGTGCTCCACTCACCCGGCCGACATCTTGGAAATTAATTCCAGTCTTTCCATCATCACTGCCACCTGCCTCCGTTTTTAAACAATGTTACTGTATTGTAATCAAACAAATGCATAGGAAATGTAATCTCATCTGTCAGATGGATAACACTCTATAGTCCAGAAGCCTACTTCCTCAGAAATAATCTAATCAATTCTGATTGATATCAACAAAACTTTTTTTGTATAGATCTGAATTTTTTATGAAAAGCATCCCTCCTCATACACAAGACTCGTTTTAGGTGTTGAGTATTGTAATATTTTTGAACATTATTTGAATTGTTTTTTCAAGCGTAGAAAATATTTCAATTCAATTAATAAAAAAATTAAATTGAAATTGAACTGAATGTGATGATTTTTTTTAAATTATCAGTGAGAATTTTCTGAGCCTTTACAGTCAGGCTGTACAGCTAGAATGAACAAATCTGGTAATAGTTGCGTTGGAAATTGAAACTGAAGCTAATTATGATAAAAAGCTACTGAAAAAGGAATGACTCTAGTCCACCGACCATTACTATAATGAGCTAGTAGCTATTATTACGGTAAAAGCCTGCTGTATTGTCCAATATTAATACATATCAACAACATTATTGTCTCAAATTTATGGCAAGCACCGAATTTGAAAGGGGGTTTAATTTGTACATTTACGGCTGTTTACCAGAGTTAGTTGGATAGGTCCATGGTACAGTATTACATTGAGAATCGTTTAGTTTACAGTTCACGATAACAAATCTCGCTAATAACAAAAGACATCTCGCTTTCATTGTGACATGTTCTCACTGAGTCGTTCCGAATTTTTCCATCCAGTTTGATGAATGAACAATAGAAAGGAAATTGAGAAAATTAATGAAACAAAAGAGCGTGTAGCGTGTTCAACGGAAGAGGCCTACCGCGCTGAAAAAGCTGACATCATTTTTTTCTCAAGGGACAGCTTGCCTGATCTCTAATGATAATGATGTAGCTGTGTGCTCGCTCCTCCAACTGACATGTTCTCACTCATGGTTTCATTGATCTTCTATTACTTTTTTCTTTAGAAATATGTGGTTTTTTATAAATATTATTAAATAAAGGGATGAATTTTACAATTGTGAATTGAAAAATGTGGTCTAGTTTTGTACGAGAGAAATCTCATTGGAATCACAATTATTATGAAAATAATTTTCATTATATGAAATTGGAAGACGTAATAATTTGGAAAACATAAAGATAAATAATTGTGGTGAGTATGATGATTTAATAAAGAATTTTTGGTACTGGTAAGTTTCACTTGAGAGTGCTTCTATGACTGAAACAATACGATAATAATGTGATAAAATAAATCTAATCTTGAGCGGATCTCTGATGAACGACTGAAAGAGATTGAAAAATTCCAAAATTGTTTCTGATTTGAAAATAATTAATACAATTGAAAATATAAATTGCAGTTGCACTAGAAACTTTATTATGTTGTGGGGCATAAACTACCAAGGATCAAAATGGTTTCATTTCAATACGGTTGATTTTATTGCCGAATGTCGTAGAGCAGTAATTTATAGATCCATTTGAACCAATGTTCAATTTCGAATAAATATACAAAATAATAAAAATTGAATTTAAAATTTAAATTCACAATTACCAGATCATGGTTGATCAAGTTCAGTAGTTCACGAATACAAGAACATTTCTAGTTCATCAGTTGGATTTTAGAGGGAAGTTCATCAGTTAGATTTTATTGGTAAAATAACTGGAATCGAATAGCTATTACAGTTCATGGTGAACATTATACCACTCTGATATAGGTAATAGTCAATGGCTCGCATTAAAAATGGCAGAAAAGATAAAATAAATTCTAATTGGCAATAAAAAACAAGTCTCATTCCGTCCGTTTTCATGAACGGAAGGAATAAAAAGAATACTACGAATAGTAGATGATTTTACATCCGGTAGAATATTGCAGCTGCTTCTTGCTTCCATTGCATGGAAAAGGTTCATTTACCTGGGTGATTTGAAACTAATGAATTCGAGCGGAAGCTGGATGGTTCTAATTAATTCTTCTTTTTATTTAATACGGAAAGTGGAAAAAATTTCATCTATTTTAGTTGCATGGATTTAATTAATGTTTGAGAGAAAAAATTTGCAATGATTATATTCTACTTGCAACACCAATATTCTAAATACAACATCTAAGTTCCCTTACCAAATAAGCTCATTGATGGCAACTTCACATAATGAATGACATAAATATGAATAGAAATATTTTACAGGAACTTATGGAAGACTCCATCCATTAAGTCAGATCATTAATAAGTGTAATAAATTGGTTAGAGTTAAAGCATTCTTGAAATTCCATTGATTCCAGTAGCGAATGCTTTTGGATTGTAAAGGAGCCTGGTAATTCTTGCCTCGGAGGGGCTTGGTCATTATTATGAAGAGATTGAATTTATTTCGAGATCAAGAGAGAACTGGAATGTCAACACTAGAATTTATACTTTTCACACGATGACTTCATGGACTATGACTTTACGAAATAGATGAGAATAAAGATAAATACTGTAAACTAAAGCCAGGAATCGCATGCGATGCTCAACGGGAAACAAAAAATGAATCAACAAAGAAAGTGACAAATGTAAATGAACCCCTATACTGAGCAACGTTTACAAAGTCGAAACAATTTGAGATTCCAGAAAGAGCACAGATGGGTAATTATGTTTGAAGAGCAAAATAACATTGGCTGGTTGGATGATAGGGTGGGAAGGGGTGGGGGGCGTGTACACCACAAGCACAAAGGTGTCGATTTACGGCTTAGCTCGTCGATTTCGGGACCGGACAAGCGCGCATAATATTCGTGGAATCCGAACGAGGTTTCGACTTGGAGCCTCATGAATATTGATGAGAGCGCTCGCTCGCTTATATGAATCGCGGCGGCAAGGGTGGGTAGAGGAACGCTGATTTGTTGTGTGGTTCGAAATTTTAAAATCGCTTCGCGAGGTGAAATAATGTAGCTCTAATGAACGACGGACGATTTTCGGCTATAGAAAAGCAACGTCTACATTGTCAGACCACGCATTATTAACGTTGTTCAGTCACTTTGCATCTCAAGCCTCCTTCTTGGTTAGTTCCGCCAGTTGACACGAGATGCGCTAGGAGTAGCTTGAATCCTATATTCTAAGCGGAGTTGGTGAATTGTCAGGAGAGGGGAGATTATCTACTTCCCCTCTCTTAGCTCACTTTCGCACGCACACAACCAGCCGGCAGCGGCCGCCAGCCGGCAGCGAGTGTCACAACGTCACAACATTTATCAATACGATCTACGATTCACAATAATATGAGTATTAGGCCTCCGTAGCGCCAGTCCGCCAGTGCCACTGGCCTGCCTGTCTAGTCAGTGAATACCGGTACTGCACCGCCTGGTGCAGTAACCATCAGCTCCTACTCTCTACTCACGTACACGTACATATTATTTTATGTTGATTAGAAATAAATGTGATAAGATATCTCTCAAAAATATATTTTGAAAGTTATAGAACACTTCATGTTTTCGTTAGTATGATCATTGGCATTGCGCATTCCAACGATGTTACAATCTGATCTGAATATAATATAACTGATCTGAATAAGTCGGTTTCGTCAACATTTTAACATGTTATCTAAATGTAAATAGTCAATAAGTTTATACTTTTTTCTCAGTAATTATTCAAATATAATTAAAAGTAGGTATGTCCATCTGTCACTTTGTTGATACTGTACATTTCAACCTTTTTTATTTATCAAATAGAGTAAGTTTAAAAATATACTTTATTATCAAATAAACTTATAAGATTTAAATCTGAATTGAACGGTTCTGCAACGTGACATACAGTTAGAGATTGATTCAGTCGGAAAAAATAAAATAGAAATAAATTGAAAAAGTATTAATTTATTCCAAGCGATGTTCAGTCAAAAACATTTTTTATTTTACACAGATTTGTACAATATCGAAGTAAACAAAACCCATTAACAATAATTTGATTTCCAAGTTGGTTCCTATGTAAAAATAATAGATATTTATGTAAATACAGTAAATATTTACATAAAAAACCAAATTTAAATTTTTATATTTGGAACAAATTTTAAGACAAACCTAAAATGAGGGTATGGCTAGCCAGTTGTTGAGATAATGAGCCAGAATTCATTGGATTTAATGTGATGCCCACAGATAAAAAAAAAACTTGAAAAAGTATTTGTGTAAAATTACTTAAATTTTCAAAAACTATTTTACATACAATATTTCGTAGTTCCTTGAGCTGAGAAAAAGAACTCTCTGAAGGGTTTGGAGAGTTTACCTGAAATGCTTTACTTCTTAAAATACTTGAATACTACTTTAAAAACTAAAACACTACTTTAAATACTTGAAAAGTAGTGCAGCATTTCAGCATTTCATTTGCACTACTTTTCAAGTATTTGAGTAGTGTTTTAATTTTCAAGTTTTAAAGTAGTATTAAGTATTTTAAGTAGTGCAGCATTTCAGGTAAACTCTCCAAACCCTTCAGAGTTTTTTCCCAGCTCATGGAACAGTGAAAGATTGTATGTAAAATAATTCTTCAAAACTCAACATTCACGAATCCTTATAAATTACAGCTTAGTTTGGAATAATGGAATATGGAATTATGAAAACTTGAATAGGAATAATGTTCAAATATTATTTCCCTGCATAAAATAGAAATAAAAATTACAATCTGTCCCCAATGTAGAGCGATTTTCAATATTAGTGACTGGAAAAGAGGTGTCTTCACCAAGTAGCCTATAAGGTATTCTGAATCAAAGGGTAGATAATTATGATTGTAACTACAGTTTGAATAAAACTAAAACTTTTATGATAAAATTGGAAAATCGCTTTTTGAATTTCCTGCATTCAGCATACAATGAAAACGAGATATTTCTTGATTTGATTTAAAAAAAATTAGGCATCCTTAGTTCTAATCTACCTGTTACGTGAAAATTGTAGCCTATATATTTGTTCAGAGATTGCCAAAACTTATCAGGATTCGATTGGTAAAGATTTTTCCCGAATGATGAACAGAAAATCAAAGTTATGTACCTATGTTTAACATAATTATAAGTTATTTTTGGGGAACTTGGGATGATTCGGCGCGGCGGAACACCCGAAAGAAAATCTCTCCGCCACAAAAAGCCATGAGCAGAATAAAATTCAGTAACTTGAGACAAAACTCTTTGAATAATATTCATGATTCGTGAAAGAGCAGTTTTCTACATCTCACCTTGGACAATAAATTGTTACTTGTTAGTGCATATACTGTACACACTCACACCGCACTCCACACTGGTTTTACGTGATTTCGGTTTTCTTTCCAGTATGAAAACGTTCAAGAAATTTCCACTGGAGTATTTTTAATACAGTCTGTACATCATTAGCTTTGTTTTGATATGTTTTTTCTCGATTAATGTAAGAATGAACAAGTTATCGAATTTACAAAAAAATGGTACTTTTTTATGAACGATATGGGAAAGTTGTTTCAGTTTGGAAAGATACCTTTTTTGAATTTTTAAGAGTAGTTCATTAATTAAGAGCAAGTTCATTGATTTTAAGAGCAGTTACATTATTCAAGCCCATGACATTGAATATTATGTTGAATAATTTTTGGCTATATCTGAACAAACATATACGATTTTCACGTAAAATGCAGATTTAGAACTAAGATAACCTATTTTTTTTTAATCAAATCACAAATAACTCGTTTTCTTGTAACAGATGACTGAGAATAGGCACATATCTGTTCTCATTGACGTTCATAATCAGTAACGAAGTCAGTTCTTTTCTATTATGTTATATAATCGTGGAACATTGAATCCAACGGAACCTATAATGTGTTCCATATCTGTCATTAGGGAAAACTGGATGATTCGGCAGGTGGAACACCCGAAAGGGTCTCTCCGCCAAAAAGCCATACGCTTAATAATAACAATAATTGAATCCAATTATTCGATCCGGCAACCTTCTATCCCGCCAAAAACCTCAATGAAATGGCTCAATTTTTTTACATGTATACAATTTTAACCCTGAAGCATAACTTTCATAACAGCACCTAATATCATTTTAAAATCAATTTAAATAAGCCCCAATTTCATACCAGAATTACTGTTAAAGGCGGCCCAACAGATTGCGAGGTATAGCTCTTCAAAGTTCATCTATCTATGTTAATATAATACATAATAAGCTATTTCTTGCTAATTCTCGTGAAAATCATGTGCAATAGCAAAAAATCAAGTGAAATCATTGCGAGAAATCGATTGAGATGCATTGATAGAAAAATGGTTCTCGGTTCAAGAAAACTAATGAACATATTTCTAGATCCGCCACTGGAAAGTATAGAATAAGAAGGGGGTTCAGTTATATTTTCTTCTTCGCATATACCGTACAACTGATGTCAAAATGTTTACACAGGACAATTCCAAGCACAAGCAGAGAATGTAGAAGGAGATAAAACAGAGCTTCTGAAATATTATATGAATAGACTAGCTGAGTAAAATGAATTGCAAACTGATTACAATCTGATTCGAGGGACTATTTATGATAAATTGTTGGAAAATATAATCCTGCACACAATATCGTGTAACAGCTTCTTTTCTATAGAACAAGAAGAAAAATTCAGCAATACATAATACAACTTGGAGTGGTTCGTAGCCGAGGCGGCTAAGGCGTCAGACTGATTAAGTTATCAGCGGTCAGATAAAATCCATTGGGCCAGGGTTCGAGCCTGGTTGACGGAAAGGATTTTGACAAATACGGCCACTCCCGTCTTTCGGAGGAGACGTTAAGCCGTCGGTCCCGACTGCCTAAAAAGTCGTCATATCTCATCATCACCCCACTCATTACCCACGCACAAGCCTAGAGCTCATGTGGGCATCATCCTCGAAAAAAAAAAAATAAAAAAAAAAAAAAAAAAAACTTCAAGCTGATATTGATACGAGTTCAGTGAACAAGTATATCGACACTACTCTGTAATAAATTAAATAACACATTAAACTATTAATGTGTTCATAAAGTATACATTGTAATATATCAATTTGGAAATTTGTAAATGTACTAAAAGTTATATCTTAGACATTTTCTTGTTAAACTGGCATAAAAGTCCTTAGAAGAAAATGAAAATATATGCGATCGTCAAATATCATACTATTTCAATCTGTTAAAAGATAACATCCAAATTATAGCAGTTACAATTAAAATGAATATAAAATTATTTGTAGAGAATGACACAAGGAATCCATCGATATCCATTTCGTTCCGAAATTCCGATTAGAACTTGAGATATAGACGATTGTATAAATAAGAAAAGTACCATTCTTTGTAAATTCGATAACTTATTTATTTTGACATTAATCGAGAAAAAAACATATCAGAACAAAGCCAATGATGTACAGAATGTATAAAAAAATACTCCAATGGAAAATTCTTAAGCGTTTTGAAACTGGAAAGAAAACAGACAGAAAATTGACGACGCTTGCAATAGTACGTAAGCAATAATATTAGCCTATAAGTAAGCTGAGATGAACAAGGCGAGGTAGAATAATCAGAGCTGACTGCAGTGTTCAGCTCTGAGCGTAGTGAAGGAGAAGTCTGCTGTGTTGATAGGAAGGCAGTGGTAGGGAGAGATTGAGAGTGTGTGTATGCGCTTGCTCGCCCCTGCGCGTATGTGCACTGTACACACTCACATCGGACGCCACGCTGATTTTATGTGATTTTCTGTTTTCTATCCAGTTTCTAAACGCTTGAGAATTTTCCATTGAGTATTTTTTATACATTCTTGACATCATTGGCTTTGATCTGACATGTTTTTCTCGATTAATGCCAAAATAAATAAGTTATCGATTTTACAAAAAATGGTACTTTTTTATTTATGAACGATATGGGAAATAAAATGTTTCAGCTTGGAAAGATACATTTTTTTGAATTTTTAAGAGTAGTTCGGTTGATATAGTTGAAACCGTTCAAGAGCTGGAAAGCTAACGGAGTTAGCACTTTAAAGCGCCATAGCTCGCTTATTAGACCACTTACAAATTTCAGGTGGCACTTTTTCTCACTCTTATAATGATCTTAACAAGTATGTTTAAAAATATTATCCAATTTAAATAAAAAAAAATTTCGACCGAACAGCCTTAATGTGAGAGACTCTGCTCTTGATAGTGTTTGCCCGGGATGGGCTAGAGTTCAGCATTTAAAGTCACATCCGCAATCAGTAAAGTGTTCTCAAACTGCAAATTAACAACGAGGAGGCACTGGCATGTCTCGAATTCGTTTCGATATTGACATAGAAATGGATGGTGCTAATCTGTAGTAGAATCAATTTGAAACAAGATCTGGGCAACCGAATGCGAAGGGTCAATTAACTTATTTGAACGAGCGCCTACGTCTTTGGAAATCGTACATTAATTCAATTTTTTTAATTGAACAGTCGAAGTTTACTACTCTTTGACAATCTATTAGTCTAATTTCAATACCGCTTGTAGACATGTGCTTTTACTTCCACTTTGTTGCTTTTACAGGTTCACGTTTATATTTATTTATTGTCATATCAGATAAATGTTGCATTAAAATTTCATACATGGAACTTGACAGTTTATATTTGAGAATTATTTTTTTTTAATCAAGCAATCGTTATTTTTAGAGAAATAGATGAAAGGAATTCAATGATTGAGGAACAATATGGAAACAGATTTCCTTCATTTAACACTAATTTCAATATTCTTTAAAAATCTTACTCCTTAACCTTCAACTCTTTTGGTAATCTGACTTCGAGCAGCCGAAATGATTAACAAATACTGTAAATACAGTATTACTGTTTCCAACATTTAAAACGTATTATATTCTATTAGATCGAGGAGAGGAATTAATAGGTAGAACACCTCTTAAGCAATTAAATGAAAACACTTAGAAATTAACTAAGAAGAACACTTAGAAATTATGAGCGAAGTAATAACTCCAATTCCACAGAGAATTAATTGATAAATAATACATATTCCTTTTACAAAGTTTGCAAGATGAATGCTAGAGTTCATGAACCTGAGTGTTCAAGTCATGATGGACTTTTATTTCGATTGTGCCATGAGTCGTGACTACGGAAGAAGGGCGCCTAATTAGACCCAAGGCAATAATTAACATGAGTTAAACAGGCGCCCCTGCCTGGGCTTAGGGGTGAGTCACTTTGTTTATGGCGCCCGGGGGTAGAGACTCGCTGCCTGCTTCCCCACTGGATGGACTCCCGCTATGTAATAGCTTGCAGTTTTGCCGAGTCTGCTCTAGCTTGGGACGGGGTTCTTCCCATCTTGTGGACCATACTGCTAGTTATCAACTCAGCTCTACAATGTGCATTCTCTACTCTATTCGATTACAATAGGGGGAAGAATATTGTATCTTGCATAAAGTAATAGGATGAAACTAAAAAACTGAGATGTAACATCTTTTGAGAAAGTTTTATGAAACACCATATTCTGATATGAAATTGGTTTGTTTTGAACATTGGATGAAATTGTCTTTGAATAAGCTAAGAGTGTCTTTGAATAACTGGTAAAGCTCTGCCGAGAAGCCAAGTTTACCGCAACACAGCAAGTTTTGTTTTTAAAAGATTAGCCTACTAGAAAATCTTGAGGCCACGATGACAAATATTAACAATGTTTTCGTGTTGAATTGAGCAAGAGAACATGGAAAATGCCTTACTTGGATCGTTTCAAACTGATCAAATGTCATCCATCGAAATCGATTTTGAACGAAGCAGAACGGGAGCAATACAACAATACAGCAATGATAGGTGAGCCTGAGCGATTGATTATCAAATGAATTGATTGTACCGCATCACTACACAAAAAAAAGACTGGCTGATACTATTTACCAAAAATAATTGAATTCACTCGAATTTATCCAAATAAAGAAATTCGAGCTAATAATATTTTGATTTCATAATTTACTCGCTTGTATATCACCTGCATGTAACAGTCATTATTTGAAAATGACGGCTTAGCTCACTGTCAAAATTCGAAAATGGTGACTTAGCTCAGGCAAATATGTAATTATTAATATGTGAATTGATAATGAAAATATGGATCTGATAAGGATTTGAAAAACCTCATGATGGATCTATAGTTTCCTCTCATAGTTTGGTATGTTATCTCTCAGAATACTCACGTTACGTTTCCAATTTTTATTATTATCATCACTCACATATTATCAGAAAATCTCCAATATTGAATGACAAATTCATTGTTAGACAGTACCCCAAGTGGAAGATTTTTGAAATTTAACGGCACAGACCACATCAAATGATCCCATCCCATGATGGACAGCAACATCTGTTGACAGCTGTAATTCGCCAAAGTAGATGGCTCATAGCACACAACTGAGCCGAAGCAGAACCGATGAAAGGGAATGTTTTGGACATCGCAGGTAGAATATTTCTTCTAATTGGCCACTGAATGAGGAAACCGTTCTTTTGGGGGCAGATGGTTCAGACTCAGAAGAGCAGTCGGCCACCAGGAGGGTTTTTGCTTCAGTTCTGTCGGCTCCTGCCTTCCCTATCATGTTCATTCATGCTCTGAAAATACTTCTTCCTCCAGATTTTTTTCGTTGAAATGTCGCCACCTTGTCCTGCCGACAAAGAGCACGTGAAATTGGCCGTCTGAGGAAAGCCTCTGCTCCACAGTTGACGATTCTCTCTGTTGGAAAGGCAGACTCCAGTTTCACCCACTCTCTACAGCCTGTAATTCCCTTACCTTGTTTTCAGGCTCTTTTGAAAGCCTGACCGGAAGGCAGCCCTTCCAACTTACTTCGCTTCATTACCTTCTTTCCTTTGTACTCAATCGCTTTATCACAAACTTCAATAACTGGCTTGCTCTCTTATCTATTTTCCGCTTCATGAACACGCAACAGTCATAAGCCGCACAAAGAACTCCCCAAAGCTTGTTATTGAAAAAATACAAAATTATTCTGTAATTTTCCAACCAATGAATTCAAAAATTCAATTGTTTTTCTCAAGAACATTTTGAAACTCATCGTTACTCTGTGCCCAACTGATCACAATATATAATTGGAGACTTTTTATACAATAATAAAAAACTATTACTCTCTTCTGTGAGCCAACTACAGCATTCAAAAGTCGTGTTCCAATTGAAAGGCTTATGTATGGGCGTTCTTTCACAAGTATGAAAAGTCTAAAAGAGTGTAAGTATGTTTTCCTTGAATTGTATTATGTAATTGCTAAAATTAAATTGTACTAAATGATTGCAGTAAACAGTATTTGATAATGAGAAATAAGGCATCATATTTTCATGTTCATTATAATAAAGTTGATATTAATAATAATAACTTATTATAACTGTTGGATTTCATTGAAAGAATTATCAGACAGGCACCAAGAAGAAATGATTTATGAAATTTTCTTGTGGTACAATTTTAAGAATTTCATTTCAATCAATATCACTGATTACACATTGCTGATTTTGAGTTTCAAATCCAGCCTTATGAATTCACTCAATAATAGTCTAGTGGTTGTTTAGAAATTGAGAAAAACTGTTCTTGAAAAATTTGCTTGGATATAAGCTTGAAAATGAAATTACTTCTTTAACTGAGCACACGCTGAATATTGCGAATCTTCAAGAGTTGAAATTCAAGAGAATAAAACTGGACTCAATTTCAAATGTGAATACACTGCAATGCGCAATGCCACTAACCCCCTACCCACGCTAATTTGGCAACCACAACTTAGCTGTTACACCAAGGAGCTTAATTACAATAATCGCTCGTGGTTAATATTTCGAATATGTTTACATGCTCCACAGGATGGAGTATATAAGCATCAACCCTTCCAAAACCTACCAAAACTAAAACATTCAGCTTAGTAGAGCTACAAGACCTACAGTCTTTCGCTTAGTTTAAAATGTATAGGAATGAAGTAATTTTGATGGATAGGCTACTCACTTTAGAAGATGATAAACTTTGGCGTGAGCCTGAATGGCCTACTTACCTGGAAAATGAATAGAATTACATTAGAACAGATTCACATAAAGAGAAATACAAGAAATATTGATCATGCACAAAAATTCTCATCAAGTATAGAATGAACTTCAAAACAATGGATTGGATAATTTTCGCAAGTATTTAGAATGTGGTATTGTGCAATTAATTTATCAATCATAAAATGGTGAGAAAATGAAGAGTTGGTCCAAGTTTCAATTAATATCAGTCGATTCTAAACATCAAGATTAAAATGAGACAATTGCGCAGTTGAAGGTTGAAATGCACTCTCCATTTTGAGGAACAATTTAATATCTTCTGAATAGTTAACGAGAAATGGGAATAATTTCAGCTTCAGGACTTCCTCTACTTTTGAATAATTACTTCAAGGAATATTTAACGAGAATGACAGTTGCCAGAGAGAAATAAGTGGAAAGAGCAAGCAGAAAGTCGCGTGGCCATCTACCATGTAATCTAACGGCGAACTTGTAGTCGTAGCAGAGGCTTTTCTGAAAGCCATAATTACTGGCCTTATCATTTCAAAGCGGAAAGTTCTTTACGAGCTTCCACCCTCGCGTGAATTGTTCGAAACTGCGTGAAGTAGTCGCAGTATGCGGAATTTTTCCTGATTAAGCCAGGGCCGAGCCTTGTAATGTCGAGCGGATGTCGGTCTCAACTCTCAAACCAGAGTGGCGTCTCACTTCAAAAATTCTTCTACCTACAAATTATGTACTCCATTCCAAGCCACTAATTCACAAATACCGCTTCTATGCGTCAGGTTTTCTGAATACAATTGGTTTGAAATGTCGTTTCACAGAAGATTCTGAACAAATGTTGTTTAGGAAGACGCTTGAATAAGTAATCATTTCTAACTCAACATCAACATAGGGATCAACGACTTTAAAAATACCGACACTGTTCTTTTAGCAGCAACACAATCCACCATCCTACTCAATCAGTCTGTTCAAGTCTAAAAATGTCAATCACTTCTTGATTTAGCAACTAATAGATTTTGATCTTTCTTTCATTAATTTACTACGCTGCTAATATGAATAAATGCAAAAATATTGCAAATTAATGATATTCACAAAGTACTGAATGTATAGCAGGATCCAATTAACTTGTCAGAAATCAGCTGTTCCAGTAATAATTAAACAGTGATTTCGACACAATAATCAAAAGGTTTGAAAGTCTTAAAGACCTTTTTAAAGAAGACCTTTCAAAGAATAACTTTTTAAAAGACCTTTTCAATAATCTGCGAGATTCAGTATTTGTAGGTTAAGTATTGTGATCATATGCTCGTCGATAATATGTTTTATGACAAGTTAAATGGATCCTGCTATAGAAGCTGAAACATGATTCATCCCCTCATCACTAAATATTTCTTAACAAAATTCACGCCCTTTGTAATGTGAAATCTACAATACCCTACATTTTCCCAGAAACTACTCTGGAATACGAAAAAGAAATTCAATTATAATACCAAGAAATCATTTACCAAGAAAAAGAAAATTATTGTATCGTTCATGATAGAGCAACGCATGCTGTCGTCTCTATGAATAGACTTGTGTCGTCTGTCAGTCTAGCAGTGATGAGTGGAAGGGGGAGAAGGGGGGTTGCAGTGAGCGTGCATGGAATGGCCGCGTCACCCTCAGCGTTGGTTCTTGGTTCTTATCAGCGGAAGGCTTTTACGACAGTTTTACGACAAGCAGAGCCCTGCACCGCACCGCGAGTATGTTGTGTTGCCGTGGAGACGGGCCCTGTACAGTAACAAGCAGTGCACAGTCCCCTTGTCTTTCATAAGGCGTTTTATGTCCACTTTCAGGGAACGGTTTAATTTTAGGGCCCCCCGACTTCCCTTCGTCTTTGATAAAACTGTTTTTTCTTATTTCCCTTCCGCCTCGTCAAAAGCGGAAACGTCTTTACGGAGCCAGCCCCAGTTTACGGCCGAAGCAAACAGCAGCAGCAGAATCAAGACGGCGACTGTTGGTCGGTCGTAAGCAAGCCGCTCTCTTGCAAACAAACTTTTTTATTATGAATTTTAGTGGCGTGGAAAAACATCAGCCAACAGTTTATTATTTCGACAATATCGTGAGGATTATGAATTTTCGAATCATGCAGGAAATAGCGGTTGCTGAACCGTAGTAACAAGGTGTTTTCAATAAAATACCTCAACAAAACAGAATAATACACAAGTTGGGAGGATGGCAAAAATTTGACTGATAATGATCAATGCCATGGAAATGAGCAATTCAAAATTTGCATTTTATAATAGGGGTGGTTAATGATTTTATCATTCTACTATAGAGAGATTTTATTGATAAAATTCTTTAAAAAAACAAAAAACACATAAAATATCTTATTTGTATTTATATTATTCATTTCGTTGTGAAGAATGTTTTTGATAAATGTAATTTTGATTGATTTGAATTATTGCTATTATGCAAATCAAAACCAAAATAACGATGGTATCATGAAGTACTGTCTTGATTTGTAGTTCATTGGTATTCATTACTCGAACCCATTTCAGCTTTAAAACTAAAAAACTAAATTGGGTACTACTTGTACATGGCTCTCACTGGAAGACGAATGAATGAAGATTATTCAAAAACTATAGTCTTAGAGTTTACCTACATGCTACAGTTACTAAAGTTTATACGCGATTGAACATGTTACTACTATAGAGATCTATGTCATTATAGAGATCTAAAATGACTCTTTTATTGCCAACATAACAGTGATTTATAGACTGCTCGAATGAATATAAACAAATAGAACATTTCGTTAATTGAATCTTCCACTGACAGTCCAACGCCAAGCATACAAACAAAGTTCACCGAGGGGTTCATGATGACTAATGCATTTTACTGCTCAATAAAATTTCCCCCTAATCAAGTTTACGACCAAGTCTTGCCAGCAACTGGATAACGTCAATAATAGGGTCTACTAACGCACACACACATGACAGAAACGCGTTACCATATAAGCATCAAAGCCCAAATAGAATATTAAATAAGTTGGGGAGGATAAGTTGAGGGAAGCTACTTTGTACATGAAAAGTATCTGGCTTATACAGGGAATTCTACCAGAGGCATAACAGCGTCTATTGTAAGTTATTAAACTGGATTCGAATGATCCCACTTGGATGATCCGTATATTTGCAAGAACCTATATTAAATATCCACTATTTATTTAATTGAAAGGCTTTCGTTTTCATGAGCTCGATTAGGTTTCATTTACAAATTTTAAGACAATTTTCTAAATTTTCAGTTTATATAGTTCTGCATTTAGATTTTTTTGTATGTAAAAATGATGTGTTGCTCGTTGTTGCAGCATCATCTATCCCGCAGTAGTGCAAACCTGTGCAATATTTATGAAATGTCCCTCGTATGTACTAGTGAATGGAAAACTAATATCCTGTAAAATGATGATTTATACGAAAGAAGAATGGATAAAAAACGGAAGATTACAAACTAAACTAAATTGAACAAAAAGGAACGATTTATTTTTTATTGAATCAAATACAAATTTAAGTCATTAAAATATGTGTGTTTATATGGAAATTGACCGACCACCTCCATGGGTCAATTCCATAAATAAGAACAAATTTTTGCAATTCCATTCATACCTTCTCTTTTTTCTCTCCCCAGTATGCCATTACAGCCTCAGTCCATTCATTCATATTATTTTATTTTAAAAGTAGATGGATCAACAATAATATAATTTATTTTCAATGAATCATTAATGATTGTTTATGAGTCATACACGACATATTTCTATGATATAAAAGGCTGATAATTCAAATGATTTCCTAGTACAGAACAGCCTACCAAGGACTTGAGGCCAAACATTGAGAGACTATCTGAGAAATATGATAGGCTTACCGATTTTTCAAGGAATGTTCAATTTAGAACAGAATCCGAAGTTTAATTAACAGGCGCAGGCTCATGTTTATTAATCAAGCCAGTATAGTTTGACTTTCGATAGTATTTGAGAAAGCTTTTATCGGGGGAGAGGTGGACAAGAGATATTCATGTGCCCTTCCCAGTGAACCAGCAAGGGATCGGAGCGCTACGTCACTTTCGTGTTGTTTATAGTGGTCGTTGTTTACATTTATAAGACCAGGAGAGCTGAAAGCTTTCAACCGCTCCCTGAGGATTTGGCTTTTGGGCCACAGTCCACACATGCAGTGCAGGAAGTACCGGGAGAGAATAGACAAAAAATAAGTAGAAGAGAACGCTCAGACAAAGCCTGAAGTCACTAAATATTCAATTTTTTGTACTTGAACAAAAATTTAAAAATTAAAGGCCAGTGACACGAGAATCGAATTGAATTTAATCCCTGTAAAATTATATCATATAACCGAACCAATGAAACGAGAACAATGTTAGAATCAGACTTCACTACAATGACGTCATTTACGTTGGTTGAATTCAATTGGATTTTCATGCAGATGACCGGAAGTCTCACTCTATTACAGAAGAGCTGATGCTGATTTTTTTTCTAGGGATGATAGCTTGTGCGTGGGTAATGGGAAGGATGATGATGAGAGATGAATGGACCTACAGCTTTAGGTGGGTTCCGAACCACCGGGAAGCGATTTTGAAGCTCATAAATTTTTGTATTTAGAGGTGCCGGTCACCGTTACAACGGTAGTGGTAGGCGCTGTCTCTTATCTAATCTCACCGATTAGACTCGCCTTTGCCACTGGTTTGATTATTATCAATGATTGATTTAGAACAGCAGTAAAATATGTTTTGGTTTGAAGTCTTGATCGAAGTCATGTTATCTTGTACACCGTAATCTTGTTAACTTGCTACATGTAATATACTTGAATAGATAGGCTATAACTTCAAAATAGGCATAGCATGTATAAGATAGGGAATATCCAGTTTCCGTAACCAAAGTTACATGACTGTATTGATACCAGTATGATACCATTCGATTTTATAGAAGCTTACTTTTATTTCAAAGTAAGCCCACATTCCAATAAGACTTCCTTATTATACCTTATTTGATCAATTAGAGCTTCCTTATTTAACGAATGTAACTCGAGTAATTTCAAGAAATATACTCATTTACCACAGACACTCATCTTTAAATACCACCATCTACCACAGAAAAGGTACGGGTTTTTCACCTAGAAAGAATAATATTGATGTATAAACCAATATCAATAACATAAGATAAAATAATTTATCACATTGAAAATGAACTACTCTTCAATCCAACCAAATTTTTGTTATGTCTGAATAGAATTTTCTTGCAAGTTGTATTTCAAACAAAACGTTTCAACATTATTTTAAAAAATCCACGATGACAAGTTTCTTCATTTTTCAATTTTGTTCCTTACAAACCATTTTTCATTTTTCAATTTCGATTTAAACAACAGGTGAGTTAAAAAAAGAATACGGTGAGATAAACGGACACAGGATGAAAGGCGCGAGCTAATGTTTGGCTTGACAAAGAAAATGTAATAACAGGTCGTGAAAATAAATAGAAAATGAGGTCATCAGGGGTGATGGATGACAAACCTAATGACGGGGAGTGGAGTAATAGCAGCGGTGCGGCCTATAAAATGGGAACTAATGGGCGGTGGCGAGCGAAGCAATCGTGATTTGGAAAGGTGGAACAAGCAGGAAAGGAATGAATGAAGGTGGAAAAGAATCAGGCGGCAACAAGCAGGGTGGCAACAAAGAACAGAGGATACGGCACGGCACGACGCGACGTCTACACCCAAAACATCCCACACCAGAGATGACGCAGACTGTCTACAGTACAGGTAAACAACATAAGAGACTACCATACGCACGCTCACACACAAACGTCAAACGACGGTCCAAATGGACTGGATCTCTCTCACAGTCAACGAGCATCAGCATCCCTGCTCTCAACTAGGCCTACATCCTCTCTGATGAACACACCTCCTCTCTCTGTTCATTCTCCGTGGAGCGTGAAATGCCGTCAGCAACCCTGGGGACAACATTCGGCTAGGGCACTAGACGAGCATTCCCTGGAAATGAACGACGACCAAATCAGAGCAGCGCAGCGCAGCGCACAAGATTCCCTGCTTTTCCGAGCTCCCTCTTCTTGAACCCGGCCTCAAGCAGCTGAGGAGCAGGGCTCCAGCCCCGCTTAGCAGCGATGCGTGGCCTCTTCACCACCTCTTTCGCTGCTTTCTCATCAACTTCGAAACTGAATAACCCCACCATCAGGGTTCTTGCACTTTTCAAGGGCCATCATTCCCGTGAGCTCATTTTGGCAGACAGAATAAACTAGAGAAAACGTAGGACAAGTAGTGCATTACAGAAACCACATTACAGAAATTTAGTAGAAGTATAATTCAAAATAATGATGTAACCTGGAGAATGTTCAAATTAAAGTTAGATGGAATTGACTATTTTTCTCTGAGGGTGATACCCACATAAGCTTTCGGCTAGTGCGTGAGTTGTACTCTACTACTAGGTAATGAATACAAAATGAAATGAAATGAATACAGCCTTGGGTAGGTTCCGATTTCGATGCTCATAAATATTATTTATAGGCTCACAACGGTGACACTAATAACAAGAGTAGCAGGCGCTCGTCTCTCATCTAAACTGAGTGATTAGATATTGGCACCACCACAAAGCATGCCGCTCTACAAATAAAATCAATTTAGATTTTTGAAAATTAATATTGAATATGCAATCAAGAATAGTGAAATATAATTAGGAATTGATTATTTGATAGCAATATATGAAAACAAAAGATTAATGATTTTGATAAAGTTTAAGAATTAGTTAATAAGTCTGTCTGATTCTGTTCATGAGATTTCGTTATGAAATTTCCATTGTACAGTAGATAGGTAACTCTAAAAAAACCACACAATAAAGTTGAGAGCAGAGAGGAGACTGCAGAGTATACGGTTCGGTAGGCCACGTAGAAGTCTTGGGACAGGAAGAACAAAAATGAAACAAGAAAAAAATGAGAGGAATGGTTCGGTTAAACGAAGTCCTTCCTTCCAAAAGGAGAGAAAATTCTCCGGCGCTCGGTTTTAATGAGCGTTCGATGAGCCGACGAAAGGATCGCATTAAAAACATCCTGTGCTGGAACATGCCGTGTAGTGCCTTCCTTCACACGGACCGGAGGAATATTGAGGAAAGAGCATTTCCTCTGCTCGTTAATAAAGCGAATTGGCGCGACCGACAACGACACCCTGTGCAAAAAGAAGAGCACTAGTTGCTCTATAAAATCTTTCATAAAATTCTAATCGCAACCAAGTTGAAGGTTTTGCAGTAAGCTCAAGAAGTGAGACATAGGCTGCATTCAATCCTTCAACTTCTGTGATAGGCTACGTATCAGGTATCACTATCACTAACATAAAAAATAAGAGGAAAAACGAGTTCAAATTATGATTAGTTTCCAAAAGCAAAATAATGATACAATTTTATGATAGAATTGACAAGTTTATGTTATTTGAATACAAGCTGTCCTGAGAAATGGTAAAAATTAGAATCACTATTGAATAATACAATGCAAAAATACTGTATTGTGAAAAATGTGCTAAAAATAAATTAAAAATAATCAATTATTAACATTAAAAACTTTGTAAATTAGTTATAGTTGTCCAGGCTGATGAATAATCAAGCGATTGAAGTTTTTCAGTTCATCGATAGATAATTGAAAATGAATACAGTAATGAATTGTACGGAGAATAAAGGATTTTCAAGGCATATTCAAATGACACTATGCTTTCATATCAGTTCATTGCGAACTCGAGAACCTTGCGTAAATGTATTCATGGATTTGACTAAAGTAAAGCTGGGCTTACACCAAAGTCAGTGACAGAACTGTCAATGACTTTTGTCAACGACATACTTGTCACAAACAAATGTCAACGACATCTGGTGTAAACCCAGCTTTAGTTTCAAAAAGGTCGAAGTAATGATGAGTAATGATATACAGTAATAAGTACTACAGTGTTACTTTTAGTAACAGTACAAATACATACTGTACGGTGAAAAGGGATGAAGACTTGAAAACAACTTCAATATCACAAACGAAACTACTCTACTAACCTTCATGGAATGGAAAATGAAAAATTGAAACAAAAAGGTTAATGAATTGAGTATCCTCTGGACGTGAAATTTCAATCAATATCATTCAATGCGTTTGCAATGACAGCAAACTTCTTTTTAAAATTTCTCTTTGTATTGCTTGCACATTTCACACTATTGTGAAATTACTATTGTTGAAACAAGCGTGTGACAACAAGTACAAAGGTATCATGTTATTCAACAGAAATAGAGAATAAATCACTTTATACAGTAGTTGCTATGTTTATCCACGGAAATTGTTTATCTATTGTAGTCAATGGTAAGCATTCGACAAATTATGTGTGAGACTTTGCCTGTCTATTCCTGTCTGTATGACCCAGACGCTGAGTTGGTATTCTGGAAGCACACACGTCAAGAGTGTGTGAAGAATTCGAGTGGAATGCCCCTATACTTCAGAAACAATTAAAAAGTGCGCACCCATCAACTCGTAGAACGATACTGATGGTTCTTTTTTACGACAATCCATTTCCTTCGGTATATGACTACCACTACAACAACTCCGTTCTCGTTTGTCTGGCAGACCAATTACCACCACACTAATCACTAGCAATTACTGGGCTGGTGCTTGGACCTCACAACAATGAAAATTGAATTTTTGTTCAAGAGCATGTCACATTAGGAAAAAATCCACTCCAGTACATGATAATCTTCTATGTAACAAAGAAAAGTTATGGAAGATTATTTATAAGCCTGATAATACTCTATGTGAAACATTTGGAAGGTAATGCGACTCTTTCTTTGTGTGATTTGATACTCTTATGTTATATCTTTGATTAAATTAAATGTTACACAAATTATTGAAGATAATCCAGATCTCAGAAAAAAGTAAATGAAATAATCAGGAATAGTGCAATAAGAATAATTGAACTAAAAAACAAATATGAATCATAATTTTATAGAAACAAGAATAAGCTCCGTTCATGGAGCTTAGGAGTAAAATAACTACTTATAATTTTCAACTAGAAATACGGTTTTTAACGTGACTTTTTAAATTAACTTTCTTATCTGGTATTATAAAATATAGTAAATATTATAAATACTAAATATCATACTTATAACTTTCTCGATAAAAATAAAAAATAGGTTGTGTTACAAAATATTTACATTAGGCTATCTCTTGATTAACTGTATATTTTGTCTGTCAACTCAACTTATTTGTATGTTTATTACGTGAACAAATAAAATGATTTATTATTATTATTATAAATATTATTATTATTGACTGAGAAGCACCATACTACACTATTTTTGTACATGTTCTTAGATCGTCCAGTACTACCATAGAGAAGCGATGCTCTCTTATCTAATCTGTTCTCTGTGGTACCACTAAAAAATTAGTAAATTAGTACATTGTCGGTGGACCCATAACGGTAAATGAAACAGCTTCCAAGTACAGTAGATGAGTTCTCACGAAATCTCAGAGAAGAATTAAGGGAGAATAAGCCAAAATAGCTATGCCAGAAACAACACCAACTTCAACAATAATGCCCGGAACAATCACATTTTTCCCACGATAGTTGGTTCGGAATCAAATTTTACAATAAAAACCGACAGTTGTCCTGATCTCAAAGGAAGACTAATTGCATGAAAACAAATTCGGACATTAATGTGAATGAACGTGCGACATCGCTGGGGGCGGGCGTAGGCTAATGAATGAACGGCCTCCTACGTGCATAGAGCAGTAGGCATGCCCCGAATGTAATTTGTAGATTTAGCACGGCCACGATGATGATGGGATGGCATCACGGTTGTCGGTTATGCTGGGCATGTCGAATCGTGACGATGATGATTCAGAGCAGGCACAGGCAGATGCAACGAGAGAAATGGCAACAAAAGTGGGTGCGGGGAGGGAGGAACAGGCTTGTGCAGGTCGGTCTGCAGCTGATGTCAAAAGAAGTGGTGTGCTGTCTGCTGTCGAACCTACGAAACAACCGAACCGAAGAGTTGGGTCCTAGGTTCCTACCGGATCATGTATCACACCCGACCCCGGCCAACGAAAGCCACTTTTGTGATGCCTTTTTAATCCCCTTTTCATCGCACTAATTCAAGCCAGGCCTTTCTTCTTCCTTCAGCCTTTCCTTCCTAGCCCTGCCACCATTTGATCTCCACCGTTAATAAATTACAGGCGAGGCGACCTGTGAGTGAAGCCCTGCCCCCGCTTCTAAAATATGCTCCCTCTTCATGTAATCCATATATCTATACACCATAACATATACACATATTACTATAATCTATCTATCTATCTAACATATACACACACTCCATTGCCGTTGTAGGATTACGATTGGCCCAACCCTCTCTGTCATGTATTTCTGGATCAGTCGTTACACATCCTCTTTCTTCCCATTTCAAAGGCGAACAAGAGACTCGATAATGAATCGCACTGTTGGGCCCACTGCATAATGAGCTGATAAATCATGGATTGTGTCCAAGATATAATATATTATGTAGCAAAATTAACAGAGTCTCGTACAATAGACGTTCACAGATAAACTGAATCTCATTGAATCATCATTTTCTTCAATGAGCTACATTAGAGATTAGATATTATCATGGTGGAAGTATTGGGCAAATCGAAGTTAAGATTGAGCACAGATTCTTCTTCAAAGATTCTTCTTTGTGTCATAAAAAAAGTATTCACAATTATTATTTATTCAGCGTATGGCTTTTAATAGAGGGGAGACCCGAGTAGGGTTGTTCCACTTCGCAAACATAACCAATTATCCCTTGATTGGGAACATGGTGTAAGTTTGTTTTCACTTAGATTTTTTTTTAATTCCAGTGAATTAAAAAAACTGTCTATGTTATTTTTTCATGCTTCGATTATCAGTTTTCTTGGGTTGCATGAAAGAACTACTGTAGTTGAAATAAAGTTGCATAAAATTACAAAAGTTTGTAATTGTTATTGTAACAATTAGATGTCTAGATCAAAATTACGTCGTTGCACTGAGACTATATAGAATGAGTCAGTTAAGTTTGGAAAGTCCAAAATTTTCTAATCGCTGTGGGTTTATTGGATGCATTTATAGTACTGTACATGAAATTAATATGTCAACGTTTAAAAATGGACAAGCAGGAGTTTAAATGTCCCCAGGTCTTTTCAGCATTCAGCTGGATTATTTATTAACTAATTTTGTTATAAAATATCGTTTCTGGAGAATCAACTGTAAATTATCAAGGTCTTATATATATGGTTCAATAATCTACAAACAACTCTAATGATACCAAATCCATTCATGATAATTGTTAATTTAGTTGTCAGCAAATTAGAACAAAGACAGTTGACGAATGCAAGTCATTACCACATATAGTCGAAGACTAGAATTCTCAATTAAGAAACCTGTCAATAATAAAGTGTGGGCCCGTAAAAGGAAACCACTTTTTTCAGAGGAGCCACCTATGGAGACATTAGACAGGAAGCAGCCTCTGTGGCTGGGGCTGCACTCATCAGCTGGCCTGCCTGCAATGAAACCTGATCTGTAGTCTTCTTCCCATCCCAAGCATAGCTAACAAATCACTCGCACTCTCAACTCTCCAAATCCACCTCTCCTGAGCTGCTAGTCGTGCAACATCAAAAGCAGCATTCTCTCACTCACTCTCTATAACCAAAGTTATTTTATTCGAAGAAACGAATGAGTTAATTAACCATCAAAGAATGAGATAATGAATTATAAATTTTGTTCAACTTTTTCATGATTGATATAGATTTCGAAAAGGAGTGAAATGATCAAATAAAAAATAAAAAGAGTTACATTATGTCCTGATTATGAGTAAGCACAAAGATTGAAAAAGGACGGCTGAAGAGAATCTTGCAATAATCATATTTTGCCTCAGCGTAGAGATAATTCAAATATCAATTATAATGATTTTGCATACATACTATAACTATGATATACCTAAGTTATAGTCATACAACTCCATACTCCATTGTATGCATATTACAGGAAGAGTATCATGATTGAGATATTATTTCAGTGAGACTCCAACTTGTAAAGAAACAACGATCTTGGCTCCTTAATAATGTAAAATTTGAAATTATCTCAAAGGGAACGATTCAATTTTATGCGTTTGATAAATCTAGAGTTCAGCAAGCTCGAAAGCAAATCATCCAGATTCATAGATGAAATAATAAATTGGGAGGTTGAGGAGAGATAAATTCAAAGAAAGTGAACTAACTAAACTTGATTTAAAATAAATCTGTTACTTCTATAATAATTTGTTTATAACAAACTGAATTTGAAGAAACCTGAAAGAGAGCAAGTGCAGAGTGGAAGATTGAATAGGAAGCTTGATAGGATGATTATAATGGTAGCAAACAATCATATTCTATTCAGTGGGAGAACAACTCAATTGCAGAAATGTAAACACGTTTTTGCGTTATGAAAAAATACACGAGGCAGATGCAAAATGGGGAGTGAGGTCGGTTTCCCAATCATTTCAGGAGAACCCCTGCTGTGGACACCCTCATTAGGACAACTCTTCGTTTTGCTTATTCCCTCGGCTTAGGCCTGCATTAGCCAACAAGGGTTGGCTCACGACATGAAAACAAAATCCCATCCCAGAAACAATATAATTAATGTATTTAATATAATTTAATAATCTATTGATTCGAGCTTCAAATTATTATGATTACCCTTCGGTTCTTTTATAGATTGGTATGAGTAGAATTAGTATTTTTTTATTGTACTTATTTAATTACAATTCAGATAACTACAACAGATATTACATTCAAAACATTGAAACAATTACATTAAAACTCTTCAGATACTACACTTTGAACTTTTTCAAGAAAATTTATTCATTCCACACGAAGAACTAGAATGACACTGGAGATTTAGAATGATACTGAAAAACAATCAAGACGAACCCATTCAAGTGATAAAAATAATATCCAATCCTATTAACTAGCACATTTCATTTTATAATGTATACAAAAACGGAAAAGTTCTCAAATAAAATAGTAACAGGAAGAAAAATGAAATGGGAACCAGCCATTCATTTCTAAACAGAAGTAAGACTTTATTCCAAAATTCCAATCTCCCTGACATAGTTCTTGAATATGGAATGCTATTTTTCAATTTTTCGAAAACCAAGGAACGTTCTCTTGGATGATGATGGAATAGAATAACACGAGACGACTTCCGACCTCTCAATAGGGAATGATACAAATACAAAATGCAGTTTCCAATCGCACTCAAGTCGCCGGATCGTTGGAAAGTAATGGAATTCACAAACGAAGTCAATAAAATTTTATAGAGAGCGTATGAAGCGAGCATTCGGAGACGGAGTTGATTGAAGGGTTAAGAAGTGCAGATGGGATGATTCTTGGCAAGGTGGAATATAAATTTCAAAAAAGGTTCGGAAAAAACCAGTTGGGAAAATCAATCCTGGAGCCAGGCTGGAGGGACAGACGTCAGCTATCATGGGACACCCTATTGTGTTGTCAGAGGACGAGCGAGGTTTTCTTTTTGCCAACGTTTGCTCTTCTTTAAATTCTTTTTCTATTTTTGCACAAACGAAGGAATCCAATAATATCTCAAATTCTCTCTCAGTCGCACACACGCTAACTTCATTGTTCTATTTCTTTCTGATTCACGGTGAAGTAACAATTGCTGTCACAACACAGGCGGACTGAACCAACACACAATTTATAGCCCTTCAAGTCGAGAAGGTATTTGAAGCAGGCACCAAGTCAATTGGGTTCGGAATCAGTCTGTCCAGTGGTCCAGTCCAGTTCAGTTTTAGATGGGGACAAGGAATCCAGTAAGCAATCAAGAAGAAATATTCCACTATAGGCTACTAGTTCAATATCTCGATGTAATTAGAGACCTACAAGAAGTTTCTGGATCACAAGCTGTTTTCCATTTTAATTGAACAAGGATCCAATAAAAATTGATTGATTTGATTGAACATGCCCAAATTAATAATAACTAAAAAAAGAATACAAAAAATTATGAAATATCATTGAAAGGATTTCAGAATATTTATTTCGAGCAGCAGTTTAATCAAGGACCTTACTTAGTCTCAGTAGTATTTTATGAAGTTTAAAAAGGATTGAGTTTAAGGAGGCGAAAATCACTGAACAAAAAGGATTTTATACTATACTCTGATCACGGAATCGGGAGACGGCCAAAACAAGCTGTTTGCATTTGTGTGCGTATAGAAACGATGACTCACAGCTGTTTTCGATAAATTTTTTGTCCAATTCCAGTTCACAATACATTTATTCAAGGTCAGACTGGAATCAAATAATGCAGATAATAATAATATTATTTCAGTAGTTCTACTGTGAATCGGTCTAGCTGCTCCTAGCTAGACTCTCCCACGCGCAGGTTTGTTTACATCGTCTCTCCTTTTTCTGAACAGAGTATAGTTCTTTAGTCATGATAAGTCTATATAAGACTGATGCAGTACATCTATAAGTCCTGAAATATCAAATTCAAATAAGATAAAATATTCAGTTAAAATTTAAGGTTTTTCCTAAGGGTAATACGGTTATTACAGAGTAGAGCATACAAAGCGCTTGCCACCCACACTACTATTAAAACACAAATTGCAAATTCCATTCTCTCACAACAAATTAAAAACTATATTCTGATGTTATAGGACCTCCCGGAAAAGTTATAGGCCAAAGCATTAAATTTACAATGACTCGCGACATAGCCTAATTTAAAACAATAAGTAACAACCACACAAGTAGACAAAGGTTGGCATGATGCTGCACTGTGGGAGAAAAATGTAAAAAAAAGTGTTGTCCGTGAAAAATCGACAGCTGTTAAAAGATTTGTACTGCAGCAGCAGGCATAACAACCTGAACGGGGTCTTCTAATTCGTTCGCCCCGTAACAAATGACTTTTTGTTTTTTAAGGCCGGCTCAAGAGTTTTATGCAAACAGCACCGTGAAAAACACAACAAAGGTACAAAATTGCCGTAGTAGAGCCGCGAGGGGGCCACGGCGTCGCTTTTTACCAAATAATGACGATCTACGAACCGCACCGCACCGCATCTTGCAGACCGCTGGCCTCCCACAAGTCGGCGAACCAAGAACGGCAAGATAGACATGAAAAAGAAGAAGAAGAATGAGGAAGGATGAAAATGGAGTACAAAAAGCAAGGGATAGCATGAAAAGGAGGAGAAGGAGGTGGAAAAATGAGAATAAAGTAGAGGAGAGGAAAAGGCGGAAAATAAAAAGAGAGAAGAATGAAAGAAGAGGAAGAAGGTTTAAAACATTGGTGGAAAAATCAGAAAGAAGCAGAAAAAATGGAAATGAAGGGAATGGGGAAAGAATACGAGTAAAATGATAAGAAGATAGGAAGATAAGAAGGAGATGATAAGAAAGAAAGAAGGATAATGGAGAAGATAAGAAGGTGGGGAGAGAAAGTTAGAAAAATTGTGAAAAGATAGGAATGATAATACGAGTAAGTTGGAGGAGACGGAATGTTGACAGCCGAGAAGATGAGTAGAGAAGAATGCTCTGGAAGAAAGGAAGAAGGACAATTGAGTGAGAGGATAAGGGGGGCGGGAAGAAAGTTAAAGAAAGGGTAGAAGGTAAAAAAATAGAAATTTGCATGAGGAGGAAAAATATATTGAGAAGTGGATGGTGAAAAAAATAATAATTGAACAAGCAACTAGAGAAGAAAGAATTGGGAGTAAAAGAAAAGAGAAAATCGAAAGTCCATGGAGGGATAGGAGAAGAATAAGAACAAAATGTAAAAAGTAGGAGAAGAGGAAGAAAAATGAACATTGGAGGGAAGAGGAGTAGAAGACGAGGAAAAATAGCTGAAAAGCTAATGATAAGGACGAGGAACTGGAGGAATGTCAGAGTAGAAGATAATAGAAAAAGACGACAGAATAATGCAGAAGTATAAATAGAAATTGTAGTCAGATGAGTTAAAAAGAAATAAGGAAGGAAAATAAGACTGTCAGAGGAGGAAGTGAGAAGCCTGAAAATGAAAACAAAGAAGGAAAGGCAGAGAGACCAAGAAAATGAAAGAGTAAAATAATGACGGCAGTGTTTTATGCGCTGCACTCGTTCAAGTGCGGTGCATTGGTCAACTACAGCAGACAGCAGCACAGCATGTCAATCGATGTTCACGCTCAGATTGGCATTCTCATTCTCACGAGAACCGGCCTAGCCGGACAGCCCAGTACTCACCGCCACCCGCCTTTGAACTAATTGCAAAAAACAACCACTCCATCACTGATTTCCATTAACAGCTTTTAAAGAAACAATTGCCAATTCGGAAACGTAATCTAGCCGCAACGCAATAAACCTCAGCGCAACTGTTATTCTTCATTTCCTTCTAAACAAAAAGGATCGAAATGATTTCAATTATAGTAGCTAGATTAGTTATTCTTGCGAAGAATTGTTCATCTGCTTATGGTGATACAATGAAATATTCTCTGGAACGTTTGGCGCAGCTTATCCACTCCGCTCAGCGTCAAATCGGTCTTAGACAACACCCCCTTCCAAACTTTCCCTTTCCCCATTCAAATAATAATTATTTATATACAATTCAAATCATGTTAAGTTTATACATTGTTTGGTCATGACGTCATGCTCACACCTCACACCATCAAGTTAATATTTTTCTTAGAATGCAAAGTTGGAGACTACTTGTATTTGAGTGACTGTATCTTTCATCAATGTTTCTAGTGAATTTTCATATTTATTATGGAAACTGATTTTAATTGGAATTTTGAGTATATTAGATTTCGGACATGCAATACATTTCGTTAGTTTGCTGTCTGAAGAAGCCTGGCTAACAGAATCCAATTAAAACACAAAAACAAAACAATTCTAAGTTAATGCTAAAACAATTTTATTGGTCGAGCTTGGTGGCCGCCAATATCATCGCAAACCCAAACCCACAACACACTTTATTGTTATCCAATATTTGATTCCTCCATACACAGCAGTAGTTGACAATGAAAAAAACCAAGAATTCCACTAGAGAGACAGACGTCCATTTCGAAAAGTTTATTGGAAGAAGAGATGGGGAAACCGACTAGAACAGCAAACGGACAATGGAAAACAAATACAGCCTTGATTACATTCTGGAGCTGTTCTTTCGGCGGACAGCTTGCAGCAGAAGCAGAAATAATTCAGCGCGCGTTCCACATTCATCTGGTGGAGGAAGAAGAAGAAGAGGAGGTTGTGGAGGAGGAGGAGCGTGCGGCAAACACGAAGGATGATCCTCCGCCGTAATGGAGTTAGTGGCGTTGGCTCCTGAATACGAAACTAGGCCCATCTTGGCAAGGCAGGCACCGCCTTTGACGGCTCTCAGTTATTCATAACACGATAGAGCCTAATATTCAGACCGATTTTGTTAAGTCTTTCGTGGCAACATTTTGTGGAAACCAATATAGGGGCTGGGAAGAAAAGGATTTTACAACGTTTTCTAAAAGGCCTGCTATAATAGCCAAGGTATAGATAAGAGATCAGTGATCACTATAAACCATCACTATTACCATGTGAAGTGATTAGATTCTCAATCTTATTAACAATACATATTGAGACGTTTTTTCCAACAAGATGTTATATGTACAGTGATATTCATTTAATTTGACGCTTGGCATTCGATAGGTACATAGAGAGATATTATTTCTTTGCCATCTTACTCTACGGTCATCAGCAACGTCGAGAAATGATATCTATCTAATGCCAAGCGTCAAATTGAATGAATGTCACTGAACTTATAACAACTTGTAATCAATTGGAGGCTGGTAATGCTTTTTTTACGCTAATGATGGAATTCGAGTTTGCAAGACTGCCAGATTATTTCCAATCTAGTCTCAAAATCAAGAGATGTCGTTACTCTTTGATAACTACACAGTAGGTCTACATATCGACATCACACCGACAACACATCGGTAAAGTAGAAAAATATTGCCAAAAAAAATTATAGAAAGATAAGGACTGAAGAATAAAAAGAAGAAAGATATTTGAACAACCATCATCGATTGACTAGTTGAGAGAAAAGACAATGTAGCACGAGTCGAAGTTCAATGAACTTTCAGAGAGAAAATCACGGTGTTATACCATTTATTATCTGAAATTAGAAGAAAATAAAGTACAGGATCACTATTATACGTTGAACCCATTTTCCTTTCGACCATCACCATACTACCAAAAAATAATTATTCCAGTGCAATAGTTAATTATTTTTTCCATACATATATACATAACTTGACTTTTTCCATACATAACTTGACAAAAATTATGACAAGGATTATAACTTGACAAGGATGCTAGCGCAAATATTGAAGTTGATACTTGATGGTGAAGAGAAATTTTAATGACAGTAGCCAGGAAACTAATCCACAGGAAACGAGCCATATCGTTCGCCACAGCTAGACAAAACATTTTTCAATCAGTAATTAGTCATTAGGCACGCGTTTTTCATTCACCTCCATCGAATGCAATAATACACCAACCGGAAGAAACCTGTCTCAACAGTGGCCTATACCCGGAAATGCCTATTCTATGACATAGGTAATAATACACAGAGGCTCAAATTCTCGCTTACATCACATTCACCTGCACTGCGAGTCTTCTAACAATAGAAAGGTTTTGTAAAAATTTACGGTTCAGTCATCATCGACGATCAATGTACAGGAAATCAAGAGATATTAGAGACATGTACAGATTAGGAATTTCAAACCGATCATCAAAATTAAAAATAGACTATCATACTACACAACTAAACCGTAAATTTCAAGATAAGAGAATTTTTTTTCCGACATCTGAATGATAATATGTTGGGAAACTGTTGGTTCTTTCATCTCTCACCATCATCCTTCAAATTTTTCATTTACCAGCCTAAAGCTTATGATAGTATCACCCTCAGCAAAAAAAATGTATGAATAAAAAATGAATACTGTCAGGTCAGTGAGTCAAAGCATAGATAACAGATTAGAATCTCTTATAAGAACTACTATCTCTTCTCTATGGTCAAAGTGTTGATGCATAACATAGGCTATGTTTATCCCTTTCAATAAGATTCTTTTAAATTAATATACATACTGATACAAAAATAGCCAAGGAACTGACACTGCAATAAGCTAGAACTAATAACTGCCGAACCAACTGTAGAACTAATCTCAATTGCAGTAAGATAAACTAAGAAAACAACTGAATAATTCTCATAGCATAGTATCAGAGATGAAAGTATAGAAAAGACATTAGCCGAACTCAATTACCAAGTGAATTAAATGAAACCTACATGATGAAATAGGCCCAAAAAGTAGTTCTAGAACAATATTCATAACGTGGATAAAAATCAGCCGACCAGATTTTCTCACGTTCATTATGGGCCTTTGTAGGGAGGAGAGAGGTGGCAGAAGTGAGACAGAGGAGAAAGAAAGAAGAGTGGCGAGGCGACACTGCAATCGGGTGACCACCGACTTGGAAAGTAGGAGGAAGGGAAGGAGGTAGGAAGGATGAACTGCTTCCGACAATGAAACTGCCTAAAAATAAAGGAGCAATGCAAGAGAGATGGAAGAAAGGTGAGAGAGAGGGAGGAAGCAGAGAAGGAGTTGAAAAGACAAAGGCCTGGCCGATTGATGGACTGCGGACGGGGACGGATATTCGCGGACCGCACCGCGCGGCGGCTCCCACCCGCACGACATCCTGCGGCCAAAGTCAAGGCCACTGTCACTGTTCACTTCTTTGGTACAATCTTCTTATTGCTCCACAAGTCTAATCTTCTACATTCTATTTCAATATCGTTTTATATGGAGTAAACAACTGATTCTTATCTAGGCTATTTATTCTATTGCTATCAATCTCCTTTCTTCTTTGTTTTCCTACTGCGTGTTTGTAATCTATTTAAAATCTCTGGGATTGTACTTGACGATTGTAAGTTTCCTTCCACTTTTACCCTTCAACATTTCTCACTTTACATGTTCTACAATTCTAATGGTACAATTCGTTCAAAATTGAATGGAAAAATGCCAAAATTCAATTATACAGTATTTACAATAATATTGTATAGCCTACTTTAAATACAGTCATATAGCTTACATTATACGATAACATTATAACCTATTCATTTTTGCAGTAATTGTAATTTGAATCTATGCAGTTGTCTCACAGGCCAAGATTAATTTGCAGTACAGGACAATAATTGAGAACCATTTTACTGATTTAGTAAGTTCTGGTAAAAAAATTGAATTTTTTCATAGGAAATGGCTTTCAAGCACGTTTGATTCTGAACGTTTGCACGTTTGAACCTGATAATCTTGCTTAGGTCACAGACAACAATATAGTATAGTTAGTCTATGCTTAGGTGATGAGGAGAATAGGAAAAAATATCCTAGATCAAATCTAGAGAGATCTAAACAAAGTGACATATGACCAAAGATCGTAGTGTTAAAGGTTTTCCCATAGGTTCATGTGTCTTGAAAATAGATTAGGAATCAACCAAAAAAATCAGTTGGGCGGTAGGTATATCAATGAGGTATTCAGCGGCTACGCCGTTATCAAATTCCCTTGACGAAAGCCATCTCATCTCACATGTTAGCACCCTTGCGGCAAACTCAATAAATTAAGTAGTGTCAGAGATAAGCATGATAACAGGTATTCAGTTGCACAGAAGTGGAAGATATTTGATCGACAAATAAGACAAAATAACACAATAACGATGATGGGAACTGAGGGAACAATGATAGAACGATCTAATTAGTAAAACGGATGACAAAGAGGAGAGGTGTGCCGGGCAACAGGTCAAATTGAAATTCCACTAGTCGGAGGAACGGGTGAGAAATAAAAGATATCGGTGCGAGATCTACACACGCGCGCACACGGGGAGGCGCCGGGAGGCTGGCTGAGTGCAGTTCTCTGTTTCTCTTGTTCACCGGATCTCCAGTAGGCTATCAGCATTCCGCCTGTGTACTGCCTCTGCCTTGTCCGAATCCTTTTCTTCTTTTTCTTATCTCGTCTTTCGCCGACAGACAAGCCGGACTGAATTCGTTTAGAGCGGACGGCATTCTTTCGATGAATACGTGGGAGAGACACGGGGAATTGTGATAAGAGGGGTGAGAGGTGGGAGGGGAAACGACGACCAGTCAAACACAAAAAGACAAACAATCGAAAAAAGAAGTGGTGGGCCCACCCTCACCGCTGCCGCCTCCCATGCACCGGCGATACCTGACTATCGATACTCACGTCACTCACATAGATAACCGATCGAGAAGTTTCAAATTAAATTGACGACACTATTATCTTCAAATGAATTTTCCTTCAGTATACATCCTCCTTCTCATTAGACATTCAAAGTGCTTATTCAAATGAGCTACAGAGATAACTCTACTCTCTACATAAGAAGAAGGGGGAAAGATCAACTTGAAGCATTTCCAATGTATTCATAGTATAAATTCTACTCAACTTAATTAAATTCTTCTATTTTCAGATTACTTTTTCCTATCATTTACACGACCCAAGAGCTGTAGAAATTGGATAATACATATAAAAAAGACTATACGTACTGAGTCGTTCTATCTTATCGATTTACGTTCAATGTCTCATAAAAATGGAATAGGATGCATCCAAGATTTCCCATTGATACTATCAAGATTCTACAGTAATATGAGTGTATTAAGACCGCCTACTGTAATATGATTTTCTGATTAAATCACCAACCAAAGGTAACCTCTATCCTGATTAACAATCAGGATATGATGTTAAAAGCGTACAAGACGAGCATGCGAATAGAAACGATAGAAGAAACAATAATATAAACGATAGAAGAAATATTTATAAATTTAAATCAGGACGGCAGAACCGAGACAAGAGTTATAGATATACTAAGGAGAACTTGAAATCTCATATGAATAGCCTAATATTTCTATCGATAAACATTTTACTCATTAGCACGTAGAGAGTGATTTTAACTAAATTCAAGAAATGAAATCCTTTTCAATTCTCTGTCTACAATGAGCTTAGATGTTGGAAAGGCGGAAAATGAATAAGTATTGATAATTGAGTCTTCTTGAGGAACAGTCTAGAATAGTACCGTAGTAAGTATCTAGTCAGTGGAGTAAAGTGGGAACAGGCTAGTGCGCATGCGCAACTGTCTCACTCTGTTTCTCTCTTCGTCTGTTCTACAGAGCATCACCATATCACCATCTCCTTCTGTTCCCCCGTATATCGCAGAGCATACTTCGCTCCAAACACATTCTCAACCATCAATAACAGCCTAATTCATAGATGAAATATTACAAGAACGAACCCAGACATTTTATGTATGAGTAGATATGCTATTTCATTATGCGCCAAAATTGGTGCCTATGGGGGGGGGGGAAATATCCCCTTATTCGGATAACAATAATACAATTTTCAATAATAAATTTACTTACAGTGTATGTTGAGCAGCGCAGATCGGCTGGTGAGTGAGAACGCAGTGGTAGCATCGGTGGCAATACACGAGTACTGGCCCTGATCGATCTTGGGATCAGCCCGTCTAATCAGCAGATTCGATCCGACCTGCAGTTTTCTGGTGGTGTTCTCAACGGTGACGCCGTCCTGCTGCCAAAAGTACACTAGTCCGGCATTGACACTGGCCGCGCATTCCAATTCAGCCTCGTCACCGGCTACCACTGACAAGTCCTGCGGATTTTTCGCAAAGTAGAAGGTGTCGTCTTGCCCGTGGACGAGGCCTGCAAATCACAATCGAATCAATTATAGCAGGAGCCAATTAACTTGTCATAAATCAGCTGATCCAGTAATAATTAAACAGTGATTTCGACACAATAATCAAAAGGCTTGAAAGTCTAAAGAACCTTTAAAGTCTTTAAAAGACCTTTTTAAAGAAGACCTTTCAAAAAATAACTTTTTAAAATACGTTTTCAATAATCTGCGAGATTCAGCATTTGTAGGTTAAGTATTGTGATATTGCTCTTTGAAACAGCTGATTTCTGACAAGTTGAATTGGATCCTGCTATATGATTGTCTGGAATAGTGGTAGAAAAACAATTTTAAAAACACTATTAAAAAACTAGCTATAAAAACACACCCTGTAAACTATATAACTATAAACTTGTTGCCCTGTCGACTACAGGTAGAAATTGAATGTGGACCCATGAGGTGGGATAGAGCCAAATAGATAAGCTAGAGACACAGAGTATAGAAGAAGAAAAAATCTCTTCTTTAAATTCTCTCTGGCTAGAGACGAAAAGGAAGAAAATGAAAAGAAGCTAAATGACTATTGAAACAATCATGACTGTCTAGAATAGTGAGATTAGACAGACATGAAAGAAGAGAATGAAAAAGAGTAAAAAATAGATGAGTGAATGGAAAGGGAGAAGTTAAATAACAGAGAAGTAGTAAATGAGAAAAGGAGAAGAATGCTACAGAGGGAAGGTGGAAAATGGGGAGGATATGGAAAGAAAGAAATAAAGTTGATGATAACATAACAATTGGAAACCAATGGGAAGAAGAAATAAATAATATTGAAGAGTGGAATAGAACTAGTATTATGATAGTACCAGCAACTAAAGAAGGAAGATAAAGAATTGGCAGAAGTAGCCTAAAAGAAAAGAAAAACTGAATGTTGTGAAAGCAAAACAATAGATTTATAAAAAACACCAATCAAGTTATTGATAAGTTATGATTGATAATAATTATCATCAATATAGGTAAGTGGAACTTTCGATTACGATCAAATCGATGATTACATGATTGTTATAAATGCAAAAATGAATGATTATTAATAGGAGTATATTGTGATTATCAATTGAATAATTACGATTGTTATAAATAAATAAAAAATGGATTTCAATGAAACATCAATTAAAAAATGATTAATAGCTATTAATTTGATTTAATAAGTAAAACTATCAGTCAAGTTCTTTCTTTTTTCGTTATTATTTCCACCAGGGCGCCGGTGGTATAATAATGTCTTAAATTTCATTGCTTTGTAAGATCAGAAAATGGGGTCGAAAAGCTTTCAATATTTTTTTACTTTCAACTGCGATGGGAGAAAAAACCTCCGGAGAGTATAAGATAAATTATGTCACTTTTATTTAATAATAGAAAATTTATGTATCTAGTTGGTCTGACATCTGAGATATTTGCGGAATGAACGACTCAGATCCATAGAAATATATCTACTTTGTCCCAGATCACGATTCATACTAAGTTCTTCACTATTCTAGGAAACTAGAGTTGGGACGTCTATTAAATTTGGTTTGAATAGGCAGTCGTCTCTCGACTATGTCTGGCTAGGGTCGATTATTGGGCTGTGCACAATGCAAGAGATGCCGGAATTATTAGTCAGGTAATAGACGGCGCGGCTCCCCTACGCTAGGCTCGAATAAAAAAGCATGTTGGTTGTGAATGGCTTACAAGGAGGAAGGGCGTATGAAAGAAGGGGAACGAACCCTAGCAAACAGTCTGACCAATGTTTTGAAGCCAACCATTGTTTGTTGGAGTATTGATTCAATATACTGAGTACGGTACAGTATAGTACACCCTTTACAATCCCTCTTGCATCGGGTGACCTGACCACCCTAACGTTGAGGGGTCGCCCTCACGGAAGACCAGGGTAATCGAGTCACTAGAGCACCTCCATCACGCTAGGGTTTCCTCCTCCGCGACTTGTCTTTCCAAAACGCAATTGCGTAAACAAACAAGCAAGGTACAACAGCTTAGCAGTGTACAACAATAAACAATGATTACACCTCTATATCTTGTTTGTTGCAAGTGTGAAAAGTTGCTGGTAGTTTATATCAAGCACTTGGACTACAAAAGCTTTTTGAAAGACCAAGATGGACTGATAGAAGCGATAGACTTGAAAATCTTATGCCCGGTTTTTCAGTCGTTCAATAAACTTATTGAATCAATAACTTTTTTTGCATTTGAAAACACATGGTTATTGATTCAATAGTGCTATTGGATCCACTCCTATTGAGCGACTAAAAACCGGGCATTAGACAAGAAAATTAAAAATGATTTGGTATAGATTTTTTGAGTGTCCAAAAAATTAAATTATTTATATTATTAGTTTAATTATAAGATATAAGTTCAATAAAGTTATAATTTAGGCCTATAAGTTATATTATTTTCTTCAACAAAAATTGCAGTTTATTGAATTCTATCTCAACCTCCACTCGATTCAATGTATTATGTGGTCTGGAGAAAAAAGTGGAATAGATAATAACTAAAATTGTAGAAAAAGAGCTTATAATTGTAGAAAAGAGGCGATATAACTGAGTGAGAATTATCCAGCGACCATAGTGAATAATATAGTTTCGAGAACAGTACCTATGTGAAAATCAATTGACAAAATTTAATGGATATTGTATAGTTCAAACCATAAAAGTACTTGAAATAAAACCAATAGTTTGTTGTGGTTGTTGGAATTATCACTAGTAAGGAGTAAGGACTCAGTTCCATTCAGTGGCGTAACTTACACCCCCGCAAACCCCGCGGCGCGGGGGGGCCCGGGCTAGGGCCTGAAATAATGTCATATGTTTTTTTAAGAAATAAAATTAAAGTAATGATTGAACAAGAAAAGCAAAAGTTTCATTTTGGGCAATTAACATCCATGAACACAAATTTCCATAATTCATAATTGTCCATTGTAAAAAAAAATTATGCATCAACAATTAGAATGTCAGTTGGTTAAAAATTGCCGTTAAATTGCCAAGAGAGTTGTTATGACGGAAGAACGTAAATAGTTGCACAATTAACAAAAGTTCTGCTGGTTTAAAGTAGCTTATCGTGAAATAATGAATTTTGTTTACAAATCATTGAATGGAGACAGACATCCGGTCCCCAGACCCAGACTGTTTACACAAATATATTGTTTCGCCCATCGAATTCCTGATCATAATAGAAATAGACTGCAAGAGTTGTCGAAGAATAGCCTATAGCTTACTCAGTCAATCTCAATTCATTATTTCATTTTCAAAATTTTTTCTAAAATTTCATTATTAGAAATTTGTGAAATGAGCTGTAAGCAGTGAGTTTGTGAAAGAGGGTTTTAATTCTTTATTACGGTACAAAAAATTTATTCATATTGCATTCCTAAACTTATTTTCAGTACTGTATTATGATGTTCGATTTTCAATTATTCCGTCTTTACTATCTTTTTTTCCTTCAAGTGAACAAAAATATTTTGCTAGCTTTCAAAATGAGTGTTGTCTGTGTGTCTGTTCGTGATATGTTAGTAAAGCCTGTGTCACACCAGGCTACTTTAATCTAGTAACCAGTTTTTTATGAATTATTAGTGATTTATACTAATAATTATTACAATTATTGTAGAATTCAATCAAGAGCATGTTTTATTTTATTACATGTATATGTTATTCACTCATGAGGTACGCTCTCATTAATGAGTTTAATGATTGCGGTTCAGGGAAAAGGGGCTAAGAGAGGGGCGTGAGATTTTAGAAGGAGGGGCCCGGAATTATTTTTGCGGGGGGCCCAGTTGGCAAACGTTACGCCACTGGTTCCATTGATGATTAATTAGTGAGAGACTCAACTCAAATGTATGATATACTCAACAAATTATAAGTACCTATTCAAATATTCAAAATATCTGGTTAAATATAATTATTATAATTATGCGGTTATTGAATGAGATCTCATCATGGAAAATGCTTGAAGAATAGGAATGAATGACAATAAAGTCTTATATATTTTGAGAAATAATTATAATCAAGTAGGCTAAAATATTCCAGTAGGTATGGAGTTAGTTAAAAAAATCAGGTTCTGTTGAACAAGGCCCTTCAATTTCAAATAAGAAAACTATATTGAGGACTGAGAATGAAGTATAATTATGTTAAATATTCAATTTGTTAAATAAAATAAAATTAATTTAATTAATTTTGTTATAAAATAAAATTTAAACTTTACCTCCCAATAAATCAATCTCAAGTCAGACCATTTGAAAATCACTGTGTGATAAGTGAAAATTATTATTGAAAGATAAATTTGATTAAAAATAATTTTTATAACGACATTATTCAATAAATTACAGCAGCGTACTCGAAATTAAGCAGCTGAGAAATTTTGCACTGTTGCGCAGATTATTGAAGCAGTAAAGCGGAGGAATTTCGAAAATAGATTTTGATCACAAATTGACAACGCTGTGCTTCCAACGTTGCCTATTTTGAACGTCGGAGTCGAATCCCCTGAACGATTAGATTAGTTAGCTGATATTAGGGTACATGTATGAGATTACTCTAATCGACAAACCAAGAAATATTTGCACACATTATATTTGTGAAAGATTTCACAGCAGTATTATTATCTTTATTTCTACTATTTGCATGCAAATTATTGTGGGTAATCGTTTGGTTTCATAGTATTGTATTTTATTAGTAACACTGATTGTAATAAATATGTATTGAATTGGCACCCGCTGAAAAACTTACGGTTTTAGCTGGACCAAAAAATGCATTTATTTTTAATAAAACTGATTGATTGAAGCTTCAACTAAAGGCCTAATTTTATATAAGATTTATACATTTTGATTGTTCAACATTGACTATTGTGAGAAGTTTGTTTCTCAAAATACAGCTGTTCATTAATTTATAGTAGTAAAATATAATAATCATTTTATAATCATAAAAAATAGTTGAATTGATTTAAGTTGGCGGATGGCATTAAGTTAGAGAAATATATTTTTTTTTGCCATCGAACTCAACGGTCATCAGCAAAGTCAAGAAATAATAATATCTATCTAACTAACAGGGGCGGTCCTACGTATGGACAAATCGGACATTTGTCCGGGGCCCCGCGCCCAGAGGGGCCCCGCGGCGATGGCAAATGTAAACAATAAACTTTTTCTTACAATAAAATAAAATAAAAAAGTAAAATAGATTCAAATCTTGTTCAATATTTGGCAAGACTTTAATTCGTGGCCCCGCAGTAACCTAAAAGCATATTATTACACAATTAAAGTTTTCATATAATAAAAGCGGGCCCCGCGGCGATGGCAAATGTGAACAATCAAATTTTTCTTACAATAAAATAAAAGAGTAAAATAGCTTCAAATCTTGTTCAATATTTGACAAGACTTTAATTCGGGGCCCCGCAATAACCTAAAAGCATATTATTACACAATTAAAGTTTTCATATAATAAAAGCGGGCCCCGCGGCGATGGCAAATGTAAACAATAAACTTTTTCTTACAATAAAATAAAATAAAAAGTATAACAGATTCAAATCTTGTTCAATATTTGGTAAGACTTTAAATCGGGGCCCCGCAGTGACCTTGAAAAATATTTATACAACTAAAGTTTTCATATACAACAATTGCATAAACTACTATTATGTCATGATAATTTCAAAAGAAATGTTTTAAAGAATTCTTCAGTTTCAAAATATTGAGAGTGGGTTGTACTCATTATCTTTTATCTAATTAACTCAATTCATTCTGTAGTATAGAATAATTTTTAAAAACTGCATGGTAAGCCACCGCTATTTCATTATTATTGAAGCTGACAAAGGATCCCCAGACCCCCCCCCCCCCTCTCTCTCTCAATAAGTGGGGCCCCGCCAAAGTCAATTGTCCAGGGCCCCGCAAAGCCTAGGACCGCCACTGCTAACTAATCTAATGCAATCCGCCAACATGAATAAATACTAAGTTACTACATGTATCCCAATGTAATCGTGCCTGTAGTTAAATTTTGGTTTAATTCCATTTTGGTTTAGGATTAGGAATGAATTCAAGTAAATAAATTCATAATTTTCATGTAGCTTTTGACATACGGTGAAACTCTCGAAATTCAGTATTTGATTATATTTATAATAATTATCGTACCATGCATTTCGCTAGGTCTAACATTTTTCTGGATATAAGCACATAAAATAGACAAATTGATAATTAAAATATACCGTACATAATTTAAGTTACAAGCCCAATGTCATGAGCAATTGATGTTTTAGAGATGCTTAAAACGATTGAAACGAAATAACTTTAGATGGAAGAGTGTATTCCCGTTCGCAAAATTTTGTAACTTTTAGCAAGGTAAATTAAATTACAAATACATTGTAATTACAAATTATTAAAATTGTAAATACATTACAATGGTTCATCTCTATAATTTAATTCATCATAAATTGAGATGAACTGTACCGGTGAGCATTAGAATCAGGTATTGTTTTTCAATTTTTCAGAATGTTCGGTATTTTTTGTATTATTTAAAGTAGAGTATCATACAATAGTGGTATTTTTCAATACCCAAAAAATACACGTGACTTTCATGTATTCAAAGTTTAATAATTGAATAAAATGAAGAGTATTGAACTTACCAATTATTATGAAACACAATACATATACACGCATTTTGATAACTGTTTTCAAATTCAAGTTCAAAAACTAACCATCGCACTGGGCACGTTTCTTATCACCTATTTCTGGACAAGACACAAATCATAACCTAAAACAACTAACAATCTCGAACACAACCACCGAAAGCACGATCACGAATGACAACAAACAACGCAAATATTATGCCGATGTTGTGCCGGTATACCAACCTTACCATCCGGAAAATACTACAGCTGTGCCAGGTGCACCAACCCAAATACTGAACGAAGAGTCTCAACCAGGGACCTGACATCTGAGGGACTGGAAGTAAGAGAAAAAAGGGGTGTAGGATGACTTTAGTTTCCGGACGGACTTTTAGCGGTGTATTTGAAAACATCGTAAATTGATAATAATTACAACTGATTCTGATTGAATAGCGGATGGTTCAAAAGCTTGATTCACGCATAACGATATTAGATCAATGATACTGAAGAATAATCCGAAAGTTTGATACACGTGTAACGATATTAGAAGTTAACCATTATTAGTGAATTAGTGAATAACCATTCTAACCTGTGGTAGAGAATCACACCTACTTCTACTCAAACCAACCTAAAAACAAAGAATCTAACAAAAATTTTATATTTTGCCGTAAATATCAACCATATTCTCTCAACAGTTTTGATTTATACCGCAAAATATACCATAAACTTTTAAAAGTCTTTATGAAAATGAAACTTAACCTAAAAGCTCTGTATTCAAATACAGCGCCAAAACTCCGTCCGGAAACTAGAGACTCAGCCGGAAACTAGAGACTCAGCCTACACCCCTTTTTAACATGGGTAAGATACAATATTTCCACTCCGTCTATGACAGCCCCCTGGTCTCAACAATCAGTAAAAATCAAATTTTTCCAAATCTTCCAAGGAAGAATCAATGCAAGTTGAAGAATTTCAAGCATTGATAGACAATGATCATGTAAGACTAACTGAAATTCCAAAATTAATACGATTGATCAGAACAAGAATCTAATGTTGATAGAAGCGCTACTAGTGGCCGAGTATCTCAACCAATAATATATTGGAGGGAAATTTGAAATTTCAGTAGCTACTTGTACAACAGATAACGTAAATCGATTTACGTTATCTGTGCTTGTACCAATCAATTCTGTAGCCACTAACTTAAAAATAGCTAGACAATTTTTTTTTATTTGTTTACGGTACTTAACCTAATGATACAGTGCCCAAATCAAAGCGTAATATACTGCAAGAATTGGTTCATCGTCAGAGTCTATTCATCTCAAAATTTAAAGTTTTAAGAAAGTAAATCAAGAAAACATGGATTTATTTTTTCAGTCCAGTCAGGTACGACGGAAAAAGTAGACTATTACTCATACTTTTCTGTGCAATTATAATATTCTTATTTCACAAAATTTATTGCTTTTGCTATTCATAGTTTATCAGGAAATGGAATTAAGATAGAAGGTACAGTGAAACACTTTTATTATTGAAATTTCAAAACACGTAATAGTATAAAGACACAAATGAAGCAATAACAATATTCTACAGAATCAACAACTTTGAAAATAGAGTATGGCACATTCTTTCCATCACAGCCAGGAATTTGATCAATAAGAAATAGAAACAGGACTTGTTCAAAACAGGAGTATTATTAGGTAGTAGAAAAAGGTGAAAAATATTGCTGGGAAAATCAGAATCTAACTTACCGGTTGCAATTGAAATCAGAATCTTGATAAGTGAAGTGGAAAGATTGAAACCTTCTAATTATTCTGTTTGCTTACTAAACGAAATAATTAGGTACAGTATATGGAGCCGGTTATCGGTTATTTTCTAGACTTGTCAATTGAAAGAATAAAATTTAAAGAACCAAAATTAAGATAATAAGGAAGGAGAAATTGCAAGCTTGATAAATAATGTACGAGTGATATCTAAAAAAGAAGCTTAGTGAACCATAATTTGCGATTTGCCTGTGAAACAGAAAAATACACATTTTTAAGACTCGAAATTCCTAAGCTAGGAATTTAGAACTTAATATAATACCAATAACTATAATGGAAAGGATTAGCACTAGTGATAATAGTAATTAAGGAATATTTTTTCCACAGGAATCGCAATAACACGAGTTCCTAATCAATAGTTTTCTGTTCCAAAATTTCAAATTGAATAACTTACAAAAATTAATATAGCCTAACTTACATTCAATAAAAATGAGATTTTTTGACAATTAAGTAACAATTTCTATGTTCAGGTAACTATAAAAATTATCAACTATTTATGAATGATGGGAGGATTTTCGGAAAATAACGGAATTCAACCATTTTTTTTATCAAAAATTATTCCATCAAACAAGAAAAGCTGGAGAACAATACAGCTCAGTTTTTGCAGAGAAGGAATAAAGAGAAACAGCCTAATCACGAGGAATTTCTAAATAATTTTATACTAATGAGTAAATTTGAATGGAGTCTGATCATTGATCAAACTGTGAGTTATAATACCGGTATTTCTACTTTTCGATTATTTTTATGAAATTCAACTAAAATGAGAACAGGAACTACACACTGATTTGCGTTTTAATAATATTAAAATAAAAATATATATAATAATAATAATGAAAATAATATTTTTAATAATAAAAATAATATTAAAATTTTATAATATTATAAAAATAATTCTTGATGTTGTACATAATGATCTGTAAAGGTTAGTATACACAGATAGTTGATTTATTATTGAAATCATTGGAATGTAACAACTGTATTTAATTTACATTACACTATTTTTCACTCTGTATTTAGTTATAGTACGATAGGGATCACTTCTCAAATTCAATCCTAGTTATTTGGTCCAATATTGAGTTCACAGTAGAATTCTTTTACTCCATATTTCAATGTTAAAAAGTATTAAATATTCTTTGTAAAAATATTGTTTACAAAAATATTTGAAAGATTCGATAATAATAAATAATTCAATTATTCTAACAGATCTTATAAATGTATTATTTATTTGCATATCAGTCTTTAAAATTGGTTTCTTTAGAACTCTATAAAACCACACATATAAAATATATTAACATAGCTATCAAATGCCTATTCTTTCTTTGGAGCTTGAATGACCAATATTACAGATGAAAATCAAGATTAAAGCATGTCACAGCGGAATGCATCACTACTAAGAACTGTACAATAAAATAAAAACACCGAACGAATACTTAACTTAATTGGAAGGTTATTTCGTTAAAATATGGACATGATTGAAGTTGAAAGTCTTGAGGTTACAATGCACATTCCAAATCTGAAAAGAAGAGTCATTCTTGATATATGAATTTCATTTTTTAATAAAACGATTCAGATGAAACAATAAAATAAAAAAAACCTTAGGTGAAGAATTACTACTGACTAATTACTATAACCAAAGAAAACAGACATATAACATACATACATACATGCAACATACAGACAGTACTCTTTTATTTATCGTATGGCTTTTTATCGGTGGGGAGACCCTTTGGGTAGGTTTCACCTCGCCTAATTGCACAATTTTTTTGTGTCGGTCACCCATCCGAGAGCGGTCGTGAATGTTTGTTACTTAACCACACTATTACTATAACCACTTCTAAACTATAACTTCAATAGTTTTTTGGAAAAAATTACCACCATTTTTGGTAGAGGATGCCTGGTAATGTATTTTTTCAATTACTGTACTGAATATGGATTCCAGGATCTCACAAGTAAAGCGTCCAAGATAAGGAGTAATTTAGTAATTCGACTATCAAATGTCTAGTATTACACAATGCACATTATTAAAAATAAAGCGTTTTCTACAAATTGGAATAAAATAGATCGAAATATTTTTCAATATTTGACAATTGAAAAATTTGACAGCATATTATGTTTTTTGGGTAAAAATTTGATCTTGTAAGTACGCCTTATCAGTGTGACACGTAAATGAAATAAAATCTAACCATTGAAAAGAAGAAAACTTTCACCTTACCATTAAATCGAAATTGTTTTTTATTCGTCTGCCGCTCTTCTCAATTCCATTATCATGGATCGACTAGTTTTCCTTTCAATAGTTTCCATTTTTGGAGTTTTTTCTTGCACTTGATATTTGCTCTTACTGGGTCCACTTTCTTCAGTTCTGAATTCTTGGTCTTCGTCATCGTCTATAAAAAACAAATTGTGAATTCATAACGTTCATGTTGGAAAGTCATTTCAATAAGTAAGCATTGAATAATCAATGCAATATTCAATAAATAATCAAAAATCATAATCAATTAATCATAATAATCAATAATCATTAAATAATCAAAAAAGTAGTATCTTGAATAATCTATGGCCATTTATTTAAGAAATTTTTCAAATTATATATTGTAATATCAAATTCTATCTAACATTTACAACAAAGCCTCTTTTTTGAACATTATCATATTTCCAACAAATCAATACTAATCTAGATGAGTAAGGCATGTTTGTTTTATAACATAACATTGATCAGGTTGTTTAAAATATTTTGAAAATTGGAACGAACATGCGGCCTACAACCAACCAAATAACTTCATAAACACAATAATGATATAGCAAAAAGTGAAGCATATATTTGTATTATTAAGTCTATGTCATAGTTAATCTGATTACCATATTACATGCGCTTACGTATTACTAGATCTCATTGTAAAAATCTCATTAAATTCAATAAGTGATGAATGTGGAAGAGTGATGTACATGATAAAAATTTATTAATTATAAATATTTCATAATATTATGCTTGAAACTTGCCATCAGGTTGATAATCCAGATCTCCCATAAATAGTTGCGTCCCGATTCCAGCGAAGAGCATTTGATTACCTATACAAAACATAAATAACATTCATTGCAACATGCAACTAATTGTTCAGAACTAATTTATTTTCTACGAATTTATACATGAAACAGTTGAACCAGTCTGCCTATATAAATCAATCAATATTTATTTACTCTCTATAAATGTATAAATAGAGAAACTAGTGACAAAGAGATTGTTGAATATGGTGTAGTTGAGGGAAGTAATCTAGGTCCATTACTTTTCCTTATCTAAATAAACAATCTCTCAAAATTGGACATGGATGAAGAGCTGTTCCTATTCGCCGATAACACGGCGATGGTGCCTTCAGGAAGCACTTGGAAAGAGGCCTACGGGAGTGCTTCAATTGAATGGCTAACGGGCCTAACGGCGGAAAAACCCTCATACCTGGCACACATCTTATTCAGAAATGCGCCTGAGGAAATTAGGGAGGCGGAGGCTTGCAGTTTGGCGGTGTCAGGAAGAGGGTGGACAGGTGGCTGAACCATATTAGCTGGGAGACGATTGAGCAATTTCTCCGATCGCGTTATGTACGATTATCGGCCTAATCAACCTTAGTTTTTCTTTTCATATCTGCAGCCAGTTAATTGTATTTTTTCCGTCTCTTTCCCTGTTTTGCATGTCTTAGTTTCGCCTGACAATTTTAAAAACTGAGTTATTAAAATAAATAATTTTAAGCTACATTATTGTATTATGATTATACTAAATCTACATTTAAGAACAATGAATATGCCTTTAAACTGTCCCCCCTTCCACGCAGATGTATAGTCTTGTAGGGGGATTACTCATATTTAATTTTAAATGTAGGCTATCATGTACTTTTTGTATCATGTAATTTTATGGGAATAAATATAATTTTGAATTTGACTAATATTTATCAATCAATACTTAAAACAAAAATAATCTGAAAAATATACACATATAATGCACTGAACAATACAGATAAACTCTTCAATCAGCACCATTAGAAATTATTAAACATGGCACGCTAACATTTCTATAGTAGTTACTTTTAACATAACTAATAGGTGCTATCAGACTGGGTGCTACCATCTGCTACTATGATGTGTTCTCACACAAGCCAAAACAGGTCCTCAGAATACCAATTCAATTACATTTCAGTCTGAAATCTAATAACTGTACATATACAGAGATCTACCCTCTTAAAGAAGAGACAAACTCAAGTGCAAAATCCTACAATTTCTCTCAAATCAGACTAAAATTTTCTATCAATTCCACTGTTTGAATTCAACAACAAGCTAGTCTATTTCATTAGAGTTTTATATAATTTAAATTATATTATTGAAATTTACATAGAATTTAATGAATGATGAAAAAAATTACTTAATGTTAATTTAATAGTAGAGTAAAGATTGTAAAACTTACCATACTGATCACGGGGCGCATATATGTGCCACCATGATACAGCAGCAATGAATGTTATGAAAAAGAGATTCGATGATACGCCTAAAGAAGCTGAAAGTAGAGGCCAATGAAACATGAGATAGCGCAAACCAGTTAAATGGGCCTGAATGTGCAATGTGGCTGAATAGAACTCTATTTGAAGAGCTTGTATTTCCAAGTAAACGTCTGTGACAGGATGATTCTGCAATAAAAATGGGATTACGTGTTTTTTTGTACAATTGAACCTTTTAAAAGTTCTAGAAATAATGATTGGACTCAAACAACATAGCCTAGTTTGTATTATAGAATATTCAAATAAAAATAAAACTGACTAAAGTCTGGACATCCAGAAACCAGAAAACGTACCAATTTAACACGTTTTGGAAGCAAAACCAATTTGAAACATTCCAGACCAAGTCATCAGTGTGGCGACCCATTTTAAAATTAAAAATTCATGAGTAATTCCCGGTTTTACAGAGTAAAATTTCAAATTTTCCAGGTTATTCGCGGTATTTGAGGAATAACAACACGATTTATACATTCTTAAAGGAGTAGTTATGGAAATCTTCAGTTTATTCTTCTTACGAGTTGCAAATTTCAATTTTCAAATATATGAATTATTGTGACTAAAGGTGACTAATTTGTCTTGTCTTGTCTTCAACTCCTCATGTGTGTACGCGCTTCAGCCTTAATATTTTCATCAATCAGTGAGTAGACTTGAGGACACTTATGAAAAATTCCTCACAAAAATAGACTGCAGTGTCAAAGTTATCAATATATTGGAAAATTTATCATGTCTTCTGAATCATACTTTTATCAATGTATATGAATGTACAGTACCATAACCGATTCCGGCCATTGATGGCAGTGATGGCGATAAGGTTAAAGTGCAATTTTTCTTGAATCAAGGTGTTTAAATTATTCGACTTCATTCAATTTCCCTTGATTCAATAAAACTTGAATGTAACCTTGAAGTAAAATCTACTAATGTATATAACTGAATCTCTGGCTAAACGTTCACAAAAAATATACTCGCGACAACACTTGTTATGGCAAAACAGGAAAAAACATTGATGTTTGGAGACCGATGTTTTTGAAACATCGATATTTTCCAAACTGACATCGATGCTTTTAGATAGTTCAAAAACATTGCCAATTATTATTGGTACGGTAGCCATCATGTGTTTTTTTTTATTCGAGTTTATTGTTACGGTAATCTTTACTAAATTAATTGGCATTTATGTAAAATCAAGAGGAATTTCAGGTTCTCCCGGTTTTCTCGGTTCCGGTAGGTGGCCACCCTCATCATATACTATTATACATTAAACAAATAATACAAAATGTTCCAAGTATAAAAAGGGAAAAATATTCCAAACCCTTGGAGAGCAATCCATTTATTATACTTATTACTTTATCACTTATATTCATTACTTTATAATAGTAGGAGCATATTTTCATCATGTCTCACTCAATAAATTGTGGAATTCTTGGGCACAATAAGCTCTAGTAATTCTAAAAAATTAAACAAGCTTATCACATTGATAAATTTTCTATAAAGATACTCAGATTGATAGTTTGTTATCATATCCATTTTATAATTGAATAAAAATGTATCAATGTGAAGAATAGTGAGGAGAGAAAATATTAATGTACCGTACCTTATCTTCTTCGAAGTGGGAATATAATTCCAGCACAATGGTTTGTTTTTCCTCAGTACTACCCAGCACCATGAAAGGAGAAAGTGTCAATGTTGTCAGAATGGATAGTAACTGGCTTCGGTAATGAAGCATCGTTGAACGACATGAGTTAGACACCATCACGCCATCTTTGTCAGCCAGATCCGCGCATACCATGAACATTCCTGAAATTAAGTAATTATTTAATATCAAATAATGGAGAATTTAAAACATAAAATATAAGGAAAATAATCGAAACTTGTTATACAATATTATAATACAGTTATAAATGGAAAGTAATATTAGAAAAAAATATACAGTTCAGTTGTAAAGTAATTTAAAAGGCAAAATAAAGACTAATACAGTATGAAATTTTCAATTTGACAAGCAAAATGTTCATCAATGTAGTTCAGAGGCTGATTGAGTGCGTTTCTAAATACACCACCTTGTCGTAAGATAGTTACCAAAAAAGTTTGAGCAAAGTGATAACTCTGATGCTCGGCTTTAACGCATGAAAACAAGCTGTTTGGAAATTATTAAAACAGCAACCGATGGATTATGGATAAGAGTTTTTGAGGGTAGTAATGGAGCTGGAGGAGACGAACCACCCTACTGAAATGCATAGGAAATTGAAAAATCGATATCTCTCTAGGAGATGATATACCAAGAAAAGTGTCTTTGGAGTGATTAGAATAAGAATACTTAAATTTAGAAATGGAACCGGGAAGAGAAAACTATTAAAGACTATTTTTGATGAATGAGATTTACACATAGATACTTGTAAAAATATTATACTGTACAAACTTGGTCCCTCACTTACTGGGATGTATTTAATAATTGAGCCGCCCCATAAGTGATTTTACATAGAATTTAATTTACAATCAACGCATGAATAAAACCACGTTTCCACAAATATTGAGTGCAACACCATCATGAATCATGATGTCGAAATATAAACTCTTCTTCCAAGTTAATAGAAGTACTCAAAAGATGTTTGATTGAATGAATTGTAAAATCAACATAGATTTTCAAAATTAATTCATTTGCAATTGCAAACTACGCTACACAAAACTCACCCAGATTAACATTAGCTGGAGATTCGGGCATTTCTAGTTTGAGGAATATCCTGTAGGTTTGACCGACCATCAGAATATTTTGAAGTTTTGTTAATTGCACATGAGCGGTGGGCCAACCTACCCTGGTTGTATCTGTACTCGACCTGAAAATGAAAATATTCTATTATTAGAAGTATTCTTCAAATTTTGGTGAATCTGAGAAACTCTAAAAATGGTCATCGGTATGTCAATTTTAAAAACATAATTCCCTGAAGCATAGGCTACACAGTACACATACAGTTAAAATACTAAAAAATTATGTTCTTCAACTCTGCATTTACTCACTAGAATTGGGATGCAACTTCAAAATGATTCAAATAGTTTCACTCTTCAAGTAGTAACTTGACCGTTTATAAAAAAAACGCCTTAGACTAGATTGAAAACAAAAAAATTCTAATTTTAGTAGATAAGTTAAACAGTCGGAAATTAAGCGATTTAATTCAAGACTGACGAATAAGACATTTGGATTTTAAAGCTACTTTTTTCTCTAGGTTCTCAGAGTGCCAATCACGGAATCATTGCCCAGATTATTTTCAAATAATACATAGAACAATTTTTTGTTAAGAAAAAATTTAATGCAATTACAGTAAGAATAAAAACTTACCATGTAACTTAATGAATCATTACCACAAATCAAAACAAAAAAATGATACTGCCATCATTTTTAAAAGATTAATAAAATTCCATGGAAGATAGTTCAACTAGTTAACAGGACTAGGCAGTAGCTTTCCATGTTTGTGAGATAAAAATGATCATTATAATAAATATCTGTTGAACTCAACTGATTGTAAGTACTTTTGTAAAGTTATCACGGAATTTCATGACATAATAATATAATAAGGAGCTCATTAATTAATTAAATATCCAATTCTAAAAAAATTAATAGTGCACCGGCAATTATTTAAATAGATTTTCTTTTACAAATCATGAATCACTAATGATGAAAGTAATTATTATTTTTTGATTTTATAAGTTTTTCCAAGAAGTAACTTATGGACTCTGAATTATAAGAGTATTCTATTCTCCATGATGTTCAATAAACTATGAAATTTATTCAGTAAGAAAGCTACTAAAGTTTAGTAAACGAGCACGTTATCAAATGACATTTGAACCTCTCAAAGGCCACTAAGGTCATTCATAAAAAAGAAGTAATATCGATAATCTAGTATCCAGAATTCTATTGTAGTAGGTGATATATTTATGTCAATGAGTTAAGTTTACTGCTTGTTCTATTGTAGCCGAATAATGATAACAATCACTTGAATTGATACTGGGAATCTATGAGATGCACTTGAGACATTTTCACGTCGGGTGATGACTCATTACAGAACTTCTAAGAATAATCAGATTAATTTAATTTGGCGCTTGGCATTAGATAGATACAGAGATATTAGTTCTTGACGTTGCTGATGACTCTAGAGTACGATGGCAAAGAAATACTATCTTTCTATCTATCTAATGCCAAGCGCCAAATTAAATGAATCTGATTATAAAAGATTACCGTATCGTAATCGTACTTTTAAAATGTCCTCGAAGGTAACAATAATAAAGAAGTTATAGCCCGTGGAAGTTAAAGGTCTAGGTGAGTTATAAAGGCATATGTGGTTGAAGGTGAGATAGAAGGGCAGTAATACACAAAAACATAGGCTAACTTCTCAATTTAAAATTTAGAAAAATTGTTGTGAAATTAGAATGATTGATCCAGCTAGGTGGAGTACGGTTAAACCAATATGAGCCAAGTTGGTAAAAATATAATACCTAATCCTAGTTTAGTGATCCTAAGTTATCTAGTTATCAGTTATCTAGTTGCCTAGACTAAGTTATATCATATCAATATATACTCACTTAAATTTCAGATTGACTTGTCGAGTGTGTGAAACTGAAGGCATGTAATAGTAGTAAAACGAGATGTATAAGAATATAGATAGCCACAAAATAAAAGCTCCAAACAACGCAAACAATCCACCTTTAAAAAATTTATCCCAAAGCACTTGGGCACCGTCTGCCGTTTTCTGTTTGTATCGTTCAACACGACGTTTCATAAATCCTGGGACGAACATTTTCAGGAGAAACAATTGAATGTTCAGCACAAATAATACAGTTCGTTTAAAACGAATGAGTGACGAAAATATTAATGAAAGCATTTGGAACAAATTTAATTTCGGCGGCAAACGTACCAATGACAACGAGTTGTCTCCAACAACTTGGTCAGTTTATTAACAATCATGTCTGTCAAATCTTAAAATCACTCAAAGGAAATAATCTTATCAAAAAACAAGAATTAACTTTCCTGTGCCTCGTAAGACTGCTAAGTCAATGTCTAACCTAAAAGTCAAGTTGATTTCATTTTACGTTTGTTGTGTATCGACTATCGTTGTAAATGTCATAATCGAGAGTTCGAGGCTCGAAAATTGCATCGATATTTGAAGAGTTCGAGCTTCGAGAATCGATTTGAGCATCAAACAAAAAGGTTGTGCTTCAATCCTTCAATGAATGCAATGACATAATATTCATTATAATCTACAAATGAATCAATTACAAATTATAATGATTATATATTTCTCTAACAAATTACCAGATTACCTTATCCATTTAACTATTAACATCAAGAAAAGCTTTTATTTTTTAATACATTTTTCGATGTTCCGTGCGGCCATCGAATTAAGTATTGTGCCAATTACGGATTTCGGCCAATAATGAGGCCTACCCCTAGAAGCTGAAAATCAACTTTTCTCCAGTAATAATAGGGTCTTCGATAAAAGACAGTCAATTTTGGGCCTGGAACTTTTATTGGTCAAAACTCATAAGTGCTCAGGTCAGTGGCGGATCCAGAGGGTAGGCCGGGTAGGCCCGGGCCTAGGCTACGCAACATTTTGGTGGATATTTAAAAATTATAAATAATTAAGAAAATAATACATAAATTAGGAAAGATACGTGCAATATTATCAAGTGATTTAGTTACAATTTGAAACTGTGTTAGTTTAAGATAAGATTGTCATTGGCCACACTGGCAACATTGCAAACAACATGAAATAAACTGCTGAATTCTGAAATGAGTAGCCTATTATTTCCCCCTCCCAATCAAGGTAATGCCATCTACCCATCAAAAATGAATCCTGGATCTGCATTGATAGGTAAGTCATGCTATAAGTGCTCAACAGAATCCAATATTAGAATATTGATCAAACGTTATTTCGAGAGTTAAAATTAACTTACCCACATACCCAGCACAGGCGATGAATTGAATTATTATGAAAGTACAGTAAGATAAGTTGCAGCATACAAAGAGTATTTGCTGGGAATAATAACATGGAAGTTTAAAAAACAGGATCACTATTGTTATCTGGAAATTCGATATAACAAATTTAAAAACCAAAATATACAAGGAGTTATTGACGCGGCCGCGCGAATGCGCCAATAACGTCGGACCAATTGCATAGCACCAAACATTAAATGCACTGCGCCTCGTATATTTTGGCCCTAAGAGAGCCTTATAAGGCCAGCAGTAACGTTTAATGGCTCTTATAATGGAGCCTTATAATGGCTCTGAATCTTGCTAGACATTGAAAAAATGACAAGATCCATCCAGGCGTTTTCAAACGGAAGGATATTAGAAAGTTTTTTGGAGGGAGAAAAGGGCAGAAGGAGGATAAATTTAAAACTACAATATTTATAAGAGGCTGCAACCGCAGTATTGAATGTTTGATAAGAGACAGAGACTCCGGAGGTTCGGGATCATCTGCAGAGGTGCAGAGTGAATAAAGACAGAATATCAAAATACAGTAGTGGAAAAAGAGAAACTCAACCAAACAGGGGAGAAATTCAACCAAGGATAAGATGGAAAGAAAAATCAGGTTATAGAGGGTGGAGAAAGTTAGTCGGATACCGAGAATCTGAAAAATGTGGCGGGCTGTAGTCAAGTGAGCTGACAAACCCATATTTTTCTTAGAGCTCAAAAAGTTTAGACACACGCCTTTTCAAATCGTTCATCATATTCCATCCAATAGAATAATTATTGAAAACTGACTTGTAAGATCCATATGCTACGCTGTTATGAAACAGAAAACTTTAATATGAATAGAATAAACTTTATGAATACACGTAATGTGAGCTGTTAGATTCGAGTTTATTCTATTGAAGAAGTATTTGATCGTACCTTGAAAAGTAAAGTTTGAATATGAAAAGTAACACGTTTCGCTGTCACAATATAATATAGCAGGGTTTTCATTAGTAGAATTAGTGGTAGAGTTTACTGTGCAAGTACTAACTTGCTTAACTTTCCTAATAAAAATGTACATGGCAAAGTAGAGTACAAGTGTACAAGTTATATACGAGTACATGGTACATCAAGTTACATCATGGTAAAATAATTACTCTACAAGTAATACAAGTGTACAAGTTTTACATGTTACATCAAGCTACATCATGGTAAAATAATAACTCTACTGCTTAGTTTTTAGTATGCCACCTGCTCTAACTCTATTCCACTAACTAATCTTCTTGGCTTAAATGAAAAAAAAATTCAATGAAACAAAAACAATACAAAACATGACAGTATTTGGGGAGTAGGAAGTTGGAGCAAGTTTGAAAATAGTTTCGCATCCGATTAGTGTGGCGAAAGCTGTTGAACATTATGAAAAATGAATGGGTTGATGAATGGTGATGACGTGTCGGAGTGGTGACTGATCGACCACTGAGAGCTGCTGCTGCTGGGGTTGTGGGGAGGAGCCGCTCGGGGACCCATTCACTGACAGCGGTTAAGTTACACCTGGTGCCCGTCTGTCTCCCCTTCATGGCTGTCATGTTATTCGGCACAAATCAAGCCGAGCCGAGGAGGAAGGCAATGCTGCTGGGTAGCGGCGTGCAGTCTGAGGAGACCGCCATTATCGATTTGAAGCTCAGCCCGGACAGGCTTGCCTTCAGCTGGGAAACCCACTGCCCGGTTTTCCCCGATAGGTTGCTAACACACTTTATCTCAAATTCAAATCGCATCTGCACAAACCGCTCGCTTGCCATAAATTCTTTGCAGAGGGCAGATAGAAAATCTCCCAGGACATTTCAACTCTCTAAACGCTGCCACTCTCTATACACATCATTCCAGGGCTCATATCGCGCTTGTGAAACACCTGCTTACATGCCCCACACCTTGTTTCTAGCAACTTATGCGCGCACTCAATTCAATCTATTTTACTTCTATTTTTGCACATAGTTGCAATATATGAAGTATCAGATACAAATCAGATTGCAGTGTCTATCAACAATTTTTAAAAACTAAAATTTGACTACAATCTAGCACTTGACTAATGAACAGTTCAGTTCCAACTTAAATTAAAAAATGATGTCACATTAAAGAATATTAAAAACATCAATACCCTATTTTCAACAATTCTAATTAAACAATGCTCTCACACTTATAACATTAAAAATGTTTTGATTCTCTATTTCTTAGTGATTATTGAGATCGAAGTGTGATTAGGTTTTTTTTATTAGATTTAGCATTCTTCCTTATTTACACACAAAAGGGTAAAGGGCACTCTATGGTTATATGTAGAGTATATAAAAGAGATTCGGAAGAAGACTTTCATTTTAAAAAACTTTTCCAGTCTCCGTAGAAACGTTTCCAAGCAAAATAGTTGCCGTTTTGGATGAATGACCTCTACTTTGAGTTTTGTTTTGATATCAGCAGAAAGTTCTGTTTGACGAAGTTTCTCCCTTTATAAGCGCATTTAAAATTTAAACACCGGTAATTATACTGTCGTGAGATTGAAAAAGCTTGAATTGTTGAGAGTTTCAATTAGCATTAGTTGTGTAGTACCATTTAGTATAAGTTTAGTTATAATAAAGTAACAAATCATTAGCTAGCTTAGAACTTGGGAGATCGAGTCACGAAGAAAGTATGTTTATCGTTTATTTCAACAATGTGAAGAAAGATGTTTCAGCTAAAAATAAAAACGTGAGAAATACTCATTTTCCCTGAAAATTCAAAACAGTCCAATAAGAACGTTTAAAAACTGTTAATTGAAGCTTCATGCCCGTAATTAGAAACTTCAAGAGGTGTAAAGAGGTTATTAAATTTTTTGTAAATTCAATCGATAATCAAATTTGTTAATTCTTCAATTGAACTATTACAAAATTTTACTGAATAGTTAACGCTTTGTATGATCATCAAGCTGACTGCGAAATCCATTCAATTCAATTTTGAGAAATTTGATGAAAATTAGACTCTTCTGTCCAGCCTAACTTTGAAGTAAGTTCAGGAGTAAGTTACTCTGTAACACTGACAATGCTCAGAAGTTTTTCCAGACTGACTTATTTGGCGAGTGTTTTCTCATTCAGTTGACAATCGAGCTCAGAACAAATTATTCTAAAAAAATTCCTTTTTGCGCTACCCTCTTCAATTACGCAAGAAAAACACTGACCACCTTCCATTACAAAAACTGGAGTTATAAAAAACTGAGTCTGTCATTCCTTTTCGAGTGAGAAGAACTGGACCGGTCTGGAAGAATAAATCAATCACGCGACTGACGCATCAGTTTAGGAGAGAAAAAGAGAGAGGAAGCGAGATAGATAGATAGAGAGAAAGAAAGAGAGACAGTGAGTGTGTCTGAGGGATAGAGAGTGAGAGAGAGTGAGATCTAGTCGGTTCAGATTGCAAATGACAATGTCAGACTATGAAAAAGCCTTTCAGAATAATACAGCCTATAATTTTAGGTATAAATCTTATCAATTCTCAATCTAATATATTGAAAGAGTTTGGTGCCGTGTAGAGTAGATTTTGGAAAGTTCGTGGAGAAGTTTGAGTGGACCGATTTTGATGTCAAGTATTAAAATGAATGACTATTGTAATGTGAATGTGTGAATTATTTTTGATAATTTGGAGGAACATGAAATCATTGCTTATTTACAAATCCATAATTTATTTCAAGAGATTAAGCTAAATATTTACAAGTAGTAGACATTTTGAATTTCAAATAGAAGGAAGAGACTCTTTATGCAAAGTGAAATTTGCATTATTTTCTTTGTTTGTTTTTTATTCATCTATACTCATACTCAAATAAACATTTAACGGGTTCCTTGGAGAAGTGAATCGCGCCATAATAATTCGTTTCATACTATGATTACCAAGAAGAAACTTTTAAAACGTGAAAGCCTACTTTAAAATGCTAAATAATACGAATAGATAATCGAATGCATATGCATAGGTGAGTCTGCTCTTGTACTACGGCTACTGAATTGAAATAGGCCTGCAGCAAACGAAGCTCTGAGCATATGCATTTTGGATGAGTGGACATCACTCAATATATTCAAACAGAGGAGAACTAGTTCAATAAAGGAAGTGCATGTTATTTTCAATTTGAATTTCAGATTCTTGATGGCAGAATATTTGATGGCACCATGTATATTAAGTACACGACCTAATAATTATCAATTTCTGCTCAATAATGGTTATCTCATGCAGTACTGGTTGATTACTCAAATGAACAGGGATGAGCTGTCAAATTTGAAGGCCACTGCAAAGCAATAGTTTACTGATTTCCCTCTCCACATTAACCACGGAACCACTCGAGTATCAGTCAATAAATTATCACCAGTTTCGTGAGACTGACTTTGATGTTTGCGATTCAGTTTTGATTTGATGGATACTGGTTGGGAATGACAACATGAGCCCTGGAAGGTCAATAGAGCTTAGTGCTCCAAGCGGCCCTCGATTGAAAAGCACAGTGACTCAAATTCAATGCGAATGCAATTAGCAACGTACTTCAATACTGCCGAGTCAAAAACGGCACCTAAGTGTTACATTCAATTTCCTTCTCCTTTCCCTTTAAAAGTTAGGGTTGAAGTTTAGGTTTAAAGACAGGGTTAAGGTAGGAAAAAATTAGTAGGGTTAAAGTAGACATGCTAGGCAATCGTAGGAGATTCTCTTCACTTAGCTTTTTTATACAAATGGAAGTATCTTTAGTGAGAAATAATCTATTGAAATGATAAAAATCTATTTGGGAAGCATTACCTGAGGATGAGGATGTTAAAAACTCATGTATATTTCTATTGTTTCCAGATTGAAAAATTAATAACTTAAGTTATGTTAGTATGACTGATGATAAAATGAGAATCATATTTTGAAATATTTTCTTTTGGCATTAAATTACAAGCTCATGTAAATTAACTTGTGTACCAATAGTTTCCGACGAAATATTACAAAATGTAGAAAAGCCTGATTATACTTTGCAAAGTTTGTGTCTTTCTCTGTATTGTGATGGGAATTCAATTTGCCTCGGCACTTACACTAAAAGCTTTCACAGTATATAAAGTCGTCAATACTAATCCATTCCCAAGGAGGAATGTTATCTCAAAAGGTACTACTTTTATCTATTTGGAAAGTACCAAACAAGGCATCATAATTAATTCCAAAATTACAGGAAAATCTAATAAAAGCTATTATGAGAAAGAAATCCAAGGCTCATTAGGCACAACAAAAACGGAATTTATTTTTAGTGTTTTATCAGTTGAATAATAAGACGGGGTAGCATTATACGAGCTTATATTATATGGTGGTGGTCATATATGATGGTTCCTACTGATTATTATTGATTCATGGTTTGTAATTGGCTGGCATATTAGCTCGAATCATAATAGTAATTGAAATGCACGAGGTAATAGGTAGGCTGTGGTGAGCGTTCATAATTATCTGGAATAGGATTTAACAGAAGATAATTGAAATGGACATTATTATAGGTGTTTATGAATTCAGGAAACCAGTACAAGATTCAAAGCTTCATTGGTTTATTTCATTTTGTCTAAAAGAATAGTTAAAAGCTACATTTTCAGATTTATTCAATCCTTAAATAGTTCAACAAAAGAAAAACTCAATTAATTATTTTGTTTAGCGATTATTCATTGTTGAAAAATTGTAATTTTTTTTTCTTTCTTATGATTCTTACATCAAAGCTTTGCACAGCTTTGTGAATTTCAAAGAGTTATGATAAATGCAAACCAAAATGCAATCATTCCATGATTTTCATTGATCAATTGGAATAATATTCAATTAGAATGTGGGTCAAAAGATCAAACAGATTCAAGTTGTGTTTAAATTACAAGACTGACTTTGCTGGATTCCTGATAATGTTTCATGTTGGTTGCAGTTTTTTAATTGAATTTTTGAAATGGATGAATATAAGATCTGTAATTTTAATTTGTTTGTAATACCTCGAGTACACAATTATCCATTACTTTGTTCTGAGAAAAATCAAAAGGATGAAATGCTGTACTTTATATCTCTTCATTCCATTTAAATCACCAGTTAGCTCAAGTGGTTCTATACTGTAAGTTATTCTATAAAATTCAATGGATTCAATATAAATTCACAAATACAAATTCATCAACTCTAAGGAAGAGAATGGAAGTAATTTCCGAATGAATCATGTCACAAATTCAATCGATTACGTTAGTGGTAATTGCTTAGACAGAACAGTCCTTCCTTTTCATACTTAACTCTTACTTAACTCATACTTAACAAGTTTCTCTTATTTTCACTTCACTTTTTTATTCGTCAGACCAGGCGGGAGGTCGGTTGACGGTAACTTGAACAAGAACTGATGACTCAATTATCTCCGAGTTTGAGCTCATCAAGTGGCAGTCTTGCAAATAACTTTCCCATAAACGACAAACTTTCAAGAAAATGGAATGCACAGACTTCGTGAACTCTCCCAGGTGATGTGGGATGGTAGATAAATTACTTTAAGGGCAAATAGTGTTGTTAAACCAATGAATATCTGTTCAGAAGGTTAGGAATTCGAGTATTTGAATATTTTTTTATAAAATATTATAATTTTAATTTGAATATTCGTCAGTTTTAAATTTTGAATAGCATAAATATGAGCGTTAATTATCAATTTAGACTAACTGATGTTTAATATTTCGCTGGAATATGTAGTTCATGAGTTAGTATAAATGTTAGTAACAAAAGTTAGTTCATGTAGTTTATAAAATTCCATGAAATAATTTTGCTTAAATTGTAAAAACAATCGTATAAAAATAAAAGCTTTGATGTTATGGCTAGTTATTTCAAATAGATAGGCTAATTGATCGGAACCGTAATGACATTGTAACAATACCATCAACGTTCAAAACAATAATGAAATTAGGCTATGATAAAAGAGCATTGTTTAATATTTTTTCCAGATGTGATGAAAATGCAGAGGGCTCAGGCATCCCTTACTTGAATCATCCCAAGGGATTTATCTCACACGCAACGTATGCTGTCATCACTATCAAATCTCATCAGTCTCTGAGGAGAAATTACATTCTTTGCTCAAAAAACGTTTATAAATGGAATTGAAAATGTTTCTTTTAAACAATGTAATCTCATCATGAGAATGGTCATAAGCTATGTTTTTGAAATTATAATTTCATGCCAATGTAGATGTGAATCACGATTCAGAATGACTAAATAATATTGTGTCAAGTGATTACCATGTAAAATTAAATCAACTGCTGTTTTACAACAGTGGAAAACAAAAATTAGATTCCTCTCTAATCCCTAATGGAAATTCTTTGCGATGAAAAACTTTTCCAACTCGAATGAGAAGAAATTTTCAACTCAATGGCAGTTTAATTCCCAGTCGCGAAGCCAGGGTGAAGAGCAGTTTCTACCAATGGGTCAACATTCCACTCGGAGAATGTTCTGGGCTCCCTGATGAATGGTGATTATGCAACCCGTCGTACAATTCTATCATTTTCCAATTCGCATGATTTCTAGCGCTTCGTTGACGCTCGTATTTGAATGGAAACCTATTGAAAATCAAGAGCTTATTGTTAGATAGGACTTACGTAGGCGTATTTATACATTGTACGGTGCATAGAAGGGAGAGCACACAGGAAAACAAACTTTTCCACATGAGCCTGCACGTCAATAGTTACTACGGTTCTGGAAGTTTCTATGCGTATGAAACTGTTCATCAACAATAATGCTTTCACGATTATCGACCAAGTTTTCAGGATATTTCATATATGCCTATACATTCAAAAGCCTATTCATTTTGATCTTAAACTCTTATCACTTTTCAAATAGGTTTTGTTCTGGTAATTTCAATTTTTATTTGCCATTGTGTATAAGCCAGAACATTATCTGGAAACTGTTGAACAAAAGTTCAATTTCTATTGTGTAAAGTTGTAAAGCTTGAGAGGAAGATGTTTAAAGCATTGATTCATGTTGATACTGAGGTACGTCCCACAATAGTTTATTATACAGTATATTTGAATGAACGGAGAGGTCCCCTATCTATCTCTATTTTCTTCGTTCTTCTTCTTCTTCTTCTTCTTCTTCTTCTTCTTCTTCTTCTTCTTCTTCTTCTTCTTCTTCTTCTTCTTCTTCTTCTTCTTCTTCTTCTGATTATACACAGAGCTGCGAAAGAATAACAATGGAAAATTACAGAACTATCGAAAAGTTCTGACAGGAAATAACACAGATCTATTGATAAAAATAACAATGAATGGAAAATTACACAATATGGAAAAATTACAGAACCATGGGAAAATACTGATGGAAAATTACAAAGAGCTAGAGAAAAATTACAATGGAAAACTACAGACCTAGGCTACGGAAAATTACATTCAGCTTCATCTATAAAAATATAACAACGGAAAATTACAGAACTATGGAAAAGTACTGACGGGAAATTACACAGAGCTGCAGATAAAAATAAGAATGGAAAATCACTGAGCTATGGAAAAATACTGATAGAAGATTTTTTCAAACTTATAAGACTCATATGTTTTATAAAACTTATAAAAGGATGTTTTTCAAAGGAGGATAGTGAAGGGATCTCAATTTGTGACACTTGATTAGAAAACAACATCCAATATTATAGCAACAATAATTTTCATGACATTCGTTAAATACAAATAATTATCATTAGATAACAACGCTGCAAACGACATCTATGAGGAACCAAATGAACAACGTTTCACATTGCTAGCTTGTGATTGGCCGGAGGCGTGGCTTCGTGAAACGACCAATCATATTGTTTCTGTTGCCAACTACTCTGATTGGCTGGAGGCGTGGCCTCATAATGAACAAAAATTTAATGTAGATAAATCAAAATATTATTATTTTCCTAATTCTCCTATCCTAGTCCCACTCCTACACCTACTACCTACTACTCCTCCTCCTTTTCCTTTTAGTTCTCACTATCCATCTTCCTCTGTTTCTCTCTCTGCACAAATTCCCCTACCGGTGCAATGACAATGAATAAATTTTTTGTTCAAAACAAAATAATTATTATTTAGAGTTCTTGTGACAAAAAACATATTCGCCTATTTTATATAAACATTTATTCAATATTTTCATATATTATGATTTTATATTATATATATTATATATTTTCATGAAATATGATTTTTAAATTTTCGGCTGGTAGAGTTATTATGGCTTCAAATGTTTGAGAAACTGTTTGTCAAATTTGGATTAGCCTTCTTTTTTTGTGCATGAAATCTTGGCGAATGAAAATTGAATTGAATTTTATAATTTTATTAGCTTTTGTATTAATATTGTGGCTGTAATAAAATGATGGGAGAACAACAAAAGGTGTGCGATGATGGTTACTACCACCTTTTATTCATTTATTGGCAAATGAAAATTGAATTGAATTTTGGTATATATTAATTGTGGTGGCAATAAAATGATGAAACAACAACGAAAGGTGTGCGATGAATACGCTAGCTGGAAGCAATCACCTGTTCAAGATAATTTGCCGCGCGACGGCGCGCGCCGTGTAGTGGGTGGCAGTGGCTGCGTCGGCGTCGGCGTCGCTCAGCGTCAGTCAGTGAGTTGAGGTCGGTGTGTTGGCAGCTGCGGCGGGGAAAGTGTTGCGTTGTTGGCAACAGTGGGGGCGCCGCGACAGGGGGTCAGTCTGCGCTGTGCTGCGGCAGGCATGGAGACGCTGCGAGGCGACGAGGAGCGACTCTACCGCAGCTACAGTGTCAAACAGAAGCGCGCCGCCCTGCAGTGTTTCCTGTGTGCGGCGATACTCTACGATGTGTACTGGTTAGTGGTGCGGGGAGGCCAGGATGTATTAACCGGGGGACTGTTACTCTTAGCCGGTGCACTGCTGCTATGGGTGCGTTCGGGCCAGCGTGTTCTGTGGGACCTGGTGCCTCATCTTGCCTGGCACCTAGCTACAGTGCAGCTCCTCGTGCACCTATTCTTGCAGAAGCAGCGCCTGGAGCCGGATCCTGAGGGACTTATTGTTATTGGAAGGACTACCTCATCTCGACGCTGCCGCTGCGGCTAAGGTGAGGATGTCTCAGTAGTTTTGCGCTGTAGGAAAGTTGCGCACCTTGTTAACCATCTGTCGGCCTCAAAACTGTTCTGTAACCCACTTGAGGTAGCTAAGTGTTTATAACTGTTAGTAACTGTTTTCAATTAGTCTCCTTGTAGTAACCTTCTGATCTTACCAATCAGCCCCACAAAATGTGTCATTTATAAAAAATTTATAAACCAACATAAGTTTTTCCGACGCTGGAGGGCACCTATTTACTGCCTAATCCTCTCGATCAGAAAACATTCGCGCCACGCCATTGTTATTCTGTGGAACCGATACTTTCTTGATTTGACACAATGTAAATTATGGCGAACTAGTCACCTAATAATCGTCTTGAGTGAGTATTGGATAGCTTGGAAACGAATTATTTAAGGTTGTCCGGCTTGATTATCTACACCCTCAAAGAAAAAACTCACTTTTTTTGTGTGTGTATTTTTTGTAAACTGGCAATCTGAGAAAGAGCCACTAATATTCGCGTAAATTGTTTGGGTAGCGACCAAGTCATGAGCATTGGATTGATTCATAATTTTTTCCTTCTTGGAAAACCAGGAATGTCAATAACAGTTCTAACCAGATAGCAATATCATCAACACAAACTTGTGATAAGGATAAACACTTTAATTGGCGTATAGCTTGAAAATCTAAAGGAAGAATCAGTTACTTTCATCAATAGTTTAATGCTATCATTTTTTTGACTAAAGAAATTTTCAAGAAATCCAATTATTTAATTGTTTCTATCCCTATACTCCCTCAAAGAGAAACCCATTTAATGTGCTGGGTAAGTATCAGACTGAACATGTTATTACAGGATTTAATTTTTCATTAAAACTTATAATACACTGTATAAATTTATTATTGTCACCGTAGTGTTCCAGATGAGGCTTACCAATCAGTTTTACAATTTAATTGGCGAAAACAAATGACTGGGAGGAAGATTGTTGAAGATGGCCATGAGAATTTGTTCCAGTTTTCAAAATCACAGTTTTGAATCGAGCTTGCATACGGTGGTTGCCCCAACCAAACCCTATATTGAAGTTAGCAATTCACTAAGCGAAAAGGTGGGATCCAACCACTGTTATATTACTTTCAGCTGCATATCCATAACGCCTTATAAAATATGGAGATATGAAAGAAAAATATGGATTTATTTTCAGTTCCAATGATGGTCGTTCATTCTATAGTTGTCAACTAATTTTATATTTCAAATAGCAGGCATTTAAATTCCTTCCTAGTCACTCTTGGATATCCTCTTTGAAAGTAGTCGTTGGAAATCGGATAATAAGTAATTCATTACCGTGTGATGAATAGATTATTAGGATCCAAACTAATGTTTAACATTTAATATAGAAAACCCCATGTTTCTTCAATGAAGTTTTTCAAGACGAGTTATAGTCAATTGCAGAGAAAAAGAAAATAAAGTTGATTTTTTTCCCATATTATGTACGACCATAATTATATGACCGGAAACTATTCACTTGAAAACCGTTTAGTATAACCGTGCATGTTCGGAAGCCTCTAGAGCTCATTTCCTGCACAGTGCCCTCAAGTGCTCTCAGAAACAGAAACGCTCCACAATAAATGAGCTCAGAGCTACTAATCTAGCTCAGAATTTGACCCTCCTGAAGAAAATTATTGTTTTATTATTCTAGACAGCCTACCTTGTTTGAATTGTGGACGTTTCATATTCCTTGATTTTATGCAATCCATTAGGAACCAACACACACCGATCTCAAATTGCACTGGGGCCCCAGGTGTTGCCGTTTTACATCATTGAAAAAGCTAAAATGTGTGAAAACCGCTGGATTGATCTATAATCTCGCCGCCAGTAATTCCCTCTTTAGAACAGAGACAAAAGAGAGGCAAATAAGTTGAATGCAGTAACTTCGGTATTCGATGTAAATATTTGAACAGTTGAAAATCGGCAAGAAAATGTTCATTCAGTTATCGAAGCCAAAATCACAGAAGGTTAAACCGCAATCTGCAAAGAATGGCAATTTAATTAACACTCGAGACCTACACATTGATGTCAATTTTTTCCTCTTGGAATTTTATTATTAGCTCGTTTTCAATTCAGGTAACTATGGCAGAATGAGATCAGACTTCTAATTATGGGAAAAGCCGGATCAGACCTCGAATAGTTTTAAGATTGAATTTATTGAGGAAGGACATTACCAAAAATATTCACGACGAGTCATTCACCTAGTGCTCCATTTCTGAATCGCTAATCTTGGGAGGTAAATTAGTCGATCGTGAAATTATTAAAATCAGATTATACTTAATTTCATCCTGTAGGGAAAATCCCTTTATAACCATAGGAAGATGGAAGTTATAAAGTTGTATTAATTCAACATAGTTGTTTCTGAAATCAGATTCTTATCAATTGTATCTTTAAATTATACGTTATACGTATACCTTTTTCATCCTATAGGAATAGGTCTGGGGAATAAAACATGTTTTGATATACATGATTTTATTTTTAATTTTTAAAAGAGCAAAGCCAATTTGGGTCATTTATCGAACTTAGAATTTGCAAACGGTTATGTAAGTAACATTACATGTGTGATGAATAGGATAAAGATTTTGAACTCCCTAAGTGTTTCTAAACAATTGAGCCAAAAGTTTAATCCCAGAGAATGTATGGGCGTATATAACATATAGATATTAGGGTAATGAAAGATCAATAAAGAAACAGTATCCGATGATAAAGACTGGTTTTCGATATGGTTGTATGACAATCAATACTCCTGCACTTGAGCTTTTTGAAAATAAATCAATATTAGTTCCAACATCTGTCCAAAAGGACAATCACCGCAAACAGCGGTATCACCTATTCATCAAAGAATATTTAAAACTTATTTTGAAGAATCAGCACATTTTTGCATACATGGCTCACAGAAGTAAAAATTCCAAAGTTCTTAAGGCACTTTTAGCATGTTAGAATGTCAGTGACTTCGATAGTTGCTTTCGAGTTACCTTGTTTCCGCGGTAAAATTAAGATTCGTTTTATTATTCTTTTCAATAGCTCAAAGTGAGCAATTTCATTTGAATATTTGAGACAGTGGAAAGCTTCAAATGTTTCTGAGATGGTACATTGGAATTTTTTCAAACTGTAACAATTTTGTTAGTCAATCGTGCATTTAAGTTCGTGAATAGAGGCAAAGAAGCATATTGCTTAATTGAATTAAATATTTGAACAGTAACGCTTGAGTTCAAAAAGATGTGCTCCAGTTACTCTTTTAGTCAACCGGTACACAATAATTAACCACTGAGACTGCACCCGTTTTAAGGCCGATGTAAATATTTGAACAGTTGATCGGTAAGGAAAATGTTCGTTCAATTTATCGTAGTCATACTACTATTTATTCGCTGCAAATCAATATGATTAACACTGGAAATACCATCAACAAAGCTCGTTCAAGTACTGGCAACTAAGGAAATGAAATTCGACACCTAATTAAAACTGGATCAGATCAGTAAGTTCTCTGTTAATATAGAATTAATGAGGCTTGCATTAAACACATTCAGATTATCGAGTCATTCTGTATGCTAAGCACCTACGTGCTCCAATTTTGAACGGTAGGCTTGAGGAGAATACCGTGCTCCTAGAATGTAAAAAGGTTGGTGGAATTGTTTAACCTTGAAAATCATCTATTAGCTGATCAAGTTATAAATGTATTTGCTCCAATTGCAGTTGAATCAGTTTCCTCAACTGTATTATTATACATTAAGCAAAGTAGCATTGTAACTTTTTCAGCTAATCTCAAAAAAGCATGAACATGATCTATTATCTTTTTTCATAGAACATGATTTATTCCTCTTGAATTGCCAAATTAACAACATGTTTGGTAGCATTGTGGTTCGGTTGTGTACGAATAAAGTATATCTATATCTATCTCAGCTTTGTATCTATCTCAAAGATTCATAACTATCTTATGATTGATATTCTACTCTTATAACGTAATATGCTCACTACTCTGAGCTTTAAAATAAATCAATATTATTCCAAGTTTTCAAAAAGCCCTGCATAGCGGTAGCCTATTCATGAACATTTTAAAAAAACTTATTTGAAGATTTTAATAACATGCATTTTGCATACATGCAGCCTACACAGGAAAAAATTGAAAAATGAATTTGAAATATAAGGCACTGTAGCACGTTGAAGTAGTGTTAGAATTTGCTTGAGGGTTACACCAAGTAGTGTTAAAAAGTTGCTTGAGTTACCTGTTATAGTCAAGATCTTTTGTCGTATTCAGAGGGCGCATTATTTGAATATTTCGAGACAGTGGGAAGCTTCAAATGTTTCTGTGATGGGTAATGGTACTGAATTCTTTCAACTGTAACAATTTTGTTAGTCAATCGCATTCGTTCGAATAGAATAGACCATTGGATATTTTCTTCTTCAATTGAATTAAAATATTCAGTGGCTGGGTTCAAAAAGATGTGCTCCAGTAACTAGAGTACACAAACCACTGCACCTGCTCTTTAAGGCCTAAATTTTGTCCAAATCTCGCGCTCAAAAATAGCATGAATATTTATTTTCAAAATTCATTAGATTACAATTGCTTTTCTTAGCTGTTCATGAGATAATTTTGGAACAAAATGGAACTCAATATAGAATTGAACAATATTTATTATTAAATTATTCTAAGAAAACAAATAATACGTGCTGAAACGTTGTTGTTTCTTTGAAGAGCTGCTTGCCGGAATAAACAACTTATTCATTGTTTATTCCTCATCGTTATTGGTACTTTTTAATGTTGCTTGCTCAAATAACATTGCAGCACAGCAATAGTTCTTTAAGAACGTAGGCTTCGCTACGATTGAAAAGAATTGAATACTAATACAGAAATTTTGAGAATACAGATGTTGATAGGGAGTAAGAAGGTCTCTGTCTAATGATGAAACTAGGAAAATATGGATGAATTAAATAGGAAGAATAAAACGATACTCATGCTATACAAAAGAGAAATAGAAGATTCAACGGCAGATGAAAGATTAGGCAAAAGTGTTGGGATGCAATAATGCAAAGTGCAAGAAAGAAGGACCAATCGCAAGCAAGGACAAGATTGGGAACACAACACCTCCACAGAAACCCTAAAGCTCCGCCTACTCTCTCCTGATTGGTCAACGCTGTGTAAAGTATATTTCTGAATTTCGACGGTAGATGGGAGTAGTTACTGGGTGGAATACTAATTCTTACCACAACCATGTACATGTTCCAATGTAAAGTGGTGATTAAGTTCAGTTTAAGTTGGGTAGATAAGCCTATTTTCTTTCGTAAAGAAAATTTCCAATTGAAGTACTTTCGAATGCAAGAAGCTGAGATTTATTAAATGAAAACCAGTTCAACCTCAAGAGTTCAATCTCATCATTTGTAATTTGTATCTATAGCAAAATAGTTTTATTAAATGCTTGTTTCATTTTATTGTCTGATTCTTCTTGAACTTGATTATTGTAGAATTAAATCTGATGAGTTGATCAGTTCATTGCATATTTTAATTAGGTTTGATGTAATAGTCTATCAGTTACATAAACCATTGAACTTCATTATTGTATTGCATCTCAATTTTGTGTATTGAAATAGAGTATTAAGTACACAATCAAATACTTGGTACTGGATTCTGACTATTTTTAGAAGGATAATTCGTATTAATGATTATTTCAAAGCATTCATCACTACAAAAGTACAATGCAAGGGACTTATTTTGGTGTCCATCAATAATACCAAAAACGACACTCCAAGAGAAGAGTTTGATGAGAGAAATCTCTAAAGATTTATTATCAAATAGATGAAAGTAGTAAATACGCACTTATTGTTGAGACATCAGAGGAGATAAAATGATTAGAGGACTAACTGATCAAAGGAGCTTGATCAAGAGAAAGCAAATTTTCGAACTCGCATATAAACTTATCAAAACTGAACAGTAGTAACATAGACACCAATGAACATAACTCAGCGATTGATTAGAGTTCCATTACTCAATTTGTTATTTCTCAAATCAAGGTCTTCAGAGTAAGCTAATATCAAGGCGAATTCTAACGGAACAGCACAATTATCGTTTGACATAGAACCAATGAACAATTATTAACGTATCATATTCCATACGATAAAAATCAAGATTTGACATTTGATTTCAATAAACTCCAACTTACTCGAACAAATATCAATTTAACAGCATACGTAATGCAATTGAGACCTTATAACAAAATCACACTTGTTATCAGTGCTGTCAAACGTGAAAATTGACTTAAATTTCCAAATGACTCCAATTGCGAGGAACTAAATCGCAATTAGCAAAGTGGAATTGTTCCCGCGCCTATTTCACTTGAGCTTATAAACTCAGGCTGCTTCAAACATTTCAGCCCCCGCCAGCTAGGCGCGAAACAACACTCGAAAGCGTCTTCAACCCAAGCAAGGCCTACTTGGAGCTGCACCGTACTGGCTTGCTTCTATCGACTCGGGAGCTCCTCATTTCACACCGCTGCTATTCCTTCCACTGGATAAAACATTAGGCCAGGTTCGGCTCAGTCTTCTTTCAACTCGAACCCATACCTTTGATAAGCTCACCTCTTATATCACAGCTTTTGCACCCGTACTGAATGAAAATAGGCGGAAACGCCGCTCACTAATTTACACCGTTAGATGATCTCGTCGTTTTATAAATTGCTGCTCGTTTGAAAGGTATTGTACGAGTATTCGCTACCCTCAAGTCGCTATCAAAGTACTAATTCCCATTCACGATTTGGTCTGCAAGAAACATTATAGCTATAGTACAATGTATTGATGTAATAATGGGCAGTCCAACTTCTCAAGATGTCAAATTTTCATGAGAAAAAATGAATACGGTAATTCATTTAGCTGGAGACACTAGTTACAAATATGGTATCCTTTACTACGAGTTATGAAACATTGTGAATGTATTAAGGATTTGAAAGCCAAAGGGGCAGAATATAAGATGGGGGCCTGTTATGTAGGATGTACGATAGTAAATAATTATTATATAAATCTACTTGCCTACTTGTCTACTATATGATCATCGTTCCTTCAGATTGTAATTTCAACTGATGAGTGTTGGTGAATGAATCAGTTGGTTTAACTGAAATGTTGAACATAATCCTAGTTTTAAAATTCCCACGTTTGCTTTATTCATTGATAATTTATTCTTTTTTGATGCGTTATGAGTGATTAGTTAATGCAAATTACATTTGATTTATTATAATCTCTTCAAATTATTATGAAAATGGGAATGCTTCATAATGGATTCTTTCTTATTCATTTTCCAACCGAGCGCAGTTGGAAGATTATTAAGAGAGCTTTTACGTTTAGATGACGTTTTTAATAAGTACGTTTTTGAATCCGTTTATTGCGGGCTGGCAGTGGAGTGCTTGTTTACTTGCTTTCTCCAAGAATGAGGTATATTGGCTCAACGTAAATGCAAAGGCTTAAAAAAGTAATAAACTTTGTAGGAAATAACCATCGGTTTTAATTACTTGTCCTATTCAACTCCCAAACGTTGTTAACCACTCGGATTTGTTGCGGCTAATAATAGAATTTTCTTTCCAAGCTTGTATACATAAAAATAATGAATATGGTACTGTGAACTTCTAAACCATGTAATCCAGTTTGTTTCAACTTTGGCTCATGTCCATGAAGAAACTCTTCATTTTACTATTTGGTGGAATAGATTTCTTATATTATGACCCTACTTTTTCTATTGAACTAGCCCACTTCAAGGAGGGTAATACCTGGCTATCACCACTTAAATAGTCGTATTTTCGAGTTCAAACTACACAGCTTCCGTTTTTATTAATTTTTGGGTGAATGAATAGTTCAAAAATAAAATTTTCTAATTCTTGATTAATGGGAGTATTGAAACTGACGACAGTAATTCACGAAATGTTGTGAACAAATGTTCAATGATCAATGAGTATACAAATATTATTGTTAAAGTATAGAATGTGTGAATTTATAAATTGTCAAAAGGTGGAAATAACCGAATTCCATTAATGTTGAATCACTTATGATCTTGATAACATTAGTATTAACTTAATAAAAATATTGTTTGCTCGATGAGCCAACGTTTTCTTTATAACTTTCGGTATTACTGACTGTACTGACTTCTACTACTCAGTAACTTCTTTGATATTAAACACAGCATGTTTGGATGTTTTAATATTTAAATAAATTTGAATATTCCAGGATGAGTTGTGAAAGCAAACCTATAGTAACAGAAAAGGAGAGGATAAAACTCTGAATTATCTCTGCTTTAGTGTTGTAGAAATGATAAAACCTTTAATTGAAGTTGATATTTTCTGTGATTGGAAGTGTTTATTTGAAAATAAAATGGAATATAGATAGATGAATTATGTTCAAAAGTTATCTAGGTTACACATTTTTGCTACTTGTTGATACAGTATAATAAATCAGAAATTACTTGTATTAGTATAGCCGCAATATGAATCAGGGTTGCTGGAATTATCATAACTTCAATTGAAAAAGCGCTTATTCAATAGTAGCTACGAACTTCAATAACGTTTTGAGAAAGATTTGAAATCAACTTTCGAAAATTATCCGGTAAGTAAACTATTAACAAAGCAAGTCTTGGAAAATTATGACGGCTCCTGTAGAGCTGTGATCCATTCATCAGGCCTATTATTAGAAATGCTTCCTGGTTTCTCAAGGTTGTCATTCACGTTTTTACTTCATTCATAGATCGTCAGAAATATTAAACTATGCAAACAAATTAACATCCCCGTAATTACTGAAGAAATTATTCAACTTCTCATAAAACATTTCAGTGCTGTTATCCACTCATTCCGGCTAGAATGAAACGAAAGCGCTTCAAAGCATTCCTGGCTTAAAAGCCGCAACGTTCTAAATGAGTGCTAATGAGGCTTTACTTAGTTTACTTGAGCTCTCAAGAAAATGTGATTTCGAGATGTAAGTTGTGCAATCATACTGCCTTGCAATTGCAATACTACACTTGGAATTTTCAATCATCAAACTTACCGATCATTGTTACTTTCTTCAATTTGAATAAAGACAGCAGCCCTCAATAATAAAATCTCACAGAAAGCTCAAAATCGATAAGCTCGATTGCACATTCGCAATGAATGAGCTTAATGTAGTTAATCTTAAAAAGAATAATTCATTATTCAAACCATTGATCAAAACTTGTGATTAATCTAAGTAGCAATGTAGCAGTAATATTCTTTGTCTAGCAAAAAATAACGGGAATGGTTTTGTACATTATAGAATCAAATCGATCATCAGCTTTGAATCAAATTCATAGCCACTTTTCAAGGGTTTTTAATAAGGATAGAATAAGTAACGTATCTAAATTATTCTACAGCTTGGAGGAAGATTCATGAATCACACGATTCTCATCAAAACATCAGTACTGTTCGTGAATTCACCATTTCCTTTAATATCTTATTAGTTAAACAATAATTTGCAACATAATTAATTATTGAAAAATCTACACATAATGAATACTGCAAAAGTAATTTTGAATTGACAGAAAATACTTGCATCATAAAAACTTCGATATTTGAGAAAGGAAGACATACAATCATTTAAAATTTCATGGTGACCAAATTGTAACATTTATTTACAAATTGAAAAATGTAATTAATTCAGTACTTATAGGAGGATTCTTTCAACTTGTCAGAAAACAGCTGATTTAACGTTAGTAAACGAGCGTACTTCAATCAGGTGTTTTCTGACAATTCAAAAGGATCCTGCTATAGCTAGTGAATTACGGCACTGTTAAATCTTTTCGGTGTAGGTGATTTAATTATATTGAATTTAATAACTGTGTGTTCTCCTGGACAGAGAATCTTTGATTGCTTTTGAAAAGGCAGAAATACTTATCAAATGTATAGAATAAAGACCCGAACAACTGGTAAATTCCCTACTGTAACTTATATATTTTATGAGAAACGTGGCCTGGAAAGGATGACATACATTAGCATCAATAATTGCAGTGTAGAACTTTGGCTCGTTCATTAAAAGTTGGTTGGGGAAGTTTGCTGAAATTTGTAGGGTCAATAATGATGCAGGCCTGTATAAATTGCAATGAAAAGAGTCGAGGGGAAAACTTTGTAGATTGGCACAGGCTCCAGCAGCGCTCCGTTCATTCAAGTCACTCATTCGGAAAATCGGCTAATCGAGTTCTGTAACCAATTTGAAATGAATAGGCCAAGCAAATGAGCCTACCAATACAAATTCTGACAATATAAAACGTGATGGCCAGAATATGAAAGACATTATTTTAAATTTTATTCTCTCTCTGGAATGGAAACTTCTATTATAGGAATTAAATTTAATAATGTCTTTGGAGGTATCGATCAAGGAAACTAAACTCTACCTTGAACGCCTTCATGATTTTGTGGAAAGTTACTACAATTAAATCTAATGTTCATTTTCTAGTTAAAAGTTTTCAAAAACATTTGTAACACGAACTACTTCTCAGTTCCTTGGAATCAATCACACTTGAATTGAGATTACACAAAATTAGAATGTATTTATTTTTGTGCTATAAAACTGTTGTTTTCTTTCAAATTGCAATGTGATCAATGTGAACAATATCTTATAACTTTAAAGTGAGACATCAACACTTCAGCACTTGATTTTCTCTCTGTTAAGATGATGTTGAAAAAGTGAGAATAATGAAAGATAAGGCAGTCACATGAAAGTTGCAAATTCAAATGCAGCAATTGCTATATTTATATTGATTGCACTATTGCACTTTGTATTGCATGCAACATATTATAGTAGTTCTATTGAATGATTTGATCCAAGTTCTATTCATCACATTCATTAAATTTTAACATTTTTTTCAAGTACCGGTACATACTTATATAATTTTTTCCTCATGTATCAGTCATGACTGCATAGTGCTTTTTAATCTTCTCCATTTGATAAATTAAGGTTCAAACTATCAACAAATCAAGGTTTTGTTATTGCTGTGACAAATAATGACAACGAAAATAACCATAATGGGAACTTGTTTCAAACCTAAGTCCAATTCAATCAGTAACTGAACAATTTATTATTAGATGTTTTGCAGTATGCCGGATTGCAAAAACTGCATTGAAAGACAATAAGAGGTTGTACGTAGGCTGTCACATCAGGTAGGCTTATTCATTGCAGCATCACAATATTTGAATTACAAGGGGGGTTCCACGGTTGATGGAAAATTCCATCGGACCTCTAAGTTTACTGCGAGCTGCGAGAGCTTCAATATTGCAAATTTTGCACTTATTTCCTCCACAAATGAATATTGTTTTTAATTAGCTACTATAACAGAATATCACATTTACCTATGAGAAAAGAGTAAAAAATTTACATTCTGTAATAATTTATTTACATCGTGATATTCATGGTAAAGTATGAATGATAGTGATAGTAAGTCTAGACAACTATTGTTGGAAATGATTCAAGATAAAATGCCATCTACAACTTGGTGGTAGCAGTTTGAAATAGAATCTTCTGATAACGGCACTAACTTCCAGTTTTTATACGATCAGTACGGTTTGGGAGGAGCTTTCAAGTGGAATACGATCAGATCACGAACAATATAATGTTATGATTTTGTAAGAATCACGAAGTCTGTTGAATCTTTTCCTGAAAGGAAATGTGGTGGAAGAGGAAGAGAAAGAAGAAGAGAAAGAGAAAGAGAGAGTGAGAGAGGAAGAAAGTTGATCATGCCGATAAGCAGCAGACGTTATGGATCAGAAGCAAACCCGAATGGATGTGTTTGTTCAAGTTTCAGCAGCAAACCCAAGATTTATGAAGAAGCTGGTCTGCGTTTTGATTCGCCCTGTGTTTGTGTAGGGTAAGACCCAGTTTGCCTTTCCTTTGAGACGGCCGTACACATCGTATTAAGTTCGAATGTACACACACAGCTTGCATATTGCCGCTACCGTCGAGTTTTTTAAATAAGGTATCGTTTTAACAATAAATTTCAATCAGTTTACTATGGAAAGTGGCGAGTTTTATGAACATTTTCAATGTGTAGAGGAAAAGATAAAGTAGTGTGATACAGACTTGTTTATCTACCTGATCATGCGGTATTCAATCTTCGTAATGATTTCTCTTCAATCTTCTGTAATGATTTTCCTCTCTACATTTCGTTTGAATCATTTCAGGTTCTGCAATCTCTAGATTTGAACAAACTTTAAATTGCGATAAAAAGACATCGATTGTACAAGTTATCCCATTTAGTTATGAAATTTTGTTTGAATTATTGTTGATTGTTGGCTACATGAAATTTATCAATCAGTGGAGTAAAATGTACTACGGTACTAAAGTGATATGTGATCGATAGTTATGATGATTACGATGATCGATACTTTGATACTTATGATGATCGATACGTAGATGATTGTGATATGATTTATATGTGTAGAAAATTCTAGAAGACATATTTTTACAATAACTATTCCTCATCCTTATTTGAGTCAAGTCAAGGAAGAATGCTGTACCTGTATATTTTAGGTAGGTTCCGAACCACCATTTTATAAGACGGATAATGGAAAGCTGCTGGTCACTCACACTCACGGTGTTCTACTCTTTCTAAGTTATTGAGTTCTGGTATTGATTAACGTTTAATGCTTATCATTAGCTGATGTTGCAGCAAGTTCTGAAACTGAATTTCCTTGTTTTGAGTATTGATGAAATGAAAATATTTAAAGCTCAGATTCATATTAATTAATCAATATTTATTAATAAATTTACATATTTATTATATTAATTTATTACAATACTTTCCTTTCTACTACCATTCAATTTCTCATCCCAATGTCAACATGGAAGTTGGAGAAATATTTTATTGCTTTCACTTGTCTGCAAATGACAATGCGGTGTTTTTTCATGAGCCAGAATACATTATTCATCCCAAATTATTCAAAACCAGAGACGGCCACGCAAAACTCGACTCTTCAACATGAAGCACCATTAAACCGAAAGAATAGCCCCGTGCACTTCTATCAACATTCAGTCTGCGGCATTTAGTTTGTTACTTCTTTTTCAACAATAATACATTTCCAAGTTTTGTTGGATGGAAAAATGTGTTCTTGTAGCTCTTGGGGTTTGTTAGTGGAATTTAAATCCAAAACATGTGGCACTTCACCACATTTGTAGAACGACAGAATTTAGAGAACTGGGAGTCCAATAGTGAGGTTCGCCTCACTCTACATTTCATCCTCAAAATGTAATCAGTTTGTATGTTGTTGAAGAAGGGGAAACCATTGTAAGGGGATCAAAATTAATACCAGTTCTAAATAGAGACTCATATGTCGTGAAAAAATAGCGAAAAGTGGAATAAGCTTGAAAAATTTAACAAATTAGACACTCTGCTGACACTGCTTACATGAAATTGCTCATGAGTTTTCAAAATCCTATGTAGAGTATGAAGTGGAATAGGTTAAATTTCTTAAACTTGAATGAAATACATATCTATTCAGGGATAAACATGAGCTGCTGATTAGCTGAGAAGCTAATGCTAAGAAGAAAGCTAAATAGAAAGCTTAGAAGAAATCATTAATTTCAAAAGAATGAATTATTTTTTTGATAATACACAATTTGAAAAACTGTATTTCTCAAAAAGAATAATTCCTAAAGTATTGAATAAGAAATTCAAATTCTCGAGTTGAACAATGCACTAAATTATACAATATTCATTCGAGAGATGATAGAAGGGTATTTCCACCTTCAAGTTCCCAATCAAGTTCTCCTCAACTGACAACACACAGTTGTGAATAGCCAAAGTTGTGATTTAGTACGTTGTGTATTAGGACTCGCTATTTGCACCACTTTGTGAGTCACCAACTTCTCAACTTCAATCACTGGTCGGTGATGTATAGAGTATTAAACTTATTCTGAGCATCCGAATTTAAAGCTACAAAAAGCATGATGAAACATTCCATTTTTGAAAAAATCGCACGTTACGGTGATACATATCAAGTAGGGCCTACCACTATTAAATGATATTCATGCAACAACTGTATATCCACAAACCAGTATTTAATAATCAAACCTTGTAATTTCTCAATTGAATAATCTTGCTCACTTGAAGTTTGAATAAAAACCAGTACATATGTAATCACAGTACCTTGTAATTTCTCATTCGAAAAATTTTATTATAGGCTACTATATTACTTGAAATTCCAATACAAGCAATCCTATCATACGAATATATTATTGTGATCAATCATTTATAAGAAGAGTTACTGACCTGAAGAATTACATGATAAGGTCTCAGTTATGGTCATTTGCATGTATCTCTGCATTATGGTCAATGTATATCTCCCGTCTCCAGATGTAGTATCGCCTCAGTGAACTATAAAATACATAATCTGTGCTGACAGTTCTTGGTAGACTCTATATATTATGATTTGTATTCATTCGTATTTCATTCTGTTTACGATTCACGGATTCGATAGATCTTGATTCTGATTAAAGGTAATCAAGAAATCAGATACCAGTTTTCTACTGTATTTGGAATAACAATTAGACAAGGTTGTCTACCCATTCAAATTATGTCTTGTTTTGTAGTAAATAAAAGTTTAGGAAAATTGACATTCAATATTGGAGCTTGTTCAATCTTGCTGCTCCAGACCTCGATGTATTCCAAAAAAATTAAGCTCTCACGAATGTTTAGAAATGGCTGGACATGAGAAATCGCTTGTCGAGTGCTTCTGAGTTACTGATACAATTCTGTAAACAAAGTATCTATTTGATTCGTTTGAATCCTCATTCATTCATTTACCACTACAAAGTGAAAGTTCTAAATACAGAACGTATGTGATCTTTATCAATTCTTCAGTATAAGCGGCTCATTCCCAAACATCCTTGGGTCAGCATAGCTCATTTGGGTCAGATTAGCCTATCCAACTTACAATGACACTCAAGCTCCCATTTGAGACTTTGTATAAACATGTTAGATAGATATCAGTTGTCAAAATCTTTTGGATTAATGTCCTCGAATGACGTGAACAAGAAAGAAGCTTTAGAGTAGCTTATCTTTAAAATATCACGTGTCTTACTGTTTTAGCTCTCAACAACTTCTAGTTGAAGGCTGCTCTCTCTTCTGATCTTTCGAATAGATGTAGTTGAGGGACATGAATCACTGAAAAGTGATAGGAATCTGATATTTTACAAGCAATCATTCAAAGAATAATATATATGGGAATTTTTGGTTAAATGAAAATGAGTTTGGTAGTTGAAAGCTCCCATACATGCAAACTTATCCAAATCTTCCCATACAATGATACAGTACTTATAATATTGACACAGATATGAAAACGAAAAAGTATGATTTTTAGGGTATAGACTTCTGATAATTTTTATGGTATAAAACTAAACATCACTATATAACCGAATATTATATTAAACACTCAATGATAATTATATTGGGCACACATTCAGTTCATTCTAACTTACTTCAAACTAAACTTACCTTCAAAACGTCTATGGTAGGTACTGATTTTCCTCACATCTTGATGTCTATCCAGAGTTATATTGCAACATGTGAAATAATTCTCCTCAGTGAACTTCTTAGTTCTTTATCAGAAACCTGTGAATTAAATATCGCTTACAAGGAAAAGTCCTTACTCAATAATAATATCAGTTCAGAGCTATTGAATATGATAAGGATTTGGGCAGACACAAAATGTATATGAGTACGATAACCTGAATTCACGTGAGCAGGAATTATTCTGTAGTTTATTGAAACAAGGGAGAACTGCTAAGGATAAAAATATGCATGGGCATTTCGAGAATAATAGTATGTCATGAAAAATACTTCTAATAAAAAGATTTCTATAATTCTTATAGAAAGTAATGATTCTGATATTATTTAAGCCGCTCGAATATGAAGTATGCTCGAGTTTTTTACCTCTATATCAATAAAAGAATAACCGCTGATATGGAACAGTCTATATTTACTTGATTACTCAACAATTTTTAAATTAATTTTTTAAATATTGTGTTAAGTTATAACAAAATAATAACAGTTGAGACCCTGATTAGAGATTCAAAATGAGCGGAATCACTAAATAACGTTTTCGTAAATCAACAACGGCTTCTTCATAGAGTTCCAAATGAAAGACGATAAACTACGAACTGTCATCCCTCGAAGGCATGTGAGAATCACTTATTTTCTATGTTGAACTGAAAATCTAGCAGAACCCAACTTTTTGGCATACATGGACTTGATTTTTAAAAGCCTCTCCCGAAATTCGTAAAAGAAGAATCTGAAAGTCTCTACACTGTATGAAGAATGGGGAAAAAAGAATAAGGAGATGATAAATGTGACAGGAGCCTATTTGTACAGTTTTCCGTGCATTGCATGTAACTGAGATGAAATGAAAAGAAAGATGCGCTGGCTGTAAAATCACCAGTGAAGGTCTATCCGTCCATTTTTCAAATACTCCAAGGAGTCTTCTCATGATTTATAATAGACAATTTGAAAAATGATGAATTGAAAGATGTTTATGTAGGCTCTTATTTTTTCAACACTTGTTTTCCAATATGACTATAGTCTGTTCACTGAAACGAGGCAGTGCGCTTAATCAAAGTGTGCGTGCGTGCATCGGAAAACAGTTGGACGACCGAGTCAAAGACATACTTACAACTGAATTTCACATTTAAATGTAACACGAAGATGTTCACATTTTAAATTCATTATGGATGGTAACCTTAACTTGAATCTGTTATTATTCATATATTCTCTCATTTGTGACACATATATTTCTCATCTATTGTGTTAAATTCTGTATCTAGCTTATTCATAAATTGATTAGATGGATTTGATTGAATTGTCTCATATATCAATAACCTTTCCTTCCTCTTTTGAATTCTATTTTTGAGTTTCTCAACATAACATGTTTTCATTGCCTAAATGCTTTAATATTCACTTGCAAGCTAGAACTAGCTTTCACTTGAAGCCCTTTCAGAAGTGTCATTTCTAGCACAGACAATAATAGATTAGAAGTAGATGATATATAGTCTACCCTCACTCTTTTTCAACACTTCTATGTACTTTATACATAGATAGCAACTCAGGAAACCAGTGAGCATTTTATCCACCTTCATATTCTCAGAGACAGAGAAGAGGAAAGAAAAATAGAGAGACAGATTGTATGAGAAAGAAAGAGAGAATGAGAGAGAGAGATGATGATGAAAGAATGAGACAGAGAATGGTAAAGTTTGGGAATGAGTGAATATTTCTTTGAGAGCGAGTTTGAGATGGTGGAAGAGAGAAGGAGAAAGAGTGAGAGAGAGAAAGAGAGGATTCATGAGACAGATGACAAAAGAGAAAGAAAACGAGAAATTTGTCAGAAACAATGAACTGATAAGAAAGTCGACTCTAGAAAGGAAAATGTTATGCTTCCACGATTCAATTATGACATCCACGATGATAAGTCCCTACTATTGACTTTTCATCACTTGGCTTATCATACAGAAGTATATGAATTGTCAGACTCGTATGTTTAGTCGTCGGGAAGTGAGTAGGAAAATGCTCTTAACTTTCGTCTACTAAATAGAATGTGGCATCAAAGTTTTCAAAAGCCTTGATGTTTCCAAAAAAATAGAACTTTAATAAATTTATTTTGGCTTCTATGGTGGTTTCAAATAATAGATTATACATGACTAATTGCTGGGAAATATTTCATGTAGAACAGTCTACTCAAGTTATGTATTTGTCTTCAAAAATTTAGATCTTAATAAAATTTCTGTTACAGGTAACAGACCAATATTCATACAACTACTAATTCCGGATCCAAACATTTGAAAAATTTTAGTAAGTGGCATTTTAGAAGTTTATTTCTTTGTATTTATTCCCATCTGGAACAATAAAATTATTGCTTTCATAGGTCATTGCTATGGTTCAAACACAACCATTATTAGAAACCGTCTTTAAAAATTCTCTTCGACGGTGGATATTATGGAATGATTAGAATAATGTAACAACATTCAGGTAGAATTTATCAAGCTTTTGGAAGAGAAAGGATTACAGATCATCACAAATCTTTTCAATAGGATATACTCATCTGGCACTATACCGCATGACTGGTTGGTCTCAGAATTCATTGCTCTTCCCAAGAAACCGGGGGCAAAGCAGTGTGAGGACCACCGCACCATTAGTCTCATGAGCCACCTTTTGAAAGTTTTCCTTAGAATAATTCATAGGAGAATTTACAGGAGATGTGAAGAACAAATATCTCAGAATCAGTTTGGTTTTGTCAAGGCGGTTGGAACAAGAGAAGCGTTATTTGCTCTGCAAGTTTTAGTCCAGAGGTGCAGGGATGTGAATTGTGATGTTTTTTGCTGCCTAATTGATTACCAGAAGGCTTTTGACCGGGTAAAACATGAGAAAATGGTTGAAATAATGAGAAAAACAGGCATTGATGAAAAGGATTTAAGAATAATCATAAACCTGTACTGGGGTCAATCTGCAACCATGAGGGTGGATAGAGAAACAACAGAAGAGATAAAGATAAGAAGAGGAGTCCGACAGGGATGTGTCTTGTCACCATTGTTGTTCAACTGCTATTCTGAACAGATCTTCAGAGAGGCATTGGATGGTGAGGACGAGGATGGCATACCAATACAAGGTGAGAGACTTAACAATATAAGGTATGCAGATGACACCATAGTGCTTGCTGATAGTGAAGAAGGTCTGCAGCGTCTAGTGAACAAAATAGTAGCAGTAAGTACCAAATATGGTCTTGATATCAACAGTAGAAAGACGAAATTCATGTTGATCTCCAAACGCAGAAACGACAATGCCCAAATATTTATCAATCACCAGAAGTTAGAGAGAGTGGAACACACAATTTACCTGGGAACAATAATAAATGAAAATTGGGACTTGACACAGGAGATTAAGGCACGCATATCCAGAGCAACGGCTGCCTTCAATAAAATGAACAAGGTTTTCAAGAGCCATGATGTTACCATTGAAACAAAAATGAGACTTCTGAGGTGTTACATCTTCTCTATTTTCCTGTATGGAGCAGAGTCATGGACATTAAACAAGAAAATGATTAAAAAGATTGAAGCTTTTGAATTATGGTTGTACCGGAGAATGCTCAAAATATCATGGACAGCGCATGTAACAAATGAAGAAGTTCTAAGACGGATGAAGAAATCTAGGGAAATTTTGAACACCATTAAGATCCGTAAACTTCAATACTTAGGACACATCATGAGAAATGAGTCCAGATACTCTCTGCTGCAGCTCATCATGCAAGGGAAAATAGATGGAAGGAGAGGACCAGGAAGACGAAGGATATCCTGGTTACACAATCTTAGGGAATGGACCGGAAAAACATCTGTTGAACTTTTCCGAATTGCTGTCAACAGAGTCAGACTTGCCCTGCTGGTCGCCAACGTCCGAAACGGATAGCGCACTACAAGAAGAAGAAGAAGAATAATGTAACTCCATAATAAGAAAGTCAGCCTACTTTGAAATGAAGGATTATCATTGATAGGATTAATTTGAAAGAGTTTATTTCTTTATTATCTCAATAATTATAGACATTATTGTTTGACGGTTGAATATTTTACAAAAGGAGGATTCATCTATTGCTACGTAATCTAATAGAGGTCCCAATTATCCTTACAGGATTCAGTTGCTACTTTGATATTATTTTAATTATCCTTACAGGAACCAATTGCTACTTTGATAATATATCAAATGAACACAAATATCAAAAATTAAAAAAGAGAGGACTGTATTTACCTGAAAGTCTAGTCTGATCTGACTTTGTCTGTCTCTACTTAGTTCTAGTGCATCAGTTCATATCATTATATTGATAAGCTCACATTCTGAAGAATTCTATTTGATAAGGACAATGTACTGAACAGATCACTCATTTCTCGAATTCAATTGGCTGCATGAAGTGATGAATGAGATCCTGCGTGGAACGTTGATTAAAACCTAGTGCTTCGAAGGGATAAAAGCAGGATTCAGCTGGTTCAATTTTCACCAGAAGTAGAAAGATCACCTAAAATCCCTTCTTGAAGCTTGAAGTGAAGTGAAGGTTGAACTCTATTGATGTCATATAATTGAACTCAAGAGACGAAGAAAAGTCACTCTTTATTAGACATCGGCTGGTCTTTTCTATTGTTGGCTGACGGCTCTTGAAGGATGAGAAGAGCATTCACACGCATAATCACAAAAAAGAAGCTGTAAGTGCGACCAGAGAATCCAATCGCTTTTTTCATGATGTGCTTTAAGTAAACATAGAGAGGAGCACATTTGTATGTAATCATTATACATAGGTACACATTTATAAAGATGGATTATGTTCTGGGTTACGGTGTTGCATGATGATGATTCATAGGCACAAGAATGATTTATATTGAAGATCAATGAAAACACACACTTCAAAGATTGAGAGAGACGCTTTTTTATAAATTTATTTTTGTATTCTATGAATTAATGCCTCATAATTATGTACTAATGTTAACATTATTCTTAAGTATAGTCCAAAAAATTACCCCTCTCGTTGGGAAAAAACGTAGAATTCCATATTTTTGAAGACGTATTTAAAATGTTTATGTTTTTATGCTTTCAAAAACAATTTTGTTTCTTGGATTCTGAACTTTTAACAAATATTATATTGTTGTAATAGCATTTTATTTTAAAGCTGTGTTCTATAACTGGACAACATACATAACCATTAGGAGTATAGGAACCATATAGGAATTTATACATATATACCACCATAATATATAACCATTAATATTCTACTACAACTCTGTTACTCGGTGCAGAATAGAATTTATGGTTATGGATTTTCAAACCCGCATTGAGTTAGAATTTATAGATTCATGTCTACAAGTGATGACCTTGAAAATCGGGTAGAAGTAAGCAGGATTCAACTATAGATGCATGTGGACTGGAATATGTACTGTATTTCATTTTGATGTGAAAATCTCTATTACCTATGCAAGTGTCGACTGTAGGGGAACTTTTGAAATCTTGATCCAAACTTTTCAAATTAATATTTCAAAGTTGCTCCAATAACTCCCTCTAGTGTTAGATCTTCATGAGAGTCTACTGTAAATTTCAAGATTCATGTTTCCTCACTCATGTGTGAGGATACTCTTTGATTAGAAGCAGGCTTCTATTTTGTGCTACATCTATCTACATCTATACGTTCTGCAGTTTGCTTATTGGTCTCATAATTCAGATGTTTTTTTTTCATCATAGTTGACTGAATTCAATGAGTTATATCACTAGTAATTTCTTATTACGATAGAGCTTGAATCATGTACAGTAACCTCAGTGTACAAACCACCAAACACAACCTTTGAATTTGTCAAGCCTGGGAATTTTGAAAATCAAAAAGTCAAGTTAGTCATCGGAGATTTCAACTGTCACAGTGTCACGTGGGGATATCCAACAACAGATGTCAATGGCGAAGCCCTTGAGTTATGGGTAGAACAGAATGATCTGAAGCTAATCCATGATCCCAAACTTCCACCTTCCTTCAACAGTGCTAGATGGAGACAAGGCTACAATCCAGACAACCTCTTTGTAAGTGAGACAATAGCACAACAAACTGTCAAATATGTTGAAAGTCCCCTTCCCAGAACACAGCATAGAGCAATAACATGCAGTGTAGAGGCTGTTATAAAGGCAGAAACTGTCCCTTTCAAGCGAAGATTTAACTTTAAAAAAGCAAAATGGGACATGTTTGCTCAAGATTTGGACAGAGAGATCATAAAGTTAGAACCAATTCCTAAATCTTATGAAGCTTTTGTGAACATGGTGAAGTGGATATCCAGAAAACACATTCCAAGAGGATGTCAAGTAAACTACATTGCTGGCCTTGATCATGACTCTCTGGCAGCCCTCAATAACTATGGGAAACTGTTTGATGAGGACCCCTTTTCAGATGAGACTATAAACACCGGTGAACAGCTACTGTCTCTCATAGCAGAATCAAGAAGAGAAAGATGGTGCAACCTACTTGAACAGTTAGATATGAAGAGAAACAGCCGTCGAGCCTGGAAACTACTGAAGAACATGAGCAATGACCCAACCACAAATAAATCGAACATTGGTGATGTCACAGCAAACCAAATTGCTCATCAGCTCCTCTTGAATGGCAAAACTACAGGAAGAAACATGAGAACAAGGATTGAGCGAGAACAGGAAAGTGAAAACCACTCTTTAGATACCCCATTCACAATGCAAGAGCTGCAAGTGGCTATCAAACAGATGAAGGAGCACAAGGCCGCAGGTGTTGATGACTTGAGAACTGAGCAAATAAAACAGTTTGGACCAGTGACAAGAACTTGGCTTCTGGACCTTATCAATAACTGCATTAACACTTTGCAAATTCCAAAAGAGTGGAGGAGAGCACGAGTGATAGCACTCTTGAAACCTGGAAAAGAGCCAAACAACTGCAAAAACTACAGGCCTGTATCTCTACTTTGTCACCTTTTCAAGTGCATGGAGAGGATGGTATTCAACAGGATCTCTGAAAAAATCGACCAGTCCTTGATTCCCGAGCAGGCTGGCTTTAGACCTGGCAGATCATGCTGTGGGCAAATTCTCAATCTGACACAGCACATAGAGGATGGTTATGAGAGGGGTCAGGTGACAGGAGTTGCATTCATTGATTTAAGTGCAGCTTATGACACCATCAATCATAGAAAGCTGACCCATAAGTTGTATAATCTCACCAAAGATTACAAGCTGACAAGGTTTATTGAATGCACTCTGCAGAATAGAAGATTCTATGTTACGCTGCAGGGAAAGAACAGCCGGTGGAGACAACAGAAAAACGGTTTGGCACAGGGAAGTGTTCTGGCGCCCCTATTATATAACATCTACACAAATGACCAACCAAATAGTCCCAAGGTGAAACGATTCATTTATGCTGACGACACAGCAGTGGCTGTACAAGCGAAAACCTTTGACAAGGTGGAGGAAGAGCTTAGCCAGTACCTTGAAAATCTTGGTGAGTACTATGAACATAATAATCTCAAGCCCAATCCTTCTAAGACCCAGGTGTGCGCTTTCCATCTCAGAAATAAAGAGGCCAAAAGAAAACTTAGAGTAAACTGGATGCAACAAGAACTTGAGCATTGTGACTGGCCTAAGTACCTTGGTGTCAAGCTGGACCGAACGCTGTCATACAGAGCACACTGTCAGGATACAAAGATGAAGGTGGCTGCAAGAAACAACATAATACGTAAATTGACAAGCACAACATGGGGGGCTAACCCTGGTGTTCTACGTACATCAGCCATTGCACTCTGCCTTTCCACTGCAGAATATGCTGCCCCAGTTTGGGCAAACTCTGTACATGCCAGACATGTTGATACGGCAGTCAATGAGACTGGGAGAATAATTTCAGGCTGTCTCAAGCCCACACCCGTTGGAAAAATTTTCCCAATCATAGGAATAGCGCCACCACCCATTCGCAGAACTGTTGCAGCAGAAGTGGAACGGAAGAAGCAAATCAGCGACCCAAGACACCCTCTGTTCCACCATCAACCAACGGCAACAAGGCTCAAGTCAAGAAGGAGTTTTATCCAGTCAACAATACCTCTTACTACAACACCTGAACAACGAAGGTTGAATCTATGGCAGGAGGAACTGCAAAATCCGCTTCTGGAACTGAAAGAAAGTGCAAGCTGTGGTAGTGAACTCCCCTTTGCAACTTGGAAGTCTTTAAATCGACTACGCACAGGAGTTACAAGATGCAAATCAAACCTACTACGCTGGGGTTACATTCAGGACGATGCTGCCTGCGACTGCGGCTTGGAACAAAACTACACTCACCTATTGCAGTGCGAGTTGCTTGATACAAACTGCTCTCATGACGACCTCCTCAAAAGCAACGACAAAGCCCTTCGGGTGGCTAAATTTTGGGAGCGAAATATCTAGAAAAATAGAAGACTGGTGATCATGGACACGGAAAGTAAGTAGTCTTATTACGATTCAACAACGAAATTGTTTTTATTGATGACAAGGAATAGTAAAAAATTATCACAGTAATGAATATAGAGGCAGAAGATTTCAATTTGACGAGCCGGTGTAGCTCAGTTAACTGAAACTGGTCACTGCTCCGGTACGGGGTTTGATTTAAAGTCTGCTTGACTTGATTGCAATTATCATTATTCATCTTACGAGTATTATCCAACCACACGTTTCAAACTGATGTGTGTATTTTGAAAAGATAATATTATAACCCTTTCCACAAAGTTGGCCTAGTACTTAATCATTGGTTTCTATACCATTAACTTGTGTAGAAATTACTAGATCTTACTTACAATTTTGCAGAATCGTATCTAGGATTCACACCACAATATAAATAGGCTTATTGGAGTAATGATTTTTAATTTATTTGATTTAATGCTTGTTCAACTCTGTGACAATCTTTGAAGTATGTGCTGTCTCTTTCCGCCATTACAGATAATTTCATGATTAATGAATGAAGTTCAAGGGAGGATGTACTATTTTGGGACAAAATCTAAAAATACAGATCCGGCTCAAAAAGTTCGGATTACTTTGACTGTGAGAGTAAAAAGGCGAGCGCGTGTGAGCACGTATGGTTTTCAATGTACTATTCCCTTCAAAACTCTCTCTCCATGCACATGTGCTGAGCGCTGAATTCATTTCATCATAAACCATTCATCACAAACTTCTAAATTTCAATACTCTGATCTCTGAGTGGAGTCTCCAACATCTAGAACTAATCATATTTACCTCTCAAACAGTGTTAAAAATTGATTAATTATCTAACGTAGAGCTTCTTACAAGTTATTCAACAGAAAGCTTGAAATATTTTAATTACATCACGCTGTATTGTTTGTAAAGAATTATTTCACACTACAATGCTTTCTTTATATTGTCATGGGGATTGGGACTCACTTTCAAATTGAAACATTGTTCGAGATGAAACAATCTTTCCAATCTTGATAAAAATTTACATTATACAGTCATGTATAGTATTAATAATTCACTTTCAAATTGAAACATTGTTCTAGATGAAACAATCTTTCCAATCTTGATGAAAATTCACACAATACATGTATAGTATTAATAATTTCTACCATATTCCCTCAACAAGCGCGAAGCTTGAAGTTTATTGCTTGGAACTAAGCAATAACATCATCACCGCTTAGTTAGAGCATTACACATATTCAATTGTAATTTTTATTATCAATGATCAGATCGAACTATGTAGATTGTAGTTTGAAACTCTTCGTAGGCTACAATATATTGAAATCAAGTCTTGTGTGGTGCAAACGCTTTTCAAGTGGAGCATTTTACCTTTTCAATCAACAAATAAAGTCATACTCCATCATCACTGCTACGCAAACTTATACTATAGTTGAAGCACTATTAAATACTAGCTAGGATAATATATTCAAAATTGGTATCAGAAATACCAATGGTATTATAAGAATCAGGAGGAAAAAGGAGATGATCTGTTACTTATACATGTAAGTAAAGAACCTTTTAAATGTAGCCCGCGATAATTTTAAATTTTCTGACCGTTTGGCTTTTATACCTTAAAATGTTTTACTTGTTTTCACCATTTAATACTTTCCTATGTTTGAGATATATTATACTTCTCTGATCTTTGAAATTTCAAATCTTTATTGATATTCAATCACACTAATTTTGGTAAAATCACAATTTTCGGTACAGGATGTAGTATGTGAGATCTCAATTATAACGATTAATTTTTATTGTCAGTGCTTTACAAAATCATTAAAAAAAAACCAAACATTAACAATACTCAAAGATTTGCCTCTCGCCGATACAAAATCATTAAAAAAAACTAAACATTAACAATACTCAAAGATTTGCCTCTCGTCTGTTATAAATCTACAACGGGATTTGACAGGATTCTTTCTATTCCAGCTTTAGGCATGAAAGAGAGTTAATGAAGAGATGGGAACATAAAAAACCTGTCAAAAGCAATGGCTATCTGCTCTCATCTATAAACAGTACTTCATCTACCTATCAGTCACTTTGAGATCATCGTCTACATACAAATAAGCTCTTATTATTTCTGCCACGTGATATATTACTGTAGCCACTCACTAAAGATATTTATAACGTGAAGTGTATAGAATTGATTTTATCTGTAAGTAATGTACTTCATAGTACTATCACTTTTTCTAAAATCTTCATACAAATTAGCTCTTATTATTTGCTGATACACACATGACATCATATTATCACTGAAGATGTTTCCCACTTGAAGTGAATGGAATACATTTCATCATACTGTAAATAGTCTTCTTCATCACAATAATTATAACTCATTCTGAAAGCAACATCTTCATGCAAATATGAGCTCTCATTATTTGTTGTATATCACTGAAGTACTGAATATATTTTCCAATATGTTCGTGTGGCCTTTTATCGGTTCCGAAGAACTATCGGGCAGGTTCCACTTTTTTGGAATCATGTTATTTCAACATGGATGTGTCGGTCATCCATCCAAGAGCAGTCTTGAGTGTTCGTGACTTAACCTCATGATCACTCAGCAACCGCTCTCACCGAGCAACCAAACACAGCCATATTTTCCACTTGAAACACTCAAAGTGAATAGGATTGATTGGTTCTAAAGAATGATTTATTTTCAATAAAACAGTAGTTGATGAAGTTTGTAAAAGGTTGACTGAGTTTTTTCATGAAGAGTAAACTGGAAAAATGAAATGATCCGTTAATTGAAAGTATAGTGTTGGTGTTGAGGAATTTGCGCTTTTTACAAGAGGTTGTTTTTTGCGGCGGAGAGAAATTAATTTTGCAGTAGGACAGGGAGGATGATCGGCAGAGGGTCGGCCGGTTTCGCTTCACTTGTCCGGCGCAGAACGACGACAGCGATTTATTAATTCGTCGAAAGAGCCGTCACGATGAGGGGAAGAGCGGCTGCCGCTATGCAGTGAGAGTTCGCTGCGGACATCTCCGCACTCCGCAACTAGTTTACACACAATGGAGTCTGAGCAAACCGGAGAGAGAAATCAATATGCGGCTGTAAGTTCTTCAGACGGTACCAATCGGCTTAGAGCAAACCAGGATCTGTCTAATTGCGAGAGCTGTCTTAGCGCCCGCGAGCGCTGAGCCGAGTGTCAACCCGTCTTGCTATATCTGATGAGACCAGGTGACTGCCGATCGATATAATATGGGCATGACTAATTTAAGACTGTAATTATTGTTCTGCAACCAGATCACCTCCTCCTCGATTTATTATCCTCTCGCCAATATAAATGTAATTCAAGTGGCGTGAAACGTTGGACTGTTTCAAGTGAACAGGAACGTGAGACCAGGTTGGTTGAATTTATTTACTTTAGGTTGTAAATAGGTTGCAAAAGATTGATTGCATTCTCTGTCTACCAATGCATCCGATTCCTTTCAATATGTTCGTATATAGAAAGCGCATCTGTAAGCAGAGATGGTTGAAATTTTTAGTGGTAGAGTATGTACAGATGGTGACTGAAGCTCGGTTACCGATTACTAGTTAGTAAAATTACAGTTTGTGAAATGAACAATAATTGTATCAGTTCAATTGCATTTGATGAAATTTTATTTCAAAGCGTGATTCAACAATCAATATGAGTGATTTTCGTTGTTAAGTGGTGATAACTGGATGCAACATCATACATCTGAGAACTATGACTGTATTGGAGAACCAAAACCACGACACCAAAACTCTTGGGCCACAGAATGACAATAGAATTTGGATAATATTCTACTGTATACTACCTATTAATCCAATACTAATGTCATTACAGTTCTGTACAACTCAATTAATTTGGTAGCGGCTGGATCCTGGATGAATATTAATTTAATCAAATATATAAGTTTCGGTAGTTTTATTAGAACTACTCAATAAAGAACTATTCAGTCTTATTTAGGGTTTAGTTGATTTCCCTCATGATCGAGTTCTCAACTCGTAATCCTTCTCCTACCTGGTAGAGACACAGTTGTTTTGCTTAAAGGTCACATACATCATAGAGTTGGAGTCTTCCAAGGGGAAGAAAAATATTATCATTTCTAGCACAATTATTTGCATAAAGCGTTCCGTGCATTTGTGTCTTGAGATCTGAGCAAACGAAATAGAGGGAGAAAGAGATTGGGTTGGTCTCTCTAGAGAGATGATTTTTCCGCTTCGGAGTATGATGCATCAGTGAAGAAGAAAGCTTGAGTTTTCTTACATTCAAGTTGTGGAAGAAAGGCTGGAAAAGTTTCATAGAACTTATTTCATAGTTTTACAATAGAGAAAGCATACTTTTGGCTCGAGAAAAAAATCACTATTCCTTTATCGATGGGAAGAGAATTTATAGACTTGATTCAGAGGTGTAAAACTCCAAGATTGATAAATAATGCAGATACTGTCAATTCCACAATGAATTTCATTTTGAAAAAAACAAGGATGAAAACAATTTGTTGAGTTGTCACTATCGGGTTCATTAATTCATCTTCATTTATCAATTCATTTCATATTAATTCATTAATTCATATCAAGGAAATTCATGAATGTGGAGCGCATTATTCATAATAAACAGTATTAATGAAAAAATAATCAGTACTTTTCTGTCGGTGGTATTTATAATCTTGATACATGGAACTACAGAGAGTGTATAGTAACAGTGTGGACATTACATGTCACACTTTTGATTGGTTAGCTCGGACAAATCCTACATACATTTGCCAATTTCCATAAGACTAGTATTGAAATGAAATGCAAATGATATGATAAGCATTGAAATATATGAAATATAATGATATGAATATACTTGAACAATACTTGACTGTGTCTAAAATTCTTCCATGAATCGTAGCCTAATTTGTAAATCATGTAGCCTCCAAACTCCGTCTACTATCTCTTGATAAGCCAGAAATGAATGACTCAGCTAGTTCTGAATTCGACCGGTAGATGGCTACAGTTACTGGGTGATTTACAGCTTCAATTTTTACAGACACGCCTCCAAGCTCCGCCTCTATCCACTGATTGGTCGGCAATGCACAACGCAGCTAGTTCTGAATTCTGTCGTAAGATTTCAGCAGTTACTGGGTCATTCAAGTTACAACTTCATTATTCAGCCGTCTAGATGTCAGAGGTGTTCTACCCAAAGTGAAGCTGAAAGTAGATTAAACTACTTCATCCAAGCTACCATTTTTAAAATGTACTCATCCACAATTCATTGCTATTATTGGATTGATTCAACTTCCGCCAATGTTTATGAATTGGCATAAATTTCTATATGAGCTTATTCTGGATACAGTTTTATAGGGAGGAAAACTTGTAATTACATCCAAATAAATAGACTTTGACTTCGAATCAGTGGCTTTGATAGAAATAATTCACGTGAAGCAATACAAATAGCCAACTATTGCAACTATGAAGAAGCAGATTTTAAATTTTATTTGATACTGATTATTTACAACAGTAATTAGCCAGTGATAGAAGGGTTTCTGAAGTCAGGTAGAAGACTCAGAAATCGGACGAAACGCTACTCGTTGGTAATACGCACAGAAGCGTGAAAACCAGTCGGACGAAACGCTACTAATTTCCAAGAATTTGGGTGTCGGACGAAAAGCTACACGGACGAAACGCTTCTTATTCACCCGTAGAGAGCAGTTTCATGAAATCTACAATCTTGTGAATGGTTAATATTGTAAATTATCATAGAATTAAAACAAAAATAGATTGAAAGTCTTTATACCTATTACTTCTTTGAATAGAAACACATTATTGATTCAAGTCTACAAATTTATTACCAAGGTTTATTTAAATTGAAGTTCATAAACTCATTTATTTCATTCAAGCGATCCATTGAGAATCAGTACTTTTAAAGTAAGGAAGTATCAATTCGGAACTAGGTGAATGTAGGAGCTGCTGATGAGGTTAATATGTCAATTGATTCACAAAGCATCAATCAAACAGCTTTGCTTGGCAAGAGGTTGACGTTCCATTTATATCAGTTGACTGCAGCTTGGAATCATGAGTTCTTTAAATAGCTCTTTTCATACTTCATACTCTTTCATACTAGGATGCTTATTCGAGGAATTATCAAAACTGTTTTTATCTTGATATAATGAAAATATTCATTCCTATTGTTTCCTTCTTGTCGGGGTAAAAATGGTCACATATCATCTAGCATCCAAAGAATGTATTTAATATTAGAGTATCCAGTTCAAATATTTATTGCACATATCTTCTCAAAATCAGTATAATAGTGGCTTGTAGTGGTCCAATTACTATGTTGAATCTAAATTTTAATTGGAGTTTATTGGTGATTGCATATTTTATAGAGATTCCAGGTTAAGAGAATTGAAAATTCATAGAATTATTATCTAAATATTTGTACACCTTCAATCTATTCCATAATAATTACTGTATTTTCATAATAATCAATTATAATATTGCCTTCATGAAGTAGATTTTTGTAAATTTTGTTATCTACACCAAAGCATCTATTCGATATGCCTAAAAATTGAACCAAAATGTTCCAAGTTGAGTTTTAGCTGCTACTTGGACCGTTGAAGAATATGATTGTTTTTATTTTATTATCAACAAAAGCTGTCCCGGCGACTTCGTATCCTGTAATTAAATGTCCCCCTCTTCTCCCCACACATGTCCCCCTTCATGCCATACCCCCAAAATGTCATCCCACAAATGCCCCCTCCTCCATTCCCCCAAAATGTCACCCCCACATATCCCTCTTCATGTCAACCCCTCTCTTCCCATCAAATGTCACCCTCTCTTCCCACCAATTATTTTTTTCAATTTATTTATTATTTATTTCTTCTTTAAATTTTTATTTTCATTCATTTCATTTATTTTTTTAATTTATTTTTTCTCCGTTCTTCCAATTTTTTTATCAGTCCTTATTCTAATTAAAATATTTTTATATTATTTATTTTTTTTTATATTCTATTTATTTTTAGAATTTTTTATTTTAATTTATTTTGTTTTAAATTTTTTTTAAATTTCATTTCCGTTCTTCAATTTTTTATCAGTCCTATTGCAATTAAAAGAATTTTTTTTTCTACATTTATTTCTTTTTTAATTTTTTTTTTTAAATTTTATTTCCGTTCTTCAATTTTATTATTAGGAAACAATAAAACATGTATGATACGAACGATAACTTATTTATATTGATGATTCTATGGCGTAAAAGAAAATAATTAGAAGTAGAAAACCTGTTACAAAAAGAAATAGTCCAGACTGAGAATTGAACTCCCAATTCTCTTTGGGCGAGGAAAGACCGAACCTTTGACCACTGAGCTACTGAGACCTGAGAGACCAGGAGATTGTGTACTAAATTTCTGGTCTCTGGAAACACGATCGTCTTCTCCGTTCTTCGGTGTAGCCGGCAAAGTTCAAAACACAGGTCTGGTAATAATATGTTTTGATAGGTTAGGTCATTAAGGTCATTAATGTACTAATTATTTTATTAATTATAAAATGGATTTTCTTGGTCTTTATATTTTAATACATGTTAAACGTGTTAACCAGTGTAACAATTCAAACTAATCAAAATCATCTAAATCGGTCTAAGCCGTTCTCCAGTTCCAGTTATAAGCGAAGGCGTTGTTATAAGAGCGTACAGACACCAACTCTTTTATTTTGATAATATAGATCTCTACACAAGAAGTGTTTAATAGAGTGTGGCGATAGAGTGTAAGATTGATTGAAGGAAACCAATTGAGAAATTATTTTCTAATTTGAATACGGTAATTCAATTTGAGGCCAGGCTTTGATGAATCAGTAATATCAGCATCAAAACTACTGGTACCGGAAGTGATGATTTCAAAAGATCTGATAACTCTGAAAAATAGGAATATTTAATCACAATCCCATTTTTTGGCGAGAGTGTATTTCTCTTACTACGAACCTTGTGACACAGATATCCAAACATCTGTTCAAGCTTTTATTCTATTTGAAGTTGTTAAAACTTTGACACATTTGTGACATCTTGAAAATAAATCGATTGAGCAAATACAAAAGATATTTCTTATACTGAATTCCCCTCACGTAGTTAGAGAAAAGTCGTCTTATTTGCTTAATGAAAAGGGTGTCGTTTGCTGCTGCAGCTCAGTGAACGAACAAACTTTTTCCTTTACTTTATTTTTAGTAATGTTGGGCGCGTAGAGCGTTCGATGGCGTAGAGCGTTCGATATAGCAGTGGATGGGATGGGTCGCACCTTTAACTTTCAAAGCTTTCTCAATGATGACTTCCAGTCGAGAGGCCGAGAACAGGTTAAAACTTTGTTTAGAGAAAGAATCCCAAGCATGGTCGTGCATGGTCGTGTCGGGACAGGACAGGTCGGATGGACCCTCATGCAGGCCGATTTTCCACAGTTGTGTGCCGGGCCCGGCTCTGTCTCCAACTTCTACTTTTACTAAACTTTCCAACTTGTTTCAAACCATCTCCCAGATTACATTTTGATGCAGCGAATTTGAAAGTTACGCTGATTGGAAGGTCTGGTGTTTGTTTGGGATTTGTATTGAAGAGAGCTCACCTCACACTTTTTTAGGATGAAGATTACAGTAATCTGGACCCTATTCTATAATGAATACTTGATAAATTCATTACTAATATAGAATATTTCAACAATTTGGTCATCGCCAAATAACTATGCCACGCTTCGCCACTACCGTAATGCTAACTGAATTTTGAAACCTCTATCGAAGTTGATAATTCTCACCCTTGATAGTATTATATAGTGTTGATAGTATTGATAGTGGATACATACAGTCCTCTCGTATCGTACAGTGTTGATACAGTCCTGATGATTCTTATTATATTGCATTGATTGCTGGCCTACGATTTGCCTGCAAATAGAGAATAAAATGACCTAATTTACTTGTGAGTATTGCATCAAAAATTTGTTCATTCCAATTGCAAATCCAACTAATTGGGCATAATCCAAGTTATAATTAAATTCACAAAATCCTTGTTTGTCGTTTCCCAAAAGATAGAATGGCGTACCGAGGGAAACAGATTCTTGGTGGTCCCCATTTTTTTTGCCCTTTATACGATCTCTAATTTTTCATTTTCATGGCAGTACCCAACAGAAACGATTCAGCGAAATATCTTTCTCAACCGCAATTTAAAAATATCCACTTAACGCTCGAGAGAGGGCCGGAGGTAAAAGTCGATTTTCTTTTTGGTGGCGGCGTCAAAACCTTTATCGCCGCTGGTGCAGAGCCCCTGTTGATTTAACGCTCAAAGTGCCACGCCGAGGACGGCGTCAAGAGAGAGTTATTGATAAATGTTACAGCTCGACGGAGCATCGGAAGGTTGCAGTGCCAGGCCTAGGCCCATCCCGAGCAGCCAATCCAGAAAGATGGATGGATTTTATGGACAGATCTAGCGTGATCTCTCACAAATTGTCAAAGAAAACTGAACGATGATCGAAATAACATTGGATCATTATTTCTGGCGATGATAGAATAGGGAATGTCGACGGCGGGACTAAATATCGATTTGCATTCATGTCATGTTTTGATAACAAAACAGTGAAATAGCTCTGCATATAAGAGCTATAGGCCTACAGTGTATGTTTAATGTACTGTGTTTCTGCAAATTCGTCTAATCATGGAAGTTCACATCATTAGCAAATGTGGTAGTCTCATGAATTCAAATAATTGTAAAATGGTTATAACAGTTATTATTATAGATCATAAAAAATTACAAACATGCAAGCTTTTAGTGATGCACCCTTTTAAAACAATCCACTGTAAAATGGATCAATAATGAAGTAGAAGTAATTCAGTTAAAATATAGTGAAATGCATTTACTTTGATGGATGGCGAATAACTTCCATTTAACATTTCTAAGCGGTAACGAGTGATGTTCTGTTGATTTTTTAAATTTGTTTTTTACATGTTATATACAGTATTCATGTGGAAAAGTCAACAGAACATCATCCGTTACCATAGAAATGTTGAATGAAAGTTATTCGCCTTCTGCCAAATTAAATGAACATACAGTACTTCAATCGATTTAACTATAGATTGCTTCATGAGTTTAATCGATTTATTGGACTTATCTGTTAAAATTGATTATTTCTCATGGAAAACTCAATCAAAAGCTAACATTGTTTGATGGTAGAAGCTTATATTATTGTAATATATAATATCGCATTTGAAGTAGTATTCACTCGTTAGTATTGTAAAATGCCGTGACGAAGCGTGGTATACTCAACCGGTCATCGCCGGGTATATGTCCTATAGGAAATATATCCGGCGATGACCGGTTAATTAGTATACCACGCTTCGCCACGGGTAAAATGGAAAAGAAAATATTATTATAGCCATCATTTTGAGTTTTCTTTCCCTATGTATTGTAATTAATATATTACCGTCACTCGAATATGCCTTAATAAGAATGTAGTAGCTATCAAGAAATGGACTGGATAGAAACGAAATAAATAGTTATAATTTTAAAAGTAGTTTGGTTATAGGGGTATAGCCCATAACTTGGTCACTGTACACTGACTGCTTCGTGGCTCATTTCTCTTTAACGAAGCACAATAAATAATGCAAGTACAGAATCTAGTAACGGTGAACGTTATCTAGGCTTGTTCAACCGGACCTTATTCTTGGAAATCGTGTGTGTTGAAATATTGTGTTCAGCGACAAAGTAATAAGGCTGTTAACCTAATATTTGGATTTGAGGTCATAAATCGAGATACCTTTAATAAACTTTTATCTATTTCAACCTGACTGAAGTATGATTAAACTCCGCTGTGCTGCAGTAGTACTAGTTTTACTGTGCTCGAAGTCATTACATCACCTTCCTATTTACCTATTCGCTTTCCAATTTGGAAATGTTCATTGATCATGCATCGGCTACTGTTACTCATACATACAGACAATTTTCTATATGAATACATTTTTATGGGGCTTCCAGGCGATCATAATGTTATCTCATGCACATATTACAAATTATAATATTTCTATATTTCACGTCAATTATTGCGCAAAGCTTTCACTCATTAGTAGCAGGTAACGACTTTGAAAAGTTCTGGTGTGCAAAGACTACTGACCTTTACATGAGTTGAGATATCTACAATACAATGCATAATTTTATCTATTCGAGTTCTATATCAATTATTTTTATCTTGGCAATTAAATTTTTCTCCTTTTTCTGTGAGAGGGCGACATAAATATGAAAGCACATTAATATGGAACCCTTTTCATGAGAGAACGAACATAAATACTTTGAAAAGCACATTAATATGGAAAGAGTGATGAGTTATTACTGATTTTCTAATTCAATAAGAATTAAGGAAATATATGTATGGAAAATATATGTATGCCAAATGTAGGCATAGTGACTATTTTGACATTTTTTGTCATTTTTGTCTTTGAAATGTTACAAGTTACTTTTTGAAATAATAGAGAAATAATAGAAACTATCTTGTTGAAATAGTTTTTCCTGTCCTGTTCAGGAGTTGCAAGAAGAATCAAGTGGAGGCCTACACTTTAAAAATTTAGTGGATCTTTCTTGTTTCAAGCTTTAGCCTAATGGGCGATTGACAAAAAAAAATAATAGAATGAACTAATAAATTGTACGTAGAACGTGAAAAGTTATCATTTCATTTGATTACTACTTATTTAGATTAACATTGCTGTGATGAGTGCTTTAATTAACTTTGAATTATTTATCAAAATAAAGTTCAAGGCTGAATTTAAGTCGTAAAATCTGGTGTATGTATAAGCTAGAATATTATTTATTGGCCAAGATACGGAAAAGAAGTTAGCATGGAGGGCATAACTCATGTTTGTCACTTACCTGGAAAAGGGGCAAAATATTTTTGGCACCGAATCTAGATGTGTCCGGAACAACTGCAGTATTAATTCGATCTGAATGACTCCAAGTTTAATTATAGCACGTCTATATTCTTGGCCCCAAAGTTCTGCTCTATCAACGCTGAAAAAAACTTCATTAACTCGCTTCCTCAAAACATTATAAACTTTTTCGGTCCACGATTGCGTGTGTATTTGAGACTTTCGATCACACTTCGGGTGATCGTTTTATTCCGACTATTCAACACAATAATGAGTGGGTCATTGTGCGTCAGACATCAGTGTCAGACAAGAAATTGAAAATTGTGAGTCATTTGTATCATTTTGGAAGTTCTCAATACAACTGTCCCTAGTGCTTAATCTATGACAGGTAACCGTGCAAAGATATAAAGTTTCTCTCTCAAAAATCAAGGAGAAATTTTATAAATTTTTTTAATATCATTCATATGAGAGCAGCTAGAGTAGCTCATCATATAAACTGTGACTAGGTCATGCTTTATAGGTTCAAAGAGAATTCCAAATTTAACTATCACCGTATTTTGGCAATGGTCCTCAATTCAATTTTGAACAATATAAACGTAACTTAATCCAATAATAATCAACAAAATGGGAGTTGATGGAATTAGAAGCTGATGAACGTTCGCTACCCTTCTGCTAAGATCCAAACTTGACAAAAAATTTCATGTTTTCTCATAAACATTTTAAAAGTACATAGGCATAACAGAAGTAGCCTATATTATATTTTTAAGTTAATTTAGACTTAGATTTTTGACTTAGTTCTCGAAGATATGGCCAGATGGAAGACATAATTATGATGAAAATAATTATATCAGTTAAACTAAATAATATTAATTATATCGATTTAGAGTTGCTATCAATGTCGAACAAGATATTGACTATTGAAATGATACAATAGTCCTGCAATATTAAAAATGTTTTATGGTCACTCGCAAGAGCGACAAGCAATCATGTGTTTAAGTAACAAACATTCACGACCGGTCTCGATGGGAAGATCCTCTGACACGAAAAATTTTCAGTACCAATGATTATCCATGGGGGCAGCTAGAGTAGCCTACTATATAAAACTGTGACTAGGGTTGCGTTTATATAGGTTCAAATAAATTCAAATTTAACTATCACTCGTATTTTGTGAAATGGTCCTCAATTCAATTTTGAACAAATATAAACGTAACAATCACAATAATCAACAAAATGGGGAGTTGATGGAATTAGAAGTTGATAAACGTTCGCTTCAATTTTTCTCTAACTGAAGGTCAAAACTTGACAAAAAATTTCATGTTTCTCTCATAAACATTTTAAAAAGGTTATTAGGCATAACAGAGAAGTAGCCTATATTATATTTTTAAGTTAATTTGGGATTTAGATTTTTTTGACTTAGTTCTCGAAGATAGCGGTCAGATGGAAATATATTAATTATGATGAAAACAATTATATCAGTTAAACTAAATATTAATTATCGATTTAGAGTTATGCATTGAATTGTCGAATAAGATATTGGATTATTGAATGATAATAATAGTCCTTGTGTATTAAAAATGTTTTAAGTGGTCACTCGGTGAGAGCGGTTGCTAAGTAATCATGTGTTTAAGTAACAAACATTCACGACCGGTCTCGGATGGGTGACCGACACGAAATTATTATAATTAGGCGGTAGGAACCTCACCGGCGAGGGTCTCCTCACCAATAAAAAGCCATAAAAAAGCCATACGATTAAAAAAATTATAATCATTACTCTTGTATCTGATTATGAATTTCGAAAAAATTTCAGATCCTCTTAGGATTTTTACTGTTTGAAGACTTGGGACCAATACATCTTGGTTACAAGTGAAATCAAGAATTAAATTCTCATTTGCTACACATTGACTAAAATCGGATCTGTGTACTCGGTCTTTGGCACATATGTGGGAAGAAGATTAAAATTGTTTTAAGTGACTAGTAAATAAATCAGAGGTGAAAAAAATCAATAGTAAAGAACTTGTAAAAGAACGAGGCAAATAAATCACAGTGAAAAACGAGTAAAAAATCAATGCTCATCAGTTTTTGACAGTATTTAAGGGTAGACCAGTGAAGACCGTTTTTATCTAAATAAATTTCAATAGCGATGAATTTCATAATGTATTTTCCAATCATAACCGGGATTACAGGTTTTTTCAATCAAAATAATCAAATTGTTATTCTGCATCGAGTGCAACGATGTATTTCATATTTCCATTTTCCATAAACTCTGAATGGAGAACATTTGCTGCAACTCTTTGTTAAAACAGCAGTAAAAACAGTCCACTGATTCGCCCCCGGAAAGAATTTCGAAATCCATTGTTGTATTCGGTGACCTTTAAAACAATGAACAACGTTTATTGTGTGCTGGTGAACGGTTTTATTGTTATTCTTCTTAAACGAGAAAAGAAAATTTCAGTGTAATCACGGAACAATGTATCCTACCAGCCACCAGGATCATATTATTCGGAAAAAACCGTTCAGTTTGTAAACGCAGTGTTAATAAATCGATAGAACAGCAATGATACAGCCAGCGACCCGTGATACATCGATTTATCATAGAGCACACAGAAACGTCAGCGCATGCGAGCGTAGCAGTAACGAACTACAATTCAATTTGCTTAGCAGTGGCGCGGCGCGAGTTATATTCATCCATCCAAATTCATACAGTTGGTTGCCATCTGTTTAATTAACAGTGAAGATACATTATAACCAGACGTGATCGAGGCTTCAACATTCGAATAATCAATGATAATTCAGAATTGTTATCTATGCTAATATTAAGCAATTTCTGTATGTTTATATGTATGTTTATATGTTTGTATGTCCAATGGATCTCGAAAACGGCTCTAACGATTTTGACGAAATTTGAAATATCCTATTATATTAAGCGAGCAATTTCTGTATGTTTATATGTATGTTTATATGTTTATATGTATGTTTATATGTTTGTATGTCCAATTGATCTCGAAAACAGCTCTAATTTTTGAACGAAATTTGAATATAGGAGGTTTGTGATACAAAATTAGTTTGCGCCAGGTCTCATCCCTGGGATAACTCATGCCGCGAAAGGGAAATTAAAACCGATCCTTTAGGGAATCAGCTGACAGCAAAAACAAATTTCCGTCGGCTGTAAATGATAAGAAAGAGTGAGCAATTGTGTGGAGACAAGATTATTTTAGCTGCTGAAGACAATGCATTTCAATCACATGATCACTCATGAATACACAACTACACTAATATTTTTGTAAACCAGCGGTTCCATTATTACTGAATTGGGAAAATATCAAAAAAAGCTGCTCCTATTCCCTTTTATTTCTGATTTTTAATTATCTATAGAAAATTAAAAGAATTTGAAATTTGAAAATATTCCATTGTCATTTGCTATACTGTATTATATTTCAAATTTGGGGCATGAAGTTGCCATGTGATTGTGGTTTTTTATTTATTTGAGAAAATCGTCAAGAGTTCATCAAAACAGCTGACCTAAAAAATCATGCAAAGCAAATTATTATTTCTATGAGCAAAATTTTACACACAAGATTTTTCAAATAATATTTCTGATTTTAATTTATCTATAGAAAATTATTAAGGAATTGAAAATTTTGAAAATTTCCATATATTATTGTATTTTTAAATTTGAGGCATGAAGTTAGCCATGTGATCTGTTTTTATTTATTTGTGTGAAAATCGTCAAGAGTTCATCAAAACAGCTAAAAATAGTTAGTTATAGCAGGATCCATTTAACTTGACAGAAATCATATGATCGACGAGCATATGATCACAATTTTAACCTACAAATGCTGAATCTCGCAGAGATTATTGAAAAGGTCTTTTAAAAGTTATTCTTTGAAAGGTCTTCTTTAAAAGGTCTTTTAAAGACTTTTAATACAAATTAGAACAGCTTTTTGATTATTGTGTTGAAATCACTGTTTAATTATTACTGGAACGTGACTGTCAAGTTAATTGGATCCTGCTGTATCAACCCATAGTTATTATTTTTATCCTAATTTTTACCACAAGTGCGATTTTTCAAATGCATTCAACTCGATTATTCATAATATTTCGAAAGCTAAGATTAATTTTTTTATAGTGCAATGATGATTCAGTGCATAAGGAATGATAGCTGTATTGAAAAATTGTTTAATTTCATTTATTTTTTCCCTTTATAATTTCCATTCCTGCCTTTGTAGGCTCTACTGAGCAGAGCTCGGTACGATATTTAACATTATTGAGATATTTATATTATGTGTTATTTCGGGCTAGCTTATCAGGTCGAGTGGCAAGATTAAATTAATTAAATTATGTTGAAATGCAATACAAATAATTTGAAAAAAATACTGTATATTATTCTAATGGAATTAATATTCGGATATAATATGATTATGCCTATTTTGATAGCGAATTTAAAATTACATCCATTACTAAGTTACCTATAGTTATTATTTTACTCACACGTTGAGTAAATGCAATACTGTAATTATATAATTTTGAAATGAATGTTCAGCTGAAGAATAAAAAATAAAAGAGATGAATACTAAATACAATGATCGATTGTCAAAATAAATTATTTTGGCGAGTGTTGGTTCTTTATTAGAAGAGAACAACTCATAATAGTAGTCTATGGTATAAATTCTTTTAAAATTGTTCAAATTTGGAAAATCTCCTACAAGATTTTCCTGATCGTTAGTATAGACAATTGATTAAAGATTATTGTTCTTCCAATAAAACGACCAATACTATAATGACAATACATGGATGCAAGGTTGTGGAGTCTCTCATAATTACTAACTATTTTAAAATTAGGAACGCTCTCGTGTATTTCAGTTGTTTTAGATTCTTTTGTGTTGATTAAAAGGGAAATATTTGATCAGTTTCAACAAGCTGATTTGACAGGAACAAGCAATATCAGTGAACTGGTACTCTCTGGTTTCAACCTTTCTCTCTGACGTCATCAAACTGTCAATCGAAAAGGCTCTTGTTCTAAGGCTTCCATTTTGTTTTCCTTCTCTAATTAAGGCCTTGATGTAATTTGTTTGAAAGTTACACTATGTTACTTAATTGAACAATGATATGAATGGAAACTTGGAATAAATCACCTTCAAACAAACTCGTTTCTTTCGAGTAAAAAGAAAACCAATTTCACAATTCCCTCCATGAAATGCTTGTTTTTCTGGGAGGAAACTCAATTTGGAAATAGAATCCACCCGGTAAAAAAGGAAGGTCCCTTCCCGTCCAAGGGAATTCCGGTCGTTTCTCAATGCACTTTCCATATTACTTTCTTGTGTTACGTTTGCTTTTTGGATATTGTTTACGATGCTTACGTTGCAGGTTGAGATTCAAAATCAAATGACATGAACAAGTCTCATGTATGACTGCATAAATCAACCTTCAGTTGAAGAGCTGAAGCAAGTTCAGTTTGATTAAGAATTTAAGATTGCAATATCCCATTGATGAATAGTTACATAATTACATTACATAATTATGACATTTTCAAGCACCTCATTCATACTTCTTATAAATAATTAATACTTCATTATGAGAAATAACATGAGTAGTAGCTGATGAAAAATGATAAGGTCGAAAGCCTTGATAGAGCAGTTTTTGAGAAAAATACAGATATAAGAAATAAATAGAATAAAATATATTTATTTCGCCATGAATACAAAAAATACAAATGACATGGAATTCTAGGATATAATGTCATATGGAATAATCATTCCAAGTCTATAGCGACCTGGTGATTAGCTCAAAAAATCAATCTATCATTTGAAGAAACAAGGATTTCCGTTCTTATCTGTGCTTCATTGGCTAGTGCTTGAGTTCTCGCTTTGAGTTTCTACTTTTCTTATCAAAGCATATTCACTTCAAATGAGCGAGTGCAAAGTTAAGTTCAATTTTTTAGCTAAATTAATTAGTATGTTCTCGTTTGCAGGTTGCGGCTGATGTGATTCTGCTAGCGACGGCCAACCTACTGGGCCTGACTGCCTACTACATCGAGGACAGGCAACAGCGCACCGCCTTCCTCGAGACTAGACAATGTCTGGAAATGAAACTAGTCATAGAAGAGCAATCAGCCGAGCAAGTAAGTGGCGAATTCTTGCCTCAATTTTCCTCTTTACTTACTATCTGGTGCTACAGTTGTCCATGATGAGCCTTGGTTTCCAACGCCAAGCCTCTCCACCAATCTCTGTCTGCTGCAATGCTCTCCATCCTCTTTTCCCATGAAGCTCAGGTCCTCCTGGGTGTCATCCATCCATCTTTTCTTTGGCTCAATTTCCCTCCATCTCTTAATTCTCCACACTTTGATTAATTATCTCCAAGCTCTACCTAAATTATTTTCAAATTAAAATTAACTGCACGAACAATCAAACAACTATGAGAGTCAATTAATTCAACCCTGATAGTTTATGAGAACGAGAGAACCCTGACACAATATGAACTTTTTATTCTTATTACCATGTTAGTCCTCTCATAACAATATATAGTCTACACACTACAGTACAAAAAAAACATTAAGCTGTATTGATGGTGGAGTACCGCTTTATTATTATTAGGCTAATTATATTTGCTCACAGACAATTCAATCAATAGTAGTAGAATCAGTAATATCGGTAGTAGTAGAATTGTCTCTGATGATATTTGTCTCAACTTCATTGGAAAAGGCGTATTATTCAAGTGGATTAATATTATAAAGTTGTGAAGACGATGGAACATTTGAAAATATTCTAATATTCATCACCTATGGGCTAATATGATGACCTTCTACGCATTACAATGGGAGAATCACAATATTCCAATTGACTTACATAGGATTAATGAAAAATATCAGGATATGAAATTTTTTTCCTTTTTTTAGAAAAATGGCTATATTGAAGTATTGTTTAATCAGCTAGCAGGATCGAATTCAGCTAGCGTTGTGGTGGGAGTGAATAGTAGAGGATAGATCATTGGATCTCTCATTCAGTTTTTGCCTATCATGTTGGAACTTGAAAGAAATATCTCTCGGACTTTAGAATATTCTGCCCTGCACAGTAATAAGCGATGGATAAATGAAAAACTTTATATCCAAGTATCGAACTACTGTATAATAACTTAAATACTTAGCTCTTTACAGCAAAACACCTTTGTGAGTGTTTATGAATTGAATCTCTCATTCTAGAATATCCGCCATCCAAAACTGCACAGAAAATACTTCTTCAGTTTCAAATAGTTGAAAAAAGTATTAAAAACCCAGAATGTTAATTTCGAGGGGTGGTCTATAAAAATAGAGATAATCTGGGACAGTATGTCGGAAAAATTTTCAACGCCAAGCACGTAGGTAGTTGAAACCGCAAAGCTTGCAAAGAACGTGGCCTAATGATAAGGAGAAGACCGAGGCACGCGGCTGTTTGCAGCCCCCCCCCCGCACGAGTATAAACATCAGTTTAATATTATGCGCACATTGCAGCAGATGAGGCTATTAGAAGAGGACCACTGGATAATAAAATTCACATTTCAAGCTTGGTTTCGTTCTAACAGAAAGTTTAATATCAATAATGTTGGGAGCATTCATATTCCTACAACACCAATTCGACTCATGGACACTTTATATCCATCTTCAATTCAGGCCATGTTATATTGAAATGTAATGAACCATGCAAGTAACAATGCATGTCATCCAATATTGAAATGAAATGAAAAACTCCTCTATGCAAGGAACGAAAGAGATAGTTAATAATAATTATTTCTCACATAATTACAATAATTATCAGTTATGAGTAAAGGAAGTAATTGGAATAAATCTAAAAAACTGAAACTTTGTAATCTTCTTCGAAATGAGACATCTACTTCAAAAAGTAATTGATAAGACACCCTTGATGTTATTATTTCATAATAAAAATAGAATAGTCGTAATAAGAACTAGGTAGATTCCAATAACTTGATCTCATGATTATAACAAGAATAAATGAAGATCTTTTAATTCCAGCAATGGTATTTTTCATTACACTGTTATATGAATAGTGTTAATTAATGTACAAAATTCCCCAGCCGTTGAAAAGAATTTAGTTATTTTTCCAGACCTTCATTGACACTTTCAAATTGTGCAGAGGCAGCAGGCTCTAAAAGTTTTCTAGCTGTGTATTTCTAAGAAAGTTGTTCGCGCTAAGTTGTTGTCGGGTTTATATCAAAGTTTGATTGAGCTGAACTGTATGAAAGTTTTTGGCTGTCATGCAGGTCTTGCAAACACCACACCACCACTTGTTCACTCTGTCACACATTCTCTTTCAAAGGCAAGTGTCGTTCATCTTCCTCACATACACACCCACACATACTCATACAAAGATGAATGAAAAATTAGAGACATTATAGCGTGTGACGGTGACTTATAGGATGAGAGAGAGACAGAAACTACTAACAGATGATGCTGAGCTGCATCTGACACTTTGCGACAAAAAATGTTCGCCGTTAGGAAGCCGCCGCCTTCTGTTCAATCTGCCAGACAGGTTGATGAGAAGAAGTGAAAAGTGAATACCACTGTCACTCATATCAACACTGAATCTCATTCAGCTTCACTACAAATTATTTAGTCATGCCAAACTGAATTTCGAATGCATTATCTATCAGAATAGTTTGGATTCAGATATACTTGGTATGGCACTAGGTCAGGCATCAAGCCAAAAATATTTTTCTAGCATTTGTTACAGTTGAGAGTATTTGTCTGGTCATTTGCCGCAATCACGAATATATTACAATTTGTATTTCTTCCTTAGTGGGATATTTCTATGAAAGGTTTTAAAGAGTGTCGTTCGGCATCTGAATAGTTTCGAAAAAGCTGTAAATGACTATGACGTCCAAATCAATGTCGATTTGCTGACATGGCGACTGATCCTATCTAAACTGACAATGATTCACATATACTCCCCAAAGATGTTATTTGACTGCATAATATATTACTAATTTCATTTATGATAAAATAATCTCCAATTTTTGAATATTTCTTGGGAGAATAATTCTGCCTGAGCACCGAGCAGTCCAAAGAAAGAATTACGTGACTTGCGGCTTTGTATTTTAATAATCAACCACATCACTACATGTAGTGAAGAAGTTGAAAGATGTTGAAAACTGAGCTTCTCAATCTGCTAATTTGAGATATTTCCGATACAAAATTTGTTCCGAGACAAGGTATACTGGCAAGCGGAAAATACTGAGTTAATGGGAATATTCCAATTTTCCTGGAATTTTGATTCGATCCTGCAAGACACGATTTAATATCAGACGAGCAACGTTGAAGATTATTTATACACTTCGGATTACATCAAAATTCTATCTTTCTTACTACTCGAGAAATTCTCCATAGCACCGAGGAGAAATGGAATCTGAAATGTAAATTCCAGAAATTTGAAGCAGAATTTTATGGTCTTCTCCATTTTAATCAGTCTAAGATGGTGCAGCAAATTTGATTTTAATAACTCAACAGCTCCAGCGTTGAAGGAACGACGGAGTGAAATCCATTTTGTGAAATTTCAAGTATAAACGAAGTGCAATATTTACACAAATGGAATAACATAAATTCAATTTGTGTTATCACAAATTGAATATTGAATTTATTTATCAAATGAATTTGAAATTCAGGAGAATGGATTATTATTTTTTCATCTAATCATAAATACTCATGACTTGAGTATGAGTTGAAAAGTATGACCAAGTACTGCCAGATAATGGCAAAAAATTCAGGAAATGAAAAATCAGTTCTAAAAATCCCACTCAGAAGCTTCTTCTCAAATTTTATATTATACTTTTTTCGCCTTTTCAACGAATGATTTGCATTTGCATTCACTACTAAAAATCATTCAAATTTACATTAAATTTTATTAAGCAACCAGCATTGATTTAGTACACTACTGTACATGCATTTTATGCAAGAACTTCATTCTACAACTTCGCCTAAGGCACTTTAATAGTGTTAAAGTTGCACAAAATAAGCAAATTTATCTGGCTGCTTTGAAACTGAAACAATGATGTTGTGCTCTAGTGAGCTTCACATTAGCCGCCGCGAGGGCTGGAGTCTGTACACACACACATGGTATCTGTACATGAGCACACACACATAGAAACAAGGTGGTAGCGAAGTAAAGTTAGCTTACTGACGAATTTGTCGTTTGTTCATCTAGTGGATGGAGTACCCTGGAGTGAGCAGATTTGGAGCCGGCATGTTTGAGCTCACCTTTCGTTCGAGTGTATAATCCCGGCTGTAAACAGTGGGGGGATGGGGTGAGTCGGCCGAGTTTTGCCAAGGATTCGAAATGGGAGTTGAAGGTTGTGTTGGGTGGGAGGGGGAGTGTTGAAAGGGGGGAGGCAGATCGATGGCCGGGACGCGTGCAGTGGTGAGGTTGGGCTGGTGTGAGTGTGCACAGTCAGGGTACGGGCAAGGCACAGTCGCTCCAGCTGATTACTGACGGGAGCGACGTCCGAGATCGATAGGAAAGCATCGTCGTAGCCGAGGATGAAGAAGAAAGGAGCATGACAGTGCGCGTGCATGCATGCATGCCGAGTCAAGTCGTGCCCTGCATTATCACGTGACGCCACCGATTCACAACCTCTTAATAACCCCTACGTCTCCTAACCTGATGCATGCAAGGTGTCCGAACTTCGTTACTTTGATGCGGCACCGTCACTGATCATTGCACTTCAACACAACTGGCCTATATGGATACATCATGCGATGATTCTCACTCACCAAGAAAGTGCTGATCCGAGTAAAACGGGTTTCTTCACAGCTCTCATTCTATAATGATGAACTTCTTCTCCTGATAGAAAATTAGATTGAGCTACATCATGAAAAAACCGGATGGTCTATGATAGTCTATGACTACATGTTTTTAATTCACGGGATGTAATGGTTATTGTTCTCATTTCAAATGTTAAAAGTCTTCTAATTAAAATAATATGGATGAATGATTTACATTAGTCAAAAGTATCTGTTTGATTACATAGGCCTACTTAGGCTCGATTTCACCAAATCCAAAAACCAAATTTCAGATTACAGGTTTAGTTAGTCAGCTGATTTCAAATGGGTGTGGTAATATGATTTTTTTGGCTCAAACCTAGTGTTCGTTCAGGTGGAATCGGGCTAAGAATTACTTCAATTGGTTGTTACGTGCTAAGAAATCTCATGAAATCTCAAAAATAATAATCACATCCTGAGGTTAAGTAGAGCCTGTGTGAGATGATGGTACACATGGAAATTCTATAATAAAGGAGTGAAATCTAGAAGGGTTAGATGCTGTTCCGAGGAGAGATAAAATTGAGAAAGAAGGGTTTATTTACTACAAATTAATATGAAAGAGTTCGAGGCTTGCGAAGAAGGAAGAGAGGTGAATAAAGGTGAATTTAGAAATAAATGGACACTACAATCAAGGATAAAGTCATCATGCAATGCTTACTTACCCTTCTGTTCCATGCGTGTATTTTCAAGAAAATAACTATTTCAATAATCAACACTTCACTACATAGTTCTCATTTGCTAATGTGAAACCATTTCTTGGAATAGAATTCCATTGAGATTGAAAAAGAGTGTTTCATCGGCTGTAAATAACGATTCTGAATATACAAAGATACGCTGCACTGCATACTAAAGTATTTTGTATTTTGAAGTCAATGGTAGGCCTGCTTCAATGTAAATGGCTTGGGGTATTTTATGGGAAATTAATGTTACAAAAATTAGTAGAATTTATTAACGAAATGAATGTAGATAAAAGAACATTCTAAATGATTTATGAAAATCAGGGTTATCTAGGATATAGACTAACAAGCATAATACGTGAATGAAGGAAGAAAACTAGCATTAAGATAAGAAACCACTAAGAACATTGAGTATTAAGAGACAACACAGAAAATAGGATTATCTTCGTTGAATGTGAAGAGACAACAAACAAAAGCACTTTGGAATTTGAATAAGAATCACTCCGAGAAAATCTCTTCTCTGCTGATTGAATTCAAATTGTATTTGAGTCGAAGGTCGGTTATTTCAAGTAAAAATAGATTGGATTCACAGATAAATTTTGACCTTGTTTAGTACATTGATTCTAAAATTACTATGAAAGGATTAAAACCAATATAAACCCACATTATTCACCATTCACGGATATGATGATCAATACAGTAATATAAGATTTCAAGTCTCAAATAATTATGGAAATCCTAGTAATTTATGGCTCGTCAGTATTCTGGGTATTTTGTGTCAAGCTGGTCCTATTGAATCTCCTCCAATCAAGGAGAAATTGTGGTAAACATTGGTGACAGTGAAATATACTACATAACTTAGATCTGGACTGTTTCCTATATTATTGGAAGAGGGACAGTTTTGGGCATGAACCTGTTTGACCTTCCTTTAAGGGTTTTAACATTATTTGATGAATAAATGAATCGTAGACAGCAATAAAATTTAATAAAAAATGCAACAGACCTAGGAAGTTTGTGAGTCCTACTTAAAGTATTAAAGGGATAATGCAATAATCATTCTGTGGATAGAATGATAATTATTGAAATTTATAGAACTGTTCAAAACATCTATTTTAACGAGTAGGGTACTTTAAACAATGCAATGAATGAGTGGAAAATCATTTACAGCATATATGTGAAATCGGTATTCAACTTCCCATTCAACAAATATGAGAGAGTTTTGAAGTAACTGTTTTGTAAAACACAGTTTGGAAACAAGAGTGAGGGTTGAACGGAAGAGTAGATAAGAGAAGAAACAACGAACGGTTGTTGGGATGGTGGACTGTAACAAAAGCGGTCAAGCTTCCCAGTGAGTAGAGGGGAAAACTGGCAGAAATGGGAAGGTTGTGCATATTTCAGTAGACCACTGTTACAGGCTGACGGCTGCTGCTTCTGCTTTTCTTGCTCAGAACAGAGCAGAGCAGAACAGGCTCTTGTGTAGCCGTATATCACCTCAACTTTCCCCCGTTTCCCCCAGTTTTCCTCTTTTGTTCTCGGGCTCCCTGCAGTTTTCGATCGTCCATCCTGTCTGGCAAATTCCTCTATAATTGAACGCAGCCCTTCCCACCGACTATCTCTCACATCCCTACTTGCTCTTCATCAGTTCGTTCTCAAAGGCTTCCTTTTAAATAAACATTCGACAGACGACTGCCCGTTCGATGCTTTTATGGCCAGAGCCGAACAAGTTACCATTTATGGCAATAGAAGAGAAGAATTCTTTCGCTCACGCTATCCAATGAATAGTCGCATAAATGAATAGCGGCTTTTTATCTGATAGCATCCGAATTCAATTTGTTTACGACAAATAAAGCCGTACATGTACAAGTGGGATCATCGCTCTTGTAGCCAATATATTCGAAATGAATCAGCCTTCCTACTAATTTATGACTATTGAATTCGTATATTCACAAACTGAATATGTTGAAATCAATGCTCATTCTATAGACTAGTTCGAGCTATAGACCCGTTCAACTGATTCGTAAGATAGATTCGTTTTAGAATATCGATAGTATGATGTAGCGATTGCGATCAAGTTTGATTATCACCAAAGCATATAATTATCTAGAACGTATTAGGAATGTGATTCTGTATAAATGATAATGAAATAGATTAATCAACAGATACCCAAATTATCTTTCAAAATACTCCACCCTAAACTTAAGTACGTACTTCACTCTAGCCGATATTATACAATGTTGTCGCTCAAATAATTTTGGATAACATTAGAATGTAATTTGTAAGTATGTAATTGAGAAAATGACCGAAGGAACATGGAGACATATAACTTTCAGGGTCCACACCTGAACTTTTTAAAGCAGATGTCAGTAAAATTTTAATTCTAATTTTGGTAGCGCATATTCATCAGGAGGAGAAAGAATTCGAGCATATATGCTTCAATAAGATTTGTCAAAGATAATATTTTTGAACAAATTCTTCCTCTGTTACGTTAGTGTACCTGTTTTTCAATTTTGAAAGAGAAAACATATTTAATTATTATGATAATATTATAGGGAGCTATTTTACAAAGAGATGTATTTTCCTGGTTGAGCAAACTCCATTGCTTTTTCAGTTCCCTTTCACTGGCTAAAACAAGCAAAACCTCGTATTTTCTGCAAAGATAGCAAGATAATATCAGGTTTTCGTGGAAGCGTATTGATTGAAATATCTGGCAAAGCTCTGTTGATGAATGGCTGCTTATTTTTCCTGGTAAACAAGATGGCGATGGGAAAAAGAGCAACCGATGTTTCTGTTTTTAATTTCCGGCGCTACTTAATTGGACTAATCGGCTACAGCCAGGATTGGAGCTTTTGGTGGGGGCGGGGAGAGTAGTGGGTGGTGGTCGGAGAACTAAATTACTCTTCAGAATCGAACTTTCATCTTGTTCCATGGAGCTTTTTAGCTCGAATGAGTTGGAATGAAAGAAAATAAATCTCATCATTCCCAGTCCCAGAGATATTTGATGTGGTTTGCCTTGTTTTCATTTCCCAGAAATCTGGATGCTTTCAAATTTCAAGTGGACTCAACTTTGTTATTAATATAAACGTTATTAAAAAAAATGAAAATTGTTAAGGAGAGTTCTTCTTTACAATATTCAGTTCTACAATGGAAGAAAATATTATTTCTTGAACACAAACATAATCAAGAAGATCATCGTTTACGTTTAGAACAGATCTTTTTCTGTCGAAAGTTTTATTTAAATGTAAATCTCACATTATTACTATTATTACTGATTTCTCAATATTCCACGTACACATTAATACTGTATTGAAATAAATTTATTGTGATTAGAATGAATCTTTTATCTATGTGCAAAGGAATATCGTGTCTACACAATTAAATATTTAAAAGCAGTCACTTTGATCATGAGAAATTCGAATCCCACAATGAATCGAGTCAATTATCTTTGGGTACAAACCCTGCAGATAAAAACTCCATTGGAGTGCAAATTAAGTTCCACTCCTACTCAGGCCACATTCATAAAATACAATACTCTGAGAATAATACTGCATGATTTGAATATTTTCTCACTAGTTGGAACAATGCGAATAGGTATATTTACAATAGACATGTTTGAAAATTGTTCGCTGATTTTCCACTTCGTGATTGGACTCAAATCCATCCCAGATTGTGATACAGTTCTTGCTTGCGTCTCCAAGGTCACTTAATGAGCTGGGTGGCCTATCCAGCCCCGTTTATCCAGTCCGCTCACTAGACTTTGGGTTTATTAACCCAACCACCAAGTTTCAATTTATTTCTTGATTCTGTTGCAGACATTTATTAACACCTATCATATGTTTCGATAACTTTTCTTGTAGAAGTGAAAAATAGTATTGTCAAATTGCCGTACAAGTTGGTCTAGTTCAGGAGAAAATCTAGAGTAATTACTCTGAATGAATAGTCTTATAAATTATCTTTCTCATCATAGAGCTAATTATAATTTATTTCAGCTATAGAATTTTATTTATTATTATAATAATTTATCATAGATATTTTATATTAAATATTGTAGAAATTTTCTATAAACATTTATACACTTCAGTTTGATTATTACACCAGAGTATGCTGACTTTAAAATCTCTATTATTATTCTATCTAACTCTAATATTTCTTTCTCGAATAATCATTGCTGTGGACTTTTGCTGGACTTCAACATGGAATTGAGTGGCATTTTCAGAAAAACATACATGGAATGTGCTCACAAGCACCTGTGCGTTCAGAGTCAAAGTGGTTGTATTAAAGGAAACGAATGATGGGACTGGGAAGCTTACTCCTTTCAAAGTTCGTTACACAAAGAGGTTTTCAGTTTGTGAAGCAGAAGGATGACAATGGGAAATAGACCAGAAGGATGGATGAACTGTGTCGGGAGGCTGTGAAGTACTGTACTTTGGCAAAGAGAAGAAAGGAAGAAAGAGTGAGAGAGTGTGTCAACTTGGGGCTCGCTTTCCACTGTGAAGAGCAGCTTGACTGAAGTCCGTAAGCTGACAGTGGAGCAAAGCAGTGGTAAGTGAGAAGCTCAACACTGCTGAGGCCCAGAAGAGAAATAATGTCGAATGAGATACTCTCCCATGCCTTTCAGCTTATTTAACTCGAACTTGAGTTGTTAGTTTACAGTTGACGGTAACTGAGAAAGAGACATTCCTGCAACTCGCCACTAGTCCTAATCACCTTTGGTGCTTAATTCTCTCTTCTCCTACGGTGAGCTTTTTCAAGATAGCCACCAACAATCTTGTTTGTTCACAATGATGTCAGTTTTGTCAAGGATTAGTAGCCTCTTTCAATTCCAAACATTTCCGCTGAGCTGTAGTCCAATACTTTAGAACCTCGAAGCTAGAAATAAGTACAATTTTCTTCTTTGCTGATGGAGTAACTTACTACAATTCGGTGGAAGGTCTATCGAAGTTAATTATTTGATAATGATTGCTCAGAATAGCTTTATTTTTTCTACTAATACAGTTGTATTCAGTCAACTTCTACATGTTGTATGTGATTAGCAAACTTTTCAGAATTATTGGAAAAGGAGATGTCTCAAATGTTTCAACTGATAAAACACAGACTTTCGTAATTTGGCGCTATCAACTTGTTTGATTGAGAATTGTATTATATAATGAAAAATCTTCGATCACGTGGTAATAATCGATGCACGAAGAACTCGTTTGATGAACAACATGAAAAATTTATTTGATTTTTTTGTGAAAGGTTTCCATAAAATATAATCTCATCATAAAAAATGATATAATATAAAATTGTATCTGAAAATTGTACAATTATCTGAAAAATAACAAAAAATTTGAGATTGAAATATAATTTTCGTGATAAGGTATGAGAGGAGAAAGAATGTATGTACTAAGAATGTAAATAAAATAATTAGGGTGGGTTTTGTTGTTAGTTGGTCTAATGACAAACAATTTCGTGTGATTGGTCGAATTCTTGTTTCACGCATCTTATTGGCTGGCTGGAATTGCTAATAAATACAGTACACAAAATGGCGAATACAGAGTTCTGTGTCATGAAATGGTGGTTCTCCAAATTTCTACAGAAACATTGAATGTTTATGTTCTGTAGAGTACTACAGAAATATTGAAACATTGCTTTGGAAATCAATATATTTCTATGCCAAAAATGATATTCTATTTGAATTTCAATACGAATTTACTAATGATTTGATATTTTATATTTATTTCGTTCATATTATAATACGTTGATTGATATGGCTTGTAAAATTATACTCTTTGTATGAGTTCGTCACGATTAACAGGACCTTCAATTTGAATAGAATAGGAAATGAAATTTACATTAGATAAATTGAATTGACTAAGAATTGAATTATCATAAATCGACTAATTAAATAAGAAATTGAATTGACAATGAGAACAAAATCAGCCGGATCACTGACAAACGCACAGATTCCTTGTAAAAACCTTTCAACTATAACTCACCTAATTTAGAAACCTACATAACTCACCAACTACCAACAAGAAATCCTATCTCAAAACCGTTTTAATCCAACCGAATCATATTTTCAAATGTCAACGGTAGTATTAATGTTGTTGTAGGAATCGTCTTGAATATGAAGACGATAAATTTACAAAGTTGTGTTTCTGATCATTATGTTATTGTGAACTTGGCATCCACATTTTTTCGCCTTATAAGTCTATCGAACTCAAAACTGTGTGATCTCATCGCTATGACATTTGAATGTTGAATGTTGCAAGGACGTGTTATGGGTTCTCGTCAGAGAGAATCCTTGCAATAGATATTAATGATTCTTGATTATACTATAAATAATTTTGATATTGTTAGTCATTTATTCACATAGGATAAATTCTGATATTATAAGTGACTTGATAAATAAATAAATGAGAATATCGATAACTTTCAGAAAAACAATTACGGGGAAAGTGGTTAAACTAACAATAATTTTAAATGCTTCAAGCTGATAATTGAATGACAATACTAATGTATTGTTATAATTGTTTTCCAATCATGGATAGTGAACTTACACAACTTTCACTCTAATAAATTATGCTCGAACTCATAACTATTTCAATAATCATAATCATCGTATTTTCATATAGCCTAATTCATATAATGGTATTACAGATACTCATATAATTATTAATATTTCAATAATCATATTGCATCAATATTGTTATGATCACTTAAAAGTATTTCAGTTTTTAATAACCACCCTCAACTTTCACGGATATCAAAACTGCATGAAATCGTCCTAGATGAAAGTATCTTATGAATAATTAATGAAGACATTTGTAAAATTATGTGACGTCACGTTCAAATTAAAACCGAACCGTTACAGGGTATTCCTGCTACCCTCAGGTCGTTTAAATGGAAAGCTTTTGTTCAAGTTTTCATTCGTCTTGATAATACCAGCTTTCAGAAAAACATTGTCATTGCCCCAGGGTTCTGCCTACTCAAAGATCATTCTTATATGTGCATTCTCATTTTTCTTATATGAAATACGCATTCATAATAATTATTCTTCCTTTTACACGCTTTGAGAAACAAGCCACGTTGAAATGGGAAACTCTCACTCTAACTTTGATGGGAAACTCTATTAGTTAAAACTCTTTTGCTTACTCCTCCCTCCACAGTTGACAAACCCAGGACTGAATGTTTGTAGTGAGATAACAAAGACAACCTACTAGCCAAATAGTTTGTGCCCTCGGTGTTGGAAATTATTCGAGACCAACATGAGCTAGCCTAGATAAAGATACTCCAGACTTTGGCACTTTTCCTGCCCAGTTTAAATGACTGACGCCAAATTGCTGTCCCAACTTAATCGTGGAGTTTTCTGGCTCATTTTGGCAGCTGTCTACCCAACATTGGCCTCAAACTAGGAACTGGATTCTGGAACTGATAGAAATGAGCTCTGCGTATTCATATTACTACTTTTGGTAGCTAGGCACTCTGTAATGAATTTTTTTGGCTTTATTAAAAAGAGTTTTTAGCTAGCTGAGGGGCTTGAAGCTGACGAAAGTCTTCTACTTTTATTTGGTGTGTTAGTATGAATTTCCATCCTATCGTTATAATTCTAATTATTTTGCTAGAATCATTTAAATTAAGAATGAGTTATCGTTCGTATCATACATGTTTATTGTTTCAAATAATAAAATTGAAGAATAGAAGAAATTAAAAAAATTAAAAAGAAATAAATAAATTTTAAAAAATTACAAAATAGAAGAAATAATTGAAAATAAAAAAAAATAATTGAGAAGGAGTGACATTTGATGGAAAGAAGGGTTGACATGAAGAGGATATGTGGGGTGACATTTGGGGGAATGAACAGGGGATGACATTGAGGGTGGCATGAAGGGGACATTAAATTTGATGGAAGTGATACGAAGTTCGTGGGACTGCAGTATATAGTAGCATTGCCACTAAAGGTTATTATTTTTTGAAATATATATTTTTTAATAGTATTTGAAACTTCTTATATTGAAAATTTCAATTACTATTTATTATATAGAAATATTTTCGTTTCTCAATGCTCCTCAGCAATATTCAGGGTGATATAGTGTAACTCGTATACGGTACACATAAAAATATTATATAGCTCAAGCTTTACAAGTACATATTCTTTAGAATGCCTTGACTTTAGAGGATTCTTCCAATTTATTAGACGAAATAAAACCAATCTAAATAGATTTTCGATGCTCCTTTTTTATATTTTTATTATATAATATTTTGTTATCAGTTCTTGTTTCAATATTTCTCTGAAATGAATGAAATGCAAAGGAGAGCATATATTTAGGTTTTTACAGTAAGAATTTGATTACCTTATTTTTTCTGTTGTAGCCAATATTTTTAGGTTTTCTGCTACTTGCCAACATAAATAATTATTATCAAGATAACTAAATATTATGATATTCAGGTAATAATAATGTTCTGTGATGTTATTTTTCAGGAACGATTGCTACTGAGTGTTCTTCCAGAGCATGTTGCTGTCAAGATGAGACAAGATCTTGGTTCGGCACTTGACTCACAGTTTAAGAAAATTTACATGAGTCGTCACGAGAATGTCAGGTAATATCACTGTTTAGTTTCACAATTTTTCAAAGATATGGCTTCCACAGTAGTTCACTAAACGTAGTTCTTCTAGTAATACTAATCACTTGAATTAGTAATAGACTATTAATTACTTAATACTAATTTTCTTGGTATACTTTCCGTTGATGAGATTATGTGTTTTGAAATGGTGAAGATTTACTTCAAGATTCTACATCTATAGCATCAGTTAAAATTCAGGATGAAAAACTAAGACCTCCGAATTCACATAATAAACAATATGTATATATGTAATACACAACTGGTACTGTAATGTAATTGGTACTTTATTGTATTATTCTACAGAGTTTCCCCGGGTAATGAGAGCTATAAATGAATTTGGATGATAACCAATAAGAGACCTGTTAACATAAAATGATGGTATACATTTTAGTGGAGCTTTCAATCTGAACAAAATACCGGATGATAGAGCCCTCTTAATTGGAAATTCCTTGGAAAATAAGTTCCCGTGTTTTGAATTTTTTATATTAATGTTACGTGTTTCTCAAGTCTTGAGAATTATTGTCAAGTTATGAATGCTCATCTATTTTATTGAAGAGCGTATAAAGCTTGAATTACAAAATTTCTGTTTCAAATCTTGTTGCATGCATAATATAGGAATCTTGCTGTTTGTATTTTTCAGTATAATTGCAATAAATAACCAAGTTCTAATGAGTTCTCTGACATAGGAAGCGACAGAAATACTTACCTCTGTCTGATACTTGCTCAACACTGTACATTGATTTCTTTTTTGGTTAAACCCTTTAAGCCCTTTGTTTTCTCCTAGAATCACTATTCGGTTTGTAAGCTACACAGAAATAGAGTTACAGTTTGTATTACTCAAAGGAAATTCGTCGTCCGTGGAGTGGATTTCGCTGGCTTCAACCTGGAACAGACAGTCATGCCAAAGCTTTTTTTCCATTTTCTCTTCTATTACGATTGTTTCATGCCCTCGTGTGGTTGAATCTGAAAGTTTCAGGAACGAAAATGTCGACCTCCATTCATTTCAAGTCTGCATGTAGTCTAATGATATTCCTTCTCCTTTTTTTCAGTATACTATATGCGGATATTGTTGGATTTACAGCGATATCATCAACTTATTCTGCATCAGAATTAGTGAAGATCTTAAATGAACTTTTTGCAAGGTTCGACAGATTATCAGAAGTAAGTTGAAATAACATTACGCTCATTGAAGAATTTTAGAAGATAAGATTGAATAATAACTTTTGAGACTATTTTTTGTACAATACAGATACTGGATAGGAGTTTTTATAATTTTGATCAGAAATAATTATAAATTGTCAAATTAGATAGACGGGTTTTAAATGGTTAATAATTTTGTATGATGAGGAATTCTAAGTATCTATACACAGAATTTATGTTAGATAAATAGAATTCATTATTAATACTAACCAATAATTCTAATAATGAATTATTTCAAGAATCTATCCCCTAGAATTCATAATACTGATACTGATTGATAATACTCGTATTAGTATTATATCAACTATCTTACATCAAACATTACATAACGTGGGATATGAGTAGTGTTGGTATAGGTTATTCATTTACTAAGCTCCTTATTATTCCTCTAAGACCTATAGATTTTTAATAATAAGAACTATAGGCCTTATTATTCCTCTTATCTATCCTTCAAGAGATTAAACAGATCTTCTGATCATTTTCGACTTTCAGGGGAAGGACAGATTCCATTATCTCAGAACTTGCTCATGGTAGAGATTTATCTCATTGAAAAGCATTCAAATATCCTTGAGATATTTTTATCGATTCCAAATTATACTGGTCTTCAGTTATATCATTCTGTTATCATCTGATGGAAATTTTTCATTATTTATTTCATTTTCATCTATCCCCTTAATACATTATTCGGTTTCCATTCCGTGATAGTAAAATCTGAGTTGTTGAGAGCTTCGATTTAGAAAATTTTCTTGGAATGACAGTTGAATTGGACACTCGAAACAGCAGAGTGTGATATAAGCGATCAGCTCTGTAATTGTTGTTTGAAATCTACGGGAGTGATTTGAATGAGTTTATTGAAGATACAACCACAAAGTGACAGTTACAATCTAGTGGCGAAGCAATTGAAAATTGTTGAATAACAAGTGCAAGTGAACGATAAAAAAATTGAATGGCGTCCTGGCGTCAACGTTGTAGAGCTGATTGTGACAGTGACAAACAAATTGGAAAAGGTATTTCAGAAACAGTCAGCTGCAAGAACAATCACACTTGAAAGGATGTCGCTGCAAAACAAACATCTGTTATCCCGTTATGGTAGTAAATAAAGTCGAGACAGAATAATAACTCGGGTTTATTGTTTCTTTGCCTCTACGTCAAGTTTAGAAGAAATAATTGAATAATGTACTTCAGTATCACTATACAGTACACATAGTTTCCAATCATAGATTATTATTGAAAGTTTCCATCATTTGAAGTCATACAATCAAGAATTAGACTGCGCTTTATTTAGTTTGTTCTCGTATTTCCAGATTTATTCCACCTGCAATATTTATTGTCAAATGATAATATTATCATGAAGTTTCCCAAGTATTTTGTAAACACTTCCCAAAGTTTGAATCGTTTCTTGACATTAGCAATTTTAATTTTATTTTTAATTTATTGAAGATTATGATATTGTATTATATTTTTTACTAGAATTGATATCAACTAATGAATGTGAACGTTTCATTGACAAAAAATGTCACAGAAAACGAAAGAAATCACAGCTATATGTGAAATGATAATATAGAAATCATACTGATTGAGTAATAGATATACTGATTAGTAATTAGTGTATTATTATGAGATTTGACTAATCCCATTAGTTAGTCTAGAAATCTCCACGCCTTAAGCTATCTACTTTCTTATAATTTCGAGTGAGTCTGTATTTTCCAGTGGAAATCGTTGATATTCCTGATGTAGGTAGTAGGGATCATTTTCCCCATTTTCTCATCGCTAATAATCAAAAGCATCTAACTAATGCAGTGAGAGATGAAACATTCCATGAATATCAATAAGGCTCCCACGCTTGTTGTAAACCCTGGTAGCTGAATACATTTTCCATTCCTCATTAAAGCCATATCATACTTGATAATGTATTCGAAATTGATATGCGACCCTATTTACCTACATGATGATATTGGATTTCAATAAACAGATAGCGTACCAGCTAATCAATACTCACGGATACCATATCAAATAATATCGGATGATCCTAGAATCTGAAATTAGATGTTGCTCTCAATATTGTTGATCAGCTATTAATTTTTCTCTGACAGTAAAAAAGTTGTGCAATTAGGCGAGGTGGAACCTACCCATAAGGGTCTCCCCACCAATAAAAAGCCATACGATAAAAAAAGTAAAAAAGTGAGTTTTAAAGCTCAATGATCATATGCCATTATGCCGCATGATACCATGAATGGTCCATATGCCATGGTGTCCCAAATCCATATTCTTATTTTTATTATTTTATTTTCTCAGGGCAGATTTATTCCCCATCAGAAGCTGTTCAAGTTCCTTGGAGATTTCTGCGTTGTTTAAATGTTTCGACTTCAAACCTCAATTTCTATGGAAGTAGAATTAATTATAATATTACCGCTATTTTCGGGAAGTAGTATGAAGATTGATTATATAGTGAAAAATAATGAAAATAGGAACCTATTCCTGAGATGAAGAATCTCAGAATACAGAATATTGAACTTACGTTATATTAATAAAAGTTTAATATTCCTAACCAAACGATTTTCACAGAAAAACAGACTCGATTATTGTTACAGTACTTTAAAATTTCAATAATACTATAAGACAGCCTATTTTTGTATTAAATCCGATTTGTTAGATTTTTATGAGATACCTCAAGTGCTCAAGTTACTAACTATATTCAACAAATCGAATATTTAAAAAATATATCAACCTAGTAACTAACGATGAACTATTACTGTTTTCTCGTAGAGATATAACCAATTGCGAATCAAAATTCTTGGAGATTGTTACTACTGCATAAGTGGAGCACCAAGAGAGAGACCAGACCACGCAGTGCTCAGTGTTCACATGGGGTTGTCAATGGTGAAAGCTATCAAGTGAGTATCTACGGTATCTATTGTTCATCCAAACACATAAATTTTTTATGAGAAAAAGGTATTCTCACAGTAGATTGTGGAATTGTGGAATCGCCTATATATGTACTGACTAAAAATTCAGTATATCAATGAAACAAGCAGAATTTATTAATAATAATTATGCCTGTTTTTCTATCATGGAACTTATCGAGTTTCACTCATGTAGATGTTCAACTCTGGTAAATATTATTATATTTTCGATAGTTTATACCCTCAGTAACTAGGTAAAGCAAGCAGTATTTTCAAAATGATAAAATCCTTTAATTTTCTAATGTTTTGCCGGGAATAACACCTGAAGCAATTAACTGTAGGCCTATTCAATTCTATTACTTTATTATTCTATATTTTATTTTATATACTTCTTTGGCTCCACAAATGAAGTTTATGTTTTTCATAAGAATGTAAAGTCCAGGTAACAGCAATATAAAATAATTATTATTCTCGCTATTAATATAGGCCTAGTTGGTTTCTTCATTTTTTATCATATTTCCACTTCTCATACTTTTATCACTATGCTAAAGCTAATACAACAAAATTATCAACATTGAAATTTATCAAGAAGTATGATACAACTTTAATTATTGATGCACGTAGGTTCATGTGAATCTGAATGGATTATTATTTATGTGGTTAGCAGAGCATGGAAGAAACATCTTTTCCTCAATGAAAATTTCCATTTTTCACAAGACAAGATGTATGGCAGTTCATTTTTCTCGAACATCGGTTCGATTTCAATGTCCTGGTCGAAGAGAACCTGTGTTGATGTCAGTGATGATGGAAACCCAACCTATGCTGTTATCAAGACAGCCGAAGCTGTTATCTCGGGTCTAGCTGATGGTCTGCAACACGAGAAAACAAATTGACGTCATTTATCCTACAAGCTTCTGACAAATTTCTCACTACGTCCATCGAGAGCTACATGCCTTATTCATAGCATTATATCAGAGTGTATATGAATCCATTGTGATGCATTCATTTGTTCCTGTCATACACGATATTTTCCTGCATTTACCTAATTCAAAACTCTATTTTTAACGTCATTTCATAAAATTATTACATTAGCACATCATACATCGTAGGCCTACATGTCTTATCCATGATATCAGACTTGAGCTTGAGACATAAGAGAGGGTTATGGGAGGGTTGTTTATCTTATTGTTGTATCATGATATGGAAGGGCTCGGGGAGGACGAGAAAAAACCGGAAGTATAATTCGAGAATATAATCATAATCACAAAACATCGATTCTGAAAAGTTCTAATGCGAGTTTCGAATGCACAATGGAAGTTTCTCATGATATCCAACAACAGAAAGAACGGACTAGATATCATGATAAATCAGCTTTAAATAATCATAATCATTTATTGGATCAAGCAATACAATCTTATAGGAAAGAAAAACAGAATAAAAATATAAGCTAATAGAAAATAATTTGTGCTGATGAACATCTTCGTCATATCATATTTATGTAGGTCTCAATTCAAATAAACCGGGTCATTTCAATTCAAATAAATACGAAAAAAATAATATTGAGAACTTGAGTTCATAAATCCTTAATCTCTCAAAATACTAAAGAAATTGTTTCTGATCAAATGAATTGAACAATTCTTCGGAATAATTAAAATTGAATCTCTTCTAATTCCATCGCTTTCCTTAGAGCGAATTGGAATCAGAAGATAAACATATCAGCCAACTAATCTCATGGAATACTTTTCAACAAATGCCCACATCGGAAAGCAACCGTTCTATCAAGCGCTAAATTTCTATTATTTTTTTATTTATTATTATGAAATTTCTATTGTCATTTATTTCTATATGGCTTGTGGTGACAGAACTACAACCCACCCTCTGCTGATCTGGCTGGAAAGGGATTGATTTCAATATTCGATTCAATTTTCAGATACGTCCAGCAAACGACCAATTCGCCAGTGGACATGCGAGTGGGAATTCACACGGGGGCTGTTTTGGCAGGGGTGCTGGGTCAGAGACAGTGGCAGTTCGATGTTTACTCGAAGGATGTCGAGCTGGCCAACAAGATGGAGAGCAGCGGACTGCCAGGGTAATTGACTGATCACATCATTATTCTCTGCAAACTAGTCAAACTCATAGCTCAATCTTGATTTGGTAATGGACGTGCATGATGCATGTACACAAATGATGGACGCATGTGCTTGACTTGAAATGTGAAAAACATTACTTAGTAGACTAGAAGTCTTTCATTACCGTAATGTTGCGTTGCATGAAGCAAGATCGATTCTGATCTAGGATCAGTACAATATGCTAATGATCACCTGATCCAAAATAGTTGATCCTGGTTGGTGCCACCCAACATAAGAGTAATCCTAAAATCAAAACTGTAATTTACAATACTTTTTAAAATACTTGATTCGAGTAATTTCAAACTGTATTCAAGTGTAATCCGTTTTTATTCATAAAACTGAAGATTTTCAGTGTATTTATTTTACATTGTTTTTGTTTTCTGTAATCAGATATCTTGTCAGATTTTTCTAGTTCTGGTCTGTTGATAAAGTGGGAAGTAAGTAACTTATAAGACAGTATTTGAAGTATTTCTTTGCAGAATATAATTCATAGTATTATTGAATAAATTTTTTCCATTGTCAAGGAATAGCATCATCTCTCTATCTAACACATGTGAATGAGTAGCATGTAACACACTTATGGCTTAATAAAATGCGCAAAACGTGATATCGTGAAAAATAGCTCTGGATTGTCTGAAATATTATCTTATTTAACCAGTCGAGAATGATGAGTAAAATTAGCAGAAATCAAGAGAGGTAGATGTGAACTCTTCAATAGAGGTGGAAAAATTGAATGGATCGAAATATATCTATTTTTAATCTGTAGTGTATAAATGATCCAAAGACCTGAAAGATGCTTTGTTCTATATTGCCGTGGCTACAGTTTCGTCGTATGATATTTGATGGTACTTTCCCAGATTTAATTTGTAAAAAGCTGTTTTTAAAGTGAATTATGTTGAAACAAGTGAGCAAGCACTGCTATTGAAGTGGAATTTTTTGTTGAAAAATTCGATTATTGTTAACCTGATAGCATTATAGGATGGTCCTGTGGTAGGGACTGATCTATTTCAAGCGTCTACTAAGAAATTGATAAAACTCATACAAGATTCAAGTGAAAAGTTTTTGCCATTGTGCAGTTGACAACAGAAAAATACTGCTTTCCATTGAGAAGAAATCCTATTTTGATCAATTATTCGTTGAGGGTGTTGGAAATAAGTGCTATGGTTCATTTTAGAACCTTGGAATCTGTAATAACATGTTTTCTCGTCGTGTTGCCTGAAAATCATCCACTCTTGAATGATGAAAGAAGAGATTAAAAGCTGTCGGTATATGATTGATAGTGTAAAGCTTTGAAGCCCCATCAGCATAACAGATTACCAGTACAGCCCACCCATCATTATGTGACATCCATATAAACACGATGCTTTGTGGAAATTTTGAAAGCTGCAGCCCGGCTAGACTCGAGGCCGCAATGAAAGCATAAATAATGACAGCAAATGTAAAATGCCACTTGAAACGCATATTGATGGACTCTGATTCTGATGTAAACAATTCCACCAAACATTTTTTTTACATCTGGATATTCCTTACTAGTTTGAATGTACTCCTCAGAGCTGAATTGTCAATTTAAAGCAATAATTGAAATTCAATATATTTATTCAATAAATAAAACTCTTGGATGTAGATGACTCCATTCCCGTTCTCTTCAACATTCTCTCAAGAGTTTCGCTTCTATCCATCGAAAATAGTTCCATGGATATAGTTGAATGGAAAATAGGATATGCAAATAGTGAATATTATAATAGGCATACGAACTTGGAAAACCAATTTGAATTGAAACATATAGGATTTGAGCTTATTTTCCCTTATTTCTTCTCCTACGATTCGCATGTGTGAAATATGATGACCTGCTGCACAATCGAAAACAACACCAAATTATTTTTTCTTGTACTTGTCTTTTCTATTTTTTGAAGAAGAAATAATTTTATTCGTGTTTTTCATGATATAAATAAACAATCAATGAGTGACTATTCAGTTGGACTTATTTCCCATCTAAAAAAAAAATGATGCCCAAATCTTTCTCAACTCAGAGGATCATCTGGTGGTTTCTCAGATTGAGGGCCTCATTCGGAGAATAGAAAAAAATATTGAGCATCAGCTGTTGCACTTGAGCAGCGTTGGGGAAAGCGGGCCTGAGAATATCATTTAGTTATATCCTTATACACTTGTTTCCGCAACAAATAATCCCCAAATTTCAAACTTATTACGTATTAACCTCCAGGTTGAGATAGAACAAACTTCTACGGCTCAGGCATATTGAAACGATGAAGCTCAAAGCTTCAGTCTAGTTGGTGCCTGTGATCCAGCCCTTTAACCGCATTAGATGTTGGCCCTTTATCACGTTGTACCTATCGCTTGTTACACTAAGCTGTTCATAATGCAAGTTATCGTCTTAGCCATGGAGAGCAGCCTAATCAAAACAGCGTATTATGCCCGGCTTCATATTACAACCGATGATAGCCTATCAACGATGATCTGCTCCAACGTACGCTGCTGCGCCAAGTGCTAATAATTTGTAGATCCACTCAGAATCTCATAAACACCCGCTCCTGTTCAGTTATTATCGACGATCACCTTCAAATCAAGCAAGACTACGCAAACTGTAGAGAACTGGGTCAGTTCTGTAACGGTTTCCAAATCCTTGCCACAATATTAACATCGTGAGGACCCCCATAAGGATAAGTTTCCACGAAAAACTCTCAATGATATTTGGACCTCAAGATTCACGTTCCACGTTATTGAATGTCGATGGAAATCTCCATGAGAAACCTTCTATTTTTTCTGTGGTGATGCCCACTTAAAATCAGCTTGTGCGTGGGTACATTATTCAGACTTTTCGTATGAAGAATAACAATTGATTTGTTGTGTCAAAATAAATCAGTTTTACATAAAAATGATTGAAAATCAATAAATTAACTGTATGCACATTGAGTTTAACATTCTTCTCAATATCACTGACGTAGGACTGTTGGACGCTTGTTGAGCAATCGAAATTGTAAACTCGATTCGCATTGGTGTAAGTCTCGATAATTTGATGTTTCATCGAAGGAGTACAAATTTATTTGAAATCAAGTTTGAAGCCCATATCCCTTGACAAGAAGGCCTAGGTTTGTAGGCCTAATTGCAAGATCAACCTGTATCTATAATCAAAACGACTCATTTTTCTCAAAATAACAACATTCTCATTGTGATCTATGTAGAATGAAATCATACCAATACGAATGATCAAATCTTTATCATGGTTGAAAAAGCAACCAAATTAATAAGAGAAATACTTTGAAGTGGTCTTCGGAGGAGACGAAAAGCCGTCGGTCTTGACTGCCTAAAAAAGTCGTCATCCCTCATCATCACCCCTCTCATTACCCACGCATAAGCCTAGAGCTCATGTGGGCATCACCCTCAAAAAAAAAAAAACTTGAATGTTCATTATTCAGGCTGTAGCCTATCTATAATCAAAACGATACAATTTTCTCAAATAAAACCGATTCAATTCATTCTATATAGGCTAAAAACACAAACACGAATAATCAAATCTTTATCATGATTGAAGAAGAAACAAGCAAATTCATAAGAAAAATACCTCAATCTCTATTATTGATTTACAGACACGTAATGAGTAAACCTCATTTTACAGACGAGTTCATATCTCAGAGAAGACGCTGAGCTACTTGAATGGAGAATTCGAAGTGGAGCCAGCGCTGGGCGAAAAGAGAGAGGAAATGCTGAGACAGGCCGGCATTAAGACCTTCTTCATCGTCAAAGTCCTCAAGCCGGTAAGCTGCTGACTATTCATTGATTTTCAATAAGCTGCATGATTTTAATTGCGTTCAAGGATTCAAGTTAAAAAAATAGACAGCTTTGTAATTATTGAATTATTGTTTTAGAAACTCATGGATTCAAGTTAAAAAGTAGGCAGCTTTGTAATTACTGAATTTTGAGTTCAAATTTTCTGTAATTTATTTTTGCAATTATAGAACTATGAGTTTGAAGTTTTTACATTTTATGAGAAAATTTTAATAGTTTACTAGCTTAAGAGATGAATCGATTCCATCTGAAGAAAAGGGAATTAATATTCTTCCTACGCTACTGGTTATTCTCATTTTTATCTTAAATAATAAAATATACATCCCCAAAGTATCAATCACATAATGAAGATTGAGTTTGATTCTATAGGCCCTACTGTAGCCTATACCTACTGTTTATTATCTGTCACCATTAAACTCAATCAAGTTACATTTGACTCATTTTCGTTGAAAAAAAAAACAAAATAAAAACAACTAGTTTTGCATGATAGTAGAGGCAGAGTTAATCCATTCTTATTTGATTATTCATATCCATATTAATTTTGGTTAGTGGACCTCTACTAGACCTATCCTAGACCTCTATGGAATATGGACCTATAGAGGTTATTAAGATTATGAAAATAATAACTGGTGATTCCAATATTTTCCAAATACATTATTAAGACGAATATAATATTTCTGAATCACTGCAATATTCAGAATAGTTATAAAGTATTCCCAAACAATAATTAAGTTGGAGCTCAGTGGCATTGTGTTACGGAGCGCATTTTCTCGATTAGCGGGACAATAGAGCGAATGATGCTCCCTTGCAAGAAGAAAATCGATGGGGAGGCTGCTGAAGCCGGTCGTGGCTTTCAAGACTGATCATTATCTTCAATAAAGAAGTGGATCCACTTGAAGCGCCGGGGCCGGCGACAGGCCGGCTTTTGCTTGTCTTAAAAAAAACACTCTCTGAATAGCATTCTCTGTTGGCCATTTTGGTCCTGATCTTCATGTCAGTGCATTGCTGACAAAGTGAAGAGACAGTGCACACAGTGAAAAAAGGCAAGCTTGTTGATTGTCTTATTATTTCTACTCGTATTTTGTTTGATATCTATTTCTTATCATTCTCATTCTCATTGATTCCATACACCTATTCTAACTTATTTCTGCATTTCTAATCGATTTACTTCAAAAATATGGGTACTCTTTCAGCTTTCAAATTTGCAATTCAATTATTATCATCCAGCTTATAGCGCTACTCATTTTATGCATACGGAAAATACTTCCAATGCAAATTAAAATGCAAGGTAGAATTCATCTTTTCAAAATTGAATAATGGTTGCAGATACCATTAGCAGTCATACCTAACTTGGGTGTAGTTAGGCTCCAGATGAACAAATAAAGATATTTCCACAACAATGCATGAAAGAACGATAAATCACAGAGATCTAATCCGTATGAATAAAATGCACCTTTCAAAATTTGCATTAAAATAGTTGTAAATAGAGTTTTGGTCTTGAATTAAATAAATGAACGGATAAAGATCTTTCCATAATATCTTTTCCTAGTTATAGATCGGTGAATGATCTTCGATAACTGTATAGGTGTAGAACATCGAATGTAAAAACCTACGTGAAGCTGTTGATTCTCCTGCAGAATTTTAAAATTGAGAGGAAAAGTGAAGTAGAATATTCATAAGTCTATTGAAATTTTTTGAATTTTGTTCGTTTTGAAGTGATAATTATCGCCCCAAATAAATAAGTTGAGAAATACATTATCTCACGTTGACTCTTACAAGAGGTACTGGATCAGGAAACTGATTTTTTATTTCGTTTGACCTGTAAAAACACGTGAACGAAATGTTGTGGAGGCAACGTGAGTTCACAAAGGTTGTAAAACTCGTTTATGCCCTGAATAGAACACGATATGAGAGGAGAGCTGCCTTTTTCATTTTTAGATTTCTCCACGCATGTCGAAAGACAAGGGTGGAAACACAAAGAGGAGCTAAAAATGTCCCCAATGTTTTATGTGTTCGTTACCGTACTTTGAAATAGAGAGATCAATAGCTGACAAAGTATGATTGAATGATGAAATAAAGTGAAGATAAGAGTGAGAAAGAGTGATAAGAATGAAATGAGAAAACCAATTGTTCTATGCTAAGAACTGCAATGTAGTTGTATTTGTATATGTAGTTGTTTGAAGTTGAAAATTTGATAATTTTTTGATATTGATCTGATCAGTGTCAGAGCGTCAGAGTTTCCATTCCAATCTCGCCTGGCAATTTAGTTGTTTCATCTTTCACCTCATTATTCAAGCACAGACAGTGTAATCCCAAGAATATTTTTTTAAATGAAGAAAGCAAGAAAAACAAGAAGACATGAATTGACTTACAGTCCTAAATCACTGATTGTCATTTCTCTTTTTTTGTTTAATTCGATTTTGCAAATGTTGAGCTTTGATTGAAATAATACTGTATTCAAATATTCGTCCCCAAGAACATGAGAGAAGTTCATGACTTCACGTTGGAGTGAGATGGAAGAAGTTCCATAATTATTTCAACTGCGTTGGAGGAGACTTTTAGAAGAGTCATTAAAAATGCGGCCGGGTCGAGCCACTGCTCTCATCAAATTGCTGGGGGTGAGCTTCTCTTGCATGAGAAAAGCTCTCGTTGCTGACTGTTCACTGAGCTCTTTCTTAAGCTTCTATCTCATGTCGTGTTCATAATTTTTCTCGTAAATGGAAAGTTAAAGCACATTCATATTCAATATTATTCATTTGCTAACGTAAATGGATGTTAGCGACTGTATCGAATGTCACTGTGATTGTAACATTACTGTATACAATTTTACACAGTTACCTCATACAATTTGCAATAAAAATTTTCACTGAAAATGAACAATTCCACCGGGTTCTTGCCAATTCCTGGAATTTGAAACATGAATTCCATATTGTCTTTTCTGTTGAGACGCGTAAATGACTAGAAATTGACATCTCCAAAATATTCATCAATTTATCATTATCAATAAAATATATTGTATTCAATTATGAAAAATATTATCTCAATAATAATATACATACACAATCAACTATGAAATTACTAATTAGGTGATAGGATTAGGATATCAAAGACTATTGGGAATTCAATCAATCTTCATATTATTTACGTGGAAAATATATTACAGAATGACCTCGCTAAACCCAAGTTAATTTTAAGCAGGTGCCTATCAAACACAATAATATGTAAAATGGAATGCTAACTATAAACGTTAACACCAATATTGAACAATGAGTTAAAAAAAGTTCATTACAAGTTTCAAGATGGTAGTTCAGTTATTTGGAAAGGGTGTATGAGGAAACATGGGGATGTAATTTTGAGAGGGAAAGGTAGGTGGAAGAGAAAAATTGTAAGAGCTGAAGTAATATAAAAAATGATAGCATAATTTCCATGAAAAGCATGTTCAAGCATGTTGAACGAATAAACGAACAATTAAGAAAAATCGGGTTGAGTATATTAACAGCAGAAAGAGGTTGGATAACTTAGAAGTTTCACAGTAACACAGCCTGTATAATTTATTATGTATAGTGGTCGAATATAGTGAGCTATAAGCGGCCCTCACGATATGAAGAGCAACATTATTTCCTGGGTGTGAGGGCAGTGATGCGTTGATTCCGATAACGTGTCATACATCAGGAGAGCTAGAAGTGCGGTTTCCAAACCGGGCTCACTGACGGCTGACACAGACTGTCGCTGTCGCTTTTCAAGCCGACAAACTGGGACCAAAACTTCCCAAACCATTCATGAATTCAATGGTCGTGCAACGACAAATTTAGCAACAAGACAGACTTTCGACCCAACTGTATCTGGAAATGGATGTCTAGTGTGTGGGTGGAGGGAATATTGTGGATACTGCTACACAACACAATACACGATTCTATGAATTATGAATATCCTTGAACTTCAAATAGATATCTTTTGAGTTGTTCTTAGTCGATTGATGAGTACAATAATACAGTATATGGATTTAAAACATATGCATCTAATATTATTATACAATTCTCAATTCTCCTCATTTTTAAAAGCGGGTTTCATAGAGCTGGAATGTAAGTTAATTAGTATTTTCATTCGAATCGTAAATCTTATGGCAGGTGGTTGGCTGCATTGTGTCAAGCAAAATTCACTGTGATGGAATTTTTAATGTCTATTTTTTGTTGAATTTGTCCTATATATTGATATATTGTATATGCTTGTTGCTGATTGACCAATGTTTTTTGGGTGTCTACTTTTCATATGTAAAAAGGCCATAATTTCTATTAACATAAATAAAATACCGGTAGGCAAGTTATGCTCAATAAAGAGTTCTACAGTACAGTAAATAAGTTCTGATGTCTAGCCACTAGAGATAATCTTATAAAAATCTTTATTATTCTATTCCTTTATACTATTATTCTGAGATCAAGAAGTTTTGTTCTGTACGGTACTTACAGTACTGGTGATAATAATTATTGATAAACATTTATTATAATGTCCAATAATGGTAGTAAATGATTTCCTTTCAGTATCACCACCCGGGCACTGAAAATCAAAATGGAGATGTCAATGACGAGTACATGGGAGAAAAAGAAGATGTTGCGGTGAGTCTTTCTTCATAAATATGAAAGTTTTTTTAAAAGCATTGCAATACGTGGATGGAATATATCATTGAACTATAGGCTATATAGCTCTACCTCTATTCTAAACCTCTATTCTAAAAAAAAGTATACCAAAAAGCCTAAAAAATAGTGAATGTTTCTCTTACATGGTTCAAGAATTACTGGAAAAGTTTAATGCAAACTGTTTTTCGATAGTGATGAAAAATGTCTCTTCATGAAATAAATGGACTATTCAATCTAATTCTGATAGTAAACTTTTCAATTTCAACTGATAAGATAGAAAGACACATCTGTAGTGGTTTTCCTGCAAAAATTAAATTGTTTAAAATTCAAGCAGCTGGAACAATAACCAATAACATAATGTTCCCAAAACTATTGAATTGGAGAAGTGTTCAGCATTATGACAAATTTTTCAGAAAATTTTTGAACTTTTATCATAAATAAAATTGTTGCAATATGCTTTTATACTCTTCGCTATCCGGCCTATATGATATCAATTAACATTTTCTCTGTGTCTAGAAATCATACACATATTCTTCATTGATAAATAACACTCCACAACAATAATACATTACTATTATTCAAAACCATATCATAGGGGTACCATAGTTAATTGTTGCCTGAAAAATATTGTTTGGAAATTCGTTTTTGATTACTTGATTATATAATAAATTGAATATATATTAGATAGAATATATAATGATAACTAGAATTATATTGCATTTAGAAATAAATGTAAATAGAAAATATATAATAAGAATAATAATGTATAATATGACTAGAATTTCAAGTTGATAAATGGTTGAAAATTATGATATCTTATATAGGATTATCATTTTTCCTTACTGTCGTAGGAAGCTACTCCAGTTGATGAACAGGGTACATCAAGGACAAGAGAGAATTCAGAAGATTTCAAACAGCGATTAAGAAAAGATCTCATGAACCGGGATGGCCATAGGTGAGTAATAATGTGGAAACCATTAATGCACCTTCTTGTAAGATATCCAAGTGAACAATATTATTTTTATACTAATTGATTCATAAACCAAAGTTTTCTTCCTCTAAACATGTATGAATAAACAAATTGAAGAGGTTGCTGCAGATTGTAGAAGCAGCTCCATTCTTGAATTATTGCTCAGTTGATGCTGAAGACCTGAAGAAATTGTAATATCAAACAAAACCAGTGCACAGTGAAAAAATACAAGAATAAGATCAGTAACTTTAATATACAATCCAAAGAACACGTTGGAGAATTTATAAAATTATATAAAATTGTGCTTTGTAGGCCTATATTTATTAAAAATTACAATGTAAATTTTTTAATAGCAATAGTCTGTAGAAGGTGGTGAAAGAATAAATACTGTGCATGAATAAAGTCAATAGTTAGGCAATACAAACTAAAAGAACAAGAGAGAATTCTTAACTGTATAAAAGTAGGTTCATATCACATTATTAATTTGTAATGAGCAGATCTGTAGCAATAATGTTGTATTATTAAAAAAAGACACCCACAAAAAACCAACACTTTAGTGTGTTTGTGCAACCTCTCTTATATTAACTACACAGTCATTCATTTCTATTTTTTAATTATTATTATGAGGGCACATAAATGAATATTTGTTTGCTTGTTACTTGGTATTTGAATCCGTTTAAGAAGTTTAAAATTCCAAGATTTGAAAATATTTTCAGGTATGATGAGTGAAGCTCCATTTTGTTATGTTTCAGGGATCTCAACAAACATACAACATTTTTCTCGTTAGGATTCAAGGACAAAACGAAAGAGCGAGATTACAATCGAAACAAAGAGTCATTTTCTGGAGTCAGTTTGATTGGTTGTCCCTTAGTTCTCTTATTTACTTCATCTGCTCAATTCATTGTCTTGCCAAGGTGAGTATCAATTACACATTATTCGTCATTTTTTAATGCCTATTGAATCACATTAGTCAAATTTTCACCTTTAGTACCGTATGTATAATTCTATCCATTTATCGTTCATCGCTCAAGGTCCTTAGTTTAACATCCATATCATGAGTCAACAATGTTTCTTCCTGAAGCTATTATGGCTACATTAAGTTGTTATTATGTTCCCTTATTATATGATGAATATTTCCATTCAAAAAAGAAAATAATTATTAAAATAAAATAATGAATCAATCGAAGGTAAGCAATCTTTTTCTAATCCATTCCATTCTTAAGAATAATGCTAATGAATATTGTTTTCGTGTTTTCGAGCTTGCATTTTTTGTTGATTGTGAAATATTGTAATTCTAGGGATCTCCTCAGTATTACATCATTTGCAGCTGGGATGCTGTTACTACTGGCACTTACAGTGATTCCAATAGCCGAGGCCTTCCCAACAGTGAGTAGTGTAATCTTTTGGAGAAGTTTATTATTGATAAGTTACTCTTCTTTCATACTAAAGCTTCTTTCTCTATGATAATTCTCAACACAGAGATGAGAATCAAGTTCATATTAAAATGTAATGCGATATAAAAAAGGAATATATTCTTTGAAAAATCAATGTAAGAAGTAAATATAAAAAAGTAATGCCTTATTCATTAAAGGTTTATCCAAATTTAATGAAGCTTCACCCACATCTGTATCGCAGAACTATCGCAGTAGTCGCAGTACTGTATTTTCTATCCTAGGTAAGTAGAGACTATAAGATGCAGCGCTTAAGTGGTGACACACTGTTAGCTCTGCTGAAAGGTCAAGTTTCTTATTAGAAGAATAATATGTTTACATAACTATGGATTTTGGAAAAGAACCGAAGAAAATAAATCTTCATCAATGATTAATCGACGAAAGATTAAATGAATCTTCCTCTTTGTAGGGAACTGTTTTGAGATATTAATTATTTTTTCAAGTTGGCTATTGAATTCCTCCATACATTACAAAATGCGATGTCTCGTCACTAGAATCTAGTTTCTATCACTAGAATGACCTGTCAAACTTATTTTATGTGGAAAAATGTTCAAATTTTATTAATTAAATTAGTTCTGTTTCGATTTTAGTTATGAAAATTTACATATTTTTACAATTTTCTGTCAATTGTTTCAGATAGTGCCAAGGCCAATAGTACAATTGAGTGAATCTGTCAATGGCATACACTGGTTGCGAAAGTTGATTACAGTGTTGGTCATTGGTACACTTGGAATCACCAACCTTATTGATGTGGTAAGTGCAGTATGATGTCAATTTATTATCAAAATATTAAAATGAAACATGTCTCCATGAAAGGACTATTCTTACATCTCGAAAACAAAGATATCTTCATAATTTAAGGGGTTGATAAAGGGGATATCATGAAATATGATGGAATAGTATTCTCATATATACGGTATATGAATATACAATACACTAAGGTGCTATATCCCCATTAAAAAAATAATATTCACCTCCCCACGCAAAACAATCTGGGCATAACCTGGTAAAACATTCTAATATTTTGTGTGATACTCTGATGGCGTAGATATTCTATACTCTAGACTCATAATTTCAATTTCCACAAAGAATTATTGGATGTGAAATGAAATCTCTTGAACCTAACAACTAACATTTCCAATAACTGAACATAATTATTATGTGCTTCGTGGAAAGTCAGCATTAGAAACACACATTCATAAGCCATTATTCAAATAAGTGTTCAAACTCTAAAGTAATTGAATTTTTTCGTGTTCTCGTGCCTCTTGAAACATATTTGAGCTTAAAATTATAATATTCTTAATATATTATTTTCCAGCTTTCAAACAAATTCCACTCTTAATTTAACAAACAGTAACTTATTTTGGATCATATTATTCATCTTCATGAATTCTAATCAGAATTTAGCGAGCAGTAGCTTATTTTGGATTATTATATTTATCTTATAAATGAAAGTGCATTATTTCATTCCATTACCTTGTATCCTTATAATATTTCTATTGTCTATAATGCAGAGTATATTTCATGTAAATTGTAAGATTTTTGGCCAAAACAAAGAATTATTTGGAATTTGAAATTTCGATTTTAGTGAACTGTTTCTAACAAACAGTTTCCTATTGAAGATTTCGTGCACGGATCTCATATCACTTTTTGCCAAAATGAAGAATTATTTGGAATTAAAATTTGGAACTAAATTTGGAATTAAAATTTAGTTTAAAATTTGGAAAATCAGTTTAAAATTTGGAAATTTAGTTTAAAATTTAGTTTTCAATTTGGAATTAAAATTTGGAATTAAAATCTAGTTTTTTTGTGAACCATTTTTAATAACAAACAGTTTTCGTGCATCCCATATCACTTTTTTGCGACGAATTCAGTTTTTTCGTCGACCGTTTTCAAGAACCAATTTCGTTTGCAGATTTCGTGCACGGACCCGATATCGCTGGAGCCACCTTCGAATTGCACGTCAATAGACGACGTGAGGGACGCCTGCCTCTACCCGTCCTACTTCTCCTACTTCAGCGTGCTGGTGCTGGTGGCAGCCGGCTTGCCAGCCCAGCTGTCGCATCTAGTCAAAACAGCTCTGCTCGCCCTGCTGTCGCTCGCGCACTGTCTAGTCAATTTATTCCTAATTGGTCCTGCACTTGACTGTGAAGAGATGGTCAACCATAGGGAATGGGGCAAGTGAGTCTCCCAACGTTCCCTATTACAAATATATCAGTTATTTATATGATATCACTTAGATGCAGGATTATTGAGTGAATCATTTTTGTATCATTGTCCATTCATGAACTTTAATGCACAATCCCTGTGTCCACGCTTCGTTGATTGTTGTGTGTTGTACAGCATGCTGCATATGCTTTATTAGCAAACGTCTTAACTGGCCATAGCCGAGTTTAAGTGCTGGCTTTAGACACCTAGAGGTCGCTGGGTTCAAACCCGGTCAGACCGTGGAGATTTTAAGCTCACGCCATACCTCGTGTTTTGAGGACACGCTAAGCCGTCGGTCCCGGCTGCCTAAAAACAGTCGTTAAGTCACGTCAGAGACCCTGAACTGATCAGGAGTGACCTGAAAACTCTGACACCAGACCTGAGCCAGCCAGGTTATACGGAATTATTATTATAGCAAACGTCGACTAAGTGTGGACATAGCTACTGATGATGTACATTGATGAACACTTATATACATTATAAAATATGAATAGATGAACAATTTTTACAGTAAATAAATAAAAAATAATAATTGTACTAAAATTGAAATGGATGATAATATAAAATATATAATTCATACTATGAATAATACACAGTATTCAATTTAAATTCAGATGAGGCCTATTCAAATTAAACGATTACTTAATAATGGAAAAATAGTCAAATGCAGTGGGTAAAAAGGAGTGCAGTAATGGGACGCTGCTGAAGGCTTCTATGGGAGACTTTGGTATTATATGATATTATTATTCTTATTTTATAAGAAATAAATGGTGGGTTCAAGTGACTAGCTTTGATAAATTTAACAAAATTTGCCTAAAAATTTATTTACTGTTAGTGACACTCAATATGAATGTTTAAACGACAATTTATTATTATAATTCAAAAAATTGATTTTTTCAATAGCTAGGGAACAAGGAGTTATTACTGTCAATAAACCATGAAATATATCACTCATTACGAATTTCTTTCTTCGTGTTAGTTTATTTATTTTTCTGTATTTAATATAAATTTTAGTTTTATTACTTGAATTCTAGTTCATGAAAATAATGAAACAAACTATATATTATATTAGTTCTTAGCGATAGAAACTGCTATTATGAAAAAATAGCATGTTATTATATATCTGCAATTATAATAATATATTCTAACATTATTTTCAGCTTGACTCCAGGGAAGTACACTCTATCAGTTCTGTTGGTTGCAGTCACGGTTGCTCTGTCCCTGCTTGCCAGGCATGTAAGTACCTTAATGAATGAATCTCTTACAAAAACTTCTTCTCCTAAATTATTAGTAAGCCTAAATTGAGTGATAATACTATGTGAACACAGTCTTTAATGGAACTAACTTACTCCAGAAATTTCTTCAGAAATTCAAAACGGTAACCTGTTAAAATAGATTTTGGGACTATTAAATTATTTTCTGAGGGTGACGATACTCAAATGAGCTCTAGACTTGTGCGTGGGTAATGAAAGGGGCGATGATGAGAGATGATGACTGTTTTTAGGCAGTCGGGACCTTGAAATTTCAAATATTCTAATCATCCTGATTTCAGATGGAGAAATCTTCCAGAGTTCTATTTCTCTGGAAAATTGAAGTGGAAGAGCAACGAGAAAGAGCTTCGGATATAAGACGACGAAACGAGGCTCTCGTTTACAACATTTTGCCGCAGCATGTAGCTACGCACTTCCTTGGTAACAGGAAACGTCAGCATGAGGAACTGTACAGTCAAAGCTATGCTGAAGTCGGGGTGCTGTTTGCTTCTATGCCAAATTTTACAGGTGAGTTGTACACCTGAAAAATGTGCACAATACACCTTTATATTGGGACACAAAAGTATATTGGGTGCAGTGAGAATAATTATTGTAGGGAAAAGTGGAAAGTAATTAGAAATAGTTATTAGGTATTGCAGTTCACCACCGCCAAAATTGTGTCAAAACAGGCTCCTTCAATTACATTTGTCAATGAATCATTTGCTAGATTCAATGACAAAAAAATAATTGAATACGAAATATTATAGCATTGTTCTGGCATGACAAGAACATATTTATCCTTCCTGTTTCTATGCAATAATGAAGTTGCTACATACACAATACAGTATAAGTACTATGACTGTATTTATTGTCAGTATAATCTCAGTATGACTCAGTATTTTATGTCAGTATTTATTTCCAGTATGTCTATATAATTGCTCAGTGTATAATCATGCTGAAGATGAAGAACTGAAAAGTGTGGGTTGCATGGCAATTTTTAGTCCCCAGAATGTTTTGGATCATAATGATATTTTTTCATAGTACTATTCTCATTATCAGGAGTCTTGCTCATTAGTTTAATCCATTTCTGAATAGACTATGATAATTATTTTTCTTGTTTTCAATATTTTTCCACAGATTTCTACTCTGAAGAGACTGTTAACAACCAAGGCTTGGAGTGTTTGAGGTTTCTCAATGAAGTCATATCAGATTTTGATGCGGTAAGTAAAGCTAATCCACTGCTTTGTAAATCTTTTAAATATTCTCTAGAACAAAATGCAAGTACGGTATTATTGGAGAGCTCTATTCTTCTTTAGTGCAAATTCCAATAATATGTTTCCTTTCGTAGTTGTCCTATTCATGAGTCTGGATAGGCATTCAGTTCTTATTAAAAATTATTATTACCTATATTGGAGTAACCGTCTCAAGTAAAAATTTGGATAATGTAGAGATACAAAATAGGGTAAACTCAGCAAACCGGTTTATGTGTATGTATGTCTGCAACAAATTACTTTCTTCAAAGTCGCTAAACCACAAAACAAAGCTCAGACGATATAAAACAATTATAAGTCCAGTACTACTGTATGGGTCTGAAACGTGGAAAATGACCAAGAAGGAAGAAAAAAACTAATGGTGTTCGAAAATAAAGTGCTGCAAAAGATATATGGGCCCACATACGAACAAGGAGAATGGAGGAGGAAACCTGAAATGACATTCTGATTTCCAATTGATATTTTTCTGATGATGATAGAATAACCAGTTTGAAATATTTTTTTGTTTGTCAGTAATTCCAAGGCTTTAAAAATAGTCTCAATACTACATTTGTCCCAATTCTTTTTGTAAAGCTGTCTGGCAATAAACTTTTGATTCTACTCGATTTAATGTATTTTTTGTTTTTCTAGCTTTTGGAGCTTCCACAATTTCAAGACATAATCAAAATAAAAACAATTGGTTCAACGTATATGGCTGCAAGTGGACTGAACCCTACAAAAAAAGTGAAGGTATTTGATATTTATGTTAAAACTCAAAACTAAAATGTTCTTCAATTCATAAAACTTTTCTACATGGACCTGAAAGAGCATTAGTGGAGATATTCAAATTTAATTTCTCTAGAAAATGTCACTTTCAAAGGACTTTGTGATCTACTATTCAATTTGATATTATCAACTAAATTCAGTATAATATAGAGATTATAACAATTTGAAATTTAAAATAAATTTTTAATAATTTCAAATTAATGCAAAAAAAAGATATAATCGAGAATGAATCAGAAAACAAATTATTTCCTGATAACTTATGTTCTAAAAATGGACTATAATAATGTTATGATACAGTGTAAGATAAATCTTATAAATATAATTCCAAGATTCATAACCCGTATGTATTTTTTTCAGCCCGAAGATCCTGTAGAAGTGAGGTGGGCGCATCTTGCTCTTCTTGTTGAATTTGCTTTTGAATTGAAAAAAGCTCTACAAAGCATAAATGAGCAGAGCTTCAACCATTTTGTTTTAAAAATGGGTACGTATTATCTGGTTTGGTGAAATTCATGTAGGACGACTAGAAAGAGTATTTTTAACAGATTTACTCATTATTGAAGGAGTTTGAAGGTCCTTTGATCAAGAAAAAACAATAATTCTATCAAACAACTATTAAGAATATTGATGGAATTGTTAATCTTTTTTATTTTCTTCTAAACATTCTCCTGAATTTTTAACCAATAATAATATACCCTCTGTTAAACAATTTCTTCAATTTTCAACTAATAATATACCCACTGTTTTCTGTAGGTATAAATCATGGACCAATCACAGCTGGAGTTATTGGAGCAAGAAAGCCGCATTACGACATATGGGGGAATTCCGTGAATGTCGCTTCAAGAATGGAGAGTACAGGGAAAGCTGGATGTATCCAGGTAAGCTTCTCAAAAAATTGAAAGTAATAGAATAGATTGAAGTAATACAAATCATAAAATTGAAAAAAATATTCATTCACAGGTTTCAATTCAATCATTCTAAAGTAACTTTACTACGAATAATACGAATAGGCCTAAAAAAGTATTCCGTATAAAATTTATATCAATAACACAACATCCCTCAATGAATCAAGAGTCTATCTATAGAAAGTAGTAAGTTGTCAAATTTTTTGGTTTCCCATTAGTTACATCACCACAAAAACTATTTCATTAATAATGATAGATGGGATGATATCAATTCAATTCCTAAGTTTTTAAAGGATATTCTTTAATCCAAAACTTACATCTCCATTCTCTCTTTGTATAATGTCAATGTGTGTTTTTAATTGTATTTCAATCTGTGATTGAGAATTTCTATGATAATAATTGAATTTGATTATCATGTTTCATTATGTATATCATTATCATTACATAGAAAATTTATTACTTCCGTTTAAGTGAATATTACTTGTTTTCTAGGTGACTGAGGAGACCTGCAATATTCTTCAGGGCTTTGGGTACATTTTCGAGCAACGAGGTTTGGTAGCTGTGAAAGGCAAGGGTCAGTTGATGACCTACTATCTAATTGGAAAAGGGCCCACCAGCAACGGAGCGGTCTACTCGACAATGGAGACCGTGAGAGAAGAAGAGGAAGAAGACACAGAGGAGAACACTCTCGGTGACAGGGAAGCTCTGTTGTCAGCTGAAGGTCCTCAGCCGGTTATTGCCACTTCGGATAGTGAAGGCCATTAGCACAATATAGACTATTGATAAGTAGTGATAAAAACTTGATAAGATTCTTAACTAAGAAGAGTTACTGGTGGTTACACAGTAAATCTTGAGTCCTTATTGGTCAAGATCAACTTACAACAAAACTTAGGTTAAATCAGATCTTTTGACTATCCAGTTCTTGGACTTTCTGTCAAGTATTTGATTTACATACGATCTTCCATAACAGTTATGAGATGCAGTAGATAAAATTGCATTTAATGTTATCATAAAAATATAGATCGAATTTATGTTCACCAGCTTTTTCTACTGATGGTAATACCAACGAGTTTGAAATATTCTTAAAACTGTAGATCCTTAAATTCAACTTTCGATCGTTTTAATCTCAAGTTTTTAAGAAAAATTTTGTTTTCCATAACCGATGAGGTTTTTATGATAGGAGATATACTGTATGGAGAAAGGTGGATCTAACTTCCTGAAATAATCCTGAATGCAAGTGGAAACTATACAAGTCTTGTATACAAATCATATTTCTATAACATGACTTGCGAAGAACCCTTGTCAAGGGAAAATAGTAGATATGAGATTTACTGTGTTGAAGTATCATATTGAAAAAAGAGACAGACTTTAGCCAAGGATATCAAGGAGATATTTACGTGAACCAAGTTGTTCCTGAAAAAAGTTGTTCTTGTTAAAATTTTCTTGTTACAATTGTAAATTTTTTGTTTAGATTAAGAAGCAGAAGATTTATTAAGTTTGAAGTATTCATAGATCTGATTTGTGTTCTCATTAATTTTATTTGAACTTACAGTGTAGCATAATTCAAAAGAAAGAGACAATCATGGGAGATATAGCCTGCTAAAATTGACTTGAATTTGAAGTCTTACAATAGCATATTCTGACTATTGAAGAGATGGAAATACTGACTCAGAGATATAGCCTATCCACAAATTGACTTGATATCAGTGAAGTCTCAAATATTTCAAATATTGACTATTGACAATATTTTTGAAATACTGAGTCAGAGGGTAACTATCCACAAATACAGTAGTTTATTAAAATAAACTACAATTGATAAAACTCTATACTCACGAATACTAATTAAGAACAGGATATACAGAAAGAAAAATAGATAAAATTATAGCTCACGAACACATATCCGAATTAATGTGAAAACTATATGACTGTATTCGATCTTGGAACCTTTGGATTATCAGACAGGCGCTTATCGCCCTCGGCTACGGACCACTCCAAAAGAAAGAAAATATATTGATTCCCTACTTTCCTTTGCAGGAATTTAAATATTAAAATATTCTGACCTATCTAGAGATAAAATGAATGAATATTTAAAATGTATTGGTGAATTTTTGTTGAGCTGGGGAGTTATTGAACTTCTAAAAGCTAGGCTGCAATCCCAAACAACTCTGGCTACTTATTTAGGAGTTTCAATATTTTCTTATTAATGATCACAATCTATCAATGCTAATCTTGTGAGGTTGTGAAGTTGCTATGTATCTAGTCAATTTGATTCAATAAGGTATTCTTCACCTTCTTGACGTGACTAAATAAAGAGTGTACCGATATCATTACATTGAAATTATAAGAATTAGATCCAATCACTATCATGCTGTCATCGTAATTTATACAGTATTAATTAATAAGATCAGTAAATCGATACACAATTTAGTTAAGGATAATCAGGGTAGTCTAAAAAATTATAGTTTTTATTCTTTGTACAGTCTACGTGATACTCAATGGTTTCAAAACAGTTTTTTGTACCTGCAATTGAAATCGTAAACACACACGATGTGACCACTGAGCTAAACATTCATTTAAATATGATGGATATTTGGTGGATGTGACATACTCTGAAAGATAAAGTAAATAATATGCCGTTCCTAAAATAAATCTTTTGAAATTTTCAACACATGTCGACTCAGTTGTGATGGCTATCAAGTCACTCATACCTTCTGTTGAATACATTTCTCATAATAATTCCGCAAAATAATAGAGTGCGATGAAATCAATTGTAGAGGATACCAATACTTCGAAGTCGTTGTTCAAATGATGAGGGATTACTCAGCAATGTATTCTTTGGGGAACTAACATTATCTAATTGACATTCTAATCTTATATAATTATGCTTGTCTAAAAGATGAGGGATCACTGTATTCTTTGGAAAACTGACATTTATTTAATTGACATTCAAATCTTATATAATTATGCCGTTTTTCTCAAATGGCTGTTCAATTCACATAATTTGTTTCAACTTGAAAAAAGTTTTCTTCAATTTAAAAAACAATTAAAAACTTGAGAAAAATTTCTGATTTTGCGCTAACAACACTGAGGGCTCGATAATACAAGCAGACATAGAAAAAAATCTATGAAAAGAATGAAATTATATGACTGTCAACTTCTGCATTTACTGGAAACATTACACCCATTTATATAATAATGTAAATAATAATCGATTTTCAAAAGTAGTTATTGTAAGTTAGTGGATAAACTTGTAGAGATCGAATTTAGAAAATGTGAAATAATATAATGAAAAATATCTATGAAAATGACCAAGTTCAATTGAAATATCTGATAATATACAATATGCACTTTAAATTGAATATTATTTTGAAAACCATCAATAGAGCCTAACGTTTTCATTTTTTGGATTTAATTCGAATAATATGTTTGTATTAGTAATCTCATGTGTATACACCGATCTCAGTAGAATAATAGCTTGTAGAGATATGTGAAATTGAAAAGCAAAAATTTAATAATGTTTAAATTCAAATATAATATATGTTAAGTAGTTTTAAGAGAAGAAACTGTGATGTTAAATACCCTAACTAATTAGGTATGAATGGTTTGAAGATATGGATGATTAAGATGAATGCTATCACAGTATTAGTATCATATTATGTAACTTGACACCCACTTTATAACTGGTATGATTTGATCCATTTTTACTATTGTATATTCTGAGTATGAAAAACACTTTTAGAAAATTATTAATAGTTTTTGGAATGTATTCAAGGCAGGATTATTCGAAAATAATAAGAGAATTCTCCAATTACCTCTCAACTCTGAGAGATATGCATTTATAATACCGTAATGTAATTGAATTGCAATTGGTGCTTTTGTGAGATGAATTATTTATAATTTCAATTTTTTATTTATGAGTGAAAAATAACGTATGTAGTGATAATAACATGTATGCGTGGTCTTATTTCTTGCGTGTATGTGGATAATGATTAAGAGAAAATTATAAATAGATATAGGGAACTGAGTGGAAGAAGAATTATGTAGATTTATGTCTCTTCAGGACATTGTCTAGTCAAATAGAATAGGTCGAGCTGATTACATGAAACATCTCAAAATGAATCACTTGACCTCTTATTACGAAAAATAATTTTTGGGTTAATCTAAATTCAATATTAAAGATGTAGTTTTAGTTACTACAATGAATGGCAATATTTGCTTAAGCTTGCATGTAACTTTGTATCTACCGAACTTATTGCTGAATCGTATATATTTTGCTAGATATTTAAGCAAACGGAGAATCTATATAATTTTGATCAAGTAGGAAATTATCGATTCCTTCATTCAACAATCTGAAAAACGTCTTGAATAATCAATATCAGTCACTAAAACAAAAAAATAGATGGATGTGACTTGTAGCGATAAGAATAATTTGTTTGTTACATACCTTGTAGTTCATGATACTCATGGAAAATGATTTTGATTTCTCTGAAAAAGGAAAAATTCCAGTGTTCGATTGAGTGTTAGAGTATGCTCTTGAGACTGATTTGAAAGGAAGATCCTTTTCTGAATGCGCTTCATTGAAATATATTATTTCTCTTAATAGGTACGTCCCAAAAATTATTGAAAACGAATTTGCTTTCAAGTTTAGACACAGAGATTTCTTCTATCAGAAATCGAGAAATATTTTTTTGACTTTTAATTATGTAAAAGTAACCTATGCTTATCAGTTTCCAACATTAAATTCTAATACGAATTAGTATATCAACCTTATGAAACTATGTTAGTTACCAAGATTATATTCTTATGCCATTAGCAGAACCCATAACACAAGTAATGTTCAGTACTTAAATAATTCAAATATAATTTGAATGATAAATTATCAAAAATGTGAATAAAATTATTTTATTGAAACGTTTGGTTCTATTTCTATAAATGTAGTACAATACTTCAAGGTATAAAGATTGTGATTTATTCCGACTATAGAAAAAATATTGTTATAGCAATTATTTATTGATCAGGAAAACCTTGATCTTCATGTTTTTCTATGCTTAATTTTTCTATTCCTTTCCAAAAATGTTGATTGAATAATTGTGAAAATCTTGATGAAAATATAAATACATGGAATATGATTCTTCAAAATATTCTCATAATTCTACCATCCTCAAATGCCTTTGAAACAAATTTTCTTTCTAATTTTGTAATTCATCATGTACTTTTCATGTGTTATTCAACGTTTTCTTTGGTATGAAACAAGAGTACTAGAATACACGGTACTAGCAGGTGTGTGGCTGGGTTCAGGGTGACGACACGCCTTTCAACAGACAAGTGTAGGATTCATGAGGATGGCGCCTGCAAATGACTTATTTAACGTTTCCTTGGTTACTCATTTCGATGTAGAGGGTGCCATCTCCGCAGCAGTCTAGCCTACTGTACATAGCCTACTCATGCGATACCGTGTTTTTTAGTATCCGTGGTATGAAGTGAGTTTCCATACTACTATACAAAAAAGAGTCTTGAGAATTCAACAAAATGAATACGACTCATCGGTATTGACATTTTTTCTTTAAAATAATCATGAAAATAAGTTTACACAGATGCCTATACTTACCTTTTGGTCAAGGATAGACTGGAAGGGTTGAACATTCAAAGAAATAGCATATTCCGAATTTTAATAGTATAATTTATTATTTATTCAACTTCAACATGACTGTCAGTGTCTAATGTAGGATTTTAAATGCGTAAACCTGTTTCTAGAGGCTAATCTCGAATGAACAATAAACTTGCTTGAAGTTCTAAGATATTTCCTAAATATTTAACCAGAATAATGATAAGCCTATTTAAAAGAGCTTGACTGATACGTTTGAAACACCAAACGTTTTTTAAGAGCATTTCTGAAATGCGCTTATAGCAAATATGATATCGATGGCCTAATAACAATCACTCCATACATATACTGATATAGAGACCATATCTTTTCAGATAGTCAATTCGTCTTCCAACAAAGAGTGGGAAACATCACCGATCGAAGATACTGTAATAATGAAATCATCTTTCCGTCTTCGGACGAAGACATGCCATTGTCCCTTCTCAAAGATAATGATATTATTATGAACATTTCCCTGTCTCCACAATCTATAAATAAACATGTGACTATATGTTGTGATCTTCTTGTTCATGCATTGACAGGGAATAATTCTCTGTCAATAATAATTCATTGAGAATTATTTCCCCCATATCAAAGCACTGTGACTTTCTTAGACTAAACCAACTTGGATGTGGAATGTATGTGTACGAGTAGCCTATAATGTATTATGTGTGGGAATCAATTTGCTATTTATTACACTTTAATGATCAACACTAATGTGTTTCGTACTGTAGGCCTACTCCCACTTATTTATTGACATTGAAATTAGATGATTTCCAATTTCCAAGGGAGAGCCCGCACTTATAGTAAGTTACATTATAATCAGCTAATGAATGAAAAAACTATTCAACTCTGGGTTTCATACAAACAGAGAAACATGCGACAGTTGGTCAGTTTATAAACTTCCTTGTAGAGTTTAAAGAAATTCAGAGATTTTCTAATTGTAGGTTCTACAAGAGAAGGTAGAGAAATTGAAAATGTATATTGAATGATCTTTGTTCAATTTGAAGATCCTAGAAGTCTAGAACCTAGTTTCTATAATTGAGGGTTCATTTTTCTACATTCTATTTTGGTTCAAGCCTCTGACTGAGAATTCTGTTGATCTATGCTAATTGTCGTGGTATTTCGAATATTATTCGATATTGTGTAAATGTTGCACGCTTCTTGTATTGCACTATTGCAAGCTCCGCTCCTCCATGAGTTGTAGACTTCATTTGCGTCGGCCTCTTCTCTGTCATTCTCGTCATACAATGCTTCACTGAAGTCTGCCACACTGCCCAGTGAATCTCTTAGCGAATTTTCGTAGTTTTCGAAAATGGGGGCCGATGCACATGATGGTGAAGGAGATTCTTCTGATAGAATGGATCGACCTGTTGAAAAAAAATATAAATAGTTTATAAATTAAATTGTTACTCACTCGGTGAGAGCGGTTGCTAAGTAATCATGTGGTTAAGAAACAAATATTCAAGACCGCTCTCGGAAGGGTGACCGATACAAAAAATTGCGCAATTAGGCGAGGTGGAACCTACCCGTAAGGGTCTCCCCACCGATAAAAATCTATACGATAAAAAAATTAAATTAAAAATAATTTAAGAATAAGCCTAGCATAATATAATTAATAATTTTAAACAATTCAAGTATTCAACTTCCTATTCAACTGTTTCTTTTAGAACCAAACCGATTTTAAAGAATCTATTTAGCTACAGTAAAGATAAAATTGATGTATGGGATAGAAGTGGGGTATATAGGCTTAAATGTGGGGATTGTAATGCGACCTATGTTGGTCAAACTGGTAGAAGTTTCAAAATCAGGGTAAAAGAACATATCAAAGATTGGAATAAGTGTAATGGAGATTCAAACTTTGCTGAACATTTGATAACAAATAATCATAAGTTCAAGGCCGAGGAGAATGTTGAGTTTCTGCATTTTAATAACAAGGGCAGAATTCTCAACATACTGGAAGCTCTAGAAATAACTAGGGTAACAAAAGATGATCAACAGTTTAGTTTGAATGACCAAATTCATTTCAATCAATACAACACCACAAATCTCATTTTATCATAATTTGTTAGGCAGATATTACGGTATTAGTTTATTCTTTTGTTTTTCTTATTCTTCCGTAATACTGTTTCATTTATTTCTTAGGTTATTGTAGCTATTTATTGTTCTTCAATTATGTTTTCTGTTTAAATCGCTTGTCTGTGCGTTAAATTTTCAGTTTACCAGAGATTAATAATGGTGTAACAACCGAAACCGGTATCTCGATTTTCTAATAAATCAGTGGTTTGACAACATCTTGTCTTTTCATTTATTATTCAACTTCCGGTTAAATACTGAAAATTCAATTTAATTGGTCATATCGATACCCTTCCTCGGCTCTATTTCAAGTTGAACCATCTGAAATTCTTTTCCTGCAAATAGTATTTTATGATATTGCAGATGCAGATATTAATATTGGCGATGTTCTGACAAATATGGGTTTATAATTTTCAGAAATAGATTCTATATAATTATCAAATAATATAATAATCAAAATGAATTTTTTCTCAATATTATACTGAATTATCGAAATAGTATTCAAAAATACTTCTGAGGCCTGTTCCGTGAGATTTCAAAAATGTAATTGTAGAAATTTTTATGGGGAACTACCATTAGATTACGCAGTTTTCATTGAGTTTATTCATCTTAACTCTTTCATATAATTTTTTCATGGAAGCAGTGGATTTTAGTTATTTAATACAAAGTAAAAGGCATTGCAGTATCTTTCTATGTAATGAAAAACTTTATTATTACTTTTAAAAAACTTATAAATTTGTACTTCTAATTTTATCAGAGATTAAGAGTAATCAATTTTTACTATGAAATTTTTAAAGCAACTTGTTCAGAATTTTATCTCTTTTTTTGGACCTTGAAACAATGTATATTTTGGGCGATTAATGAATACTGAAGACTGTTTTATCCATTTTCACTAAATTCAATCCTCTCCAAACGTATTTTAGTACAGTTCTGAACTACTGAACACCCAACTCATTTATTGATTGTAGTGTCACTTCTCTTATCAAAATGACGAATTATTTTCCTTGGTTGGAAAAATAATCAAATTACAGCCTACACATCCTAATAGCTTCAGGATAGTTTGAAATTTTGTATTACATTTCACAGTGGTCTACAATACCCTTATTTTTTTGCTTTAGTATTGGATTCTGCAGATCGTGCAAAAATAAAATGAAATGAGAGATATATTTTGAAAACATTTTGATGATCTATTCTAGTCTCTACTCAATATCAACTCATATGAACGACACAAAAGGATAATTATTCTTCCTCTGTTTATGAACTTACCAGCTTACGAATTATTCTCCTTGGTTGGAAAAATAATCAAATTACAGCCTACACATCCTAATAGCTTCAGGATAGTTTGAAATTTTGTATTACATTTCACAGTGGTCTACAATACCCTTATTTTTTTGCTTTCATATTGGATTCTGCAGACCTTTCAAAAATAAAATGAAATGAGAGATATCTTTTGAAAACATTTTGATGATCTATTCCAGTTTCTACTATCAATATCAACTCATATGAACGACACGAAAAGGATAATTATTCTTCCTCTGATTATGAACTTACCAGCTGAGGCAGTAGGTATAAACCACCAAATTGTAAGTCCAATAGCCACCATCATAGCCAGCACGACAACTGTTACGACCACAAGCTGGGCTTCTGATTCTTCTGGAAAATCAAAAGGGAATATTTCACTAATACAGTACTCTGAAATGCACCCAAATCTAAAAATTATGAATAAGGTGAAACAGAACGGAAAAAAGAGAATTGAAAAATCATATAATTTTGATTATTTATTATAAAGATTAAATTTGTCAAATCAACCAAAATGAAAACGGCTAGAATAACGGGATATTGACATTTTCATAAGGAAGCCTTTTGTTACTTTCAGCTTGTTGACTACCATGGTCGTACTGGTATCAATATTTTGAGGGGAAACTATTTATAATGACATAAACAAATAAACTCAATGATTTTTTCCAAGATCAATGAATGCATATTATCAGTATAATACTAATAAATCAGTAGTAACAAAATAGAAAGAAAATGAAATACATAACTTTATAATAAATCAATGATAATGAAATAGAATAAAATAAAATAATAAACATAAAGTAAAGAATAAAACATACAACAATATAAATAAATTTATAATTCATCTGTAAAATTAAATTCAAATTTATGTGTACGTATTTTCCTAAAAAAATATATATAATGTAATAATAATTACTATCATATAATGTCATCACCAGTAAACAAAAAACTTTGCCCGCTGGTGATCGTTGCAAAAAAGTTACATTATTTTAAAAATGTGGTTGTTTTCCAAGACTTTTTGAAAAATTAAATGATGCTCCCAATTGAAAAGAAAATACTGATACTACAGTAGTACAGTAGTACTGATATTTCAGTACTATCATCAGTAGAATAGATTAGTACTATCAGTATTGATAGTACCTATTTAATCAGTAATATTTTCAATTTCTAAGTGATAATTATTTGACAGCTATTCAACGTACCGTTAAAAGCTCTTCCAGATAGGTCTTCTTGCAATAGTTGGAGAGGAGAAGCTTGCACCTCGTTGCCTATCATTTCATTCATGGATGGCGGTGAATCACTGCTTGGCATCACTTCACCGTCCAAACTTGTTGATGGTAAATTAAGTCTGGAATTGCAAGAAAAAACTCATCAAAACAGCGATCAAATAAGAGAAATCTCATTCCCTTGTAATTAGAAAGCATTTATTTCAGAACAATTTAACGAAAATGAAATAATTCAATCACCATCGTCACTCTTCCTAATAAACGATTGAATCATTTCATGAGGTTCATTGAAGATAAAAATTTGAAGGATTCATCACTTTGCAGCAATTTGTCTTGTGAAATATGTATATATAGATAGTGGTTGGTCCAGTTGTGTTATGTGGTAAATCTGATTTTGTATGATTACAAACTCAAAATTCACTTTCCGGTGGTCTTGAAAAAAGAGTGGTTCCATTCATTCTTTTACTTCAGCATTGGCACATTAGTCGAAACTTTGAATTACATTTTGAAATATGAAATTGTGCTTAAAAAATTGGAAAAATAAGATTTTTTATCTGCATTATTTTCTTCAGCTCTTGTAATATCTTCTCAATATATTGAATTTGATAGAAATTTGGAATCTCCTATACTTTGAAGAGTCTTCGAATATTCTATACGAGCAGTAGCTCTCACACTTTTTGGTGACGTCCATTTTACTTACTTCGGGAACTTTCTGCATCAGTGCATTGATAAAACCATACCCATCTGGAAAAATGTTTTTTTTTGTAATATTCCATATCATTGAATAATCATGGTATCATAATCAATATCATAATAATCATGGTAACTTCATACTTCTGGTTCGTACAACTTACTTCTGGTTCAAAACATACTTTTGATTAAAAACGAAACACTTCAATTGAAAAATAAATAATAACAATTTAGGAAATCTCCCAAGATTAATGAGGTTCTTCAAATACTCTTTAGGCCTAGGCCTTACATTAAATTGAAAGAACGGCACTTACCCTGCTCTCACAGTAAGAGTTTCTGGTTGAAATGTACAGAGCACCAGGAACCGTCGAGTACTGTGTGTGAGTATGGGCAGATTCTCTTGAACGAGTATGAAGGTGGTGACAGCTGTGCGATTGACATAGCTGCCACAGAGCTTGTGCTGGATCCTGAGCGTGTACACTTCCCTCGGGCTGCTCCCGTCCCCTGAGACGGCGCAGTCCTCACCGTCACCCCCTGTTTCAACAGCTATCCGTCCCCCGAAGTAAGGCCCGGTCGCCACTTCGACCTCACTCACATCAGGCAAGCAGAGACTCGCTTTGGCTGAAACTGAAAACGGAATGCGCAATGTCAATCAATTCAAAATTCAAATTCATTTCATTTTTCCCCACAATACAAATTCAAATTCAAATCCATTCAAAAGTTTACATACAATACAATTTAGAATACAATTTCCAAAATTGGAAAGGTCCCAGTGGCAGAGGCGAGGCTAATCGGTGAGATTAGATAAAAGACAGCGCCTACCACTCCCTTTGTAACGGTGACCGGCTCCTCTAAATACAAAAATTTATGAGCTTCAAAATCGCTTCTCGGTGGTTTGGAACCCACCTAAAGCTGTAGGTCCATTCATCTCTCATCATCATCCTTCCCATTACCCACGCACAAGCTTAGAGCTTATGTGGGCATCATCCCTAGCAAAAAAAAAAGCACCAGCAAAGGAAAATCTGAGCGCGGATGCGAAACAATACATTATATAAAGAGAATCTTATGTAATACAAAACGTATTATACTAATACAGCAAAAAACCTGCAGAGACATAAGCCTGAGCGCAGGAAAAATGGATAAATATGTGAAGGATGTAGGGATATAATTTATGAAATACAAGTCGTTACTTTAACTGAATATAATTTATCTTCATAATTTTTCTGAATTTGTTCGTTTAATTTTTCCACTTTCTTCAAGTATCATTTAGATTATTTTCGAAGAAGTGGCATTTTCCCGAATGTCAGTTTTCAGAATTATTAAATCTCAAGAGATTTTGTACATTTCTGTAGTGCCAACTATATGATTAAGTCATGATGTCGTTTCGAATATTGTGGAACGAGCTTACAATAATTATCTTGAGCTTGTGTTAATCATATAAAAAATCAAATAAGTTACAGTAGTGTAACATTTTTAAAAAGTGTCAGTTTCCAGACTCTTTTGGCATTGAGGTGGAAGAAGAAATTGTTCAATGCTTACATTTATATTATTAAGAGATTAATTGTGAAGTCAAGAGACTCCTATCTGTAATAGCTGCCTATACCCATAATAGAGTCCTATCTGAATCATGAACAGATGCCAAGATAGGATTTCTCAATTCCAAAACTTGAAAAAATCCTAAAGCATTGACGGCTGACAGTTAGAATTTTTTTGAAGTGAATGTAGAAAAATAATGGATATTGCTTTTCCTGGAGGAAAAATATCTTCAATAGATGTCTTTTAATACCTGAAAATTGAAGAGAAAAATGCAATGTAGAAAAAGTGCCCATATTATCTCAAAAAATTCCCGTAAACATTAATTAATAGGAAGATATTTAGCAGCTTGTTATTCCGCGGTTTCAATATATTGGATGGAAGAGCCTTTCATATTAGCTATGAATTCCAGCATAACTTTGGGATGAGGAAAGTAATCAAACTCTCATATAGCTATCTGGTTGGGAGCCAGCCGTATGTTATGAGATGAAACTTTTCAATTGCTTGCTGGTTCAGATGAGTAAAGTTTTGATGTGAGACCTATCCATTTCTGAAAATCTCTAGGGACAATGCGTAACTATTTCATGCAAATAACCATCATCACACAACTGCCAATTTTCTAACAAGAAGGCAAGGCCTTCCGGCTTCAAAGGATAGAATTCAGTATTCAACTTTTAATTGGATAGTTTTGTTCTGGTATCTATTTTTTGAAAGAATTCAACACACAAATAAACTGAGAATCCACAAAGGCTCATTTACTCTCCCAAATAGGAAAATTGTTGCTTCAAGATAACGCTAGTTTCCTAATAGCAGGAATTGAGTTTAAGAGAAAAACTTATTCCTTTTATTCCCCTTATATTATCAATAAAATTATGTTCAATGAGTGTAATCCTTTTATTCCCCTTATATTATCAATAAAATTATGTTCAATGAGTGTATCCCTTGAAATGGTACTTCATATCCCTCAAACATATTACATTGATTCATAATTACAAGAATTTTATGACACTATTCAAATAAAGGGTGCCTCAGTCAAACCTGCATTTTTGAAATGACTGTGAAAAATGAATTGATGTATTGTCACCATCTTAATCTACATCTTTAAAACATCAGGAATGTAAATATGAATGTCGATTCGTAAATGCTTTTTAATGTAGATTAAGATAGTAACATTAAAATTTTGAAATATTCATCCGTTTATTTTTACAGTCATTTTGAAAATGCAGGTGTGACCGGGACAACCGTTATATTGTACATTATCTGAGGAAAAAATATTTTTTTAAATTCAATCAAATTTCAATGATAGCCTACATTACAGTGATTTTTACAAGAAATGAAATAAAGAATACCTGAAGAAGAAACATGGCATAGTAAAACTATTGCTTACATCCTTTTGTAGGAATGATAATACGTCTGCTTAGGTGATTGACTTTGTTGTCCATGAAATATCGTACCCTTCTTGTTTCCATGGGCTGTACTTCAAATGTATAATTCGTAGCCATCCGTAATCCATTTATTATTATAGAATATGTGTAGTAGGGTGACGACTGTATTGTCTCTTGCATTCCTGCTGAAGCTTCTATCATCTGAAAAAACAACCATATTTATACAATCATATTTGGAAAGATTATTTTAAATTTTTGCCAAAGATTGCCAAATCAATCATTACGCTAATTATTAGGCTACATCAACCTCCCAGACCATACACTTCCTGATATAAAAAATAATCTACATAATTCATTGTCATTGTCATAATTATTCATAATGTCAATCCAGTGAAAACAGTATGATGATGTATATTTAATGTGCACTATGAATTTTTTTTACGATTTTCGTTTTGTTTAGGCCTAAAATAAGTTAACCTAATAACTCAACAATTGTTTTTTAAACTAGTAAATTATCATCCAGATATAGGCTACCAACTACACTTTGATTTAAACTGCTTAAAAGGACAGGGCGGACTAGAGCGGTCCATCATAAGGCCAAGTGGGTCTCAATCCTAAAGCAGTTTTAACCAGAGTATAATTTAGTCGATGAATACTTTCCATTAGAAGATGATGTCAGTACATGGACATAATTCATGTAAGTACAATGAATTATCATCAAATAGCATTGAGTAGGCTCGAATAAATAATTGTTACTTCATAGAACTTGAAACATAAAATTAGAGATGAAAAATGTGGAAATTATAGAAATGTGAAATTAGGGATAAAAATTAAAGAGAAAAATATCTTCATAAATTCACACGACTAAGAAATGTGATAAAAAATATAACGAGTGAAACGTAATTTATAATAATGAGCAAATGCAAACTTATAATAATTACCTATTGCTTCAATAGAAACTAAAAGATAGGAAAAAGTATAAAATCTCAATGAAAGTTTGAAGTTTGAAAGACAATGAAAGTTTGTACCTTAGTTCGACATCTGTTGGGGCCCCAGGCTTGCAGTTCACAGTAGCGAACTTGGAAGCCGTTCAACGTTGGAACATGCTTTGGATATTGCCATCGCAGGGTTACAAATCGATAGTCTGGCTCGCCGCTCAAGTGATACACTTCTGAAACATGAAAATAATTTGTTCTATAATGACAGAACAGAAACTAACATACAGTGACATCATAGAGGAATAATGAATAAAATTTATTCATTTATCAATTATGGTTGATTTACCTCTTCATGATATCCATTGGATTATAATGACAGAACAGAAACTAACATACAGTGACATCATAGAGAAATAATGAATAAAATTTATTCATTTATCAATTATGGTTGATTCACCTCTTCATGATATCCATTGGATTGCTTTCTTTCGAATTGCTCTATTTCACATGCTTATTCCAACCGAACACCTAGCCTATAACTGTGTATGAGCAAAGACAATTAGAATACTTATAGCTTCTAATACTAATAGCTTCCTGTCGTCTTTGGTATGAGGTACCAAGTATGGTCAATTAATAATTATGTTACTTACAATGTTTTTCTTGACAAATATTACTTGTATTACTTGTAATACTTCACAAATTCCCACATCCCTCCGAAACTCATGGGAATCAATTCCACATTCCTCTTCGATTGGAGTTTTGAGAGGTGTTGTATGAAATGCACGTGTCTCCTTGTTAACTGGTCCGTTATCATAGAATAGTATAGTTACAGCGATCTATTCAGCTATCGGTCGTGTGCGGTGATTGATTCGAATGCCACACAGTTTCGCGGCCGAGAAAATCTCCCACGCTGTCAATAAAGTCGTCAACTGGTGGATTGTTCAGTTTTTCCCGGTTTTCTTTGAACGTGGAAAGCGCGGAGTGAATATTCGTCACGATGATAGCGGTGCATCAACGAGAATGACGCAGCGACAGCTCATAGAGCGGTCTCATTCAATCAGCACATCACACATCCTGCCTCCTTTATCTCTCCTTGCTCTCAAACTTTCTTTTTCTCCCTCAGTTTCCACGTCATTGTCATCATTTTTCTCATTGTTTCTTCTTCTCTATCTTCTGTTCCATTACTCTTCTCAAACTGATCATATTTTTTCTCTTTAAAATTTCTGTTCTTCTTCTTCTTCTTCTTCTTCTTCTTCTTCTTCTTCTTCTTCTTCTTCTTCTTCTTCTTCATCATCATCATCATCATCATCATCATCATCATCATCATCATCATCATCATCATCATCATCATCATCATCATCATCATCATCATCATCATCATCATCATCATCATCATCATCATCATCATCATCATCATCATCATCATCATCATCATCATCATCATCATCATCATCATCATCATCATCATCATCATCATCATCATCATCATCATCATCATCATCATCATCATCATCATCATCATCATCATCATCATCATCATCATCATCTTCTTCTTCTTCTTCTTCTTTTCTTCTTCTTCTTCTTCTTCTTTTTCTTCTCCTTCTTCTTCTTCTATTTTACATTTCCTAAAATCTACTGCGCCTTCTCCCACATCCTCATCTGTTCTTTTCTTTATCTTCTCCCCAATTTCCCCCGCCATATTCTTTTGCTCTCTTCTTTCATCTAATCATATTATATTCTCTCTAATTATTTTTCTCACACCTTCTTGTCCACCTGCTTCTACTTTTATTTCTGCTGTTGCGTTTTCATTTACTTCATTCTAACTTACTACCTCTCTTCACTATTCCCCACATTATTCTCAGTTTTTTTTTTCATATATCCATCACATTTGCTAAACTAATGGCGAGCAGTTTCTATAATACTAACATTTGACAAAATGAAACATAAAAATGGCTTCTACCATAATCCATTATTTTATTCTCTTTCTTCTTCTTTCTTTTCGTTCCTTCACTCATTATTTATTCTTCCTCCTCCTTCTCCCTTTTCGTTTACCTCTTCTTGCTCGCTTTTCCTTATCACCCTTCTCTACACTTTCTTCTCAATCAGCGTCCTTTTCGCGCTTCTCCTAGTAAAACGTATTTTCCCGCGCATCTGTGCTAACTGTTCATTTCTTCTCGCGCGAAACAGTACTTCGATTTCGTAATCCGATACAGTTCGAATATTATTAGGTCTGTGAGTGATCGTTTTTTCGTATTTACCGATGAAGAATCGACCGTTAGTCATCGATACTTCCAGTTTGTCTGATTGAATATAGGAGAAATAGTCGTGAAAACAGTAACAATATCGTCGTACTGTTAGAACAATGGGAAACATTTTGGCATAGTTTTACCATTATAATTTTCTAAATAATGAAAACTGATTTACACGTATCACTTTGTACTTGGAATCGTATTATTTTGTTTTCTTCTCACATGTTTCTAGACAAACAGTGAATATAATAATCAACAATAGCTCAAGAGTAAGTTTGTTAGTGGTCTTACTGTTTTCAAAATTCATTTAACGAGGAATCAGTTTTTTTAAGTTTATTTTTGTTAAATAACAACTGGACACTTGGATTCGGTAAACATTATTATTGTTGTTTATCGATATTTAATACAATATCTGTGAGCTTTGAGAGGATTTAGTGGGCGGTGACGCTCTGTGATTGGTCGAAGTCCTTGTTCCTGATTGGCCGAAATTGTCAGCTGAATACACAAAATGGCGGATAAGAAGGTAAATGAAATGGCCGATAGTCAATCAATGGTAGGTTTTAAGCTATGAAACTGAAATTAAATTTATTGGAAAACTCATTTCTCAGGTAGGCTAAGTACAGTATATAGAATCGTTTTTAAGGATTTTTTTATTAATCTATTGTTAATTGAATTCAAGAAAAAAGGCTAATAATGATTCATATGAAAGTCAAGTTCTGCTTCGCGTTAAACCGATGAAAAAGGTAGTGAATGGGTATGAGGTATGTAATATTATTGTAAAGGAATCTAAATTTCAGAAGCTCTTCACTATAGAAAAGTAGAAGAAGGAACTTTGGGTACATGGGAAGATTCTTGTGACTCATAGTAGCTTGTTTTTATAGTTTACATAATACACTGTATAGGTAATAAGCGTAATATTTTCTACGGCACCACTATTCCTCTAGATCAATGCGAATGTGGCAAATATTCCTCTGTTCTTAAGAACACATTTTGAGCATGTTTGTCCATTATTTCGACCACTAAAATCACAACAGATCATTCTGTTTTGGAAGCGAGAACCAATTAATAATTAATTTGTATTCTATGATGGTTTGAGTTGGATTACTCTAGAGATTCCCTTCTTGACTGTTTGACACGGCGAAATGGGGTTGGAAATTGAATTGGGCTGTCAACCCAGCTCTAGGGCCTAGTACCATGAATGTTTGGAATTTGAATTCACACGTCAGTACACATACATGTCGTATGACAACCATAAATTGAGTGCCTATTATGTACGGTATGAATAGAGCTTAACATTGTATGAGTTTCAGGTTTTTTTCAAAAACTTGTTTTTCAGGTCCTTTACTTGTCCAATTGTCTTTACATCTATTCAAAAATAATCAACTGCGAACCTCTCCTTTTTAATCAACTGCAAACCAGCAATAATTATTTATCACTGGTCAGCTCATCATTAGTAGTTAATTGTTTATTAACAGAAAAAATACAACTAATTAACATCCATAGTCCATTATGGCTGGATTTCACGATTCTAGTAGACGTTCAGGTTACTGGAGGCAGGTTACCTGCCTGGCAGCCTCTGCTCTGGTCTGCTTTTAGACAGTAACCTGTTCAAATAAGTAGTCTCACGGTTCAGTTTGCCTGCTTCAGGTAACCTGCCTCCAGTAACCTGATCATATACCATCAATGAAGCTCGAATCCTCTTTCAGTATATGAAATTATGATACAGTAAGTACATTTTCTAGTGATATTCAGATGTATAATTTTTTATTATTTCATCTTTTCTTCTCATGTTTTTTATTGTATTAAAGTTTAAAATGCATGTATTTCACTTTGTTCTTATTTTAATCATTATTCAGTGTTTTTATTTTTCTCTATCTTCTTTGTTTTTTATAAATTAATTTTTTTTGTAAAGTTTCATCAAGTAAAACGTTTTCTATTCTGCAGAGTTACATTTATTAAATGAACTTCCTTATATAATTCCATAATGGACACACGCCAAAACTTGAATTCAAACGGATAGTTCAGTTCCTATGGAGATCACTAAGAATTATCCTGAATTATTTCATTCTAATTTGAAACTCTCTCTCTGCCTCCAATATAATACACAAAGTACAAAAACGCTATTCTTATTCATGATGGGACTCATCAAGCTTTGTGTTTAATTGAATTACATGACTTACAATAATTGAGGAGAACTGTGCAGCGCAACTTTGGTGAAAGAGCTTTGTTGAGTGCTGGAGCGAAGCTGGCAAAAGTTCGGTGGAGAATAACGAACTTTGATTAAAAAGTTCCTATTTTCCTGCTATGTTCTCGAGTCTGAACGATTAAAGTTTTAGGTTGGATGAGTGGACATTGAGAAAGGCATTCAAGTAAAGTGAACAAGTGCTTGAAGACAGATGGAGCCATTGATTACGTGTGATTTCACAAAGAGTGGATCAGGATTTCGAATTCCCAATGATAATTAGAATATTATTTTGGTAGGATCCTGAAGTTCTCGAAAAATCCGTTAATCCCTCAAGTCCACATAGGTTTGAAAATTAGCAAGATAAACTCAAATTCAGTGTTATGATGTCAACTTTAATTCTGATCGAGAGTTACTGGACAACAGTAGACTGGATATAAGAGCGATGGGAAAAAATTATAAAATTGCATTAAATATCTTTTGTCTTCTTTTAACATTTTTTATTCACGTCGATCAACTGAATTCACTTATTTTCCATTAAAGCTTGATTTATATAACACTTTTCTATAAATATTTTTGTACATGCATTAATGATACGTAAAAAATGAACAGCAGATAATATGTTAGTAGGAGTTTTAGTTCTAGTCGTCATTCTGAAAGCTTGCTAACAGGTATCGCCTGCAGTCTACAGCTAATGGAAAATAAACTGAAGCTGGGGCTGGGTTCTAATTATTATTGTCCTTTCATTATGCTCTAATTAGAATTCTCCTTAATTTTATCAGACTTATCTTCAAATTTATCAGCGCTTTTAATTACACGAACAAATGGAAATTTTGAAATCCCAAATAAACCAGGTTCTCACTGAATAAAGACTCTCCACGACATATTCACGTGATGAATTAAAATCTAAACTGACGAAACAATAGATAGAAAATGTACGTTTTGTTAACACCCTCTACACCTGAATGTAAATTTTCTATCCACTTGAAACCATGGAATTGAAAAGTTAAGATTAGATATTAATCTAATTAGTTGGAATAAAGTTGAAGGAGAACAAGAGTTCACTTCGAAATTCCCATTTTTCCCAAAAACCTGTATTTCTATGTGAATTGTTATAATTATTTATTGAAAAGGGCTATTTCCAAGGAGTAGAGTAATTTACGCAGAATAATTAGTCTGGATATATCAAAGGAAACATACTCAAATACTTCTGAAGTGTAGTCCATCATCTAGACAAAATTCAACGCAATTGGTGTTGCTTGAAGACTAAGTCATTACTGAGGAAGTCTGCGTAGGAGAATTTGAAATAAAAAGTGAGTTGTAGTTGAATATGACAATAAATCAGGACTGTTTCAGGTCTTGAAACAGAAGTTGAAAGGCTGGAGATGAATGACGTATGCCTTGCGGCAAATATCAGACGGGAAAAGTTCTTTGCCCACACCAAGATAAATCCACGTATCCCTGTCACATCAGTCATTCCTTGTTTCTTCACCCCTATGCTGTAAATTTTCCAAGCTTGTCGCATACTTCTTTGTGCTGTCAGCAAGTGTTCGATCTCTGCAGAACTGAACTGCTACAAGTTATTCAATAATTCACATTTCTTTATCCTGATCTATCGGAGTTTTGAAAGTTCAGCTTGTCTTGTTTAGCAAATTATATTTGAAGTTACACATCCATCCAACAAAAAATGAGTAGGATGTTATTACCTTGGCGCCGAAAATAAAAACTTCAAAACTCAGAAAACTCGAAAAGTTTCAATTCAATTTGCCTACAAGTTATTCAATAATTCACGTTTCATTGAAAGGATGTATTTGAATTACAAAAGTTTAGCTTCTTAAACAAATTATGATTGAAGCTTTAATTTGTCAAACGTGGATTGAGTATACTATCATCCAAACATCAAAGAATATGGTTTTGACCTCTTGTTTTTTATAGATAAAAGATAGAAGTAATATTAATGTGAAAATCAGGAAAAGTTCGATTTGGCCACAAGCAATAATTCACATGTTTCATCGAAACGATGCATTCGAATTTCCAAGTTTTAGCTTGTTTTACAAATTGGAGCTACCTATAAACGTGGATTAAGTGTTTTGTTATCACCTTATCACCAAAAACGAAGATGTTTCTGATATCTTCTTTCTTAACTAAAAATTCTAAAATTTCCTGAGTGAGGAGGGCCCCTTCAGTGTCTACGATTTTCTATTCAACCATATCAGAGCTATTGAAGGAGGAAAGAAAATTGACATTGCCCAAATTGAAAGTGAAGAGGATAGAGAAAAATTGTTCCAGAATTCGGGGAAAAAAACTTCAGAATATTCACCCTTGATATTTCGTTCACTGATGGGATTAGTAGAAATTCATAATAATTTGGTAAGAAAAATCTAATATTTGTTTCATTACTTGAATTTGATGAACGGTAATGAATGTAGCTTTTTCCTTGAAGGTTAATATTATTTTGAAAAAAATACCAAATATCAATGGTTTTAACAATTTTCAAAAAGCAATAGTGAAAGATATGATATAAGCAATTCATAACATTTTAATATGAATCCTCAATATATTTTGAAAAAATCACGTGAAAATAATTATATTATTCACAGTGTACAAATTAATACATGTAAAGATGCCTATTCTACTACTTATTGTACACAAACGCTATCTATCGGAGGAAAAAGTAAATAAGTAAGCTTGTACAGTCTTTAATGCTGGTCTGCCATTGGCCAGCATCCACCGGTGTTGAAAGAGGGAGTGGGAGGTCTTATCCAATCACAGAGCTTCATCATAGGCTTAGTAAGCTCTACCATTTTGTTTACAAAGGCAGCCATTTTCTTGCTTTTAACAAGCGTTTCACAATTACTTTAATTACAACAAAAATAATTATTGAAAACATTTTTCTCTCAAACTCTTTTTATATTAAGAATAACTCACAAAACAAGTTCTGTACTGTATGCAAGTACGTATTCAGTCATGAATTCAGTTAACAAAGCATGGAAAATTGCAAAATAAATATATTTTACTGTTGATTGCAGTTGATTTGCAGTTGGAAATGAGGAAATCATTTCATATTGTAGAAGATCATAGCAGAATGTCTCTGTTATCTGGAAACTTTTTTATTTAGAAAGTTTTAATCATTGACCCCCGCTTTACATAGCCCCAGACCCCTTTGAATATTAATAATATATCCCTTCATTAAAAACGATTTGGCACCCCTGTCTTAGTGTACAATACAATATTAAGTGAAACTTAAACAATAATTAGCTTCATTATTATATAAAAATCCTTTTAAAAGAATCCTTCCCCCCAAAAAATTCTAGATCCGCCAATGATTCACAATACTTGATATCTAATCGAAGGAATGAAATAAATTTTTGCAATATTATTTGAAGTCATTTTCTAGGATAGTAACCACTTTAGTTCAAGGATACAAATTCATGTTATCGACTCTGATTTGAGTACATATTATAGCACACAGCGTACAAGGAATGATATACGACTAAATTCAAAATGGAAGCATGACAGATTACAAATGAGATGATAACTGTAAAATATAGCTTGAACTCAATAAATTACACTCCCATGAATCCGCAATGACTGGGACATTTTCATTGATAAGTAATTCCGCTAGGCTCCGTTATACAGTGGTCAATCATTTAATAGCGTCCAACGTGTGCGCCCGCTAAATATGGGTTAATTCCATCATAGAAACGGTCCATCAACATCCGACCTGTCATAACAAGCTTATATCCGTTTCCTGGTCCAAAAAATTTGTAATCTATTAGATTAGGGGAAGTGCCGAATTATTCAATTGGGAATTAAAAGACATTGAAACTTAATTAACATTATTATAGAGAATAATTTCTAACTTTTTGATCATTTGAAAGTGAATAATAATTATTTTCCTCATTTGTAGGCCTACATTGTCTAAATTATAAAGGAGTTGTATCAAATGATTAGTTGTAGTCATCATTCCAACAATCATAAAAATTCACTATTATTTCAAATCAAATTCATGATAATAAGCTACTCAAAATTCACAATAAATCTACTTGAGTTTTCAAATCATTCATGGTCCAGAAAAACAGTGGAAATGAAACGGCCTACGTATTGTAAGAAACGAATTTATCAGCCTATGAGTAGGAAACATTGAATCAATTATTGAATTTAAAGCCACGTTCTTCAATATTGGAATTGAATCACGTACTGCAGATAATAATGATATTATTTCAGTAGTTCTACAGTGAATCGGTCTAGCTGCTCCTAGCAAGAGTCTCACACGCACAGGTTTATTTACATCGTCTCTCCTCTCCCTGAACAGACTATAGAACAAATCTGGACATCTTATTGTTTGGAGTGCTCTCTCACTGCATCGAGAGCGTCAAGCCAAGGAAAGGGGAAAGTGCATAAGTATGAGAGAAAAAAGTGAAGGATGGATTGGCTTTCTTCTGTAACTGTTCCATTCCAGCCGTTTAACAATTATTATTTTTCCGGCACTCGGAAAGTCGTACACGACCTCGCTCTGATTGCTCGCCGTTGGAACTGTCACTACATTGTACACTGATCGTCCACCGCCAACCACCTGTCCACTGCTCACTGCAGCAGCTACGCTTTTCAAAGCATCAGCCTTGTCATCCTCAGACCGACAACAACAATAACTCAGAGCTGCACTTCTTCATAGATGAGTGAGCCTACTCACAATGAATAGTGGTCATCTCCTTGTCACAATATTGTTTAGTTTGTGCTAAATTGTTTCAGCTCCAAAGAACAATACTCTTTTCAGTGGAGAAATATGGAGGAGATGAATAGCAAACATAATACTGTAGATTGCACCTTCTGTGGAACAATTATGTTCCAGTGATGGACTGGTAGGATGTTGGCTTCTTTACTCATAAAATAATGAGTCTGAATAAATTATTATCAATTAGAATACAATAAGAGCCGTGAGATTTTAAAAAATTAGATAAAAAATACTTAATGGTGTTTGAAAAATTATTGCAATATCCAGCGATTCCTGCCATCTGTAATATTTTCTGATTTCAAAATAAGATATTCCATTCGAATAGATTGTGATTGGTTAACATACTGATAAATAGGAGTGAGTCCTACTCACTCAATGAATAGTGTCATCAATCCTCACAATATTGTCTAGTTGTTTGGGCTTATGAATATTGTTCTAGCTCCAAAGAACAATACTATTTTTAGCGGAGAAATATGGAGGAAATGAATAGAAATTTATTTTCATAATACAGTACTATTGATACGAAGTTATTATTCCAGTGATGGACTGGTAAGATGTAGGCTAATCTTGTTGACTCATAGAATAATGATTCATAATAAAGTATACATTAATACAAGTATAAAATATACATAAGGAGCCGAGAGAATCCAAAAGATAAGATAATATCATAACAGTTGAATACTTTATTCAACTATAAAAAAATGTAATGATTATAATGAATTATAGTGATTCCTCCCATCTGTAATATGTTCTGATTTCAAATATCCAGATATTCCTATTGATATTAGAATTGATTGTGATGACAATTAAATATAAAGTATCACATACAGCTCTATCCTCACCGCGAAAGAGAAATACGAAAGGGCTAACAATAGCACAGATGAAGAACATCTTTTATAAAACTTCTAATAAATTCTTGGCTTATACAACCCCAAGTCAAAGATGGCAGCAAGGTAGCCATTTTAAACTTTCAACATAAATTTAATCTATGTGTTTCAATAATGTAAGGTCCTCCTTCACAGAAGCAATGGTTTTTATAAAAACGGTAGCCTACATTAACAAAGTTTTTGAATGTATCATTGTTGCTGTATAGGCCTATATCACCTAAGACAATTCAATCTATATTAATTGGTAGATTCTAATCTAAGTAGTAGAATTGCCTTTGATATCACTAAATTTCATTAGTTGTAGCTCTAGTAATAATTACTCCATGCCTAGAGTTAATAAATAATTATTATTTTAACATGAATTATAAAAATAGAATTTTCATTTGAATCCGGTTTGGTGCTTCTAACGGAAATTCTAATAGTTTTTCTCACGCTCTGCCTGATCCCAAGTCCGTAAGACATCAAAGTTTTAGCCACAAAAATAATGATAATTTTATATTTCCATCTCATGACTATTTTCCCATGCGCCACCACATAGAACTGATTTAAAAAAGTGCGGTAGCTGTAATATTAGACTACGGTATCATTGTAATGTAAGCTTTGAACAGTTGTTGCATTGTGAAGAGCGGTGTTCCCGTATTGCATCGTGCACCATGTCTGTATGTTCGGTCATTGTTCATTGTATGTAAATCTCTGAGAACAAAAAAACAATGACTCCAAGCTGCTACTGATCCTTCCACCAAAATCTGCTGACAACTGTTTCCAATCTCCAATGAGAATTCGGTTGGTGTATTACAAATAAGAAAATCAAAATTTTTTATTGACAAAAATTACACCGTACAAAAATGACAAAAAAATTAATTTTGTGTCACATGGGTTTTAAAAACATGTGCGTTATATGGAATAACAAATCGTATGTAGTAAATATACATTATTAGAATACATGAAAATACATTTTTTGCACATTAAAATATTTTTCTTGAAATGATCCTCAGTCCGCAATTTCTATACTCTTCAAAAACGTTAATTGCAAATTTTCCTTAGGAAGGATCATGCTAGACACCTTTAAAGGAAGTTGTCTCAGTTGAAATTGTTATTTCAATGGATAATGAGAGCTTGCGATAGGTTTGAAATCCAGGAAGGAGTTGAAATTGTCTAGTTCAATACTATAAGCAGTTACTCCTTATAGTAGAATCTGTTTTTAATCGAATTGTTATGTTTCAATATTAGTATCCTCATTTCGAGAAAATCAGTGAAGAGATTTATGGTTTATTAGGCCTATTGCTGAGTAGAAAGGAATTTAGTATTTGTGAATTTTATTGAAATAACATACCAGAGTGTTTGAAAACTCACCAGATAGATGATCAGACGATGATGACGAAGAACTTATACCAGGAAAAAAGTAGATACCACATAATGCTAAAATGTTAGTGAGAGTCCTCTGTTTCATCATCTGAAAACAATGAAAAAATAATCAGAAAATCATAAATCCAATTCAACATGTAAATTCATCCATTGAATCAATAATAATGTAATATAAATTCTACTAACCAACTAATTCATGATTTACGATCATGGAAAGTTATTATTGTTCTGATAAATCATTATTCATTCAATCATTAAAAGTACTACTAGAAATTTGAGGAATCCTTTGACCAGAAGTACGTGAGAATGAGTGATGTAGTACGAGCCAAGAAGATTATTTTTGATTTCAATATTTGATTTTTGGAGAATTTAAATTTGAATTTTTTATCAATTATTCCACGATCATACTAACGGTAGCTCTCTCTCCCTCAAAATGTAGGCTACAAGTGAATTCAATTTTCAATAGATTACATGGCAATTTGATAACTGTTCTATATTCTCTGGATATATGTATATAGGAGCGATGTTCACAGATTAACATACTAATCTCAATAGCTACTAGCTGATCAGCTATGATATGAAGCTCCCAATTTTCAATGTACATATTTATTTCTTCTATACTAGCCCAGTGGCTGATAATGTCAATAATCTAGCGGTATTCTCTACTCGTAATCCATGAGAAATGATGAATCGGCTATGAAACCGTTTCCTTATGAATACCAAAAGTTTATATTTTCCAAAAAACATGGTGATTTTGATCATTCTGTTCCTAAGCGATGCAGCTCGTTCATTGGAGCATATCCGTAAACAAATCGATTGTTCATGTCTGCCACACCGAATCTGAAATCGTGAGTCTCAATTATCAGTGAACGATACTGCTAGACGAATTAACTGCTCAATATGGGGTACTTTGAACTCAACAGCAGAGAGTTGAGTGCAGGAAAAGCTCTCTTAAAAGACTCAAAATGTAATGAATGGCCTGAAAATTGAGATGTAGATACACTGATTCTGAAATATATCTCAAGTATGAACATATAAATACCAATCTTTGATATCTATCTATTGCTTTTTCAAGTATAAATTACACTTACTAATACCGTACTTATAATAGTTCAATAACATTATCGAATACGTTATTGGATATCTTCATGATTTTACCTTCAGAATATGTTAAATTAGATGTAAGACAGGAATATACTCATTCCTATGAATTAAAACACTTATTTATTACGATTCTATCATTTAATGAGGCGAACTATTTATTATACAATAATTATTCGTCTCCAATCGTTTTGGTGAAGCGAACCATACAGAAAAATATTCTACACCAAAAAGGGTACTACGAGAATTTTTTGATTCACCAGAAACTTGAATAAGTTGAACAAAAAATTTGTTCCATGGAAGAGTCTGTAAACCAAAGCCTTCCAATTAAAACATTGTGGACTGAGTGCCTGATTGAAGTTGAATGTTCAGTAAAAAAATATCTGTCTCAAACGTCACGATCTCTTTGATGGGTCTGAGGGTCGTAAATTACATATTTCTGGACACGAATTTGATTCAAAAGATTTTTATCATTGGATCGTGACTTTCAACAGAGATACGTAATCTAATTCGGGTAACGTTATATGTGGTATCTCTCAACATCAAATCTGTCCGAAATTCAATTGTTAGTATTGAGAGAGGTTGTGAAAGTTGAATACAATTCATTCGCGTTCCCCAAATTATAATACATCGTTTGTCCATGAACACTTTTGATTACTACAGAAACTACAAATTACATTTACGATAATTTTTAAACAAAAGCAATGAAAAACTCCTTATGAATATTGCGGATACTGTGGATATTATGAAATATTCCTCATTTGATATTGAAATTTGAATTTAAGTATCATCAAGTTAGTATAGATGTAGTAGTACGTATGACTTACATTAAATACATATCAATAGCAATATAGTCATTTATAAAAAATCTATTTCCATAATTCCTCATCTAAATAATATTAGTATGTGTACTAATTTATCGAAGTGTGTTGGTCTTCAAGTTATAAGTCCTAAAATAAATATATAAAAATTACTACCATAATTTATATAGACAATTTATTGAATAGCGCATTGCAATCATAGAAGCAGGTTACCCATTTATTAATTGAATAAGTGGAGATAAAGATTAATGTATTTCACTAGTTACAGAAAAAAAGACTTATTTACTTTTTATTTTCCTAATTATTTTTTCAAAGTTATGACAACCACTCCTTTTTAATTGAAATTTTCATGCAATGAAATTTATAAGCTCCACAATTTTACTCATGAAAGTACTGTAAGTATGGGAGTAGGCAGGCTGTGTATCTCATTGTTCATTCTCAATAATTATCATAATAGAATAATCCGTGGATCCGTTTGAACATAAACTTCGTGATTCCAACACATGTAGCTCATGTGAAAAAGATTATCTTTTGTTTTGTTTATCTGGATGAGCACACAGTGTTCCATAGTGATGTTACAGTTATTATTTTGCAAGTGTGAAAAAAGAGGAAATAATTAGAGAATTGCTTCCCAAAAAATAATAATGATTCAAAGGAATGAAAAAAAGAGTAATGAGAACAGCTGTCGGAGTAATTAGGAAGGAGAGGATCGAGCCAGGATTGTAAAGTTATTAGTCCGTGCTCAAAGTCATGCGCTTATCTTGGAGACACGCAAGATGAATATACACTGAAAAAGCTAGTGCTATGGTGGAAAGTAATAATAATCTTTCATTTCTCAGCTCCCATTCACAGGGTATTGAGTTGACTTATTAAAAGCTGTGTACTCTTAAGGCTGGCTAAAGGATAGAGTATTTTGTATTGGAACCAGGCTACTTCCTGACACATTATTCGATGAGAAAATATTCAAATTCAAATTGATTACCTTTTTGTCACAATACATCATATAAATAAAATCTTATGTAGTACAAAGACAAAACATAATTCATTATACAAATACTGGAAAAACTTGCAGAGCCATAAGCCTGAGCGCAGAAATGAAATGAAAAGAAAAATATGAATGAAATGGATCATGGATCTGCATCAATGAATAATCTTAATTCAGCGTCAAACTGTAATACTGTACTGAGATGAGCGATTTTTAAAATCGCTTGAACAGAAAAAATCATTCTATTTCATACCCCAAACAAGGCCCTTTGTCTATAGAATACCCTTAACCAATGACATTGAACGGAATTCCATTAGATGCCATTGGAAGATTTCCATTGTTCAATAGATTCCAATATCTCATGCGAAATCCACCCCTTATTGAAAACAATATAAGTTGACACAATAGATGAAGTTACTTGTCATTTGGTGTTGCTATAGCTACGAGTATCTACCCCAGCAGCTGCTGATTATTGCATGAATGTATAATTTTATTTTGAAAGTGTTGTAAATGAATTTAAAAGAGCAATAAAAGGGTTATTTATTTATTTATAGCTACGAGCGATCGTCGAAAATTGATTATATGAGACATGGAAGTGCTAGATTCCATTCGTGAGATCAGTTTTAAATCAGGTAACATTTTTGTTTACATCAAAACATTTTTGATTACATTATCATTTGATCATCTTATCAAGTTCATACAGCCTTGATTGGGGAATTCATGCTATATTTACACTCTCGACCTTACGTTCTTGTCGTATCCTCTATAGTCTATAGCTATTATTTTTCTTTCATCATGAGTGATGAACATCGTGAGTCTCTGAGCACACGTAAGAATCGTGAGAAATGGAATGTTAATAATGTTTGACAAAAAAAAAACATTTTCTTGTTGTTCGTTTCTAAGTTGCACTTGAAACCAGATAAGATTTTTAAAGCTCAAAACCAAGTGAGTCAGGACCTGCACATAGAGAAAAAAGGCATCGAGTACCCATAAATAAAAAATCGACGATTTATCCAAATTCGTTCGATGCTGACTGAGAAGTAGCCAATGTTGGCTGGAGCAATTAAGAGAGACCTCTGTGCTGGATGAATGCAGACACTATCTGCTCTGAATTGAATAGCATTGTGCCGAATGATAATTATCGAACTGTCCTTTGTTACCTTTTTCAACTCCACCGTTGAACGGTCAGGCTTGGAACGAATTTTACAACGGCAGGGCACGACGTATCTGATTTTGACATTCGCCTAAAAAGTCTCTCAGCTCTGGAAAACTAATCCAAAATCATGTTTTTGTATGCATGGAATACGAGAAATTTCACTTCATTGTCATGTATTCTCAGTGGGAGTGAGCTGAAATTCAAATTTTTTCCCGGTAAGCTGTCAAAGGGAAAACAGGAATTCCATTGACTTTTTTCTCCAATAATTCAAGCCTAGTCGAAGCGGTGAGCTGATGAAGCTTACTTATAATTTCATTACTTCATTTCCAGTATTATGAAAAATTCTCATTCATCTATTCATGTCTATTTTTAATTTTTTCTGAAATACCTCTTGAATTTTTATTTTTATTTTTCAAACACCAAACCATTCAATTCTCCACTATGAGAGTAGTAGTAATGTCAATAATATTTTTCTTCAAATTTTAAAAAATTGTATGGATTTCATATTTGACAATAATGTTCCCATGGTAACAGTACTATATCAAATAGAGGGGTAATTGTTCTTATTGAAGTTCGCGGCAACCGATCATTTCTCAAGTATGGCTGAATGTACTGAGAACTTCACAACAAATAACAATTGCTCTAAAAACGCCAATACTCTCAAAGCATTTCTACTTACCATACTCTCGTGCACTAGTTGGTGTTGTACGCGATATTGAACAGCGTTTCAATTGCTCATTTAATCTAGACCAAATTGATTGAAGTATGTCGGGAATCTCTGTGAGTAGCCACTCAAGTTGTATTCTGATACTCTTGAAGTAGAAATAGATTAGTAGAGTAGGAAACTGCAGCGTTGTAGTTTTGCGCTTGAACCTTTAATAGAGGGTAGTACTCATAGAGAAGCCCCATAGAGTCATCAAGAGAAGTTTCAAGTATGGTCCGGTAGTATGGACGAGACTAATAACTGGAATGAAGGCAATATGAGAGAGATTCATTAATAATTCATTATTAGAAACATATATGAACAGTCGTTTATCGTATACGATTGTTCAATTATAATTCAATAGTCTTCCTTCAAGGAAATTACCCCTTCGACTTTGTCTCATATCATTGACATGAGAGTAATTTGGAGTTGGAGTCCAAAAATAATAGATTAAAGAGCTGCTTACATTATTTTTCCATTAAATAAGTTACTGAAAATGAGTAAATAATTCTAGAATATGGAAAATCTTGAACAAATTTTCAGTTTTTAAGATTCTCACAGGATTTTGTAGATTTCTAATAGATGTATTTCTATATAGGACTGATAAAAAAATTCATTATGTTGAAAGTTTTTTTAGCCTATTGTAGTTATTAGAAAAATAATCCATTGTTACAACAGTCCTACTTAGCCTAAAGTAGCCTGATCTCTTTTCCACCTAAATTATACTACCTGTTTTTTCTAGAGTACTTAAGAAATAGAAAGAAAGAACAAATACAATTATTTTTCTAGGACGGCATGCAGTTTTGATTATTATAAGGAGTGCAGGGCATGGAATGTTAGTGAAGCTCATAATGAGAAACAAGGATGTAATGACCTCCTCTTGTTCCGGTTACAGTAGTAAGCTCTACCACTTCAAAAAATTATGTTGTTCTTATGCACTAGTATTTTCTAAATATGTTCTTGTTTTGTTTGGCTGGTTCTTGTTGACATGGATATAAAATAGTTGAGAGTCTGTTTAATGCTCTAATGCTTTTTCTTCAAATATTTGATGAAAACTGGCTCATGTAGTTGAAATACGAGAACAAATTGAAAGCTACGGACTAAATAAATGAATCAGCAATTCTTTAATGTGAAAAAATGTATGAAATTGGGATTTAAAAAACTCCAGTAAACAATTATGATAGTTCAAAATTGTCAGTATATTTTTTCAACCATCAATGGTGATCAACTAGGGGAAGTGCCGGTTTTGCTTTACGCAGGAAAGTGTGCCGATTCTGAAGAAAGAGAAAAAAGATGCACAGCATCCCTATTATGAGGTCATAATACTTTTGTAATGTTTTGAAGCGAGAAGAGAAATTTAAAATGGAAAAGCAGGGTTTGAGAATTATGAAATCACAAGTCAGATCTCTTTTTTGTATTGAATTCAATGTTCAATATTGATTTGATCATGAATATGAAGTTGTTTTGGCAGGAAATTGAAGGAATTTAATAGTCAATTGTAAGTCGTTATAAAGTTTATTTTCTTCCTGAAAAATTAAAAATGAAAAAAATGATTTGGTAGAGAATAAAGAAAAAAGAGTGAAAGTATCATGAGAGAAGATGAACAAAGAAGAGTTGAAGGAAACAGTGGGAGAAAAGAAGATAAAGTTATGGAATGGGGATAAAAGGGACCAAGAAGAAAGCCTTGTGGAATGGAACTTCGCTGTGTGATATAAGGCAGATGAAACTCTCCAATGTCAGTAGCCGTTACACACGCACTAAGAACAGGGAGCCAGACTGAAATTTATGACATCATATTCAATTCTTACCAAAGAAAGAAAAATAGCTACTGGTTTGTCTCCCGTGAATTGAGAAGTATAGGAAATATTTCATGCGAGTTGTTTTGGGGCCATAAAAGGACCTCATGTACTTTGATTTTGCTTTCCCTTTGGAACTTAGCTGAACACTAATATGAATTATTATTACAAGGTTCACAAGAATTGAACGTTTCAGGATTTTTCAGGCTGTATCCTTGAGTTTTGGAATATTTTTTCATACTCTTGGATGGTAAAGAGTACTGAAAGGATGAAGCATAGAGAGGATCAAACATAACAGCAAGGCATGGGTAATAAATTAATACCAATTTGATCCTTCGTTCACCAGAAATAACATCTTTATGTTTCAAAATACTTTCTCCACTTGACAAAAACTATCTCTAATACAAAGTGCAAATTAATTTTAATAGAACTAAGAATATAACCTGTTTCCAAGGATCGCGTTATTTCATAGGTCTCTAATTTATTGAATAACTGAGTGAACTGATGAATAAGAACATCGAGTATCAAGCAATTTTATGTTGAAGTATAATATTATTATCTAATATCAGCGGCTCTTCTATACAGCATTCGGGTTTGAGAATTACAGTAGTATAAATTTATCAATCAGTAAATTATAGAAATTAATCTTGTTTATCATCGTTTGTAATATTAATGTTATGGTGATAAATTAAGATGAATCGGCTCGGTTTCTGTCAAATTACGTTTGCTTCACTTCCACCCTACTCCCACATCGCCAGTAGAATTGGGACGCCTTATTCCCTGTAGTCTAATAAGTTCTCACACTCATGATATAAACTATAACAAGGTTTATGTTATGAATGACTGATCACCAGCAAATACCACATCGGTAGTGTATCCTGGGTTGTTTGGTATTCATTCCTAAATATAACTATAGTTCAAATAACCCTATTACTATGAAAATTTAGAACAATAAGCCAAACTAGATGACGGACCATTATCATTCAAAGTTGATTCGTCTAACGATTAAAGGTCACCAAAATACTGACTGAATCAATCAACTTGTTTTGCCCATTAATTTCTCCATTGTAAAGATATAAATAAATATTCAATTTAATTGAATATATTGGAAAAAAGACATACAGCAAGTGGATGCGACGGGCATTTTGCTCAGAACCGCGCTCCACGAATCATTTACATAATTATATTGTTTAAAAGACAAAAACAAAAAATTCAAACAATTCGTATGGCATTGTATCATTATAAATATGGTACTTGAATAAACAAGTCAAGTTCACTTATAATAGTAGTAATAGAATAACAATAGCAATAGAATAGTAAAGTAATAGAGGAATAAAGCAATAGAATATAATAGTGATGTAACAGATACATCTTCAACATATAAGTATCTATAAAACATTGTTTAAAAGTCCATAAAATTCCAATAGAAGTAGCTGGGGAAATAACTTGAAAATTTCAATCAAACATCGTTTCCACGTTTACCGTAATGCAGAACGTTGATAACTTTATCAGACATTATTGTCTGCTCTGCATTGCATCTCCATTGGTTGACACGTTGAATTCATTAAAAGCTTTCCACTGCTCCACCTTATGCTTGTCAGCCACACTAAACCGATTTCCTCGTCTTCCTCAGTCCTTCTCACTCCCTCTCGATCATACTGTGTCGTTCCATCTCTGTCGCACACACGCGGTCAGTGACGCTTCTGCCGAGGCCAGTTACAATATCGCGTCGACGCGTGTGAACTGAATTTCACATCCATGAATCGGTGGAACGACAAAACCGTACCACGGCGCACAGACGAACTCACTCTAAATAGTTTCAAAACACAAGGTCACATTCACATTCACCAAAATGGAAGCTACGCTACATACTTCTCAATATCCGTCACATAATATTTCACAGCATTCAAATATATTAATATCATTCCGCTCTCTGCGAGTGATTTTGAGTGCTCTCTGGTTCTCTCAATTGGAATTTGATGAGTATTCTTGGAATGCAAGTGACAGCACCATTATTATACACAAAACTGAATGACAGGATCTACGTCAAAATGCTGTCAACGTCAGACAATAATGGGTGAGAAATATATTAGATAAAAGTTGAATAGTTTAACATAACATAAAAGTTTTATTTTGAACTTCTATCATTTGAATTTCTGCATTTTTTATTAGAAATGTACGATTCTCATTATCAAAGCGACAATGTGAAAATGATGAGAAGATTTTCCTTTATCAATACTCTGACGTAGCTTTATTGTAGTTTTCCAGGCTCCAAGCAATCAGTAGTGCAGTTAACTGCATACACAAATGCAGAGATAGAGTGCATACTCAAGACTCAGGGAGAATATGCTGAAAAATTATTTCGGTTGAAATTTTAAATAAATTTCAATTTGAAATAAATTTTAAATTTTAAATTCAAGATAGTGCCTTCTATTTTTACAATTAAATTTGGTCATCATGTAAGAAGCTTCATCATAGCCTTTATAATGTAGTAGAAGTTACGAAATTGATCTGAGTTTTGTATCATAATGGATTTTCTTCTGGGAAAGCATTGTTCCAAGTCGATACTTATACTTTGATTTAAACTGCTTTAGGACCGGCCTAGAGCGGGTTAGCACTAAGGCCAAGCGGGTCTCAATCCTAAAACAGAGTATAGCTGGTCGGTTGCTAGAGCGTCTTAGTTTCATCCCTGGTCACTGCTCCAGTTATGTATTCGATTTATATTCCGCCTGTTATAATTTTTTTCAATTAACCCTATCTCATCATCCCACATATTTGTCTCAAACTTTTCCGGACAGCATCAGAAAAACTTGAATCACAAACGAGATCAGCAAGCCATCATGCATTATCATTCGTATTCAAGTGGATTGTAATGAAATACATTGATTAATTTCTTTTGTCAATTTCTTAAATAGAATACGAGTTCTTTGTCAGATTAAATTACATTAAATTTTAAAAGGGTTTTGGATGCAGATTGAAACGATAGACTACCGCCTGTCGAGCCTGAACGTGCGAAATAAAACGCTGCTAAAGCAAACACTGTGGGTCGCGGATGAGTTGTTTGTTAAGGCCATGCTGGGAGGCAAGGTCATTAAAACATCGACCATTACACACGACCAGAAAAAAGTAGACAACGAGTCCTAACTTCAGATCGCTCCTACACACGGTGTTGGAGATCCTAAAAAAGGAATTATTGCAGGCAGACGAGCAATAACAGTGTTGTTGGTACAAACGCTGGAGCAAACCAGTTCTTAGCACAACACTTTTTGCAGTAATTAATCTGTCATCTGGAGCACAAAGACCTCATATTCCGATGCAAATTTAGAATCCAGGTGATCTTCAGTCCGGTCCAGTGGAAAGGGAAAGGTATTTAAAGCGTGAAAATTAACTAGTTAGCCGGTTAGCCGGATGGCGTGAGAGACTACCATCTTCTTGGTAGTTTCAATTAATTTATTAGCCAAGTAAATACAGTACACCGCATAAATGCTTCACATTGCATAGCGTGAGGTTAACCACCTTCAGAATGACCAAAGCTTTCACTGCACTCAAAGCTAAACTCAGCATTAACTAAAGATACAGATTAAGATAAACATTATTATAATTCGAGTACTTTCTATGGAGAATGTAATGAATATTCCTCAATCTTCAGATTAGTTAAAACCCTAATTTGAATACAATGAATGTAATCTGAATCTCAATTTAATCTAATTTAATTAATATTTATTAAGGATTTGATTGATGTCCATTTTCCATTTCACTCTCGATGAATTTTCCGATAACTTGAAAATGGCGGTCCATTATTATTCTTGGTCGTGAGAGATATGAATATTCATTCTGGGTACACAATCACGTGATCCATCACAGAAGAGTTTTCTGAAATTAACTGTGCCTCCCCAATCTACTCAGTTTTCATGGTGGATTTGTAAACTGCCGAATAAATTAATCAACGCGAATGATCGATGGAATATTAATTGCATCTTATAAAATAAGTATATTAACTAGATATTAGTTATACGTGTACACATTTTATAAACTTTAGTTTCAAAAGACTTGATACATCTTCAAATTTTAATGATTTGGATATTTTCTTGATATAAATTTAGATTGATTCAAAGTCCTTGATTGAAGTAGACATTATACTATACGATTTGAGAAGACCAAAGATAAAAAAGAATCAATATAATACAATGTATAAAAAAATGGAATTTTGATTTTAATAGGTTTTTCATTATTATTGATATCTTTTGATGAAATAGGGACATTGACCTTTTATGGTTTATTGCCATAAATTAACTTGATTTCAAAACTTTTTTATTCCGAATTAAAGCTGTTTAGTTCAGCAAAATAAGAAATTGCCACCATTTTCTCCAACACCAGTGCATGGAGTTAAGTAGCGTCATTGTGATAAATGACACTGCTACCTTAATCATCCTAGTAAACTAATCCTCCTCTACTGGAGTGCTATTGTTCTCAAGGAATCGTTTTAAATTTCAGCCTTATAAATGACTAATATTAGATTAATTGAACTTTAACGAGGGTTTCTTTGTCTTTCTGAGTGGAAGAGAAATAATGTTTTTAAAACGGCCACCTCTGCCGTACACCTTCATATAGCACAATCTTGTTACCTTGATGAGCTGTAATTATTGTCAAGTTCGGTTGACAATTCTCCGGAAAATTTTTCTCTAAGAATTTTTTATAAGGTGATTTGGAAAGAAGAAATCATAGATTCAAAGTTTAAATTTTGAAGTAAATTTCAAGCGACAATGAATTTCTAGAAGAAATTTCTATTGGTTGGAAATCAATTACCATTCAATTACTTGAATACTTGTACAATCTATTCATAATTCCAAAACAAAAACTGATACAAATTTAATATTTCTTGTTCTACTCTTTATCATACATGATATGTGATAATACAATCATGCTTGGGAAAATAAGTTTTCAATATAATTTGTATCATAGATAGTACATTACGTCGACTTGCATTACTTTGATTTATCATTACGGTGAATGTCAATTGAAGTCATTTTACTATTCTATCCCATCCTACCTGAAAATAACAATCAGAGTAATAGGGAAATTAGCCTTGAAAAAACTAATCACTTTGATTAATAAGTGGTGGGAGTTCTGTGACTATTTACTTTTCTATTGTAATAAACATGAAAAGTGTGACAAACAAAATGAATATTTCCAAACAAAAATGTTGTCTGCAACTAAGAAATCTATTGTAATTTTGTAGGTTTAATAGTTCTACAGCCAGCGGAGACGATCATTACATTCCATTCTACAGTATTGATATTTTCAAAACCAAATCAAACTCTAGGGACGGGCAAATACACACGTTTCGGTTTCGTGCATTCTTGAAGTGGTTGCTGATTGCAATGTGAGCGTGGGACGCAGAGCTATGTTTAATTAATCGACATTGATGAAAGTGAATTCAGTCAGGCATGAAACTTCCTCAAAGTGGCCCGAATCCCACCCGACTGAAATTAGAGCCATTCTCCGAATCACAAACAGTGTAGAGAGAAGGCGCTGCTCCCATTCGAAACGGTGTAAGTAGGCAATATGAATATTTCGTGTCGTTGGATAACGGATGAAGGCCGATGAATGCTTTCTCAAAAGTGATGAAGAATGAGAAGGAAACAGCGGAGAGCGAAAAGAGACAGGTGAAAAAGAAAACTGCGATACTGTACAATGGAAAATTTTCGAAAGGAAATGGGAAACAATAACTCTTTTTGATCTCGCTTTCCTTGATGTCCGCTGAGCTGAGCTCCTCGTTTTATCATCACCGTGCGCTATTTTCGCTTTTGCTCGTTATCACTGCACGACTCCCGGCCATTACCTGCCCTGAAAGCCCGACCACAGTTGCTGAAACGAGTAAACAATTCATCTGCCCATGTCCCTCTGGGGTACTGTTCGTACCCACTTCCGAAAAACTAAAAAACAAAACGAGCACACCGTTATGACATTGCTCTGGTTACAAGCGCAATAACAATTATTCTGATCATACCCAATTCCCAGTACGAATATGCATCCTGTACTGGTGACTTCTCTATTATTCTGTATGTTCAGCGGTCAGATCTCTGTAACCGCAGAATACTCGTGCAGTTAAGCTCTCAGTTCTCAGTATTCCAGGATGTTGGTTCGAAAAACATTTTTTTTCATGACTGATCTAAAGCACAAGAAGCAATACTCATTTGTACAAGTATGTGTGGCATTTATAGTTTGGATCAAATTTCAAAATGCTGGTTATAGCATCACAAGTTTTTCTGCCAATTCAAAGTCTGCCAGTCTAGTACTATACTCTTTGGCCAATGTAATAGTTCTCTAATCAGTCAATGTTTACAATCAAGGTTCATTTGTCAACTTCTCTACAAAACAAGAGGATATAATAAATTATTTAAAAGTAAATTATTTTCTATACTAACTGTACAAAACTGATACAATATTCAACAACATTTAATGACTAAAGTACAAACACGTATGGTTTGCTTATAGAAATCTGTGAGATTTTATTTTATCATTTAATTTCTTTCCAACATTGCTATACAATTGTTGATAGTCCCAATAGAGCAGTCTATTCAGATGCACATTATATTTTGGTAGCCATCCATTCTCTGAAGAACGCTAGTACCAAGATGAGACTATAGTGGAGTTCAAGTTGGTTTACCTTTCGAGGCCAAGGAATATCCACACTCATATCAAGGAAAAAAACGCATATAGAAATCTTATAGTCATCATATGTCATTCAAACATTCAAGTCATTATAAATACGATATCAAGTCAGAATCACACGATTGATAAAATATATCACCACTTAATCATCACCTTATTACCGCAATCGATCAATTATTATCGATCATTTACAAAGGAGAAAATGTTGTACAACACGCTTGAGCCCAAAATTTTTACTCTTCAAATCAACACAATCAACAAAGATTAAGGGTTCATGAGCTCGGGATTTAGCCAAGTCCTAGACTAAAACGGGTGGCCACCGTAGCATCGACAAACGTTAGCCTCGACACTATGTACTGAGGGCTCTCTATGCTGCTAAGCCACTAACCTGTCGAGACAAACGTTTGTCGTTGCTATGGTAGCCACCCGTTTTAGTCTAGGACTTGGCTAAATCCCGAGCTCATGAACCGGCCCTTAGTGCTCTGAAAATACTGAATATTTTGACAAAGATTAACCACTTTCAACAGCAATTCAATGTGGATATTGTAAATCATATGTGAACTGATGCCACTATAGTTGCCACTTAGTTGGCCCCTACCGTGAGACGAACAAACTGCATGCTTGCCTCTTCTCAGGATGTCTCTGACAATGGTAAGTTTTAAAGAAGAAAGAAGAGACGAAAAGAAGAAGATAAAGGATATAAGTAGATAAGAAGAAAGATAAAGAACAAGATAAATAAGAAGAGAGGAGGCAGCGACGACCGCAACCGCAGACGCGATCAACACGATTAAACCGGCTAATTGTCGCCACGGCTACCGGCTTATTAACCGCCTATATGTCTCCGCTTTATTTCCTGCCGGCGGCGACGTGGAATTATCAACGAAATACGACGGCCTGAGACACAGCCAGAGGTTTATGACTCGGCCAGCTCAGCCCAGTCGACGATCAGCTTCGCTGCACATGCTGTTTTGACGTCTCTCAAGCAGCGTCAATCGCTGCTGCTTCGTCAAGAGTTAGTGGAGAAAAATGAAATTTATCTCTTTGCGTTAATTGTTTGTGATCAGCTTGATTGAGTTAGATGGTGATAAAGTTGTGAATGGTAGTTGGTAGACTTGTGAATCCTCAAAGGAACTGCATGGTTCCTTCCCTAACTATTGGAATGATATTCTATTTATTCAGATCATAATATAAACATAGAAATGTTTCAAACATTGAGTTGGATGGTGATGAAGTTGTGAATGGTAGTTGGTAGACTTGTGAATCCTCATAGGAACTGGTTCTTCCCCAAACTATCAATTATTGGAAATATATTTTATTTATTCAGATCATAATATAGCCTAAACATAGAAATTTATCAAACATTGATAATAGTGAGAAAAAACTTATAATACGAACAAAAGCTGAGCCTCCTTTGTCTTTGCCTCATTACATTTAAAAATACCTTCAATTATTATTGCATGGAGTTAGACCGCCGGTCTCAAAATCTTCTCCTAAACAGTCCTTTCCCCGTGTCTCCTCAATCCTCCACCCCTTCCCTGGAAAATGAGCCTCTGCCCTCTATCTTGTCTATCAAACTCAACCACGGTTATTGAGTGACTGTTTATTGCAAATTGAATCGAAGATTGTAACAAATTATGAATGTTTTTGACATTATGCTTTCAGGTCACAAATTTATTAAAACTATCACCGTTCTCATAGTTTTAAACCAAAGTAATATGACGATAGAGAAAAAAGTCGTTTGAGCTCTTGAATTTTCAGTTAATTTTATAATTGTAGGAATTTCTCCTTGAGATTAATAAACTATTGGAATTTCTCCATAAATATTCCCTTCATGTTTGACTCATTTCAGTCCAATAACGTTGTTCTCATTTTGTGCCCAACTAATCTCTGTATAATTTATTGTGTAATTCAATCATCATGGTTCTATCAAATGGAACATCAAGTGAAATGGTTCCATTTTTATAACTATACTTTTATCCACAATAAACACATCCCCAATTTCCTTGAGCTCTCCACTCTCGTTTTGTTCATTGTGATAATCTTCCATCTGTTGTTGAACACATTCAGTTCATTTACCAAACTCCCTATTCTTCAGCTCGAATTGGAATTGTTCATGAAAGTTGCTTCCCATTTTAAATTAAGTTTTGATTTGCAAGTTGATTAAAATAGGTTATTTTAACGAATGGTAGTGATGATCTCATGAAAGTAATGACGTTGTTGTAGAAGAAAACAGTTACGATCAATAACTGAGCCAGCAAACGGTTTCAAACATGAAAGAGGTAAACCGATTTATGATACACATGGAGTCGTGGATGGCGCCCTTGTCTGGATGGAAACAATTTTTCATTCGGTCAAAATAGTAATTGTCTTTCATCAGTAGCCATAGTCGTGCGCTGACGGTGAAAAGGTACAGTTAGGAGTTGGTCTTGTGACGACCAGAGAGTATTATAGAAGAATAATTGAGAAGAAGAGAATTGAGAAGAGAAGAAGAAGAAGAGAATATTATTCTCTCTGGGTGACGACGGACCTCTGATGTGGTGACTACTGTGCAAGACAAGAAGCCAGAAGCCATAACTCTGGCTCTTTCGACTCCATTCTTTTACGGCCGCTACCGTTCTAATGTTTGCAAACGAGAGACATAACTGAATTATGCCAAACCAACAATATGACCGGCAGTAACCCACTGGCGTGATTCCATCTTACCTAGAATGTGAAGGCTGTTGAATAAAGCATGCGGACATTGCGACGTCGAGCACCACTAATCAATGGACATCCAGCGATCCAGCATCTTCCCTCAACAAAATACTGCAGGGAACTTCTTAGTGGGTCAATGGCATTGACAGGGTTCAAAAACTGTCGATGAAGAAGTTTTTTAAAATATATATTTTGAGGCAGTGAAGGTTATATCTGCAGTAAATCCAAGTAACTCTAATGCTGTTTCTCCAGAAGCAATCTGTGATTAACAAATAACAATCACTCCATGAAATCAATCAGATTTTACTTTTTCATAATTAAATACAAGATACATCCAGCTCTGTTAAAAAATGATGTAAGAAAAAGTGTGTTTCTCTATATTAAAACCTGGAAATCCGATATACTATAGCTATAACCATACATACAATTAAAATTTGAGTATTTCTTACATGGTATAATCCAAATTTGTTTGTCTCATATTCTACCTAATCACAGAAAGGCAACAATAACCGTAAACTTTTTGAATGACTAAACTAAAAAAAAGTTAATTTCATTTTAGTTACAATGTACAATATGGGTTCGATTTTCACCAATGCATGTGAACATCATAAAGAACAAGAGAAATAGATGCAATACATGCAAATAAATGAAAATCATGAGCTGAAGATGGTTAATGCCTAAATTTTCTACAGACGTTCACATTCATGTATGAAGTCTATACGATTTTTTTATCAGTCATTTTTCATTCCAGATAAAGAATAATCTTATCTTCGGGATAATTATTGTAAGAAAAATACATAAATTACATAATATAAAATGAAGGCCTGAGTTTGAAAACCAGACAAGCGCCATTTTTTGAGAAAATAGGTTTTTGTCTGATTCTTATAGAAAAAAACACGCCAAATCGATTGGTGTAAAAATCAGACACGTACAGTGCATAGTTTTGCCGATAGAATGCGTTTACACTTGTCTAAATCGTATGTTGGTAATCAGCTGAGTTTGAAAACCAGACATGTGCTGCAGATGAATCCCGCCGGTAGATCGCAGTAGCTACTGGGTGATGTACTACTCCTATAGACACGCCTCTCTAAGCTCCGCCTTCTCTCTGCTGATTGGTCGGCAAGGTGAAGCTGTTGTAGTTCAAAATCCCGCCGGTAGATCGCAGTAGCTACTGGGTAATGTTCTTCGCCTATAGATTCACGTTTAAGCTCCACCTACTCTCTCTTCTGATTGGTCAGCAATGCGAAACTAATCTAGTTAGTAATTCTAGTTACGCCGGTAGATGGCGGTAGGTACTGGGTGATATTACAGAGAGTATTAAATTTATGCAACTACGCCGAGTGGCGTAGGTTCTAATTTTTGTGAGTAGATCAATAATTTATTTCAAAAATCACTATTTATTATTTCCAGACTTGCGATGAAATGTTTTTAATTGTTTTAGCAGTTCAAAAAGTATTCAACTAAATATATTCTCCTCTCCATGGAGGAAGGACAACTTTTATAAATATCCAGACATCAAACCGTTAAGAGCAAATCACATAAAACAATCCATGTACAGCTGATCACATAGATTGAGTCGTAAACCTATAAGGCGATGTCCAGGCAATCAGAGAATCGAAGATAATTGCAGGATGGAAAGGATTGTGACTCATCCTGTAGAAGTATGAATGAAGAAATTGCTACTGGCGCACCGTAATTGCTAGAAATGAATCGACAGGAGGTTGATAATTTACTTCTTTATATCTTAACTGTACTTCACAACGATTTTGTTATTTGAAAAATTCATTCAGTTTCTCGAAAGGTTAGCGTTTCCTTGAATGGTTTGTGAATTCAGAAACCATTAAGAATATTCTTAATATGCAAACCAAGTCAGTGAAGTCAACGGATCAGTCGATTTCAAGTTTTCATTTTACAAATAATTAAACTCGAGTATTAGACCTAAAAATATTCAGAGCAGAGAAAACTAATAAATTTTTTCCATACTCAAAGTTTTTGAAGCCAATCTGAAATCTATTACTGCATTCTTTAAAATGATTGAGGCTGAGAATGGATAATTCTCCCAATTCATGCATGTTATTCATTCGTATTCATCAGTAGAGAATGCCTTAATTTTGCCTATTTTGCCTTTTTTGTGTGCTCATGCCTATTCCAATATGATTATGATGCTTTCATTTTCCATAAGCTCATACCATCCTATTTCATATGTTCTGCTTATATTGTTCATCAGCATCATTGTTCAACAAATTAAAACTTTCATTGAGTTGTATATGTAAAGCCCAGTGAGAGACAATTTCCACATCTGGAATGGTTTCTACAGGAATTTGTAAATTTCCTTATTGTATCAAGACGGTTAATAGTGTTCTCAAATATTCCATCTACGAGTTTACTAGGACACAATACAAGATTAGTACTTCCATTCTCCCAAATTCCTCCAAAGTTGGTGGAGAACAGTAACACTGTTTACTGATGAAATGAAAAATGCCTTCTACCTCGATACAGTTTGACAGCAAATAAATGAAGCTATCGATTGACACGGGAAGGCTTTAAAGAAAAGCTTTTAGTGACTTTGGAGTTTTTCAGAACTTTCACCTTTCTCAACTTATAAAAATATTTTGCTCATATATTTACCTAATACCTCGATATAGGTGACACGTAAAATTTCCGTTTTCAACTATAGAGATCTTCAGATGAGATTAACAGATATTAACGATTATATCAGGAAGTAATGTAATGAATCATAAGAAATAACAAGAAAATAAGATGGTGACTGCCCTGATTGATTTCCTCTTTTAATTAATCCATAAATATAGCAAGTACTGCAAATCTCAAAAAAAAAAATTTGAACGAAGCTGTAATTATTTAGAATATATTCTTCATTACAAGACCGATGGAGGTTGAATAAATTCTTCAACATAACTTACAATAATTCAAAATAGATTCTTCATCGTTAAAAGACTGATCAAGATTGAAACATTATCAAAAGGAATCATGAGATTACTGTTCAAGCCCTACAAACTTATAACATTTGAAACATCTTTCATCATAAGAACCTTCTTTTATGTGACAGTCGTATTTATCAAAGCGGCGAAAGAGAAGGATCCTTTATAGGGAATGAATGAAGATGTCTAAGAGATGATTTTGATTCAACACAATCCTTTGAGGAGTCTGGTGTGTATGATTTTCTTCCCGGTTATCTGCTGATTATCCACCCGGGTGAATCTGTTCATCATAACATAATTTCCCCCAAGGTAAAAAGAATACAATTCATATTACCTTCATCCACCCCATTTTCGACGCATAAGTCTAAGATTTATGCAGTATAATTCATAATGTTTTGCAAAAATCATATAGATACTCGTACATCTCAAATTACATCCAAGCAAATAACAAAAAAGATTTCGTCTCGCTGACTGCGAAATCAGCTGAAGCTGAAGGTTCCCTTCATGCGTGGTTTGTTGTCTCCAAAGGAAGATAAATCACAGTTATGTTGCCAGCACGAATCGAGCGCAAATCAATCAAAGAAGATGGCCGGGATGTCAACGGAAACTGGTTTTTTGCCAGTCATCTGTCCGGCAAGGAAGCTGACGACTGTTCACTCAGTGCTCGCGTTTGTCTTTTTCCTCCTGCACTAATACACGCTGCACGTGAATCCTATGCCTATCCTATGACAGTGTTACATTCATATTAGTGCAGAAAAACTCGAAGTACCAAGATTTTTTGAAAATAAAATTCAACATTCACATAGGATTTAAATTACATGAGAATATCCAAATACATCAACATTCACATACAAATCAATACGTGCTTGGAAAAGTCATGAATATTATTCCATGAATAAAGATACAGACAAAAAAAGTCAAATTTATTAGAATAAAAAATCAAATTACTTAGATAAATTACAATACAAAAAAAAACAAATTACTTAGGATTCTCAATAACTTAGGACAACTCATAATAATAGAATACTAGGATAAAATAATTGCTTTCAGGAGTGACACCTCAGAGAACGTAGAGGTTTTTCAATATACATTATTATCGGTAAGGTACACAATGAGGCTCATTATCAGGTGGAGTGAATATTTGGAATCTGGAGTACATTGGGGAGTGAAAGAGACATGTGGAGGTGAAACTAGGAGTCGAATTGGGCCTTAAAGAGGACAGCAGAAGTAGAACTGCAACTTAGCATTTTTGAAGAAAAAAGAAACTATTTGAAGATCAACTGGGTGATAACGCAATTATTGCTGAACTGAGCTTAGTTCATATTCTAATTCAGCTCATATTCTAATAAATTCACACTGTTCACAATGAAATGTAAGCATTGGAATGTAACGAACAAAGGAATGTAAGGGATGTACTGATTTTCGCATTGATATCAACTCATAATAAACTGGATATTCAGTTAAAGGCTAGAGGCGATTGGAAACTTGAAAATGAGAAACTTCAATCTGTATTGTGTCTTCTCTACAATCAGGGTCCAAAATAAGAACAGGATCTTTCTGACTCGAGAACCAATCTCAACTTTATTACTTGAAAAATCAATCAGAAAGCAAAAAAGTGATATTATGACATTAGATAAATGAGTGAGCAGATCATTTTGTAACTAGAGAATTCTAGAATTCCCCACTTGGAGTTCCCATGAATGAGGAGAGGTATCCTAGATTTTGGTTTTGGGGTGAAATTTAATAAAATACCTGTCATGATGAAAGTTAATTAGATAATGGTATGATTTTGGGAAGGTATGTTTCTTCGACTCAAATATTCACCCCAAATGTTGAGCACAACAAAGTCATGCATGAGTTTACACCACAGAAGTTACGTGTGTGAGTCGTGGGAAGCGTTATAATTGATAAGCTGCACATTATTCAGGAAGCTTGAAACAACAAGCACGTTTGGTCTCCTGCGTAAATGACGCAGCAGGCAAGCTCGGTTTCACGACGTGAGTGAAGTTGAGTGCCATCTATTATTAAAGATTTCCCGGCAATAGACAGAATACGGGTACTGTGTGTGTGAGAATGGCTGGAGCAGGTATATGGCAGTCGCTGGCTTCTGGCTTGCAAATGTAAAGGAGCAGGAAATGTAAAAGCAGCAAGAAGCGAAGCTAACCGCACTGAATAAGCTCCAAATTACGTCGGCGACATTTCACGTGGCTGCTTGTGTTGTTTGTAATTGGATCTAGGCTGGGAAATTATAGTCAACAAGCAATCAAGTAGTCCTTTCATCCCATGCTTGAATAATGTTCCTTACTTTGACTAATTGAAAACCGAAATAAACTCTATTGAAACAGAATGTCACACAGGGTTGCATTTTCCAAATAATGAGAATCAAGATTAATTTATACCCTGTGGGTTCATATGGGTATTTTCAAATATAGACTAAGTTACGTATTTCTCATTCTCAGTGTGCCTTTCGAGTGAGCTAGAATTCAATTCCAAGATTACTGGAAATGTCAGCGCCCAAGCTTGTAACAAGCTTCGAATCATGACTGAACTGCTACAATTTTTCAATGTTTTTCATTGCATGGAGTTCATTCAAAATTTATATTGAGATAAGTTTTTGACGAAAATCTTCTCCTCCACTAACTAACTCTGCAACTCCGATACCTTACTCGAATAATGGATTGAAGGTTAGACTTTGGTCTATAATTCGAAATACGCAACTTGTGAACGAATCGGCTATATGGACTTCTGTTTTAAACAGTTCAGCTGTTTAGATTGAAGATTATAATAATTTATAACAGATAGTCCATATACTGCACTTTCTCCTAAAAATCTTCTATGAGTTCGCCTTTTTCCTGTTTTACAGGACTCCCAAGTTTTCATGAAATGAGGCCCCAAGTCTCTCAAAATAATGGTGGCAATAAAAAATCACTGTATATCAAACCAGGGTTTCAAACTGATTGTATCATTCCATCACACTAGAGATGTTCGATGTTGAGGAGTGGTATTGATAATATCTCATCTGTCAACTGCGGCAACTACTCTCGTTGATCAGACAATACAACGAAAACAACTCGGACTGAATTGTATTTCCAATTCCACTCCATCGGATAAAATCACAATTTCTTCTCGATTTCAAAGCAGCTCCATGTTATCGATTCGCTGCTTGGACTTTGGAGACCGAACGTGAACTGACTGGGACTCAATGAAATCGGTTTCTTTTCCCCAAGGAGTTGAGTGTTACGATAGACCATGGCCTGCTTGTGATAAGGACTGATATAAAGGGAGCGGGTTCCAGGGCCCGCAAATCTCTTTCTCTGCGATAAGCACACGCTCCGGATAAGATAGCCTGGATAAGCCACTGAAAAATCCGATTCGCGTCCTCGTTTCAAAGATATTTACAATGCTATTTACGATCGCGTTCAAGACTTTCAACGGAACTCGAACTACATATTCAGTAGAAAGCCGACTAGAATCACTGTTTTCAACGAGAATTTTCATCGAGTGTTCCGACATGGAAAATAGGAATTTATAAAGATGGAGAGGGCTTAATAGAGCTGTTATTAATTTCTCATTCATGAGGAATTGATCACTACCAAGAACAATATTGAATCCTTATACTATATCAATATCAATCCACAAGCATTCTTGATTATTATGTTTGAACAGTTTGTGGTCTGAACACTTTATAGATCCTCAATTCCTATCAGACATCAAGTTCAACTCCGACTGAAAACCCTTTGCTCACAATATGATAGTAAAAAATGATTCTTCAACCATTATCTTCAAGGATTTTCAAAATAGAAGAAATGAAATATTATTTAATAATATCAACCGTACTATTTGTATATAAACAGAAAATTGTAAGATAGAAACATGTACAAGATATTAATGTGATTAAACTGATAGTCCGTATAGAAGACATTGCGGATGGGAAATGATCGAGAGTGTGAGAACAGAAATTATATGAAACTTTTCAATCTGCTAAAATTCTTGTTAAACAGCTCTCATGACAAAAAATCTAGATGTTCTAATATCATCACACAACGCTGGAAAAATGAAAGTGTATGGGGATGGAAACATGATTATCTCATCTGTCTACAAGCTTTTACACTCGCAATCTCTCATACATTTCTCTCATTGTAGCCTATTCATTATTCTTGTACATTATACACAATTTGAAAGGAATGTAATCACCGAGTATGTTCTATTAAATTAAATTATGAGTACAGAAAACATGCAATCTGCAGTTTGAGAACATACTCCGTCCACAAAGCTAATTTGAGAGATGTTTAATAACTGAAATGGACGTTCGGGCTCAAAATCTCAGTATAGAGGAGAACAGCCTTTGCTTTTCTTTCACCACGAAGAAAAACAGGAGGATTAGTTGGAAGAGACCAATTGAACTGTGAAAGGACCGTATTCTTGTTTATCTACCTGAAACAGCCAGTTCATTTCCCGAGGTAAGTTGCTGATAAACGCTGAGGCTGACCTTACCACCTGCAACATTTCCCGTTCTCTTGACTCCATAATAGACCTTGAGAAGAAATTTTTATCTGAGCTAGAGATACTTCTCCGAATTTCCAAGTAACTTCTGCATGAGAGTGTAAGAGCACGAAACTAATTAATAATATCTGGAGTTGAGTTTCAGGGTTGATACTTCCAAGGCCACGAAAAATCAATCAATAACACCAGCAAACTTCCAAGTAATTTAAAAAGGAATTTGTAGGAATGAATAGAAGTTTAAAACTTCGCACAAGTAGTAATTACTGAGGCAAGTTCATTGTCTCCCATCGTAATAATTTCCAATGAGCATGCAAAACTATGTTCGTTGTGTTCGTCCATTTTTGCGTTGAGAAATCTTCTAGACTTTTTGAGATGAAGTTTCAACCATAAACCCATTTTTTGAATAAGATTGTTCCGCTTTAGTTACTCTGTAATATGAATTCCAACGATGTAATATCAATTATTATGATTCAAATAATTTCATGTGAACTCATTCACAGAAAAAAAGCTGGAAATTGCATCAAGAATGGATGAATGAATAAGAACGTAATAGAAATGATCAAATATAATTTTATTGATATAATATTGATAGGATTTAATCGATATTTTATAATATTATTCTATCATAAGCCACATACTTATCTATTCATGTTCCAGGTAGGACTATTTCCCTAAATGATATTTTCCAAACAAACAAATCAACAATTAAAATTAAAATCCTTTCTTCTTTCGGTAATAAGATGAATCTATTCATAATACTCGACAATCGTGATAAGTAATAGTTCTGAGGTTCAATCAGATACATTTTAGGGTATCGGTATAAAACATAAACTGATATGGAAGTTAGATAGACGTAATCCAAACATTATCAAATCAGGCAACATTAGGAAGCTTTGTAGAAGTGTTTTATATTCTTTTGCTTTATATTCTACTCCACTCGATCCACCGCGTTCAAAAACAAAGAAACGGCCTGTCATTGAAGTAGTTTGTTTACAGAATAAAAAACGAAACCGGTACCGTACCCCAGTAGCAGGCCTACTGTTTCGACGGCCTAGTTTCTTATGCAGTTAATAATACTGCTTAAATGTTTACCTCGTCACTGTCAACGATGAGAGCGGGGGATTGGTGACGGTAATGAACCGCGGCCTAATCAATGGATCATGACAGAGCTGCTCTTCAAAGATAAGTCGCTCTTCTAAGACGGCAACTCATCACGGCTCTTTTTGTTGGTCAATTCAGTCACCACAGGAATTAAAACAAAGAAGCTGACTTGAGACAAGATAGGAAATAGTTTGCATTGATTATTAATTGTAAAAGAAGAAGTTACAGTAAACTAAACACTCTCAACACTGTCACTAATTATTATGCCTCCATTTGTCACTCCACTTTATAAATATTAATGGGCATCGATTTCTTCCTGAGAGAATTCCAATCTCTATGGAGTGTAGATTTCATTATTTTCTGTAATATTGAATTTTGGAAGAACCCACAGACTAAGTTATTGTATTTTAAGAGTAGGATAGCATTGTAGAAGAGGGATGGAATAAGACATTTACAATAAATTATTCTCTTGTATATATTGTGTAATATGATTAATAAATTTGATTTGATTTAAGGGTGAGAGGTGAAATTGAGGTAAGTGAGGATAAGAACCATGAGGAATGGGAATTGAATCCGCGATCGGAGTAGTGATAGAAATTGCGAGTTTCCATGCTAGTAGGTTACATCGGGTTGCTAGCGTAGAGAATTCGATTTTCTAGATTGGGAAAATGAAAGTAATAATGAATTATAGTTAAGAGTGGAATTATATTTGAATTTTGTGAAACCAAATGATAAAGCGTAAAGGTAGAGTTCAACTTCAGGAAGCAAACAAACATTACTCAAAAAATGTAAGCTTCTCTCGTGCTCTGTTAATTTGAATTTGCCTAATATTATTCTAACGCTTCAAATTCGCTTCATTACTTCAAAATACTAAAAAATATATGAGAAGAACATTAGTTGATTCTTTCGATGGAATTCAAGACTTGAGATAGTGATGGCATTTCAATAACATAATTCGAATCTAAATTATTAGAATATTAAATCAGTAATTGGAATTGAAAGAGTCATGCAGGCTAATTTCCTGTGTCAGTTTCTTGTACATTTGACTTACAGCACCCAAATAGTAGTTTCCAGTAGTTTTTTAAATTGCTCAATCATAATAATCTTCCTTCTTGAATATCTTCAATACCTTGATAATATAACATAAATAATGAAAATTATCATATCATTATAATAGCACTTCTCTTGATACTCACATAACTCGCCTTCATAAAGGATTTCCAAATACACATCATCAAACTCATATTTCAATCAATTCAACTAATTAATAACGCAGATGAAATATTCATGAGGAACCAATCATAAATCAATTAAGCCCAGTATTGACGGACTGATTTGCATATCAGCTTCCCTCTATATTTATTCCCTCCAATCACACTAACACAAGGTTGACCTCTTGCAATCAGTAACAGTAAAAACAATAATACGTCAATGATATTGTTAGCACTTACAACATGTCTATAGCAGTTACTTATTCGAAATACAAAAATTGGGATGTAAAAAAACATTTGGGCTGCGAAAAGAAAAAGAAAATGAATAGGCCTACTAATTCGTTGTATTGGAAAAATACTCTGATGCTGCTGAATTATTGATGGTTTTTGGATACTTCTGGATTATGACTGATGCTGCTGCTGTACACTGGATTATTGTCCACTGTTCCCTGAATGTTTTCCATTGAATTTTTGTTAACAAATAAGAATACAAAACAAATTCTGATTGCGACAAACTGTGAATAAACAATAAGTGGTCAGGTAATAAAGGGAGAGATATCAGCAGCACATTATTGTAAGTGAATTAGGTTGTCGGTTAATCATATAAGGTTGTTTTCGAGCGGGAAACAAGATGTGTCGGGAAAGAGATTACATTGTGATTCAATGATGGAATGATGGAAGGCGCAGCGGAGCGGAGCAACGGTTGCGAAGAGCAAAACGAATGTGGAAAATCTGTTTCGGACTGGATTTCATAGATGCTAGTTGTAATTGACGCATAAAGGAATGGATATTCGCCTCCCATATGGAAAGATGCTGGCTCATCGCTTCAAACCGTTTGCCAAATCATTATTATCATCATTTTATGCTCCACTTCCTTCATTTATAATCATTATCATTATGGATGTTTTGGGGTTTACTACAGCTTTCAACAGACAGATCAAAATTATTATTGATGAGTCAACCTGCAGACATCATTTGGGTTGAAATCTATGTGCACAAGAGAATAAGCGATGAATGCATTTAGGGTACGCCGTTAGAAGAGTGCATCCATAAACGGAACAATGCAGTAGACGATTTACACGTTATAAACCTGAGAGAGATGATGGTGTGCTCTACTTTCAGAGCTTATAGTGCCCTGCCAAATACATTATGTTGATCCAACCTATCGAATATGCAAGCTGAGAATATTATGACAGCACGTTCATCCTAAAAGAAATATGACGCTAGAGTTTTTCTATACTAATTACTTGGAATAGAAAATGAAGGACATAAACTAAAACTGAACTAAAGTTGATTCTTCCTGCCATTTTTGGTATGAAACATGAAATTTGAAACAATATGATGCCTTTCATAGCTCCCAAGTCAAAACAAAAGAAGCTGAAGAAAATATTCATAGTTGAAACAAAAAAGCTGAAGTGATGATGAAAAATATTAGGAAAAGGTAGAGCGTAGAGGTATAATTGATGAGTGAAAATTCAAAGAATAATTTTCATGCCCTAACTGATTCTGAAGTGAATGGAGAAATTAAACATGTATGTAGACGCATCTCAGTAACGCATCTTCAACTCAATTGTTTGGGATCCATCCATATTCCGAGACTGTAGTTTGCATCCTATCAAAACGACTCGTCAACGACTTTTGGGAGTAAGTGTATTTCCCCAGGCATACTACGATTATCAAAAACATCAGTATTCTGTATAATAATTTTCTAATAGCAGTAACTTGTGTTTCACAAAAAAAATCAGTATTTTCATAATAAAAAGAATAATTGGAAGAAATGAACAGTGAGACATCATGATTATACATAATACATCATAATTATGTATAAGAAGTGAAACATCATCATATTTATAAAATATGACAAGAGTAGAAACATAATATGAACATAAGTTTATTGTATTTGTAAACAAAGAAGGAGATCGGGATATATCTTCTCTGTATAAAGAATTTTAGTCAGCTATAAGATCTGTTGACAATATTATTTGTCATAAAGAAAGTCTTCAGCTTCAGACCAATAAATAGCGTTTCAGAGGATTCTAATCAAATTTTTCGTATTCGAAGTCGATTAAATGACATGACGTGAAATGAAACACGAATCAGAACAGCGATGGGAACTCAAAAAAATTTCATGATAAAAAATGTATTGTACTTTTAATTGGAACTCCAAATATTAATATCATCTGGAAATGAGAACATGAGAAATCATCGATCCCATCTCGACGTAAAGGAGTTTTCTTCTAGATTATGAGGTGAGCCATTTTCTCATCAGGGGATGACGAAGCAAAGCATTCAGCTCTCTATCCTGCCAGCTGTAGGATGAAATAGACGTTTTTCTACGTTTTCAAAGAAGAAAATGGAGTAGCACTCGTTTGACCTATTTATCTTGTGAGAAGTAAGTCTGGAAGTAAGTAGAAGACCATAAAACTCTAAGTTTCTAGACAAATGACAGATGCTTTACCAAGTACAAAGTGTAATGCTTAAACTATTCAATACCCGAGGAATGTTTGTGAATAGAATATCGCTCCCGGAATTGAATTAGGATTAGACGTGCTTCTAGTAACGTAGTTCACGCTCCAATTGGAAATCAAGTGTTTTTTCTTTGAATAAACCAATTCCAATCGGAAACGAGATTCGACCATTTTCGAATCCATCACCGTAAAGCTTCAATCTACAGTTCAATCTGCAAAATATCGTATTATTCATCAATGATAGATGTTCAATGAAGTGAGTTATATTACAATCAATTGAATGATTCACAAAAATCACACTTCAGTGTATAATAGGATTCATATAATTTGGCGGATGGCATTAGATATATAGAAAATTAATTCTTGACGTTGCTGATGACCGTAGAGTCCGATGGCAAAAAATAATATCTCTCCCTCTATCTAATGCCATCCGCCAAATTAAATGAATCCGCTTGAATAGTAATAATGGGGGCTAGGAGGAGAAGATGGTGAGAGAAAAGTACAAGGGGATGAATCATCCCCTTCACTTTACCTACTTATTCACAGTGAATGAAACGTATATACTGCATTATAAAGTGCATTCCGGTCACTATAGTTTCCTTTGAATCTTGTTCAATTCAAACAAACTTTGTATATAGGCGCCTATGTGTCTGTATATTTTTGTCTTGTGACAAAAATCCATATTTCTGAATATTCGGAAAACATCTGGACAATAATTCAAGACATCTGGTAGATTCGAGTCCATCGTGGTTCAATAAGAAACATAATTATAATTTTAGTGTACTGTACCTTTGAAAAAGAATTCTCTTCATCCTCCCCGCAGCACACATTTCCAACATATTTGACAAAATCGTCAATCATTAGCAAATATCTTATTGTTTAACGAAAATTTCCAACTTCAAATAAGTACAAGGAGCAATATTATTATCATAGTCATCAGGAGCTAGAGATGTTCATTGGAACAGCCTTGCAAACAGACATTGAAGATGACCGTAAGTGACCTCTGCGTGAAGGTAAGAAGGCCCTGTAAACAGCAAGCAATCCCGTTTATCACTTTGTTTATTTTTTCGATTATTCAATACAAGGTGCATGTCCCGTGCCGCAACACATATGGCTGCGAGAGTGTGGCTCACTGTACGATCTGTAAATGGACGCCAGTAAGTTAATGGAAATGCTTTTACAAGTATAGGCCGTTGCGTCTGGCCGTGAATTAGCTTCAAACGCTGCGGTGCGTGACACTCACAGGACGGGCAATAATGAATGCTACTACCGGACTGGTGAGCAGCGACCTTAGGCCTACTCAGCGCAGTCCAACTTATTTGCATTCCTTGGTCAGATCTCTTATGAGCAAATTAATGCCCGTGAAGAAAAGATAGCCGCTTTCTTTGGCCTTCTGCTGAGAATCAAGATAATTCTCATTGATACTTGGTTGATTCTATCACAGTTATAAATGTAGTAGCCTATTGTTGTAACAATTTCAGTAAGTAACAATTATTACAGTAACAGTTGGAGGGTAGAAATTTATTAGTGGTACTGATGAGCCTTTTCGTGGAGAGGAGAGGCTCTCAACTTTCACCCAACAGTTTTCACGGTGACTTGGTGACATAAAGGGTTTGCTGGTAGAGATCATAGCTTGAAAATATACATGTGTAGGTTTGTGGTGTGAGGGCAAGTATATTCATTAAAATTGGCGGATGGCGAATAACTTTCATTCAACATTTCAATGGTAACGAAGGAATTTCAGGAGACATTGACTTCTCAATTGTCTGATTATCGTATTGAGTGGAAATTCATTCCACCTGGTAGTCCAAATTTCGGTGGACTCTGGGAGGCGAATGTTAAGTCTGTGAAATCTCATTTGTTTCGTGTCATCGGGAAGCATTTATTGACCTATGAGGAATGCTTGTCCAAATGGAGGCTTTTCTCAATTCTTGACCTCTCAAATTCCTCTCAAAAAACCGCAATTTGTTCTGTTAATTTCATTTTTAAATATGTTCTTTACATGTTATATACAGTAATTATGTGAAAAAATCAACAGAACGTTACTCGTTACCATAGAAATGTTAAGAGAAAGTTATTCACCATCCGTCAAATTAAATGAATATTACCGTACTACATGTGAAGTTCATCACAATGAATGTTTTGAGTAGCGAAAAAAGTAGGTATCTAATTAATATATTCTATCAAAACTAATTTCCAATTGAAGTTCGAATGCTTCTGTAATAGATATGTCAGGACTTGACTGGAATAGAGCAAAATAAAACAATAAGTAGTGAGTAGTGCAAATTAAATTTTCAGGGGCAATTTTCTTTGTTTCAGTGCGAAGTCAGATTGCGAGAGGATAGCGAAATAAATTTACACTGACGAACGAGTGCACGAAAGCCTGACTGCCGAAAAATGACGGCATTCAATCCAACACAGCTCAGTAGGAAATCGTTACATTGGATCCGTCAAGTGATATATTACGACAGTTGAATTTAATCGGCTTTCCTGTAAGAGATTTACTCTATTCGAATTATTGTTCGCCAGTATTTAATGAACCCACTCGAAGTTCTTATAATCTCTTTTGATCAAATATGTACGGCAAAATGGGAATATCATTCAATCAGAGGCAGCTGAGATATACCTACATCAAAGAAATTGAACAAAATCGTTAATGAATTAATTCATTAATGATGGATAAGAATAAAACTTGTTTTATTGATACAGCTTCTCAGTGCTCAAACAATTGGCATTAAATAATCTTTATAATATAATGAACATTCTGTGAATCATCACGACAGACTTTTCTTAATATTATAACAGGATAAATATATGTCTAAAAATAGAATTCTATATCTAGAGAATTCAATTGCGCCAATAAGATATATCGCTCATTTGATAAACAGACAGAGAGAATCTAATGGCACCAGGAGCAGTAATCAATTTCAGATTCATTAACAATAATATGACCATAAAACGGCCGTCTAGATTGAATTAACATGATCGACATCACCGAGAATTAATCATTCTCAAAACTAAAAAAAAAACAAAACAATTTGATAATTAACCGGGCTACTTATAGAAATGTAGCTTTTCAACAGCTTTCAAAAAGCAATGCATTTCGGGGAAGTGTGAGCTTATAGAAACTGGCTGAGTTATAATTTCAGAATAGATAGAAGGATCATTCTATAAAAATCGATAAAAAAAATTACCACCAATATTTTATTGAAATGTTCATCATGAGCAGGCTACGTGGTGAATATTAGGCCAATTTATTTTTATTTAAAAAATTCAAAACAATATTTACTTTTTTCTACGTTGAAAAAGCTGCTGCAAACTTTCCTTCTTCTTGTGCTATTCATTAATAACTTTATCTAGGCTATCAGAAATGAATTATTTGATTTTTTACATGATTGTGTAGAATATACTGTATTTGCACCGAGCAAACTGGGGCCAGTTTCATAAACCTTAAAAGTCATGTAATTCAGAAAAAAGAAACACATTATTATAGAGAAACTCAAATTTGGAAAAAAAAGGAAGGCAGGTCTAAGTTAGTAGTTGCTAATCAGTACTTGAATTGACTTTTTTCAGATTCCAAAACAGATACTCTAATACAATTTTACTAACAAATAGAAAGCTTACACTAAAAATTAAGGATAAATTATCATAAAAGCTAGTTGGTTTACTTACAAGCTAGGTGTGTTTTTCGTTGGCGCTGAAATGAAACAGTAGCAAGGGCGCCGGCCCAGCTGATCACACGAGGGAAGCGGAGGCAGTACACTCACTCACTGCCACAACCAACAGGAACGCGCTTCCAGACTCAACTGACGGCTGGAGCGAACCGCGCTGGAGCTGGAGCCAGAACTCCATCACAACCTCTCACTTACTCCTTTCTCTCTCGCTACTCCTCCTCCTCTTCCTCTATCGTGAAAACTACCGGCGGAAACTGCGCTTGCTGAGGGGAAGAGGTGTGAGGAGGAGGAGGAAACCGTAATGCACTGTAAACATTGCTACCGCTCTGCACCAAACATGTGTAACGAAATTATCATACAACACGGCATTTGCTGGTTGGCTGTATTTGTATACCGCTTCACGAAATTATTTTCTGATCCATATAGTCAGAAACAAATATAGAGTAACAAACCTCCAGGCATCATCGCCAACCTTCAGGAAAATCGTCGACAAAATTAATTGAGATGAGGATTTACTAATAGGCCTAAACTGACCAACCAATGAACTGAATAGAGAAAAATATATTTTGATTTCCCGTAGCTTTGGAAAATAACATCAAACTAGAAATATTCAAAATAATATTCATCTCTTCCTTCATTGTATGATCAAGAATATTATATTATATTCATAATACCAATAATTGCAGCATCATGAGAATTTAGAAGTCCTATAATACGGGGGAAAGGCAGACCCACACTAGACGTGGATACCAGGTCTGCTATATCAAAGACAATATTGACTATAATTGTATATATTAATTTACGTAGTTAAATTGTCTTTGGCTATTATGTTAAGACAATATTAACTATAATTATCAAGTAATTGAATTGTCTTTGGCTATATTACCGTATCCGTATGTTGTAATAAAATCATTCGTCTGGTGCATGTCCGGGTTTTCCTTGTACAGTATTACAGTAGCCTACTCCAAAATTTCCATAGAACATAGGTTCCCCGTTCACAAATTAATTGTAGGCCAAATTAGAAGGAATATAAAATGATTAATAATATCTATCATAACATAAGGAGAGTTTCTACTGATAAAACAACAAAGTACAAACTTTAATTGTTGTGGATCCATCTTCTTTTCTCACTTGATCAAGAAAATAAACACTGAATTAACTTATCAATAATTAGTGGAAATTTTATAAATTCAAATTATTATCATCACAAATAATAAGTAGTTATGTCAGTGTTTATAATTCAGAAATCGTTGATTCGTGTCCTGTGTTAATAGTAGTAAACAGTTGATAGTAGGGATGGGTATAGATGAAAAAAAGATTGATGTTTTTTCCTCCTAAAGATGGATGATTTTAAAGATTTTTCATTTTCTTGGGGGGTTTGGTATCAATCCTTCAATCATAAATAATTTTTCTGGATCCGCCACTGAACCGCTGCATTGTCTCTGACACTACCTATCTTGTTCTTCGCACAATTTTAATACAAATAATAGCCTACTTTGTAAACTGATATTGATTGACCAGAAAATATTTTCACATTATTATAATGCCCGGTTTTTCAGTCGTTCAATAAACTTATTGAATCAATAACTTTTTTTTGCATTTGAAAACACATGGTTATTGATTCAATAGTGCTATTGGATCCAAGTCTATTGAGCGACTGAAAAACTGGGCATAAGTGTAGTAGATCAGTAAATGAGTGAGTTGAAATTCAAGATTAAAATTTCCTGGGTTGAGACAACAAATGATTCACTCTACTGCTACACTACCACTGAAGTCCAGTCAATAAATTGTGTTTATAAAGGGCTTGAAGTGGAAAGTTTTGGTGTAATTGTTTTTTATGGCTTGTTTTATGTTTTCGAGGTCGCTGAACACGAATCTGATGTTTTCCAACAAAAATTATTTCGGAAAAGGGCGGGAGGGGTGGAGATGGTACAATTTTCGGGTTTTTCCATAATATCTCGATAAATATCGATCAAGTAAAAAGCTTTTCATAGAAATTGAAGTAAACTAAATTTACTATAACTTCGTAATTTATAGTTTTGTCGTAAGCCTGATAGTTTCTGAGTTACACGCCGCTGAAAATTGATAATTTTCTAAAAGTTCGTCTCCCCCTCACTTTTTTCGCTTATTATTTGCTTCTAGTAGCTCTCATGATGGTTTTACAGCAAAATCGTAAGGAAGAAAGTTGTAGAGCATTTCATTATCTTCAATTTGAATAATCACAATCTATATTTTACTTCACATGGACGTGAGAAAAAGTCCATCAAAGTGCGATCTGCACGATCTCGAATCGCACGGCGGCTCAGCCAATGCATATAGGTTAGGTTAGGTGGTTTCGTGAAAATAGTCCAGTCATTGAACATTGAAGGTTTGACGCAATAAATGTTTGCATACAAATGCTGATATCTTGGAAGTCCTTGATGATAAAAAATCGTGATTGGGTTCAAATTGTAGATCGCGATTTCTTCTTTCATTTCCAATTGAAAATTTTAAAAATATTCATTTTACATGACAGAAACGATTGATTCTGTATATGTAGGTAACTCTGAACATTTACACCCCAGAATGGCCCAGAAGGACGAATTCCTTTGTCCGTGTTATAGCCAGATAAGATAATATAGAGTAGGAAGAAAAAAACTCGAATAGGCCTATTATATGTAACAAAATTGTATTCAATTACACATACAAATGAGATCACTTTACAACAATTATCAATTGAGTGTCTAATTTTAAGAAAAATTACAAAATTTAAACCTAGTCGTCTTTATTTTTAGTCTCTGAACATGAGCACGAGTTTGGAGTTTCCTCAGTTGTTTCGTTCTTCTGAAATTTACTTTTCAATTTACTTAACGCAAATTTTGCTCGTTTTATAAAGCCACCAATACCCTTATCATTGTTTATTTTCATCATGAGTAATCTGAAACAAAATTAAGTCAATTCATTATTTAAGTCACACATTAGGAAACATCAATTGGATACAGAAACATTATAATTGAAAAAGTTACGCAATAAAATGCACAAGAAGTGGAAGAACATTATGCCAGAGCAAAAATAACATATTATTAAATCTAAAGCGACTCATACACTTACGTGCATTGCACGTCGTGCCAGTGGCGGCTGGTGGTCTTAAGTATTGGTGGTTGCAATAATAATATATTACTGTATAAATGTAGTAGAAACAATTAACTAACTTGGGTAATTTTTCAAATCCCATCAACTTACGAATAAGCATTATTCTTAATATGATATAAAGAACAATAAAATTCTACAGAAATCGAAAATTAAAAATACATGAATATATTTTGTTCAAATAATTTGTATACATCATAATATGAAACACGACTGCTAAATTTTGTTTTGATCAAGTTCGTTGTTGGGAATTTGAGAAGCTAATAACATATTGTACACATTTTCACAATAAAATCACAAAGCTTGCGAAAAGTGGGCACTGGACTAGACTTCCTTGTCCCTAGCTAGGTAGACAAGTTTGTATCATACATGCTGTATGACACATTGGCTTCCGATACGCAACCATACGCAACGACTCTCCGGCGTATGAAAAACTGCTCACCGTGGGAAAGTCAGCGCATGTGCTGTGTCCGATGGTTGCAAATTCACTGCAACCACGACTGCCTATCAATAGAGAAGCATTAGAATTTCTAACATGGGAAGCATAGGACTGCCCTGTTTCCAATCCAACTGCGTGCTATTGCCTTCCATTTAAACCTGTCTCCAGTGCAGGTTGCAGTGAGCTAGCAACCACCCGCCAACAACTAATGCTTTATCGACAGGCGCTTGAATACATTTTATGAACTTACGATACTAATGAGAGCAGGCAGCCAGCCGTTTCATTTACTTCTCTATTAATTAATTGTTTTCTAAAGAAGATATCATTTTTAATTTATTAAAATTTAGATCTATAAATTCCTGCATTGATAAAATTCTGGTGGTTGTACAACCTTAAAAGAGACCTCCACTGCATCGTGTCATTTCCTATATTGGCTTTTATATCCATACAGCACGCCGTGACATTCTATATAGATATATAAAATCCAATATAAAAATGGCTCCACGTGCAATGCAAGTATGTGTATGAGCCGCTTAATATTGAATCGTTGCTGTTTCCTATGCAATACTTTATAAAAATGCTATAATAAAGTGTATTACACTCTAATAATTGTTCATCATTTACTAACTTTTAGCGTAGCAAAATGGAATGCATTTTACTTTTGATAAGGAGAGATATCAGCCATACCTCGTTTTCAGTATCTCTTATTGTTTCTATGTCTCAATTACTCTTACGGCCAGTTGCATGAAAATCCAATTGAATTGAACTACCGTTAAATGACGTCATTGAAAGTAAGTCAGATTCGTTCATTGGTTCTGTTAGATTTTTATTTTAAAGAGGTTTAATTGAATTAGGTGCTCAAGCAACTTGCTGTTATACATTTAAAATTGTTTTTGATGTATTTCAAGCAAGAGAATTAATCCAAAACTTAATTACATACCGAGTTAACTTATACAAGATTCGCAATGTTTGATAAAGACACTATACATGCGAAAACAATTGTTGTAATAGCCACAGGAAGAATATCGAGAGTAAAAAACAGAATTTTTTCACTCTTTTACTTCTAGAATGGAACGATTATTTTTAAACCAATATAATAAATTAACTGAAGTAGCCTGTTAGAAGGTTGAAGAAAAGAAAATGATTTGGTAAATGTACTCACTTTTTAGTTGTGATGTTATGAATAGGCCCAAACGCTAGAGCAACAACTGTACATGCAAGACAAATCACATTATAAGGCATACTGAAATCAGGCGTTGGAAGATTAATTATCAGTGCTTCAGTGCGTAGCTGGATTAAGTAGCTGGGTCGAGAAGCATTCATACTAGAACAGAAAATATGTCATTACTTCTTACCAGCAAATCAATAGAATAATTATTAGCTTATGTAACAGACTAGCTTCTTTCAAACAACAAAACAAATGAAAATGACCTAAAAGTGGTCTAAGTAATCTAAGAAAAGGCGATAAATACGATAAAACTAATAACATCTGTAAGTTCGGTACGGCCTGTTGCATGTTCAACAATAAACTGGCTATAGCAAGTAGAGATAATATAATTATAGAGCAAATGATTATAACTATAAAATAGAATATGAGAAACAAATATGTACATTTAAAAATAGAATGTTGCAATTATGAAATTCAGTAATTGGTGAAAAGCAAAATCATGTTGTGAAAAATTACTCAATAGATTTTCTCTTTACATCAAAGCCGGCGTTCTACATTGAAGCGATTCTAATCGCTTCATCTTGTGAATTACAAATTCTGTAATGCTATACAAAATACTAAATACCGTATCTTCATTAAAAGCCGAACTAGTTGTGGTAATGACTTCTGTTATTGACGAGACAAATAATGCAAAACACAAATTGTAAGTTTAGAATTTTCTATTAGAGCACTAGAAAAGCATTTACATAAGCACTTGAAATAGTAAATTCATCAACGAACAACACCTCATCTCTACTAGAATGTGGAAGAAAGGTTGAAATTTTATGTTAATACTTTTCAATAAATTTTCATAGAGCCAGGGTTCTATTGAACAAATAAACTTAACACCCTATTGTTTGTACTGAGCAAAAATTGGTTGGATCAAGGAAACTAGGCATTCTATGGTTTCAATCTTAGTTCCACAAGCTCTTACAACAAAATTAAAGAAAAAGTAAAAACTTGTGAATACCTTCATTTGAAATGCATTTTCTTGAAATTCATAACAAAGAGTTGTCTCTATAAGAATGGCAAACTATTTTGTCTTCACAGACAGACTTTCACGTTCTCAACAGAGAAAAAACATCAAAAAGATTATATGAGTGCCCATGACATTAATTCATTACAAGAGAAATAAGAAGGTAACTGAGTTATAATAAAATAATGTAACTTATTAAAATTGATCGAAGTGGATAAGAAATTGTAATATTTACATTATTAGCATTGTGAAATTTGCTAACCTTGATGCAAAAAGAGAGCCTTCTTGTGGAAGTCCGGTGAAGTTCCTGGCTATAGGGAGTAGAGCCGTTATGACAGCAGAGCCAACATAGAAACCATGATTGGCATCAGGTGGATATTCCTGCCATTTCAGAAACATGTAGTCGAATTCAATAGAAATCTCTGTAACCGAACGTGGCTTCAACTCGACTACTACCTCCAAATAATATGGCCGTATTCTTTCCTTCCCAGGTACAATCTTTTTCAGAACTGCAATAAAAAAACAAAAATCGAGTCTTAATTCCGTATCTAATTCCATTACCAAAAATTAGAAATATTCATCATTAGCAAAAAAAATTTAGAAATTGAGAAACATAAAGAACAAATACTGTTAATTAGAGTATTTGATTCCAAATTCATAAAAATGTCTTCTTCAGTGCTAGGAGAAGGCGAATAAGTCGAATCAAATTCAAAATAAGAATAATGATTTCATACTCGCAAATATGTATCTAGGCTTAACATTTAAATACATTTTTTCAATGTATAACATTACTACATTCGTTTTTTATAAGGGAACCACATTAAAAATTCTCATATTGATTTGAGAAGAGACAATAGAACCAATGGTATTTTCTTGTTCGAACTTCACATACATATTTTTATGACGTTCTACAGTTCTAACATTGAAAAATAACACCAAGATCATTGTGTGTGAACTTCAGGAACTCAGCTACAGAATTGCAAACATTATTCAAATCATGACTTCGATTATCATCTGGAGTTCTAAACAGGTTTACTAAAATTACATTGATATAAATTTGAATGAAATCAATACACGAATGTTATCAGCTATGTATACACATAACACTAAACTAAATAATAAGAATGATAGTAATATTAAATACATAACAAAATTTTGATGAAGAGCAATTAACTTACTTGGTTTGATCTCCTTTCCACCGCTCCGTATCTTCAGTGTATGAAAATAAATGGGAACAAACCAAGGGATATTCTCAAGGAATATCACGGTTATTGGAGCCCAATGAGTGTTATGCAGTTTTGTAACTATACCTCCTTGTTCTTGTCCATAACCTGAAATGAGGAAATAAGAAGAAATCGAATGAGTAAATGAGGTGGATTGAATAAAATGTTGATCAACAAATTATCTAAGATTCTGTTAAAATTGGAACAGAACAGAAATTCAAAACAGAACACAATTAGCTTCAAATAATTAAAAAAAACGCAGGCGTACGCAAAACCCCCAACAATGGGAAAGCCGGTAAGTTTAGAGCCAGTAAAAGCTGAGAGGGGGATTCTTTTCCAGGTAATCTATAAGCTTGTCTGAAAATAAAGGGTTGGTAAAACCAGAATACGGCGAACAAATTGAATCTAGAAGAAAAAACTTTTTAGTCTTGGTAACACATAATTATTATCTGGATTAAAACCAATAAGGAATTATTAATTCTATTATGAAAATACAAAATTTTATACAATTTTGGCAAATGCGACTTGAAGTTGATGTGAACTTTCATAAAATCTCCTAATAATAGAGAGTTAAAAGTTAAAGCATACAAATAAATACAGAAAAAATAAGGATTTCACTTTATTTGAATTATGAGGCACTTCAATTGTCTAAAATGCATATGAATTACTCACCCACAATGTATCTGTTTGCATATATCACAGGTGGCACGTTTAAATGATAAATTCGAGGTTTCTCATGAGTTAGTGCTATATTGAACAGTTTATCTCCCATCTTCTTAATATCAAATACAGCGAACTCACTAGTATATCCTCCTTTTGAGCTTACCACACGCTCATGAGGTTCTGGTGTTAGAAGGAACGGAGACCCAGTCTGAAAATGATCAAGACTCAAATTATTTTCGATTTTATTTAGTTTGAATATTAATTTATAACTATCAATTACAGAAACTTAGACGCTTTCAGTTGTTACTTTCATTAAAAAATAAATTGATCTTCATTTAATTTGATGTACGATTTCTCAACACAATTTTCAATGCGGTTACCGTTACCGTACCTAACTACTGATCTCAATTGTACTCAATTTATATTTTGTATTTTCTGGGAATGGTATGTAAATAAATGGATTGAAATTGAATAACAAGAAAATTTTAATATTTCTACATAACAGTCAGTAGTAGCATGCTGTCACAATGTATGTTTTTTCAATTCATTGTGATGTAATGTATTATTTATACGGTTGATATTAATAATATAAAGTAATTGTGAAACCCTTCTTGTTGAAGCAATTTGTATACTAAGATCAAAATCTGTGACTATATGAGTTAAAAACAGATGAATGAAGTGAGACTTGAGGAATGTAACGCAAAACCTGACCCATTATACTTCTCTAAAAATAGTTTCAAGGAAACATCACAACAGGAAGTATAAAAACTATATGCTCATTCCAATTAATCAGCACAATGAAAAGTAATTGAAACGTTCCAAGAATGACTCAGTACAGTATTATACAGAGTATTCAACTTGAAAGAGGCCTAGTATGATTGATTAACATGTAAACAAGGCTGATAAGTTAAATTATACAACTTACTTGGTTTGAACTGACATCAAGGTACACTAGACTACTTTCCGCTAACGGACAAGATCCACCGAGACCAATTCCAAACAACTTCCTCACTGACCAATCTTGAGTGGAGCTTTCCAGAATCACGAGATCATATACTAACGACACAGTCTGCTTCAACTCAATAATAGGCTCTTCACAGTTGGAATCAGGCTGGAAAGTGAACAAAATTATGATTATCAGATAATCTTTAATGCTATGATAATCAATAACACTACATAACTTTCTTTATATTTGCAATCAGTGTCATAACATTAAAATAAGTTGGTAAAAGTACATCAAGCAAACAATACATATTTAAATGGAATCGATTTTACTAAATAATAATGGAAACTAAACTAAATAATAAGCCACATCGATCTTCCTCTTCTTCAGGCGTGAAAACTTATGTTCTTAGTCTCGGCAAGTAAAAGCTTCATAATAATGTGGGTAACTTCTTCACAAATGAGATTTGCAATCTTTAATTATCTGAAGCCTTAAACCAGTCGCAACCATGATTGCCTTTCATTTGAACAAATGAACATTCATGAATTAATTTTTAGGCATAGGCTACAAGATTAATACAGTAAGTACATTAACACATTATTGCGAATTTCAGAAAACAGAAATTCAGTTATGTGAAATCTCACGCTCAGACTATAACGTCTTTATGAAGAACCTTCTCCAATATCTCTGCGCTGTAGCTGTATCTATTATTTTCTTGTATGGTTCAATTCAATATATATGTTTCATTTATTGAAGGCTACCATATATCATTTTTGGCAGAAATAAATTGAAAATTGATATCATCTTTTGTTAGTGATACATCAACATTTATGGAGCTGGAATACTCTTCAAACTTACTTTGCATATCTGTCGCAAATGAATTCCAAGCGAGTGGTAATTTGTATTATGAATGTGTCCAGCATTCAATAGCGTAGCTAATCCTTTCTGTGAACAGATGAAAGAACCAATTATAAAAAAGTATTTAACATTTTGCATTGAATATTTTGAAAGCATCACTTTTTTCAAGCACAGTATCAAATGATGAACGCTCGGTACAACGTTTTTCGGACAGGTGACTGCGTTTCGAGCACCCTACACCCTACTAGCTTTTAGTTGAGTGCTCCAAGGTCCAGTGTTTGACATCTATGATTCACCTGGATCCTAAATTCCATCCGACTCTCATCATTCCTGATTTTACTCGCATAAGTCTAGAACTCATGTGCTCATTATTACATAAACAAATCAAAACGACAAAACTTAATTTTGTTCATTCAATTACAAAATACAGCTTCTTTATGATAAATAGATTGCCGATTATACAGCTTCAACTGATTATGATTAGAAAAATTTATATAATTTGGTCAAATTTCAAGTGTCATTGCAGTTGAACGAACAGAAAAAGGATATTATTGAAACAAGTCGTTTGATGCAATTTATGAACTAATATTTAAACTTGAGTTATTTGCGTGTGTAATCATTCGCTTTTGGAGAAAAGTTTGGAAAATAAACTACTTACACAGAAGCCTAATAAGGTGAATGGACGTGTTCTAACAACCTTTAAAAATATTTTTTTTCAAATACTGTATAGATGTTAAAACGTATATTTACATTACCTTAGAATCACACGGCAGCAGCTTCTTCCAAGGTGTCAAATTTTCAGTACATACAATTTCTCTAGGTAAAGTAGCATAGCGTAAATGTGTGTGATTCAATGGATTCAACAGATTATCGGCACCCGAAAGTCGGAAACTCAATTCAGGACTGATACTGTTTGACGAATCGATGAAATTCAAGGATGCACAAAGGAGTCCAGATAAAGCTGCTGTCAGCTCTTTCCATTTTTTATCAACACTGAAAGCACAAAATGAGCCAGTTTAGAAAAAATCCAAATTGAATATGACTAGGATGAGATTTTTAAACGCATAGCCAATATTACTTCTAGGTTTTAAATGTTGGAGACTTCACTTCAATATTTCAGGAATATCATAAAAATTGGAAGACCTTTCCAATTAGAACTGTTGGTTTAGTCAGCAATTCATTATACTAAGTTGCTTCACTCCAGTTATTGCATATATAAGTGTAGCGCACAGGTGGGCCTATTACAATTTAATAAAAAATCGCTCTCCAACTCCAAGTCATGCGGCTGTAGAAATTGCAAGTTATCAGTTCAGTAAATGTATTTGAATGTTGTTTTGCATACCGTACATAAAAATTTTTTTGCATAGGTCTATACAGAGTCAAGATCATATCCTGTGATCAAAACTTACTCTTCACAATCTTTCCGAAACCACGCCCACACTTCAGCTCCTGGAGGAGCATCATTGACTGGATAACCCCAAGATTCATGTCTCCAGAGGCCCTCAGTCAGACTAATATGTAGCTCTTGAATATTAAATCTTCCAACAACTTCTCCCAGTGATCGAGGAAACAGATGACTGTGGTCAACTGCAAAAAAAGAAATTACATTCAAGTTGAAATTGCAATAGGCTATTAACTTACTTCATCAACAAACACTTTTGTAGATTTACTTATTTAATCGGTACGATAATAAGTTAAAGTAAATTGTACCTGTACTTACATTTATGACTATTGTAATCAGTGTTCCACACAGTAGTGAACTGAAAATACGAATAGACGTGACCACTTGGAAGAGGTTTCAATAAGAGTTCTTCGTAGAAATGATCCTCTTGAAACACACAAAAAGCTAAATTGATCGAGATAATGAAGATAACGAAATGTTTCATCATTTTTAGTAATACAGGCTATTCAATAGTTGGATTATGAGGATGTTCTTCTCAAAGCACTGTAATTTCTATGAGAAAACAATGCAAAAACACTAAACATTGACATTCTAACCTAATCCACCCTAAACTAAGCGCTACCGGTAGGCCTTCTCATCCACCCCAATTGATATTCACTCATTAATCCATATAACAGTCCTACAATTCAATGTGCACAAGATCATTATCAATTCCGGATGGAATATTGCGATTAAAAACGGACTCGGCAAACGTCTAATTATTTTAAATCTTCAATTTAATAAAATCGTCGCTCTGTTAACAAGACAATTTGACATGCAAATTGCCATTTTTTATTTTTCCCATTCCATTCACAAACTGAACTGAATACGTGAATAGACCATGACTGAATGTAGAGAGATCAAAAAAAGTATCTCACGTCTAAATTACATTGAATATTTCTACACAATTCATAATTTTTTTTCCGATACAGTAATCTACTGATGAGCTTTCTCAAACTATTTAATTGTGTAATAGATTAATAATTATAAAAATTAATTCTTTGAATATTGCTTTCAATGATGGGGTCGAGGACACAGTGGATCAAGTCAATTTTACTTTTACGACAGAGTGGATCGATTTCCAATTACACATAAAAACAACATAATTATTGGACAAATTTCTTGAGTAGGTAGAAATTACATTCACACATTGTCTCATCATTTCTTAGCTCACGTTCTCTGCCAATCCGATTTTAAAATAATCATTGACCCAGATTGTTATTGACTGTCGATCTTTTGTGTCACATTACATTATGAAAGACAGCCCATTGCCTGCCAAAATATTCAGTAACTTATAAAAAGCTAGGATGTTTAACAGTTGCCTTTCTGTGAAAATAGTTGATTTCTCAATAATATCTTTTTTACTCCTGACATTGATTATTTATATTAAATAGATGAAGTATGGAAAATATAAGATATAAATATAATGTTGTAATTGAATTAAATATTATTTGTGAATAATGTATGTCTCTGGAATAATAATGTTTATTGATACAAACCATACTGATGGTTACACATAAAGTTAAAAAGATAACCTCATCTAGCAACAGATGACCGTTCGATGTATTTAATCAACTGTAATTTTAAACAATTACTAAATAATGGATGTAATAACTTGATGATACCCAGATGTTTAATTGAATACTATCCTAAAATCGTGTTTTGTTCCTATCTCACAATGTTATAGTACATTATAGTGAGTTGTCTCTCTATTATCTGTCTACATCAAGCAGCACCATGCACCACATGATCAGAAAAAATTGCCGTTCACTGTCCTTGTTCCTCGTTCAGGTTTCGGCAATCATCTTGTAATTTGGTTAGTGGTGTAATCTTCATTCAAAAACGTTTGCGGTAAGTAAATTATACTTTCTAGCTATTTGTTACAATCATCACAAAGAATCTTATCTCTTGTTTGTTCAATATTTCATAATTTTTTGACTGATCCGTAATAGCGAATGATGTAATGTCGGCGCAACGTTCTTCATGCTAGTTTAATTAAACGAAAACTATAAAATATTAAGACCGTTTGCTCAGATTAAGTTAATATAAAATTGTCTCAAAGTAAAAATATCGGTTTGATTGACCATGTCGGTAATAAAAAATGTACGGTAGTTGAAATTATACACTGACTGATGAACTGAGGCTTTTCAAACCCTAACCTATCTTTTACCTTCGATTCTCCTCAAATTCCAACATTGCTCTTTTAACTTCTGGTCTACTAGCCTAGTTATAGATAAGTCCTTTAAATTAAAATCCAAATTCGTCCCTCAATCGATGGGTCAGACCTAAGTTACCAACTCTTTATCATTATGCGGGAGTCTCCCGCATTTAGAGGGCGATTCCAGCTCTCTCGCAACACAGCGGCAAACACCAGCGTAATGAGCTATAAGAAGATTCCAGAAATGCTCAAAATTGTGTTTTTACACTTATAATTTTAAAGTGTTCATTAATTATTCAAAAATTTCTGGGAAGAATCCCTGAAACTCCTCTTACTTTTTCAGGTTCACTTCATATCCTCTTCTCGCTTTTCTAAACCTTTTTCATACTCCTCCGCTGTTTTTAAGAGAGTGCCTCCTGGGTGGTCAATGTGTCCCCCTCAAGAGTGATGACGTCTTTCGCCTAAATTTCCTCCCAGGTTGACAAGTCTTCGTAACTACTAGTCCCATCAAAAAACCCTCGAGTTTTCCAAATGAGTTTTAACTCCTAGTTAAGTTAGACTGTTTTATTCACATTCTATATAAGATTTTGAAGAATGATTCCTCAAGTTCCGTCAATCACAATAACAATCATCCCAAGCTCAATGTTTTTTCAATTCAAGATATTTTTGAGTTATTTAGGCTAGCTGCTCAACCAAATCTTAATTATTCAGAAACGGAATAAAAAATAGATAACTTAGTGTTTGTGTGACATAACTTAGTTGGTGATATACAACCAACTAAATGTAAGCTAAGTTATAAACTAATCTACATGTAAGCGCCGAATCTTTTTTATGCTTTTATTATCAGTGTATCATTCCAATTCGATTACAAACAGAAATTTGACGCCAACTTACAAATGAAGTGAAGTTACTTTTGAGCTTGAACAATGAATTATTCTCATACATTATCAGTGTCATTTTTCAAATCTCTTCTACTAATTTTGATTTGAAGATATTACATTAACTTATATAATTTTTTTATATTGAAGATTCAATACATTTTCCATTGCAGGCTTTACATCAATTACGATAATGGCTGCTGTACAAATTTTCAACAGAATAGGCCAGTTCGGCTTGGGTATTGCTCTGGCAGGAGGAGTTGTAAACTCGGCATTATATAATGGTGAGTAAATTCTTCAAGTAACAAAAACTTCCAAAGTTATAATTCACTTCTCTAAAAGGCATTTATGATTTGCCCTCTTCATACTTCATGTGCTTAAGACTCAATGGTTTTAAGTGTGATTTCAATAACTTTATAAAGAATTGAATTTAAAATTTATGTCATAGTTGTATATGACATAGGCTAAAAGTTTTTTTGGATAATCTTTTTTAAAATCAGTAGCCATCCTCTCAGGGTGGTTGCTATTTCTCTGTCGTTATCAAGATTTTACTGTCTTGGCATTGACTCTTTTAACAGTGGTAGAGTAGGCTACAGCTATTCAAGTTTTACATGAGTAAACCTCATTCATTTTATATAAGAAGCTGTTCTCAGGACATAATATTTCAAATTCAATATGAATTAATAAAATATTATTATAATGTTCAATCCATTTAATTTCTAAAATATGTCACCTTCAAAATCGATTTGATAGAATAAGATTAATTGTGTTGGGCCTGATTCGTGAGAATTATGTGTGAAAATAGAAGAGTTTTCTTCTTTCATCTAAACAACAATTCTTAATATTATGTAGAAGTCTCACAAGAAATAATAGTCACGAGTTTTGTAATAACTCCGTACAAAGCATATTTAAATTCTCATCGCATTACGTCATGTTGATGGTTTTTTTCAGTTGATGGAGGACACAGAGCAGTTATTTTTGACCGGTTTGCGGGAATCAAAAATCAGGTTGTTGGAGAAGGTACACATTTTTTCATTCCTTGGGTCCAGCGGCCCATCATCTTTGACATTCGATCGCGTCCCAGGAATGTCCCTGTCATTACTGGAAGTAAAGGTAAATTCTTTATAAAAATTCTCATGTAACACAAACACAGCATTAAACTTACATCAATTGAACTCAATTTATTATATTTTCTCACAATAATTAGAAATATTTTGAATGATGAGAATGGTTTGAGAAGAACAGACTTTTCTTCCATCACCATTATAAACTTGTTATTATTTTCTTTTTAAGTTGCCTGGCATCACTCATTCTAATTTATTTGTTTCCTGGCAATAGCAATTAGGAGGAGTAACTTGACTCCCAAGGGTTAGATTGATAACGTAGATATTATTGTTTTTGTTGGTCGTAGATGAAATAGTGTATGCAATGGTTGTATTTGGTCCTTGAACTACTCTTGAGATCCTTAATACACTCGCTTTACTACGTTTCGCTCGTATTTTAACACTCGATCTCACTCGTGGTTTAAAGGCTGTCATAATTTGCATAAACTACTATTTTATGACGGCAGTGTTGAATTTCCTCATCCATCCAGTTTGGTCACTGATACCCCTACTGATGGCTGTCTTATTTACTATTTACATCTTACAACCAATACTTGATTATCATTCGTCACTATCTCAATTTTCTATTGAAAACACATAAGGGGCATATCTATCAATCTTTTACTTTTCTTTTTTTCTCAATATAGTAAATTTTAGGTCTACCGTTCAAGTAAAAAATTTGAAGATTTATCTATAGTTCATTTTGTCTTATCATTGTTTTATCTATGAAGAAACTGTGCAATCTTGTACATGAAAAAGATATTAGGAGAAACTGAGTTATGGAAATTTACTTTTGAAAATGTTTAATTTCTGATTGTGACTTTCAGATCTTCAAAATGTCAACATCACATTGCGTATTCTATTCAGACCGAAGCCTGATCAATTACCCAAGATCTACACCATTCTTGGAGTAGATTATGATGAAAGAGTGCTGCCATCAATTACAACTGAAGTTCTTAAAGCTGTTGTGGTAAAATAAATCCTCACTACTCTAATTCAATGCTATTGTAATGTTATCTTGATCAAAAAAATAGTATTTATGACATTCATCACTTGAAAATAGATTATATAGGCTCCTTATTATAAAACATGTTTAGCTTCTATCAAAAATCTATAAGCATGACAATAAATTATTCTATCATACCAATAACTATCATCTATAAATTCAAATTTCAATTGATTTATTTGTTTATAAAAAAATACAATTATATGAAATGAAGTGTACACAAAACACATTCAAACATGTGTACACAAAACACATACAAAAGTGTGTACACTTTCATCTATAGTTATCAATAACTAGTTAGATCAATGAAATAAAATCGGTTCTTGAATATCAATAGATATATCTTTGCTTTTTTCTAGTCGTAATACGTTTAATTGGAACTAAGGTAATCCTCACAGAAGAATAATTTCAAAATATAGTCGAATTATCCTTATTTGGCGTATGGCAAATAATACTTTCATTCAACGTTTCTACGGTGACTGTCGATCTTCTGTTTAATGTTTTTTGAATATGGTTTTTATATTTATATACAGTATATTTGCAAAAATATTTCAACATAACATCACCCGTTACCATGAAAGCGTTAAATAACAGTCATTCGCCATCCGCTAAATTATAAAAATTCTACTATACGTCGGTCAACTTTTCCACAACGTTTTAGTCTTGATGACATAAGATTCAACCACAAACAACAATCCACTCAACAACTGCGTTGTATTTTTTCTGATACATGTGTTGAATTCCTTGCTATTATTCCTTAGTAACCCTACCACTCATTTAATTTGACGCTTGGCATTAGATAGATAGACAGAGAGGTATTATTTCTTTGCCATCGTGCTCTACGGTCATCAGCAACGTCAAGAAATAATATCGATCTATCTAATGCCAAGCGTCAAATTAAATGAATCTGAGTGTAGAATTGCAACTGTTTCAGGCGCAATTCGATGCTGGCGAGTTGATCACACAGAGAGAGTTGGTGTCGCAGAAAGTCAGCGAAGACCTAGTAGCACGTGCCGCTCAGTTTGGAGTCATTTTGGACGACATTTCAATTGTGAGTGGCAAATTTCTATTCTCGATTTAAGTATCCTACATATATTAGTACTCTTTCATTCTGTGCTGAATCATTCGTTAGTTAAGAAATGTAATCAGCCAGAATTCTAGCTATGGTTTTAAACATAACTTTGAATACGAGATTATTCAAATAGCAACTATGTTGAATCTTTCATTAATAAAGTCTTGTTCTGAGAAGTATTTCATTAATGAAACTCTTGTTTTACAACTGCTGTATTGTTATTCAATAAATTTGTAACATAATTTGACTTGTGTCTAGTTTCTCAGTCATTCAGTGAAAATGTAACTGCTCCAGTAAAGTTACTCAACGATTGAATTATACTAATGATTGATCTATGTTGAATCTTTCATTAATGAAGTCCTTGCTTTTGTTTTACAACACTGATGTATTCTTGTTCAATAAATTTGCAACATAATTTGACTTAGGTCTACTTCTCAGTCGTTCAGTGAAAATGTAATTGTTCTGGTAAAGTTACTGATCAATTGAGAAATCGGACATAAGACTATTATTATTTTTCCTACTTCCAAGCATTCAAAGGATTTCAGTTGCAGATTTGTTCTTGAGGATGATTTAATTAATGATTTTTTTAATTCATGAAAAATGTTCAGCCTATATTCGAAGAGAAGCTTAAAATACCTGGAATGGAAAATTAAATTACAATGCCTTGTATATTATTACTTTAGGATTTTAGATCAAGTATTACCATTCCATTGGTTCTTGGTTTATCTAGAAGCTTTTATTATAAAACTATTTCAGTATAAATAATAATCTTTACATTATTTTAACATACTCCTGCGTTCATGTATATGAATTTACGTTGTTGTTTTTTTTTGTTTTTGTAGACTCACCTCACATTCGGTAAAGAATTCACTCAAGCTGTTGAACTGAAGCAAGTAGCCCAACAAGATGCTGAACGTGCGAGGTTCCTTGTAGAAAAAGTAAGTCTAAGCATTATATCTTATTCAATCCGTCCAGTGTTATCATTATTGTTATAAATAATTATGATTTTTTATATTCTTATATTGAATTCCAGAACAGTGGTTTATTATACAGAGTGTTTCAGAACTCCCTACCAATACTCTAGGGCTAGGGCATTGTTCCTGGGTAAAAAACATATCTAAATATCATATTTAAATTGTCCGGAAGTCCTTAGTTACTCACACAGCTGCCATTTTGTTTTTTTCACGTATTATTTTCTTTCTTAATAATGGTGGAACATATGGAATTGAAACTTTGCACCAACATTTATTACAACTAGACAAAGCTACAAAAAAATTATGACTATTTTTCAAATCCATAGAACAAAATGGCGGCTATATAAAATTTTGTTTCTTGAATAATCCGAAAACCGTTTATATTACAAAAATTTTACAAGAATACCTTTTTTTAGTAAATTTAATTACAAATCGATTGAAACCTTATTTGTTGAGATTACTAGACTAGTTGCAGTGCATCCTGGGCTTGCAGCTAAATTCTGCCACAACAATGCAACAGTCTCAGTTTGCGTTGCATGTTATTTTTAAGCGATTTTAGATCATTTTGTGTGAATTTTAAAGACAGTAAAAAGGAGTGCAAGTTACCTCCAGCGGTCACCTATCACTAAAGCTGCCATTTCTCAGTTAATATTGGTCAAATCGTAACAAATGATTGTTATACGAAATCAAGATAGAAGGAAGTGGATATTGCAATTAGTCAGTTGCTATCAAATCATAATAATGATTCATTACAATGACATTGATAATTAAAATCAATAGGGCATTTATCGAATTTCCTTGTAGCTATTATTCTGTTGTCAATATTCGCAGTAGCGGAAGACTTCGCATTATTTTATAGCATTATTAATCAAGAATTTTGTTCACGTAATTATTATTATTATTATTATTATTATTATTATTATTATTATTATACGAAATCCATTTTGTGCGTTCTAAGTGCTGTAAAAATTTGTTTGGCGCTATTTCTTTCTGGTTCAATATTGCTAATTCACTTGTTTACACTTTGTTCAGGCTGAACAGCAGAAGCAGGCGGCTGTGATAGCAGCCGAGGGAGATGCAACCGCTGCCCAGCTGCTAGCCAAGTCTTTCGGAGATGCGGGCGAAGGTCTTGTCGAGCTCAGGCGAATCGAGGCTGCTGAGGACATTGCATACCAGCTATCGCGCTCTCGCCAAGTGTCTTATCTACCCAGTGGCCAAAGCGTGCTATTAAATCTTCCTACACAATAATACTATCCATCTGTAGTAAAACGAATAGATTAAAGTGATTGCATTTTCAACTGTTACATGATGGGCTGTTGGCGAATAATTTTGGCTTCTGAAGTTCAAAACCGTATTTGGAAATAATATCGAGTGGAAGAACTTTCAAATCAAATTAACCGACTGTACCTCTAGAATTACCAACGAGTGAAAGGACTTTCAAATTACAGTAATTGATGTTGCGACGTCAATGCTCCAGAAAATGAGTAGTTCTTATAGTTATTCTTTTTGGATTTATGTTTTGTTACTGTAATATATTTTGTATCAGACTAGTTATTAAATTTAAGAATTATAAACAATGCCATTGAAATTACTTTGTGCTTGTATGAATTCTGCCTCTTTCCTAACAAAGTTGAAACTCAATGGAAATTGAGCATTTAAAATGATAAGCAAAGAAACGGTTTTGAAGGTGTGATTCATTGGAAGCGTAGAACGCTAGATTAAGTTTAAAAATGCATTCCATTTAGGGAATCTGTGCTTATAGTATACCAAAGTATCTAAGGGTGCAGCCACACCAATCCTAGTGACAGGTTGTTAGCACAAGGAAGACTGAATACGATGAATCGAATAGGCCTATTATAATCAGCTGTTTCTGACCACATTTATCAACCCAAACAGCTTTCCTGTAATCATGAAACAGCCCAAGGCTACACTAGATGAACATCTAGTGTAGCCTTGAACAGCCGCAAGGCTTGATGTTGGCTTGCACTCTATTTTTTGGTCCCAAGAAACAAACAAATTATTTAACGTGCCAGCTAGAGCCTAGAGGGCTATAAGAACTCTACCAAATCGAATTTTAGTCTTGTTTATTGTACAGAAATAATATTAATAATAAAGGAAAGAATCAAACAAAATCAAAGTTTCTCTGTCAAAAACTTTTGAATGAATTGACAATTTGCTTCAGTGATTAATATTTTATTTCCTTGCTTGACAGTTTAGGATACAAATTATTTTTAGGATACAATTATTTTTCAAGTGGGTATAACCAACGTTCAGTTGTGTTAAAATATAGCACTTGATCATTATTTGAAAGATTGGTGTCTGATTCATCTTGTACTCAGAACGAATCAATCCTGTACCAACTAGCACAGGAATATTGAACATACAAGTATTATTCAACAGTTATAATCACTATTTGATGAACAGGTATTTCTCGGTAGGTGTCAGATTACAGACGAATATAGCGCCCTTTATTTCCCACACAGTTCAACAATTTTAATATTATTATTGGGAAGGTATTGGACGTCATTTTATAACTGTAAGTATGGCTCTCTGAACAATATTCTAGAAAGCCTACTTTCTGGGATGAAATATTGTTAGAAGGCGATTTTCATCACTGTCCTAATACTTTTTTTAGAAGGATTGGGCCAGACTCTTAAATATTTTGAATTTCTAGCTTCATCAGGTTGGCGAGGAGAGCAGTTAATCACAACAATAAAATGGAATACAATTTATGTCCTGAACACATTATCCGATATTTCTAGTCACAGAGTCATAATTTGAGAGAAAAGAGACGAACCGTCTTCACACGATGCTGTTTTGAGTTGTTCTTTCGATTATAACACAGTCATTATTGGTTACAAAGAAAAAATTCCATATAGACTTGTAGAAAAAGCTATATAATCTACAAAAAAGGTTCCTTGCAAAATTTCGATTGAAATTTAAGCGTATTTCAGGAGTTGAAAAAGTTGAGTTTATTGGAAACTTTCTTGAAACGCTTCAAACATATGTTCTACTACCAAGCTTCTCAGCCAAACAGAAGTTGACGACTGAACTTCTAAACTTCTAAATTATAGTGACTGTACCTATGGGTATAGTGTCACAGAAAAGAGAACAAGTTGTTCAAGCAAATAGTGGTACAACATCTTGATCACTGGGTTCAGAGTTCGAATCTCATAGGACTAATATTTTTTAGTGAAGCGTTCATGAATAAATGTATTCACTCTGATAATAATTGTAATATTATTCAATTATTAATTTTATTAAGTTGAATTCATGATAAATTTAATGACTTTGAAGTATTGAATGTAGAAAAAATGTTCTGAATACGAGAATATACTACCCAGTGCATTTTCTAAATGAATTATTATGGAATAATATAATAATCGTATTTATTATTTGTCAATGATTTTTATAATTACTGTATTGAATAGATGAATTTTAACTACAATAAAAAATTTGAGACTTTGATGCTTTCACAGTATATTATGAAAGATCTGTCAAAGGGTGGCGCTTATATTCCTGATGACAGAAAAGAAGCATTTGATTTCGTAAACATTTCACATCAAAAAATTCTAAAGTTGAACTGAAACCTGCGGTTTGTGAGCTACCTACATGAACCTCTTTCCATGAGCGATGCAGAAATAAAATCGCTCTACTGTATTTTGGGATACTCAATTAAAATTGTAATGAAAAAAGCAAGTTTTGCAAAACATGCATTGAAATTTTTGGAGGTTTTACGTCATTCAATTTTCAATATGAGACCCTGGTGAAAATTAAACAGTATAAAAATACAGTGGGACTGATTACGTATTAATAACAAGAAAACGGTTCTTACGTTATGGATAGGGGTTTACTTAAAACGATAATTGAGTTCGTTAATCGAGGTTGAGGGTTGAAGTCTGGCAAAATACGTTATACGGGGTAATGATAACGCCCTCCATATAAAGTATATATTGAAACACGTTCAACCCTCTATTTGAAGTAGATTTTTAGATATACAGTTCATACAGTACTCGTACAAATGCTGTACTGTATGAGTTTCATATTACAGCACAGTGACTGTACTGCTACAGAAGGTGGAAGAAAATGTGAATTATTGAAATTGCTATTAAATAGAATATATCCGTAGGATATTATATTCAATGGTATAGCGTAATTGAAGGTAAAAAATGCTTGGAGATAATTAACAGTCTCAGTTCGAATAATAGCAATATCAGCCTGTATCCTATTTCTTTTCACCCATACTGTATAGCTCAATCAATTCAGGGAAATTTGTTCAGTAAATTAAAAACTGGTGTTACCTAACGCCACCTGTTGCTGTTCCGGAGCGTTCTACAGGTGACGTCACCTTTGTCAGGTGTGTGGGAGAGGCTCTGACATAGTGCCGAGAGAGACAGGCCAAAGCACCGGTTGAAGAGTGTGAGTTCGTGGAACTGCAGATGTCGGCCTGTAAGATAGCGACAGTCACCATCCTGAACCCTGCAGGCCTCTGGCCTCCACTTCACCACTTCCAATCAGGCACCTGACAGCAATCGAGTCAAAGCCGAAAGAAAACAGACCTGGTAAAGCATTGTTCAGCTCTTCTAGTGGTAGGTGGGTGGGTGGGACTGTGCTACAGCGAAAAGGTGTAGTTCTCAGTTCAGGATTTGGACAGTGATGGCCCAAGGCTTCGTTTACCATCAAATACCATGTGGTCCTGAACAATTACAGGTAAGTTATACATTATCTACGTTAATTGATTAAAATCTGTCATTATTACAATTAAGGGTTGAACACTTCAAGGCTAAAACTGAAGACATCGTGGTATATTTGAGCAGTGGCAGAATACCATTTTGTACGCTACATAGGTTAATTTTCAGTAAGGTTTGTTTTCAAGTTGGACTAGTAAAGAATACGTTATATTATTCTACTAGCTCGGGGTCCGAACTTATATCGAGGTTGCTGCATCAGACATATGTTCAATTCAGAAAACTTTTTTTGCTCCTCAAAGGAAACAGTTCGGCAATTAAATTTGGATAGCATGTTTATTTTTTCGAAAATAATTTATTATAGTAAATTATAAAATTATAATAGTTTATTATTATTATTATAGTATTGGTTGAAAAAATACATTTCTTATTGGATTTATTGTTAATATTAATCAAATTAAAGTCAAAGTAAAAAATATAACAAACAGAATAAACTGTAAATTCACTTGATTCTCATATTGCATGAATGACAAAATAAGAAAAGGTTCATGGTAGAAGTTTCTTAACAATAATTACTTCGAAGGACAATTCCTTTTTTGGAAATATTCGTCATCTACAGTTTCTGGCTGTGCAAATGTAACAATAAAAAACTGTTACTAATAGTTGCTGTTGAGCGTTTACAGGTGACGTCACCTTTTATAAGGCTCCTTGAATAGTGTTAAAAGAGATATGAGCCAAAGCACCGGTTGAAGATAGTTCGTGGAAGAAGCTGCTATTATCGGCCTCATAGTGCTGGCAGTCACCATATTGAGTTTATAATTCCCCCACCATCAGCGAAAATACCTGACAGCAATGAGTTAAAGAAAAAAACAGACCTTAAAGCATTGTTCAGCTCTTCAGTTCTGTATAGGTGGGTGGTGGGGATTAGAAAAGGTGTAGACTCTATTCAATTCGGATAGTGTAAACGTCACAAAGGCTTCGTTTACCATCAAAACCATGATGGTCCATTAATAACAATTACAGGTAAGTTGAACATTTTATGCATAAAATCTGTCATTATTACAATTATTAATTAAGGCTAAATGAAGACATCATATTATTTACGACCGACTCCACTGTGGTGCATTTTCGCATAACCAGTGGCAGGATCTCGTCATTATGAGCATGTTGAAGTTTCATATATGAAGTTCAACAGGTGGTATCTCAATAGTCAGTAAACTCCAAAGTTGGCTAGCCAAAGAGGATGAGTGGCTCTACTATTTTCCTCTGATTCGATCAAGAGCTCTAATGTTGATATTCTGGATCAGATATGGGTGGGTTTAGGAATTGAAACTTCTTTGTTATCACCTCAACTTTCTAACCACAAACACTGTAATCATAAGTTGAAAAAATACATGAACAATAAAAGCCTAATGATAGAAATCAACATAGTGGTCTATTCTATTTGTTTGATGGAGTGTTTTGTACAGCAATAAACTTATCCAATAGCTTCGTTTTAAAAGCTAATAACTTAATATCTCAATATGTATATAGAAAAATGAGAACAATTTGTGAGTGAAATAAGTTTGGTTATAAGTTCGGTTGTTGAACTGTTAGAAATTAATAAGTTCTTGAAGAAGAAACTCTTCATTATTATTTATTACCTAGCAGTGACTCTCTCCTTAAGAGTGTACTGTCCAAATGTCACAGCCATAAATTGCAACAATCAAAAATGAATTGAAACTATATATTCTTGAAATAGTGCGTATGAAGATTTTCATATTTCACCAAATTCCATAATGTTGCAGCAGTTTCCAGAGCTACTAGATTCATAGATGGATGAAAGCAATGATTTCTGGCCATTATTTGGTTACCAATGGGCAGACTACAGTGCCTATGTTGTTAATAAAATTAATAACATCCATGAATTAAATGATGATGATGTTCTTAGCTTTTGTCATTCTTGATGTTTTATAGATAAGAACTTGAAATTCTAGAGAGATTGAGGACTGGGTACCTCAAGTCTGCCAAATAATCAAACAAGATGAAACTATCAAATTTTCATTGCAGTTATACACGAATATTTTGAGAGTTGGGCTCAACCCGATTAGAGCTAGAACCTCTCTAGGCTTTTCCAGTTAATTTTTTCTTAAAATTATGACTAATGTTTAAGAATATGGGGATGATGTTTAATTCATACTGCAGTGATCAAGTAATCTTTCATGACAATACCTAATGATTGATTATTTTTTATAAATAAATTAAGCTTACACTTATTTATAGTTGAAATATTTTCCTCCAAATTAAACTTACTTATATAAACCCTGAAAATCTGTTTCCGCCATTAATTGATTGACCCTTCTATTGATATACCTGCTATGTTTCCACATTTTTTGTAGAAGATACAAGCGTTTTGCAGAAATGGACTCTGATTGTTCATTAAAAATCATGACTCACTATCAGGAACATAAAATTTTGTATGTCCTACTGCACTCCGTGACTAATGGTGTAAGACTAAGATTGAATAACGCTTTCCTCTTATCATTCAGATAAGAATAGAACATTTGAAGATGATTTTAATTTCCACCTTTCAATTAAATTTTATCTTACATAGAATTTATATGTCTTATTCTTAATGATTTTAGAAGAAACTTCTATTACCTCTGATTCAATGGAAATTCTCAATAAGAGGAGGAAAAATTTTATTGGAAGAGGAAAAAGGGATGGGGATCTAGAGAGAGTGTTGAAATAATGAGGAGGAGAATAGGAGAACAGAAGAAAAATTGCAAATATTCAGAAACGAAGAAAGATTCAAAAACAGTAACATAAATCTTAAATAAAAAAATTTAATTGAATAAAAATCGAATCTTATATAAAGATTCAGAAACAGCTTATTCCTCATAGGATCCGGGTGTGACATCAGCATATTGTTATGGTAATAATAGAAGGAGCGCTCTTTGAGTCATATTAGACCTATCAATTCAACTTGGAAAATAATACAACATCCATTAATAATGTGATCACATCACATGCGTAATATGTAATATTCATATTTAATGAATTATAGATTTCCCTCATCAATATTTTGGAAAATATGATTCATTTCTGTAAATGTAGGATTGTAAGCAAAGAAGTATGGGTGGTATTGTATGATAGTAGGCCTACAGCCACACACGCGTAGAATGATCACATAAATTTTGAGTTGTACCAATTTATTTACAAAAAGAAGTTTCCATTTCAGTAGCAATGGGGTTCGTAACTTATTGAGTACTATGTGGTTCCTTTTTATCTCTATTAAAATTGGTGGTTTCATTCTGCAATAATTTATTATTGTTGATTGTTTAAAAACAATATCCATTCTAGTCTTGTCAATCTCAATTTAATTCAGAAAAATTTCTTTTAAGGATTAAAATTGACTGAGCGCATGAGAAAGTTTCCAAAGCTCAGTGTCCAAACCTTGAAGAGTCAATATTTTGTAGACTAGGCCATTTTTTTAATTAGAAACAGATACAAAAGTAAAACCCGAGAAATTCATATCTACCTCCCATTCTGTGCGAGTTTTTATAGTAACAGATCTCCACATTTTTTTAAATTAGACCGTGTTAACGAAGAAATTAAAAGGTTATATTGTTTACAAAAAATTTAAAGCCCAAACAGGAGGTCCAAGCTTTCCAATAGCAATTATCATCAGTATGTATATTATGGTAATGAACGCTCACCACTGACCATAAGGATAATTATACCATGATGTAGGCTACCCTGAACAACACAGCGCCCATTGCATCTCCACTATTTCTCCACACCGGTCACATGAATAATTTATTTTATCGATGATTTGATCCTGAAGTCACGAAGTGACAATCCTCAACTAATGAATGGTTCGATTGTTTTATTTTTCCATTCTGTCTATCTGGTAAGCATATAAGCAAGTGAATCCTCATCCAAATTACGTAAGTAGTTGTTTTGAAAAATAATCTTAGCACCACAGCCAAAGTGATTTTGATTTGTTTATGGAAATGGTATCATCATACGCTTTAGCTTCACGCATCTATCTTCTTCATGATGTCAAAAAAGTACACACTCTTCACACCTTCCTTTTCCAGTTCATTTAAATAATAGACTCATGGCCAAAAGTACAGAATAAATTCGGACTGTTGGGTTAGCGTCAAGTTATTGTTAGCTAGAGGAATTTTAGACTCTGGCTGTGTGAAAACTATAGACTGTGGCTGCCAAAAACTCTGGCTAATAGAAACGATGTTTGAATATTGCGTGCACCGTACTGTAGATAAACTCTCGAGAACTCCTCACGAAACTCCCAAAATAGTAAAATAGCGTCCAACAATTAATTCCTGTTAGTCTATAGCGGGATTCTTTTTAAATTTATCGAAAACTGATTGATGTACGCTAGTTCACTGACGTTGAATCAACTGTTTTCTGACAATTAAGAATCTTTCTGATTATTCTTAATTGTATCACTAATATCAGGCCAAAAAACTTCTCAGGTGATGGACTCATTTGCTAAGTCAAAGTTTTTATGGCACCTTGTCACTAACAGCGATATTTGATAAGTTATAGCCTAATGTTCTATTCTCTTGCTACCATTTAGATTTTAAAAAGTGGGTAATTCAAATTGCTTAAAAACAATTATATTGGGAATACTATACATTCTGTTACTATATAGAAATAATATCTCAGGGTACTAATTTCTTAGAATATTTCATTTGTTTGTGTGGAGAATATAAAAATTCAGGTTTTTGCAATGTTGCAACCGTAGTGTTGTAATTATCGTGAAATTCTGAAAATAAATTATATATTTATTTCCGGGTACCATTCTATTCATTCGGTATAATGAACATTCTGCAAGAGTTTTTACCAAAAGACCAGAAAGTTGTGGACATAACTGCTGGACAATTTTCTGTTCATTTTCCTCTAACAATGATTTATCAACTCCTTTTGCTTGTGTTCTGAGAAAGCATTTCCACTTACAGATTGAAATTAGGATTGCTTACCGTTGTATTTTGGGGAGGTAATAGTTTTCTGCCCTCCATGACCTGAAACGTCTCCAGGAGTGACTCGCATGGTCCAGCACAGAGGCATCACCACCAGCGTGGCGTCTTGTCAGGACTGACCACTGTTGCTAACTCAGTTCCAGTGGCGGTCTGCCATTCATAATAGAGTGCCCAGACCTGCAGGCATTTGAAAAAAATACCCGTATTGTAATAAATAATGTTAAAACAGTGGTACAATATAATTTTACAGTGTCTCTTCTTTACAATCCTTAAGAAGGAGAATTGCGAGGCCTCCCATGTCAAAATGAAGAGATCGTCAGTAATACCGTGCCTATATTACAAAATTTAGCAATAATTTTAATATTTTAATGAATTGTAAAATTTCATTTGTTTTCACAAAATTTTCATCAAAGATATGAATTCGCAGTCAGTCAGTATTACTAATAGACAATTTTGCCCATTTTCCAGAATAAACCTAAATAATTAAACAGTGGATGGTTATGCATTTGAACAATTAGCAGCCGATAATATAATCGCTATTTATTCAATATAGCTAATAATATAATAGCTAATTTTCCAAATTCAAGTAGGGCCTGATACTGCTGTACTCTTTCTATGTTACTTTGATTCTGAAGAAGTATCTGGCCACCTTAGCATGCATTTGAAGGTGTTACTTGCTTGGTGGAGAACGAATGAAATTATCATCGTATTTACACCTTAAAAAATGTTATTGTGAGTAATAAGTTAATAGTTTGTTGTGATCTCAGTTTTTAGTGTTTGTTGTTTGATTGCACAGAATCTATCCTCCTCGGTTAGAATGTTTTTATCAACTGCTGTACCTCTATTTTATTTTTCCAGATTATATCCATGATTACATCAAATCATACGTTAATGCATCTGCATTTGCTCAACTTCAAGGTAAGATTATTTCTAAAATCTTCCTCACTATATTATAATATTACTGTCTGCACTGCGATGATACTTTTGTATAACAATAATTATATAACAATTTTATTTGAGTTCCTCAATTCAATAAAATTATACAGTATGATTGTAAACAAGTTATTAAATTGGGGCCCTAGAAAAATGTTCCTAAAAAATGAAATATAAATATAGATAAATAAGAGCGAAACTCTCCAGAATAATATTCCAGACAACTTCTGTATGTAGCTCACATTACTTTATTGAATTATTCGAGATCCAAAAGTTGGTTTGCATTAGTTTAGCTATTGCAATCTCTTCCCCCTTGAGTTTTCTTTTCATTTATCCTAGTGCATAAGCTCTTGGCTTGTATGTGGGTAATGGGAAGAATTATGATGAGAGATAAAATTTGAACTTACAGTTCTAGGTGGGTTCCGAACCATCGGGAAGCGATTCTTACTATCGTATGAATAAATGTTTTATTGCCAAAGTAATTCAAAGTGGTTCATTAATTTGTACCATCTTCTTTAAATAAATCACAGTTTCATTTATTGAATCCTCTCCATTACACACCAGATTTCATTTAAAACTTAAACTGTAACTAAATAACTAAAATAAAAAATATGTTTTTCACTAGCATTACCAAAAAAACTGTTGTTCTTTTTCATAAGAATATTAATTTACAGTAACTGTTCATATTGAGAAATCATAAATTGATATCAAGCGGAGAAGGCCTCAGAAATGGTCACCGTTTCAACATTAGTATTATAGATAATCCAAATTTTAGATTATCATTATCTTATCATAGATATATGATTAGTCTATTCAAATACAATATTAACTGTAGTTGAGTTGAGTAGTTAAATTGTCTTTGGTCTATGGTAGTAGCAAGTGCACGTCTTGTGTCTATGAGCGGCCCAATCACAAAGCCAACTTAGTCAACCGCTTCTTAATAAAGTGTAATGTCTTTCCAATAGATCATTAAAATCATTATGGTAGGCAATAATTCATTATAACAATGATCAAAGGACTGTTAAAAGAATGTTTTCCAATTCAATACAGAATGGTGATTAAAAATAATGAGCAAGTTATATATTATGAATACTGAACTTATGATTAATGATGTGTATTTTTTTCAGGTACTGTAGATAAGATGCAATCGCTAGTGGTTGTATCGCTTTGTTTAGCCCTGGTGTCAATTATTGTGATAACAGGAATTTTGTTCTTCGCTTGGATGAGATACAGGCGTGTTTGGAAACTAAGTGACCTTCGCTTAAAAAAGAAGCTAGCTTCCGTAAACGTGAGTAAATCTTTTTAGTTGAGTTACTCAGCCTACATAAACATTATCCAAGTAACTACGGAATATCGAGACACTTTACCGATTCATTATTAGCCTAACATGAATGTTATTAAATTATTCTTTGGCTACACAGCCTGAAACTTGTGTTCCATTCCAGAGTGCTCAGTTTCAATTTTGTAGAAAATACGATAAGTAGTAGACTTCTTTTTCACTCAACTTTTGTAAAATACTTTTCATTCTATTTTATTTATTTGGACAGAGATTCCCTAAAAATCTGATATCATAAATAGCCTTTTCATTTTTATCATTTATCGCAGCCTAATTCTCCGAATAAATCTGGAATGTTCGATTCTTTCGAAGCCCTAGCGCCCACTGAGGTGGAGTGGTGATGGCGTGGCAACACGCTAAATATAAACAAATGAAACTAAATGAAACAGTGCACATCGAGGTGATGTGCGCTGTTTCATTTAGTTAGGCTACATTATGTTCATATTTAGCGTGTTGCCACGCCATCGCCACTCCATCGTCGCCACTCCACCTCAGTGGGCGCTAGGGCTAACAAGGCACCCCCTTTGAATCATTCTGTGTACGTTACGCTCAATGCCCTCGGAATCATTACCTTGCAGCAAGGTGGTGGATAATAAGGCTCTGTCATACCAGCTGCTTCTTATTGCGGGAATATAACATCACAATAGGCTTGTTGAATTGTCCTTTGTTATCCACGAGTACGATAGATTATCTATCAATTACTGTAATATTATATGTTTTGCTATATATATATATAGACTACTAATTATAACCATTACCGGTATAACTTCACAACAGTAGGCTTGTTGGATGAGTCCTTTGAAGGACAATCTATTCACAAGTACGATAGATTATCTATCAATGATTAGTGTATTATATATGTTTTGCTATATTTACACTAATTACAACCATTATAGTTTCCACTTATTGAACCTTACACAATAATATAGATATTGCACTCCTTATTAGTGAATTATTCAAATTTTCTGAGATTGAAATTTTTTGGATCCTCAAAGTTTTTGCAATTTTATTGTTATCAGAGCATTTTTCGATCTCTTCAATAACTTGTTCTCTTTTGAGTATAATTTGTCGTTACTAATTGCTACTTATTTTATCGTCGAAATTAAATTGACTCTGACGGTTCAATATTTTCAATTATAGTTCACTTCAAATAGCTATATACTATTCGCTATACTATTAAGCTAATAACCATTCGCTTTTGAGCGATATTCAATTTACCTATGGATGTCATCGTTTAGCGTAGGTACGACTTTATAACGTTGAAAACTATATAATAAATAGCCTACTTCCAAAATAATACAGCTGAATACTTAACATCGAATGTGTTTTATGAATCTTGTAAGCAATATAAAGAAAACTTAGAAGTTTTATTTTTATTTTTGGTTCACAATTCATTTGATAATAAAAATGAAAAATTAAAATTCTTGTTCCTATAATCGAATTGTATCTATTAAATATCGTTAAGGTGTCGATAAATCAACAGAGTATTGAACAGGTATGTACATTGTTGTGGAGTCACCTAGCAATAGTTGCTATAGATACGAGGTCCGTGAATTAGTTATATCAGCACTGTACTCATTATTGCACTGCTATTCAGCACAATCACTCCACAAAAATGCTGTGCACTCGTTTTTAGTGATTTAGGACAGTTTGAAAAAATTTCAGTTGTATTCTAGTTTTGTGAAAGCACACTATTTGTATCTCCAAGAATGTATGGATACTTAAGCACTCCAGGTAATAATACATTTAATTCTTAGAGAGTTCTGGAAGAGTTGGCCTAATTTCAAAAGTTACTTCCATTCATTATTCAATATTTTTGAAGTACCCACGTAACTAATCAATTTTTGTATTCCTCATTTCTCATTTCAAATTTACATTTTAAAACATCACCTTATTCAGCTATTTTAAAGTGTTTCCTTTCCATGAAAAAAATAAGGAAACAAAATTTGGAAAGAGTGGGCTAGCAATGTCCCTTGATCCCATCTGATGAAATAAGTAAAAAATACGTACGGTGATTCATAATATTATAGCTAATAACTGGAAACTGGGTTCTTATTATTTGTAATAAGTTGATGAAGTGAAGAGCTGAAGAAGAGGTATAGAATGATTAGATCTAGAATGAACCCCTTATTTGTAATAGGCTGTAATATACAAATAGGCTACTCAATTTTCTTTATTTTATTTGACTGGAATTTCGCAATTCAGTTTCTTGAAGATATTGCGACAATTTCTCTGTCATCACAATCGTTCAATTTATAACGATTATTATAATTATTCAATCCTCTACATTCATGTTCAGAGTGATCACAGAGAAGGAAGAATAGTAGGAAGTGAAAGGAAGAATTGTTTCTTCCTTCTTTGTGGAGTGACTCAACAATTTAATAACGTTCCACAACAATTTACAGTACCGTACCGTTCAGTACTTTCTACCACTGGGACTAGCTCCCTATCACTCTTCCAAAATTATCAAGAAAATGAAAAATTCACTTAGAAGGTGGATCGGACATCTGTATTACATGAGGTTGTACTTTCTAATCGTCTAATCGTACCTTGTTCTTTTCCCTAATCTGATAGGCATAAAAGGATATGGATTCTATCTTAAATCCGTTGACTATATTCTCCTCAAGGTCTTCAAAACAATTTCCATTAGCCATATTATTAATTTATTTAGAATTATTATCAATTATAATTAGCCTTATTCTTCTTCTTTTTGGCCTTTCAAGTCAATTATAATGAATTGGGATTGGAAAATACTGTCAATTTTCAATCTACCAATTCAATGCTAAAGTGTAAATTGACATGGAATGGAAAATTGAGTAAATCAATAAAATCTTTAATATATTGAATCATTATTTTATTGGCTGAAATAAGCATTTAATACTGTCGATAGTTCCTACGAACCTGCTTTATCTTATTGATTAATTTCTCTTTTATTTCTTCTACTTTGTTTAATTCCCTTCTCCTTCTCTTGAAAATTCCTTTTTCTTCTCCAACAAATCAAGAATCAAGGCTTTGTCTATTATCAATTGATTACCCAGTCCCGCGTAGTGAATAATATTCAATCAATACCAACTGGATTCACATTGTGTTACCTTTGTGATGTGTATTTGAAAACATAAATTCGTTGTAATAATTTTTGTTTGTACTCTTGTCATGAAGTGATCAATTGAATCTCTATCAACAGGCCATCAACAAGATGAACCAACAGCCAGTTCAGCACCCGGGACAAAACTCCAACTTGGATGGAAATGAAGGAGGTCTCACGCTAAAAATGCCAAGTGCAGCATCCATTATAACAATGAACAGCCCAAGTATGCCCCCCAGTAATATGACAACCACCACACCGATTACTCCAATCAGCAACAGGTATCCCTCTGAAGATGCCACTCTTGAGTATGCCTATGATAATCCGGCACTAACGCCATCTCCCGGAACCAATCTGCGGCGCACTGAAACAACATTCTAAAGGAAGTACTCATTATTTTGATTCAAAACATTTATTTAAATAGGGAATAATAAACAGACAATAATTCACAAGTTATATCAACTAAAAAACAGATACTTTACACTACTTTTAAAAAACATTCTAGTAAAAGACAACTTGACGTAGACCTACATCTTAGTGACGATCGTTTTTTAGTCAGTGTAATTTCATCAGTATAAAAAATAATGAATACATGGTACAACACAAATAATTCATCTAATCAAAAATTTTTAAAAAGATTTATCACTATTACGATACCTTATTTTTCGCCTAATACTATTTAATATTTCTGAAATTTAACATTCCACAGCAACAAAGCAAAATAACAGTATTGTTTCATTATTTTGTCTTTCATTTTTTGTATAGCCTATTCTTTGAATAGGTGACTGACTAGAATTGAAGAATGTTGTAAATTTTTGTGAATTATTCAAACTTGAAGTGCAATCAATAGAATATTACTTGTCAATATTTTAATCTTCTATTTGTATGTTCCCAATAGTTTTTCAGTTATGCTATTTATATACAAGATTCTTCATTAGAATAAATTTTAATTAATTGACCAGTACCAATACTCATTACTATGCAGCTAATTAGACTTAATAATAGTAATTATTATTATTCTTTATAGAACTCGAATGTTTATTATTGAGAACAGTTTTGAGTTTTGAAAATTTACAAATGCTTATTCTTGAGTTTTAAGTTTTCAACTAATTCATAGCTCGATGGAGAGTAGCCTATATAATAGGATTTTTTTCTGTGTGAAGTAATGGATGATTTTTCAGAAAAAATAATAATAGAGTTGGTAGTTGATGCTTGCTAGACGAGCAAAACTTATGTACTCCTATCCACCTTAACTTTTTCGCAATCTAGTAATTTGTCTAATTAATTTCGAGCCAAACTTACTCATTATATCATAAACTCTGATTTTAGCAGGTCACAGTACCTTATGAAATAATGAAACAAAGATAAAGTTTTCGTTTACGATTAATTATTTAAGATTGAATTAAAATATTTTGAACAGAGCTTGTTTTAACTTCCACGAACGGATAAATTTGATGATCCATCAACTGTACATAGATCTAGTTTTATATTCGCATCTAAGTTTGAATTAAGTAATAATTTTCGTTTTTATCAAGAGCTATTTGGTGCCTCCTATGGCAAATGTACTTAAAAATCCATAGATTATACATTGGAGAAATCAATGTGATCAATGTAGGATCAAATAAAGTGGCTCATTTTTTATTAACTTTGATATTTAGTTTGATATTGAATAATGAATGAGTTTTGAATTGAGAACCCAAGTATTATTATTTTAAGAATTGAGTATATTATTATAATTACACCTGTACTTATAGCGTATCTTTATTACGAAATGAGCTTTATTAGTGAATATTTGTATTTATATTGTTGATTTACTAGGCTATATAAATAATAATAATAATAATAATAATAATGATAATAATAATAATAATAATAAGGACCACTTCCTTGCAGAAAGGCTCCCAGAGGATATAGGTATTCTTGCACTCAATGATGCTGTGTATGAGCTTGCCTTGACTAAGGTCAAGCCTCGACCTGAAAAGAACCAATCAGTTGTCAAGACAAGCAGGAGAGTCGCACAGCTTGAAAGAAAGATACTGTTGACTAGACAGCATGCATCTCGCTTACAGAGTGTGATGGATTTCATAAGGCTTGGGAGACCATTCACCCCAAGAGTTAAACGCATTGCACTAAAGCTCAAATGCCAACATCACACTCTGAACATGCAGCTTCTGCTGAGTATTAAGCAGCACTGTCTAGACAGGATACGGGCACTAATGTTAGCTAAGCAGACATTGGTAAGGCGCATGAAGTGGATAAGTGACAATGAAATGTTCCACTTAAGCCCTTCAAAACTTATCAAAGGACTTGGGCCTGCTGATGATGCTGAGAGTGTGACCCCAACAGTAGAGAGTGTTGAAAGATTCTGGGGGTCAATATATAGGGAAGTTCCATTTTTAAAGAGGGAAACACCGGCTTTGGATGCTTTTGATACATTTTGCAGGAGACTCAGGGATGGAGCAGAAATGGAATGCCACCAAGTCAGTCAGGAGGAGGTAAGGAAAGTGGTTAGAGGCTTGAAGAACTTTGCCTCACCAGGGCCAGATGGTATAAATGGGTATTGGTGGAAACACCTTCCATGCACCCATAGACTTCTGGCAAGAATTTTACACATTTCCTGAAGGCTACCAGCCAATCCCTGGCTGGCTTGTGGAGGGTCACACATTCCTAATCCCAAAGAAGGGAGACTTGTCTGATCCAAAGAACTACAGGCCCATAACCTGCTTGAATGTCTGCTACAAGATCTTCACCAAGATCATAAGTGATAGAATATTGGAGAGCATTCAACCAGTTTGGCAGCAGGTTTATGAGCAGAGGGGTAGCAAACGAGGCATGGCGGGATGTAAGGAGAGTCTCCTGATAGATCGGTGTGTCACTCAGGACTCTGCCCAGTACAAACGCAACCTTTCCATGGCCTGGATTGATTACAGGAAGGCATTTGACAGCACCTCCCACCAACTGTTGGTGCATCTACTGGAATGTCTTCCTGTGTCTCCTGATATAGTGAGATGTCTGAAGGATCTGTTCCCACTCTGGAAGACCCGTTTCAGATTGACAGTTCAGAGGAAAATGGTGTCTACCAGTTTGGTGACATATAGAAGAGGAGTGTTTCAGGGTGATTCCCTTAGCCCTCTTCTGTTTTGCATCTCATTGCTACCTCTATCTGTGGCACTAAGACAGACAAAGGGGTACAACTGTGGCCCACCAGGTGAGAGAGTCCATAAAATCACCCATATTTTCTATATGGATGATTTGAAGTTATATGCAGCTAGCAAAACCGACCTCAAGCTGGCAATTGGTGTGGTGCAGAGGTACTCCAAAGATGTTGGCATGTCTTTTGGATTAGACAAGTGTGCAGTGCTCCATCTCCAGAGAGGGCGAATGACTGGTGAAGATGAGGAAATGCAGCTCATTGATGGCAGCATCATGAAGGCCATTAGTGCTGGAGAGACTTATCGGTATCTTGGTATTGAACAGAGCCAGATTCAGGATGCCAAAAACATCAAAACAGCTCTCTCCAGTGAGTATAAAAGAGTGGTCAGGCTAATATGGCAAACTGAGCTTTCAGCTAAGAATAAAGTAGCTGCCACAAATATGCTGGCCATACCAATTCTCACATACTCATTTGGAGTGATAAGGTGGAATGTGAATGAGCTGCAGGACCTAGACAGAGACACCAGGAAGAGGATGCATATGGAAAAAAGTTTGCACCCCCGCTCCTCTGTACCAAGAGTCTACCTGCCAAGACATATGGGTGGAAGAGGTCTCCTTGGCTTGGTGTGCCTTCATGACAGAGTGGTTCTGGGTTTGGCCTGGCATGTAAGAGAAAGCTCTGATCCCCTATTGCAATTGGTCAACACTCATGAAATTGCTGGAGTGGGAGCATTTTTGTATAAAGCAGCACAAAATGCAGCAGAGCACCTTAGTCTGGACTTTGAGGCCTTGGGAGCCATTGCAAGTTCTCCCCGTAAGGCTCAAATTAGAGTGGCAGAGGGTAAGCAGCTTCTCCAACAGCATATGGACAAGCCCATGCATGGTGTATTTTACAGGCATGTTGAAGAGTTAGGGCTGTCCAAGGAGTTGACTTTTGCCTTCTTGCGCTCTGCCGGTCTGAAGTCTGAGACTGAGGGGTTCATATTGGCATGTCAAGATGGCGTAATCAACACTCTGGCCTACCGTAGCAGGGTATTGCATTTGGATGTTCCTGATGTTAGCTGCCGTGTGTGCCACAGGGCACCTGAAACACTGATGCACATTTTAGCATCATGCTCTGTGCATGCAGCTGCAGGTTACATCCACAGGCATAATGCTGCCCTGCGAGTGCTATACTATCACCTAAGGCACTCATACGGTATTGACAGATCGCCAGTGCTGCCATACGCTCCAGGGGAAATTGAGTCCGTTGTGGAGAATGAAGGGTGTCGTATTTACTGGAACTATTCATTCTCCACCACCAGGCTTCTGACAGCTACTAAGCCTGACATTGTCCTCCTAGATATCGTTGCTAAGACAATATTTGTAATAGAATTCTCAGCACCTGCTGAAGGCAACATTGCAGCTAAAGAGGAGGAAAAGCGGACCAAATATCAAGACCTACTGATAGAGCTTCGCAGGCTGAATCCAGGCTACTCTGTAAGAATGGTGGTGCTGATAATAGGAGTGCTAGGCGGTATTAGACCATCGCTGCTTTCAAATTTGAAAACAATTCCTGCCTGTGAGAAGGCTGCAATTTCACTTGCAGGTGGGATGCAGAAGGCGGTCATACTTGGGTCACTCCGTCTACTCAGAATGAATGATTTATTGGTCTCGGACCCAGTGTGATTGCTCACCACATGGATATGTGGAGCAGTTATGCTGGAAAGCTCGCTTGTCATCCTCCCTTGGGAATCGGAGCCCAGGGGAAAGGTGGTCAAGCAAATCCTTCACAAAGGAAAATAAATAATAATAATAATAATAATAATAACTTTTTAATAGCTACAGAAATCAAACCGTATAAAATGTAGTATAATTATAGGTTAATTAAAGATCAGGGGTGTTATAAGAAATCAAATATTAATTTTGAACATACATCCTTGCTTATTTCCGCTTGATTTGAATTCTCATTGAATTTAGAATTACAGGTTCACATCATAATCCTCTGTATTTCAGAATCTCGGTGGTTTTTAGGCTCTCCATTATTTTCATTGTTAAAGTGTAATAAATTGATGTCAAAATTACTTTCACCTACATTTTATTACCAGTGACGGTATTATGCCTCCAAATTTCATCGATGAATCAAATTCATCTCCACTTATGCAGATTTTGAATATAAAATTCTTTTATCTCTAAACCTTTTAAAAATTGTGCTGCACTTCTATCACAATATCTATAATAACGCTTATTTATATCACACTTTTCAAATAATTTTCAATAGATTTGATTGCTGGAAATTAGTGTATGGTTATCAGTGTTTGTGAAAATTGGTCACTTATCACCGTATTTTGATAATACTGAATGTTTAATTTTTTATTTATATCTTCGGTATAGTAACTGGTTTTTATGAATGAGATTTTTAAATTTTGTGTTGATTTTTGATAGCAAAACAATTGTAACATTAAATAAGGCAAGGTCGGAGACCTGTAGAGTGCAGTAAGAATATTATCACTATTTTATAAATAGATTTAGAAGTGTATTCTTAAGCAATATTTGAAGTAGTTGATTGATAATTAGCTGTTTTCTAATAGTTGATAGTTCAAATACTTAGGTGCTATATAGAGCAATATTCTGGAACATGAGCATTTATTGATAGTGAGCATTTATATAATGAGAGCAATACAAAAGAGCAAAGTTGAATTGAAAATTAACAAAAAATATTGTACCTGATAAAGAGATTAGAATTGGATTAATTGACGATAATTTTATTAGCCTGTGAACAATATTAGATATTCGATACAAAAACTTCAAAATATCCACCATGAATTATTATTATTACAGTAAAAAAGCTCTGTTTCCTCATAATATTAATTTTTATTTTGAATTTTTCTCATTTTTCTGTGAATAAATTGATATTCAATCCTTTTTCTGTTCATATTTTCCAGGTATATTTTAAATTCAATAGTTTATTTCCATTCAAAAATGTTCAAGTAATTTTTCTCTTTAGAATAAAACGTATGAGTGGCTGTAAACTACCAAGCTCTTTAATCTTTGAAGCTTGATTATTATTTTCAGAAAAATGTCCATTTCTCATTCTTACATTATTTGCTAATGATGTTTGTACATAATTAAGCTGCATTTAGATTTATAAGATCTATTCATCATTCCATACTCTACATTCCATTTCTATTAATAATTCTAGAAATAATAAATTTACTGTAGGTAAATTTATTGTAAAGAGGCCAACCTCTTCAGAGTAAAATAGATGGTATTAATGAATATTATTCATAATATTATACTGTATACATTATATGTATCATTATGTTCACGTATTTTAGTTTTAATGCTATTTTTAAAATATTAAATTAAAAGTGTCACTATAATAATTCAGTTGAGTTTGAATCGTGAATTCATTCCATTCTGTAATTTTAACTGGTATAAATAAAAATATTGATCTAAATGTTCCAAATCTTTCAATTTTTAGAATATTCTTTGATTTGTGTGAGTGTCGAGGGTTACTGTTGTTCATCTATGTTTGTATGTTTGTTTGACAGGTAGGCCTATGTCTGTTTGTATGGTATGTTTGTGGTAATTTGTTTACAATTATGTAACTAACATTTAGTTTTCATTGTAGTTTAATATAGGCTATTTATTATTATAATGTAGTTCTAAGTTAGTTGTGATACGATAGTGTTGTCCAATGCCTTATCGAATCCGTCCAATAGCAATAAGTGTAATTATTATCTATTATAGAGAATCTATTTCTAAGATCTATAATAGTGTTTTATGTGTATAGTGATAGGATACTGTATTAATGTTTATGTTGGCTTTCTTAATAAATGTTTTAGATAGTGCTTTATTGTTTGTCCGTCCTTGTGTTCAATGTTAATGTTGCAAAATTATGCTCACCCTCACAGCTCACTCCTTTTCTAAAGAAGTTGAACAATAACAATAAAGCTAATATCTGATGATTATTAGTGTAAGGTGTCTTCCAGAAAATTCTTATCACCAAGCCTTCATAAGTGATTCAGGAACTGGTCTCATTAGGCTCTATCCCCATCCTTCTATCATTTGCTAGTAAAATTACAGCATATTGAAATTTTTTGGCAAATAATTATTTAATGTGTAGCCTACTGAGATATTGATAAAGAATTAAAGAGGCAGATATAACATTTTGCACTTGTTATTCAATGGTAGCGAGGGAAAAAAAGTATTTTTCATCCCAAGTTCTCATAGATTATACCCAATTGGAAATCAAGTACCCTCGTTTTTCAAAAACCTGATCGATTATAATTCAATTCATATCTTCAAATGCTTATTCCTAAAATCTTCAAATACACAAGCTTCTTAAATATTATATTAATCCTCTTTCTCAGTTTGAATTTTCGCGGTCACATTTAAAATGCTGGTTGAGTTGATGGCGGGAAATTTTTTTTTAGAAAAATTGAGTTATTGCTTGTATTACATGTGATTATAATGAGGAATATGTCAATAGGCTAATAAATTCACATTTATTGATTGAATCAAGTAAATAAAACTTTTAAGTTTCCTGATTTGAGAATTAAATGATAAACTTTGCGTTTGGTAGCACTGCTGAAAGTCTCACAAAACCAGGTGATCAGCTTATCTCTGTTTTGGTTATCTTGGTTGTGTTTTTTTTTTGAAGGGAGACGGGAGAGTGAGTTCAGGAGTTCACTTGGCTCTCTTCATTCTCTTTCCTCATCTATTCAGATATCAATATTATTCTGTTACGAGTTTGTACACCTTTTCGAATGTAAAAAGACCAAGGACCGACCTTCTCATCTATGATAAGCTGTAGTGATAGTTTGTTTCCTGTTTGTAACTGTAGATAATCTTTGTCATTCCAGGAAGTGCTTTCCAAAATTAAGTTGTGATGAGTTATAGTTGATTATCGCATATAAATTTCAGTCAATTTATCCAAATTGATGAGCTTTGAATAATATTATAGCTATAGAAACATAATAATGACACCTGATCATGAACAAACAAAAATTCGAAGACGGACTAAGAGTGTCACACGAGCTGAGGAAATCAAAACTAATGAAGATAAAATAAGAAAATCTCAACCTGACAAACCGTAAGTATTCACTGTTATTATCTTTTATTTAAAGAAAATTTATGAGAACAAATAGATTGAATCTATATTAGTAGGCTACCTTGGTTATCATTGTATACTTTCCTTCAACCTAACTGGGAGATGGAATTTTTGATGAAACCTGCAAGCTATTTTGCATGTTTTGACAGATTACCTGTTACCTGCTAGGTTTTATTAGTTGATGTGAGTCATGACCAGATTTTTCTATAAAAAATCATGATGGCTCTTGTTTAAAAGATTGTTAATTATTATTGATCTTGTTTAATTATTGAATAATATTGTTTGGTACCAAGTAGGCATAATAATAATTATTGCAAATCTGGATTTTCATTAGGTCTACATTGAAACTAAAATTTAATGTTCTTGCATTTCGTTTTGCAATTTGCAGCTAGCCTGCCCTCCAGTTTTATAGCTACGGTATATCGCTACACAATCATTAGCTCTCTAACTTATATTTTCCACGAAATAAAAACAAATTTTTTTATGTACGGTAGGCTAGTTACTTGCAGACACAAATGGTCATGCAGACACAAACGGATGTTTGTAAATTGTTGCTAACCTTTGTACTATAGTTTTCTGCACTATATAACGCATAATGGTTCAAGTTTAAGTGATAGATTTTTTTCAGCTATTGCCGTATAGCCTAGTAGTACAAATTTGAATATTAAAATCAATCTATTAGGCTACAACTCACTTGGTTGAGAAAACAGCATTGACCTGTTTGAACACCTTGCTCAACCTTTTGAAATCTCTACGGGTTAACTCTTGTCCCAGAAATTAAGCTTATGTAAAACCATTTATTGCTTTGCAGTCTGTAATGTACAAAAATTGCAAGTTTGAAACAATATCCAGTCGAATAATGATTCTCATTACCGTTCACATACCTCCTATTATCTACTCATAAGTCTATAATACCTATTAATTCATGAAAGCATCCCTATTGAAAAAATTTGGATTTAAAAGAACTATTACGAATTAATACTCAAACTACTCATTCTCAAAACATGAAGAAATAATAATTTATTGATCGAAATTTCTAATTGATAATGTCATTTTTATGTAGCTTTCTAATTAGGAGATTTCTATCAGTAAATTATTATTACATTTTTAAAGTAATTGAATAGTTGCAATAAGTTATGTCATTTCCTTACATCTACATGAAAAAAAATTGTCTGTGTTCACATCATTCATGTTTGTAATCCTTATTCGTATCATTCTCTAAATTGTGTTTTTCAAAACTTGCATTTAAATTTTCAATTTTACTCTTGAATGATAAAATTACTTATATTGAATGAGTGTTGAACAATCAGCGCATTAATTTTTATTATGTCCTTGTCAACCAGAAGAAAATTTCTATATTACATATACCTAATTAATAAAATTTCCTATTTAATAGAGTTTTTTTTGCCATGTGGCGATGCCCACATAAGCTCTTAGCTTGTGCGTGGGTCAGAAAAATGAATTTTTAATTCAAAATCTTACTGCGTGATGCGGTACTTGAATAATGTTAGGTTTGTGATGGTTTTGTTCTGGTTCCAGTTGAATAGTGAAACTAAATATTTTAACAATAAATTAACTTACAATAGATATTTTCCACTAAAACATGCCGAGCATTTCTGGCGAGGTTGAAGTTTACAAGACGACTGCGATCACAGCTGGTTATTAACTGATAATTGTTATACAAAAAATCAATTTATACAAATTTGATTTGATAGAATACTGTGGTGAAGGTCAGTCTCTATTGAACTTCTGTTTTAATTTTATGAGCAGTTTGATTCTGAATGACATTGTATTTTAAAGCGAGTGACGTATGGTAATGAATTCAATGAAAGGTTAGACTGTGGAAGTGATTATTATTTAGTGCACAAAATGTTCTAGATTTCAGTTTAAATTTGATTGATGGTTATTTAAATAAGTAGCTTTATCCTAAAACAATGCCTGCGTCTACTGAAAAGAAAATTGCCAAAGAAGATAGTGAAACGAAGAAAGTGAAAAAGAAAGAGTTAGTATAATCATTTCTATTCTCTGTAATATTGTAATTAAGATTTTCAAGTAGTACTTTCCAGATCATATTCCTAGGCTGAATATTCACCATGAAAGTGTGTGAAATAGTTATAATTTATTTTATTGGTTGCGTGCTAACGGAAAGTAAACAAAATCATGGTGATGTTCCCAAAATAACTCACCTGAGTATTCCTATCTTTCTGGTAGATTTCTGAATATCCTGATTGGATATTAGCCTATGTTTTATGTAAGCCTACCTAGTTGATAATATTATGGTCCAGGTAAAAAGGAGGGTGATAGTGTTCGGTTTGTATATCTCTGGTTTACTTATTCATTGAAAAAATGTTATAGTTTTATAATATACAGTATTTAATTTTTACAAAATTTCATACTAAAAATTGAATTGAGTTAAACTAGTATGATTCCTAGGTATATCCTATACTAGTATTATATCCTATATTTAGAAGATAATATAAGGATAAGAAATGGTTTTGTTCAAATAATTTTTTTTTAGATAGCCTACATAATATAGACGCTTATGTAGAGTGATTATAATTCATCAACTTACCAAAAAAATATGAGATGGGCGTGAGATTTCAATAATCTCAAAAGTTCTCCCTCCCATCACTGTACAATTATTAAAATTGCAATCTTCAATTTGAAAAGAACAACTGTTGGTTAAAATATTAACCAAAATTTTGTCAAATTGCTTACGCAAAAATATTTTCAAAATAGGTGTACATCGTCTTAACATTTTTTGAAGCTAGGAATTTTTATACCTCTCCTTCCTTGTCAATTTTGATATTATTGCCAGTGAATACTGTTGTCCATTGTTTTTTATCGTAAAATATTATTTGTATGATCATTTAATTACCTTATTAGGATCCCACTTTCTTTATAAGCAATTCTCTTTCAAGGCGAAAGAAGGAAGAATATTTTCCAGCTTTCAATTTTCTTACACAGTACCTATTCATTAAATTTTCAAAACTCACCTTTATTAGGCTATTCTTGCATTTTTCATAATAATATTATGAAAAATACAACATATTGTATTTTACATATTATGTTGTAATATTGTGCAATTCAGAATAAACTCACAGAATGGGGGTTTCCCATTTTTCTCAAACATTATTCTGTAAACTCTGTCACTCTATCAATATTTATTCTATTTTCATTCATTATGGATTATAATAATACGTTTTACACAATCTGATTGTATTATATTTGAATTTATAGAGGCTATATAATCTAATTGCTTTAATTCCTTCGATCTTCACAGATGCCACAGGCCGAGGGATTCACCATTTTCTTGGTCATCGGGGTCTGGAGATTTCAATGGATTCATGACCTGGGATTTTCTCCTCATGGGAGGAGAGATTACTTCTGGAGAATTTCATTAAGTAAGTTATCAGGAAATTTATAGCAAGAATACTTATATTCTTATTAAGGTTTCACGTTCAGATGATCACAGTTTAAAAGTCGCTTAACTTGAAGTCATCTTCGGTTCATGTTAAGCGGCATTAATTTTCTGCTCATGCGTTAATAACGTCAGACCAATCACAGATCACTTTGATCATCTGTGTTTGGTCCATTGTCATTTACTCATGCGCAGAAAGATTAATGCCGCTTGTATAACATGAGCCGGAGGTAGTTTGAGTCAAGCGACTTTCAAACTGTGACTGATAATACGGTCAATGCAAAATTGGATGGCATCAGCTGATTCAAAATAATTGATCCCGATTGGTGCAACCTACTGAGACTGTATAATCACAGTGTGGCCATTGGCGTGAAAGGGCTCATAACAGTGTGTTGGAACATTTTATTCCCTCCATACTTTTGCCACTATTGTGATTTCTGATATGGACTTACAGGCAAATTTAAACCCTTCCACTCAATTGTCAAACTTTCTTTAAGAGAAACGTCATTAAAATTACTTATATAACATTGAAAATGATTCCTCCACCCTACCCTTATGTAGGGGATGTGTAGAGAATACCCTATATAATGTATTTATTTAATGCTGGTATAACATAATACTGTTATATATACAATACCACATTCATTATCTTGGTCATTTACATATAAAATTATTTGAATTCAATGAGCTTTGTTATCCACCATTCCCAATGTTTTCTTTGGCAAGTGAAATATTTTAGATGAAAATTAGAAATGTATCCATCTTGTCAAAAACTTTTGCATGTGCCTGCTACTGCTATGCTTCATGTCAAACTGTTTGTTAACTTTAAGCGATTGAGTTGAAGTAAGTTTCTCATTATTATTTTTCTTTCATATTTCAGGTATGGTATTAGAGTAGATCCTGAGCAATGGTTGATAGTATTGACCGGAAGGCAAGAAGGAGGACCTGAACATCCCTCCATAATTCTCCTTATTTGTAAGTATCATATTTTCGATAAGTTCTGATTTTCTTCACCAATTTCTATAGTGCTATTCGAAAATACATTATTAGTTTAATCATCATTAGAACATTATTTTTGTTCCTCTTCTATACCAAATTATCATTCTAAATCTGCAAAAAATTTCCCAGATATATGAAATTCATATTTGATCGTTCTCAATCCCAATTCTCATTAATCTTATTAATGTATCATATTCAAATAGAAATTATTCTATATTTGCATGTTTGACTATTGAAAGTAAATTCAATAACAATATGAAAAATTTATTTACCTTTGGTACAAAATAATCCTTATAAATTTATAAGTACAACCCTGTTTTTTCATTAGTATTCAATTCTCATAATGAACACTACATGTAATTGATGAAATCTTATAATTTGTGGTTTCGTAGCGATGATAAATCAGAATTTTCCATCAATTGTGTTTGATTATTCTCATCTAACTGCTTTTCTCATACTTGTGCACTTTGATTCATCTATTTTTAACTTGTCACTATCGCTCGATCAGGTCAAGTTTTGGTTGTAGTTGATTTGACCTTGAATAGCAATCACAATTCCTATAAACATTCATCATCATCTTCCACTAAATTACTGGTATTGCACTTCTGTGGATGAAGCTGATATCGAGTTCGATAGTATTATCATTATTCTATTCTTTCGAACTTTCATTGATAAGAATGATTTTCATTTGATTCGATTTAGAAAATTAATGCCTGCTTCTAAGACTCATGTAAATAAGAATGTGTTCAATTAAGAGTTGAAAATGAATAAAACATATTTCAATGTGAATTCCTGGCTGATATCAGCAAACTTGGAATACACGGATGTTTTTAATGACTGATAATACAATTTAATTATTTTTCCCAATTATTTATGAAACTTGATTACACTTGTTTTGTTATTGTTACATAAGATTATTTAATTATTAAGTACATTGTTTTTTATCATTACCTCAATTAAAAATTCACATACCATTGTGATGATGACGACAACCTGGGCCTGTTATAAAACTCATGTCAGATATAATAAATGAGAATTTTCTCTCATGAATGAGAATAAATGAAGAATTTCAAATAATATCCTCAATGAATGTAGTAATCATTCAGGTATTTGAAAGAGTTCAAGGAATCCAGTCATTGTAGAGAACTTGCGGGAACTTCTAGAAACTGATATGTTCTCAGTATAATTATTTCTTTTTCTTACTATTTATTGTTGTGGTCTGTATTACAGATTCAATAGTTCCAGTTACCATTAGCCTTACTGTTGAAAGGGGCCTATCAAAAGTGAGTAAATTAATTTTTTTTAATATTATTGAGAATTAACAGTGCGAAACAATTTTTTTACTAAAGGTTTAGTTGCATGCTTTACATTCAATAAAAATGCTAAAAAACTCTTATCAGTGACATTTATTATAATTTTATTGTGAGAGTTTATACGGTGAGGCAGAATACCCGATAAAATGTGTCCGCCAACAAGATCTGTACCCAAATCAATCATTTAAAAACATTAGAAATAATCTGGAAAGATCTTGAAACATTCCTCTCTTGATAAGGTAATTTATTACTTCAATTTGAATTCGAGATCAAGTCAGTTGTATTTACGCCTTACGAGTTCACCCCGTGCAGCGCAAAGCACCGCACACTTGAATTTTCTAAAATTCTTAGTTTTGAATAGTAGCTATTTTGACTATCTGCAGCTGACAGCAGTTCAGTCATACCAATGAAATCCTGCCTTGTACAGTGAGACTTTTTATAGCTACTGTACTATTTTTAGAAAACTTCTCTAAGCTCTATCTATGTGGCTCTATATATCAGAATTCAATTTTTATCTTTCTTATGGCGCAAACCGCATCAAAATCGATCCACTCAAACTTCTCCACGAACTTTCCAAAATCTACTCTTCACGGCACCAAGCTCTTTTAAGACATTAGATAACTTACATATCTAACTAAAGAAGAGGGTAATTCTTGTTTGAAAATTGTTAGTGATGACAAATTTTAATGGATGAAATGCTAAAAATAAAATTTTATAATGAATATTATGTTATTTGTCTGCAGCATGTGATATCATCCAGGACAGGATTGTTGGCTCACATAGGAAACCTGGTTGTGATGATTTCAGTGCCAATGATAGTAATCTATGTCAAGTCATCTGGTTTCAGTTTGAGTAAGTAGGATATCTCTAGTATCGTATTAATATTAATTTTATAACCTATAGCCTTGATGTCTGGTCCTCAGTCGTTCAGTAAACATATAAATGGTCCAGTAAGTTTTCTGGGCATCACTAATGCCCAGAAACTTGGCATTTAAGAATTGAAAAATCTTGAATCAATTATCACCAGCTTTCGTGAACTATGCTCTGATATTAGAATTTATATTCTCATTCATTTTTTATTGTAGAATCAAATTTTTATTGAATATCTTACAGTATATGCTGTAATTGTCTTTTGAAATAGCAATACTCAGTAATTCAGACTTCGAGTAAAATGAGATTAGGGGCATTGGTGATTCTACACAATTTTGATTGGAATGATGCAATCAATAATAATTTTAATAGGAAAATTATATACAAAAAATTGAATGTCTTGAGGATCTATTTATGCCTGAGCCTGGTCGTCCACGAACCGTTTTTGTCAGAAAACTTCCGATTATCCGAAATGCTAACATTGAATCAAATGGCCAGCTGTTCGGACGTCGGACGCTTTCTGACAAAAACGGTTCCAGTGAACGACTTGACTAAGATGGTATTGATTTATTGAGGAAAACTGATGCATAAGGGCCTGGCCACACTCCTCCTTTGCTTGATTTCACTTCACTTCACTTACTCGCATAGTATATCTATATATCGTATGGTGTATTGATATACTATGCGAGTCAAGCAAATGAGGAGTGTGGCCAGTCCCTAAGGAAATATTGAAGTCTCTGTAGACTTCAAATAGAGAAGTATCTCCTGAAGGAAAATGTGAAAAAAATGTTTTACTTTTGAACTCTTTCCATGAACTGCTCTCTATCTACATTCTATGCTAATGACCAACATTAATAAATTAAAAGTTATTATAATTGCAAATAGATTTAGTACTAAGTTTAGTAGGTAGGCCTACTAACTTGACCAAAATAGTTTTATTTGTAAGCTCTTATATAGATTTCTCAACAACATTTCAATTCCAATATAGGAGTTATGCTGACATGAATTTGCTCTATTAGGAAACTGTCTCCAATTCAATTTGCTTTTTCAACAAAACAAAATATCCAGATTTTATGCTCATATTTGTATAGTGTTTTTGTTATAATATTGAATGCTCACTTGAATTTAGTAGATTTATTGAACTTTTCTTCAAATCAGATTTATAACTTGGACAAATGTGCAATTCGTTGATTTTCTGGCAGAATAAATAATTGAATCACTGAATAATTGTTCCAGGTTTTTGAAGATTATACTGAAGTAATTACAAGAAGGTGAATAGGGTCAATTGTTAACTTTATATTGAATGGATGTCGATTTTGGAACTTATTTGTTGTGTTATTGCTGAGCATGGTGTACAAAATTCGATGTTTGGTTGAGTATTTTGTTTCAACTATAATGACTTCATATTTTAATTATAATTAGTGCATCTTATTATTTCTCATTTTTAAAAAAGAGCTTGCATTTTGTTTTCTATATGTGTACCCATATTATAATTACTCATAAGTAATTTAGTATTCTGGCTTTCCATAGCATGATTGTTATTTTTGCTAGTCTAGAAATTTGAAAAAATAATTACCTATATGAGATAGCTATTTGACAGCAAATATTAAACTTTTCACGTGCATTCTTGCTTATTTGAGTTCTAAGTAACTAACGTTCCAAAACAGCGTAGAAAAAGCTAATCTCTAGTTATTTCAGGCTCTTATAAAATAATTATTATTGGAAATTCAATTTATCGTTGTGCATTCGTGAATCGTTCGTTTGTACAAATCATTTTTAATTAAATGCTGGTGAAGTTGCTGACATGGTCTAATAGAGCGTTACAAAGTTAAAATTATAAGAGCTATTTTTTATTATTAAGCTCTGTTGAATGTGCCTACATAATTATTTATGTTTATGGAATATATTACACCAATGCTTTTCTAAAAACTCAATTGTATGTTTCAAATTAATAATTTATCAACTTTCTGATTTTGTTTTCAGTTGGTGCGTCTTCAGTGTGTTTCTATAATTTCATCCTTTTCCTGAAAATGTGGTCGTATGTTCAAGTGAACTACTGGTGCCGTAGTCGTTTGTTCAAAAACTCAAAAGGTCAAGCATGAGGAGACAAAGCATGTCCTATACCAAAATGAGTGAGTTTTCAACTTATTTAGTACTTCCTGGTTGTGGAAAAGGCACAAGACTGATAGCTGCAACTTATGTCTTTCTATATTGACCTGATTACCACATAGAATTACAGTTCTATGTATTTTATTTTTCTTAAAAAAACCAAAATTAGACATTTCAATTTAATTTCATGTCAATAATTTGATATGTTTCGAAAGTCTATTAATATTTGTAGTGATTGCAGATGTTTCTTATAATTTATATGGTTCATGCAGTTGCCAAATTGTTTTCAGATCGTCTGTTTCAGTGAGACTCTAGCTGTCGGTCCAAATGCAGTGCTTTGTCATCTCTTTCATCATTTATTCAAAACCACAGAATTCAGTAATTGTCATCACCAAAATTAAATTATAATTGATATTTGTCTATTACATGCAGGATTGCAGCTGTTATTATTGGTTAAATGCATGTTTGAGCGATTTCATTTTTAGATTCTCAAATTGTTTTAGTAATTCTAGCGAACTACTTCTTTGTTCATCAATCTGTGCATCGACTATGTTCCAAATCAACTATAAAATTCTTTAAATAGAACTATGTTGAATTATGCAAGTGCTATTACATTATCAAGTAACAAGATCATTTTCTAAGATTCACATAGTTGCTTTTCGATTGTCAATTACTAGCGGCTATAATGCATGATAAACTATTCAGTTATTAATATAAAGGATATAGTTCATTCATTTCCTGGAATATTTATAATACTCTTTTCAGGTAATGGCGCAGTTCACTCATCACTGGATGGAAAGTGACTGGATAAAGAGGATGATGGAGGCAGCAATTTAGTGCAATATCTGGACAACCTAACATTCAAGGATATGATGTATTTCACTTGCGCTCCTACTTTGTGCTACGAGTTGAATCCTTCTGAACTGATAGGATAAGGAAGAGGTGAGGAATTACATGTATCTGTACCCAGATATTTTTAATGTATTTTTTCATTTTCACAGGTTTCTATTGGAAAATCACTAGCGGTATTGATAACATGGAAAACAAGTTATTAATATTGAAGATGGAAAGTAGTGAATTTTAAAAACTCATTTGAACGCATTTGAGTTCTGCCCAAAGTATTTCTTAGGGGACTCGAATAACCTCTTGACCCATGGAATAGGCGCACATGATTGAAATAAAAAAATAACTTGATGTAATCTTCGAGGAGAGTTTAAAAAAGTATTCAAATATTCATGGCAAAACCATGATGATAGTTGAGAAGTATATCAGTGAAAACTCATCTACGAAATTATCAATAATTACTTTAATCGATACAATTAGGAATGCTCAATACTTTAAATGCATTGTAAATGCTTATGCCCTATCCTTTCCCATGTTGAATGTACAAAATTATTTCGCACAAAAAATCCACCGTGAGCGCTGGGGTGAATTTCGATATCCCCACCACCTACGTACACACAGCGAATAGGCATTACAGAAATAGTTTTCTATTTTATTATATAGTTGTATTTATGATATAGTATTTGTTATGTAATGAATAATTAGCTGTAATTTAAATATAATTTATCAATTTCAGGTTTCTTTTGAAGAGGCTATTTGAAGTTCTGCTTCTACTTCAAGTTATGATGTCACTGTTCCAACAGTGGATTATACCATCGGTTAAAAACTCACTGATTCCGTTCTCAGTAAGTATTATTTATGAAATTACACTCACTGCATAATAATGTTTATAATCATGAGTCTTGTTGGGAGGGATAGAAGTATTTTTTTATTTTAAAATTTATTTGCAAGAATCATAGGCTACAATAACAAAACAATATTTAGAATGAGATGACCTTTAAATTATTGAGAATTATTGAACAGTCAATGAGAGTAAAAAACAAAGACAAATTTATTTTTGAATAATGTAATTAATTTGTCCTGATGCTTCCAGAAGAAATACTTCCTGTTGTAGCCTACCTATGAGAGAATGTATTCAGCCTCTTCCGAAATATTAAGCTTATAAATCTTCGAAGATTCATAAAAATAGAGGGAATTTTATGCAACCCACTATTTTCGATGTGTTTATTTTGTTACTGTAAATTTGAAATTTCAATCATTGTTGAACATCAATAATCTGTGAAATCAATGTGATCGAAATAATCAGTAGGTGTATAATCAATTCATCGCCAAAATGTTTTGAACAAATTATGTTTTTAGATTTACCAATATTATAATTTTTTTTTTTTCAGAACATGGATGTTGCCAAAGCCACCGAAAGATTGCTAAAGTTATCGGTAAGTATTTCTACATATTATTATTATTCGTCTCATATAGTGTATGAGTTATGGAAACATGAATTTGAATCACTTCTTGATAATCAGAAAACATTACTGTTTACAATAGAGCTTTCCCAACAAACTCAAATATCATAAATTTTACAAAAAAAATCCTTGACACTGTGAATCACAGTAGCCTCATAATAAACTCAGTCTCTTCAATTTATTCATAATGACTGATCTTTCAATTGAAACAATTATGTAGGCCTACAAAATCTGGAGTACCTATTGAGTGAAGTTATCAAATTAAAATATGTAATTGAGAAACTAATCTCCTCAAAATTTCAATTTGTTTCAAATAATCAACTATTTTGAATTCATCAAAGCAAATATGATTGGATATTTATATTCAAGTTTCATTTCCCTATTTCAAATAATATGCTCACACAAAATAATAACGGATTTTAATGATTGTCATGTTATGAAATCCCTATTGAACCTATTTGGTTCACCATGTTTCCCATCAAAGGAAAATTGGGTTATACGGTAAGGTGGAACTACCTGCGGGTTTCCCCACCGATCAAACTTTGCATATTTCTTTCCAATCAAACATTAGCTGTTTGTTCTCCGTTCAAATCAATATTCAGCTCGGGCATTAAAAGGTTTGCCAAAATATTTCCGGCTTACGATAATATTATACTAATTGAACAAATGTACTGATGCTTCCAATACAGATCATATTACTTATGAAATACAGTATGCAGTTCTCTTTCGCAAAAAAAGGAGTATGGAAAGGAGGAAGAAGGATGTACTTCCTTTTAATTGTATTCCTTTAGGTTGTTTTCCAGTGAGAAAATTCGGTTGTCCCAGTGGTAGCAGGCTAGTCTAATCGGTGATATTAGATAAGAGACGGCGCCTACCACTCCTGTTGTAACGGTGACCGGCCTCTAAATACAATTTATGAGCTTCAAATCGCTTCCGCAGGTTCGGAACCCACCCAAAGCTGTAGGTATCCATTCATCTCTTATAATCATCCTTCCCATTACCCACGCACAAGCCTAGAGCGGTGGGCATCATCTCCCAGCAAAAAGAAAAAAGTTGACTGAATCTTTCAAGAATTACTCCATATGTTAATTTAACTCTATAAATTTTCACTCCAATCACCTGGTTTGGCTTATATTCTTCTACTTGATGTTCCATTCGAGTTTGAATCTGGTGGGAGAACTGATGCATTTCGGCTGACCGGAAATTTCTATTCTGATTGGTGATATGCCAACAATACTGATGTGTTCCTGGAGAATCGTGGAATATGCCAGCTCATAAATGGGCTGTCAGGTGCGTGGAACTGTGTTTCGATTAAAATGAATATCTGTCTTTTAAATATATTTTTTGTCGTGTCTAACTTCTTTATATTTTCTTGGTAAGGAGCAAATGCAGTTTTGGCTTTTGTTACCACTTAACTATCAGGAGGTTTCAGTTGAAAAAGATATTATTCTATTCAATTTTTTACCTTCATATTTCTTCACTATCTTGTTGTATTCAAGAAATTATATTTGTTATATTTTGCGTAAGTTCCGACTTCAACAACTAGCCAGACTTCAAGTTTTATGTAAAATAAAATTTATTGAGAGTCCAAATCTTCATAGATTTTAGTAGGGCCCACAGATATTTTCTATATTTTTCCACTTGAATTTCAACAGTGTGATTGATAATGATTTTAATTACTGTTTTTTAAGGATTGTCCGATTAAATTGAAGAAAAACGTGATAAGACAAATATAACATTAGACTCGAATATAGTTTGACGAATTTGAAAAACATTCGCTAAATTGTTTGTTGTTAATATAGTAATAATATCCCAATTTGTGTTTCCAGGTTTAGTTTCAGATTGGTTCTCCAGTTGGAACCAAAACAATTGCAGAAATTTGAGTAGTCTATTTACCCGTTTAAAATATTAGAATAAAGTAATTTAACAAGGGACATTCTCTCAAAACAGTTGGAATTGAAAATTTGTCTTTCATTCAGATAACATTGTAGTTTTTACCCCAATTTTGGAAAATTATCCAGCCAAGTTAATATTTTCTAACTTCAAAATTTTTGTTGTTGTTTCAACAGAGCATCTCTACATACCTCCTGTTGGCAGGGGCTACAGTAAAACCGTAGCAACAAGCGGCATGGTGTTTTTTATAAGCGCGTTCTTCCACGAGTACCTTGTGAGTGTGCCTCTGCGTACATTCAAGATATGGGCATTTCTAGGAATGATGGGTCAGGTGAGTTACCTTATACAACAGAGAGTGTACAGTATTATACTATACACTCTCTGTACCTCATACTATAGTACGTTAGTACGTATGCTTAAAATTGAATTTTATATTTATTTATTGTGGCATTTCTGGAAGTTAGTCAATTCTTCCATTCAGCCTCACAGAATGCAACATTTTTGGATTCTTGAACATTAAAATAGTGAAGTTCCGTTAATTTTTAAACCATCTTTCCCGTCACAGTTTTGTATTCAATACATCACAATATTTGCTGCAAAATTAGAGAAATGTCTGTTTCGTTCTTTAACCTTCTTCAATGTTTCAATTTTTCGCTTGAGTTTGATAACAAAAACGTGTTTTCTCAAGTTCTTTCTATTTTTGTAAACCATCAACTGTTCATATTCCAACATCATCCAACCTTACAGCCACGTTTCCACTTATTGTTTGAAATCTTAGATATTGAGTTAGTTTATTATAATACGGTAATCGATGCTTTTTTTAATTTCACATAATATACATAAGCAAAATCAAAGAAGCAAGCATCTCAAAGTAGTATTTTAGGAACCACTATTGAAATATTGCAGGAAATATTCTATAGTATCCTCTGTGTTATTGAACAAAGATGTGAATTGAGAAAGCAATTCAAGTTGAATTTCAAACATCTCAACATAGAATAGAATTAATGTGAATTTATTTTTTTGTATGCTTTCAGATCCCATTGTCAATTTTCTGCAAGTGGGTAGAGGATCGTTTCGGACCGAGATGGGGAAATATAATAGTTTGGGCGTCTTTAATTCTGGGACAACCTCTTTGCATTATGATGTACTATCACGACTACGTCATTACACATTTCGGCGAATCTCTTCTGGATAGATACGGTAGAGTTTAGTATAATCTCTAGAAATTGAGAGCAATCATTCCATGTGCCTTCAAAATGATGTATTTTCTTTGCAGTTGGCACTGAAAGTTCAAACAAAATATTATGATTTCATCTTTGATTTGTCATAAAATTTACAATGTGAGCCACATTTATTTATTCTTTGTAAGTAGCATTTATTATATTTGTACATATTTGATAATCATGCATTCCAAAAAGCTACTTCTCAAGCTTTCAGAATTTCCTTGTGAAAGGAATTGAATATGTTTTTTAATTAGTTTCAAACAAAAATCAAATTCCGATTTAGGTAATCCCTTTTTACTTCATTTTTCCATGTTTTCGTGCATTATTGAAGTTAAGCTGGATAAAATTTTACCATAGATGTAAGCTTAGATGGTAGGATTGTTATATACATCACAAATTTTAAATGAATCCGTTTTAGATCATTCAAAATTAATGTGCAATATCAACTTACAGAAATTAGATTTTAGATTCAATTATGCGTTTTAATCAAATTTATATTAATTCAGTCAAAGTCCTGTAATTTATTTTTAAGTTCATATTTGTAGCCTACATATTTGTTAATCATGCATTCCAAAAAGCTACTTCTCAAGCTTTTTTTATTCATATAATTTTTGAAACCGTATTCCAAGTTCATGGCTTGAATATCTGTGTTGAAGTAATTTGGAAATTTGGATGCAGCGAAATGAAATTTGTTCATTCCATTTAATTCCACTACCCGACTACTTACTTATTAGTAGCATTGAATCTTTATAATCAATTTTAATTTTCATTAAGTATATTAGAGGAGAGTTCAGTACAAGTAATTGAACCGCAGTCCAATTTGAAGTCTGGTAATGTTAGTATGTTACATTTTTGTAAAACCAATGGTTGCTTGGACAAATAATTATTGCAACCTGAGCATTTTCAGGAGCCTTTATTGTATAATTATTTTTTATTCGTTTGTTGTTTATCTTAAATATTTATACAGGTTTTTGTTGAACATATTGTCTTCCTTGATATTTGTGTAACTTGTAAGACTGAATAATACTTCTAATGTTTATATTGTCTCGAATAACATCAGTTGAATTACATAGGTGCTAGTGTGGTGAATTGATGATACTGTATGTGAGTTGTCTCCTTAATGATTTTCGATCTTAAATGTATATTTTCTTCAATCTCTTTCGCCTTATATCTCTTGATGAACTACTTTTTCTCCAAGATTCACTTGAATAGAAATATATAATACTCTCAATAATTAGAATAAATCATTTGAATTGGTAAGGTACAATTTGTTTGTAGTAACCATTATATACTGATGTTTTATAGCATGTTGTTAACCATTTAGTAAATTTATTAACGTTTGAAGGGTTATGTAGAATACTTGTAGAATATTTTTACAAAATAATTGTTCATCACATTTACTTTTTATTGACTGCTCTCCAGAGCATCTTGTTTCATAATAAATTAATAATTATGTTATAAGATTATTATATATTTTGTATACATCCAATGAGAAAGAGTTGTTGAATTATTGTATTGTTACAACTAGTGTTTTTGTTGAAAATAAAACAGTGAATATATACCTACTTTGTTTTTGAATTCTATGTAACATATTAATGATTGTTTCATAAATAGTTGGTCCATTTAGTCAGTACTAGATGCTTCAATAAAATTGCAACAAATCCCTTTCGGTAAGAATAGTATGAAATATCTTATGTAGGAAGATTACTATATAAAGAATACTTAATGTACTCCTCAAATGTATGTTTAAGGTCTAGCAATTAGCTGCGTTTTAAAGTGTATATAAAGCTTCAATAACATTACTTATATGCATTGGAGCTTCACAGCGCAGCTAGAACAATAGGTCTACAAACTTCAAATTCCAAGACCCTACTAATGCAATCTGTAATCGTAAATTATAGATCCCTGGTTAAGCTGAACCCGATGATAAAAGTAGACTACTTCCCGTTTCATAGTCAATACGCCAACAAATTCATGTCTCTCACTGGTATTTAGCATTTTTTCAATACCTTTTTCAACTATTTCTCATGGTTTTCGACAAAGACAAAATACTGAAACTCATTTTCTTCAAGACGACCTTCCTCATGATAGGTTACAGTCCGCTATTTTCACGGTTAAATACTGAGTTTTAAATTAGGAGGAATGAAATGCTTCAACCTAAAGTCATGCAGTGAGTGACCTGCATCGGAAGTTTAAAAATAAAGAAAAACGCGATTTGATCAAGTGAACTCTGAGCTGCGGAGCAGGTAATGGTCATGAGCCATGTCAGTAACCGATGAAAGTGATCGATTGCTACGTTTCTATTCTACTACACAGCATAACAACATCGTGCCATTGCACCTTCACAAGTTTACTTATTAGGCATTACACGATATTTGACCAAACATATTCTAAAATGAATCGGCCTTCTTCCTTTACATAAGTTTCAAGCTCTTTGTAAGTTTTTTCAGAATTGATATACATTATTTATTGCTGTGTAGGTGTAAATGTCATTTGCGTGATTGGTCTCCCGCTTTATTTTTGAGTTGTGATATTTTAGTTGCTTACAGATTCAAAATAAAATTGTGAAATTCTAATGAAAATTAAGTGCTAGATTCCAATTTCACTTTTGGATCGTGTTGAAAATTAAAAAAAAAAATGAAAATTTAACAAATCTATAATTTTAATTCACCGATTTACATTGTTCACAGCGAACCTGAGCCCTTTTTTCAATATTTGTTCCTGTTTGTATTTCTTCATTGATTCATCATTCCCCATTATCTTCATTTTACCGCTTTGAGCTTAGGAGAAACTCTTTCAAAACTTGTTTATTCAATATCACATAATACCTGCTAATCTTGATTTTTTTGGTATTTGGACTTTGAAACAATAAACATGATTGTTATACAGTAATGTTGTGCTCGATTGAACTGAACAATTTGTAACAATCAGTCATATGAGCTTAGGCTACTAGCATATTATTGTTAGTAAGTTCACTCATTTTAGCCTCTCTCCTGCTTCATCTGATTTCAATTGTATTCAATTTGTCTAGCCTATTACCTATGTATTTAGGCACACTTCATGCCTTTTGAATTCCTCAATTAGGGCTATATTGTGATAGACTTATTAAAAATTCCTATGTATAGGTAGTAAAACTGTACACTCAATTTGATTGATAGGCGGATAGGCCTATGCATAGCACAAACATCTAACACAACCATGTTTGTTGTGAGCATGTAGCACAGAAAAGAATAAGAGTTGAATAGTAAATCTATTTCAAGCGTGAAACTCATATCAATACTTAAATTCTAGTGAGAAGGATCGAGAACGGATATGATTATCACTAGGAGTGCAGGTTGCTTCGCCACCTTCCCAGAAACATGAAATAGGCCCATAATTCATTTAGTCCTGTTATTATGCTGAATGCTGAAGCAAGCACCACTCTCAATCCTCAAACATTGTCAGTTGCGTTGATGCTTTAAATGCGCATAATTTCAATAGATGATCATAATAATGTGTATTGTATGTAAACATTTTAGGTATAAATGTCACTGTAATCAGCAATATTTGATCGTGCGCGTGAGAGAAGTTTATTGGCTTTTCGAAGTTTAATTGCCGGACAGCTCTTGCTGACCGCAAAGGAAACAAATTATTATCGTACCCTCTTTGTCTGCTCAATCTGGGTCATCTTCCCGGAAGAATAGCTCAGAACTTAAAAATCCTTCTCGGTTTAGAAAAAGTGAAGTTTTACGCCCATCATAAATGTCAGTCGGCTTTTCTTCCATTACACCACGCTGCAACGAAAATCTTTTCAACAAGAATTATTTGACGTGCTCTTTGAGAAAAAAATTTTCACTTCCTCCTTTGTGGTTGAAAATCTGAATTTTGGGGATCCAATTTACGCATTTCTAAATCATTGTGAAAGCATAAAAATACGATAGGCTGAACTTTGTTTCAAAAATTTCCGTCTCAGAGTGTGTTTTCACGGTTCTGCACAACATAATAAATAATATGTTTTTTCTTCTTTAATAATAGTATAAAATATAACCTACTGTACTTGAATATTGGAGTTTTTGTCTAAATTGTTTTTTTCATAAGATAACTTGGTTTATTTTGTATTCAATTCAATAAGAATAATACGCTTCTATCATTCGACAATAGTATTAGATCTGAGTATTGCAACTGTAGTTCGATATTTTCAATTTCAGTTATTCATTCATTGTAACCGTATATTTGAATAACTCTTTGTTTTGTTGGTATCCCAAAATACCTGTTTTACTGTTTGGATGATATGAGATTTGGTTAATGAAAGTAATAATAAAAATTATATAATTCGTACAGTTTTCGGATTTCAAATTTCTCCATTCACGTTTTATTGTTCATTGAATTTTTCAGTATTCTAATTACATTTTTCAATGCAATGACCAGTTTCAATGATAACCAAATAATGGATTATCCATAGTATTTAAACCAAAGTTATATTCGACTAAAAGACAAATTGAATACCCCAACGCAGTAGATTCTGATATCACCGGTGAAAATATTTTTAAGAGAAAGTTGTACTGTACAATGTATATTCCAGGAGTGTAGTCGAATCAGCATAACTTACGACGAGTACGACCATAAGTCTTGCATTGAACGCATGTCCTCCTGACGTGGTGACGCCGTGACGCGTATCCAAATAAATAACGTATTTGCCGTCTGCGGTGGCCGGGGACCTGACATGGCGGCAAGTAATTCACTCCCACGCTACATCTTTAACACATAACACGAGTCCGTTAACTACAACTCCACATTATAACGATATAAATCTTCTGAAAAATTCTCTTGCCTTGACAAAATGACAAACGCCCATCTATCAACGACTAAGTTATTCAAATTTTCAAACGAGCTCATTTATTGTAGATTTAGAAAAGAGGCCGCTTTGTTGCAGTACTAGACAGTGAAAAATATCAGCGCCGCTCGAGAAAAGATATTTAAAACTTTCATTGGTGGAATGGAGCTACAATAAGGTGTGATTTGCGCATCGTCTTGCAACATTGTTTCGTTGGTTAATTGTGAACAATAAAGTTCACTTACTCCTCTTATTTTGGTATATCAATATAATATAAATAGGCCTGTATATACAATTCAACTTTTATACAGTACAATTATTGTACCTACATATTAATAAAGTGGATTTTGCAAGTATTCAACATCTGAGCAGAGGACGGTATATTTTCAAAAATATTACTGCGTTCTTCGATTATTCTCCACCTATTCATTGTTGTGTCACCCTCACAGTCGTGGAAGACTCCTTAGTATAGGACTATTAGGATTCTCGTGTACCGTAATTGATTTTCATGTACTAGGAAGCAATTGAAATAATGAAATAATGAACTTTATTTTTAAAACAAAATCATACAAAATTTCCATTTGAAAAGCAGGAACTACAGTTGACCACATTATCCAGTATTCGTGGTCGCTTGGAAAATAAACAAATAAATTTTACAATTAAAAATACAATTTTGTTTTGAGTCCAGCAGTATTAAAAAACTCTCGCATTCCGTGACGTCTGCACAAATATAAATAACATAATATATTATATTTTAAAATAATTGAATACATTATCTTAAAAATCAGCTAAACAACAAGAAATAGTAAAAACTGTACACTTTAACTTTATCATTCGCACTACCCTCATTAATGGTTTAAAATTTACAACGCAACTATAATAATTAAAACTAACAAAAGTAGTAAATTGAAACAAATAAATCATAGATAAATGTATCATTAATAGAAAAATCATTTATAAATTATGTTAATGTGGTATCCAGAAAACTTAAATCTTGAAAAGACATTAGCCAAAAATCATTAAATCATTCAAAAACATCTTACATTTCCTCTAGACTTAATATTACACGGTAGTTGATTGAAATATTTCGGAGCAACATACTGGTAAGACTGCTTGAAGATGGATTTATTGACTTTTGGCAACCTAAACATTCTCTGTGAAATTCTTCTAGTTTGGTAAAATAAATTCACCGTACCAGTGTTGCCAGCTTTGACATAAAATAGCTTTAGAACTTTAAAACATACAGATGCTGCAAAGGTAATGCTTTTAAAATAGAAAATAAAGGATAGCTTTCTCTTCTAGGACTGTTGCAGATTATTCGAATAATATGATTTTGAGAAACCTTTAATTTTTCAAGATAGCTTCTACAAGTTCCCCCCCAGCAAATAATCCCATATTGCAGTCTTGAATTCACTAGCGCAAAATATAAAACTTTTAGAAGATTAATATTGCAAAATTCTTCAAATAGTAGAAAGCCTTCACTGAAGATTTGGTGCTTCGATGCAGGTTCATAATATGGAAGTTCCAATTTAAATTTTGGTCGAAATGCACACCTAAGTACTTGAAATTTATCGATTTTTCTATAGTCTCGCATGAACAATTAATTCTATCACACTGCAATTCATGGAATGTTAAAGCTGAAGGAAGTCAAAGCTATTTGTTACATTAAAATTCACATACTTAGTCTTATTTACATTTATCTTCATTTCATTAGTGCTGCACCATTCCTCAACATTTTCAGATCTTCTGTGATATTTGACCATATATCATTTATATTTATCTCAGAATAGAAAAGTGCAACATCATCAGCAAAAGCGCTCACTTGACCATGTAAAGGTAACTCAAGAAGATCATTAATGAAAATCAAAAATAGAGTGGCTGATAGCACTGATCCTTGAGGTACTCCTGTTCTTATAATTAGTGGTGAACTCAACTGATCTTTTATTTTTACTCTTTGCACCCTATTGCTAAGAAAACTATTGAACCAGGCGTTAGCCGTTCCTCTTATGCCTACTGCCTCTAGTTTTGCTAATAATATCTTATGATCAACTAAGTCAAAAGCAGTTTTGAAATCAATAAATAAACCAGTTGCTTTATGACTTTCATTAAAACTATTGTAAATTTTTTCAGTTAATGCAATCAATGCGTCCTCCGTTCCAATTCCCTCTCTAAAACCAAACTGAAAACGACTGAAAAAGTTTATCCTGTCCAAATAATCAACTAGTCTGATTCTCATAATCTTTTCAAAAATCTTGGAAAAAACGGATAATAGACTAATAGGACGTATATTGTCTAGTTTCAACGAAGAATGCTTTTTGAATATTGGAATTACGGTACTGATTTTAAGCTTGTCTGGGAAAATACCATTTTGGAAACTAAGGTTAATTATATGTACTAATACTGGAGCTATTGATATAGCTATATTTTTAATAAGATTAACAGAGATTTTATCGTGCCCTGTTGATTTTTATTTTTAAACCTTTAATTACTGATAAGACCTCATCGACAAAAGTAGGATAAATGAACATAGATTGGCAGAGATAAGGGTTTCTATTTGCAAGTGACGAAGATACTGCGATGTTGGAGGTGCCAGTTGATTCTGGCCGTTCTGCACTTGAACAGAGATAAGCTGACTATTTATTATTTCTGCTATCTGTTTTGGGTCACCTAAAACTGTATCATTGATGAGGTCAATCTTATAAACGGTGCTCTTATTTTTGGTTCGTTTTATTTTATTAATAACTTTCCAACTGTGTACAGAGTCTCGATTACGAATTTTAAGTTTATTAGAGAAAAAATTATTTTTTGCTGTATCTATATCATTTTTCAGAGTCTCACAAAAGACATTAAAGTAAGATTTAAAAGACTGGTCATAAGGACGCTTTTATAGGTTGAATATAGTTTTTTCGTCTTTCAATTCTGTCTAACAAATTCTGATTCAATGAGGACTAAACGATCTAGCTTTATTCAGTTTTTCCGGTTTGATAGTTGACTTGCATTCATTTAAGACCTCTGTTAACATTTCAAAGAATTTTTCATAACAATAATTTGCATCATTATAATCAAATAGTGAAATCCAGTCTACTTTACTCAATTTTTCTAGCTTGAAATCAAAATGAGGAATCTCAGATTTTTATTATTTGCGTCCGTATTCATCTTTTAAACTTGGAGCTTAAATTCATTTTAAACCTAACATACAGTTGATCAGTAATATTTACATCGAAAATTGCACTTTTGAAAGAATTTATGTTTGAATGTCGAATAAATAGATGATCAAGTGTTGATTTTGAATTGTCTGTAATTCTTGTTGGGTTATTAATTAGTGAGGTAAATCCGTAGTTGTTCATCACGCTTACATAATTTTGCACATTATTACAGCTGTTTACTAATTCTAAATTTATATTTATATCGCCTACATAGATGATATTATGATTTACATTTTGTAACTTATTTGACATTTCATCTATGAAATCAATTTCCGAGTAACTGTGCTAACCTGTACAAACAGATTAGCTTGAAATAAATGTGATCAATAGCAATATTCAACATAATAGAATCTGCGGTTCGCATATCAAAACTGATTTGCGAAACATTATTATTTTCATCTACGTAACACATTACTCCGCCAGCTCTATAACTGTTATTACAATTTGAAAAATATTATATACTGGTAGTTTATAAAAATTTACTTCATCATCGTTGATCCAAATCTCATAAAGAATAATAAAATGGATCTTGCTCTTAATTTGGCTCAATTCGGCAATTAAACTATTAAAATTTCTCCTTATGCTTCTTATATTTGCATATATTAATGACAGATTATTATTAATTAATTCGTTATCATAGAACAAAGATAAATGTCGTA